>CM063114.1:50530377-52930377 GCA_031841125.1 Acanthococcus lagerstroemiae
ATCACATCACGTTAAGAAAATTCCACGGCTGAAATAATTTTTTTGCACATATGATAAACGAACCTAAAAATTAATCAAAACCTGAATAATACTGCTGTTTGACTTTCAAAAAGCTTTTGATTCGATCTCGGGCTCAGCACTATGGGAGGCTCTCTGGAAACAATGTGTTCCGTGGAAGTTGATAAGAATAATGGAACAAATGTATAGAAATTCAATGGGGTGGGTACGTCTGAATAAAATGGGACAATACTTCGAAATCAAAAGAGGTGTAAAACAGGGAGATTCTTCATCTCAAAATCTTCTCAACTACCTGCTGGAGGAAATCTTCCATAACCTAAACCGGGAGGGGAGGAGGTTGAAAATAGACGGGGTCTGGCTCAACAACTTGAGGTTCGCGGATGATGTCGCCTTGATAGCACAGGACAGAGAGGAACTCCAATTAATGGCCAAAGAACTGGATCAAAGGGGCTCAACCTGGATTGTGCATACGTTCGAAATGACGGGCTCGTGAACGTATTATGACGTGCACATTGATAAAACAGATGTACGTATATTGACGTACAGATTTATTTGATTTGATGTTCTCCGGGATTATATATTCGCAGATAATTTGATGTGCGCATTCTTTTTTCCTGATGGACGATTATATATTTCCCGAGCATTATCTAGCATAACCTACGAAATAAGAATGATAGTTGCGGCAGTTGTTTGAGGAAACATCATGTTCAGCTAGATTTTGTAATTTCAAGGTATCAAAATATCTATGTACAGTTAGTTCTATCTACCACTGACTCTAACTGAAGTATCAGTATTAAATATTGGTAATGAATATAAGTCACTGTTACGACTTTTGTTTCATGAAACATGTAGTTTGATTTCATCCTAAGTGTATCTTGTAGGTATAGAATTGAGGAGCTCAATTCCAAACTGCCCTCAATGACTTTGCTTCACTTCAAAGCTTATATCTTAGACTAAACTGCTGTGAAACAAGTTTTCAATGTAGGATCTTATGAAGGTATATTTAGGCTTGCCACGTATAAAAAAATTTCAAAAGTTATTGCAACTGCATCTTGCGACGGAGTTTTTATTGATTTCCAATACTTTAATTTTTTGGACTAAGAGCAGTTTGGAATGCGGCTCCATTATCTGATTTTGGTATCGTCTATCACTATCCAATATAGATTTCTGTGAAATGCGAGATTCACAGTAACGCTTCTTCTTCTTTAAAAGTATATTCCTAGTCTTATTGAGATATAAATTAGAGTTGAAAATGTTGGCACGATTGCGTCTTATCAGTGGGATGAATGCGTGATCATGAAGATTTATCCATAAGCGTTTAGCAAACTTCAACTATCATTAAGTCAATTAGAAATTAACTTTTAAAGAAAATTCATCTTAAATTTAACCACATCATCACTAAAAAATTGAATTATTATCAGTTCCACTGGTAGAGTAATTTCTACTCGTTTGTTCCCCTCCTGCAGAGTGATCCTTGAGAAGTGTTACCAACACTATTTGGTGTTAGGGTGTTGTGATGTCGTTCCTTGAAAAGTGTTACCAGTGTTAAGCGGTGTTATGCCTCGTTAAGATTGTTAAGATAGCGGGGATAACTACGAGATAGAAGCTGCTCGGGACCAGCTTCTATAGAGTGTTGTGTGGTGTTATGATGTTATCAACGGTTGTAAGTGTTGTCCTTTTTGGAAAAGTTGAAAAGTCGTAGTGATAACAAGTGATAAGAACTAACTGATAAGGAATTACATTTTCGGGGAAGATTTGGTAACACCAAAATTCAACGATACCAACCTAACATAACTTCAGTTAACGTGGCCAATTTAATACCCGTGGTAACATCCGTAACACTAGAAACACTGGTAACACTTTTCTGGAGATAGTAGGGCTCTATAGTTTCACATAGGTATGCTAGGTCGCCATTTTGGTTCGGGTTTTGTTGTTATCAACGCATTAAATACCAGGGATGGCAAACGAAACGAAACGAAATAACGAAACAACGAAATAACGATTGATTTTTGTCTAAAATATTGAAACGAAATAACGAAACGAAAAAAAAAGTTTCGTTTGCCATCCCTAGTTTTCTGATTTGTGATTTTTAGGATCGGCTACTAGTAGCCGAGCCTATTGCAACCACTTTCTAGGGTCGGGTACTAGTAGCCAAGCCTACTGTAATCGAAATTTCATTTCTTTTCCCGGGTGAGTTGAGTCAGGGTGAGTTCAGTAAATAGCAGGGATGGCAAACAAACGAAACGAAATTACGAAATAACGATTGATTTTTGTCAAAAATATTGAAACGAAATAACGAAACGAAAAAAAAAACGGTTTCGTTTGCCATCCCTGTTAAATACACAACGTTGCGCGGTATCATTCGCTCTAGAAGTTTTCAAAAAGCTGAACCAAAATGGCGGCTTAGTATACCCATGTGGAACTACAGAGCCTCAAAGATGATGGTTTTTCTATTTGAAAGTACACATGATACCCTTTTCATTTTGCCCCGCTAACACTAGCACAGGTGATTTTGCAGCGCACTCTAGTGCAGGTTTACATCCCAATTATCTAACGTTCAGAATTCAGATAATTTGCCATGTCCCCAGTTGAGATATGAACCTGCACTAGAGTGCACTGTAAAATCACCTGTGCGAGTGTTAGCGCAGCGGAGGAAAATGAAAAGGTGATCATGTGTACTTTCAAACAGAAACACTGCTATTGGGGAACAAACGAGTAGAAATTACTCTACCAGTGGAACTAATTATAATTCAATTTTTTTAGTGATAATGCAGTTGAATCTAGGACCAATTTTCTTTGAAAGTAAATTTCTACACGACTTAATGATAGTTGAAGTTTGCTACACGCTTACGGATAAATTTCTATGATCACCCCTTCATACTAAGGCGGCTCTAAGGGGAGGTATAACGGACAGCCATTTTGATTGCAAGATGTAAACCAACCTTGGGTTGACAATGAGAAATTGTACACATGCTTTTTTTGCAATCAAAATGACTGTTTGTTATACCTCCCCTTGGAGCCGCCTTATTCATCATATCACTGATAAGACGCAATCGTGCCAACATTTGCAACTCCAATTTATATCCCAATAACTCTTCATTGTTTCTGTTCAACTTCACACCTGTCTGAGAAAACATTATTACCAACATAGAGAATGTTTTCAAAAAGGGATCAAAATGTGAAGTGGTCTAAGGTCTCTTATCAGATGTCTTTGTCTGTTAGTTACAATGTTTTATAGGTGTTTATTATCTTCTAATGATGACTGTCTTGTTTATCTGCTTAAAGGTATCAGAGTGTAAATTACTCTTAACACCCTTTGTAATTAAATATCTTTTGTGCATGAAAATAGACCTGGTTAGCATAAAGCTACCAAATAACTGAATAAGCATTCTTTTGAAGAATATCAACCATTTTGGGCGTGAACTTGACTATTCAGTTTTTTTCGTCCAATAATTATGGTTTTCCCATGGTCTCCCTGGAGAAACATTGAAAAGGTTTCATTTTGCAATACTTGCAATTATCAAAATCAGTATCTTGTTAAGTTTGACATCTCCAGCGAGTTCCTACCCTTTACTGTGATTTTTCTGAAACCTTATTTCTTTCTGTCAAGTCTTGCTGTGGTGTATGGCGAAGCACGCATGCTAAATGGACGCTGTTAAGCGAGACAGAACCAAGCGACAAAACCTGTTTTTTGAGAACACGTGATTCGAAGTTCAAGAACCATGTAGAAACCATATGACATAGCGTTTACTAATAAGCTTTTTTCAACGTGAGTACACATTTTTGAATCTGGGGCCCAAGTTTGAAAAATCCCATATTGTCAAAAAATTTCGCTTGGTTCTGTCTCGCGAAACAGCGTCCACATTGATCCTTGCAATATCACTCCTCAAATCCTGGAATCCACCCTTTGGGGTATCGCATTAGAAACTTAAGGACATGTTTCCAAGTGCAGACCTACATCAGCATTGAATGAAATCTTGCAGGTCCATTGTACTAGCTGGCTCTTATTGTTTGCTGTCGTCATCATTATCCAAACTATGTTTGAAAATTTACCTATACCAACTTAGATGGTCATTTTATTGATATGGATGAACTTGGAAAATCAGCTGTTGTGTGACAAAAAATGAAAAGTACTGGATAGTTGCTGATAATAAGTTGATGACTCGCTCCCTCTGATGCTATTTCAGACCCTATGAGTAACAGTTCTAGATGATTCTTAGTTAGTGTTCTTCAAGTGCTCGTTTTTATGAACAGATAGTTATAGTATGCACAGATGTGTTTTCATCCTTTTCTGAACTACATACAAAAAGATGTCCCAAGCTGATACGTTTACCTTTAAATGAAAAAAAAAGAAGAAGGTATTTCTCTGTTTACATTAATGCAGTTTTTATAAAACGCGATTGGAAATATCTCTGGGAACCCGAGGCAAAGAATAAGAAAATCAAAACTGGTCCGTTGATAAAAAGCTCTCTTGAATAAAAGATGTTAGTTAATAGGAGAGAGACCGAGATATTACTAGCTAAGCATAATATTCGATGAACTGCCGTGAGTCCGATAGATTTTTAATAAGAATATGTTATAATATTCAATTGGCGATTCCTAATACTCTGTATTGTAAGTATTCACGGTGTATTTACTCAATGCCAAACAATTCAGCAGCAATCTTGTGGCAAATTCCTCTTGTGCAATTCTCATTATTCAGAATGGTTGATTCAATAATGTAAACAGTACTCATTTATAAAAATTATGATTTAATCGAGCTTTTTATTTTGTAGACGAATCTGTTGAGAAATTTTCCAAATTTCTAATGACCTTACATAGAAATTTAAAAAAAGGTACTGTTCACATTTTGCTAAAGCTTTAGATACTCTAATTTCATACGTTAACGATTCTGTTTTCAAAATTGAATTAATGTTAATTTTGAGACGTGATACTCCCTGGCTTCCACTCTCATTTTAATTATCAATTTTATATTTAGACACAAGTAACGAAATTAGACTTTTATAATGTTTTTCGTTTCATGAGACTGGAACAGGTTGAAGACTGTTTGAATATTGTTCTGTCTTCTGCTGTAAATGTTTTCGACTTACGGTCCTGTTTCCTGTGTGGATAAGAATTTATTCAAACTAACGATCGTAAAAGCATCATTACGAATTTATCCTGATCGTATCAGCGTGTCGGATTCGTATCGCATTTTGTGGTTCTTTCATTCGTTTTGAATTTTTAGATTATTTTTTTCCATTCATTATTGTATAGACTCAAGTTTTTTAAACTGTTTGTAACCAAATCGTTTCCATTTTTTAATTTATTAACTAATTATAAGATGGCTTTTGTTTACAAAACAGCCAGTTTTACGAGTATTCGATTCGTCCTCTCAGAATCGCCAATCGTATTAATCATTTATATCGATATTTTCAAGATGGTACTGTTTTGTCGTGCCCGATTCAGAACTATTAGAAGGTATTTTTTGTTACTTAATTTGAGATTATAGCGGAAATTGGGCACAGTTCAGGTTCTCAGTGCCAGTTCTGAACTGCTGAGTCAGATGCCAAGCATCTTAGGTGAAAATCCGAACGTATAAAGCTTATGCACATGTGTCATCACTACCGAGTGTCTGTTGTGTCGTTTCAGTTATGTAAGACTTTTTTAGTATTAAAGGTGGTCCATATTTTCCAGCCTAGATTAGGTGTTCCATTATTCGTACTGGCCAACTCAGAAAGGCTTCTTAAGTGTATTTAAATTCATGTTTACATTTTGTCCACTTCATGTATATGCATCGCTTTAGTTATGTTATGAGATCCTAAATGCGAGATAAACTTTTGCTGATTATCGTTTTGTTGTCAGGAATAAAATATTTTGAAAAGCAAGGGATTATATGGTAACCAAATTTGAAAGCTATACATAGAAGTTGCGTCTCATATGTTCTTGTTCTACTCCCAAATCTCTGAGTGGTTACAAGTAATGTTTAGCTGGGAGAACTGACGAAGTTGAATACAGACAGGTAACAGCTTGTTTATTGAAGAGTTCTGTAATGGAGACGAAAAACATAACTTGACTTCACTACATCTGATTAAGCCTACAAAAATCTGAGATGAAATGGACGCTGTTAAGACAAAGTAGTTATTAGTACTGTTGGAAAGAGCGTAAAAAGTAAAATTTTTCAAAATTGGGCCCCCGATTCCAAAATGCGTATCTAATATCGTTGGAAAGAGCGTAAAAAGTAATATTTTTCAAAATTGGGCCTCGATTCAAAAATATGAACTCACATTGAAGAAAGTGTATCAGTAAACACTATGTCATATAGTTTCTACATGGCTATTGAACTTCGAATCGAATCATGTGCTCTCAAAAAACAGATTTTGCTAGTTGGTTCCCTTACGCTTAACAGCGTCCAATTTCAAAGAAAATTTGCCCTACATTTTAACTGCGTCATCACTAAAAAATTGAATCACAATCAGTTCCACTGGTAGAGTAATTGCTACTCGTTTGTTCCCCTCCTGAAGATAGCAGTGTTTCTATTTGAAAGTACACATGATTCCTTTTCATTTTCCCCCGCTAACACCCGCACAGGTGATTTAGCAGCGCACTCTAGTGCAGGTTTATATCCCAATGTGTGTTAGTTTTATTGAAGTTGGGTGATGTTAAGCAAAAAGCGCTTAAGCGACATTTGTTGACAAAATGAGTTATTATGGAAAGAGCATAAAAGTAGAATTTTTAATATTGGGCCCTTGATACAAAAATGTGCATCCCAGTTGAAAAAAGCTTATCAGTAAACGCTATGTCCGTAAACCCACATTATTTATTGGCTGTTAATGCTACTTTTTCTCAAAAAACGGATTTTGTCGCTTGGGTGCTTCTTGCTTAACAGCGTCCAGTTGAGATTACATGTGAAGCTCAGTTTTTTTTACGTCAAAAGTCATGTTAAAATATAATATCAAGTGGTTTTTTGATAATGAACTAGAAATCCCAGCATGGAGGATCATGAATAAAGTTTAAGATATTGAGAAATGTTGACAGTCAATGATAATCAATTTTGAGAGGAGTTATGGGAATGAGAAAGTGCGCGCTAATATATCTTTACATCCCAGAAATTTAAATGGAAACACTCTCCTTGAAACACAGTAGAAACAAAAATTGATTTCTGATGTTCAAATTCCGTCACATTCTGGACACACTGTGATAGAATTTGATACTAAAGATAAGTTACCACACTGACATTGACTTTTGGATAGAATTCTGCATCGAAGTTGATTCAAAATTTGATCTGAAAGTCAATGTTGACAAAGTACGTCGACATTAGTATCAAACTGTGTATCAAGTTTGACCGCAATGTTGCGTCGAAGAAATGATGGATTTCATTTTGACTTTTGCTGTGGGGTTTAAGGTTTTTATGTTCCTCAGATGCTACGCCTTATTCACTTGTATTCTTCATTTAGTTGGCAGAGTACTCATGTTTTGAAAATCGTGAGATTCTGACTGAAAAATCAATTAACTTGTACAGCGAATGAATGGAGAAAATGAACAACTTTCTGGCCACTGTATCAACATGCGAGGTTGGTGAATTCTTGTTGAGGAATGGAATGGAACAGGAACTGATCATCTTTACTGAACAAAACTAGATGAGATCTAAATAGAACTATCAAGTTGGCAAACACGAACTATTTAGTTACTCTATGTTAATAATGATCCATGAACAGGAAGAAATGCATGGAATTGAAATTGAACTGAGATGAACCAAAAGTAACGTTTTATCAATGGTACCATAACAAATCTCAAGAAAAGGTGTATATTTTAAAAGGCGATCACTTCGAAGTTTTTCCAAAAATTATAATCTTATCAATCAACCACAATCCAGAAACCCCTCCCTAGGTCTTTGTCGTGTCTATCATATGTTGGTCTAATTATTGAATCAACAGAAATCACCATATGATGAATCCATACATTACATAATTCAAATCCCTTACATCTTGCTGTTAAGTTTCTTCTGTCCTATGTGTTAGATTTGAATGCGCATACTCAGAACTACATCATGGGTTCTAAAATTTCAATATGATCTTGGTACCATATCTATATGATAGCATTTTGGCCAGAGGTTGATGCATTGTGAGATGTACTATGTTTCAACACACTCTACTGAGTCGCTTGAATTTAGCTAGTGAGCAATCCAACTGGTTACTATTACCACCAGAGAAGATCCAGACAGGAATGGATTGCTGGTAGCTTATTGCACCAACTGCTAAGGGTGAGATAGGATTTCATGAATGTTTACTTCGCATGTTCTGTCTATCCACGTCTCAGCAACCAGCCAACAATTAAAGAATGTATAGTATCTGTATTGCATTAATGATCGTTGATGAAACTGATCATTTGATCTCATTCTCCTGTTCTCAAGTAACACTTGGTCAAAAAGTTTTTGCTGACAGGAAAACAAGAACACCGATTTGGATAGTAATTAAAATGAATTATATTTCGGACTTGTACTTACTGATCTTCCTTCTTACTTGTCTGATATTTGGTCGGTTCTCCAATTTGAACAATGAAGTAAGCTATATTTGAAATAAACAACCAGGAATATTGAGCTCTGTCAGCGCTTGTGTTCCAATGATGTACCAAAGAAAGTTGAAACGTCTCATAGAACTGGATTCTCATTTTAGTCTTGATCTTGATGTGAAGAACTATAGGAACAATTGTTAGGAAACAAGTGAAGAACATTGTTGCACGAGTTTTGATTTTCCGCTTATAAGTACGTACACTGACCTTAGGTACCTACCTCATTATGTTACTCATAATGATTGAAAACGGTTGAAATTCTCCTAGAGAGAAAAACTTTGAGGAACATATGGCGCTTACTCTCCAGCCATGAGTTTATTTTGACGTACTGGTATGATGTCGAGTAGCAAAATCAGTAAAGCGTGATCTGTAATGTGCCGAAACTGTGTGAAGATACATTTTCTCTAGTTATCTATATAGTCGTGATTTGAATGAGATAGATGTATATACATGTAACTGAACCAATTGATCAAGAACATTGATAAGTCAATGAATCAACATTTTAGTCGAAACACTCAAAAACACAACTCAAAATTTATCAGTAAAATCCAGCTCAGGGAATACACATAGGCTGGAGAATGAGGACCTCGCTCGTAATTTTAAACTTAATCATCAAATCGACTGCCTGCGTGTTTATGTTAATGATCCCCCGCGTTAATTAGTTATTAATGTTTCTTCTCTTCGCTGTTTATATTTAGATGGGTTATTCGTCTTAGTGTAAAATACCAGGTGATTTATTTTGAATATGTGTCTCTAGTACTTACTGGTTCATTGTTGACTGAATTTCTAATAGGTTCGAACTTAATGTTGAGTTCATCGGTACTGCACATTTGATGAACGTTATCATTTAAGTATCCTTCCGTATCTCAAAAGCTATTATAATCTTTCAAATTCACTTACATATCATAAAGCTTTTCATTGGTGGACAATCAAATCGAACTGTTTCGTATGCGGAACCTATTTGTAAACCAACAGTAGATGTTGACATTGACTGTATATAACTATCTCGAACATTCTTTAAGGTAATTTTCGTTTAAGATCGAAAACATCCGAATCATGGAGTAACGCTTCGCATAACACTTTCTTTTGTTCTTGAATAATCTTACGGTTTTCTTCTCTCTTAACAATTCAGTTTTTGTTTTGACCATTTTTTCCTGTTTTTACATTTGCGACTCCTTTTTTTTTCTTTATAGCCTAAGGACGTTCGTAATTTTAACCATCGCGACCCGTGTTTGTATATAAACGTATTATAGTTTAGTTGTTGGAAAAACTTGCATTCACGATTCTGTTTCGTTTTCGGGTAAGAGTCACTTCGTCACTTCATTATCGTAATGTTTCATTATTATAGAGCTTACAACGTTTTCTGAATTGGTTTTTATCTCGTATTGCTTCCAGTTTAAAATAATATATTCATGATTTTAATTTGTGTTCATAATGTATTATGAATGTATACAAATTTGTTGTATATTTTATAATATAATTAATAATAAATTGTATTATGTACAATGTGATTGTTACTAGTCATTTCTACATTTCCCTGGTTTTGAGAAATAAATAAGAACACTGAACTGTTGTGATCATAGGCGCCATCTGGGCACTTTTTAGGGGGGCTCAAGAGAAGCCACAAGGGGCTGGGGGCATATTGACATCGTGCCCCGCCAGCAGCAGGTACCAATTACAAATGGGTAGATATTTGCTCTATACAAATCATTTTTTTTTGGGAAGCCCCCCCTTCAGAGGCACCAGGGGCAAGTTGATCTCAAAATGTAGGAAATGAAAAATCAGCACTTCTTCAATAAAGATTTCTTACTAAGTATTCTCCATTTTTCTCTATCTCTCACCGTTCTCGAGATATTGGCAATTTTCCGGAAAATTTTGGATTTTTTATTCCAGGTTTCATAAAAATATTGAAAAAGAACCAATTTCGAATTGGGATGTTATTTAAGTTGCATAGCTTAACATTGACAGGCACAAAATATATTTTTGAAAAGAAATTTAGTCGTGCCTACCAGTTGCAGATTATGCAATTTAAATAACATGTAAATTCGAAATTGGTTCTTTTTCAATATTTTTATGAAACCTGGAATAAAAAATCCAAAATTTTCCAGAAAATTGCAAATATCTCAGGAACGGTGAGAGATAGAGAAAAACGGAGAAAATTTGGTAGGAAACCTTCACTAAAGAAGTGCTGATTTTTCATTTCCTACATTTTGAGATAAACTTGCCCCAGCACCTGTGGGGGTGCGGGTCACTCCCCATGAACATTCACTGTATGGAGTACATATCTGTACCAGTATACATTTAATTGGTACTCGCTGCTGGCAGGTATAATATCAACATGCCACCCAACCCCTGGAGGCTTCCCTTGGGATGTGCAGTAGAGGAAAATTTTTTTTATATAGGACTTATAATATGTACTGATTAGTAAGTGATAACTTCTGCTGGCATCTATGACATCAACATGCCCCCAGCCCCTTAGGACCTCTCTTGGAAGTAGCTGCAGGTGGAAACAATTTATAGTAGAGAAAGCAGTTATACAAAGTGATGAATTTTAAAGGCTTTGAACCTATCCTTCTTTCTTTTCTATGACAGATTCAGGAGGCAATTCAGTGAGCAGCAATGAATAGCGTGTACGAATATTAGACAGGTAGTTTATTTTGTCAAGTATAACCAGTGCAAATCAGTTTCGTCAGCAGCACCTCCCCAAGAGAAGCCACAAGGTGCTGGGGGCATATTCACATCATACCCCGCCAGCAGCAGGTGCCAATTGCAAATGGATACAGATATGTACTCTATACAAATCATTTTTGTGGGAAGCTCCCACCCCCTTCAGGGGCACCAGGGGCAATTTGATCTCAAAATGTAGGAAATGAAAACTCAGCACTTCTTTGGTAAAGGTTTCTTACCAAATTTTCTCAGTTTTTCTCTATCTCTCACCGTTCTCGAGATATTGGCAATTTTCCGTAAAATTTTTGATATTTATTCCCAAGTTTCGAAAAAAAAAAAATTGAAAAAGAACCAATTTGGAATTTGCATGTTATTTAAATTGCATAATCTGCAACTGGTAAGCACGACTGAATTTTTTTTTAAATATAATTTGTGCCTGTCAATGTTAAGCTATGCAACTTAAATAACATCCCAATTCGAAATTGGTTCTTTTTCAATATTTTTTTGAAACCTGGAATAAAAATCCAAAATTTTCCGGAAAATTGCCAATATCTCAAGAACGGCTAGAGATAGAGATAAACGGAGAAAATTTGGTAAGATACCTTTAATGAAGAAGTGCTGATTTTTCATTTCCTACATTTTGAGATCAGCTTGCCCCTGGTGCCCCTGAAGGGGGTGGGGACTTCTCACAAAAATGATTCGTATAGAGCACATATTTGTACGAATTTGTTATTGGTACCTACTGCTGGCCGGTATGATGCTAATATGCCCCAGCCCTTTGTCGCTTCTCTTGTGGTGGTGCGGCTGATCATAGGTTCCGACTTGGCACTTTTTGGGGGCGAGGGGCTTTGCCCCCTTCCAATATGTTTAACTCAAAAATGGAAAAAATACAAATGTTACGACCAGATTTAAATCTAATAAAAAAAGGAAAAAAAGAGAGAACGAATAAGAATAAAATCGATAAGACCGAAATATCAGAAGCGTCTCGTCAAAATAATCAAAGAAAGAACCGCGCTCCGACTGATTATCTCCCCCCCCCCCAATATATTCCATAAGCCAGTGCCTGAGTTGTGATTATGTAAAGCTGAGTAACCATTAGTATTTACAGACCTCCAATACATTGCATTTTAGCCCTCTCCTACCCCTTCTGACATGCTTTCATGTTTGTATTGTCCGACCCTGTCCAGCAAATGGAAAGTACTCCAGTAAGTATGAATGAATAAAATCGGTTTCATTCATTTTATTATGAAAACACATCACATGATCACACTTTCTTATACATCAGTAATATTGCACCATTCTTCTTTGAGATAATAGAATAGAAATCATGATGATCATTATACATGGTCAGCCCACTTCTACCACCAACTGAAACCAGCTGATCATCTAGAAGAAAAATTGACTTTATTGTACGTTTTACTTCATTCTCGCGTTCGCGGTCGAATCGATAAAAACAAGAGGAAGACTTCTCATTCGCTAGAAACCCCAATGAAACCTTTATGCCTCTTCAAGTGGTTTCTCCAAGGACACGATCCGCTGCAGATAGTGCGCGTGAGACAGACTTCTCCTTATGCAATCGCAAGTGTATTCGCAAATAATTACTCCGTGAAAATGATATATTGCAGATTTTGCAGTAAAAAGGCCTCTGATTATTATGGATTTCGGTAATATGCATCTTCAAATGACACTTCTGAGAAAACGAGCGGCTGCACACTGAGCATTCGAAAGGTTTTTCTTTACTGTGAGTCAGTGTATGCCTTTTTAAGTCTCCTTTCCGCGAAAACGACCGACTGCAGATTGGGCACGAAAAAGGTTTCTCATTATTATGTACCATTTGTATGTGGTTTCTCAGGTGCTGTAGCCGAATAAATGACCGGTTACAAATTGAACAAAAACAGGTTTTTTCCTTACCATGAACCTCAGTTACATGCATTTTCAAGTGACATTTCTGAGTGAATGACCGATAGCACTCTTGGCATTCGAAAGGTCTTTCATTATTATGGATCATTGTGTGTCTTCTCAAGTCACCTTTTCGAGAAAATGATCGATTGCAGATTACGCATGAGAAAGGTTTTTCGTCGAGATGAACGGCTGAATGTGTTTTCAAAACGCTTTTTAGAGCAAAAGATTGGTTGCAAACTGAGCAAAAAAAAGACTTCTTTTCGTTGCGAATCAACATATGCGTTCCCAAAGAACTATCTGGGATGAATAATTGATCACCGATGGAACACTGGAGATTTTCGCCACTGTGAATCATAATGTGGTTTTGCAAATCACGATTCAAAATGAATGATTGGTGGCAAACTGAGCAGAAGAAAAAATTATTCACATTAGCGGGTATAACTGGCTCGTTACAATCATTCTCTGGTAAAGCAGATTCACTGTCGATGGCAATTATATTCTCGGCTTTTATTTCACTAGTAAAGCTGTTATTGAGAACCCGAGTATTGCTAGTATCAGTAATATGAGAATCCGGTTTTTGATGCAGATCTGTTGGAGCCTGTAAAATTATATTATGGTTTTTGAAAATGATGAGGATAAAATAGAGCTTATGAGATAAACGTAACTTACGTTACAACTGAAGGTGACATTAATACTTCTAAGCATATTGGTCACTTATGATTTTTACATTATTGTAACAACGGGTAGATTACGTACATTGGCTTCGAGGTTGGATGGAGGATCTTCTCGTTTTACATGTAGATCTACATCATCACTGTCTTCTGTATTTATCTGACATTCTTCCTGCAACATGGGGAAAACTGTTAATTAAGGATAGTCAAATGTGATTATATATAGTAGGTATAAATGAGCCCATAATCAAGGTTGGAACGTTTCAAGCAAAGCTTTAAACACTTATTTTTATGAAAGGTTTTCCATCTAACAAGAATTGGCAGTTGAAAACAAGTTTTTTAGACATGTTTTTCTCCCTTTAACCATATTTCTCTCTCATTGCTGATTGGATAACTGATACATTTTATCGTTGATGCAAAAGCTAATGTCACACCAGCCCTCAATACTTTCCAAACTGACTTGAATGAGACACTAATCGAGCCAATGGGATTAGCTCTGACAAGCTAAAAACTGTTTGTGTAATATTTTAGATTCTTTAGGACCGGAAGAAGACTGATATTGATTCTCTTATCAGTTAACCGGTAGAGATAATCAAGCTCTTTTACCAGAGCTTTCCTTTTTTTGGAAGCTTATCAAGTTTTTTGAGCCCTGCTTGATAATTTAGTTTAACTCTTCCACGAAAGGCTTTAAAAACTGCTAGAGACTTAGAGCTAGCATTTGCCAACCCCTTTCATTTATGTGGGAATACATGAAGGATTTCTCCCCTTTCTTTCTTTAGTATAGATACAGCAATTAATTTCCCGAGTTCAAGCTCAGGTTTCAATAACGTAGGAATTTTTCTCCTCCAAAAAGAACTTTAAGATCGGAACCTAGCTGTACAACTGTTTGGACCCGCCTGGAAATTTGGAGGCTTGATGTCAGAAGGCGCTGGCCTAAATGTAGCGCCCGGATTCTGATTTGGAGCTGGCTCCTTTTAAATAGGAAAAATACACGACGCTTGATCGGCGCTACTGGGTCCGGCGCAAATCAAGCGTACTTTTGGCACCCATTCCGGAATCGGCGCCTGACGCATTCTTCTAGCGTCTCGATTTCCAGGCGGGGAGAGTCAACTGTTAATTACTTCTTGTAGCCTCAAAAGGAAAATAATACCAGTTAACCTTGGTTTCCAAAACTGCCGAAATGTAACATCAAGTGATTCCAGCCAATCTAGAATACGTCAAAATTTGAACACTTCACACTGAAGTCGGATAGTAGCCTTTTTTATGGGTGGTTTTGGGGACATCCCGAAGTATAAGTAGAACTGGAACCTTAAAATTCTTGAAATAGGTATAAAACGTAACTCACTTTCACATAAGCACTTTGAATGTCATTCAGTTGACACACTTTTTGTTCGCCCAGATCTGTCTCCTCAGTGTCAGAATCAGGTTTCTCTACCTTGATAGTCAACATTCTAGCCTGAAAAAGTATACAATTTTTAATTAGTGGCTATGTGAGCAGTTTTATTTGCAATATGGTTACCATAGTACTTTCAGGAAGTATGAGATGTTTGTAATATTACACTTATACCCGTAGAGGTTGGAACAGTGTTTTAGAAGCTGTGGAGGTCGTGATGGAAAACGCGCGTCATGGGGGGCTGGACAAACTTCCCGCAAAATGCTGTGGGGTAAACAATTATCAAAAATACGAAATGCATTTAGCCTCTTTGAAACCCTGTTTTGTACTCCTTAGTTACAGTACAACCATCAGTAAGCTTTGAATAAGAATATTGGTACATGCTTCGTTCTTCCAACCAGCTGGTCTAGTAAGGCAGACCTACAATCCGAATGGGCAAGGTCCTTTTTCTCAAACATATTTGGAGGTGCATAATGTAGCGTTGCAAGTAGTTGCACACTTGCAAGACAGCACTGGAGGAGTTCATATGTCAAGAAATCCTGTTCGGTCAAGTGACCCGTTGGCAATAGACGTGAGTTTCAGAATTTCAACTGAACTGCCGATCTTTTTTCCAAAAAAGATGAAACCATATGAGATATATGACTCTTCCTGTATTTACATGTCGCTGTATGGCCATTGACATTGGGTTTCGACCAAGTTTCGCAATTGTCTCCATGTAGCAAGTCTTCAATATTGTACCATCACTGTAATTAACCCGTTTATAATATTCATATCTTCCATAGATAAGCACCGTACAACAGCAAGTTAAAAGCTGTGACCGCAACTGAAGAGCGAGCACCGAGAGACTGAAACTTTCATTGGAGGCGATGTATCAAAAGCAACAATGAGTCAATGACGGTCACTTGAGTGTGGCGAAAGACTTTTCCATTCAGTTTTTAAATAATCCAAGTTACGTACTTATATTCAATAGCATGATAATCAGTGGTCTTGAAAGTGATAACGATAATGATAACTGCTCTGTCTCAAACTCCGGTCATATTCTCGACAAACTCAGCATTTAACATGTAGGAACATGTGATTAGCACACTTTTGAGACACCATGTCCATAATCACTGGACAACAAGTTGAAATTAAGAACTGAACTTATCTTGGTTGAAAAAAAAATTAATGAGAACGAGCGGACGAGCCTACGACATGACGGAAAGTCACGAATAAAAATACCCCGTTCGAAGGGTCGTCTTCGAGAGACCAGCCAGGCAGCCAGCACAAATTTTCGTGTTTCATCTCTCGTTTTTATGTTGTTAATGCATCTTCATGTTTAATTCCCTCGTATCTAGAGTAACCAGACGTCCCGAAATTCCGGGATTGTCCCTAAATTTGAGGGCAATTTCTGCGTCCCGAAATCGAAAAAATAATGACGAATGATTATACTAATTTTCACAAATTATTGAAAAAAGACTGAAGAAACTGCTGGTAATGTTAATGTACTAAAAATGTTACGAGTAGGTACATCTTAATTCTTAATGATATATGCATGGTCAAAGGTTAATATGTTCAAAAGTGATGAAAATTACTCACCGTTTTAAACCCTGTAAAATGACACCCATGTTGCCATGTTTGACTATTTTGAGATAAGTGGCAAAAAATTCTCCCCAAAAATTTTTGTCCCGGAATTTTGATTTTCAAATCTGGTCACCTTACTCGTATCTATCGTTGGAATATTTTCAGTCTTAATAGTGTTGACACAACGTTTGTTCACTTACGTCCATCACAGACTAGCAAATACAATTTCTAACTGTAACAAGAATCAATACATTCACGCATGTGTGTCAACCGTGTGTCGATGTTTCAGTTAAGATTACAGCAACTGATTTCAGCGTCCCACTGTAATGTAACGACGTATCAATCGGGCTTCCCTTGACACCTTAACATCCCATAAAACAGCGCCAATTTCGAATATGTTTATTTTAAAAACACGGAACAAATTTCGATAATGTACAACGAATATATTTATTTTTTAAAAATACAAAACTCAGTAGAAAAAAGTTAAGGAAAGCCGTCGTCTTCGTCTTCGGCCATTTCTTTAGCTAGTTCTAAATCTTGCTGTTCTCGTTCCCTTCGCTCCTCCGCCGATTCCAGATCCTTACCATATGACTTGGGCGGATAACGCATCGCCTTCACGCTTTGGTTGTGAAGTTCTAAACAAAATGCTGTCCTCTCGTGGAACGCGATCTGAGGCTCGGCGGTACAGTAGATATCGGTTGACTCTTTAGTCTGCATGTACCCGTTAACCGGGTCGATAATGGCTTCGATAACTCCGTCTCTGATAGCTTTCGCAATGATACATTCAGCATCTTGAGCCGAATCCAGTCCCAACTTCTTCGCTATGTTTTCAGGGGTTATTCTAGAGTATGATGCCGCAATGGCTCGAACACCTGCAAACATGAAAAATGTGCATTTAGAAAAACGAGCAAGTGTCGACGAGAATAACAACTAAAAGCTCCACTCGCATACCGGTTTTGATAACATTATGACGGAGCCGAATGATCATCAAGAAGGTCCGGTCTAGCTGAAATTGAGCGCTAAATTTATTCAACACTTCGGAGAAGGTGTGCAGATTTCCTAATCGTACAGCTTGGGTTAGTTCGAAATACGGTTGTAACGCAATCCTCATGGCCGCTTCTCTGAACGTCAAACGGTCAGGAATGTCGCCTAACAAGAGTTCAACGGTCACGACTAATTTCTGTACAGCTTGACGGAAACCAACGGCGGTCGTTTGCGGAGCTTTTCGCAAAGCCTGAACCAGATTCGTGTGGGCTTCGGAATATTCTAGCCGAATAGCCTTGATACGTCCGACGTAATACAAGAACCTAGCCCATTCGTTGTTGCTGGCCGTTTCAGGAAACACCGACTTTGAAATCAACTTATCAGCCTGATCGTACAGATTGCAGTGCAAATAGCTACGCAGCAAGCAATTGATGAGCACGGCTTGGCCTTCGAAGTCGTTGCGAAGCGTAGCGGTGCGCAGCTTGGCGTGAAAGAACGGTCGACATTTATCCAGCTCACCATTCAGTTCATAAGCTCTCATGTGATAGAAGAAACACCTCGCTTGTATCAAATCTAACGTTCGACGACTGTGCACGGCTAGTTTTTCCATCAACGCGTCCGAACACTTCTGAGCGCCGATAAATTTTCCTTGATCGATTAAATACAAAATGATCAAGAGGTGGATATAGGCATCCACTTCCGGCATCAACGGACAGATGGAGTTTTTGGGAGTTCGCATTCTTTGGGCATTTGTATCCACTTCCATTTGTTCATCGAAGAAGGATAGCATAAATTCTTTTTCGGTAGCGGAGTGAGTGTAAAACCCGTTTATAATACTAACCAGAATATTCGAATTTAAATCTTTTCTAATTGTCAGTATCGAGCGTAAAATTCTGGTGATGAATCTAGATTCTTTGGTTGTAACACCGCGCTCGATTTGACGGATATTTTCCCGTATATCGTGAGTGGTGCTCTTATCAATATCCTTCTGCTCCGATTCTCCAGCTGGTTCGTCCGTTGGACTATCGACGTTCTTCATCTCCACGTCTACTATCGGTTGCTCGGCACTGACAGACATAATAGTATCTGTGAAATGGAAATACTTTTAGTTAGGTCAACTGGATACCAAGACACGATAGTTTAAACAATAGCCTACTTAATGGTTATGGCAAACTCAGGTTAGCGAACGCATATAATAGATGCGTTTTTTGTATCGGAGAAAATACTATGGTCGGTAGTAACTGAGAACACAGCGCTCGGAAAGGAAAAAAGAAACTACAATGTTGTGTTTGGGAACGAGAAGCTCCAGTTTGGTTTACCTAATACAACTCTACTTGGTATCGAAGTACGTATTTCTGGCTCATAGAAAAGCAAAGGGCAGATTGATTACCATAGTATAATAAATAAAAAATAGTGTCGCGTATTTACAGAGAAACTAAGAAACTTTAAACCAGAAAATGAAGACTGTTTACCTTGCAAGAGAAGAACCAACAGAAATTACACTGGATCTCGAAGCTATGTACGACTCTAATACTTGATAATTAAAAAAAGATAGTTACTTACAGTTAGTACGAACACTCATAAACTACAATTAGTTAAATTACAACAAATATTATAAAAATTGACTATCATCCTTCGAATTTATATTTCTATCCTAAGAATGTTAAGAGAAGAAAGCAAGAATGACAAACAATTTTCAAAATGAGACCGCAATAAGGCTTTTGGCTTTCGACTTTCTAAGATTCTAACTAATTTGCTTTTTGATGACTAGCAGGGCTGCCAACCTAAAGTATTTAAAATTTTAAATTTTAAATATATTTTTGCATATTATTTCAATATAATTGCATAACTTGGTGTTTTGGAAGCATATTTTGAGCATTTTTTATCAAATTTTCTCAATATCTGGACATATTGAACATTGAACAGTTTTACAGAGAAACGTTCGATTTTGTTTTTTTAAGTAAAGAACACGGCTATTATGTAGATACAAAATGACAGAAAACAAGTCCATTAGTTCCTCAAATTTAAGGGCTTATTTTATACTATTAATTTTTTAACTGTTTTCCCTCCCACTATTACTCTTCCAGGCTTCCATTATCACAAATCATAATATCTTATCAGTGACAAGCTGAAGCCGATTCGAAGCTGTTACCCGTGAAAATGATTTAAAATTTGAAACAATTTCAGATGAAATGAGGATATTATTAATATTAAAAACAAAATCATGCTTTTCGCGTTATAACATAGTATAAAGTCGCTTATTTAAATCCCATTTTTTTGGTTTCAATGGCTTCAGTATTTAGTTCAAAATTTCATTACTGGTCCTACGGCCTTCTTTACCACAAAGTCTATAGATCTTATTCGTTAACTACCAAATCTCCGCCTCTTAATTATTGTTTAAATAGTGTAGAGTAAGTGAAATTAGTTTATCCTTACCAAACGCGTCTACATAGTTGCATCCATACGATTACCGATTATGTTGTTTCAGGAAATGTGATTACGAAAATTTCTTATGCACCCTTTTACTCCCTGGAAAAATACGAAATGCTGGAATCGCTTTACGAGCTTTCAACGTAGAGGTTGCCACTGTTCAAGACCGAGTATCAGAAGTGCTCATCGGTCAAATGAGATATCAGTTTTGGGAAGACGCTGTAGAAAGCATATACCGGGGACAAGTTCCTGATCATCCGGTTTGCACTCAGCTAGCTCAAGTAATCCGATGTATTTGTTAATTAGGTACATGAATGTACAATATTCATTGGACATACGATTTAGTATGTTAGATTAATAGTAGATTACACTGAATGCTAGCTAATAAGAAGGGACTAGTGTAAAAATAAAATTCTCGGCTCTCTTCTCCTGCGAGATTGAAACTGAGTAGCAGATGAACGGAAAAATCCACGAAAGAAATAAGTGGACTATTTGGTAGCCTCGCTTTCGATGCAAAAAGTTCGGTTCAGATCCAGATTACTCTCAGATGTAACTTGAGTTTGTTATTAAGTGGGTCAAGTTTAGTACCTTATTAGATTTTCTTGACTGACAGGCAGTAGAAATCAATTCTTTTTCAGCAGTGGCGACTAATTTGCTGGGGGTAATTTTCGTATTTGCCCTCTTCAAGTTACAGCGTTGCAACTTGTATGGGTAGCCAGTCGTAACATTTTGCATTAATTGTTATAGGTTATCAAAACAGGGAAAGTGTCTAAACCATATTTGAAACGGCTCATTTCAGTTCGGAAGAAACATTTGATATCTCCAAATTTATTCTCAATGACGGACGCCGAAGAGTACTGTGATGCATCAAATACTCCTATTTATTTATTACTACTAGAAGTTGCAGGTAGTAAAATGATATTCTTTGGTACAACTATTTTAGTTCATCTCGAATTAGGAAAATTAAATGTACAAACTTTCGACACGTTTTGATGTTCCAATTTGCAGAAATAAAAAATGTAGATGCGGATCATGCTAGCTCGCATTTAGGTAAAGCACAGGGATTAACAAATATGCTCCGCAGTATGTTCTATCACTCGAAGAAAGATAAAGTAATATTACCTCAAGAACTTCTATTAAAGTACAGTGTATCTGAAGAGGATGTGCTGCGTCATAATATGGATAAGAACATGAAAGACGTCATTTTTGAAATGGCCAGTAAAGCTTATCAACATCTGGAGAAAGTATGTTGGATGATTATACTGTCGCCCGAATTTCTGGCTTACATCCGACATTTTTATGCCAATTTAAAGGAACGCCTTTTGTTCTTATTAATAATTTTTGTGATTATTCCAGTCAAAAAGTTTGCAAAAGAAAATCGATCGAACCAGTCGACTTATCCTTCTACCAAGTGTGGCAGTCGAGAGCTATCTTCAAAATTTACGCTCCGTCGATTTCGACGTATTTCATCCGAAATTACAACAGAGAAATTTCAAGTTATCAGCGAGATTACTTTGGAGAAGAATATTTTAAGTTGTTCTCAAAATACATATATTTTGCGATCTTTATACGTATAAACTTAAATCTATGGGACTGAAAGTTAACATTTATATTTCACCAATTCTGATAATGGAATTGACGAAATAACCTTCGTACTAATTTTATCGAGGAATTCGACAAAATTGGTACAAAAAAGACTTACAGATACAGCTGAGACATCACGCGACGTTTATAACGTATATGGCGAGTTATGTTACACTTCAGAATGTGATTGGTCGTCGACCGATATGTCTGAGACACGATTAACAGCCGGTTCCGGCACTATGCAGTACTCCGTCAACGTTGGATTAAAAACTTCGTTTTTAAAACAATCCTCGAAATAATTCTCTCCTAATATGTCACCAAAGTCGATTTCTGTAATTGAAACCGTGTCTATAATTGAGTTAGTGTAGTTCTCGTAAACGGACGATACTCCCGAATCACTTGAGAATATTGACAGATCTGGAAATGTACCCGAAATTAATAGCACACGTTTTAATTTAACTTGGATAGAAAAATAATTCATTATGATTTTCCATACTAGATCGTTTTCCAAGCGAAATACTCTTTCGTAATGGAATCATCCACCATACAGTCAGCCCGATTCCGACGATGCTTGTCATCAGTAGAGCAGTTATAAGAAAATAATGCGTCTCATTTTCACCTGAAAAAAACACTAATATTTAGCAGGAGGGGTTATTAGCTCAGAATACTGGACAATTTTTTCTTGTTGTTCGTTTAGTTTGTTGAATTTTGCTAAAATTTTGAGCCGGAGCTAAGAATTGTATAGCAACAACTTTCGTGTAATGCAGCGAGGAAAAATCAGTCTTGAATAGTCCTGTTCATTGCCATGCTGCTTGTAGTAAATGAAGTTCATTGAACTTTACTGTTTTCACTTTTCATGTATTCGTACATGGCTTTCGACTGTACCGAGTAAAGCCTAGTTCACACGACGCTGGTATAAGAAGTGCAGGCTAGTAAGTGTGTGAACCAGCTTCGTGTGAATAGAAAACCAGCATGAAGTTTACCAGCCTAGCATGGAAGTAGAAAATTTTCAACTTTTGAGCTGGTAAGATGTTTTGGCTTTTATCAGTTTCTTGACACGCTCCGTGTGAACATAAATTTGACTAGCATACCAGCTCGCGCACCAGCTTATAGCTTCGCGTACCAGCGCCGTGTGAACTAGGCTTAACGACTACGTCAGTGACGAGCTGACGACACTGCAAAGTGCAAACTACATGCTCTGTTTATAACTTGAACAAGTAAAAAGGACTTTAAGCGTTCAGTAATTACGATCCTTTTTATATTTACTAATCTTCACGACTACTCATACATAATGAAATTTGACAACACTGCACGCACATTATTTGACTTTTGACGAGTTTGATAATACTGTTATCAATTTTCATTTTTAGAAATTTACGTATTCGTCCATTCGTGCGTTTTCTCATTATTATCTTGAAGAAATTAGTGTTATACGCATTATATTTTTAAAATGGATTATGAAGAAGAACAAGCAAACGAAATCATTGTTCTCGATTCGATCTATGGCCACGAAATGACCATAATAAAGGATTCGCCGCACGAGTTTACTATCGATGTTAAATACTCGGACTACGAAGGCCATCACACTGTTAATCCTCCATTGGTCGTTTTGTACTTCAAATTTACGGAAAAGTACCCCGAAGAGCTGCCAGCAATTGATATAAAAAAATCGGAAAATCTGCCGGACGAGGAAGTGGGTAAGTTGCAAGCTCATCTTAATGATCTAGCAGAAAAGAGTTTGGGAGAAGCGATGGTGTACACGTTGGTCTCTGCCACTCAAGAGTGGCTGAACGATTACGAAGATGACATAAAGAAGCAGGTAGCTTTAGAAAACGAAGAAAAAGCCAAAATTCTAGCTGATCTTGAACAAAAGAAGTTCGAGGGCACGCAGGTGAATAAAGAAACATTCTTGAAGTGGAAAATGAGTTTTGATGCCGAAAGAATGACTCTCAAGAGTCAGGAGGCGGTTGAAAAGACGAAAAAGCTGACGGGTAGAGAACTATTTATGAAAGACAACTCGCTCAATGAATCAGATTTGAAATTCCTAGAAGAAGATGGTGAATTGGTTAAAGTGAATGAAACTTTGTTCCAAAATTTGGAAAATTTAGAGATTGAAGAAGAATAAGCATTATGTAATGACTGTGTAATATTGTTTGTATACTTCATTCGAAGGAATGTGTCTGTTCTGCTATCGATTTATAATATTGTCATTTACTCATGAAGTGCTGCTGGTTTCGAAACTCGGAATGACGTATTTATTTTAGATTCGCAGACCTGTACTTGGCAATCTTTCAGTTTGGCTTCCTGAACCCCATTCTGGCACAAATTTTAATAATTGATTGATGAGAAATTTTAAATGATGTTTGTCGTTTTTCTCACGTAACATTCACAATACCTAATCCATCCGTTACAAAAATTTTGTGTCAGGAAAAGTTTCTCCATCCGGATGAACAATAGTAACTCGATTACTTACTTTTGAAATTTCTGCCGTAATTTACATTTTCGTTGAGCTGTCTTAATGACGCTGCTTGTACGTCATTTCCCAAAATTTCGTTCGACAGTGAAATTTCACCTTTATAAGGGGTTGCTGTGGTACCACTGAAACTGCCGCCCACAGCTGTATGAGGCATGTTGATACTGAAACATGTATTCGAATGAAACATTCAATATGAAAATTTTTGTACTTTTCTTTTACATACCAATTTATATCAAGTCTTTCTAATAAATTTGTTTATTGTTTTTACACTGTCATTGTTATCTGCACGGAGCATCTAAATTCGAATTCAGTTCGAAGTACTTTCTCGGCTGAAAAACCCTATTTGGTTCCTTTTCTCATTCTGCGTGGTGAAAACGCTCAACTACTGGCGATACAAGCATGCCAGAGTGACTCCTCAGACACCACACCCCTGATCTCGGAAACTACGCTTTCGAGTATCGCATCAGTGACCAGAGGGGAATCAATGGAGAATTAGAAGATTGAAAAATGGAACCGAGGTTTATGCAACTAAAATTGTAATAGGTTGCTGTTCTATTCTCAAGCAAACATTTCATCATTCAACTATGGTATGAATCATGGTTATTGAAAAAGTAAACTAATAAAGTAGACGTATAGAATGAAGGGGGAACTTACCCAGCTCGAACAGTCAAGGTTTCTGGTTGAAACGTACACAGAACTACAAATCTGCGAGTGCTGTGAGTCAGAATTGGAAGCGTTTCTTGCACCAAAATGAAAGTTGATACCGTGGTTCTGTTCACCATACTGCCGCAAGTTTTATGCTCTATCCTCAGTATATACGTATCCTTTGCACTGGTTGAATCTCCACCAACAGAGCAGTTATCCGCTTTCGTTCCATCTGATGATTCAACCGCAATTTTGCCGCCAAAATATGGTCCAGTTGATACTTCCACTTCACTTATATCAGGTAGACAGAGATTGGCCTTAGCAGAGACTTCAAAAAACATTTAATTAGAAAATTATGTCGAATGTACAGAGGATATCACCGTATGTGTACACACGTATCAGATACTCTCCAGTAAGTTTTGTTCTGACTTCCCCTTCATACAATTTATTTGCAATACTTACATCCTTTAGTTGGTACGATGATCGTCCTTCCATAATCCTTTGTATAGTGAGAATTGTGCCTAGCTTGCAGAGGCCTGACTTCGAAAGAATAGTTGGTAGCCATTCTCAGCGAACTAATTATGGCGGAATACGTTCTAAATTTCTTTCCCGCCAATGATTCTATACCGGACGATTCATCAACTATCTATAAATAATTAAATCACAGGCTTTGTTAGGAGGCAAGACATAAGTATATATTCGTGTTTTTCTCAGGTTGAGCCGAGTAGGAGGGAAAAGAGAAATTTGGCATTGTAAAGAGAAGAGTTAAAATGGTAGGTCATAATATAAGACATCCAGGCATATTGTTATTATTGCTACAGAGAATGGTCTAGGGAAAAAACTGGAAAGGAAGGCAAAGAATGAGCTATGAAGAGCGGATAATAAAGGATACAAAGTGTAAATTCTTCTCAGAAATGGTAATATACGCACAAGAGAGAACCAAGAGGGGAGATGTAACCTACTGGTCCAGAGAAATACAACCACGTTTTTAGATAAACACAGAAATGATCTCGTCCATCCCTGTTATACAAGGAAATAAACTTGTGGACCACATCAGGGTTGCCAACTGGTAATATTTGGCCGAAGCTCTCAGGTCAAGACACCTCAACTCAAGCTCAGGCAGGCACAATCAGACAAAACTGCGGAATTCCAGAAAACTAGCAAAATTACATTGTTTTTTAATACATGTAGTTATATGAATGCAAATATGTGTGTACCTGCCTAAACATTAATTGAAAAATTACAATGAGCATTTTTTATTTTTGTTCCTATTTTTTTCTGAGCGAGGAAAAAATCTCAGGCAAAGAGAACAGCCACTCAGGCATTCAAAGTCCGAATCTCAGGTAAATCACATTTTGGAGTTGGCAACCCTGGACCACAAGTTGGTAGTATCCCGAAGTAACCAAATTCGGGTATAAACCTGCATTAGAGGGCGCTGCAAAATTACCTGTAGGGGTAAGCGGGGGAAACTAAATGGGTGACCATGTGTACTTTTGAATAGAAAAATCTCCATGATCACCCATTCATAGCACTGATAAGACGAAATTGTGCCAACATTTGCAACACTAATTTATATCCCAAAATCCCAATTGAGAATGTTGCCAATTTTCTGTTTTCGCCGTCAGTCGTGCCATATGAGAAATGGAAAAATTTGCAAACAAAAATATGTTCGATATAAATGCGAAATCTAAATGAGATTGATCGAGTCAACATTTTGTTTTCTCCGGCAGCTCATAGCCGTTTTCAATTCCATTTTACACATCTGTTCTTTGGATAATTACTTTTGTTCGACATCTGTTCGGTCCCCACGCCTGAAGCTCGCAGTAATGTATCTGAAATCCGTAGAAATTGGTACCATGTTTCGGATACTCCCAGTTCAGATTCACCGCCCTGAAATCCGGCTCAGCTCTCAGCTGTAGTATTTCTGTAAAACAAAGCGACACAAACTGCAATTAGGGTCGTGGACAAGCAACCGTACACCTCCCCCACATCTGGAAAATTCTGCTCGGCGATGTACACCGATATTTCGTTGACATTTTTGAATCACGTGTAGCTCCGGTATTTCGTGTGTCATGATCTATTTAATCAACCTGAAGCGTGACTAAAAACACTGGCCGTCAAAATCAGTGTTCCTCGCAACGCTGAGCGTACAGAAGAACACAACGAAAACGTATCTTTTTTACCTTTCTTCAATTTTAACTATAGACCATCGAAGAGCGGGTAACCTACTTAACCAAACAGTTTAAATTCATTGTGTAGAGCTATTTCGCACAGAAGCAAAGAAAAAGAAGAAAAGAAGAGAATAAATAAATTATGGAAAAAATTATCTGGATGTTCGACGAATCAAAATGAGTAGTTTGACGTGTACAAGATTAAACAAAGAGGATAGCCCAAATGACGTTCCTACAACGAGCTTAATCGATCTTCAAAAAAAGAAAGATGTGTTCAAAACAAAAGTTCTTAATCAAACTGTTCCAAATAAAGATTTGGTCGGCATATCAGGTTGTTTGGTAATTATGAGATAGGGGAGAGTCGGCCAGTACCAGATGCAAGATTCTTTTAACAGGAGGTTAGCTCATTCAGAATGCAACCCGCACAATGCTGAGTATCTTGGCAATAAAAACTACAACTATATGTTTTCTTTCTTGACACAGGGCTGAAGGAGGAAAGAGGAAGAGAAGGATTATAAAAGGATGAGGAGCCAGTTTCAGATGCTGAATCGTTAGCTAGTTCTTTTTCCTCTGATATGGACCAAGGAGAGCGGCGTTGGGAAAATATGTTATAGTCAAAACTTCGAAATAAAGTTCATTATACTACTGCAACTGAAGAAGAATTTGAAGTTCAGTGCCGAACATTGAAATTCCCAGACAGTAAAATTCGATTAAAGCAAAATGTTCTGAAGTTTTGGGAAACTCATAAAAATGAGTATGGCGAATTGTATGATGTAGCACAGGTAATCAGGTGAGTGTTGAACGCCTGTTTTCCCTACTACGTGATTTGTTAAGCCCTAAGCGTTACAATTTAAAATCCTGTACAATCCACAAGATTTTATTTCTGATCTCAACATTTTGTTGGAATTACAACAAATATTGTCATTTGACTGGAGAGAAAAAAATAAATGAAATAAAAAAGACGCTTTTTTTTGTTTATTTATTAAGAAACATGGTTTTGTACGAACTTCTCATAACTCAGAAGAGCCAAAACCTAGTCGAAAAAATTTGGCTGAATTCAGCTTTCGACTTCCATAGGTGCGCTTAAAGCTGGCTTTCGGCTTTCATCTTATCAGTAAAAATTCGGCTGATTTTGGCTTTCAGCTTTCGGCTTTCGGCTAGCTGCAGCACACTGCTCTAGCGCACTATTCCCATATAAAACACACTGCAGACGCTAGTGCAGTTGAAAAGCTGTGATGTGGGTAATTTACCTAAGATATTTACAAAAAATGAGAAATATGAAATATCATTTTTATGAAAAATCTGAAAGAAAAAAACTTTTAAATTTTATTAATTTCTTTCTGTAGAGTCCTATTTTGAAATTCTTGGAACATTTTTTGTCACTTTTGACATGATCACTTTTCACACAATCCAATCTAGCAAGCCATTCCCGTTTGATTGAAGATTGATTTTATTGAGTTGAATAATCTCTTGTATCTGATGGCCATTGAATAACTCCTCTTTATCTTGAATGTGGAATAGCTTTGGCATCGACCTTCCACAGGTGTCTGCGCAGCGACCAAAGTCACTTTGCAGCGACAAGCACTGCAGGTCCAGATTTGTTTGTTTACTTTTTTAACATATAAAATCCATATATGAGGAAAAGTGCCTCCAAAATTGACCAAAGTAATGTAGATTAGGAATTTAACATTTTCAGAATTCTTAATTTATTCAGAAACTAAAGCTTCAATTTAAAATATACATTTCATACCAAACGTAATACAAACAGCGATGTTAAACTTATTTCTCTCTTATCAGTAGATTTGATCAGTCTGGTGCAAAGCAACACACCATTTGTCCACATATAAATAACAGAAACACGTAGGAACATAGGAAGATTGGGATGTTAACCTCACCCAGAAAGCGCTAGGATCGTGGTATGGTGACAATGGCGAGAACTGATAAGAATTGAAAGAGGGATGATTTCACCGAAATCATCCCCTTTCATACCTTATTACCTCGTTATTACCGGCAGGGATACCAACTTTGGAAACTCAGGTTAACATCCCAATTCCCCTTGAACTAAAATCCAAACATTACAGAATGGTACTGGTCTACTGATAAGATTTTCTATATCCTGAACTCGTGAAGGTTGAGGTTACCTTTACAGTCATTCTATTTGAAATTTTGAGGACACATTTTATTGAGCAATAGCTTAAATTAAAGCTATGCGTTTCAGGATCACATCTATAGGACTCTTTAAGAAATGGGCGAATTTGTTTTCATGATCTCACAGTCACAAGTGAGATCTGAATTTCTCCTTATGGGATATTACATGTTAAAAAAATGTAAACAAAAAATCTGGACGCTGCAGCCTGCATTCGCTGCGAAATGCTGCGACAGCCGTGTGTAACATCTCCCGCTGTGACGTCACCATAAATTGGTCTATATTGGCCAGGAAAATTGTACCTATAGCATGCAAAGGTTATCAACTATAAGTAAATGGGTTCTAAAATGGAAAAAAAAAAGGACATAGCGATGAAAGGTAGGAATGTTCCTTACCACCCCCTAATGATCCCCTGAAAATTCTACACAAATCAGAGGTGATATAACGGTGACACAGGGGAATGGGGAGTTGTTATACTTCTTGGTCTCCCGACTAGTAGGTTGCATCTCTCCACGCTTTTCTCTCCTATGCTAATCTTTTCGTTTCCGAGTAGGATTTACATTTTATAGCCTTCATTATCTGCTCTTTATAGCTCATTCTTTGCCTTTCTTTCCAGTTCGTTCCCTCAACAACTCCCTCTAGCAGTAATAACAATATCCCCGAATGTCTTATATAATGACATTTCATTTTAATTCTTCTCTTTACGATTATATCCCAAATTTCTCTTTTTATTTGAGTTTATGAACAGGTTTGCTAATTTTACTGCAGAAAGTACCGCGCGGAAATGCCCAATGAATGAAATAAAACCAACATAATATCTATAATTGATAAATAATCTTTCATATAAAAGGTCCAAGTCACTAAACCAACTTTGATCTATCAACTTTTTCATGAGTAAACATTAGACGATAGTCTTCATTTAGAGCTCGAGCCTAGTAACACCTATAGAGCACTCTATATGGTTCAAATTCAATGATATTGCCAAGCACGAGCTGTGTTGTAGGTGGCCCTGGAAGAATGATTTTGAATAAAGCGTATTGCGATTAAAATATGTCATCATCTGCTAGCGTGCGTCCCATTATATGTCAAAGAAAGAAATCTACGGCGTTAGTAGATGAGAGAAAAAAATCATTCATCTTGTTAAACAATAGCAACCTTCGTTTCTTTTCCAAAAGAAAAGCATGACTCTAAATACCTATCTAAGCAGGCATGTCAGTCATAATTTTGTACGTATATTTTCACACCAGAAAACTAGCCTCAAGTTAGTCGGGTCACAAATTTACTATTTGGCTGTGTTTCGTTCGAAAAACATCAACTTAATGCCGGAAAATGAACGTGCATACGAAATCATACCAATGGACAAGACGCGTTTGGGGGGGGAGGGGGGGAATGAACAGCGTAAATTGGTTTAAATTAGGCGAAACCGTTATATTCTCACACATTATGTAATTTAACGGTCAAAATGTACAATCGATCGTTGTGAGTATACAGCCGATCGATTTCATTCACTGTTAGATTCGATATTGATACCAAGAGACCATCATCAATGAGGACCTCTCAGGCGAATTCAGCTTCTGGGAATACTAAAGTGGACAGGTAAGTAGATATTTATGCATTTGCGTGGTACTGCCAACATGTTGATAACACTACTGAACAACTATTTTGCACAATGCATTTCGACAGGTGATTCTGAGGTACTTTTTAACGCTGAACACGATACTGCGACCCATTTTCCTCTATCACGTCACAATTCGGAGTTCTGGACGACTGAAATTCGTTTCCATTTTGTTTTTGCATTGGAATAAGCGGTACCACTGACTGATATTATCAGTGTTATCAGACCACAATAACATGAAACAAACAGACGGAATACACACCACTACACACGACCGCAACACACAACAACACGAATCAGTATGACCACATTCAGTTCCTAAACCTCTTTTTGAAAACATTTAGTTGAATTTTTTATAGTTTTTGATCAGAAAAACTGGACGTGATAGAGAAAAACGGCCGACGGCACTGTATTCAGCGTTGAAAAGTACTCAAGAATCACCTCCTTAAACGCGTTGTGCAAACAAAAAATTTCATTTTGTTCAGTAGTGTAATGATTTGACGATACAATTTGAGTGTTTATAACGTTCCGAATGTTCTCAAGCATAAAACCTCGAAAATTACCGACTATAGGTCATTCTCCGAAAACTGGGAATATTTTACCAGTAAATTTTGCACCCTAACCAGATGTTTCTGGGGAGAGGGCGAGGAGAATCTCTCTATATATTAAAAACCTGAAGTCCTCGCCCTCCTGGAAACAACGCACTGCGGGTTGCCTACCTAAAAATTAGAAAAATTGCAGGGGCAGATCAGCTACTTTCAAGGACATAATCTGTTTTAACATGAAAGATCTCCAAGTTTTAAGACATAACCGACATAATAAGACATAAAATGACATAATTACCCATAATCGTCAAGATCACAAATCGCCGCGGGTTGCCTACCCTGCCCCTTAATTGCTCAATTTTCCAGGGGTAGCCTACCCTCAAGAGGGGGTTCATGGTTGTGGAGGAAGCTCCTGAATAGGGAGGAGGGCCCCTGAAAAATTGCAGGGCAGATCAACTACTTTCAAAGACATAATCTGTTCTAACATAAAAGATCTCCAAGTTTTAAGACATAACCGACATAAAAAGACATAAAATGACATAATTACCCGTAATCTTCAAGATCACAAGTCGCTGCAGGTTGCCTACCCTGCCCGTTAATTGCTCAATTTTCCAGGGGTAGCCTACCTTCAGGAGGGGGTTCATGGTTGAGAAGGGAGCTCCTAAAGGGGGAGGAGGGCCCCTGTGGGGTGTGGGCTGTGGACGGAGATGAAGGCCCTGGGTAGGGCGGGAGTGAGAAGACCTGGTGGAGGAGAAAGTTCTTGGTGAGAGAGGAGATCTCGGAGAGAAATGGCCGTGGTGCGGGAGGGGCTGTTGGCAGGGTGAGGTCTTGAGGGAGAAGGGCTCTCGGGGGAGGTGTGGTCATGGTTGTGAGAGCTCCTGGGAGGATGGTCAGGGATCTTCAAGGGGGTTGGAGGGCCATAGTGAGGATAGGGGCTCTGAAGGGAGATGAAGCCCAGGGGGTAGTGGTGGGTGAGAGGTCCTTGTGGCGGAGGAAATCCTTGGTAGGAGAGGGTGGTCATTGAGGAAGGAGGAGGTAGTGGTGGGTGAGGATCCTAGAGGGGCAGTAAAATTTTGGTAGATAAAAACCCGGGGGTGTAAGAGGTACTCATGGTAGAGGAGGGAGCTCCTAAAGGGGAAAAAACCACGGTGGTGGTGGGGACTGTGGAGGAAGGTAAAGGCCTCGAGTGGTGAGGGGGTAATAGTGAGGAAGGGGTCTTGGTGGAGGAGGAAGTTCTTGGTAAGAGAGGCGGCCGGGAAGGCAAATGAAGGCCATGGTGCGGAAGGTTCTGGTCCCGGGGAGGGGGTCTTGAGGGAAAGGTTTCTTGAGCTGGAGGGGTGGTCATGGTGGTGGAAGCTCCTGGTTGGAGGACCAGGGGATCTTCGAGGACGTGTAGGGTGATGGAGCCGCGGAAGGGAAGGCTGTGGAGAGGGACTGAGGCCGCCATTGGGAGGGAGTAGAGACTGCAGATCGCCTACCCTGCCCCACTAATTGCTCATTTCTCCATGGATAGCCTACCCTAGGAGGTGGTTCATGGTGGAGGGAGTTCCAGAATGGGAAGGAGATCCATGGGTGGAATGGCTTCAGGAGCAGGATAGAGGCCATGGGTGGTGTGGGAGGGTAACGGTGAGTAAGAGGTCCTGCTGGAGGAGGAAGTTCTTGGTGAGAGAGGTGGCCGGGAAGGCGAATGAAGGCCATATTGCGGGTCTTGAAGGGAAGGGTTCTTGTGGTGGAGGGGTGATCATGGTGGTGGAAGCTCCTGGTTGGAGGACCAGAGGATCTTCGTGGTGATTGAGCGAGGAGGCCGTAGGGTGATGGAGCCGCGGAAGGGGAAGGCTGTAGAGAGGGACTAAGGCCGCCATTGGGGACGTTGTAGTGATGGGTGAAGAAGTCTTGGTAGGGGTGTGGTACGTGAACAGAAATGAAGGCCATAGTGGTGTGGGGTGGTCGAAGGACATGGTCCTAATGGAGGGCACTCGGGGTGGAAGAGGGTGATCGGGGGAGACTAGGTGGAGAACAATGGCCATTGTGGGGGAGGAGTTTGTTGCTGAGGAGGGCTGCGACTGTTGAGGTGGAGAGCAACCATGGTTAACGAGGGGGTCGTGGTGGAGGAGGCTCGTGATGAAGAAAGGATGGGAGGGGGTTCATGGTGGAAGATTGAGGACCGCTGATAGTGGGGGAGCAAAAGAAACACAAAGCAAACCTCTACTCAGGAATAAAAGTTTCAGACCAAACACTGGGGACTGTAGCGGTTGGACGAGGCGCAAAGCGGCCAGGGGGCATAAGGCCTGCATGGTACTTGGGACCTCTCATATTTGGAAGTGATAGAGCAGATGAGAGAGAAATGATTTCAGGCTTAATAGTGGAGTTTGGTTACATAACCCGGGTATCTGAGAAGACGCATAAAACCAAATTGCAGTATTTTCCATTGTCATTTTTCAAAAAATGACATAGGGAACTCTAGACCAGAGCGCACATTCACATTATGAAATACTGACTGTGAACATAAAACACAAAAATCTGAACCAAACCGTTCGTAGCCTCAACACTTTCATTCACATGGGAAAAATTGTAATATTCCTTTTGTTTCTGTTTTTCTTCAGTGTCCCATGTCAGGTTCTTCGTTAGCCCACTGGCGATGAACAGGAATACAGGGGAACCGGCTGTTGAATAGAAGGCAGAGGAATCAGTTGAAACTCTCTTGGTAACTGGGAGGAGGGGGTGGAGACCCAAAGAAATAATTTCATTGTACGTATTATGTGTAGTTGAGTTATGGACAGGTACATTTTTGGGAAAATGTTCAACTGAATGAAAGGACACTTCACTATTCTATTAGGTTTTCTAAATACAGCCTGGAATACCGTTTCAATAACTTCTGCTTCGGAAATCATCCAGATGTGTAGTCCAGACTGGCTAGACATGAGTTTAAACTGTCAAGTAGATTTCGAAATGAAATTTCTATTCAGAAAAAAATCCCTAAGTAACCACCCTGCCCACATTTTTTTAACACCTTTTATTCAATAACCAGCATTATTCCTGTAATAATGCATTCACGCTTCACTTTTTAGCTTCCAGTGTCTACTTCAAATATAAAATTATTGGTTACGTCCCGTCAGCTTGAATTTCCACTTCGGAAATCGCTCTTCCCAGTTTTAGATAATTTTCAAATTCCTAAATGAATTCAGGGGCTGAGTATGCAATCTACATGGCATCATGCTTGTATTCTTGCATAGTTAACAAATTATGAAAATTTATGTTTCTCTGCTCATTGGTTCTTTCTCGGGTCTTAAAGGGCTAACTAAGGTAAGTGAGCTCAATAAGGCCCAATATACCAATCTTGGCTGTTAGGGTTCAAACTGCGTTAAAATGTACAGCAAAGATGTTCTCTTATGATGTGGCAACACTGTTCATTTGTTTTTATCTTGATATCAGTCCGTCGGTGCGAGATATGGCAGTTGATAGTTTTCCAAGAACAAAAAAAAAGGCTCAGATATGTTAGGCTCCGATATGTTTCTCGTGTAACTAAAGGATTCACGTTAGTCAAATGGAATTCACCCAGAAATCAAACATTGGACAATTGTTGTAGTGGTAGTTGGTCAAAGATATATGCCAGAAAAGTGAAATTTGAGCAATTTGGAACGGAAGTATGTGATGTTCAAGAAAAACAATTGAATGTTGTTACCTAATAAGACCCAACCTGGTAAAATCAATTGTTTATCATTTCCGTGATTCGCAGAAGTTGGTTACTTAATCATAACTTACTCATAAATTTCTACTTGAATCCTAATTACCTTCTTATTATCGAATTTCTATCGGGCCTTATTAGGTTTCAGGTTTGGCCTTATTAGTTTTTGAAAAAGTGGGATTTTCGGTAGACGACCAGAGAAGCGCAAGGCAGTGTAGAAAATGTTCAAAATAGCCAATTTGTAGATATCTCAGTCTACGACTACCACAAAACGGAGAAAAATTTGAAAACACTTATATGATAGCGTGGAAAGCCAAAACCTTAAATTAGGGCCTTACTGAGCTCACTTACCTTATACCCAAAGATAAAAACTGTTGTTTCGTTTACTGCATTCGTGTTCGCAGGTAGTACAGAAACTCATAATTCTGTAACTATCTTCGAAATTCCGTTGGAATCCTAAATTACTGTCTACAGTCAGAAGTAGGTGCTTAAGTACCGCGGAAGACACATCACCTGACATCTTGGTTAGGTCCATCAAGTTCTAAGCTATTTGTTTCTGACTGATAATTGGTTAGAGCATCACCTATACCGATCTATCCCATCACTCATAATCTGTCTGCGTTTTAACACGCTTGTCAGCTATCAAATGGCGTCCTAAGTGGCGTACGGCTCATTATAGAACTAAAATCGTCTTCACAATTATCGTTGTTGAGAAATAGGTCTTAATTTCAAGCCCTTTATCAATGTATATATACGAGTTAACGTCGGACGTGGATTTTTGTTACCTGAACCGTACACATGGTGCGAAAATTACGTCCTCTAGTTAGCGGAAGGAAGTAGCGTATACATATACGCTGTATCGAGTTTTTCACACAATAGCCGGAAACACCGAAGTTCGTGATTTCTTTCACAATGGTCATCACCCGGTGATGACAGAGGACAACAATAGAGATGGAGAATTAGCTACCGCGATGCCTCTCTCAGGTCGATAAACGAGTAATTTGAAAAAATGATCGTATTCTTACAGCCTTTGATCTCATTCAGCAGCATCCCTTAATTATAAATCGAATATGCGGCCACACAATGGTGTGGTGGGACGTATGGCGATGCACGCATGCCAAAGTGGCCCCTATGGCACCGCACCCCCGGCCCCGGAAACTACCCTTTCGAGTATCGCAATAGGAGGGAGCCTCCATTTCGCCGTGCCGCTTCCGGCGCGCGCGTCCTGCAAGGACCGAGGTCTGCGCTCCTCGAGCACTCGCCTGGAATTCAGGTCCCCCACAGCCGGACGCGCTGCCGGTTCACTCACCCCTCGCCTCCTCGTCTTGGCGACGCAGACAGGTGGCGACGACGGGGGAGCCCGCAGCTGCAGCAGCTCTTCTCTAGGACGGTACAGAGTTGTCCTGTTCGATAGTGTGGGCTGAGCTTGGTAAGTCGCCGGCCCTCTGCCTCGACCACTCCGTCTGCATCTTCCTCTTCATGATGGCCGAGACAAAGGTGGACACCCGGTTCCAACTAAAGCACTATAAATCCGAGTGAGGAAATACGTCATTTTTTATCCTACCCAGGCCCGTCGATGCCGAATTGACTACGCGGTTTGCTCCGCATGATCGGATTCGGCATCCACGGTCGGAGTAGGATACAAAATGGCGTATTTCCCCACTTGGGTTTATAGTGCTCTAGTTCCAACTGCTTCGGTTGTTCATCATCTCTGGAACCAGGGTGTCCGGCGCGAAATGGCTAATCACGTCGTCGTCTTCATCGCTTCTTCCGCCGAGATTGATCGCTGTTGTAGCCGTCCCGCGTCTCTCCTGCTCCCAGGCCTCGAACAGGGTGTGCCAGAGGTGTCCTCCGTCCCTCGATCACAGTGCGCGCACACGACGCTCGGCGCTATCGACATCCGATGTAGGTACTTGCCGAAGAACCCTTGGCCGCTCAGGACTTGGGTCAGGTGGAAGTTTCGCTCTCCGTGCGATCTTCTTGCCCATCCATCGAGGTCGCGTATCAACGCTCGGGTCCATTCGCCCTTGGTCGAATGGGCGAGCGCGTCCTCCCCACGTAGCCACACAGTATGATGGATCTTACTTCAAACTGAACTGAAGGTAGTGATGGAAAATACTCGAGCATTTTCTTTTGGTGAGCATATTCTCAAAATGCTTAAGCATATGCTCAGCATGAGAATATGCTTAAAATGGTAAGGCAGCATTTTCTATTGGATGAGCATGCTCAGCATTTTTGAAATTTATACTAGTTTTATCTGTATAAATGAGAAAATGATTGAAAAAATGAGAAAATGCTCGGGGAAAATGAGAAAATGCTTGGGGAAAATGCTCGTTATTTTTATGCGTTTCCGAGCATTTACTCATTGAGCATATATAAATAAGAAAATACTCGGGAAATGCTCATAATTTCAATGCTTGGCTGATCATTTACTCATTGAGCATTTACTCAACGAGCATATGCTGAGAATATTCTCAAAATGCTCAGCATTCTAAAAATTAGTATATTCTCATTTCCATGACTAACTGAAGGTACTCCGGAATGATTTTACGATTTTGGTGGTTTTGGATACTAGCCACTAGAGTGTGTGGAATACAAAAAGTGTAACTTTCTATGTTAGTTTCTGTGTTCTAAGCACAAATCCAAAGACATAAACGCAAATACTGACAAAGTGTGCAGCGAATGCATTAGCAACCTCTCCTGGAGAAGTGTATGTGCGATCCTCAGAAGTAAATATTCCAGAACTAGATCGATCATTTCGCACACCTCTCAAATCTTGCCAAAACTGTTTAGGGTCTGTTTGAACATTGCTTCCATCTTCAATTTATATTGTTTCCAAGACTGCTTTATCAAGGTTTTTACTTCTTTCCTAATGGCAGAGAATTTATTATGCCTTGTGAATCGATGATTTATTCACTAATAATCTCGTCTGCAAACCAAACTGGGTATGTACGACCCTTCGACATTTCTCATTTCAGGGACTGCCTTCTCCATTATTTCCAGTACAGATTTCTGAAAGTATTCTGCAGCTACATTGCTGTCAGTAATATTGAATAAATCACTCCAACTCTTACTTTCAAATAAGTGATATAACTCAAGAAAATCTGTTTAACGAAGATTGAATGGGGAAAGGCTGGAGAAATGCTTTTATGAGGACTTAGCCACCTAGCTCCAAGAAATTCCGCTTTCACCATCAAAGGTGGATGGTACATATCAGTATGGTTTACAAGCGAATTTCCTGCCGTGACTATTGCCAGTGGAGAATCTGATAGTACCAAAAGTCCAACGTTCTACCGATATTCTATTTGATTTTATTAAGGGAACTGAAACCATTTGTAATTAAGAACGAGCGTAAGTCCCAGCATTTGGGGTCTGGTTGAGTGGATAGCGCGCTGATCTCGGAATCTGGAGGTCCCGGGTTCGAGTCCACGTAGCAACTCGCTACATTTCGACCTAGATCGGTTTTTCGACAAGAAGAGAAGAGGGCTAAGACAGCCCTAACAGCCTCCCTGACGTCTCTGCGCCGTAATACTCGAAAGGGCGGATTTCAGCGCTCGGGTTGAGAGTAAATTAGAAAAGGAGGATTCTGATGTCTATGGAATCAGAGATGGAAAGCCAATCCAAAAATTTTCTCAATTGGCTATCAGCCTCCATTAATTGTTTTTCGACTTCCACTTTTGAGTTTGTGTTTTGATTTTGAGCCTTCGCCTTCTGTTCTTGACAGCAAAAATCCAAACTTGCAGCCTTGGACTGTAGGTTTTCCCACCTCCAGATCTTACAATTATATTCATTTTACAATATTACAAAAGAGAAAACTAAGGACACAGTTTCGGGTATTTCCCCAGACATTTTTTCAGTAGTCTACTTTGAATGACAGATTACGCGACAGCTGAAAAACTAAAAAGCTATCTGTTGACTTCAGCTGGCGGTCATTTGACATTTAGCTTTTGGATTTTATCCTCGACAGTCGAATTTTGAAATATTTTCGACTCTCTACTTTTCACTATCGGCTTTCTTTCCATCCCCGTGTGAGATTCTCGTGATTGTAAACAAAGATTACAGTGTTGCCAGATCGTTTGAGTCTCTTGGCGTTTGCCTCCGTAATTTTGCAATACCCGAACCATGCGAGAAAAATTTTTATTATTTTGCCCAAAGCGGGTATCATACGTGGTGGTAGGACTGATTAGAGGGTCGCGAATGTACTCCGGTCAATAAGACAAGATTTATTTAGCCTCTCCAAGGCTATAAAATAGTAGAATCGGTTTGGTTTAGAGATGAGAGCTTTAAATATTCTCTATCGCAGATACTGCCATTGTGGTTGCTTTTCATTTAACATTATTTACCGAGTATATTCTACAACCTCACTAATTAGAACATCTTCAACTGTGTTTGTTAAAAGATGCGTTCTTTTTAGCACAACTTTTTAGGAATCTCTCATTAGTCTGTAACTGGACACCTATGTGTTTGTAGTTTTCCCACTATTCTTAAGGTGTACAGGTTCTGACGCGATGCTCGACAGGGTAGTTCCTGTGGCCGGGGGTGCGGTGTCATAGGGGCCACTTTGGCATGCGTGCATCGCCATACGTCCCACCACACATTAAGTGTACAGGTTGCAGTAAGAATATTGCAGATCTCTCAAACGACTTACACAGCTTTCAAGTTTGAGTTGATTTTATATTTTCTATTAAAAATTACAGGTCAGTGCAGATTAGACTTCGCGCCGCCTGTTGAAGGGACCGAGAAGTAATACGATTTCGTGTTGAGAGTGAAATTAGAAAAGAGTTGGAAGTCTCCCAGCATTTATGGTCAAGAATTTCAACCGTTTCATTTTGCAGACCAAATATGGTAAATTTAAGTCACCTCAGAGAAGAATTCTCTCGTTAAGAATATCAGTTGCGGTTATTTTTTCATAAATGTTGACATAATTCAGTTGAGCGAGTTTGGAGGAAAATAGAATACACCGATATACTCGTACAAGGGGCTTTTCTTGCTTATATGAATAAATAGGGAAAATGAGTACCTATTCGCATATTAGAACGAAGGGTACGTTGCAGGTGGTGAAAATTTGAAAACTGGAAGAAAAGATGATGATGGGGTCCTGACAATGTAGAGCTAAGTATTGAGGTTTTGTTCATTTCTTGATATTTTCTGTTCGTTTTATGAATTTAGTGAATTAGAATTGCATTCGTGTTGTAAAAGTTACCTAATAAATCATGGCAAATACAGATTTCACTCGAATTAGGGTGAAATACTGTCCAACATGTTAGACGAGCATTCATATTACCTTATGCACTACTTGGTTTCATTTTATCATCTTCATTTTTCGTTGTAAAATTTCTAATTTCACGTAATACCAAACATATAAAGGCAAAATCTTGGCAAAATACATCAAAAGCTATAAGGTTTTTCACTGTCGGGCTCGTTTACATGATTTATTATCCCGCTGTGGGATTATCAGTAATTTCGTAGCGCATTTGAATGTGCTGAAATAACTGTGTTACCGTCATTGAACATATTGAAATTACTGTTTGAAATGAAGAAAATTATGTCGAGGAATATGTTTATAATTAATGGAGACCTCCCTCGTGGACGTCTCTCACCTGGCGGTTTTCCTACAGATATGAATGTGAATTAATATCGTTTTCTGGAGAGAAAGTTACCAGTCGGTTATTAGTTGTCAGTATTCGCATCTGCTTGGAAATGCATTGAACAAACTTTCGCGTTTTGAGAGCCATCTTCAAGTTTTGAATCCAATTTTAAGACGGAAAACAATGCCTTCCTATGTTTCAATAACAACTTACAATATTCTTCACCAAATCTGGCTACAACTTTCAGAAAACCAAAAAACAATTCATGAGGATGCGTATTGCTTCTCAATTTACAGCTATTGACACAACAAACGTACACTTTTTCATAAGAATTAAACTCTTAAGTAACCTTCAAAATAGAGTACTGAGAGAAAAAAAACAAAATTCGTAATAAAATGTGGGAAAGGAACCATTTAGCTCCTTAGTGATAATACCACAGCGAGATAAGAAATTACATAGGTACACAAACCGGGCAGCGAAAACCCTATTCCAGCCTATTTTTCTATGTATACCTATTAAACATATTACTGATAAGATGATAAGTTACATTATCGTCAGCTTAATTACGAAACCTTCTAAGTGCCATTATGCAAATTTTACAGGAGAGACAAAAAACATTGAGGAGGGCCATTTATTCAAATGTTAAACATTTTTTTCATTCCTTCTTAAAACATTATAAAGTCGTTTTGAATGTTTTGGCTATTATCATAGGGTGCGGTACAGTCACTTCTATCTCAAGCAACAAAAAATTAATTTTTCCCAAATTGGCACTTAGAGGGTTTTATATTTCAGCTGACAATATTCATCTTTTCGTTCAGCAATTATAGCGCTTCTAGCGGAGTTTGAATATGCGATATACCGGCAACTGCTTATGCAAGCAGTCGTACAAACTCTGGACAGGCTTATTTTATTTAAGGTAGTATTCGGACCAGGGTTGTCAATTTTACATGATTTTAATTCTTTACAGTAAAGAATGTATAGAATAGTCAAAAAATTAAATATTCAAAGAAATGAAGATGGTAGATAAATAAGATAGTCATCAGATCTCAGATGGTTCAGGAAAATAATATTCTCAAATAAGTTATTTAAAGTAGGGGAGAGTGGGGAGGATTTGGACAGTTTTTGCATTTTGACGTTTTACGTGGAAACTATGAGATTTTGTGGCAATTTCACCCCACCATCGTAAATTTTGGACTTTTTTACATCTAAAATGATGTTTGTTCCCCATTTTTATCTTCATTATCACCATGATCACTCGAAAAATCTTCATAAAAAGGGAGTGATTGCAAATTAAATATAAAACATATAATAGGTACATAATCAAATTTATAAAAAATGGAAAACGTTCAAGAAATTAATTTGGATGGTAGTATATATGATGAGATTATAAGACAAACCAGAAGAAATTTTGAAGCTACTCTAAATTTTTTTGATGAATTACATCAATTTTATAATTTTCAAACTGAACCAGATCTTGAATATGAATCTGGAAATAAATCTAATGCAGAGATTATAAATGAACCAAATAATAACTCGGAAACTAAAGCTGATAAGGGAATAGAAAATGAATAAGTATTACCTAATGTTTTTAATTACATACATAATTTATTTCAACATCAGATTCAAAATCATTATGAGGAATATTTAGATTTTCTATTTCTTTTTCAACCATTCTGGAAAAAACACTCAAGTGAGCAATAATATTTAACATCAGTTTCCAATATTTTTTCTTCTTATCTTCAGGTAAATGTTGAATTTTATCAGAAAGTGGGTCCATTAAAGTTTCATAATTTGATCTTGTTCTAGCAACAGGATCTTTAAAATATGGTATAATATTCTCAAAATCAAATTCATCTTTATCAACAAAAGAATCTTTGTAGACTTCCATTTACATAGAATAAATTTTTTAAATAAGCTTCTATTTCTTTTTTCTTATATAAATATAAATGTCTGATTCTAAATCAAACTCAGAAAATATGAATAATAAAGATTTCATTGAACAAGAAGATGTTTTAGAAAAAATATTTCAGAAAAAATTAATTGTAAATGAACATTTAAAAAGAAATGATGAGTTGCTTGAAGAATTTGAGTAACTTAAATATGATGATGGTAATTTGAAGGAGTTTTTTGAAAAATGTTTTGAATTTAAAAATAATCAGAAACAATTAGTTGAAAAAATAAATGATTTTAGAGAAGAGTTGAGAAAATTAGGAATAACTGTGCCTCCTAGATTAGTATTATAATTATTTGGATATGTAATCTGGAAATGAATGTGAATTAGATAACAGATGTTGATAATACTAACACAAAAGCTGAAACATATCAGATTTCAAATCATTATTTTTTATTTCATTTTCAACTATTCTTGATAAAACGCTTAGATGAGCTATAATATTTACCATGGATTTAGTATATTTTATTCTTTTAGATTCAGGTAAATGTTTAATTTTATCATTAAGTGGATCCATTAAAGTTTCATATTTTGATCTTATTTTGCTTTCTGAATATCTGAAATATGGTATCATATAGTTTAAATCAAAGTGATCTGAATCAAGAAAAGTATCTTCATAGACTTCCATTTATATAGGAAAAATTTAAAAAGCTTTAATAAAAAAAGAAAACTGATATAGTTAAGCAAATCATAACTGTGCTAGAACTAGACTAATAACTGAGAGCTAGAATAATGGAAAAAGGATGGACATACTCTTGAGACTGGAATGAGGTGATTTCTTGATTTTCTGGAGAGTTCAAAAATGAGCAGGTTAGAATGTATCCTGTTGTCCATAAGAAAAAAGGGGATATGGAATTAATACAAAAATGTGAAACTTTTCAAACTAGTGGAGTGGATGAGATGATTCATATTTGCTTTAAAAGCGGTCAAGGATTCACAAAAGTAATAAGAAAATGTTGAAAATTAGCCTGCGTTACAGAGGGGAGTCAAGTGCGCCAGAATATACATAGGTAGAATTTTTTTATTTTTGGAAAATGGTGAAAAAGTAGCTCCCGCTAGAGAGAAAAGTCAAGTGTGTCAGAATGGATTTATTAGAATCTGATACAAAAAATTGAAAATCTCATAACTCAACCTGACAAAGATTTGTGAGAAAAATGATCTATTTTCTCTCTGAAAATACGGAAAGTTGATAGGGGAATATTAGGATTATTCGGGATTTTTAAAATTGAATGAAAAATGTGAGAAATTGTCCACTGCGCTAGAGAAATTGATCATTGCGCTGGAGAAATTGGTCCCTGCGCTTCTTTTTGGGATTTTTGAAATTGAATGAAAAATGAGAGAAAGTAGCCCCTGCGCTTCACTGCGCTAGCTCATACACAGTTACTCTACTGACGCTATTCAGCAAGAGGGAACCAACTAGCAAAATCCGCTTTTTGAGAACACGTGATTCGAAGTTCAAGAGCCATGTAGAAACTATATGACATAGCGTTTACTGATAAGCTTTCTTCAATGTGAGGACACATTTGGGGGTCCAATTTTGAAAAATTCTACTTTTTACACTATTTCCAATGATACTAATAACTCATTTTGTTTACAAATTTTAGTTGGTTCCCGTTTCTGTATATTTCTTCTTTACCTATACACACCCAAAGATATTATAACAATCATATACTATAATTAAAAAATTAATTCTTTACATTCTTTGCACTAATACTTCACATAATTCTTTACACATGTCAAGAATGTAACTTTACAAACTAAAACTTTACATTGATAACCTGATTCGGACTCTGAACGATTCAACCGCAAAATAAGTGACATCTCCCGGATTTTATGAGAACTAATTCTAACCAGGATGAGAATCTTATTTTCAATGTTTCGAGACAGATTTATTTGTATAATTTCAGTTTGCGTGGTGAAATAATTCAGATTTCAATATGCTATTCTGTAACAAGCATTATTTTTGTCATATTTAGTAAAAAAACAAAACTTGAATTGAATCGGTTAGAACCAAAAGAGGTGAAGTCCACTTTTGTCGTTTTTGCTTTTTTCATGGATTATGGGGTATTGAAGTATCACGGATCTGCTGGTGTGGTTGAAATTTCGTGAAACAGCTGGGAAAGGGCTTTTTGGCAACATCGCTTTACATAAATTTTTTGTAATAATTTTTTTTTTCAAAAAATGGATTTTTTCCAGAAATTGTTCGAAAATGGTGTATTTTAGTATAAAAACTAAAAATAAATAAAAAATTTCAGCCCACCTCCCTCTTTTTGCATTTTTATACCTAAAAATTACTATTTTTAAAAACCAAATCGCAATTTTCCAGTACAGCTTTAGAACGTATTTTCTTACAAGCGGGGATTTTGCTCGATTGGAATGGGACCAAGACTAAAGTGACCCCTTTGTGTCTGGTTACAAAAGAGGGGGGGGGCAATTTCGAGCCGTAAAACTACAAAAAAAAAATCGTTCAGAACCAAAAGGGGTCAAGTCTAAAAACTTTGAGTCCCCCCCCCCAACTCTGGCCCATCAAAATTTTATTCGACGGGACCGGGCTTAAAAGTTGTCTCTTGTGACCCTCTACCACCATCCTGAAAGACATATTCCACGATTTTCAAACTTTTGAACAAAACAGTTTTTTCGCTCCCTGAAAAGTGCGATTTTTGGACTTAACTCTTTTTGGTTCTAACCGATTCAATTAAGAGAAGTAAACAAGACAAAATGTGAATTAACCCATAGGACGCGCATCAATTTTATCCTGGTTAGACTTATCACCATACACAAATATAAACCTTTGACTATTTATTATCTATATAGTCAAAGATATAAACATTAACGACACTAGCGCTGCAGCGTGATACCTTTGTGCAGAATCCGAATAGGAAGTTATGCATCTAGGATAGTAGTATAAACATCTTTGTAAAAGTCGTTATTCCAAACTAAACCGAAGGTCATAACCTCATAATAGAGATTATTAAGTATATTATCTTGCTTCGTTAATTTAGAATGATTTTCGAGTTTAGTTGTGTACGGTAGAAGATGCCTGTAAGCTTATGTGATGCTAATGGCGAGGTCATTACACTTTGCATATGAAAGACAAGCAGTATCACAAAAGCTGCAAAAATACGCGAATTTATTTACCAAACTGAGCTAGAAGTAAAAAATGGGTCACTTTGATGGCTATGATTATGAGGAACCTGTTAGCACCAAGTGTTTTCCGCTGATATATCTGGGTTAGTGAAATACTCATTAACGCAACCCCCTCCACCACTGGATTTGAACTAGTGCCTACCCTGCAAAGTTCAAACCTTTTTTTTTTTTCATTTCCTGTAAAACTACATTATTTTAGCATTTTATATGCTTTTACTATACTGGGTATATACTTGAGCGAAAACAGTAATGCTCCCCCGACACGCTCCTGTCACTATGACGTCATCATCTTATATACTTTTCCTACTGGGTATACTTGAGCGAAAACCGTAACGCGTAACGCTCCCCCGACACGTTTCTGTTACTATAACGTCATCATCTTATATACTTCTACTACTGGGTATACTTGAGTGGAAACTGTAACGCTCCCCCGACAGACTTCTGTTACTATGATGTCATAATTTTATATACTTTTACTACTGGGTATACTTGGGCGGAAACTATAACGCCCCCCCTCCCCCACACACTCCTGCTTGCACCAAACATTTAGGTTTTACCATTTTCTAGTATTTTCTTCCAATTCGAGTCTTCCGACTCGAAACTCAACCGTACGATAGTATGTGGAGCGCGAAGCGTAGGATAGTAGGATTTGTAAAATCCGGAGTGGAGCAAGCATATAAAATATTACACTACGTATTTAAGCTGCTGGTTGACTTGGCTTATGGCTTGAAGCTAATTTTCCGGCTTCAAATATGATCTAATGTCGTTTGGTTTACGGCTTAATCTTTGCACATGAGTTGAATTCGATCACAAGTTACGAAACTGGCAATTTTCCACCATTTTGATAACTGATAAGACCAACTGAAACACTAATTGTAAAAACCATAGTCAGTTTTGAACTTTTGACTTAAATGGCAGACTGAGCTGTATCAGCGGCCATTGTGCTAAAACATTGCAACTCATTTCATCAAGTCATCATCTGACAATGAAAACGAGCCGGTCGTTCATTCGTCTGAGCTGTGGATATAGATGTCTGTTATTTGAGTCTAAAAATCAAAACTGACTGTAGTTTTGTTTTCATAATTATAGGGACGCGCCGTTAGGGGAGAGTGGGTAATTTATCCCCCCCCCCCTTTTGTAGGAAATTTTCACTCAGAAGTTGGGAAACTTTACCATTTCAGTCAGGGACGAAAATCAAGGTGGGCACGAAAGTCTCCTCCACCGGAGTTGGGAAATTTTAGTTCGAGATGGATCAAAAGTTGGAAAAATCCAACAAGTCAACGGTTTTTTTTTTTAGCCAACACAAAAATATTTTGATACTTGAGAATTTTGAGTTAAGTCAGTTAGGATTTTCATAATTTTTGCTCCTACTCTCCCCAGAATAAATCTTCATTCAGCAGACGGGAAAATTTACGACTTCAGCGAGGGAAGAAAATGAGGGGGCACGGAAACCTCCACCAGAGTTGGGAAATTTCAGTAGATAGATCAAAAGTTTAAAACATCCAACAAGTCAAAAGTTTTTTTTAGCCAATACAAAAACGTTTTGATATTCGGGGGAATTCTGAGTTAAGTCAGTTGGAACTTCCACAATCCCCCCTCTCCCAAGAAAACTCTTCGTTACGTCCCTGCACAGTATAATTTCAATTCAAAACTGTATGTATATTTCTTATACATGAATGAGAGAATTTTTTTTTTTTAAAGGTTTATTGGACAACGGTTTACAAAGTAATAAATCCAAGGTTACACGAAAGAAGGCTGATTAGAAATAATCTGGCCACGACTCAAGAGAAGTGGTCCAGCTTAGGCGATTTTATGAAATTATTTACAAATAATTTTTATTTGACCTTTGGCCACAAAACCTAGCTTCTGGCTGACATATGGGCTGAAAGCCGACTTGCAGGATTCGCCTGGCTGGCTTTTGGCTTAATGAATAACGACCACAATTGTGATTTGAGTTTTAGCTTAATCTACTAGCGGTTTCAGCCTAACATCCCTGCCTTTCTCACAACTTCAATTTCAGAATAACCAAAGAACAAGATGTACATGTAAAAAGGACCTTCGTCCCGTGAGAAATATACTGAGCGGAGGCCCTTTTTATGGACAACTCCTCGACTGAGGCGCTTCCAGTTACATCAATGTTTTCAATTGGCAATATGTACATTTTGGGTTTTAGCTAATAAAGAATTGCACTGCAGAAACGTATCTTACCAGGGTACTATAGTTTTCACACAGGTATACCGAACTGCCATTTTGATTCCCAAGTTAATCCGAGCATCAGGGTTGTCAATGTAAGGTTTTAGTTTGTAAAATTACATTCTTGACATGTGTAAAGAATTATGTAAAGTATTAGTGAAAAGAATGTAAAGATTGTAAAGAATGTGGAAAATATTAAAGAATTAATTTTTTAATTATAATGTATGATTGTTATAATATTTTTAAGAACCGTATACAGGCATAAAATTAAAAAAAAAACAAAAACTGAACTGCATTTGAGGAGTTATCTGTCAAAAGAGCCCCTGTCGAGCGGTGCCCCTTTTTGCGGAGATGCTGATTTTCGAATTCTCCGTGTCCTACTTTATTAGAAAACCCCCGCTCTATGTACCAACATATGACACTCAGCAAAATTGGCGCCACTAAATGATTCCGAACGCATTGTATCAACATCGATACTATGATGAAATGTGTACAAACTTATTGTATAATCAATGAAACATTACAAATTACAATAGAGTGAACAGCGAGTAACTCCATCCACGATAACACACCTTAGAAATTACACATTTTGGTTGCGTTATGAGCAGGGAGAGAGACATCTTCACTACTACGTAGCTTCAATCACGAGAATTGACCATAAATCATCATTCAGCGAGTTAGGCATTGCGTTGTCTCATAAGTTGTATTAAGTCACAACACATTCCACCACGCTAATTTTCCCATCGCTCTAAAAAGGGCCCCTGTCATATTCCTTTTCTTTCTCAATTCGTCCGCGTTTGTTTCTGAACGAACTAAACAATTAATCAGTCATGTCTATCAATTGAATCACGGTGAACACTTTTTATAATAACATATTTCTCAATTAAATCAGTCTGAAAGGAGTATTTCAGCTTGAGAACTTTGAAGTTGTTTTTCTCAAAACCATAATTGCTGATAGGAGCCCTTTTGACAGATAACTCCTCATTTATAATTGCATTAAAATGTATCTTTCATTCTCAATAGCTGTGTTCGTTTAGCTTCCCAGCATTGAGCTAGGGTTAACTCGGTGTAACACTTAGGTTAACTCGGTATAACACTAAAATGACGTCATGTGTACACAAAAGTGTTGGGTTTGTAGTGATCAAATTGAACAAAACACAAACATTCAGCCAGCACCACAAAAATACACTGTGACACCAAACTCAACCCTACTCCGGGAGCAGGGTTAAAATTTTTAACGCCGGTGTTAACACCAGTGTTACCCTACTGGTAAATAAAACAAAAAACACTGAACACCGGAGGTATCTTTCATTCTCAACGCGTGATATACAAAGTACAAACAGTAGTTTTTTTGAAACAGAAACTGAATTGAAAATTTGGTTTCTCTTTGGTGATGCTCTAGTAAGTGATACTAATATTTTTGTAAATTTGTTACGCTCACCGGTGTGGTTTTAATCGTTGTGATGTCACATTTGCAAAACTTTGGCGACATATATTGCACTCCACCATCCACTTTGTTTTACTCCTTTCATTTACACTTATTAGGATAAAGTTCAATTCAGCATAAATAGAAGTTTTTTGACCTGCTTTACTCATTCTAATACAGTATTTCAGTACTTTAAATAACTTATTTGAGAAAATTATTTTCCTAAACCATCTGAGATCTGATGATTATCTTATTTATCTGCCATCTTCATTTCTTTGAATATTTAATTTTTTGACTATTCTTTAAACCATCTTTACAATTCTTTACAATTTTTACTGTAAAGAATTAAAATCATGTAAAGTTGACATTGGACGCGCTTGCATCTGTTCGCGAACGGGTGATCAAGGATGTTCGGGCTAGTTGGGAATCAAAATGGCGGTCCTTTATACCCGTGTGAAACTACAGAGCCTTAATCTGACGTCATTTTATCTTTAGCTCCGTAGCTCTTTGACTATACATACATTCATGGACACCGAACAACGCGATTTAGGCTTTGACTATACATACATGGACACCGAACAACGCGATTTAGGGTGAAGCCAACATTGCCCTTTATATCACTATTTTTATCAGTTATAATCATCTTCGTATCATTCGGTGTAATCCTACATGGGAAATTTCTTACTTTTCATTATTAAAAAAATAAAAACGTTCTGAATTATTTGGATTCGATTTCTCTTTCTTTTAATACAAAATATGTGAATGATAATTGAATGGCTGGGTGGAAAACGGGCAAATGTAAAAAATCGCCCTCGTTCCAATTATTGTCTGATTGGATTCTACGGTCCTTGTAGAATCAAATTCAGACAACAATCGGAGAAAGGGCGATTTTTAAAATCGCCCTTTTTCCACCCAGCCATTCAATTATGTACCTGTTGTACATAATATACTCATAATTTGGTGATAATTACAATTATGTAAACTTACTCTGTTGCTGGCATGTACCTAATCAATCAATTTATTACCAAACTTCGCTGTAGCCTACTACTTTCATCATATACATAACTGCATTACTGCATACAATAATACCAGAATAAGTAAGATAGAACAATTGCAAAAATAAATTTATTTACTGACCCTTGTACAACATTACTTTAGTTCGTGTACGTCGAATGTACTGTTCAACCTTAATAAACAGCTTGGATTCGTGATTTAAACGTACTTTTAAAATTTTTTTACAGATACTGCTGAAAAGCTTATGGATGTTACAGTCTACAAACTTACATTTACTTAGGGCAATGCTTGTCGTTAAATGTACAAAACTATTTTAAAATAATTTTGTTGCATTTTTTCGCATTAATTTTTCCAAGAAGATGCATACATCACGAACTTCTGTTGAGCTGGGCACGACAAGGCCCCTTCTATTTTTCACTTGAATGAACGTTGAATTTTCGACTGAGGTTATATCCTCACCAAAACAATTTTCCTTCTTGTCTCCGTGATCCAGGCCCACTTATCATGCACGAGTGATTATTATTCGTAATTTTACTCATGTTGATGTATAATATGTACACTAATTAAATAATAAATCGCAAAATAAACTGTAACAAAATTAATTCCAGCACATCTTTGATTCCGGCAAACTTGCCCTTTATATCTCTATTTTTAAAATTTTATTTGGCTTCTGGGCTCTGTTCCGGCTTCACAAAAACCACTGATAAGAGACGTTGTTCGGTGTCCATGTATGTATAGTCAAAGCCGTAGCTCCGTTTGGAATAAGACTCCTTGTATGTTTTCGATATTCTTTCCCTCGCACAGGTCTTTGAATGAGGTCTGGTTGGCCGAGTGGATAGCGCGTTGGTCACGGAATCCGGAGCACCCGGGTTCGATCCCACGTAGCAACTCGCCAGATTTCGATCTAGGCCGATTATTCGGCCAGAAGTGAAGAGGGCTAAGACAGCCCTAGCAGCCTCCCCGACGTCTCTGAGATAATGCTCGAAAGGGTGGATTCCAGGGTTCGGGTTGAGAGCAAATTAGAAAAGAAGAGGTCTTTGAATAGAAACTGAATTGGGGCTCGAAATCGAAGTGGCTAACACCTAGCGACAGAGTTGAGAACCTGTCTAAGTGGTCAAATTAATCACTCCTGCAAGAAATATACAGGCGATGATGCGATATAGAATTTCGAAAAATTTTGAGTTGAGGGTAGAAGCTTATTAAAATTGGTTTTTACAACATAGACAACAAATTATAACGGGAATTAAAACAAACCAGAGGGAATCCTCATAAAACGAGACCGGTTGAAGGATAGAAAACATTGATTTTGATTATTTTATAGGTAACCTTCTTAAATGTGTTTGATAGTGTGCGTGTGTATATGTAGCGTCACGAGCGCTCTCTTCATTTCATTCCACAAAAAATAGTTCGTCATGTACAGCGCCTTTACGTGTACTTTTTCCAAGCTACTTTATATTCCCTTCACTTCTATCTGCATAATAGTCGCAAAAATCTGTGAGCACTTACCGGCGAGCTCTTTAGCAGCGTGACAAAAAACTGGAATTGCGGCGACTGCGGCGATTAATCTGGGAAATATTCCCACACGAAAATGCATTATTACGCCGCTTCTGTTCGGAATCTGTAATCAAAGAAAACGGGGCAGTGTTAATGGGAAAATGGGTATCCGAGTTATAAAAAAAAAATAGTGCGCACACGCATGCACATTGTAGGAGTTTTTACTGTGACAGCAGCGTTTTCGAGACCTCTCACATGTCCGTCAGCAGGAAGTCGGTAATACGAATAGAAAAGTATACAAGAGTAATTCCTAGTTACAGGTAAACTTCTGATGAACTTGTACTTGAAGGTGGGCATTATCGACCAAGTAGCATCATTAGGTGCAGGTAGTTATCAAACCACGCGGAATAAAACACCTTCTCAACCTGTGCTGTCAACTGAGGTATCTTGCAATAGCTGTGTAACTGGGAACACACATCTAGATGAGCCTTGCGTAGTATATGCACAAAGTCCAATTACTTACTGCTCACATTCGCTCGTGAGAACAAAACTAGGAATTAGCATAACTTCGATGGGCAACCAATCTCGAACGAATGTCTGCATTTTACAGGTGTGCTCTAAGTACGGCTGTTCCGAGACACCCCCGATGATTCATATAAACGGAACATTCCATGCTGGCTCCACCGTGAAATCGTGATCAGGGATGTACCATAGAGTGAGGTGGTAGATAAAGCCTCCCTCTTAACTTATAAAGCTATGCAAAACTTGACCCTTTAGCGCCTAGTATAACATACATGATGCATTTCACTGATCTCTGAACTAACTAGAGGTTATGCAATTTTGAAGACCTTTCGTGGAATAATGTTTACATTGGTTCTCCAACTTACCAAATATTTCACTAGCGACCCTCCCGGCACTGAAGTTTGTGGCCAATTTGAAATATGTCAACACACTGTCAATAAATTAACATAACAATGCCACTGAATTATTCTAACACACTGTCCGCAGACCGTCATTAGAATGCCATTAAACCACTCAACACATTGTCAAAAGATTGCGATGAGAATTCCACCAAACTATCGGCCAAACGTTGGATTCTTACCACCGTAAAAGGGAAAAGCTCAAGAGACGCATTTTTATAGGTCGAGAGTTTTGCCAATTTTGCCATTTTTATGGCCAAAAGTCCACCCCACTGTGTGCAAATACGGATCATATGAGGACTTGATAGCAGTCACTAAGGGTATAGAAAAATTCTGTCACTCAGAGCGTGCACCCATGTCGTCACCGTCAACTTCAATCTGCTCAAGATGGGAATCTCCAGCTTATGATGAGTAATTAGGCTGTTTTCCAAAAGCCTAAATATGCGAATGTACACGTTGCCAAAACCACCCCTTAGACCAGGGGCGGAGTGAGATCAGACAAATCACCGGGAAAACCAGTTTTTCACGCCCCCACCGTAACAATCAGGCTAATACCCCTTCCCATTCCCTCTCCACGGGAGAAGGTTGAAAACATAACATTCTTCATCTCTTCATCATGATTGTCATTTTCTCATTTTTCGTTTCCTTTATCCCCTTTCTAGTTTCTACAATTTTTTTAAACATTTTCTTCAATTGTCAATTTTTTTTTTTGGAAAAGTAATAACAGTCGGCGAAATTTTACTGATTCAGGATAAAAGCTGGACATTACTGAGAAAACAATTTTTGTGTTTTTCGTAAGAGAATTTGGATGCGGAGGAATACATTTTCTTCTAATTCTATTTTTGAGGTCGAACGTCATAGTATGTTCTCATAAAATGGGAGGGGGAGTCGGTTAACTTGACCAAGCTAAGCTCAAATTTTCAGAATATTGCCTGTCCATCGAGTGGAATAACAATCAGGCACTGTTAAAAGAGGTACTTCGACTTCAAAATCTTAAAAACTAAGTGGCTCTGGGCAATAAAGTAAACAGAAAAATTTTGAACGGGCCGGGGGATAGCTTACAATTTTATAAGTAGAAAAAGAAAACTCATAGGTAATACCATAGTTGCGAGTAAAACAAGTAAATTTTTTTCAAACAATTTGAGTTGTAAAAAGGAATAAACAACTTCTTTTCCCTGCTTGGAGGAAGGGGGTTCATCTTCGTACTTTTTTTAAATTCAGGCGTATTTTATTTGACAAGAGTCTTCAGATGGAACTTACTTTTTCGGGTTTGTTTAAAATCAATATTCTTGATTCTTTAAAGTCTTTTTTAAGACTTTTCCACACTTTTACAAAATTCTTCAGAACTTTTATTGATTTTATAATTTTTAGTCTCGAAATATCGTTGCTATTTATAACATACTCGTATATGCATGTAAGCCCCTTCGCTGTAATTGGCTCTCTGAGCTGTTGTAAAGGGCTCAACAAATAAATTATAAATTTAAAAAAAAAAGAGAGAAAAAAGATATCAAGCAATAGAATGGGTATTTTGTAATTCTTTTCCTGGCTCGGAGAAAGGGGATGGAAGGTATAGTCTCATAGTTTTGAAAATTCTTTCAGACCTACTTATTCTTCAAGACTCTTCTAGAATTCTTCGAAGCTCTCTCTAAAACTTTTTCATTCTTGTTCAACATTATTATTTCAAATTTACAAAGACGTTTTTAGACTCTTACGCACCTTAATAAGACCCTTTAAGACTACTTAAGGGACGGAAGGAGGGAATCTGTTTTACTCTTCAAAACCTTTCCAGAATTGTTCAAGACTACCTCTAAAACTTTTTCGGATTTAAATTAATCTACGCTCAATACAGACTTTCCAAACTCTTTCCAGACGTTTTTACACAACCCCTCAAGACTCGCTAAGAAGAGTTATAAGATGGGTATTTTAAACTTTTTCCCTGGTTTGGGAAGTTGGGGGGGGGGAGATATATTCTTATACGTTCTTTAAATTCTGGCAAGCGTACTTCATCGACAGCTTTTTCGGACTTGTTTAAGATTATTATTTTACGCTCCACGGATACTTTTTCAAATTCTTTCAAACCTTTTCGGAACTATTCAAGACTTCTCAGAACTCAACTAGACACTAAAATAAGCTTTAGAAAAACTTTAAACATTAGATCTACCTCTATAAGCACTTAACCAGACTGGAAGAGTGCAAAAGTCTCAATGAAGCGTATAATCTCAAAAATTTTAGTCATATTTATAAGAGTCCTGAAGAATACTTGAGAAATCTAAAGCAGAGTGGGACAAATCATAATGAATTTCGAAGAAGCACTAAAACCCTTCTGGATTCAAAGGATCTTGAATAAGTGTGCAACAGTCTCTATTATAGTCCTAATAATGTAGACATCATAGACGCCGACTTATGGAAAATATTGGGGGGGAGGGCAGAATCAGTTGGAACGCGGTTTTTTCTTTGATTATTTTGTTGAGACGCGTCTGATATTTTGGTAAATTATCGATTTTATTCTTATTCGTTTTCTATTTTTTTCTTTAATGGTAAAATTTGTTGTACTTTTCCCATTTTTGAGTTGAAAATATTCGCCAACATTCTCATTGAGGGGGGGGGGGGTGCCAAGTCGGCGCTTATGTAGACTATAGTCTTTCAAAATCTCAATCACGCCAAGAATGGTCTTGAAACGAATCTCCACGAAGATCCTTAAAATGATAAAAACATGTTTAGAAGTCTTGAAAAGTTTTAAGGAGCCTATAAGAGTTTTTACGAGTTCTAACTCCATCCGGATAGATATCAAAACAAGGGTTGAAACGATTCTAAGAGTCTGAAAAATATAATATAATTATGAAGAAATATCTCAGTGATTGTGATGAGAGAAGTACAAAAAATATTTACGAATCTCTAAAAAGTCTCACGGCTTGGAATAGTGTTGACAGAGTCCCTATGATCTGCAAAGAGTCTTAAACATATCTATGAAGAATCAAAAAAAAAATCGACAACGTAGCTGGAGCCTTAAAGAAGTCTTGAAGTCATAAACAAGCATCGAAGGTGTTTGAAGATACTAGTAAATCAGTTCTCGGATCACCAGGCCATACTTTTGCCAGGCCACTGGGAGTTCGCTCGGTTGCCCGGCGGGTCACCCCGCCCCCTGCTTTAGACAAATTAATATTACACGGCTGTTGTTACACAAATAATTATGTGTTTTGATAGAAACTTCTTAAGTGCAATCCATTTTACCCCATCTCAAAAAATACTCTTTTCCAGTAATGGCAAAATGCCAATGAAATATCGAAACTTAGGAATATCAAACCAATATCGATATTGAAATGAGAAATATCAATATTATTAATTACAATCAATATCAAGAATTTTCAAACATCATCGTCATGAGAGTGAGAGAGTGAGTGAGAGAGAGAGGGGAAGGGGGAGAGGGAAAGGGAAAGAGAGAGAGAGAGAGAGAGAGAGAGAGAGAGAGAGAGAGAACGCAATAATAATGGCAAAATAACAATAAGATACCGAAATATCGATATTGAGAAACATCGAAATATCAATACTTTGAAATATTGAAATACTGACATTTAGAAATACCTACTAAAATATGAATATTCAGTATATCAAATTATTGATACTTAGAAATATCAATATTCAGAAGTATCAAAATATTGATGTTTTGAAATATTGAAATATAGATTTAAAAAAAAATTGAAACACAGATATTTAGAAATATCAAAATATCAATACTTACAAATGTTGAAATATGGACATTAAAAAAAATCAAAATATTGATACTTAAAAATACTGAAATATCGATGTTCAACAATATCGAAATATCGATGCTTAGAAATATCAAAATGTCAATGTTTAGAAATAGTGAAATATCAATGTTAAAAATATCAAGATATTGATGTTTAAAAATATTGAGATATCAATGTTCAGCAATATCAAAATATTGATGCTTAGATATATCAAAATGTCAATGTTTAGAAATATTCAGGGCCGCCGAAAGGGGGGAGGGAAGAGTACTTTATCCCCCGGGCCCGGGTTTTTTGAGAGGGCCCGCAGCGTCACAGAAATTATAATTATCAAATAGAAAATATGCCTTTTTACGAGCAAATAATTTCAGTGTAGGGCCGCAGATTTTCCCCCCGGGCCCAGTTTGGTTCTTGGCGGCCCTGGAAATATTGAAATATCAATGTTATAAATATCAAGATATCGATGTTTAAAAATATCAAAACATCAATGCTTAGAAATATTAAAATGTCAATTTTTAAAAATATTAAAATATTAATGTTTGAAAATATCAAAATATCAATGTTTAAAAATATCAAGATATCGATGTTTAGCAATATTTAAAGATCGATGCTTAGAAATATCAAAATGTTAATGTTTAGAAATATTTGAAATATCAATGTTTAAAAATATCCAAATATTGATGCTTAGAAATATTAAAATGTCATTATTTAGAAACATTGAAATATCAATGTTTAAAAGTATCAAAATATCAATGTTTAAAAATATCGAAATATTGATGTTTAAAAATATCAAAATATCAATGTTTAAAAATAATATCAAAATATTAATATTTAAAAATATAGAAATATCAATGTTTAAAAAATCGAAATTTTGAAGTTATGAAATATGTAAATATCAGTGTTTAGAAATATCAAAATATTGATTATAAATATTGAAATATTAATATTCAAAAATACTGGACCAATATCGATATCGAGATGAGAAATATTGATATTATAGATTATTGATATCAAAAATGTTTAAATATTGCCATCCCTACTTTTCTCCCGCGGGCATTTTCGCATTTCCACGCGGCTCCCAAGCAATATAGAAAAACTTGCTGCATGCCGCCCTACCTCCGGGTGACTTCATTTTTTAGGCTGCGAAGAGGAATACCGATGCGAACATAAAAAACGTGGAAGTCGTTCGCTTCTGCATTTTCATCGTCAAATTATACGAGTTAATTATTGCAGCGAACGGTATCGAATAATTAATTTTATTGCAGCTTCCTTTGCGAACGGAAATCGGTCGGAGGGCCGCGAAATCTTACAAATAAGTCCAGCCTTCGAACGATGGCTCGTATTTACATTGTGTCTGCGTGGTACGTGCTCAATGTCCAGCACAATTTTTACGGTTTTTTTTTTTTTTTTTTTGGTCGAGCTTCGAGAATACAACATGACGTGCAGTATCCACTATAACGGAGACCTAAACGCTGGTGCACATCCATCGCGATTTTTTCCCTATTCGTAATTAAGTTTTGCAGCATGAAGGCGGCGAATATCGAACGATATCGATATTCGTACCCTACTACCGGGGAGGGGGGCTAATACTGTCCGCGAAATTAAATAACCTGTCCTCCTACTCCAACGCTATTAGGTTTTTTGTATTCGGTTTTATTTATTTATTTAATTTATTTTTTGTTATTTTTCAATGTGTTACCTGTTAACGCACGATCGCCTTCCGCATCCGAACAAATAGTCGGCGACTCGTTTATTTCGATCGCATTGCGAGAGAATGAATTCGCGAATAAAATACGCAGACTCGTCTTGTAACGTTAGATGTTTAGATTACCTCAACAATAACGTGCGGCTTGGGCACGCGATAGTTAAAATTTAGCGGAATATTTTTCACCAGTGACCCACTTGAGCTGATCGAATTCGATCTTCAGATGGTGTGGCAGAAAACAGAAGCAGTGAGTTAGGTCAGTTCTGAAGAATTTGGGGACAGTAGAGGCGCCCGAAGTAAATCAAAAGTGGGGCGGCAGTTCAAGAATATGACCACTGACCTTTTTTTATTAACCCTGGCGAGGTGTGAGGGTTTAAAGAACTAAAGGCACATCGGAGAAGGAAAACTCCTACAGATCCGGATAAAAGCAAGGGGAAACTACATCAGTATTCTTCCCTGGAGATGCGCCCTTACCACCACAATTATAATGGCAACTCACACAGTAAATTACAATTCCGGCGACGTAAAAGTCTCTCATTTGGATGTCCGGGCGGAGACTATCCAGTGAAAAACCATCAGAATTAAGAATGGGGACACGGTAAGGATACTGAATGAAGTAGGCAAATAAGAAAGCTTAGAAAGAGAATGAAAATATTAAAATTAGATATAATAGGAATTAATGAAGTGAGATGGCCACAAGAAAATAATTTTTGAAAGAGGAGGATGTAAGTAGAGTACTTATGTATGTTCTGGCGCAGTGAACAATTTCTCACTTTTTCATTCAATTTTCACGACTTTCAACAATCCTAAAAATTTCTCAAGTTTTCACATTGAGATTCTCCCCATTTTCATAAGAAAAAGTCGTAATTTTCTCCTGATTTTTGTGAACCCCATTCGTCTAATTTTCAATTTTTTGTATCAAATTTTTATAAATTTTCTACATTTTCACTATTTTTCTACCTTCTATATAGATGATGATTTCCATTCTATCATACTTCACTTTTTTTCATTAGTGCAACCGTTATTTTAACATTTCTGATTTATCCTGAAAAACTGAAGTACTCATGTTATGTTCTGGTGCACTCAAGCGCACTCGAGGTTTTTTCTATTTTTTACCAAAATTTTCCACACTCAGCAAAATTAAAAAAATCCTGATTTTTCCAAAGTAAATATTTTGTTATTTTTAGAAGAAAAATAGGTCACTTTCTCGTAATTTTTTGTGAAGTAGGGTTACAAAATTTTGAATTTTTGGTATCAACTTTGTATCAAATAATTATGAATTTTCTATTTTTTCCTATTTTTCTATCTCCTATACAGATCATGATTTCCATTCTAGCACAGTTGAAGATTTCACAGTTTTTTCTCATCTTTTCATGACTTTTAAAGATCCAAAAATTTCATCAAAAAATGACAAAGAATATTTATCAATTCTTTAAGCAAAATCAAACCATTTCTTCAAAAGTTTTCATAAAGTTAAATCTCAAAATTTTTAAATTATTGTATCAATTTCTCATTAGGTTTCTATATTATTCAACCTTTTTCTAGCCTCCATCATTTTTTTAATCCTAAAAATCAATCATCAATAAATTCGACAACTTACACCCTGTCAATTTGTGACAAGAATAATCTGTGCATGTTTTCTTTGGCATAACACTACAAGTAAAAAACCGAATGAATAATATATAAAAATATATAAAAAATAAATAAAAAATAAATAAATAAAAAATAAATAATAAATAAATAAAAAATATTAAATATATATGTATAAATAAATGTAATATATGCGACAATGTACCATTTATTTATACAAATTTTTTATTTTTTACAATACCATACTTCCATACAATATTACCTTATTTCAATACCACATTACCTTACCTTACCATACCTTATTACCTCACCTTACTATACAATATAAAAACATGAAATTTTTTTCTAATAAATGGAAAGTCAAATAAAAAGATACATGCCTTCTAAAGTTGAGCTAGAAGGTCTAGATAGAATAATTTCAAAAAATAAAGAATTGGAAGAATTAATTAAAAATGAGGAAAGTAATCTAGAGAGAATAATTCAAGCTACTGATGGATTAAAAAATATAATTAATCATATGAAGACTATTATGAAGCAGTTTTTCATAGCTCTTCAACAAACAAGCATGACTTCAGATATTTATAAATATGCAAATTTTAAGAATCAAGAATTGATAGAAACTCTTCTTGAGAGGGAGGAGAAATATAAAAAAATTATAAAATCTCAGGCTGAAAAACATCATGATAATTCTGGAATTGAAGAACTAAATAATGTTTTCTCAACAATTATTGTAGAATCTAAAGAGAAACAATTATCGAAGTATATGAAGAAAACTTTGAAAGATATTAAATTTCATGATGATTTCAAGCCTATTTTTTCAGAATTAGGAACTAAAGAATTAACCCGCGAGGAATTGAAAAATATGAAATCCGATTCTAGAAAAGGGCCTAGATTTAATAATATCAAGAAAATTACAACTGTAAATGTTCCTAGTCTAAGTAATGATGCTACTATCATACAACAAAATTGAATACATAGGTATGGATCTACTCATGACGTTACTAATTCATTCATTCATTTATCCAAATTAGTATTATTTTGCCAGTTTGTTCTAATATATAGCTCGACAGTTAAGAAGAAGAAGAAAAAGATAATAAAAACTGTTAGAAGGACAGCCATGCCGATGGACATTTCAGCATACTTAATCCAATTTTAATCCATTAAAAGTGGATCAAACTTTATTTTGAAATCTTAAAAAAGTAGAATTTAGTCATATCTATCAAAAAAAAAAAAAAAAAAAAAAAAAGGAAAGCCCGTATCATTAGTAACTTGTGAGATAACTGCTGGGGACTGAAATATCAACATTTTTGAAGAATGACCGACCCATCAGTGAGTTTAGTTGAAGAGTCAAACGCGAATATCTCACATCTTCCTAACTCTGAATTGAGAAAAATTCTTGGTCAAAATTATCGAAACGCCATGAACCTTTTTGCACGTACCTCTGTTTCACGAAGTACGTTTCTGGAACAAACTAGAAGGATTTTGCAAAACTGATCCGCTTGTGGTTACATGATCCGCATTGCGTGTACAGCGTGTACACCTGTAGATCCTAAATGCCTTGAAGTGGACACCGAACACCCTATTCCGTGAGATCCAACCACCGCGCTGTTTTCTTAATTCTTCTAGAACAAACTCGATAAGTCCCAAAAATCTGAGCCACGTTTGGTAGTTCGATCCGAATGCGGTGGCTTTCTGGGTTATTATAATGTCTCTGCTCTGCTTTACACGACTTATAAAAAACACTCTCCGTTTAAACTGTTTCAGATGTCTGTTCAGTTTCACTTTTTTCTGGTTCCTCCTGTGTCACTTACCCATATAGCACCCGCCATGTTTCGAACCTTTACACCGAATTCCGTTCGTCAATTACCAAACCATATGACGGCCATTTGTTTTTTTTTGTTTTTTGCGGGGGAGGTGGTCTCGGCCTCGTCAAACGAATTATCCGCCAGACCGGGACTGAAAATCGCGACGACTTCGTCGATTCGTCTATTAATTGCTTATCATTTACATCGCCCTACATTTCCGCTCGCCGAACTGTTACCGCGTTCAATTGCAGCCGTACAGTTTCTTCGCCGCAGCAATGTTGACCTCCTTAATGAACGTGAAATACCGAATGGCCGCCCTCGTTGATATAAATGTTTCGATTTCTTCGGTACGTGTGACAAGAACCCAGATATATTTAATATGTTGTTAAAAAATAAAGCGACACGTTCCGGAGCGCGAGAAAAATGTCATATTTCAAACCGTTACGAAAAAAAAAAGTGTATCATTGTACCATACACACAAATTGGCGAGATAATGACGAGCGAGTCCACGCTGAAAAGCGTTCAGAAATTACTTCGCTTAGATGACCACACTCTGGGTTGTACAATAGGACTGAACTCTATAGGCTCTGCAGTATAGGCTGTTTAGATATATATCAAATCGCAAACGATAACAGGCAGATTGTATAAAAATGATGGTGATATTGTGTGTGCTATAACCACATTTCACAAAATTCGCCAGTTGAAAACTCGCGAACTGAGTAAATTTCATTTGGATGCTCTATTGGTAGTGAGGACGCATGCACATACTATATTGGTACTGAGGACACGAGCAGATACTTCAATGTCCGATGGGTTTGTCTCGAAGGTACATCGGCCGAATATTCACTAGGAGACATCAGATATAAGTAAGTAGGTACCACAATGGTATCAGCCTGACATTAAGTAGGAAACGTAGATACATACTCATTTGCTCTTTGGTAAGTATTATAGCCATTTGTAATTACTATAACTTAAATATAGACTTGCAAGCTCGGCACTATTTTTTGGACTAGGAAAGAACAAGTGAATATTCCCTTTAGAACCAAGATCTCAGGACGGAATGGGATTTACATTATCCCTTATATAGGAAACGAAAACCAAATAAACAAAATATTTCATTTTAGTGTCCAATAAGTGACATAGTGTAAAAGAATAATTCCATTATGAACCCCAGCTTAGAATAGACTGCATGATTGCATAATGTCAACTGCCGCATCAGAACACCAGGCCGCGCTGCAGTTTCACATCTGAAATACCGGACCACATGCAATATCACCCTCTCAGACGCGTTTCTACTCTGGAGTTCCAGTATCCAAACGTGATCACCAAAGGTGCGGACTGAATGGAAATGAACGCCGATTGTTAAAGTGCCACACTGAATGAACACAGAACGAATGAATATAATATGTTAGTGTGTGTAGTAGCGCAATGTTAGTGTCTCCCTGCCATGCTCTACCATACATTCAAACTGAATGTCAGCAAATGCGTTCATTTCCGTTCGTTCAATGTTCAACAAATGGAAAATGAACGAACGGCTGATGGTTCGTTTTAGGCCAAACGCGAACAAAGTCCGACACCTTTGGTGATCACTGATCAATCTGTTCTAGGTGGAAAGTCAATAATATGTAAACGAGCAACAGTAGTTCATGCTGACTGATTTTGACTCAATTGTTCTTTTCAGTCTGAGAAATGGCGCAGGAGTTGGTGATCTAGATAGAGGTTATTACTGGGAATGTACATGGGGAATTGCTGCTGTTTGGCAGAACTCTGTGGAAACGACCTACAAACAGGGCACTCGAGGAAAATAGTATTCATACTTTGGTTTAGTGCACCTGATCCTGTGTTTGTTACCAGTAACACCCCCAATAACAGTAAGACAACAATGGCGCGCCATATTATGCTGTACATTCCCAAGAGTACAATATATCACTGCGACGGTATCAAGGTAGGTATTGATTGTGCAGCATCTTAAAAGTCACCAACAAAGTTTTTCTTAACATTTTATCGTACCCTTCTCTAAATTCAGATCATGCTCATATAGTGTGATACTTGAATATTAGTATATCAATTTTATTCTGATGTCCCAATAGTCATTGGTTCAACAATCAGTAACTCAAGGCAATTTACAGAAATTTTAATCTTGATACCTATTAATTAATTTATTATTAGGGCAAGTTTTCTAATATTTGCACTATAGTCATCTAGACCCTGGTCTTAAGTGAGTTGGTTTAAGTATGAGTTTGATAGGTAGAGAAACATTGTGGTATCCAACTCTATACCACAGTACCCGTAAAAATTATTGCTAATCAAACGAATTATTTGATGCACAGTTTCCTTCACATTTGGTTTTCGCAGATCTGGAACCGGCTATGTATTATTTTAAGCAGGTGTGCTTTAAAATGTGCAGGTGAATGTATGCAGTACCTACACGTTATACAAATCTTTTGCCACTAATCTACATTACTTGGAAGGAAAATAATAATTAATATTATAATTATTCAAGGTAAAGATTCATTTTCACAAATATACTTCTCTTTATTATTGAAGTTCTGATAGATAGTAGAAAATGTTATCTACGAGTTCTACTTACACCCACTTCCTTTCCACATAAACAACGCTGATTTTCCAATATGAAAGACTGCATGAACATATTCGCTGGGTTACCAATCGTTTTCTCTCTCACTATTCTTTTGCCCTCGTTTTATTACCTTACTGTCTGGGTAGGCAGTGGCTTTGTATTCAAATTCTGTTAATATTCTCGCTAAATCTAGTTCTTTCAATTCGATCTTGCTAAAAATACATCTCGACAGCTATCTTTGATCTTTCTTTCTGAATGGTAACAACATGATCTTGAAGCTATCCCAAACTGTTAGATACCCAAATGACTTTCATGTGGATACCTACTTAATAGCGGGTAGATACATGATTTTTTGGGACGGGTAGGTAGACTTGCGCACCAAATTGGAAGTTTGACTAGTAATAATGTGTGTACTTATGACAGTGAACAATATTTGTAGCTCTAATTAATTCATATTTTAATATATGAAACACACGACACATTTTTAGTGTTGGTGGATGGATGGCGATGTAGCGTGTATTGCTTCATATTTGTGTTATCCGGACGAATATTTTGGTGTTTTCAAAAATTCAGTTGGATAATATTAGAAGAAATGCTAATCATAGTTTCCAAAAACTAAAATATGTAGTAGAGATATGGGGCTGAAAATGGGCCGTGTTGTACATGAGTGCGAAACAACATCCAAGTATATTATGGTCACCATAAATTTACCCCAAGGTTCTTATAAGTAGAGAAGGATCTGTATTCGTGTAAGCGGCCTACGTGATTGTCATTTCAGTGACGTCATTGATGTCTTCGCACCTTGCTATATGGTCCAACCTTTTAAAGTCATAAGAACCTTGGAAACACTCGAGTACTGATATCCGCCATTTTGGGTCGCTTGGTGACCGACGATTCACAATTCGATACGCAGAACATTCCGCGCAGTGAGTTTTGAATCGTAGGGCACCAAGCGACTCAAAATGGCAGATGTCAGTACTAGGGTGTTTCCAAGTGGTCTAGCACCTCCAACTAACCAAAGTTCTGGGTTGTTATTGTCATTATTATTATTATTATTATTATTTTTTTTTTTTTCAGTTTGAATTAGCTTATACATTTTTCAAGTCAGGCATAAGTTTTGTTCGATAAATCTGAAAAATCCTGCGTTTTGATACCCATGGGATTGCCTCGTTTTGGAAAGAAATATTTTTGCATATTTTGAACATTTGCATATTTGAGAAGCTCATTTTCTTCACTAGGCTCTTGTTTTGGATAAGGAGATATATGCCATTGGATTGGGCATCATTGAACAAAATTGTTAGTATACCATTGAAACTATAGAGCCCTAAAAAAACTTGCCCTATTTACTCTCCATTTTTACTTCATAAAAAACTTGCCCTATTTACTATCATTTCGACCAAGATCCTAAATGTTTGTTATAAAATCTCGGCATCTCAACCTGACACCATTATCATATGCTAGACTGCAAAAAATATACAATAGTATATTACACTGCAAGGATTGAAAGCGAGCTTTATCACGCCGAGTGCGACTGTTAGTAGAGCGAGCCGAAGGCGAGTGAAGCTAGTCGTGCGGAGGCGTGATAACTCGCTTCAATCCTTGCATTGTAAGATATTTTGTATTACAAATGCATCGAACAGCTAATTGTACCTAGATTGTACACATCTGTGAAAGAAAAAATACGTGACGTCATCTCTTTTCAGTCCTTTTACAAGTCCTAGGACTGAAAAGAGTCTGCTGCGCATGGCCTAGCTTTACAAACGCAGCTGCGATCTATCGTGATAACGTGAACTTTCAATCTGCAAAATGAGACTGTTAAACCATTGTTTCGATGCATGTGTAATACAAAGTTTTTTTTCTCTTTTTTTTTCTTCTTTCTTTCTAACCAGCTAACCAGATTGAGCGTATCATACAAAGTTTTCCATCAAAAACAAGAAGAAAATGAAATCGTATTCAAGTGAAAATATGACCTGAGGGTACCAATGGACGTAGATGGTATGATGTAAGCAGATATATGTATTAGATATGAAGCGTGTACAGTTTTTGTAGTTTTATTGCACCTACATATGCACTGTATAACTATGTGCTCTACTAACCACCGCATATTTGGAACAAAAAACAAAAAATTATCAATAACGATCTACTCTATCTCAGTCTTTTTTTCTTAAATCAGTATTAATGAAGAGGTTCAGAAAATTTTAAAGGCTGTTTCTTTCCTCCAAAAGTCAATAATAGCACCTTGACTTTTGATACATACTCGTATTCTATAGATAGGAGTACCTATATTGTATTGGTCTTAGGTTCTTAGGTAAATTAACTCGTTGTTCCGCAATAACGTCGGTCAGCTATCTTTTACTTTCGTCCTTCTCTCTTCGTGACTCCGCCGGTCAGCTGTTTTTTTTTTTTTTTTTAGAAAGCACTGAAATAATCTTACGGCTGCATTCACGCTTTGATGCGGTCTCAGGAATCGAGGTTATACCTCCAGAATCTTTTTCATTTCGCGGAATGTAAAAATAAACTCGCGCCAGTAAAATTTAGATTTCACCGCAATAAATTTTCACTTTCATCGATTGCGTATTCGCGGCCAATTTGAAGACATCGTTGAATGATTACAACACGAGCAAGTATAGGTAGGTACGCTCTGCGGAAATGGAACACGAAATCGACAAAAATATTTTCATGTCCGCTGATCATCTCACCATCCGAAATACGAGCGATCGAAAACCGTTTAGCTTAATCGGTTTCGAAGTCAACAATTACCACAATCGTTCATCATGCAGGAAGATGTGCAGAGTGTATGTAAGAGAGGAAACCAATAAAACATGTTTTCCGTTACGTTGCTGCACGATAAACAATACTTGGTAATTATTTAATAGATCGTTGACACTCGTCCATCACTAGTATGGTGCATGCATGAAGTTCGAATGGAATAAAAAAATCTACTTTCATTCGATGACGGACGAATAGGTATCTACTGGTTTTCAAGTTTGATAGGTATAAAAGTAGCATTGACAGGGCTGGATTTAGTTTTTTCGAGACCTGGTGACCCGAACTCGGCGGTGATCTCTCTGGCAGGGAAAAAATTCAAACTTCAATTCATTGCCTCAACCAATTCAAACTGAACGACCTGGAGCTTAAGGAGATTATGTTTCTCAACATTTTACATTTTACTTCATCTCTCTTCAACAGACCTCAAGTTCATATTGATATTGTTCATATACTTATGTATGTATATCACTAAATCACGTAGTAATTTTGTTGACTATCAACTCGTCTATGATAAGATGTAGGGAAGAAGCCGTACAGTGAAACACATGCTCGAATTTTAGTCAGAACTTCATAATATTGAAACGTGTTTTTAAAAAAATGGGATGCAATAGAAAGCTCCCATGTTCAGCTTCAATTCAAGGGCTGAAGCGTTCAAATTGCACCTCAAAAGCCGTCGCTAGGAATCGAAGACCACACTTGCCGCAGTGTCTCACTGTTTGAATCTAGACATATCCAACAGCGAGACATATGTAAGCGGTATTCCTACAGTGAAACAGTATTATTTCAACACATGAAGAAAATTAACTAGAAGTCAACTTAAATCACCAGATAATATATGCACTAATCAAGTACTATATATGGCCTACATACCTGATAATGTCTGGAACCTGATGCCGAACTTAGTCAATTTTCGCATTGTCAATTCTTCTTTTATCACTTTTTCCACAGGTTTGCGCACATTCTCTTCATCAATCCTACTTATTTTTCGAGTTATCTTCAGATTAATTAAATTCAACGTTTAATGCTGCGATAATTTAACGCCAAAAAATGATAACATTATCCGAAATACTTCAATAGGGCATACATACATACATACATACAGGACTGATAACTGATAAAAGGTTGTCTCATTGGGCCATACTGCCACACAGCGCTAGTATTGACTACTCTTATCAGCGACCAAGAGATGAAGTTTTCGACACATGTAGCAAAATTTTGGAGTCTAGGTATAAAAATTGTCTTCATCGAAAGAAGATTCAGTGTTCAAAAAATTCGCCCCTCTTTAAATGCCTCAAAACCGCCTTACTTTTTGAGATATTTCAATTTTAATGAGTAATGAGTATGTATATTGTATATGAGGAGTTATCTGTCAAAAGGGCGCCAGTTCCATAAGAAATACATCAAACGGACGCCCTTTTGACAGATAACTCCTCATATGTGGGTTCACCTTTTGCTACTTATCACTTTGACTTGATAGCGACGCGCTCTGACGGATGTACGGGGTACGGCCCGCATTCTTTCAAAGCCCCTAGCCCGCATTACGCTGACAAAATGATGGCCGCAAGTTAAGCGATTCAGAACCAAGCGACATTTGTTGACAAAATGAGTAATTATGTTATTAATATTGTTGGAAAGTGCTTAAAGAGCAGATTTTTTCACAATTGGGCCCCCAATTCAACATGTGTATTCACGTTGAAAAAAGCTTATCAGTAAACGCTATTTTATATATAGTTTCTACATGAGGAAGTTATCTGTCAAAAGGGCGTCCGTTCAATGTATTTCTTATGGAACGGACGCTCTTTTGACAGACAACTCCTCACATGGCTCTTGAAATTCGAATCACGTGTTTCCAAAAAACAGATTTTGTTGCTTGGTTCTGTCTGGCTTAAAAGTGTCCTAATAACGTAATAACACTCTAGGTACTAGTTGTAAAACAGAGGTTTATCGTTAAATCAGGGTTAACTGATCGAAACAGCGAGTTAACGATCACGTGATAATTAACTCTCTATGATAAAACTGGACGATGTTTAATAAAAGGGAACTAACCCACATTTGTAAACAAAATGAGTTATTAGTAGATATTGCTGGAAAGAGCGTAAAACATAGAATTTTTCAAAATTGGGCCCCCGATTCAAAAATGTGTACTCACGTTGAAAAAAGCTTATCAATAAACGCAATGTCATATAGTTTATACATGGCTTTTGAACCTCGAATCACGTGTTCTCAAAAAGCGGATTTTGTGGGTTAGTTCCCTTTTGTTAAACAGCGTCCAACTAGCCTAACCTTGCGTACATAATAGCTTTTAAACAATGGGTTGAGATTATGTGGACACTGTTAAGTAAAACAGAACCAAGAGATATTTGTTGACAAAATGAGTTATTAGTATCGTTGGAAAAAACATAAAAAGTAGAATTTTTCAAAATTGGTCCCCCGATACAAAAATGTGTAACCACGTTGAGAAGAGTTTATCAGTGAACGCTATGTCATATAGTTTCTATATGGCTCTTGAACTTTAAATCAAGTGTTCTCAAAAAACAGATTTTGTCATTTGGTTCTATGTACTTTGCTTAGTAGCGTCTATGTAATTTTAGCCATCCTAAAACCTCCTAAGGGCCATTATGCAAATTTTACAGGAGAGACAAAAAACAACGAGGAGGGCCACTTATTCAAATTTTAGGGTTTTATCATTCCTTCTTAAAAACATTTTCACGTCATTTTAGAATTATAGGGTGCGGTATAGTCGCTTCTATCTCAATCATCAAAAAGTCATTTTTGCCAAAATAGGCACTTGGAAGATTTTACGATCAGGAAGACGATATTTTGAATGTTGAATACGATGGTGTTAACCATTTTTCTCGAGAATCTCTAGTTTTCCACATCTAAAATTGAAATTTTATCAAATTTTTCAGATTTTATTCCTTTTTCTCATTCACAAATAGCTACACTGATACTGAATTGGGATGCGTTAGCAAAGTGGCTGACATCTGGTGGACATATGCAGAAGCTATCCAAACGGGATGAAATACATAGCGCGCTATTTAGTTTACAAATGGTGGCCAAAAGTGGAAGTACACAAAACGGGATGAAATATACTAGCGCGCCATCAGGGTGACGCGCCCCAATAATCAACGCGCATAGTTACTTGATCAGTGGTATCATCTAGATGATACTAAAATTCGCATTTAAGATCAGCGATAGGAAAAAAAAAATCAGCTATAATCAAAAAATCAACATCGGCATTAAATTCCTCGTTGAAAATACATACATGTAGAATCATATTATATTCTCATGATGTCATTGTTTTTTTTTTGTGTTTTTTTTTTAAATCCCAAATTGTTGTGTAGTGTTATTTATTACTCAACAATGAAGACTCTGATCAAATAATTTCTCATCTTAACTCAAAAGTAAAATATAGAATTCTTTCAGGTACGGTTTCACATTTTTGTCACTGCAGGAAAAATTCCCGTAAAAACGCAGACTGAAAAGATTTAAGACACGATTTTGTTTCCAAAAATACGTTTTTTAGGATTATCTTTCAAAAGAGACAATGTACATTAACAGAGCAACCACATTATAAAGTGTAGTACCTAACACTAAATTCCCATTATCATCGTAGTCTCACTGTTGGCACTGTTTCACTGTATAAGCTTCTCCCCAAATAATCACCAATAATTACGAAGTTGTCTATATTTATGGTGAAATTTTACGACCAGTATTTAAAATGTGTCCTTTCGCAAGCGGGTTTCAGATATTATCTTCATTTATTAATGGCTAGGGAGTCTCACATTCGGCAGGATCTATCGAATGTGGGACTAAAAGGACATATGTACTTTCAAAAATTCAGTATTCCAAACTGGTGGAGGCAGGAGCAAAGTCCACCACATGAATACACAGTTACATATACCTAATAGTGGAAGAACATATAGGTAATTAAAATGGTAAAAATGAATGTAAATTTTGTTAGCTTAGCCCATTTAACCTCATTTAATTAACTGGAGCTGGTAATGCTGAAGTTACAAAAATTTGAAAGTTGAGTCGACAAACAGAGGAGAAATTAAAAAAAAAATTTAACGTTAATTTAATAAGCAAAACATACTTTTTTCAATTTTTCATGGGCCGGGGCTCCTGTTTCGAAATGCCACTGGAGCTTAATTGAAGATGCAAGATGCAGATTTCTTCAATAAACATTCTCTCGGTTTCGAAAACAAAATCACTTACCTCGAGGGCACATCAATTTCTTCGATTCATCGCGTTCATTGATGAAAATCCTTACGAAAATGAATAAATACGAAGAAGCCGCAGAGGAGCAGAATCCCGCGCAGACGCGAGTACGAGAACACGAAACACGCACGACGTTGGCTCGCCGGCCGTACTGAGCGCATCAAGAAGAGCTGACGAATGGTGCGAATTATCCAGACTGCACGAAGGTTAAAAAAAAGAAGAGGTATTCCAGTTTCAATGTTCACTCTAATTGTTGCGGTTACCAATTATTATCACTCCAGTTTCAAGTCGTTGCATTACCGGTGCAGCAACTCAGCGCTGAAAACATGCCCAGCTCGGACACAGCAGAGCCGGTTTTTGCGTATCTTCGCTGAATTTACACTAAATACCAAAAAACGAACCTGTATGCATCATCGACCATCGTGATAGTGATCAAGCAAACCGTCCAGACCTATAATAGCGTAATAACTACTTTAATGTTCTACAGCCATCGAATCAAAATTATGGGATATAGCCCTAGTCGCACGATTTCAAGGTCGAATTCTCATTTACAGAATCTGCTTGTAACATTACCATACGCAAAAAGGTTCGATGAGAAAACCGTGAACGAGGATTATCGACCAGTCGAGCAATTGACTGATTTTTCTTTTTCTACAGCTACTATAAATAGATAAATTACTAGGTAGCAAAGTTGGACACCTACCTAACATGAATAGTAAAGCGTAAATGTTCCTTGTAGAGCTCATCGACTCTCCTCAAAATGCCTTTTAGAACTCGAAAATAATATTTTTTGCGCTTGTCGCGCGATGAGTTCCTCGTAATATGAATGCTACCTATATGAAGACGTTCATTCAAACTTCAAGTAGGTACACCAATAAGGCTAACACTTGACATGTCAATAAATTCTGAAAAAACATTTAAGTAGGTACATACGATTCATATACGAGAACGCACCTACATAATAAAAAGATATAGGTACAGTACATCTACCTTTTCTATTCATGAATGAAATTTGGAAAAAATGACATAGGTGTCTACCCGAGTGAATAGTAGTCTGAGAGATTTACAGCTGGCAAACGGGGTCAGTACCCCAACCCACTTGACCCTACAATAATTCTAAAACAAAATACAAATTTACTGAAAACGCTACACATATCTTTCTCTTGAAAGGTGATCAACTAGTTTTCCATGTGAAAGATTTTGTAACATTTTTTTAGATAACTGTATCATGTTTTAGAAGACAGAAGTGGAAGGGATTGGTAGGTATGTTACGTTATTTGAGGTAAATAATGAGAGTATTCTCTATCGAGGATGAAAATATTTAGGAAGCTGAGGAAAATTCGATGAGGAACAGTTAATGTACCTTGCCCTACTAAATAACTCGGACTGGGTACCATATTATTATACTTATATTCTATCAGCACAATCTGAACATCCCGCTCAGGATGAATTTGAAGTACGGAGATAAAAAGGAAAAAGAAATAAACCAGGGTAGAAAATATGTTGCCTAAAAATGATTATTATTCATTATATTTTATCGCGTAGGCACCTGCTTGCTCAAGTCACATACTGAGTGTTAGTATAACACCTCATTAGCCTATTTCCTTTATTGTTGCTAAATTTGTCAACGCAGATACTTACTTTAATTGAGCTGTTAATTGTCATCATCATAAGCCACCTCTGTAGCTACTGAAGCATAAGAAAAGTGTATAGGTAGGTGTACTTACGTCAGCGATGATTTATAACATAATCCAACATCATGGCACCCATAGACCTTATAGTTAATAAGTATCAGGTCTATGATGGTACCACACTCATCTTCGTACATCAATAATAATTTAATAATTAATATCCAAGATACCGAATGGTAATCAGGAGACCTATGAAACTTTTTCTTAAGTATATGTATATGGTTTATTCTTTATTTGACAAAAAACACTGTAAATTATTTAGTTTACAGGACAACATGAAACAACGAGAGTGTACTCAGGACGTTTAATTCGAAAAGTTCAAAAGTAACCCGAAGTAACCATACAAATATGAAAATAACAAACATACAAAAGTTTGGCGAAAAATCACAAATGTATGTATACAAGACAATGCAGCCAGTTGGCCGGACACAGCAATGACAGCATTTCTCGCAAGTCGCAACACGTTTCACAAATCGTTAAAGAGGTAAGGTAGCTTTGAGTAAGGTAGGTACTTGATACAAACTGTATTGAGATGTTAACCTGAATTTCCGAAGTTGGTATCCCTGCCGGTAATAACGAGGTGATAAGGTACAAAAGGGAGATGATCGGATGATTTCAGGAAATCATCCCCTTTCAATTCTTATCAGTTGTTCTCGCCATTGTCACCATACCACGATACTAGCGCTACCTAGGTGAGGTTAAAATCCCAATTAAGTTACTGATGATGTAATGATTTGTGGTATTGTGATAAAAGTTTCATAATTATTCGCCTGTCCAAGCAAAGTGGCTGACATCTGGTGGATTTTATACTAACTAATTGAAATGAGGTATCAGGATCTCGTGTTGCGTAAAAAATTTACGTTGCATCGAGATTTCTAAATAATGAAAGTTGAATTGAAGATTCTGATTAGGTGTATCAATTTCACACGCAGTGAGCTATAAATGTATAAATACACCAATTTGGTAAATCTTCTCAGAAACCTTCATAAAACATTTAAAGTTTTCCCCCCATGTTTGTTATCAGCATGTACCTCATTTCAAATTTCTTTGTATGTTAGTATTGGTGTGTACATGTGAACAACACTAGCGACTCTGGTGAGTGCTGGACAGGTCAATAGGTCTCATGGCCAACCTATCACATATCAGCACCTATTGGATATTTTTGAAATCTGGCTGCACTGGTTAGGAGGCAGTTGTGGCGCTATCTACAACGAACGGTTCGAACCTGATTCAACTGTTTTTAACTTTTAACTGGACGCAGTTAAGCGTAACAAAACCAACCAACAAAATCTGTTTTGAGAACACGTGATTCGAAGTTGAAGAGCCATGTAGAAACTATATGACGTAGCATTTATCGACAAGCTTTTTTCAACGTGAGTACAGCACATTTTTGAATAGGGGCCGAATTTTGAAAAATTCTACATTTTATGCTCTTTTCAACGATACTTATATCTCATTTTATGTACAAATGTCGGTTGGTTCTGTTACGCTTAACAACGTCCAACAGTTCTAAGGAACTTTTTTCCAAATTGTGTGATTATAGTTTTGGTTAAATTAAAAAAAGTGACAACTTCAAAGTGCCGGCATTCCGCATCATTTTAGCGTAAGTATAAAAACTTTCAGGTCCTGTGAAGGGTAATTTTATGAGCTTAGAAATTCAGAAGTTCCTGATAAAATTTTATTATTTTAAATTACCCATTCGACCTAAGATGCTAAAATGAAGTGTACAATCGCAATATTCAAAAGCTCCTGATAAGAATTTCATTATTTCAAGTTACTTATTTGACCCAAGAAAAACTACAATAACAGTAACGGAGAGAGAGAGAAAAAAAAAAGAAACTCCTTTCTTCAAGTATAGTAATATGCAATAGCGCTAAATTGACACTAATTGGGAAAAAAAGACAAGACATTGTAACATTGTTACTCGGTATACAAAGAGTAATTCAAGAGCGATTAAAAACTTCTATAATTCAGTTACCACATTATAAAACAAAGAATAAAATGCATAGCCATAGCGTTGAAATATGTACACAGATCTCATTATCACTGATCACCTAATATGCAAAAAACAAGACACATTATTCAAATATCATACGCTAATAAAGCGAAATAAATTCACAGAAATTTTCAACCAGTAATTTTCAATCTGTTTCCATTATTTGTCATTCTTGTCTGAAAATGTGTCATTTTTTTACGCGAACTAGAAGCAAGAAATAAAAGGTACTATATTATGTTACTCATAACAGCAGTATCACAATATTGAGCCGTTCGATATAATTAGTCTTCATAACTTCCAATTCCACGGTATACACAGCTGGCCATCAGACATAACGCTGTAGTAATTAGTGACGTACAGGAGGGAACTTCTGAGTAGATCGTGAAGTACGTCCTTGTTGCGCAATAACTGTGTACAGCAGCTGATCATCTCATCCGGTGGAATGCTGTCGTCTTTCTGTATAACTTTCAATTCGAACGTTTCTGAACACTCGCGCACTAGATCTCTTTCGATATGCTTATGGCTGAAACGGAGGATAAATGATGATTTACATTAAAAATATCCTTCAAAAATTAAGAATGCATTTCAATATTCTTCTGGGAACAATACCTTTGATAATGCTGGTTTAAAGTCTTGGCTTCCTCCATATTATCCGTAATAAAATTGACTAAAAGAAAAGAAGGACACGATGCTGGTACGATGAACTGTCCCGTTGGAGATACCATCAGCGGCCCGGCCTCACTAAAATTGAGCCATTTTTTCCAACTATAATATCTCTAAAAGGAGAATGCGATGCACGAATAGTAATCCAGCGTTTTCTTACGTCTCTACGACTAGTTCGTAGTCCGACAAGGATTCGGGCCATTGTTTCGGGTAACCATAACGTCCTACATGATCACTTAACGTGGTCGTCAAACGTCTTAAATTGGTTTTGTACTGATTTGCCATTGTCTTCGGTTGAAATTTCCTAAAATTTGAATTAGTATTTCAATTGCATAGAACAATAAAAGTTTTGCCTAGTTGAACTAGAAGATCTTCGTAATATTACGGAAGATCTGTCTCAATAGGCTGTGTTGTTACCGCAATATAGGCTTACCTCCTTACGACCTGGATATCACGAAGCACTCGAGAAAGAGATTTTTCAAACGATGGTAATGTTAACAGAACAGCATCTTCCTTGGGTATGTTCTTTATGAACTAAGTACAACAAGGAAGTAAACATTAGATAGCTTGAAGACGATACCGGTGTTTTAAAACTCCAATGACACTATTTTTTTTTCGAGGCTCGGTACTTACATCTAACCAATTATGTCTGACTTCTCCACTATTTAGTAACACGTGTCCGTCGAGGCTAATACCGGTATCCCGACCAAATACGACAGTCCTGCCTGCAATACAATTTCAACCTTGAATAAATATTGCAATATTACCCTCACAAAACCTGTTCGCGAAAAATTCGTATTTTCGCGCTCACCGTTTAATATTTTCATTTCCTCCGGATGGTGGTGGGCTAAAGCTTGAAAACTAGCTAGACATCCACGATAGTGCCGGATATTCCAGCCACAGTCCAACATCAGCTGCTTTATACCAAAAGCCTGCGAGATATCTGACTGAAGTTTTTGAATCTCCTTCATCACTGGTTCGCAAGTTTTCAGCTTCTCTCTAGCTGTTTCTATATTATTTTCAAGCCAAAGCCTGCATGCACACACACATAGGTCGGTATTATTCGAGTGAGAACCAGCGACATTCATCCAAGCCAGTATTACTCACCGTAAACACTGACTCTGCCTAGCCCTGGAAGTAACATTTTCGATATTTTGAAATTTCTCACTTTGATATTCCCCATCGAATATGCAGTCATCGTTTGTGTATACTCGATAAGGTGCCTGCTTCCGCTTCTTTTGAAGGCCATCCACATATGTGGTGGGCAACTTGCAACTCAATAATATCGATGAAACCGTTTTCTCGAGATTCTTCTCCTTCAGTTCTATTTTTACTGCTTCCAAATTCCCTATTTACAAGAGAAAAGCGGTTTTAAAAAATGTAGAATGTAGCAATTACAACGTAAAGTCCAGTTCCTGTTATTGAAAATTCATCGTTAGCACATACTGCTTCTAAAAGAGCAGATGTAACACTTATTCAAAGGGGCACCGGAACAGAGAGTACTAAACAGAATTTCACGTAGTCCGGAATCCTCCCCCCCCCGCCCCATCAGGAGAAGCAAATGTATGATAAAGACCTTTTCATATATTCAAATTTGCAAAACTTGAGCTCCCCATTCAAATGATAAGGTCTACTTCATCTTTGCCTCGGCCTTCAAACTAATGAAAAAGCCGAACAGAAACTTGGTAGCTCTACTCGAGTTCATTCGAGTAACTGCAGTCTGAATAAGGGGCGGGGCTGCATTCTTATGCTGTTCGTGCAAGTCGCAAACCCAACTTCGAAGAATTTCTAATTCTAAATTTTGAGGTACAGACAATGTACTTACAACACGACTTATCTTCTTACCTATACTATGCCGATTCTTTTCCGGTTTCAAGTAAAATGTCAGAGTAGTTTTCGGAAGTGGTCTATCCGAGCGTACGTTCTCAATAAATGAACTGAGTTGCTTCAATGAGTTTTCATTTACTGCCTGTAAACAAATCTCGTTAGTGAACTGCCGGTGAGTACGGGGGACATCATAATAAAAGACTATATGGTAAGAAAACTTTCGACTCACCCTCTCAGAAGGATACTGGCCAAACAAATCAGGATGAACGGAGAAATAGAAAGGCCTGAGAGCCGTGGCAATTTCCGATGATGACATTCGTCTGAAAGAGTACATTCCACAAGGGCACAGCTTCAGTTGTTTCGAAAACCTGTGTTGGTAATGATCCAAAAAGTCGATAAAACCGGAAATTTCTCTAGTTATATCTTGAAAACAAGAATACGTACCATAATTCAGCATATTTCCTTAAAATGGTCATGTTTCTACCACTTGAATAAAATTTTGCAACTTCTGTATTCGAGGTGGAAATCGAAATATCCGAGAACCAATTCAGATATAGATAAATAAAGCTGTTAACAAAGGATTAGCACAGCACCGTACGCACTTGCAGAAATCCGTGATAAATTTGATACGTGATCTATGAAGAGTATGCGGCTCAATTTCAAATATTTTGATACTGCGCAATTTGGAATTCAGCACATTAAACTACACATGAGCACGCAAACAAGAGCCGCAGAAGTTCAAAGATTACTCCGCAATCACGTTTATATTCGTACTAATTATGTTTGTATCGAAAAAATGATTTCACGACTTTGTTTTTCTGGTAGATTTTTCGTGTTTTCCATATCCATGTTTACATACATGTTTACATACCCCTTCCATCTATCCGAAACAGCTGTTAAAATTCCGTCACGTAGCCCAGTAGACACACGGAGTTAGTTCTTCGAAAAGGATATAAAAATCACGCGGGTTCAGGTCCTTTTTTATAGACATTATTGTGGTTAAGCGAGACAAAATCAAGCGACATTTGTAAACAAAAAGGGTCATCAGTATCGTTGGGCAAGGTGTAAAAAGTAGAATTTTTCAAAATTGGGCCCTCGATTCAAAAATATTTACTCACGTTGAAAAAAGCTTATCAGTAAACGCTATGTCATAACTCATGAGATTCTGCATGGCTCTTGAACTTCGAATGTTCGAATCACGTGTTCTCGAAAGACAGATTTTGTCGCTTGGTTTTGTTAGGCTTAACAGCGATTAAAATTATTTGATAAAAAATAATAGTGATAACGATAACTGATAATAATTTCGTCCAAACTAAAATAAGCGAAATTCGGGTAGAAAGACATTTTTTTGTAGTATAATCATTATTTTAAAGTTAAACTAAATATTAGAAGGTTTAAATTGAGTCGTTCGTTCTTCGTTCACATTTTACAGTTTATCAATTCCAGTATCCGGCATCTCACTAGTCACCATAGTAGATCCACATTTTCCAAGTTACACAGATTGGATGCATCATATCTTTTAAGTAGATTCGTTTATTTGTACCAGAAAAATGACTGGCTCAGTAATCAAACTGGATGAAAATGTGATGAAATGGTCATTGGACTTCTCAACGAGGTAAGTTAAACGCGCCAGTTTTCTTCTTCCTGGCTAACTTGACTCTGTTTGACTTCCACTATGTGACCTCGTTTCAGAAATAAAAATGATAAAACGTCCGAGCTTGCTTCACCCCCAGGATACTTCCCATCTATTGGTAATAATCAGATCGAAACAGCGAGGGATGCAGATTCAGCTCGCCTCATCATCAAAAAATCATGGGATCTAGCTCTCGGTCCTATAAAACAAGTAAGAAATATACTAATGTACCTTCAACTGAGCTATTTTCCGAATACACTGCGTAATGAAGTATTGAGATGAACAATTGCATTTAGGTGCCCATGAACATGTTCCTTGTGTACATGGCCGGCAATTCTATATCGATATTCCCGATCATGATGATTGGCATGATCATCATCCGATCAGTCAAAGCTCTCTTCACTGTTCAGCAAGGTAACTTTCATCTATGCGATGTAACAGCTGTACAATCTTGTATTCTAGTTATATAATATGACGTACATGTTTGATTTAGCCTTCAAAATGATCGAAGGAAAACACGCAGCTAGTCAAAAAATCGTATACTTCATTGGAAATATAGTTAATGTTGGAGTAGCTCTGTACAAATGTCAGTCGCTCGGCTTGCTACCGACGCATGCATCAGATTGGTTAGCATTCGCTGAACCGCAAGTACGGATAGAGTATTCCGGTGGTGGTTTTTCTTATTTATAATACCAATTTTTGTACATTGGTTACGTGGTTAAGCTTTTGTTGTTTTATAATTTCTGTCAATGTGAAATATTGAAATCAGTCAAATTACGAAGCGCTATTCGTAAATTCGAAGATGCACTATAATAATGAATAAATATTCAAGTTTCCAAATGAATCACTTATTTTTCTTTGCGTCACGATCTGAGAGAATTTCCAATTAGTAATGAAATTTATTTTCGGTAAAAGCTCTACTTCTTCGTCTACAATCCAGTACTTGATAAGTTCAAAAAAGAAAACATTTAACACAATCATCAATTTTATTCGAACACTTACTTATTTTTTTTTCCTTTTTTTTTTCAACAGCCATATTACTTAAATAATTTTAAACACCATGTTCAAACATGTAATATGAAATATACAATTTCAAATTGAGGTCTTTCTTGTCATGGTGATTCGCGGGTAGCGTACTGAACTACAAAAAAACTAGGCAAGAGCTATAACAAAGACGATCGAATTTTGAAGATGCACTGAAGCGCAGTTAACTTCCAAATGCAACTTCTTAACTTCACCATAGGTAAATGCAAATGAAATATGACCATGAAATATGAACTGATTATGCCGATGTTCATTTCTTTTTGTCGCCGACATTTTCTTCCAAATACTTTTTTAGTTTTTCCAAGATTTTTTGAGGTTCATCAACTTTTTGAATCTAAAAAGATTAAGATATTTTCAACAAGAGAAAGAAATATTATGAAATGGGAAGGATGGACCACGTACCTCATAATTTTGAGCCAGGTACACGCCGACATAAACTCCGAGTCCAAAAGATAGCTGAAACAATAAAATTTTCTGGTAAGTAGTTGATCGTCTGTTTTTTTTTTGTTTTTTATGCAAGACATAGAGTAGTGTTCGACTAGGCACTCTCATCAGGCATTCTTATAACTAAAATTTCACAGAAATTGTGAAAAAGTTGATTTCTGACAAGTACATCGAAAACATTTCTTTTTCGCTTAGTGATGTTTTCGTAGGACAAGTTTCATATTTATATACAGTAATGCGTACACGCTATCAGACGTTGGAGAAAACCCGTAGCAATTTTCAGGTAAAAGGTGATGGGTGGTTTGTCAACAGCTACATTCCTCAGTCCTGTGGATATCAATGATAGCTGTTTTAAATAATAATAACAATATGTAGAAACTTGATTCCTTACCAAAGCTTTGATCATTGTGAGAAAATTGAAACTATTATAAATAGGAAATATCACAAGATGGTACGCAAACTGGCTCAAAATTCTGACAAAAAGGACTGAAGGTCTAAAGTTCTACATCAATATTTTCAAATTTAATTTGACCATGTCCATTGATTTGATTGTGGTTTTGATGATTTGAACTGCTTCAACTATCAACTTGGTGGCTGATAAGTGATAACGATTGTTGATGTTTTCCTTGCAGGATAAGTCAACATAATAAACTCGGAAATAGTACCTTACATTGGAATTTCAATAGACCTTTTTCATGAACTAACTTTACGTGAGGAGATATGGCAACCTTGCAACCTTGAAAATCAATAGCCTGATAAGCTCATGTTATCAGCTTATCAGTCGTTCATTCCGCGATCGGCGCGATCCCACGTCCGTATAGCCGAATGATGCAACTGAAAACTTCGATCTTCATCTATCATATCGAATGTAGAGCGCAGCACCTTACGGAGATTTCTACTCTCCGGAAGGTGCTGCGCTCTACATTCGATACGATAGATGATGAAGATCGAAGTTTTCACTGTTTTCACTTTTCAGTTATCAGTTGATTCGGCCTTTTATCACCGCACGTTCAACACGAATCCCAAAATTCAAAATTATGAATAATTGTATGAGATGAAGTAGAGTAAAGTTAAATTATTTGCTGATTCATAATTGTGTTGCTCATATATCAATGCTATGTATTGTTTTTTCCACAACTGAGCTACTGGTGACCAGAGAAGCACTATGAAGGAAGACCAGCTCATCAAGACTTCGATTGAGTTACTCGCGTCGTTAACTTCGCCTCTCAACAAGAATAATCGTACGCACTTATAAGATGTCTGTGTTACTCGCACAATTTCTTAATAAGTATTGAACTAACTGTCATGTGTTCTTATTTTTTCGAATGTAGAAACTGTGGATGTAAGAGAATTCGACGATGCTTTATATAGCAATCTATCAACGGTCATAAATTCCGAAAAGTTTATAAGCTTACAGTCGAGTGGAGATGATGAGTTACAGCGGCGAATGGGCCATCTGCAGTAAGTGACTTTAAAAATACTTCTCGGTAGAAGTCTTTGAAGCCGTGGATTTGCAGTGATGTCAGTTCTTATTGCACTTGTTCTAAATATAACTCTGCTGTATGTGTAATTTTTCAGGGTCCATGATAGGTGGAATTTTGTGAGCACCTGCTTATACCTGATGAAAATCGTTCGCGATACGATCGAGAAATCACAAGATGAGAAGACGAAGTTGTTAAGTATATCGGAGAAAAAAACCCTTGAGACATCCTTTCAGTTTGTTATATCCTTGGGAATTCTGCAATATTTACTACCTGGAGTCGGCGTTTCGCTGGAACTGAAAAGCAAAAACGTCAAAAACATAACTCCCGAAAATCTAACTGATTTTGCAGTAAGTTTTGTAAAATGCTATTTCTATCGATATTCGTGACGGAATGGTTCCAGTCGATTTACTTTCATTTCAGAAGTACAAGCGTCTCTACTCTACAGTTGACTCAATTCTGAACCTGGATGAAGTCGATGTATTTCACGATTTGCTCGTTTCCAAACACTTGGAAGATGTGCTTGCAGCCTTATTTCAACTGTCATTTGTCCCACTGAAAAAACCAGTCTCGTGCGCTGACGATAGCTCCTTGGAAAACTTGGCATCAGTAGACGATAATTACGAATTTGAAAAGATGTCGTTTGCAGTTTGGCGTAAATTGGAGGAAAATAAGAAAAAGTATCAGCTTCGATTGACTGAGCTACAACAAAAGCTGTTCAGGCCGCTTGTCATTCGGAAATATTTGATCTTGCTCGGTAACACGGTAAATATATTTCAATATAGTTCGTACACCACAGAAATCTGTTGCGCATTCTCCTTCCTGATATATATTGGGGAATGCCGAGTTGCCTGTTGTGGAAATCCGGAAAACTAGGGATCTGTTATTTTGAGATTCTTCCAAACGGAAAGACAGATTGTTAGCAAAGATTCAGCCAAACGACCGACCAGATTGAGAGATAGTTCGCGAAGCGAAAAACAGTTATAGATAGAACAGACAATCGGCGATACAGCCAAACAGACCGAAAGATAGACAGATGAATAGACTGAGAGACAAACTAACAGAGATTCCTCTGTTCGGAAAATGGTTAGAACCGAGAGCCCAAATCCTATGTATAATGTACCTTGGACTCTATAGCAGCCAGACCCGGAGTCGGAAGCATAGATCCAGAATCCAAGAGTCAAGATTTCTCCGGCTCTTTACATCATGTACTTGATGTTATATCTCTGGCTGGCTGGCTGATGTGTCTTTCTCTTCACGTTTCTGTTTCTCAGATTGTCATCCTTCAGCTCTTTGTATCTTATTTCAGTATCTACCTTCATCTTTCTTGTCTTCGGGACTTTTGACTCAAAGCTCATGACAATTGTGTTTACATGTTAACTTCTATTAAATTAAAAAGCAGTTTGTTATTCTCTTACTCGGAACCAGTCTTTCATTTCAGACCCTAACCTCCCCTCGCGCTGTTGTGAAGTGACAGAAAAAGAACCGGCTAAATGTGTTCAAATTGAACCGATCCCCGGAAATATAATTAATTGAGATGTGTTACAGAAAATACCTCGATGGATGCGACATAACCTCACGAATGTGCTGACTAATCTGGTTCTGGAAGAAAACGGAGTCGTGGCTACGATTCAGGGTGTTGTCGACGCGAACAGTGATTCCTCCGTGCAATGGTCGCATTGTGCCACCGTTGCGAAGTTGATTTCGACTGTGTTTTGTAACGAGAATGAAACAAACGCCAAGTTACTCGTGCCTCAGGTAAGTCCGCGAAGCGGATGTAATTTTACCATCATCAGTTTTTACAAAGTAACCGAGTTTATTCATGTTCAGCTTTTGAAAATCCTCTCAAATGACCGAAGAATAGGATACGAATATGTGTTCATTCAAGCGACCGCGTCAGCAGTGGTGCAGATGTTGGCCAGTTGTCCTCGTCTGGTTGAAAAGTACTTGTTTAACGAAATACTCGGACCGTTGAGAGCCATCGCCAATGCAACCGAAGGCGACATCAGTGTGTCAATCAATCAGCTGTATAATTTGTGCGTTCTACCGTCCAATGACTCGATTTGCGTCCCCATTCGTGTGATACTGCCTGTGTCTTCGATACTGTTTTTCATGCACTGCCAAATTAAGGTTTGCCTCGGAATTCTGTATTTCGTGAACGTTTCCATGTATCCTGTTTAATTGTACATCGCGTTTTAGGACAGCGTATGCTATTTGAAATCACTGGTCAGAGAGCTACTTGGAAAAGTCCTGATCGAAGATGATGGTACTTTGTCCACCCTATTCAATGCCGCGGTACTCGGTGAAAGGCTGCAGCCGATCGTACCGCCACCAAAGAACAAGAAATGTGTGTTGACCGAAAATGGAGGGCTGAACCTGATCGATGAAGAATCAAGTCCGACCGAATTATTGGAAAAGGCTACTGTGTTTTTGGAACTGATAAAAGTGAGTATCTTCGAGCAGATTGACTAATTCTTCGGAATCGGTTCTTATTGTTTCATTTCTGATCAGAATATCAAGGAGAATGAAAAATTAGTCAGTTCCTTCTTCGTTCATTTACTGCGGAAGTATGTGGACGAAAATGGTGGCGAAGAATGCGCTGGCAAACGTGTAGCAATTGCGATTCTGCTGACTGAGCTGTGTCAAGATGAATCCATGAACAAGTAAATCAAATTCACTGATTGAATCAGTCTTCTGTTCTAATCGTCCTTGTTTTCTTACCGACATTTTTTCGATTGCAGGTATATCAGGGAAAATGCCGAAAGTATTATCCAATTCGTTCGGGAGTTGTTGCAGTTATACTCTCAGGAAGAGAAAGAAGAGAACGAAGATGTTATTCGTATTTGCTTGACTTTCCTGACTATGGTGCTGTATGATTTACGTAAGAAGGAGGATGTCAAGTGGGATGTGTTCACCTCTTTGCTACCATCTTTACAGAAACTCAAGACATCCTCTCTACCGTTTATACCTCTACTAGCTGAAGAAGTAAATTTTGCTCTAGTATATCAATTTGAGTGTGGGAATATCTGTATTTTTATCGTGAATTCCCCATGTCCAGGTATACAATTTGATTCTGACACGAAATGTGGCTAGTAAAAGTTCACCCAATGGTAATGCTTCCGGCGGTTCATTAATCGAGGAGATATCGAAAAGCGCTTACGAAAAAGCTATGGACGATGCTTGCGATCCTTTGATACCTTCTCGTGCTCACGCTCTTATGGAATTGATTACCCTGATTAAGACTGGTGACGCTGAGACGTTGGCCAAAAAGGAGAAGTTGCTTTGTTTATTCCAGGTTTGTTGTACCACTGGTGACTAGATAGATCAGGAAAAGTTCATGAATTTCCTGCTACCGTTTCAAGAGAGAATCTCATTAAGGTCATTCGTCTGTTTCTGTTTAGGAAAACTTGAAGGATGAAGAATCTTTTCTGTATCTTCGAGCCATTGAAGGTTTATCTTGTATGGCTACTCTAAAGCCACATGACGTATTACCACTACTTTGTCAAGAGTTCTCCTCATGTTCGGAACCGAAACTGCGTTTGAAAGTCGGAGAAATTTTAGTCAGAGCTGTGAGATTGTTAAGTAAGTTACTTTGGTATGCGATGCAGTAATAATTCGCTGTATAGGTTACCTGGGGAAAGTCGTTCAGCGTCTGGAAATATAACATACATTTTCTAAGTAGTCGTGAGAAACCTAGAACAAACTGGGAAGCGTCTCGAATGTCTTGAATGCACTTTAAAATGCCTGAACAGAGTCTGGAACACATCTTTAAGAAACTTAAGCAAGGTCAAGTATCAATGACTTCTAAAGAGTCTTAATGAAGTCTTGAAGAGTAGTAATGAAGCCTAGAGCAGTCTTCAGGAATTTTAAGCCAGTCTGGGAGCCTTGTAAAGTGACTTCAACGAATTTTGGTCGGTCACTGCGAATCTTGTTCAAAGAGCCTCAAAAAGTATAAAATAAATTTTAAGGTGTTGAGACAGCTTTGAATGCATTGATCCGGATCAAGAGTTTGAGAGACTTCCTAGGGCTTAGGGTTGTCAAAGGTATACTTTGGCATATTTTTCCTCTATGAAGCAAGTTGAGCATTTTGAAGATACCTTTGCGAAACATAAAATTCTGAATAAAATGAGCCCTATTTAAAGTTGCATATTATTGAATATTTCCACATAACTGTTAGTATATTTGGAGCATACTTTTATCAAATTTCCTAAATTTTTGCATTTTTGGACGTATTGAACAACCACGGCTACACTATATTGAAGTTATTAATTTTATTTTTTCACTTTACCGCAAACAGCATTGGTAAGTCGTAAACGTTGGAAAAAATGAAAGTTATCGCTTGTGGCAACATTGTTTGGTTCACAATTGTGCGTCACGCCAGTAGGGAAAACTCCCTGAAATAATGTTGCCGTTGCGATCTACTCATTTCCCCCTCCAAAATGATACCCATATTAGAGCAACTTATTTCGGAATATATCGACTTTTTGGAGGATATTTTTGGTATATTTAGCGACAAAAAACAAACAAAATATGCGCATATTTCACCTGTTTCTAGGCATGTTTTTGACAGCCCTATTGATGAAGTTCAATAGTTGTAGAGAGTCGTACACAGTGTTGGAAGAACGAATAAGAAACGAGAAGAAAAACGGACATGTTCTCGTTCTTAGAACGAGAACAAGAACATGATGGGATAGAGAACGAGAAACGGGAACAGGACCAGGTTAGGAACAAGAACAAAAATGGGAGCGTTGGTAATTATAAAGAAAACGAAGAGCATGAACGAAAACCAAGCAGTATCAGGGCCTTCGAGCAAGTCCAATTTACTGTTGCTACGCTCTGAAGCTTCGCTCCGGCACCCAATTTTTTTTTGCTCCAATCCTTGCTCCGCTCCGAGGGGTCAGAAATTTGTTGTTCCGCTCCAGCAGTCAATTTTTTGCTCCGCTCCAACAATTAAAATTTTTTGCTCCGCTCCGAGGGGTCAATCGATCAGGCAACCAACTGTTAGGGACAAAACTGAATTTTTTATGCTGTGTTTCCACATCCACGCATTTTTGGCTTCATTTATGCTTCGCTCCCAGGGTTTCAAATGTTTTGCTCAGCTCCGGTGTTTTACATTTTTTTGCTCCACTCTGGGTGTTTTACGTTTTTTTGTTCCGCTCCCTGCTCCGCTCCGGGTGTTCCAAATTTTTTTGCTCTGCTCCATCCTCCGCTCCAAGGCGTCAAAAAAAGGCTTGCTCCGGTGCTCCGCGCTCCGCTCCAAGGCCCTGATACAGTTAGAGAAGAACGAACGAGAACGGGAACAAGATGATTTTTGCGTCCTTCCAACACCTTTGCAGCTAGCAGCAAAAGTACTATTCTTAAAGTCTAAAACCGTCAATTATATGGACGCAATTCAGCGTACGGGAACCAACCAACATTTGTAAACAAAATGAGTTATTAGTATGGTTGGAAAGAGTATAAAAAGGAGAATTTTTCAAAATTGGACCCCCGATTCAAAAATGTATACTCATGTTGAAAAAAGCTTATCAGTGAACGCTATGTCATGTAGTTTCTACATGGCTCTTGAACTTTGAATTACGTGTTCTCAAAAGACATTTGCTGGTTGATTCCCTTACACTGAATAGCGTCCATGTATATTTTTAATGGAAAAATCAATCAAATTGCAGTCCTCGGATGTTGGAAGAACGAACGAGAATGAAAAGATAAACGGCATGTTCTCGTTCTCAAAACAAGAGAATCGAGAACAAGAACGGGAAATGAGAACAGGGCCGAGGTGGGAAGAAGAACAGGAATGGGAACAAGAACGAAAACGGGAATGTTGGTAATTTTAAGGTAAGGAGAACAATGAACATGAATAAGAACCATGCAGTTATAGAAGAATGAACGGGAATGGTAATAATGAATTTTGCGTTCTTCCAACACTGGTCGTACAGGAGTTGGGTGCTATTCAGCGTAAGGAAACCAACCAACATTTGTGAACAAAATGAGTTATTAGTATCATTGGAAAGAGTGTAAAAAGTAGAATTTTTCAAAATTGGGCCGCCGATTCAAAAATGTGTACTCAGGTTGCAAAACAAATCATCAGTAAATGCTATGTTATATAGTTTCTACATGGCTTTTGAACCTCGAATCACGTGTTCTCAAAAAACAGATTTTGCTGGTTGATTCCCTTACGCTGAATAGCGTCCATATATATTTTTAATGGAAAAATCAATCAAATTGCAGTCCTCGGATGTTGGAAGAACGAACGAGAATGAAAAGATAAACGGCATGTTCTCGTTCTCAAAACAAGAGAATTGAGAACATGACGGGATTGAGAATAAGAACGGGAAATGAGAACAGGACCAAGGTGGGAAGAAGAACAGGAATGGGAACGAGAATGAAAACGGGAATGTTGGTAATTTTAAGGTAAGGAGAACAAAGAACATGATTAAGAACTGTGCAGTTAGAGAAGAACGAACGGGAACGGAATGATGATTTTGCGTTATTCTAACATTGGTCGTACACGAGTTGGGCGCTATTCAGCGTAAGGAAACCAACCAACATTTGTGAACAAAATGAGTTATTAGTATCATTGGAAAGAGTGTAAAAAGTAGAATTTTTCAAAATTGGGCCTCCGATTCAAAAATGTGCTTACGTTGAAAAAAACTCATCAGTAAATGCTATGTCATATAGTTTCTACATGGCTCTTGAACTTCGAATCACGTGTTCTCAAAAAACAGATTTTGCTGGTTGGTTCCCTTATGCTGAATAGCGTCCAGTTTTGAATAATTATCAAATCCGAAACACGAGCCATCCAAGTCTCAAATAAGTCTGGAAGAGTCTTAGCTAGTTTTAACGAATTTCAGGGTCTTACACAAGTCTTGAAAAATCTTAAACTTGTGTGGAAACTTTCACAATATCTTAATTATGTATTGAAGAGCCTCAATCAAGATGTAACTATCTTTGGAATGGTCCTAACGAGTCTTAACCATAAGTTTGAGTGCTCCCTGAGTTCCAGCTTGTTTTGAAGAGTACCCTCATCCCGGAGAAAAAAGTTGAATGTTATTATGATGAAGATTGAAAAGTTTCCTAGAACTGTCGTCTAGATGAAAATCCTGTTAGTTGAATTAATAGGTTACTCAGCTGAGTATTTTCATATTCACCATCAATGAGAAAATAATTTAGAGCTCAAATTGTTCAAAATTCTCAAATATTTCTCTTCTTGAGTTTCTACTTACTCAATTATTACCGTGAGGACATTGATCCATATATTCCGACTGTTGGATGGAACAAAAACTATACAAATCGTACGCATTCGGAAGTGACCCTCCCAGGATTGCTTCGTGAATCCTCCACTATTGGGGGGGGGGGGGTAGCACGTCACCTTCATTCCTGGTAAACAGTAAAAACTAGATTCAGAAGTAATCTAAACGCTAACCAATATGTTCCAAATAGTAATGAATGTCGAAGTACCTACATAGTACATCAGGAAACTACAAAGGAAGTAGGTTCCTCAAAATTGAAGTAGGCTCAATGCTAAACTACGTTCCAGTTTCAGTGTTTTCATTTAATTTTTTCTACCAATTATTCATGTCAACAGATGATTTTATCTTTGAGCACAAACGGTTACTTGTGAACACTTTCCTACATGGAGTTAAAGATGATGACAGTTTAGTTCGAGCATCCAGCTTATCAAATTTGGGTGAAGTTTGTTTGATGTTGAAGGATAACATCGACGATATGCTCTACGAGGTTAGTCCCCTAGTAATTTATCGGTATAAATCTGTAATTCCTCATGTTCTCTGTTAGCATTCAGTGAAATGAGCCCGTAGCCCGTAATTCAAGCGTTTTTCAGATTCAAAATCTGTCGAGTTAAATTCGAATGTTACAATGTTTACTTGTAGGTGGTCTACTGCGTTCAAAATGTGGCATGTTATGACAAGGATGTGGAACCTCGCCGAGCTGCAATCTACCTTATATCATCCCTCTTCCGTGGATTAAAAAGCTCCGCATTTAAGGTAACGGTTACGCATTTCTATACTTATCGTTCGGAATGGATCTTGAATTATAAGCTACGCGAATTGTAAACGTACTCCTTGTGTAGGTTTTAGGATCTCGCCTTCTCGAAGTATACCGAATGCTACGACAAATTCACTCAAATGACCCGGACGATGTTGTGCGTCTGCAGGCTAAACTATCGCTGGACGTGCTGAATGAGAATATGAAAGAATTTTTCACGCCGAAAATGCAATTAGAAAAGAAAATACATGTATTGCGTCCCTTCTGAATACTCCAAATATGAAGATATTTAATATATTAGTAACATTTAAACGAGTTTTTTCTTCTTGGACAGTATATTAGAAAACCGTATAAATACGTTCGTTCTCAGATTTCACTGATGGAGAGCGAGAATAAATAATATAACAGTGATAACAGTTTCAAAAAAAGGCCATCGCGTTCTTTACGATTCTCAAGACAAAAAAAAAGCACTTGGTAACAGATAATGTATAAAATGTAAAAGATCTTCAAGGTATAAAAAGAGATTTTCCAACCATCTGAATCACCAAAACTCATCCGAATCGTAACCACTTCTATTATCTTGCATGTTTTCAGACTTCATTAAGGAACTGTAACTTCTGCAACACGATGATCGAAAAACAATAATTACAAGTTTTGAAAAAGTGAAAATTATTTTAAACTTCAAACTGAAAGCCTTACCGTAACTCAGCCTCTTCTTTTCTCCGTTTCTCCTCCGCCTTCTCTCGTTCTTTCTGTTCTCGGTAGAGCTTTTTCTGTCGCGCTTTCTCCTCGGCATCACGTCGTTCTCGCTGTTCACGCAAATCGGACAGATCCTCCGTCATTGTTTTCTTAAGTCTGTTATACACTTCGTTATGTTTCTCTACTTTCACTTTTCGAACCTGCGAATCGGAAACCCAAAATTATCAGAAAGGTAAAAACGAAAATCACGCATTAAGTTGAAGTTTGACCAATCTTACTTCGTTGTCGTTGAAAAACGCAACCTGGCCGACTTCCATACTAGGAGTCTTTTTTAAATTAGACCACATAGTATATACAACGTCGACCTCATTTAGTTTATGGCCGGTGATACTGTTGGCTTTGACTAACTGGCAGGCATCGTCTATTACCTGTTGTGGCAGATCTTCTATAGTTTGACCCTGTGATGCAGAGAGAATAGATTTTTGTAACATATTTCATTGGGGTTTCAATTTTGAGGTAGTACAATGTAAACTACATTATATTAGCTTTTAATGCACGTTGTGGAAAGTGAAAAGCATCGAGATGGGAAATTGGACGCTGTTAAGCAAAAAAGAACTCCAGAATGAGTAACACCGTCTTCCGGACATAGCGTTTACTGATAAGCTTTATTCAACACGGGTCCACATTTTTGAATCGACGGCCCAATTTTGAGAAATTCTACTCTACGCTCTTTCCAATGATGCTAGTGACTCATTTTGTCAACAAATGTTGCCTGAATCCTGGTTGCTCAACAGCGTCCAATTAAGAGCCACTGATCAACAAGAATATGAAAAGACATGAAGGAAAATGAGGTACACTGTAACCGGATGCGTGGAAATGCTAAGAAATTACAGACATGACCAAACTATTACTAATTCGACAAGAAATAAGCAATAGCTGTAGCTTACAGGATTCAACCTAAGATACACATGGGCAGATGATAATTTATCGACATGAAACCACACGTCTTCTGGCCAACCCCATTTGATGAGTTCCTCATCTGCAACAGGAAATGCAGTAGATTGAATTAAAACTTTCACACGAGTGACGATTCTCAAGAACAAACCAGTATCAATCTGCAAGTAAATAATGTGAGTGGCTTACTTTCGTATTTGTCTTTCCCCATGAAATACGTGATGGGAGGAGTAACAGCTAAAACATATACAAAACCATTTCAGTGGCATCATTGTTAATCAGCAAAGAAATGTATGCGGAAGGGGATTACTTACCCGTATTTTGGAAGTAGAAAACCATTTTCCTGTTTAGTGCGGAAATGAGTTCAGAAAATGGCACACTCGCCGGCTGAGATTGCCAGTTGAATCTTCTGCTTATAGTACAGGAAACCAAAACTCGAGATTCTTAAAAAGAAAAATGACAATCCTAGCAGTCAGAAACGGTAATAACTTACCAGCCGACAAAATGTAACATATTTTGAATGAGATCATTACCATTCAATCGGAAATTCAAAATCACTCCCTTGCCCAGATGCATGTGATATCAATCTTATCAACACAGTCAGCAAAAGATTTTTATTGGACTATCAGGAATTTGCAAGTTTGCACATCACCTGTGAATCTCATAGTTAAAAAGTACTTTAGCACTGTGTATTTTGGACGGTATTATCCTCAAAATAATTTTCATTGCAAAAACTTGAACAATTGATAGAAAAAAGTATTGAAGAAGAGAATATTAAAAGTAATTAAAAACTAAAGAATAACTTTTTCACACAAAAACTAATTTCGAAGCTGGAAAATGAAATAAAGTCAGTGCAAAATGCAATATTATGCAATGAACCAAGAATGAACACGTGACATTTTGAGTAAGAAATTTGACATCACTGTTCAAATCACAGATGAGATGAAGGTGGATTTGAGTGTCCGCGACATGTCGCCGACTCCAATGTAAATCCACCTTCATCTCATCTGTGATTTGAACAGTGATGTCAAATTTCTTACTCAAAATGTCACGTGTTCATTCCTGGTTCATTGCATAATATTGCATTTTGCACTGACTTTATTTCATTTTCCAGCTTCGAAATTAGTTTTTGTACGAAAAAGTTGTTCTGTAGTTTTTAATTACTTTTAATATTCTCTTCTTCAATAATTTTTTCCATCAATTGTTCAAGTTTTTGCAATGAAAATTATTTTAAGGATAATGCCGTCCAAAATACACAGTGCTAAGGTACTTATTAACTATGAGATTCACAGCTGACGTGCAAACTTGCAAATTCCTGAAAATCTTTTATCGGCGACATGTCCCCTTCGAGCTTCGACCATACCGACTCGAATGTAAATCCAGCAAGCATAAGCAGTCTAGGCAGTCAAGGTCCTTTTTGATTTGACTTGTAATTCTTATCACATTAAACCCACTACTTCCTTGTTTGGGGTTCTTTTTTGTCAGTTTTTACTTCATTTCTTTTTCAAATGAGAATTTAAACTAGAATTTTCTTTTAATTCTTTTCTTTACTGCGTGTTTGAATTTTCATTCTGAATTTAATATCTATATTTTCAGTATTTCAGTTGTTTTACATTTATCGGGAACTAAGAAATGGACGCTGATAACAAGGTATTGAGTATCTATTCCAAGTTTGAATAACTAATTCTTTTTCAAAAGAGGTCATACTGTGTATTCTCTATTCTGCAACTATAGCTTTGCAATATTCCATTGTACGTAGCGGTTCCTTCAAGCTAGCCAACAGTACATGAACTCAATTCGACGTTGTTATTTACCAAAACAAGCTTGAGCTTAAGTTTCAAGTTTGAACTTCCTAGCTTCAGGTACTTGAGTGGATTGTGTGCTCTGAGTGCGTACAAAATGAGCTTACTCGAGTTGATTGTGTGCCCAAAATGTTTACAAAATTAGTCCGCGTACTTCTCTAACGTTCAAAACTCACGAAGTCCTAATGTCTTGTGTGAAATGTGCTCTGTCGCTCACACAGTCATAATTTCATTTTATTGTGGTATTCAAACTAGATTTTTTTCATTACAGATGTTCAATTCTGGCTAACAACACCAGCGGCTACCTTGAACATGAATGGTATCGCCGATTGGCCATTTTAGAGGCTGCGATGTCGAAAGTAAGTCAACGTTTTATGTTTGCGATCGAATTTTCTGCTTCAGTTCGATTCCTATATTGTTTGTTCTGTACCTCCTTTCAGGATACCGAAGATGATAGTGAATTGTGGTTTCGACACGTTACCGGATTGAATATCAAAAGCGAATACATTCCAGTGTTTATAGGAGCCGTTACTAGTACCGTACTACTTTTATTAGTAGTAGTTGCTTACGTAGTATGGCGCTGTTGCATATCTGTAGAGAAGGCGAAGACTCACGGTAATTTAATGGTTCATGTTGACGGAATCAAATCAAGATTTAATTACCTTGAATATAACCTTTAATGGAGCATCATCTGGTAGTTAATTAATTTTCGATTTTTAGAAACTGTTAACATAGAAACCATCGAAAAGAGTTTATCGAACAACCCGAAGTAAGCATTTCAGCGCTATGAGTTATAATTGTTTCGCAGCCAGATGTATTTATCCTTGACCTTCTGTTGAATAGTTATTCAACCTTTCTTGCCGATTCCAAGAAGGAGCAATTCGTTGGCAATAGTCGGGTGGTCGAACTGATTCCAGAGTACGATGGTTCTCTGCGTTGGTATTATAAGAATCATACTCTAGTGCAAGTGCCATCCACCGAAGAAGACAGACAACCTCACTCAACACCCTGTGCTAAGAGAGAGCGGAAAAACATCACGGTATGTTTCTGCCGGGTATTCTAGATACAAGGAAATATGTGGTTATTAATGCGATACTCGGAAGGATAGTTTCCGGGGCTTGGGGTGCCTTGTCTGGGGAGACAATCTGGCATGCGTATATCGCCATACACTCCAACAATGGAATAAGGGGGATCAGAAAAACGGTTCAGGCCCAATGAAGGTATTTAGATTCAGAAAAACGCTTCACTAATTGCCACATGAGTATGCACGATTGAGTTTTCTGACTGTGCTCCTAGCTTGCTCGTGTAGGTGTATTTTATTTGTGTATGTCGTTAATTACCATTATTTGATGTCTAGGATGCTCAGAACTTCTTGAACAGAACTCCGAGACCTGACAGTCGTTCAGTAGTTCTGTCACCTATAATTGGTCTTGATGACTATTCTCTGCCAGAAATATCAGAATTCAGCGCGCATCCGTGTTCGTTCACGTGCAACGGTGGTAAGTATGACCTGAGCATTACTGAGGCACGTATGTCATCCAGCATTCCCAAGAGAATAATTATAATTTATGGATCAGTTTTAGATGATTATTACTCACCAACTAGCAACTTCAACAACTTCAGAACCAGAAGTTTACCGTCTTGTGTAAGGTTCAAGAAACACTCACTGACTGTTGGAGACAGCGCGGCTGAATTATATGACAAAGTAAGAAATATATTATGAATTCCTTCTGATTCTAATCGGGTCTCATTAATTTTGAATTATTTTTCGAACCAGCGGATGTTTGATATCCAACTTTTCAGACATGGTTGCTCTAGTAATGATAACCAAATCGTACCACCTTTCTCCTCAGTTATAAGTCATTGGTGAGTTATTGGCTTTAGCCGGCGATAAAATTGGAGACTAGTGTATCTGGGCTTTTCTGTTTCACCATCAATAAAAGCTAATAGGTGACTAGTGGTAAATTATTTGGAAATCATTACCCTGAGTTGTTCTGGCCTTGATCTGATCAATATGAATTGAAGACTAGAGATTAAATGAGAATTCAGTTATTTGTATTAATTGAGCGGGAGTATTCTCAATTCCCGAGTTTTATTTTGTGATGGTCTTACTCTTTCATCTTTATTTTCAGGTTAATTTCAGTAAGAAACGCAAAAATCGTATGCGGAATGATGAAGCAGCCATCATTGCTCTCAGTAAATCAAGAAGTCAATTTTTCAATAATAAAGACACAGATGTTTTGGTCGATAATGAAGCTGTGATCGTGTATGACGAAAGGACTGCCCTTTAAGATTCAATCCAAGTGGTGATAATGTTTCAGGGTATCTTAATATCGACTTCTATACGCTTTTCTGGTTTACCTGTAAGCGTCTTTTTATTTTTGTAAACTTCACTTTTGAGTTATCAGTTACCATGAGCTTATTTTGCAACTTATACTTACTGCAAAAAACTATGTATTCTATGAATGGAATTCGGGAGTCAGTATTATTTATACCTATGTATCAGTGTTATTCAAATGTCAACGTTGATCTTTTTTTTGCACTTGTATACGCAAGTTTTGATATCAAATTTTTGTAAACATTACTTTCACATTTTGCGTAAAATTGTTTGATGTATCTTTTTATTATTTTATAGTGTATTTTTGTTTTTTCAAGCCATATTAAGTCAGTTGAATTTTGGATGTAAGACTGAATTTGTGAAATTTTTTGTTTTTGTTCGATTTTAAGTAAATTATTATGATTTGGATTCGTATTTCTTTTTCGCTGAAGTGCGGCCTGTATGGAGTAGAGAAGCGAAATTGGGTAGCAGAATTAACGCTGCAGTAATTGAAGGAATTAGAATTATTCAATGTCGACAAGAATGCCAAAATGGCTGAATACAACTGCTATATTTCTTGACAGCAAGGGTTTCTACGCATTGGCGGATCTATGAGGTATGTTTTGGGGGTTCAGACACCTCCCTTCGGACTGAAGAAGAAAAAAAAACATTGCTAATTTTGAGTTTTTTTCTCCTGTTTTTGAGTATCTGCAACACTACAGTCTACAATGTTCATTTTGAAACGATTTAATCACATTATGAAACTTGTCTTCAGAAACTATTTAAAATGACATCCATCTCGGTTTTTTAGGGGGCGGATGTGGAAAAAGGTTTATTTTCAAAGCATCCTCCTTGGAAAATTTCTAGATCCGCCACTGTTTCTACGAGTATCCGAAAATTGATTGAAAGAGAACATCAATTTTTTTTTTGACAGAATTATCCTTCTATTTCTGTCATGACTGCCGATGAAGATTGTGTAAGAAGTCAAACTGCCTCCTTTCAGAATCTAGACTTCATTAGGACTCTTCAAAATTTTATCAAAACTTTTTAAAGCTCTTCAGGCTATCGGACTCATTTAAGATTCCTAAATCCCTACTTTTCAAAATTATTTTTTGAGATACAGGATCGACGATCGAATTTTAACTGACAGAATATACTGAGCGACGCGCAAACTGAATTGCTTAGCATAATGTCATTTGATTTCTGGGTTTACACATATGTTATTAGTAAGAATTTTGGCAAACTGGTTCCCAGAAAAACTTCAGTTATGGATTCTTGTTGCAAAATATTATTGATAAAACGAGAAATTGGAATTCCTATTGAAACCTGTCAAAATATTGGCAAACGGGTCCCTGTTTTCACCCATTCGAACTTGGAAGTTGGAAAATGGACGCTGTTAAGCAAAGCAGAACCAAGCAATATTTGTTGAAAATAAGTTATTAGTATCGTTGGAAAGAGCGTAAAAAGTAGAATTTTTCAAAATTGGGCCTCCGATTCAAAAATGTGTACTCATGTTGAAAAAAACTTATCAATAAACGCTATGTCATATAGTTTCTACATTTGAACTTCGAATCACGAGTTTTCAAAAAACAGATGCTGCTGGTTGGTTCCCTTACACTTAGCCGCGTCCACATGGCATGGGGCATGGCTCTTGAACTTTGAGTTTGAATCACGTATTCTAAAAAAACAGACTTTGTCGCTTGGTTCTGTTTCGCTTAGCTGTGGCCCGCTGTAGTCGTTTGCCTTGTAACCCTGATGGAGGGGAATATTTTACGAAGAAATCTCGAAATATTATGAAAACAAAAGCGTTTTTCGAAAAAATGATAAGGACAAAATTTATAGTACATAAAATTTCTCTTCCGTTGAGACCATTTTTATTTAAATATGATAAATTTTTCTAAAATGTGTAGGGTTTCTGTAGTTCCTCTTTTACACGTGCCTAAAAGTGGCCTAAAATTGTAGAGGGCGACTCTCGCGCTGGCAGTCCGAATGATTCGGACTTGAAGGATTGGTGGAGTAGTAGTGCGTATAATAGCGCTCCATTTTTCCTACATGCGAAGGTGCAAAAGAATTCCACCAGATGTCAGCCACTATTCTTTCAAGTCCGAATCAGCTGCGAGCTGCGAGGTTGTCAAATTTCCGACCTTTAGAATGACTCGTCATCATTGAGAAATTTAATTGGCTTTTCAGACTTATTGATGACGTCACGTGAACTTCGAACAATCCGCGGCCGAGATTTCTCATTTTCTAGAAATTTCTTGCACGTTTCTGGCAATCCTGGCACCATGCTATCGGTGTCGGATGAGTTTCTGTTGTTATGTGTATGGTCGGTTGAAGTCAGATGAGTGGATATTGAGCACAAGCGAACTGTTCGTGAATATTTTATTTCGGTGAAGCGATATTAAGACTGTGAATTTCGTGAATAAGTTTTAGTGTTTCACTTTCTTACAACGCGATTGACTGTTAGTAACGTAATGGCGTCTATGTTTGTTATCGGTATTGATTTTGGTAATGAATCTTCATTCCTTGCAGTGCCTCGAGCCGGAGGTATCGAAACCATCTCCAATGACTTTAGCTTGCGAGCTACTCCATCGTGCGTTGCATTCAGCAACCGAAACAGAATTCTCGGCGTCGCCGCCAAGAACCAGCTGATCACCAACCTGAGAAATACCATTTTCGGATTCAAACGTTTACTAGGTAAAATGTTTGACGATCCATCAGTAGAGCACGAACTGCGGTATTTACCTTACGGTATCATCCGTAAAAAAGACGGCACGATCGGCATCAAGGTTCATTACTTAGATGAAGATCACATCTTCTCGATCCAACAAATTACCGCTATGTTCTTCACGAAACTGAAGGAAACCGCCGAAGCAGCGTTGAAATGCGAAGTCAATCAATGTGTGATCAGTGTGCCGTCATTCTTCGACAATACGGAACGGCAAGCGTTGCTGGACGCCGCCTCCATCGCCGGACTGAAGGTGCTACGTATTTTCAACGAGACGGCCGCGACCGCTCTCACCTACGGTATCTATAAGCAAGACCTACCGACTCCGGAAGAGCCGCCTCGAAACGTGATCTTCGTCGATTGCGGACACACATCGCTGCAGGTGTCTGCCTGCGCCTTCAACAAAGGTAAGCTTAAAATGCTCGCTTCCACCGCCGACCCGCAGCTCGGAGGTCGAGACATCGACATCATTCTAGCTGAACACTTCAGCGAGGAGTTCAAGCAGCGCTACGACATCGACCCGACCAAAAATTCGCGAGCCTTTGTGCGGCTCCTCGGCGAGGTCGAGAAACTCAAAAAACAGATGTCCGCCAACTCGACGAAGCTGCCGTTACAGATCGAGTGCTTCATGAACGACAAAGACGTGAAAACAGATATGAAACGCAGCGACATGGAAGCCTTGTGCGCGAATCTGTTCGACAGAGTCGAAACGACGATGCGGAGGTGTCTGGAGGAATCGAAGCTGAAGCCGGAAGACGTGTACTCGATCGAAATTGTCGGCGGCTCGACACGGGTGCCCGCCATCAAAGCGCTAATCGAGAAGGTGTTCGGCAAAGCGCCCAGCACGACTTTGAACGTGGACGAAGCGGTGGCACGGGGCTGCGCGCTGCAGTGCGCCATGCTGTGCCCGGCCATTTTAGTTCGCGATTTCAGTATCACCGATATCCAAAACTACCCGATCAAAGTGGTGTGGGATCCGACCGCCAACGACGACGGTCAAATGGAGGTGTTCCCGCGTAACCACCCGATCCCGTTCTCGAAGATCCTGACGTTCTATCGACGAGAACCGTTCATGCTGAACGCCGTCTACGCTCACAATAACAAATTCATCGGTAAGTTTACGATCAGTGACGTGAAGCCGGATGGCGAGGGCAAGAACCAGAAGGTGAAGGTGAAAGCCAAGATCAATTTGGACGGCATATTCAGTATTGTGAACGCGACCTTATCGGAGAAGCAAGAGGTGGAGGCGGATCAAGCCGAGCCGATGGACGTGAGTCCGCCACCCAACGACGAGAACCAGGAGCAGGCTCAGGCCACGTCGCCGGAGAACGGTACCGAGAAGAACGAGAAAGAGGAGAAGAAAGAGCGCAAGAAACGGCCGGGCGTGAAGACGGTCGATCTGCCGGTGAAGATCGAGCTGGTCGGAGCGTACAATAACTCTGAACTGAACGGACTGATCGAGAACGAGTGCAAAATGGTGTCGGCGGACCGGCAGGAGCGAGACAGAATCGACGCTCGTAACGCGCTGGAAGAGTACGTTTACGAATTACGAGGTAAACTGTCGTCGCCCGAGGAGCTGGCCAGCTTCATTCCGGCCGAGGAGCGCGAGAAGCTCTGCAAGAAGCTGGACGAGCTCGAGGAGTGGCTGTATGAGGAGGGCGAAGAGTGCCAACGGCAGGTGTACTCGGACAAGCTGAAGAGTCTGCGCGAGTCGGGCGAGCCGATCAAGAAGCGTAAACTGGAGTTCGAGCTGCAGCCGACGCTGTTCGAGGAGTTCGGCTCGATTCTGCAGCTGACGCAGAAGGCGATCGACCAGTACAAAGCGGGCGACGAGAAGTACGCGCACATCGAGCAGAGCGACATCGGCAAGGTGGAGGAGTCGACCAACTACGCGTGGAAGTGGGTGGAGGAGACGCGCTCCAAGCTGCAAGCGACGTCGCGCTACCAAAATCCGCCGGTCAGCTGCGACCAGATCATCAGCGAGAAAAGTAACTTCGAGCAGACTGTCACGAAGATCCTGTCGAAGCCGAAGCCGCAGCCGCCGCAGAGTCCGCCGCAAGAAGCCAAGGAAGCCGAGAGCAAGTGTAACGCTGAGGCGAAGGCCGAGTCAGAGAAAGCGTCTCAGTTACCTAATGGCGATGAACAGATCAACGCGTAGGTTCGAGCGTTCGGTTTTTTTATTGCCATTTTTTTTTTTTTTTTTAAAGAAAAGAAAAATAATATTATTTGTAAGTTCGTTAATGTAGTTATTACTACTTTATCTCCCTTTTTGTGATATAATAAATTTTCGAATGTATTTACAGCCAAATCTAGAATGTTCCTGGACTCTTTGTCTTTGTCGATTGCGCCGTGTAGAGAAGCGGGGTGCCCGTCTAGAAACTGCCGACTTGGTGAAATGTGGCGGAGGGCCTGCGGACCTCGTTTGGCAAGAGAGGTTTCGAGTGTTGTCTCCTCTTGACAAAGACGTATTAACGAACTCATTCATGTAACTTGTCGATATTACGTAATGTTCGAATCTATTAATACTAACTGTAATGTTAGGCGAGTATATGTAACTATTTGTACGTTTAAGCAACAACGTTAATTCAGATATTTATATATTCTCATTACTAAACATTAATTACGTTTTGGAATCGTGGATAGGCTTGATAGTTTCGGTTTATTTATTATTTTTCTCCTTTTTGTATACAAAGCACTTGCTTGAGGAAACACAAGTACGAAGAATCGGCGTTGATCTGATCATAAAACATTCCTAGAAATTTGAACGGTTGAAGGTATTGGCGAGAATAAGGTGCTTTTCAATTGGTTCTCAAATGAAGCCTCGGTATGTCCTAGAAGAATTAACTAATGTGGGGAGGGGTCGTGGGGCGACTTTGTACATAACGACCGTGTTTAGGGTAATTTTGTATACTCGCTAGACGTGGGTGGTTCGATATAAATTATCTTTATGAATCGGATAAATGATGTTTGTGTTATTTTTGCTTCTACTTTTTCTTTTCTTTTTGTTTCTCGTTTCGTGTAATTTATATAATTGACTGGGAAACGCGGTTACGTCGAATCCGAGTATTCTTAGCCTCTCGTGTACAGTGTAATCTGTTAACGTATTTTAGCGATAGGCCATTTTCGTTGTATCAGATTTGTGTGGATAGTTTTTTTTCGAAAAAAACGGAAATCTTATTACTTAAATTTCACAGAATATTGAGCGTAATGATTATTTATAAAATAGTGTTGCGCGAGTCTTTTTTCCCTTTTTTTTTCTCTCTCGAATTCATTAATTTCTTTATAATTTTTGTTATACAGGAACACTCGATGTTACATGTTGCAATTAATAAACAAATTTTTAAAAAGAAGGACGTTCATTTCCAGTGCGTGGGCGAACTTAGGTACTGGGGTGTTGGAAAAGAAACGTTACTTGAAAATCTTGAAATACAATGTGCTTGGTAGAGAACATTAAAAATGTTGGCAACATTGTCGATGCAGCAATGGCAACCCTAATCTGTTACCTACCTATAATAGCCACAGTGTTGCCATCTCTTGAGAAATTTCGTGAGATCTCACGACTTTTTGATAAATCCCACAATGTACATTTCCTCTCTCGCTCTTTTGCTCTTGCCTAGATTGACAAGGTTAGTATCAAAAAGGTTCTACTATAGAGAACATATCCGAATCCATGGGAATGTTCGACCGACCCCCTCACAATCACGCCAGGACCAAGAATGTAGTATCCCTATTCACCCCTCAATTTAGGAGGAATTGCAACAGCATAGAAAACACGTTCGAAAAATAGAAGAAATTCTTTTATGCGTGGTAGAATGTATTATTATGAAAATATGAATAAATGCGAGCAAATAAAAAAGAATGAAATTGATTGTAAAAAAAGGATCAAAAGAAAAACTAGTCCATTGTGACTAAATCATATAGCAACTCTTAGGGAAGCGATTTGACCTTAAATGTGAGTTTAGTATCATTGGATCACAAGTGTTGAAATAGGTATCAAACTCTACTGTGGGATCTAGTATCGGCATACCTATTATGAAGAACTGCCTTCATTGCTTGCTTTACTGAGTCAGTGTATATTGGTTTATGAGATTTTGATTTCAGATCCTCTTTACACTCGTACATTGTTGGTAATATGATTCTGTAACATACATATCACTATGTTTCATTTCTACATTGAAATTGAAATCAAATACCTCATTTTTCTAGTGTCCCAATTCTCCCCATATTCCTGATGTCCCTTAGAAAAAGAGTCGATTTACAAAAACAATTTATTGCCTATGAATCCTTATCTCCACTGTCTTACCTCAGCATAAGAAAATTGATGATCACCATCTTTCATTTAGCATCCCCAATAAACAACACACTCTGAGGCACTCTCTGGCATCAAAAAAACTGAACATTTTGATAGCTGGAAAAGTATATTAGAACTGTTTTTACGTTTCTAAAAATATAACACTGATGTTCACTCATATCAAACTTGGAAATAACAAAAACCAATCAGATTGATCCCTTTGTTAGTAGTAGTAGGATACTAGAAACAGAGGGTACCTATACATACAATGTCCGCCATGTTTATTTCTAGCATTATCAGTGAGTGATTGTGTACAGTTGGTTCACATGGTATGTTATAAAGTTTTTGTCGGGGATTCAAATCGTTTTTGGCTCAAGACTTAGCTTAAACTTATTCGATTGAGTTTCCTAAGCTCACTTAAGCCAAAATGATTTTTTCCGTTTGAACAACTAGGTACTTCAGCCAATCCCATTGGCCTAATTTTGTGTTCAGCTTAAAATTAAGTCGTTAATGGCTTAGACTTTGAATCCCATAGGAATGAGAGCAGATTAGAATAATCGGCAGTAAAAAAAAAAAAAAAAAAAAAAAAAGAGATCGGCAGAAATAAATTTTTGATGGCTGACCTGAAATTGCTGAAATAACAGCTGAAACTTAAAATCAACAACTAAGCCGTTAATGGCGTAAACTTTGAGTCTCTGGTTTTTGTTTCAGTTTCATTTAATTCTCTTTGTATCATCACGTTAGAAACAAACATGGCGGATGTCAATTATACCCTCCATTTTTAGTAGATACCCTAGTTAGTATGATCACCAAATGATAAATCTACCATTTCATTTGTTTTGTCCCGCTTCGTTCTGGTGTCTCTATTCACCCCATCCTATGGTATATAGCTGACATGATTTTCTGCTCATCTACACCATGGGCTAAAGTGAGTTAAATTGATGAAAATTGGTATCTATGCGTGTAATGATACCAAACACATACAGTTTTCTTTTGATTTTCATTCATTATCTGAAACAATTTTTGGAATGTAGGTATCTAATTTGTATAAAATATGTTTTCCGAAGCTCTCTACAACTGACCTGATAATGCAGCGTCTATACAGACGCTGTTCAACAAAAGGGAACCAACCAACATTTGTAAACAAAATGAGTTATTAGTATTGTTTGGAAAGAGCGTAAAACGTAGAATTTTTCAAAACTGGGCCCCCGGTTCAAAAATGTGTACTCAGGTTGAAAAAACCTTTTCAGTAAACGCAATGCCATATGGTTCCTACATGGCTCTTGAACTTCGAATCATGTGTTCTCAAAAAACATATTTTGCTGGTTGGTTCCATTACACTTAACAGCGTCCAAGTGGAGTGGCAACTAAGCTATATACATAGGTATAGTGATAAAAGAATCATTAATTTGTATTTCATCGATTTTTACGATTATTTTGGTTATTTCTCCTTCAAATTAGGTTTCGAAAGTATAGATATTTTGAATTTATTCACCAATCTATTATTTCGTGGCCAAATAAACGCATAGTATTAGAGTATTACCTACTTCCTCTTATCACTAAGTACATACCTATAGCCAAGTTGCCACACTCTATATTCTCCATAACGTTGATTATAAGACTGAAACCGACGAGAACTATATACACAGTTTTTATCACTAAGCGCAGTCTGTATAATATTATCTGTAAGGTCTATGACTGAGTTCTATATATCCCTTTGACTTCGTTGGGTACTGGATATTCCAGTCCTATGCTTCACGCCTTGCCTCGGTTATTACTGGGCATTGGCATACGATGTGAATCAAAAGGATTCCTCATCTTCTCCACATGTCCATTTAGTAGCTCGACCATGAGACCAGCATATTTTCTAGAGCCCTAGTAGGAACTCGGAGTACTCACCGAGGACGCCCCCAGTTGGTTTTAAGCTGACAGTTACCACATCCTACATTACAAGTCACATGTTAGTGTTGCCACAGGTTCTGTTAATACGTGTATGCCAAAAGTCACCTCAATATTGCAGAGTCACCCTGTATTATGGTACGTACAAAAGTGAATGAACATACAAGGGGAAGGGGAGTCAGTTGTCTGAAATCAAAAAGCAGACTGACTAGAAGCGTCCATAAGTACTATCCAGTGAAATCTACTGAAATGTACTCGTAAAAAAAGAAATCATCGAGTGGGGAGGGGGAGATAAGCTATCTGATATTAAAAAGCAAACGGAGAAAACTGCCGAACTATTATACAGACAAATGTATTTTTGACATGTACAAAAATGAATCAGCGGGGAAGGGGGGGGGGTTTAAACCTGCAATCAGAAAGCAGCCCGATTTAAATTTCTGAACTACCACAATGTAACAGGTATAATATAAATACAAAAATGAATTTCACTCGTACAATTCTTTAGGTTCCTAGGCGATAAAAGGATAAAACCGCGACCAGGTTCGCTAGTGTCGACTCCTGAAAAGATGATCACTGTTGACGTTCCCATAAGAATACGTGTAAAATTGGTAAACTTTAAAGCTTTTGTAATTGCTGAAAACAGTTTTTTTTTTTGAGCCATATAACATGTCAAATCGAGGCTTGAAATCTTAAAGTATTAATGCATTTTATTCGCTCCAATTAGATAAATAAGTTGATTTCCAAATTACTGTTTATCTTATGGTAGTTTACCATTGGTACAAAACGCGCTTGTAAACAACTAATACATGGAAAATGGAGTCGTTTCAAGTTCATAAATGCAAACTGGAAACCTCAATCTCTGGATTCATCTATTATATGACCCAAGAAAACATTTTATAGGATACAAAAAGCGAATTCATGTTACACGTATCCTTATGGTGATAACATCCATGATCACCTTTCCAGGAAATTTCACGACAGGACTACCCACTTCGGAAAGTCTTAAGTTTTAGCGCTTGAGCATTTGCTCGCTTGCTATAGCCAGTACTTCGCATGCGTGATAAATACATATGAAGTGAAGACTCCCCCGGTCTCCAACATGATCAAGTATAGTAAGAATGTTGGGAATTTCTCACTTGAAGATACGACACCAAACATGGTTTTGAATTGCGGAACGATCGGTTTTGATTTTTTGGAACCAATTGCCAAATAATCGACGGGAGAAGTTAAATACCAACACAGAGCAATCCAACCCGAGAACTAAACCAGTGATGATTAAAAACGTATATTTTCGCTTAACGTTAACCTTACAATGATCGTCAAGGTATTAGAAGCTTTTGATAACAAACTAAAAATAAAAGTAACAAAGATTAGAAGGAGCACAACTCTACTAAAAAAAAAAAGTAACTACTTACCACAATTTACACAAATTCTATGATACGAACTAACAGTAAAATACTGTAATTTATTACAGACTTTTTTTTACAAAAAAGAATAAAATCGTAATGCCAGTTACATTATAAAAAGTAAAGCGTTTGCGACAAATGGACGAATGTTACAACAATATTTCGACACAAAAAATTCACTAAATCTCTACAATCACACAACTACACAAAAAAGGAGGAAAAATAACACTTCGGTCAACAGATTTGATTTCTCTACTACAATCCGTCTCGCGAGATCTTTAAAATAAATGATATCAATAAAATTGAATTCGAAAAATGATCCAGCGCGTAATTGGTGCACACCCCTTATATCACTGATAAATTGAAAACGTTCGTTATTCACGAAGGAGCATTGCACGTTACTCATATACAGGGTGGTGCAGCTGATTCTCCAACCACGTTGAATCCCCTACCGAAGATATTGCCGCCGAATCAACCCACCACCCTGCACGTGTAACTCTTACATTAAAAACTACAATAAAAAACAGCGAGTTCGAGAAAATCGTGATACTAAATGGCAGTAATATTAGGTTTTCGAAAACAAAAATTACGTATCAAGCTATCACCGATTCTACCATGGTCTTTTTAATGATATCACCGAAATTCTCCGTATCTGACTCCTCTTTCTCCGTTTCCTCGCTCACTTCCGTCGACGTATCCAAAGTTCCGGCTTGACTGGCAGCGTCCAGATGCTGCTCGAAGTTATCGTTCCCCAGCTGGATAAACGATTCGGAGCTGTACGGCTCGTTACCGTCACCGCTCTTCGAGCTATTGGTCAGGTCACGGATAATGAAATTCTGATTGTCCAGCCCCTTCGAGTCGTCGTCGACGTACTCGGGCACACTCAAGCGTTCCTCCTGGGACGGCGACAGATCGGGGCAATACTGGATTGCGGGGGGCACCGAGTGGACGCCACCGGTTAGCCTCATACTGGCCGACGCAGCCTGATGGAACGGGCTCGTCTCGGCCGACGGAAGCCCGAACTGGTCGTTCGGCGGGTACGAGAAATTGAAACACGAGCCGGCCACGGACGTCGCAACGGGCACGCCGTACCCGGTTGGCGGATGCTGATAATACGGCTGCAGATTATTGTGATACGGAAAATTCATCAAACTATTGCTACTAACATTAACGGACGCGGAGGACGACGACGAGTACGACAACTGAGACGAGTTCTCCAGGTTATTCAAAATTAATCTGTTCCGCTGCTCCTCTTCTTCTTTCTTCTTCTCCATTTCCAGCCGCATCAGCGTGTGGATGTAGTGAGTTCGCACCCGAACCGGGTTGAATTCGATGCGACCGTGTTCGTTGGCGCAACCGTCTCGGGTGCAACTGCACGGGAAATTCATTCGGTCAACCTGAAACAAGGCGAAGTTGAGTTTAACTTTTTTTTTTTAAGGTGTACAAAATCTCAATCTTGAAAGGAAACGTGGACGACCTGGAGGCACAAGCCAGCATACTGGATGGTGCACTCAGGGGTGCCTACGAGAGTAACTGTGAGCCCAAGATAATAAAATCACACAAACCCTCTGGTGGACAACAAAGCTGGGGAAGTATAGGAAAAATACTCGGAAAAGGCTGCGGGCTACACTGAAAAATAATACACCAGTTTACTGAAAACGATTTCTACAACGGGGAGGGGCGGGGACAAATTACCGATTCACAAAGACAAAGCTCTTATTCGCACACCTCTGACGCTGTGGGTCTGCCAACACGATTCAGAATAAGATGAAATATAACAATTCCTGTTCGGTACTGGGGACAAAGATGGAGACGATAGTCCAATTGTCCAGCAGTTGTGAGCATTTTCATTGTTTTCAACTCACCTGACACTTGATGCCGGCTTGAGCACAAACGCATCGTTCTGGATCACAATAAATCTGACAAGTACAGCCGCAAAACTCTCTCGACAAGCGGATGGAACGACATTCGTCTTTCTCTTCGGAGTCGATCTTATGAATTCCAGCTGCTCTCAACATCGCTCTCCTCTCTCTCGTGGGAATCGGCTGAAACAATATCATTCACATATTCATACTGAAGACTCTTACAAAAGCAAGCGGCAAGAGCTTTTTTGTTCTGCAAGTTGGTCACCTGTGGACCTGAAGAATTTTAGAATTAGACCTTCTGTTAACTAACATTTCTGGATGGTCCTCCGGTAATGTACCTACTCGATAAAAACGGATGAGCCTCCGGTTGATCTCATTCGCCCTTATCATTAACAGCCCCCCAGAATATTACTTCAGAATTTGTCACATACGAACCTGCAAGAAATTGTAATTCTCAAAATCCATTTCCGAGTCTGAGATTATCTCGTCGCTATCACTATCCTCGCTCGACATATTTGGCATTTCGTTCCAGTTCCGAGGAGAAGAAAACTGCTGAGCGCAGTACTGCCGATGCGCCCGTCGCTGCTCCGCCGCGTGCTCTCCCAGCGAAAATGTGCGAATATGTGAATGATTCCAAGACATGCCGAGTGTAGAGCCACCCTAAAACAGAAAATATTTTCATCTTCGTCCATCTTTTTACTGGTACATCGGTATCCTAGATACGTACTTGAGAGGGGATACAGGTGAAACCCTGAGTTCTTGGAAAATAGTATACCGAAACCGAGTTAAAAGTGATGCCTTTCTTCGACTTTTTGCACGGCGAGTCAGAACCTTGCTCGTCTCTGTCGCTCGGTCTTTTCAAACTGCTTTTAGTCGCTACATTCAGCAGATCTGATTTCTGTCTGAGATCCAAGTTGTACAAAACCGAATTATCATTTTTAAAATCTGCATTGGCGGGACAACTTTCAAAGCCATCAGGTTCAAGTCCCTTAGGCAAATCCTTGCTGCTAGTACTAACGCTTCCACAATTCCGATCGTACACTTTATCGAATAAATCACTGATGGTCTCATTACTCATCAATTCCGTGACGAGGAAACTGTCATCCTTGCTACCTACATCAAATTCGACATTTCCAACCGAAATATCACTTTCGCATCGAGTGTCATCATCCATAGTACGATGAACCCCATTCGAAAGCGCTTCAAGTTCACTTTCATCTTGCGATAAGTTGCCCAACTTCGCATTAGTATCACATGCAAACTGCGATGTTGAGACATCGACCTCACCAGTTGTACAACTGTCGATTGTTTCATTATTAGAACACTTCATTTGGTTCGTTGGACTAGAATATAAGGTGTCTTCAAGTGGTAGAAACTCATCACCGGAACTATTGCATATTTTTTCAGTGGCACTGGAGCACCCCACTGATTGTTCTCCTTTGGGACAATTTTTATCAGCAGCGGAATCCACATAAACTTCACTTGAAGGTGCATCTGCAGTAACTGAAGCTTCACTTGCGTGATCTGGCACGACGTTCGTAACAAGTGCATCAGTTTCATCACTAGCATTCGCATCACCCAACACTTCCGAATCATTTGGAGGTTGGGAATTTTCTTCAACTTTGGTTTCATGGTCACCGACTATGTTCGAATCGGTTAAATCACTTGCATTGCTATCACAATTATAATTGGGCTCCGACCGCTTTCCATCGCATTCATCAGGAAGTTCGTTTCCACTATTGTCTTCATGGTCAAGTTTCGAAGAGATTGGAGTCGTTTCTTCTCCCGAAGAAAAAATACTTCTCAACTTCTCCTCTTCCATGGTTGAACTACTTGTGAAAAATAAAATAATCGGCAAAATAAAACGATATACCTGTGATTCGCGGGAAATGATCGGGGAGACCGAAGATACGGTTAGATATTGATTTCGTATCTACATTTTCCTATTGATTGAAGTTACATCTTTCGAAGACATTAATTTTTAAATTTTACAGAGGATTAGGAAAAGACATCAAGTTGTGAAAATCGAATCGAGCCGAAGAAAAACGAATACAGCTACATTGATTAATAATTAGATAACTAATTACGGCAAAAAATTACTCATTTTCTAATAAAGAAAATCGACCAATTTATACGGAGACGAGAAAACGAAATTATTATCCAATTTCCCAGTTCTAAAAATTCCACAGATGATTACATCCAGTGAGATAACGAGATAAGTCACTGAATCGACTGAATCAAAAAATTTTACATGTGAGAACACTGCCTTACCGGAATAATTCGTTTTTGATAAAGTGAGTTAATAAGGACCTTAAATCCGCTAAAAAGAGTACAATCAACATACTTTCTGATTCTCAAGTTGTATCCGATTAATAATCTGATAATCTGGCAACAGTGCTTTTGTTTTCTTCGGGTCGTAAGAAGTAATTTCCATTTCGTCTGCAATCCAAAATTTTCATGTAACATGCTCTTCCGATGATTTTCTTTACACCGATGCAGTTTTAATACGACTCGGAAATAAAATATTCTTTTCCAAGTAAGAAATTGGTTGTTTAATAATACTAATATACTAGGAAATTCTTCTCATCTTGCCATTAAACCAATCGGCGGTACGTTCTGATTTCGTGATTTTTCATTTCGGTGCTCGGTCTTGTAACACGTTTCATATCGCACGAGAAGTCGAACATCAGACTGTATTAAATATTGAAATCTCCCCTGGGATTCAGATCGCGTAAAAGGTAAAACGGTTTTCTGTAATGCACTATGTCAATTGATACAGTTCGTTTCCATTTTACAGGACCATGGCACCGCGTTACGAACTGGCTGTTGGTCTGAAAAAAGGCCACAGGACCACGAAGATCAGAGCTATCAAAGCCACCCTCGAAAATAAAAAGAAGAAAGTGAAACCTTCCCACTGTAAAGGTGTAAGTATGACTTGATAACTGTCGGCTTATTTTTAAGTGAGATCTCCATTTCAGGTCGTTGGAGTACTATTTTGAGTTATCTCAGACGAACGTCAATGAATTGAAACAGCTTGATGCGTATGATTTCACGTAACAGTTTTAAATTTATGTACGTTTTATTGGTCCATGTTCAATTTTCAGCATCAAACGAAACACAACAAATTCATTCGTGAATTGATTCGAGAAGTAGTGGGCAATGCACCTTTCGAGAAACGAGCTATGGAATTGCTGAAGGTTTCCAAGGATAAGAGAGCTCTGAAATTCTTGAAACGACGAGTAAGTACCGCTCTCATCAGTTAATTTGGGGTCGTTGATACTAACAGTAATGGGAATTGCCGGGCAGCACACGAGGAGGATAGACTCCTAAGTAGAATAAGACACGACTTACGTGTTCAGAGTATCCTCTGTTGATGGTACTTGACTGATGTTGGTCAGTTATTATATGCATTAAGATTAAAATTAGCATATCGTATTAAATTTGTTAATCTTATCAATTTTATGTGATACAGTTGGGAACACATTTACGTGCCAAGAGGAAGCGTGAAGAATTGAGTAACATTCTGATCCAGATGAGGAAAGCACAGGCTCAGAAGACCAACGTATAAGATTATATCTATATATTTCATTTTTTAAAGTAAATTCGAAATTTGTTGAAGCTCTTCTTTATCTGTGTAACCAATAAAAAACTTACATGAATTTTGTACGTGGACTAATCGTATATCGGTGAGCACAGTTGCATAGTTACCACTAGTCTCATAATTTTATATCGAAAAGTTGATCAGATAGGTTTTGGAGGAATATCCTAGGATGAATATTTTGAAACATGACTTCTGTGTGCTCAGCTGTGGAAATTTTGAGCAGTTGATTAACTCATTGAAGATATATTCTGTAATACCAGAATTGTTGAAATCAGTAGGACTCAGATGGGAATCAAAAGAATGGCTTTTCTAAAACAAATCAGGAATACTAATTCAACTTGTAGGATCCCGATTATTACGCGTTTTTTATTACTGTTTACTATCACAGTGTTTGAAGTATTCATGTATACCTTAACTCTTCAGATGAAAGCATCACTGTCTTTATTGGAAAGATTGTGAAAGTGGGCAAAAATGAAATGTTCAAACATAAGCACGCCAGGAACAATTTTCGACTCTGAAAATCCCGGGGAGACTGATGATGACGTTTCGTATTCGGAACTGGATTTATAAATAGAATTTGTTGAACCAAAACAAGTATATTTTCCGCTATTAAAAACGCGAATTGCTTTAGTTCGTGCTGTGGAAGAGTACGAAAGTTTCTATCTTCACTGTTATTTGGATAATTAATCTGATAGTTGAGTGTTTGAGATGCTTGAACTCTATTAAAGCTAGAGCAGTACTGTCCTTTTAGATAAGTATCTCATCATCTTCCTACCGCCCTTGGAGTTCGTTATGCCGTGTTTTAACTAGGCTACCTACTAACATCTCTAGGAAGGTTTACGTCATTTGCTGATAAAGACCAACCTTACTCATGATCAGATTTCAGAATAGGTCTTCGTAATCAGAACAGGTAGAGAACTTATAAAAAATCATTCAATTTCCTGAGTTCCTCGTTGCAAATTTTCTTCAACGTTAACGACGATCCAGCAGTAGTTACATAGGTACAAAAGATTGACCTGCCATATCGATACAACAGAGTGTTTTTTTTTCGAACACTATTATTTATGGTTCCCATAATCCGAGTCTATTGTGCTCCATCTTCATCGTTCTCAAACACTCAGTTCTCATTAAGGTGTAACTACGCCGGCACTGGGTGCTCATTCGAATATTATCAGACAAGTCTAGTAAAGCTGAACAATCAAAATACCAAGACGAATCATTTTACTTACACCATTTTTGAAGAAAAAACAAGAACAAACAAAGAGCATTAAATTCATAAAAAGAACAGTAAATACGTTAAAATCTCGTGTGGCTGTACACAACAAATGTAGATAAAAGTGAATTATCTGCTGCCTACTAACGTCTACGAGTATAATACATTTCGAATTATCGAAACTGACTACGTTTGACCAGAACACAATGTCAACATACTAAACATAATAAAATGTATAAAAATAGGTGAACTCGGTTACAAAACATCGGTAATGACATCTGAAGCCGAGTCCGTCCAGTTATGATCGGACAGATTGATGATAATAACCGTAATATTATCTAGAGAACCTTTATAATATGCTTGTAGAGTAATACTTTTGGCGCCGAACAATGGCTCATGAAGACGTTCCCGGATGAATGCAACTGCTTCTTCGTTCGTAAACATGTCCCACAAACCGTCAGAGGCAAACATTAAGAATTGCGGCTTGTGGTTGGAGAGGTCGAAAGTGAGTATATCTGGATCAGCGATTACCAGTTTACGGTCTTTCAATGGATAATCACCAAGGGCACGAGACGTGGCCAGTATACCGGCTACCCTCCACACACCGTTGAATGCGATAAATCCTCCGGCTTCTTGGATTCTCTTTTTTTCTCTCATCTGGAACAATAATTATGGTGATTGGCGCAAATTCGTAGCGCTGAATTGATTTTAGCAGTAAATAGAACGAAACATAGAATATGTACGTCGCTGAAAGGCGAATTCAGAAGAGTGAATCGTGTCGACAACATAATGAAGTTCTGAAATTCACTCCTCACACGGAACATTTCAAGCGTATTTAATCAACAGAAATATTGTTACCTGTTGTGGTTTATGGTCGAATGAAAGTGGTATAGCATTGCCTTTACTATCACACATAACTCCTCTGGAATCGCCCACATTAGCAACGATCAACTGTCTCTTCTCTACGAGTGCTATCAGAGCTGTGGTCCCTGCACACAAAATATCCATCATTATAATTGTTATTTACGGAGTGTTCGCTTCCGAGATAGGAACAAAAAAACCCCGAGAACTAATAATGCAGAAAAATACGAGCTTCGGAAGTCAGACTAGATACAGGTTAAGTGAGATGGCAAAATTTATAAAAATATTTGAGAAAATAAGAAGCCAATTGATGAACCAATTACCAGCTATATTCATATTTTTCTTCGCTGCTTCCACCAAGAGTTTATCGGTGGCCAAGACTTCATCGGTTAGTAACTTATTGTAATTGATAGCGCCGCTGTTTTCTAGGTAGATTTCAGCGTTTAGGACAGGAACTGCTTCGGTGGTTTTGGACATTTTGACTTCCTTGGAAATGGGAAGGATCCTTTCCAACTTTTCCAGCAAGTCGTTGTCAAGGATGTCGACGTCTTTATTCGATTTCCTCATATCATCCGAATGCGACATCATTTTCTTTGGTTTTCGGTCTGACTTATTACGTTCTATTAATACTGTAGACTGAGGAACTTTATTAGTGGAGCTGGAGAAACTATCCCTTCGAGTAGTCTTTCCCTCTTTTATTAAATTCTTAATCTCTATGACTCTGGTTTTCAGCGTGTCTATCAAATTCTTCGCGGCATATTCGGCGGCGAACTGTAACAAAACAAAAACAATAGATGTCACCAGTCATATTCAATAATACTCGATATTAGTAACAATCAACAGTGTATTACCTCGCCACCATGTCCGTCGAATACTGCGAATAATGACACACCTGTGCCTTGAATATTTTCGCTGATCACGAATCTATCCTCCATGTGAGGTCTTCTACCTTGAACGGCGAAAACAGCCACATTGCCAGTCTTATACTCCCAGCCGGAACTATCATTTCTCGACTGCAACTGTACATTCTTGTATGGATTCGCCTCGCCGATTGAGAATCCGATCCTTTTGAAGAAAGACTGCGAACGTAGATCTAGGTTTTGTAAATACGCGATCACGAGGAAAACCAGGATACTAAATATCAACACCTCTGGTTTTAAAACATAAATTCTGAACATTCGCCAACTGTAACTCAAGTACGTGGTATTTACGGAGATACCCATTATCAATTTCGAAAGCAACTTCGCGTGCGAAATAAACGTTTGATAGATTAATTTATCTTCGAGTTCATCTTCCATAATGAGAACAGTTTATGTTACGGAGCAAACATTCGAGAGAAATATAAATGAAGAAAATCACTTGAAACAATGTTTGCTCAGCTGTAAAATTCAGTAATAAACTACTTAGTGACAGACGAAATTAGTTACATTTTTATTTCACCCTTCGTTTCGAACCCAGCAACATTCTAATTCGAAACTTGAATCACGAAAATCATCAACAGAAATAGAGAAATACTCTCACGATCATTTTCTCAGAAAAAGTGAGACCTTTTCTGGCGAAACGACAAACGAGCCGATTTTGCCTGACACCGACATTGACAATTTTTAGTCAGCAAGAAAAGTTACAACAGCAACACTCCGCAAGCGAGAACGAAACAATTTGCTAAAAAATTGTTGATAATTGCTAATCTGCTCATTATCACTCACTCAGCATGTTTTGTTCCCGTTGCCCTTTGTTTACGGATATTGGCATACTATACATATGAATCCCATTAGAAAAAAGACCTAAACTTAATCTACATTCAAGTCCCTTTTTCAAGACTGGACAAGATTCACGCATGACAACGTCAAAAGGCCTCAAAAGGCTCCAGGGTCAAGGCGTCAATTGATGGACGCTATTCAGCATAAGGGAACCTACCAACATTTGTAAATAAAATGAATTATTAGTATCCTTGGAAAGAGCGTAAAAAGTAGAATTTTTCAAAATGGGCCCGATTCAAAAATGTGTTCTCACGTTGAAAAAAGCTAGTAAACGCCATGTCATAATTCATAAGTTTCTACATGGCTCTTGAACTTCGAATCACGTGTTCTAAAAAAAAAATTTGCTGGTTGGTTCCCTTAGGCTAGGCCGGATTTACATTTGAGTCGGCAACATGTCGCGGACACAATTTTGGCATTTAAAAGTTTGTCCATGACATGTTGCCGACTTGAATGTAAATCCATTGTGAATAGGATCCAACTTTATGCGTTGTCAGTTGTCTGCTTGTCACTTTGTCAGCATAGCATTAAATTAACCATAGTACGCTGCAAAATTCCGGGGGTGAAAATGAATCACTGATCAATGTTATGTCATTATGTGTACCCTACTTTCAATAATAGAAGAACTGCTATCTTCAGGAAAGTAAAAATCGAGTAAAAATTATTTTACTAGTAAAACTGATTATAATTTCAATTTTATTGTGATAACTCATAATGCAGTTAAATTTGGGACAAATTGTCCTTGAAAGTGAATCTTTAATTGATAATGATAGTTGAAGTTTTTACTACAGGCTTATCCATGGTAAATCATGGATGGTCTAAGCCATAAGCACTCACACTTACCTTAGACCATACTAGGGGCGCGTTCAGAAACGTGCAACCAACAGTAACCGATAATTACTCCAGTCGGAAGTGAAGTGAGATAGAGATAACCGGTGGCATTTCGGTGATAGTTTCTGAACGCACCCCGGATGGTCTAAGCACTCACAGATACACAGGGCTGCCAGCACTCAACACTTGAAACCTTAAGTTTAAATCCCAATACTTTCTAATTATTAAATTATTGAATGGGTGTTTTCTTTTTTTTTTCTTTCTTCTTTTTTTTAAAAAAAAGAAGAAATTCTTGATTTCCATTTCCCGTTTCAATAGGAATCCCAGTTTTCCATTTTTCGAATAAAATGTTGCAAAAACAATAAGAATTGTTCATTTTTGTTTTCTCCAAAAAAATATACAAAACCACAAAACGAATTTTCATTTCCTAATGAAATCTATTGATAGAGTATGCTAACATGCTAAAGCGACGTACTTTGCCCATCGCATAGCATACTCTGTTATTTGATAATTATATTCAATAACCAGCCGGCACTATCCAGTTACAATCAGTCGCATCAGTCTCTTCATGAATGAGCGTTTCAACTCTATCCCAGGAATGGAAAGCTGAGAATTTTGGAACTACATATGTAACTTATATCTATTAAGGCTTCTGAAATATTAAATAGTAGTCGAATTATGAAACAGTGGTCAGTAGATATTTATATTTAACAATTATTTGGTCACAACAATAACAAGTAATAACGAAACATGCGAAGTTCTTCATGTATACCTACTGAAATCAGAATTAACTATTAAAGGGATACCACTTGTGTATCTCTCATTTACTACATGTATAATTTTAAATTTCATATAACATGAGAATAATCACTAATCTGTGTTAACGTAACATGAACACCACTTAACAATTATACATAGAATGATATTGCACAGCAGACAGAGTTTCCTTCACCTACCTTACTTCTAAGAAACAAAATTGAACCATATCAGACGGGAATGACATTGAGGTAAGTATAACAAATTGGTTACCTTGCCGTTTAGTATAGGCAGGGGTGGACTGGGGCAGTTGAGCTCCTTTGGAAATTGCCCTAAAAAGCCTCTAAATAGGTATTTCTTTCTAGTTCTACTTGCCATTTCAATTTTACTTCCAAATCATCTAATTCATGAGTTTTTCTGCTTCGATATTTCAAATTTTGGCCCCAAGTTCTCAAAGCGATGGATCCCTCCAATCCGCCTCTGGCAGTAGGTATAATGAGTATACAATGACTCTAGTAAGAAACTAATATAAAATAATGCCTGAAAGTTTGATTTTCAACTCACTATCTCGTACAGTCTGAAAGTATTAAAACTAGTTTTTCGCCAGGTCCTGTTGACCTAACTTGCAAATTTGCAATAATCACATCTTGCAAAGATGTCTTCCTGACTTCGCTGCTTTAACTGGTGTGAGTGCTTGTTGCTGCTTCCAGAAATGTTGTCGATTCTCCAGAAATTCCTTGCCTTCTTTAGCCTCTACGAATATCCTGTTATCTGCTTTTGTACTGCCGTTCATGTAAATAATATCTAGGAAATTGATATCGCTTTAATTTGCACATCTGTTGAAACTAACGAAAGTTTTTGAAGATTTCCCTTTAAATTATGACTAATTTTCTACTCACTAGGATTTCGCATTAATTTTTCTAAATACACTTTGTCAGAATGTAACTCTTTCAGCAACTTATTGTTGTTACGCGATACGTTCGAACTTTTAGGTTTTGATGCCGACATGGAGTAACATTTGTCAATAAGAACTTCTGAAGAACAGATATCGGTTTTTCGAGGTACGAACTTTTCGAAGCAGGGTACAGTTTTACCTATGGATCAAATGACAATTTCAGGTATGCACCTACAGTATAATTATACAAAATATCCAAGTATTAACAAAAAAAACGGAGTTGGGACATCATTTTGACTTACCAATGGTGTTAATAATGGCTTGTTGTGCTTTATGAACTCCCTGTCTGAAATTTTCCATTTGTGGACGAATGTGCAAACCCTTATGAAAGTACATAAGACTATATTCGAATTGAGCTAAATGGTATAAAGCCTCTGCTTTCTGAAATAATCCTGCAAACAAAGGTTTACTTTTGTAAAATCATATGTCTCCATTGCTTATTATTGTACTAAAGGAATGTTTTTCCTTAAGGGAGAGGAGCAGGGTGAGTCGAGTTACAATTCTTTTCTATTAAACTGAAAAAGAAAAATTCGAAGATTTGAACTATTATGTATATCAGAATGGAGAGGCTGTTACTGTACACGAGGAGGAAAATAGCGAGCAATCGAGCTGTTGATCAATGCTGCAATGTAAATAATGTAGAGAATTCTTACGAAAACCATTCATCATTAGTTCAACTTCTTTTGGTTTGCTCAACTCTGGTGCTCAGTGGCACAAACGTTAATTCCACTGACTGGAAATATTCAAAGGTGAACATGAAAATGAAAAGTGTATTCTTATCAGATTTCTGCTACATTATATAGAAATTTTTTAAAATCAATGAGCAAAGAAAAAAAATCTTCATTTTTCAGATTTTGGAGACAGGGGGGATCCAATTTCACGATTTTACAAATACTAGTGGATGAAAAGCTCTTTTTGGGAGAAGACTTGCCCAGTCCCCCTTCCTTGTATCTCTTTTGATCATTTGTATAGTTTGTGTTATGGATCATCTTCGGACCAAAACAGATCCGTATTAAAAATTTGTAGGTAACTTGATGTGGTTTGAAATATTTTTTTTTTTAACCATCAGTGATTCGAGATCCGAGTGTATATTTTCCATGATGTAGTCCGTAAAGTCACCAATCACTTTCAGGTGGTTTTGGAAGTATGAACATTAATTTTTGAAACTATTTTGAAATCTATTGAAATTTTCTAAGGAATGAACAAAATAGAGTAGGTGATGTTTCTGGGATGGGGTATTATGTATGTGGTCTTGAAAGTACATGTAATCGATTTCGTGACTCCAGCCAAACGTATCAGTCAGGTCTGGAGCGGAGCTCTGTGGATCCCGGAGTCCTTGAATATCATTATTCTCCAGAACATAGGGCATTTCTTTTCTGAGCATTTCTCGAGAATTTCTCAGAAATACTGAACGCATATTTTAGCAAGCATTTTATCATTTGCCATTGCTAGGTAAAAGAATTTTGTTGTCCAGGATGTTCTCATCTTACCTTTGATGAAATATTTATCCTCCATTAAAGCTTGTTCAGCATCTGTCAATGCTAGCTGTGCATTTCCCATTAACAGATGACATTTACTGCGCGCAACCAAAGCGTTTTTATCATAAGGATTCAACTCTAAAGCCTGCGAGATGAAAATTACTATCAAAATACAGAATACAATCTACATGTAGTAATACTAGATGCTAGAACTCCAAAAATATTTGAAAAAACATGGGTGTTTCGAATACTATGGACTCAATTCGGATGAGTAATGCGTTATAGTCAAATAATATATCAAGTCAGCAACCTTGTTGACAAATTTGATCGCTACATAAATATCTCCACTCTTAAACCTATGTATCGCTAGCGCTAGAAGAGTTCCAGGATGTGCTTCCTCTGAAATTTCCAATATCCGGGTGCGGTCCTGTCGCCTTTTTAGTTTCAGAGATTGTTTTATATCTCGGCTTCCCAGATTTACTGCAGCTGCTCTGTCTTTATCCGTGTACACCTCTTCGATTAATCGCTGACGTCGACTCCACTTACTTCCGGATTTCTTAGCCATGTCCTTCGAATTCCACTGAGCATCCTTCCCCAATTGTTGATACAGCTGAATCGTTGTTTTTGCGTTCGGGTCTTCTTTCTGATCTTTACTTCTTTCTACATTACCGTTATTATTGACTCCTGCATCGCCAGTTTTCCAACCGATTCCCGAGGTTTTTTTCTCTTTCATTACCGTCTTGGCGCCTTCCCGAAGAGTTTCCTCCGAGTCATGAGTCATGTCACTTCGCACAAAACTTTGAATGACTTCATTTTGACCAGTAATTCGGAGGATATCCTTGACTTGTCTGTTGATCGTGTTTTCGAAGGTGGTGCTGCTCACTCCGTTGGCCATTATAATCAACTACCACGAATATATTTTAATAAACGCTGCACATGCATTACCCTAGTGACTTACTAAATGACCTTTTGAGAACAGTTATATCGAAATGGTATTCATGGGCACCTAGTGCTTCTGCGTGTAGAATGTGTGAAATGAAAACGGGAGCACGTGTTGGTAACTAGCTTATTATCAACACCTATATGTTGCCATAGTGATTTTGTAGAAAAATTGTGAATTTGCTGTTCACCTTGAATGCGGTCTTCGTATCATAAATTCGTAGTGATATAAAACCATTCTTAAAAGATATAATTTCCAGTTTAGATATTCCTAAGCTGTGATGGTAATGATTGTCCTCAGGTTTAAATTACATAGGTAGGTATAAAAGCATTGTAATATCGATAGATCTAATCGTTTGATATGAAAACTGTATAGACTGGATGTGTTGAGCAGCAAGTGTTTTATATTAAAAATTCGAAACATATTTGTAATCCTGCGAAAACTGAGGGTGTATAGGTTGCCTGCTTAAGTACTTGTTTTTTTAAAGCCAGTAATTATCAACCTGTAATTGGTAGAAGCCCCTCTGTGTTTACTATCTTGACGTGGTGCTGAAGGGGCTTAAAGAAAAACTAAAGGCACTTAAAAGGAAAACTCTGATAGATAAACCCTGATTAAATCAAGGGGAAACTACATCAATATTTTCCCCTGGAGATGCGGGTCTCCATCAATACAATTATGCTCGCAACTCACAAAGTAAATAATGATTCTAGATGTAAAAAATCACATATGTGGATGTCCGAGTGGAGACTACCAAGTGAGAAACTAACAGAACAAGGACACTGAATGAGGTAGGCAAATTAGAAACTCTAAAGAAAGAGATAATAAAATTAAAATTAGATATAATAGGAATTAGTGAAGTGAGATGGTCAGAAGAAAATAATTTCTGGACGGTGGAGTGCAGAATAATTAATACGGCAGCGAAAAGAGGGTAAGCAAGAGCAGGTATTATTATGAATAAGGCTGAAGGGAATAGAGTGCAAAGTTATACCCGACATATAATGAGAGAATATTAATGGTGAGAATTTCAGCAAGACTAGTATCTTTAATGATAGTCCAAGTTTATATGCCTACACAGGAAGTTATAGTGAATAAAAAGTAAAGAAAATTTATGAAGAAACTGATAAAGTATTAAGCTAGGTAAAAGGAAAAGAAAATTGAAGTATAATGGGAGAGTGGAACACCAGAGTGGGAGGAAGAAAAAAACAAGGGGTATGCGGAGAGCATAAGAAAGTTGAGGTTCGTAGAAATTTATGAAGAATATAAACTAGTTATTGGAAATACTTTCTTTAAAAATCATGAAAGAAGAAAATGTGTTTGGAAAAGTTTAGGAGATAGAAGAAGATACCGAATAGATTAGATATATAACGAGAAGTAGGTATAAAAATTAAATATTGTATTGTAAAACATACCCAAAAACGGATATAGACAGTGACCACAATTTAGAACTAATGAAATGTAAGTATAAATTTAAATACGTGAATTAGAAGAAAGTAAAAACAAAACGGAATTCGGAATCATTGAAAGAGATGAAGAAAAGAGAAGAATATCAAAAAGAAGTAACAAAAAACAGGAAGGGAATCATATTGAAGAGGAGTGGATAGCACTAAAGCAGTAAATCTGGCAGCAAGGTAAAAATTAGGTAGGGTTATTAGTTCCAAGATGACAGACTAAAGTGAATTTGAGCAGCAATTTTCCCAATTTTTATCCAATTAATACGAAAATAATACCATTAGAAAGGTACAGTTTTGTGCTTCAAAATCGTATTAAAACTTCACACTTTCAAACTATTCGAGCGAAGTTATTGGAAAATAAACGGGGAATTTTAGAAAAAATTATCTTCCTCTCCCCCTCCCCGCAAAATATAATTTTTCAAAGAAAAAATTAGTATTTTTCATTGTAAATTATTTTGAAAATTTTAATAGTTATGAGAAAGATATTCAATACGCAGGGTTGGAAAGGACTTAAATGAAGAGGATTCGAGTCCTTATTTAGGACTTGTGACTCGGACTTCTACTTGTTTACAGCCTCAAATTTAAGATTTAAGAGTCCTTTACTTTGGCAATAATTAGTTGATTTCAAAATTTGAATTATGAATTTTGCAAATTGCATGATATAAATTTACAGTTTGCACCCTGGAAGCTGGAAAGTACAGTCGCACAGATTGTCAGAAGAAAAGGATAACTAAAAGACCCTCTGTAGAGGCCTTTTTCTTATAACAAGAGATAAAAGACCATCACATGAAAAAGGCGTTATCTCAATCACAAAGTAAGACAGGAAAGGCACATTTTATTTGTCTTTTTCTTGTGACAGTCCATGTGTTAAAAAAAAAAAAAAAAAAGTGAGAAGTGACCTGACCTAGTGCTTCTAGCTATACTTGTTTTTGTGGTAATTGCTGATAGTCTGATAGTGATAGTAGGTTTGCGCTTTGGCGATATCCGAATATATAGTACTCGTATAAACTGGCAGAATTATTGATATTATGTCTCACTCTCACTATTGAAAAGTAAAAGTAAAATTACTGTAAAAGGATTCCTTTGGAACTCGGACTCGTAAAAGACTCGGACTCGGACTCGAGTTTTCTTAAAATTGTGGACTCATGACTCGGACTTCGAGTCAAAACAAAATAAATTACTCGTGACTTGGACTCGAGTCAGTTTTTGGGGACTCGATGCCTAACCCTGTACAACACTTCTCTTACTGTAGTAGTAGAAGGTCCAAGCAACACTATACAGATTTCCCTTTTAAGTGTACAAATCCAAAGAGATATAGCTGGTTCAATTATTGTCCCAGAAATTGGTGTCCACTTTTGGCCCCGAGTCACCCTATAAAGAGAAGAGTTAAAATAGTAGGCGATAATTAGGTAGGGCAGAGAAAAATATGCACTTATTTTTCTCCAAAATATGCAAATATAAAATTATGCATTTATTTTTATGTACTTCTATTCCCCATTTATTCTTACTTTTTTGTGTTTTTCATAAAATCATATTCATAAAATTGAAACACTTTTGCAGATGACTGTGTGTACAAAATTTATTATTTTTTTTCTGAAAAGGTTCTTATTTAATAGAACAAAGATATATTTTTTCAAATTTTCGAACAAAAACTGAATGCTGTTCAAATGTATTTCTACATGTAGAGTGATGCTATAGGAAGAACTTCTGCCTTCAGTTTCCAGAGTAAACGCTTTTTGCAGAGGTCGGAGTAATGAATAATTATTTCAAGAAATGGTAGCCACGTTCACGTTGAGGGACCAGTTTGCCATTCGAGCTCATTTCTACTTCTCAAGAAAAATTGTATAAAGTTCTACACAATTGTGCTAGGCAGAGGAAGTAATTTTCTACGTACCACGTCTTTTTTTTCTTTTTTTCCCCAATTGGATGAGGGTATACTTGCTGAGTAAATAGTGGACACGAACTATTGCACTATTGTGAGAATTATACCCATTTTCATCTTCATTTTAATCATTTCTTGAGTATGTTTCAAAAATCTTCGGGATTTTAACCTCACTTTTTAGAGTAAACTTGTCTATAAGTACATATATAATACGTAGACATGCATTTACTTTCAAATATGCATTTATTCTCAAATATGCAAAAATATGCATTTTCAAATTTAATGTGTAGATGCAGAAGGATATGAAATGTAAAATAAATTGCTCAGATGTAAGTGGAAATGTAAGCAAGAAAATATGCATTTGCATACCGTGCCCCAGGACTATGTCTAGAGATATTGTTGTTATTGCTAGAGGGAATGGTTGAGGGAAAGAACTGAAAAAGAAGGCAAAAACTGAGCCATGAAGAGCAGGTAGGGTGACTCGGGGCAAAAAGTGGACACCAATTTCTGGGACAAAACTTGAACCGGCTAAATCTCTCTGGATTTGTGTACACTTAACGGGAAATCTTGACGCTACAGTGTTGCTTGGACCTTCTACTACTACAGTAAGAGAAGTGTTGAATACTTTTCCTATTAAAATTTTCGAGAGAATTTACAATGAAAAAATACCCATTTTTCTCTTTTAAAAATTACATTTTGCGGGGGAGGGGGGGGGGGTAATTTATTCTAAAATTCTTCATTAATTCTCCAATGTTTTTACATAAATTGATAAAACCAACTATCAGCATTCTTCCTATGTAATTGAAAGCAAAAACTAATTATTTGGGACTTGAAGAAGTTCCCAAATACTGGGGGGGGGGGCAAATATTAAAGACTGCCAAAGCGGAAAAAAAAACTACTCTGGGACAAATAATGCACCTGTTAATTCAGTTTTGGGGCAAATGGTGAAAGTGTTAAGTAATTCAATTTCATGAAGTAGCTTTCATGAACAATCTAGAGCCCGCTCTCCGACTTGGAGGAGGAGCAAGCTGTTGCCGAAAATGAGGACGTTCCCTGTGATATTGGTAAACTAATTTTACTTTTATCATAAAACATTTATTGTGTGAAAGTCTTCCTGCATGGGTTTCGCGTTCATTTTTGCTACAGATTCATTACCTCCTGCAGTCAATAAGGATCTATAATTGCTGAAATGTACGTTCTTGTCAGCCTTCCTACGTCACCAAAAAGAAGAAAGAAAAGGGCAAGTTGTTTGTTGCGAAAATCGTAGAGGTCAACAGTGAAAACGTAACCTGTTTATTTATGAGGCGTGTTCAAAATTGTCCAAGTTTTTATTTTCCTCAAATATAGGACAAAATGACGATTGAGAAAGCAAAAGTGGTATACGTTCTTCAAAATTAGACTTACCGTCGAGCATACTTGACTCTCCATGAAAATTGTAAACAGATAAATTTATTACTTCTATAATTTAACAATATGAATTTTGCCATTTAAAATACACCTTCCTTTTTTAGCCCATGGTGTTCACTTTTTGCCCCTTTTACTGAGGTAATTAGTGAACAGATTAATTCATTGGTAACTACTATAGTAGGTATATTGCAATTTTTTTTTTTTTAATTTTTAGTGCAAAGTGAAGAGGAGGGTCCAAGCTACACATACATATACTTTTCATTGGAAAAAGTAATTAAAAGTCTGAGAAATATGAGAAAATGTGAATTTTGTCCACTTTTTGCCCAGAGTCACCCTAATGAAGGAGGAGTTATCTGTCAAAAGGGCGTCCGTTCAATGTATTTCTTATAGAACGGATACCCTTTTGACAGATAACTCCTCATATGTGAGGGCGTGTACAAAAAGGGATTAGTTGACCAATTTTTCGATTTTTACTTTTTTACCTGAATTTATGTAAAAACCCCTTAGAAATCGAATAAAACCCAACCCTAGACCTCTATCTTGAAAATTCAGCGAGATATTGCAGTTTTAAGTGAGGCAAGTCAAAATTTATTATTTCAAAAAGTACAAAAAGGAAATAACAGGTTCTTATGTAAAATTAAATTGTTCAAAAACAATTTTCCATGAATACTTGACATAATTTCTTCTTGCTCTTTTAAATGCGAGAGCAGGCAAATACATTTACCCTTTGTCCGGATGAGTTGCCTACGTACCTGCTGAAGGGGTGTCTCGTATTTCCTGCTGGGAACCTCCAATCTTCTAATGTAGGCAACTTATCCTGCTGCATGAATGCCTGTCTACTCTTACCGCTTAAGGGACTCGGATCCGAAGATTTTCGATGAAATTCTTCGGAGATCATTGAACGTTTTTTGTGACGATTTTTCATAAAACTCTTCGAACCATCGGAGTTCTCCTCCGAATATTTCTACGAGATTCTTCAAAATTTACTAGAAAATTTTCTCAAAGTAATTTGTTGAGATTCTGTGGAGAACGTTGGTAATTTTTTCGACAGATCTCAAATAGGATTCTTCGGAAATTATCGGAACTTCTTCACAAAAATTTCCGACAAAATTCCTTAAAATCATCGGAGATTTTGCCAACAGGTTTTCGATGAAATTCTCCGGAGATCATTAAAATTTTAAATTCTTTGGAAAACATTAGAAAATTTTTTAAAAGATTTCCGATAAGATTCTTCGGAAATTATCGGAATTGTTTTCCGAAAATTTCCGGCGAAATTCCTTAATAATCATAGGAGATTTCCCCCGAGGATCTTCGATGAAATTCTTCGGAGAACATTTTTGCTGAAGATTGTTGATAAGATTCTTCAAAAACTATTAGTTTTCACCCAAATATTTCCTGTGAAATTCTTCAAAAATTATCTGAAAATGTACCTTAATATTTTTAAAGGAATTTTTTTGATAAACTTGGAAATTTTCCCCGAAAATTACCGATGAAGTTCTTTAAAAACCATTGGGACAATTTCCCAAAAATTTTTGATGAAATTGGTCGAAAAACATTGGAAATAATTTCTAAAGATTTCCAAAAAGACTCTCTGGATCGGAATTTTCCTAAAATTCCGATGAAATTCTTTGAAAATCATTGGAGAGTTTCCTAGAATTTTTCGATGAAATTTTTTGAAAATCATTGGAGAGTTTTCCTAGAATTTTTCGATGAAATTCTTCAGAGATTAACAAACATTTAAATTCTTTGGAAAGTATTTGTAATTTTTCCGATTAGGGGTTGAAATGTTGGTAAAAGTAACCGAACGGTAATTACAAAAAAAAAAACTCTCAATTTTAAACGCTTTTTCTGTAGAATTTTACTTTTAGTCAACTGGTCTCTTTTCGTATGCGTCCTCACATATCCTGCTCAGAGTACAGGAGAGAGAAAAGTGGAAAGACACAACTTACTAATCGAGATAGGTACTAAGGAATATAGGGGTCTGGATGGCCGAGTGAATAGCACGTTGGTCTCGGAATCCGGAGGTCCCGAGTCCGAGCCCACGTAGCAACTCGCCAGATTTCGACTTAGGCCGGTTTTTCGGCCAGAAGGGAAGAGGGCTAAGACAGCCCTAACAGTCTCCTCGGCGTCTCTGAAGTAATGCTCAAAAGGGCGGATTCCAGGGCTCGGGTTGAGAGCAAATTAGAAAAAGAGAAGGTACTGAGGAATATATCATCATCATCGTCGTCGTCAATTGGTAGAAATGACAGGATATAGGTATAGATAAATACACATGTATGTGTAGGTAAAACTTTCGTACAATTATATCACTATAGTATATTGTAAAAACTATAAATATAAATCATACTTCTAAAGTGAAGCGGTTGTTATTCCTGCCATCCTCGAATCAATCACCCATTTAAATTATGAAAATATTTCCCAACTCGTCGTTTCTCTTCAATTTGCGACAGTAATTTTTATAGCGGGCGTATCATTTTAATGTATTCTAAGCATGCAATGGGGAAAAAAAAATGGAAATATTACACGATTGTAGTGATGAACTGCTTTTTGATAATCGCCACATTTGAAATGTCCGACCGCTTCATTGCATAATTCTTTCCATCGGGATTCTTTCCACAAATTCCTCTTCTTTTTTTTCCTCGATGAACTGCAGATTGTCTGCTGCTGGTTATTGCCAGTAGATTTGACGCGTTTATTCTTTCTCATGTATATTCCATTTTAGATTTTGATACTACATAATTCAATTGAACCCTGGATCGATACCTAAGTTGAGAATATTTATTAATTCTATAGTCTACTGGGAAACTGAAGGGGGAAATGCTCAAAATAATAATTGAGAAGTTAGCTGGAATATACCTCCTGACCTATACATACCGGATTAATTCTTAAATTTGCATTTAAGTTTTCTGTTAAGTAGGTATCTATTAGTCTAGGCCCTATTCGCATATAAAGCAAATTGCAGGAGCGTAGTGCACATGTTGAAAAGGTGATCATGGGTATTTTACCCTGACAATATGCACAAAGAAAATGAGAAATATCATCCGAAATATCATTTTCTATGAAAAACTGAAAAGGACAAAAACTTTTCTTTCTGTTATTTTCTTTATGTTATTTTCTTTCTGTAGAGTCCTATTTTGAAATTCTTGGAAAAAATTTTTGTCATTTTTCGCACACATGATCACCTTTTCAACCAAATCCACCAATCAGCATGCCGCATTTCGTCTTTGCCAGTAGAGCCCACCTTTCAATTTTATACGCAGACAAAAAAAAAATGCTGTGCAAAATTTTCTGCATGTTAAAGCTCCCAATTTCAGTTTTTGGCTTATATCTCAGAAAATTGGAGCTCTAGAGAAAAAAGTTTCAGACAAAAAAGATTCCTCATAAAATTTACTACAAAACGCATACGTCACATATTAGCCTAGGTCTAATCCTTAGCCTAATCACAGTCCAAATTTGGACAACTTAAAATTTCAAAAAATTGACCAATTATGGCGAAATATCTTGGAAACGGCGAGTTGTAGGAAAAAATGTTTCAAACCAAAAAAATGCCTCGTGAAATTTGCCATAGAATGGACTACCTTTAGTCTAGCCTAGGCCTAATGCTTGTCTCCTTGTCTCTCGCAAGAACTTCCTCCTCGCCTTAGTCTGCCGAACAGCCGGGACAATCAAAAACGAACTTCACGCGCTTACTTCTTTCAGTCTAACGAATTTTCACTGGCATTCTGAGCAAAGTGGGGTGAGGTGTTAGGTCCACAAATCCTCTCATAACTGATCCACTTGAGATCTATCGCCTGTTGATCGACCGTATCAATATTAGCGTAGGAAATTTTGTATTACAAACAGACCTTGACACCAGTCGTTGTTATACAAGGTTACAATATATGTGCATGTGCGACAGAGTTCATAAACGTGTTTCACTGCACACTATCATCTTCACTTTTCTGTCTCTTCCTCCTCCCCGAATTATAAGCTTTGCAAATTAGGGCACATTCTTTCATGTAATGAGTTCAGTGACCCTTTATACCTGCGAAATGACATGCATATTGCATAATATAAAATTTCAAGCCCCTCCCTCCTTTCTGAATGCTACAACTTGCAAATCAGGGGTAAATGATAAGTTTAACTCAGCGACCCTTCAAAACTGGGAAACGATAGCCATATATGCATTTTATTTTTCACAGTCTTCATTTTGAATATACCTCTCTAGGTGGTACAATTTGCAATTCTGGGCTCAATCATTACCAAATATGAGTTATCGACTCTTCAAATTTATGAAATGACATTCATATTGCATTTTATGAAATTTTTGAAACCCCTCACGTACAACATTTCTAATTTTCAGGCAAACTAATGTAACAATTGATTTCTGTGACTTTGAATCCTCGACTGTTACCTTGCTCATGAAAATGTTACAGACTCTAATAAATTTTGATTAGAAAAAAAATTAAAATTAAATTGTGGTATATATCTCAAGCAGGGTGACCAGTTCCTGGAAACCCGGGAAAAGCCAGGGAATGTGAGCACACCTGGAGAAGTCAGGAAAAAGTCAGAGAATTTTGAAGGAAATTTTAGTGTGCGAACAATTTTCTTTGTATATTTTTTTAAAAATAATTTGTTATGAAAAAGTTAAAAAATGGACTGGAAAAATCTGAAAAAAATCTGGGAAAAATCAGGGATTGTTTTTAGGGGGGAGGGGGGGGGTTGCACTATGTCAAGGCTGGGGTAGATAGAGGGAAAGGAAAGAATTCTAAAGATGGGTAGTCGGGAGTGTATTTATAAAAGCAGTTCCAATGGTGATATTCATTTTGTATTTCCCCCTAAAATCTGTAAGACTGAGAATAAATACAAAAAACTGAATTTCCTGCCGGGGGGGGGGGTCCGAAAATGATATAGATGAAATACAACAGCTCTAGGTCACTATAGATAGATTTAGATATTTCGGTGGGAGGGGGTCCAGACACCCCTGTATCCGCTACTGTTTTCTGCCATAAGGCCTGATTCATTTTATGGAAAAATGAAAGTCATTTACAACCCCCGATTTAGGGTTTTTTAAAAACTGTAAGAGAACTTTTTGGTGCTGAGTGAAGGACAATCCCTGCGCGAAATTTTCATCTAGAGTTGATATTAACTGTATTTTGGGAAGACGTTCGAGTAGGAACCCTCATGTTGTGTTATGCTTTGACGAATTTTATGAGCGAACAATTAGGCCCAGGCTAGACTAAAGGATCGATCTTTCATGACATTTGATCGAAAAAATTTTCCTCATACGTCTTGGCCGATATTCGATTTCGATCGATTATTAAATCGAATTTTTGTAAGATGTTTGTCATCAAGAATTTTGACTGGTGTAGTTTTATGACTCAAATTAGAAACAAATGATTTTGTATTTTCTGTCATAGAAAATCGAATTTATGAGTTGAATTTTATTTCACAAGACTTCCACAACTGTATATGTTTGTGTTATTTGAAGATCGATTTCGTCTAAAGACGTTGTCTGCGAAATTTAAATATCTAACGATAAATCGATTACGATCTCGTGTCATGAGTAAAATCTATTTTATTGGGCACAATTTTTATTCTCGAATTTATAAAATTTTTCCCGATAGACGATCGTCTTGGCCGATGATATTCGCATCATAGTTTTCCGTTTCCATTATTTTTCGAAATTTTTTAAAGTTGTCCAACTTTGAACGGTGATTTTAGGCTCAGCATTAGATTTAAGCTAACATGTGATACGTGCGTTTTGTAGCAAATTTTATGAGAAATCTTTTTTGGCTGAAACTTTTTTTTCTAGAGCTCCAATTTTCTGAGATATAAGCCAAAAACTGAAATTGGGGGCCTTAACGTGACACAAAAAATTTTGCACAGCATTTTTTTTTGGGGGGGGGGGGATTTTTAGGAGGTTGTTTCTAGCACCTAGTAGTACATTATCCAACAAAGTCTCGCTTGTTACCTCTAAATGTTTTTTGAAATGTCTATAGGGCCTAGACTGTAAATATGTAGGAGTACAATACTATGTTTCTAATTTTCTGTTGTCTGAAAGTATTCAGTTCTGTCTTGCTCGGAAATTGAGGCGTTAGAAATGCACCAGGCGTTGATTCCGGCACGGGGTTAAAAATGCGCCTGATTTGCACAGATTTAAAGGCCCGTGTATTTTTCTAATTTACAAGAAGTCAGCCTCAAATCGGAATCTGGGCGCTACATTTAGGCCAGCACATTCTGGTACATCATATTTAGCTTCTGAATTTTCATGCGGGGTTGAAAAGTGTGCAGTGGTGACAGGTTTCGAGGTAAGTGATGAGTGATATGGTGATTTTTATCCCTCTGAGCCAACGTTCAAAAGGTGCTAGTTGCCAGACTGTATCACTATAAGGGTAAGTGGAAGTAATGCCTCCTGTGAGCGGGAAATTCAGATCCTAGAACGGTGGGCTACTTTGGACTGTGGATTTTACTCTTCTGTGCATGATACCAGCGCGTCGTAATTTCGGATGAAAGTAGGGGTCGTGGTTTTGTCACCATGCATTGTTAAATAGCGGAAGCACTTGTGATCAGAGGGTAAATCGAAGTTCTTTTATACTTACTCATTTTTCGCACATTTGATACATTTTTGAAGATTTTGTTTCCAATTATTTTTGCACTAATCTGCATTTCGACGTATACGTTTAAAAAAAGAGACTGAATGCCTGCTATGAAGAGAACGCAATCTATCGAACACCAACTAGTGAAGGTTGTTACGGTACCACATTTCAAGGCGCTAGCGTTAATCTTTCGATGCAAGAACCGCACGGAAAAAGAGATCATGAATTTAACCTGACAACTTGAGAGAAAGATTATAAAAATTAATTTTTTTTTATTATTTGGACGATGTTAAGTGTAAGGGAACCAACCAGCAAAATCTGTCTTTTGAGAACAGTGATTCGAAGTTCAAGAGCCATGTAGAAACTATATGACATAGTTACCGATAAGCTTTTTTCGACGTGAGTACACATTTTTGAATCGGGGCCCCAATTTTGCAAAATTCTACTTTTTACGCTCTTTCCAATGATACTAATTATTCATTTTGTTTACAAATGTTGGTTGGTTCCCTTACGTTTTACAGCGTCCATTTAATCGATACAGTCATTTTTTTCCTTCAAAATAACGTCCTTCCGATGCTAAACATTTATCTCGACGTTCAATCTATTTTTCGAACGTTTTTTCGAATTCACTCTCTGGTATTTCCGCCAAAGTGCTACCGAAACTTACAACCTACTGACGAGCACCTTGTGATTTGTGTTTGCTACAGACTTTCAGATTTCCGAGTTTAGTTTCAACCTTTCAGATAACGATCGATACTCAGCTTGAAACCTTCGGATTTTGACTGACTAGTCTCTGACAGGAATCCAGGGTACTCCATTTTCAGATTTCAGAAACGAATTTTGACTTTCAGTTTGGGGAGGTGGAGAAGAAAAATTTGCTGACAAAATTTTAAATCAAAATATTTTTTAATTGAAAAAAAAAATAAATAAACAAACATTCATAAAAAATGAAAAATTCAAATGCACAATTTCTAAATTTGTCGACTGCCAAATTATTGGGGGGGGGGGGGGGTCAACCCCCCTGATAATAAAAGATAACCACAAATTATGCCTGATAGCGTGATAGCGAAGGCCAAAATTCGCTTGAGATTGAGACACTCGCTCTACACGCTACAGTCAACAAAATCAAAATGTGATGTGTCTCAAGAAAAGGGCTTCATGTCTAGTTACCACGAAGGCCCTTTTCTTGTGACACGTCTGTTGCTCCACTCTAGGTTATGGCATTGTGATTTTATTTTTAAGTCAAAGCACATTGAGCTACCACAGGGCTGCCAGCTCGCCAGTTGGATACTGTTCTATCCGGACTTTTCAACGGAGTGGTAGACATCTGCTGGGCATTTAATGAACTACATCAACCAGGATAACGGAAGAGACTTTAACGCGGATAATTATGTGTGTGAAATCTGTTCTATCCCTCTCCACTGGCCAAATTTTCCTCATATATATGTGGGCAATTGGATAAATTTGGGGTATATGTAGCCTCCCTTACTTGAATGCCGGGTATGGCCCTGTCATAGTCCACAAAGACTTCTGAAGCGAGATGCGGGTTTGCTGGGAAAATGTTTTGAACGAACTGTAGTACTCTTTTCTATTAAAAAATATCTGGGCAGCCTACAATTATCGAATTGCAGAACTTCAACCACATTTGAAACAAGGACTGGATTTGAGACATCAGCCTGCACTGCACCTTCCTGAGGGAGAGCATCTGAGAAATGATTCGCGTGCCGCACTTCAGCTTCTACAGACATGTCTCTCTGTTTCACACCATTTTCTTTCACCCGTAGATCGAAGAAGAGTGAATTGAATTCGAATTATATGAATATTCGTTGACCTCATCTAATTTGGTATAATTAAAACATCTAATGAGGATTCCTTCGTCGTTTATACCTTCGCTCAATTATTCTTTTCATTCACACTATGCTCTCTTTGCGCTTCAGCACCCTCCGCTCCGGAAGAAACACATAGGCGCCGAAACCCATGGGTGCCCGGGGCTCAGGCACCCATTGAGAAGATCAGTGAATGAGTGTAAAATCTAGACATGTTCAAGTTTTGAAGTACCTAATCGTAATTTTATCGATGAGCGCCTACTTAGTGTTAGAAAGTTCGACGCCTCTGTGAAAACATTAAAAACAGACAGCGAGATTCAGCCAACTATAGACAGATAAACAGTCTACCACAGATCAGTCTTCAAATATTCATCATCAGACTACGACTATGAATCAACGGTTTCGACAGCGAGACCTAGCCGACTAGACAGATAGTCTGCCAAAGATAATCAGCCCTCAAATATTCATCTTCATGGCACACTATCTGTTTAGTCGGCTAGGTCTCGCTGTTGAAACAGTTTTTGCCTTAAAATTTTGTCGGCGAGTTTTTAGCTTTCAAAAAATATTTGTCGGCAAATTTTTATTTTCCACCTCCCCAAACCGAAAGTCAAAGTTCGTTTCTGAAATCTGAAAATGGAGTACCCTGGATTCCTGTCAGAGACTAGTCAGTCAAAATCCGAAGGTTTCAAGCTGAGTATCGAACGTTATCTGAAAGGTTGAAACTAAACTGAAATGTGGAAGACATTTCGGAAATCTGAAAGTCGGTAGCAAACACAAATCACAAGGTGCTCGTCAGTAGGTTGTAAGTTTCGGTAGCACTCTGGCGGAAATACCAGAGAGTGAATTCGAAAAAACGTTCGAAAAATGGATTGAACGTCGGGATAAATGTTTAGCATCGGAAGGACGTTATTTTGAAGGAAAAAAAATGACTGTATCGATTAAATGGACGCTGTAAAACGTAAGGGAACCAACCAACATTTGTAAACAAAATGAATAATTAGTATCATTGGAAAGAGCGTAAAAAGTAGAATTTTGCAAAATTGGGGCCCCGATTCAAAAATGTGTACTCACGTCGAAAAAAGCTTATCGGTAACTATGTCATATAGTTTCTACATGGCTCTTGAACTTCGAATCACTGTTCTCAAAAGACAGATTTTGCTGGTTGGTTCCCTTACACTCAACATCGTCCAAATAATAAAAAGAATTAATTTTTATAATTTTTCTCTCAAGTTGTCAGGTTAAATTCGTGTACTCTTTTTCCGTGCGGTTCTTGCATCGACAGATTAACGCTAGCGCCTTGAAATGTGGTACCGTAACAACCTTCACTAGTTGGTGTTCGATAGATTGCGTTCTCTTCATAGCAGGCATTCAGTCTCTTTTTTTAAACGTATACGTCGAAATGCAGATTAGTGCAAAAATAATTGGAAACAAAATCTTCAAAAATGTATCAAATGTGCGAAAAATGAGTAAGTATAAAAGAACTTCGATTTACCCTCTGATCACAAGTGCTTCCGCTATTTAACAATGCATGGTGACAAAACCACGACCCCTACTTTCATCCGAAATTACGACGCGCTGGTATCATGCACAGAAGAGTAAAATCCACAGTCCAAAGTAGCCCACCGTTCTAGGATCTGAATTTCCCGCTCACAGGAGGCATTCACAAAAACAGAACAAAAACAGCTTTTATTGCGCAACGTTCTATACATATGTATAGCTAAGGAATCCCGGCTACTTAAATACAACCAGACAGATTAAAACCATAAACTATAAGACACTAACTGAAAAAATTACACATGGTGATTTCGCGAAATACGTTGAACTCCTTGTGGAATGTAGCAATCATCAGGAACTAGAAGAAATAATTTCGAATTTCAATGAAACGCTCAGACAGCTAATAACGGAGTGCTCCAAACATACTCAAATCAAGTCCAAAACTTGGTGGAACAATGAACTTGATAAAACCAAACGTAAAATTAAGACTTTAACTCGTAAAATTCACAGACTAAAAGATCAAAACTTGATCTCATACCAAACTTGCAAAACAAAATTGAATCTAATACGTAAGAAGTATAAAAATGATATAATGACTGCAAAAACAAAGGCCTGGGAAGAACTGGTCAAATCGTCTAAAGCCTGGGGAACCCCTTATAAAATTGTAACTTGCAAAACCAAAAGACTAATAATACCACCTTTAAATTTCAACGGTAAGACAATATTCGAAGAGTGTTTTTCCACCATGTTTCCAGAAATCAATGATATAATTCAAGACTACCCGAATAACTACACTCAGGAATACAAAATTAACTCTACAGAATTGACAAAAATAATTAAAAACCTAAACAACAGGAAAGCAAATGGACACGACAAAATTTCAAATAAAATGGTTAAAATCTTTCACAAGCACCTTCCTGGTTTCTTTGATTTGCTCTTTCAAAGATGTTTAGACTTTCTATATTTTCCTGTTTCCTGGAAAACAGGAAAAATTAAATTACTAAATAAACCAGGCAAAGACCCAACGAATCCATCATCTTACAGACCCATCACTTTATTACCTGCAATAGGAAAAGTCTACGAAAAGATCATTAAATCTCTCTTAGAGGCCGAAATCGAGAAGAATTCAATATACAACGATAACCAGTACGCATACAGAAAGAACAAATCGACAGAACATGCAATTAGTACACTAATCGAAATCATTGAGTTATTTCAATCTCGCACTAGACATGTTCTTCTAGTCAGTTTTGACGTCTCCGGTGCCTTCGATAAAATAAAATGGTCTAGTATTCTTGAAATTTTAGAAAAAAACGGCTTTCCAAATGAATTGCTCATCCTAACAAAGAATTTTTTGGTGAACAGAACAGTTAATTATTACACTCCTGAAGGTAATGTCGCCGTAAATAAGAAACTTGAATCCGGCGTACCACAGGGCTCTGTTCTTGGCCCACTCCTGTTTAATGTTGCCATGTCCTCAGTTCATAATAACTTTCCTTCTTTTAATAATGTACGGCTTTTAAGTTATGCTGATGATTTAATGTTAATTATTGGAACAAATGGTTCTGAATTCAATCTCATCAACCATTGCATTAAGAACATAAACGATAGTATTAAAAAATTAGGATTGAACATAAATGAAGAAAAAACCCAAGCAGTACTATTGTCCAAAAAATATGATAAATTAGAAGTTGAAAGTAGCTTACTACAACACATTAAGATCAATAATAAAGTCTTAGTTATAAAACCTGAATTAAAATATCTTGGCGTTATTATAGACCAGAACTTTAACTTTTCAAAACATGTTGAAAATGTAATAGCTAAAACAAAGAAGTACTTTAATACCTTCCGCGCGCTTTACGGAAATACCTATGGATATGATTTCAAAAACAGAATAACCCTTATAATGCTATCTTTCGATCACTAACTGAATATGCTTCATTATCCTATGCAAAAAATATTACTCAGATAACTACAGGCAGGTTACTAAGCCTACAACGACAGATCTTGATCAGCATAATTTCAGGTTATAAAACTATATCTTTTTCATCTACAAATGTGATCGCTGGAATTCTCCCAGTTGATCTGCAAATTAAACAGACAAATATGATCAAGAAAGTAAAAATCGAACACAATAAAAACAAACACTCCAGACAAACCACCAGGGACAATATACTCAAAATTAAAGAAACAATAACCCAAGAATGGCAGATTAGATATAATGAAGCAGAAACTGGACAAATAACAAAACTTTTTCTACCCAACATTCGCAACCGGCTAAAATGCACTTACTTTGAAACAAATTTTTACTTCACTCAATTTTTGACTGGACACGGCAACTTCAACCAATATTTAACAGACAAAATTAAAGTAAAAAGTGACAGTACTTGCACAAACTGCAACCAAAATGAAACAGACAACCCAATGCACATAAAAAACTGCACCTTCTTTCAAAACACAATCCAGAGACATGAGATGAACTTAGTAATGACTGACCTTACAACCTTGAACAAAAAAGATTTTAAAAATTATGTTAAGAATGTAACAATATTATTAAAAACGAAACCTAGCACATAAGAAATATGTAATACTCGAACTCACATGGAGGTAGCTCTGATAAACCGCAAGGTAAAAGGGCTACCTCCTCGTAAAGAAATAAGTATTTGTTAAGTCAATCTCCTTATTGTTGAAAATAAACAATAAACAAAAAAAACAAAACAAAAAAAGGTAATATACTTCTTGCGTATAATTAGGATCACTTATTAGTGGTCCTCCTCGTCATGGGGTCCGGGGGGGGGTAGCCCGATCCTCCCCTCTGTCGCACGCCCACTCTTGGGCATAAGCCTCCCCCCTTTTCTTCCAATCTTTTCTGTCCAGGGTATACGAGGTCTGGCTATTAAATAACGAGACTGCGCGCGCAGGAAGCGTCCTGGAGGGGTTAGGAGGGAACCGAATATAGCGTTGGATAGCTGGAAGTGTCTACTATTCCAGTACGAAAACACGTTTTGGTTGGTGTAGTAGTTTTTTTTCTATAGCGGTTTAAAACAAGCGTGTTTTTTTCTCTTGCCGAAAACAATGTGTGACGAAAAACACGAACAACGAATCAATGTGAAATTCCTCGTTAAATTGAAAAAAACTCCGACTGAGTGCTACAAATTATTGAAAGAGGCATACGGTGAGGATTCTTTGTCACGTGCACGTGTTTTTGAGTGGCACAAACGATTTTCTGAGGACCGAGAGAAGGATAAAAAAAGCGAGGATGTCAAAGTCAAAATTCAAAGCAATGTTGATCGTTTTTTTCGATATCAACGGCATCATGATGATTCAATGGGTTCCAGAGGGTCAAACTGTGAACCAACAATACTATTTGACAGTTCTGGCAACCCTGCGCGAACGAGTTCGTAAGAAACGGCCGGTGTTATGGGAAAACAAGTCGTGGATTCTGCAGCAGGACAACGCGCCTGCCCATAACGCACTTTCCGTCAAGCGTTATTTGGCCGCTAGGGGCATTCCAGTACTGGAACACGCGCCTTACTCACCCGATCTGGCACCCTGCGACTTCTACCTCTTTCCAAAAATCAAGTCAGCCCTAAAAGGAACCCGGTTCGAGTCGATGGAGGAGGTAAAATGGAAATCGGCGGAGCTCCTAAATGGTCTCACCAAAAACGACTTCCAGCATTGCTTCGAGCAATGGAAAAAAAGGATGGAACGGTGTGCAGAGAGGGGAGGAGAGTACATTGAAGGGGAACATTCGGTTGTACCATAATTTTTTAAATAAAACCATTTTTCATAAGCAGTCTCGTTATTTAATAGCCAGACCTCGTACCTCCTCCAGAAAGGTCCAAGCTTTTTTCTGAATTCGTCTCTCCAACGGGTATTGGGCCTCCCTACACTTCTAGCTTGACCAAAAGGTCTCCACCCTTCCACCCTTCTCTCCCACCTCTCGCTCCCCTGCCTCATGATATGGCCAGCGTATTTCCACTTTAGGTTCTTCACCACCGCCCCAGTGTCTTTTGTTTTGGTTTTCTCCTTGATGGTAGCGTTCGCTATTCTATCCGTTTTCCTAAGGCCTAACATACTACGTTGCATAGCCATTTGGGTGGATCTGAGTCTTTGAATGTTCTTTTTTGTTAGTGCCCAGGTTTGCGCGCCATACACCATAGATGATTGGACACAACTCTGCCAGACTTCACTTTTGGTTTTTACTGAAATTTTGCTTTTAAAAATGTCTTTAAGTTTCCAATAGTTGTTCCAACCTCCGCTTATTCTATTTGAGAGCTCTTTTCCCCTAGAGTGGCCAAACGAAATTATTTGACCCAGGTACTTAGCTTCTGGCACCCACTCGATATTTTCGCCACCTATGTTTACTTCCTGTTCTTTCTCATTAGACAAAAGTTTAGTTTTACTCATGTTGACGCTCAGTCCTGCACGTTTGCACACCTCGATTAGTTCGTTAGCATTTTTGGTTAATTCGTCTAAATCCCTCGCGATTAGTACTATGTCATCGGCGAATCTTAAGTTGTTGAGGTAGACGCCGTCCATTCTCAAACCCCTATTCTCCCATTCTAGTTGGCGCATAGCTTCCTCCAGGGCGCAGTTGAACAGGTTCGGAGACAACGGGTCTCCTTGCCTAACTCCTCTTTCTATTTTGAAGCATTCTCCTTTTCTATCCGTCTTGACATAGGCTGTTGCCTCTTCATACGTATTTTGAATGATCCTAATTATTTTTTCCACACACTCCCTGGTTTCTTAGAGCCTTCCATAAGAAGCTGTGGCTATAATGGTATCAAATGCTTGTTCGAAGTCGATAAAAAGTAGGTGCATTTTGAAGTTATATTAGTTTGCTTTCCCAATCAGCTGTGTGATGGTAAAAATTTGGTCGATTGTGGAATGGTCTTTTCGGAAGCCGGCCTGCTCCACCGCTTGCTGTGAATCCAGCTGCGGATATAGCCTGGCCTTCAAAATTTTCATAAAAATTTTTCCCATGTTGGAAGTAAGGCTGATTGGTCTGTAATTTTTGATGTCCTCTCTTTTTCCTTTTTTAAACAATAGAATGATTTCAGCCTCCTTCCATTGCCTTGGTACATTTTCAGTTTTCAAAATTATGTTAAAAAGTTTTGTCATAAAAGTGGTTAGCTCCTCCGCAAAAAGTTTGAGGGTGTTGTTATCTAAGCCATCTGGACCTACAGCTTTATCGACTTTCAGACTTTTAAGCGCTTGTTCTATTTCCACTTCTAGGAAACCAGGGAAATCTTGGGAGCCATGGGAATCCATTAATTACGCGGAACAGTCTCTCTTGTGCCTGTTCTTGTTCATGACCTCCTTTTTTGCCTCATTCTTCTTGCTATAGAGCTCTCTATAGAAGCTCGTAGCTATTTCTACAATGTCTCTTCGCTCGTGTATGTTTTGACCTTGCTCATTTTGCATGCCCGGAATTAGCTTTTTATCGCAGTGAATTTCTTTCTTTACTTTTTTAACCGATCTACTTTCTGCCAGAATATTTGTTATACGCTTTGTGCTAAAATCGTGCACGTCCTTCCTTATTTGCAGTTTAACTTTTTTCCTGAGAAAAAGGAATTCTAATTTTTCCTTTTGAGTCCTCCTTTCCTTCCTCTCCAATTCATCCCTTTTCTCAATCAGCTCTTTTGTTTCCCTGGTCAACTTGTCGTCAGTTTTCAAGGAAGCCTTCGCTATCGCAAATTTTTCCACGGTGGCTTTGATAGCCCTTTCTAGTCCATCATATAAAGCTTGTACCATCTCACTTTCCTGGACTGTACTATCCAGCTCCTTCAAATGCATACGTAGCTCCTGGCGTGCCTGGGGCCACCTATGCATGGGTATAGATTTTTCCTGCGGCGCCGGTTTTTTGCTATTTTTAAATTTTGCCCTCTTTGGAAAGCTGAAAACCCCCCTACAGAGCCTATGGTCCGAACCAAAGTGGAATCCAGGCAGGGTTGTCACATTTTCGACTATTGTCACAGGAGGCATTACTTCCACTTATTCCCCCTTATAGTGATACAGTCTGGCAACTAGCACCTTTTGAACGTTGGCTCAGAGGGATAAAAGTCACCATATCACTAATCACTTACCTCGAAACCTGTCACCACTGCACACTTTTCAACCCCGCATGGAAATTCAGAAGCTAAATATGATGTATCAGAATGTGCTGGCCTATCAATGGTTTTTCATGATCACGGAAGCAATACGTAAAAACGAAGCAAGTCTGAACAGATTATACTTACGTTCGTTGCCAAGACGTTGTTCACGTTCAGTAGATCATTATTTTCATCGTTAAAAACTACCAACCAGAATACAGCTTCTCAATTTCTTCCTTTCACCCGACATTATTCATCCACTCGAACACAATAGTTTTGAATTTAAACCTTTGTAGTTGCGTTACCAACTCCACAGTTGGCAGCGGTGAAACGAAAAGTCACTCAGTTCGACTACTACCTATCGAAAACACATCAACTAATTATACGAAGCCAAAATCAGAACTGCGGTACGGTTGTTGACAGAACGTAATATACTGCGTGCTTTAATGAAGACCATATTTCTCCATCGTCCCGTCGCTATCTTTATGAGACAACAGTTCCGCACGCAATGCGACAACAATAATAAAAAAACTTTTTTTCCTTCATTTCTCCATTATTACAATGGTGTTCATCGTTACATGCTCGTTATTGATGATAACATGCATTATAAACATGCGAATCTCGATGTTAACCGCAATTATTACATCATGAAAATACATTTCCAGGCAGTACACGTTATATTTGGTTTAAAATACATTGCTCCAGAAAGAAAAAAAAAAAGGTCTAAATCGAAATATCAATCTGACATACGAACAAGTAGTCAGTGATAACAAAATGTCCGGAAGTAACAGTGTTCCTTGCCCAAGATCACGTTACACCAAGAAGGCAAAGAGGGGATAAAAATAAAGAACGGTGTCAACGCTTGCAATCATCGCGTCACTCAAATCAGCAGCTGGGAATCACAATTGAATCCATGGGAACTAAAACCATTCAAGTCCAAAATGGCCAGATCAAAGTTTCTGAGCATGCCGGATCGCGTGGTGATATCAGAATTATGTTGGGAGATCAAGAAATGTGACCGACTCCCAAGAAAGGAGGCTAACTGGTAAACTATTGATGTATTTTACCTACGCCCCTTTTCTTGGGAGCCGGTCATAAATGCGAGTCTGCTATTAGGGCTTAAACCTCACCTATGTAGCGCTACCATAGGCAAACGTTTTGTAGGCAGATAAGAATACAATGAAAATAGATAGTGTTGCCAACACATGCAACTTAGGTTGAAGTCCGAATGGTTTGCTACATAACCTTGTGTGACGTACACATCTTTTGGAACTGAAATACGTCAAGAATTCACAGGATCCATAAACGAGCGTCACAACCATCGCATGTCGTTGATTTTGAAACTGCACACGGTTAATCCAGCGTAACAATCGCTTATCTTCACCGATATGCATTTGTATGCACCGTTGTCGCATTTGTTTTTGACTTCAGAACTAAAACAAGTTAAGGACCAAAATTTTTTTTTGTTGCCACCAAATAGCCGTATGCGTCACTTTTCATGTTTTCGTTTTAAGAATGTTCCTCGGCCTCTCTACTGTCGGTAAACCAACGTTCAGCCGTCACAAGAGTATTCTGACCACTAAATACAGTTTTTTCTTTCTTTTTCATTTCCCAACATTTTGTTTTGGTACTTAATAGATTTTAGTTCTCATGGATGCGGTTTTACTTTCATCGCCCTTGGCTTTCATTTACAAACTGAACTGAAGACAGCATTTATCGTGTGTTCGGTTCGACTGGAAGTTCACTCCGGAGCCCATAACTTGAATGTTCTGTCGTACGAAGATGTAACGATGTATTTACAATCTGGCGATACGTCAACGCTCATCACTTTGCTATCGTGACCTGATAGGGTTTTCAGCGGTTGCCACGTTTTCTCCGACCATATCTAATCAACAGTTCAAGAAAAACGATTATATTTATAGAGTTTAAAAGGAAGTACTGATCATTTCAGATGTTATTTTGGACCAGAGAGAAGAAAGAAATATAGAAAAATATCAGATCTTGAATAAGTCAATTCTAATCAAATTCCCAAAATAACAAGTATTAATAATAATAACTAGAGGGCTTCGCCCCCTGGCCGTTTCGCGGCACAACCCCCCGCCGTCACTCGCTTCGCTCGTGCCGGCCTTACTTGGCGCTTCGCGCCTCGTCCGACCACCACAGTCCTCAGTGTTTGGTCTAAAACTTTTGTTCTTGAGTTGAGGTTTGCTTTGCGCTTCTTTTGCTCCCCATCCATCAGCGGTCCTCAATCTTCCACCGTGAACCCCTCGTTCACCCACGGTCGCTCTCCGCTTCTACGGTCGCACTTCAACAGTCGCAGCCCTTCCTCAGCCACAAACTCCTACCCCACAACGGCCATAATCTCCTACCAGAAGCTTCAATGCCCACCCCATGGTCTTTTACCTCCGCAGTATCCACTCCCTCCCCAATGGCGCCCTTAGTCCCTCTCTACAGCCTTCCCCTTCCGCGGCTCCATCACCTTACGGCCTCCTTGCTCAACCACCTCGATGATCCCCTTGCCCTCTAACCAGGAGCTTCTACCACCATGACTACCCCTCCCCACGAGGAACCTTTCCCTCAAGACCCCCTCCCCGGAACCAGAACTTCTCGCACCATGGCCTTCATTCGCCTTCCCAACCGTTTCTCTCACCAAGGACTTCCTCCCCCACCAGGACCTCTTTCCTCCCCTCCAGGAGCTCCCTCCTCCACCATAAGTAGCTCTTATCCCCCCCGGGAATTTATTTACCAAAGTTTTCCTGCCCCACCAGGACCCCCACCCACCATTACCTCCTCCTTCCTCAATGGCCACCCTGTCCTACCAAGGATTTCTTCCGCCACGAGGACGCCTTACCCACCACTACCCTTTGAGCTTTATCTCCCTTCACAGCCCCTGCCCTCACTATGGTACTCCAACCCCCTTGAAGATCTCTGGCTATCCACCCAGGAGCTCTAACAACCATGACCACCCCAACCCCCGAGGGCTCTTCCCCCTCAGGACTCCACCTCGTCACTAGCCTCTCCAGTACCACGGCTATTTCTCTCCCTGGTCCCCACTCTCACCGAAGACTTTCTCCTCCACCAGGTCCTCTTACTCATCTTAACCCCCAGCCCCACCCAGAGCCTCCTCCACCCACAGCTCACGCCCCTACAGGGGCCATCCTCCCCCTTCAGGAGCTCCCTCCTCAACCATGAACCCCATCCTGAGGGTAGGCTACCCCTGGAAAATAGAGCAATTAAGGGGCAGGGTAGGCAACCCGCAGTGGGTTGCCTACCTTTGCTGCTCCCTCCTCCACCATGAACCCTCCACCTATGATTTATCTTAAGTTAGACTATGTGTTATATCTTGCAACTTGAGATCTTGGTGATTATGGGTAATTATTAATTATTATGTCATTATTATATCATTATTACGTCATTATATGTATGTCTTTTTATGCCTGTCATAAGGACCTGAGATCTCAGAGTCCAAGGTAGCTGTAAGTTAGACTATGTGTTGTATCTTGCGAGTTGAGATCTTGGAGAATATGGCTAATTATGTCATACATATGTCTTATTATGTCGGTTATGACTTAAAATTTGGACATATTTTATGTTAGAACAGATTATGTCCTTGAAAGTAGCTGATCTGCCCCTGCAATGTTTCTGATTTTTAGGTAAGCAATCCGCAGTGCGTTTTTTCCAGGAGGGGGAGGAGGAGTTTTGATTTTTAATATATAGAGAGATAGAGAGATAATAACTTTTATTGAAGATAATAAGTTTTTTACAATCAGTTATATATCTCTCTTAGTTTAGTATTTCCATATCTTCGGCCCAAAGTGAGCAAAAGTCTCCTGCAGCCTTTCCCATTCTAGCCTGTTTTTCGCAATTCTTCTGAAATTTCTCTCCCCCCCCCCCAAAAAAAGAAAAAAAATCTTTTAATTCGTCCTCCCATCTTGCTAGTTGGCCCTCTTCCTTTCCCTAGTGATGGGATAGGAACCGAAGGTTGTCTTTTAAGTCCATCTGTCTGCTACATGGCCCACCACCCATCTCCATTTTTGTCTTCTAATGTAAAGTGTTATGTTTAGAGCTCGCATTCCTTGGAAATTGTCAATTTTGTTCTAATTGGGGCAGATGAGATCTGATCAAAGATGAGTACGTTTCAGACATCAAGGACCCCCAGAAAAAAATTTTATTTTTCCAAAAATTTCCAAAAATGAAATGAATGCCAAAAATAGAGTAAATTTCCAAAAACTGAATAAAATGCCACAAAAACGTTAAAATTTGAATATTTCGCGATAAAACAGATAGATTTTATCTCAAAAAAGCGTATGTAGAATTGTAGACCAATTCTTTAGGTGTTTTCATTTTCTAACCTGTACAATGAGCAATATTGAACGAAGACGAAAGTGAATAATCGAAATACACGCTAGGCCTAGCTGTGCACGTGTTTCTGCATGATCGGTTGTGTGAAGGGCGAGGCGTAGCTAGATGTGCAAGTCATATATGCGACACTCGAAAATCATTCAGTCGTTCTTATATGTGCTACATAACGTCTGCTGTTTATTTATCGACCACGTTTTAATACTCGAAATCATTAAAATTTCCAATTTTTTTCTATTTTTTTTTTTTAAATTTTGCCAAAAGTGCCTAATTTCTCAACTTCAATTCCAAAAACCTCCCTCTACAATGCCAAAAAAAACGAGCTCTAGTTATGTTCGTGTCGTCCGGGTTCGGGCATCGTGATCAGGTAACCGAGTCGACCAGGCTCCTCCAGTTGTCTCTGTCCTCGGCTGTCCTAGTACACGATTTCATCGTCTGGCCAGTGATTTTCCGTATTAAATCTGTGTATCGTCTGGTCTCTTTTAGTCTTCCCTGCAAAGTCAGTTTCTACAGATTGTCTCTTCTGATTACATGACTAAAATAACTGACAATGCGTCTCCTGATGACTGTGCTGAGTCTGTCTTTCACGTCAAGTTCTTTGTGTATCGACGCATTTGTCCTCTTCTTGGTCCACGGGATTCTCAGCATGCGTCTATAGCAGTATATCTCGAAAGCCTCAATTTGCTATATGTCAGCGTTTTTCACTGTCCAGCACTCGGCTGCCTACAAAAAGATTGGAAAAATCAGGGACTTGATTATTTTCAGCTTGGTGTGTTTTGTGACATCATGACTTTTCTATATTTGATTGAGCTTTCCTACTACTGTTTTTGCGATTGCCGCTCTTATTCTTTTTTCTCCTTCTGAGCTGCCTCTGTAGGACACCATGGAGCCCAAGTATGTGAAGTCTTGCACTATTTCTATTCCATCCATATCTGTGATCCCTAGTTGGTTGTCATTCGCGCGGTCATTTTTTCTTAGGCCCGCCGTGGCACTAGCTGCCTCTCCTCTTTTCAGTAGTTCCCTCAGTTCTTCTATCGTTGTGGCTAGCAAAGTGATATGGTCTGCATATCTGAGGTCAGATACTCATTTCCCTCCCAGCGATACGCCTCCTTCCCATCCATTCAGGGCTTCTCTCATAGTCCACTCGCCATAGGCGTTGAAAAGGATGGGGCTGAGTATGCATCCCTGTTGTACTCTTTTGGCGGTTTTGAAGTGCTGCGTGAGTTCTCCTTCTACTCTCACTTGAGCAGAGTTGTCTTCGTATAGGCTCTTCAGCAGAGCAGTCAGGTGCTTTGGTACTCCTAGTTTTTCTGAACAACTCCAGAGTATCCGCCAGTTGACATTATGGAACGCTTTTTCGAAGTCGATGAGGCATAAATTACACTGGCTTGTTGAACTTCCGAGCTTTTTCTATCACCTGTCGGATATTGAAAATTTGCTCTCTCGTTCCTCCGGCAGGGACAAAACCAGCCCATTCTGGAGGTATCCGTGGGAGGATGTACGTCTTAATCCGTTCACGCAGGATGTAGAGTTAAAACTTTGCTCGCGGCATGTAATATTAGCGAAATTGTTCTGTAGTTTGAGCAGTCCGATTTTGATCAGTTTTTGTGGGAAAGGGATATACATTGAAGCAGTCCAGTCCTTCGGCCATTTCTGCTCTTTCCAAATTTTGTTGCATATGAAATGTAGTAATTTGGTGCTTTCCTCCGGTGCTGCTACCAGCATTTACGAAACTATGCCATCTGCACCTGCTGATATACCCTTTTTCAGTTTCTTGACTGCTGCTTCGACCTCCAATAGTAAGATATCTGGCTCCGCCTCGCCGCCTGGCCCTTCGTCTCTCTGTCCAACATTTCCGGTTCCGTCCGCCATCAGGTTACCACCGTATTCGCACCATCTCGTTCTAACTTCCTCTGAGCTTGTCAGCATTTTCCAGTCGCGATTTTTCAGAGGTAGAGCTTTTGCTTCAAAAGTCCTTGTGATCCTTCTGATTTTGTGAAAGATGTATTTGGTCTCGTTTTTGAGCTGATGTTTTTCAATTTCTTCGCAGATCCCTTCTATACACCTGTATCTATCTTCTCGACATATTTCCTAGCTTTTCTGTTTGTATAGCTTCCGCTTCCTTTCATCCTGCAGTTCTTCCTTCGGGGGTTTCCACTCCTCGATTGTCGTCCATGTATTATCCGTGATCCATTCCTTTCTCGTTTTGGCTGGTTTTAGTATCATCCTTGCCGCTGTTTCTAGGCTCCCTTTCATTCTAAGCCATGTTTCCTCGGCATTCAGATCCGAGATTTGTCGTTGGGCAGCGAGTTTCTCCAGGTTTTCCTTGACTGCAATTTTGTATACAGGGTTTTCAGTAAGTACCATCTATTTTCAATCGCATTGGGCTTTTTCTTCGTTCTTAGTCTTGGGAGCTATTTCTGCTACTAGTAGCTGGTGATCGCTACCGCAGTCTTATCGTGGGTACGTTTTAACATCCCATATCGATGTTTTCCAGCGGTTGCTCACCACAAAGTAATCTATTTGGTTTCGATATATCTCTCCTGGAGACCGCCAGGTGTACAATTTCCTAGGATGATGTCCGAAGTTCGCGTTGGTTACAAATAGTCCCTTGTCTAGGCAGAAGTCTATTAATCTGTCACCCCTCTCGTTCCTCTCGCCGATACCCCATCTGCCTATTACGTGGTTCCAATCTGCGTCGTGGGCCAATCTGCCTATATTGGCGTTGAAATCTCCCATGAGTATGGAGGTTTCTCTGGAGGATACAGTATGTACATTTCCTAGGATTTGGCTTAATTCGCTGCAGAAGTTTTCTATGTCCTCTTTCTTGGAATCTGCGGTTGGTGCGTAGACTTGTATGAGACACAGGTTCATTGGTTTAGCTCTTATTCTCAGCATCATCATGCGTTCATTATGATTAAGTCCGTCTATCTTTTCACTATGATGAAGGTTACGCCGCGGCGGTGCATGCCGTCACTTCCCCAAAAGCACATTCGGTTTCCATTAGCGGTGTTAAAATGTCCGCTTCCTTTCCAGCGAGTCTTTGATAGTTCAACTATGTCCAGCTGCTCAGTCTCTTCTTCTACGATTGCGAGTTTGGCTGTTTCTTTCATCCCCCGCACATTCCATGTGTCGATCTTCAGTGGTCTTGTCCTGCGGCGACTTTTAATCCCAGTAGCATTGATAGTGTCTAGTGCTGGAGATTTCACTCACACTAGTCACTCCGGTCACATATTTCGAGGAACGGTGAGAAATTTTTCATGAAACTTGCTATAAATTTAAAATGATACGTTTGCTATTTTTCGCAGCTTTGTATGATACCGGGACGAGATTTTTGAATAAGTTACTGATGGGAGAAAACAAGGACGAAAAAATGCGAACATTGGGTTTTCAAAGTCTCTAATTTTGACTTTGAAATTATGTTCAGAATTGTGATGTAAAAGGAACAATGGGGGGGGGGGAGACATTTTTGATGAAATTTGCTATAAATACAAAATGTTGCATTTGCTATTTTTCGGAGCTTTGTATGAAGCCGCGATGCGAAAAACGAACAAAATCCATACCGCATTTCAGAAAAACCTTTCTCTCTATCCTGTCCAACGTCAGACACAAAAGAAAATTCAGCGATTTTGAAACACTTGAAGTAAGCATACTGATTTCATCGATTGCACTGATAACGGTTCTATCAAATAGGCGGTCGAACTGGAAGGTAGAATGGGGCAAGACAATTTGCCCTGTCGAGATTCTGGAAGAGGCCCTTGTTCTAGAAATAAGAAAAAAATTCCGTAGGACCTATTTTGAACAAAAATGGAATTTTCGGCTGAAACTGTAGCTCTTAATTTATGAAATAAATGGAGGGGGGGAAGTTCATAGGATCAAAAATGCTGAATTTTACTGTCAGAAAGGAACAGTTTTGTCACTTCCCCGCACCATCAGCGATATACCTGAGGGGTGAAGTTTACGAGAAGACGTCTCAAAGATAGATCGGTCACACAGAAAGACAGGTACAGGAGTCAGTGCCGTATTCAAGGAGGAAGTTCCGGGTTCACCCCCCTCCCCGACCAAAAATGTCTGTTTTTGTATTATGGTTAAATACTTTTTTTTTTAAAGGAATACCCTCAAAATTAAAAGTCGACCCCCCATGATTTCATCCTAGATATGCTACTGACAGGAGGACCCAGTATCTCTCCTGTTCACAGAACTCGGTGACACTAAAATAATTACAGCAAGTTCACGTTTCCAGTAATGTGTTGAACCCCCCCCCCCCCCCCGACGTTGTCTATAGAAAATTCGAATAATAATTGCTCTTACCCTGGCAGTATTGTCGTAAGAGCTAGTGATCAAATAATTCCCACAATTCGGTTGGTATTTGACAGATGATATTAAATTCATGTGAGCTGGTATAGTGTAGATACACGAACTTTTTCTCAGATCCCAAATGCGAGCGGTGTTATCTTCACTGCCGGTTGCTATATGGTAACTAGAATGAATAATTGGCACAATAAAACCATTATCAGGACACCTGAGTATACACTGTAACAACTTACGAACTGAAAACTAACCCATCAGGTGAAAAATCAATTCCATAAATGGATTTTAAATGTCCTTCCATAAACATGATACAGCGTCCAGTTCGCAAATCCCATACGCGGCCAAATGCATCCAAGCCCCTGGAAAACCGAACATAAGTTAACGAAAACATCTCAAATTCCCAGCGAACATCGCAATAAAAATGCATAGGGTAGATCGTTTTTGCCCATAGGAATAGTCTGAACCACTTTATCTTCACAGTTGGTCACATAAAACCTAAATCCGTCGATATTCCATCAGGCATCTTATCTAACGTACGAACTCAATTACCTACTTACCCAGTAGCGACAACTGAACCATCACATTGAAACGACATACAGTGAACAGGTTTACAATGTCCTTCTTGATGTAAGACTTCCTGGCATTTTGTTAAATCCCACAATCTCCAAGAGTTATCATAACAACAAGTACCCAGAAAGCGTCCAGAAGGATGAAACTGAACTCTGGAAACACGACTAGAATGGCCTTCTACCATAGCAAGCGGCGTCTCGCTGTTTAATTAAGTTTCAAGAAACACAACAAAATGCATAGTGTTAACACAGTAACAAAATTACCATCAGAATAGCTTTCTTTCAACTAAAGTAGTTCAGATAATACAAACCTATCCAAATTCCACAGTTTTACAGAACCATCGTGAGCGCAGGATGCTAAAGCACATATTCTTTTCGAATCATCTTCATTGGCATGCGGATGAAATACAATGGCACCGGCTGGGCCCGTATGACCGGTAAATGTTTTCAATAGTTGACAACCAGGAACTGACCATAGTTTACACAGCCCGCTCCTGTATGAAGCGTAACATTTGTTATAACATTTTAACGAATATAAGTATAAGTAAAGTGAAATACACACCATGAAGCAGTCGCAATCATTGATGAATCTGGACTGAAAGTGCAAAATGAAACCGGTCGATTGTCTCCAATTTGACTGCAGTGTATGGATAACGAAGTCAGATATTTATGCAGCTCTTGTTTTCGAGCTGTGCGTCCTGAGTCGGGGATATTACTATCTACTTTGGCTTTCATGAGTCGTTGTTTCGCTTTAAATAACGAGTAACCTATAAACAGTAAAATCATGAACTCTGTTACTTCCAAAACAACTAGGAATTTGGTTTGGGTACAAATTAATATTTTTAGTAATTTTACAGAATGTAATCAGAAGTGCATGATTACTTACAAGCAATATTGAACCTGGCTTCCCTAAGAGCTTGGTCGCCTTCATGATACCATGTTGTTTCGGTTCCTTTATCTTGTTGTATTCGACCTTCCTCCTCTTCTTTTTTCTCCTGTTTCTTCAAAATCGCATCTTCGCCAAGTCTGTTTCAAAATGCATTTTGTTGTATTCAAAAAGGGTTTTTTGCATCAAAATTTCAAACAGCCAGAGTTTATACCTGAGGAGGAGATCACGAAGACGCATTCTTCGCTCAGCTGGTCCCTCGCCGAACAAGCATATCGGCTCATCCAATTGCCGTAAATTTCGTTTCACTTCAGCATCGTCAGTTGATACGTTCACTTGTCTGGCTTTTTTCCGTTTTTCGAACTCCTTCAGGTAGGCTTGCTTCTCTTCGGGTAGAAGGATCTGTTTTTCATCGTTCATTTTTCAGCTACTGTGAACAATTTACGCGTTAAATTAACAAATTGTAGTACAGGAAGGACATGCCAGAAGTTGAGGTGTTGGGTTCCAGATGTTATCTCTAGGCGACGGAACACCGGCTTTAACAAAATGTATTAAAAAAATGACTGCTGACATAACAAGGATGATTGTTACACCAGATTACACTTCTTTTATTACCTTCTGTAATTTTATATGGATTATTTCACACAATCACGGGCTATTTTGCAGAAATATATTAATTTCCTATATCACTTCGATCAGATTGTTATTTGTCCATGTTGTTTGTTTTGATTTTTTTCATCGGGATTGAAAACATAGACCTTCTACAATTTGGACGGCTAACGCGCTACGAGGAAGAGAGCGCTCGTGACGCTACCTAACGCTACTAGAGCACTGTAAACATGGGTATAATTATCCGCCATTTTGATTAACGCTGCGCCAGTCGATGCCAAATTGACTATCCGGGCATGCTGTGAATCAAAATAGCGGATAATTATACTCATGATGTTTGTAGTGCCCTAACGCTACCCGCTTGCATGTTTTTTGTTTTATTATGATCATGTTTATGTTTTACTTAGTAATGTGAAAAAGTACTTTAAGTAAACTGGAATAGGAACCTTATTCTGGGACTCGTACACGCGAAACTTGCTGAAAGCCTAGAAGCTCAAAACGCTAAAAGTAAATCAATTTATTAGAACTACAACTGGCAGCACTGAATAAATAATAATCAAAGACTATAATAATACAGAATAATCCAGAATCATTGTTTGCTTTGCGCGGGCACGTGTTTTGGCGGCAGTCCGGCCTCCGGCAGTCCCGGCAGCGGCAGTCACAGTCTCACAGTGTCCATTGTGTCGTTCATGCCTGTGTTTGTGCGTCGTTATTGTGATGTGTAAATGCGTAATTTTCCTATAAAATTCCTTCATTTTTGTTTCGTTTAGCATGTTCGTCCGCCGAATTTCGAACTCAAATTACCGCCATTCCGTGGAATTATTATTCTGTTCTGGCTTATTCGTGCTCTGTAGCATTCACAATTTCTGTAAATTGTCCTGTGTAAATTATTCAGAATCGTACAAGCAGTGTATTTTAAGTGTCGCGTGCCAGTCGTTACTTTCGGGAAAATGTGCAAAATCGTATTTTGCGGTACTCGGGAGAACGCAATCGTCTTTTGATATACCTGTTGTTGGTGCTTGAGTTGAAGGTAAATGTATTCGTTTTACATTTATCGCGTCTTCCGGAACTTGAAAATCGTGTTTCATTTACATCAACATCGTTTGAATTAGCAGTCGGGTAAGTCAACGCAATCGCACGTTTGTGTATGTAGTTTGCCGAATTGTCATCATTGATGCAGGAAGTTTATCTGTCAGAATGCCTCTAATCTGTATCAAGATGCACGAACCATACTAAGAACTTAGGTCCTTGAATGGCGTTTGGATACAAGTTAGTGCAATGCGAAATTGGTCTTTCGTTTTCGCCGTCGAGGAAGTGGACGTTGAATGTTCTGAGGGCTGAAAGTTGAGACTATGAGCTTCTATAGTCATTGACTATACTATGAGACATCACCTTAGAGCTGATACAAGATGCGTGATGCGTGTTCGTAAATGCGTTTGAGTGGTGTGTTCGCTTTGATGATTGATGTGCATTAATTTACCGCCAACTTGGCGAACCAGATTCAACGAATGCTTGAATCACACATCTACGTACGCGAATTTATACGAATTTCTTCGTACAGACAATGCAAGAATCATGATACGTGGCACATAACAAACACGCATCATGCATCCTGTGGACCCGGCTTTGAACATCGAAGCTATCCCATTGCGGGAATCATTTTTTCAGAAGATTCGAAGTATAGTGATTCTTATTATGATATTCGGCTTTTCTGGAGTAAGGAGCCTTTCATATTGGTGGAAACCACTAGGACGTTGGCTCAGTGAAGCCATTTAGTTCACTAAACTACTTTTCTGCTTCAGCATTCCAATACTTCCTCGCAGTGTTGTTAGACAAAACGATTTTTTGTCATTTTGTCCGACGAGCATTTCACTTTCTTTTGTTATGTCATGAGTTTTGTCATTTTGTCATATCCACAAATTTTCAGGTATTTTACTATTTTTACATACAATCCAATCCTACCAATCATCAATGTTATTTTAACAATGGTTGCATACTTGGAGGCTAAAAATAAATTGGGATTTAAACCTGCACTAGAGTGCGCTGCAAAATTGCCTGCGCGGTGCGCGGTTGTTAGTGTGAACATTTACTACTCTAAAATTAACCACTCTGACATAAAATTTACACTTTATTATTCATAACCATTTTTACAGTGCCCTTTTTAAAACAACTAAAACATCTCGAGTGAAAAACGTTATCATGGAAACCTTCTCGAAAAAACGATTCGGCACAAGCTACACGTGCATACATGTGGTGTGAGCGGTTTGCAGTCACGATTAAGAACCGAACAGCCCATACTTAACTTGATACTTTTAACACCCCCCCTCAAACCGCACACACCTACAAATTCAACCTACATTTTAAATCTGAACAAACAACTTACAATATAAGTATGTGATACATAATACAAAATGACAATTCAGCAGTTACATTATAACCATTAGAAATTTCAAAGCAAGATTTCATTTAAACAAATTTTTTTCATAACAAAGAAAACAATGTACACATATATATATAAAGATGAAACTCAATTATCAAATGACAAAATGACAACTTAATTTTAGGACATGTGAAACAAAACACACATTGGTCATTTTCTTAAAGGTATTTCATTTATCAAATTTTCAAAACGAAACTTACTTAATGATTTAGTAAAAATATCGGCGAGTTGATCACCAGATTCACAGTAAATGAGTTTAATGACTTTTTCAGCCACTAAGTTACGAACAAAGAAATACTTGACATCAATATGTTTGGTACGTTTTCCAGCATTGTCACCCCCATTCACCAGTCTGATACAGCTCAAATTATCCTCATTTACCTCAATAGGCTCCGACATTTCTAAACCCAAATCCACAAACAGCCTTTTCATCCACAGCAGTTCGCTTGAAGCACTTGCCAATGACAAAAGTTCAGCCTCCGTTGTTGACAAAGCCACCAACGATTGCTTCCTGCTAGCCCAGCTCACCATACAGTTATGAATTTTAAAACAAAAACCAGAAACAGATTTTCGAGTATCCTTACAGTTAGCCCAATCGGCATCAGCATACACAACCATTTTCTCCTCATTTGGTTCAAAAATCAACTTCCTTGAAGCTGTGCTTTTCAGATACTTCAGAACTCTCATTAGATAACAAAAATGCTCATCTGTAGGGCTCTGCTGAAACGCGCCAAAAAAACTAACGGAGAAACAGATGTCGGGTCTAGAACCAATCATGACATACATCATACATCCTAACAATTCCTTGTACGGCAGCTTTGTTACTTTCATTGGATTAGTATTCAAAGTCAAACTCAATCCCTTTTCCATCGGGGTCTCGACCCTCTTCGTTTCCTCAACGTTGAAACGTTTTACAATCTTTACAATCAATTCTTCCTGGTCAATGCTCAGTTTTCCATTTTCTCTGTCATAATTAACCTTCAAACCCAAAAACTTCGTACATTCACCAAGATCTTTCATTTTAAACTCTGTAGCCAATTTTAACTTCAACTGCTCCAACTGTTCTAAATTGGCTCCACACACCAGCATATCGTCTACGTACAAAAGTAAGTAAATTGGCAAACAACCATTCTGTTTGAAAATGTACAGACAGTTGTCATTCTGCGATCTTCTGAAGCCTAATTGTGTAAGAAAAGTATCAATCCTCCGATTCCAGGCTTTAGGAGCCTGTTTTAACCCATAAAGGGCCTTTTTCAAACGACAAACAAGATTCTTACCTTCAACTTCCAATTCATCAGGTACCTGCATATAAACCTTTTCACACAATTCACCATTCAAAAAGGCATTGCACAGTGCACACATCTAACTGGTGAATGTGATATTTCCTCTTACAGCTGATAGCTAAAAGGGAACGCAGAGTAGTAATCTTGGCAACTGGGGAATAGACTTCGTTATAATCTAAAATTCCTTTGCTTTCACAGCCTCTCACGACTAATCGAGCCTTGAACCGATCTACACCACTGCACTCCTTTTTACGAAATACCCAGCGATAGCTCAGAACCTTTTCACCTTTTGGCCTCTCCACAATTTCCCACGAGTCATTCTCTTTGATCGCTGACAGTTCACGATGCATAGCTCCTTTCCATTCAGACCATTCAGACGATTTCTTAGCCTCTTCAACAGATTGTGGTACCTGTTCAATAAACGAATCCACACTATATATGCACTTAATCTCAGGCTCAAATGACTCAATACGAATGTTTTCAATGTTCTCAAGATCGATTTCACCAAAGGTATTACAGGATTCCTGTTTATTCACCGAATCCTCAGTTGACTCTTTAAACTTCACATCCCGAGACAAACTAATTTTCTTTGTCCTCTCATCCAGCAATCTATAACCAGCAGGTGCATATCCAACAAACTTTAATTTTTCCCTTTTCGAATCGAACTTTGAATTAACCTTGTTTTTCAACATGAAACCATCGCAACCAAAAACACGTAATTTCGTATAGTCCACCTCCTTGTTAAACCACAGACTTGCAGGGATAATTCCATCTACTGTCGGCGATCTGTTCACCGAGTACGCAGCGTACTGCACAGCCTCCGTCCAAAATTCAGATCCTAACGTGCTCTCAAGAAGGGAGGTTCTTGCCCTTTCAATCAACGTTCTGTTCAACCGCTCTGCTCTGCCGTTCTGTTGGGGCCGAAACGGCATTGATGTTTGCATGACGATACCCTTTTCCTTACAAAAAACCGACATATTCGCATTTATATATTCACCTCCATTATCAGACCTCAGACATTTCATTGGAACACCAAAGTGGTTCGTTGCGTAAGCATGAAATTCCTTGAATTTCTCAAAAACTTGTGACTTAGCACTTAATGGATAGACCACACAGAAATGACTGTAATCGTCAAGGAACGTAACGAAATATGACTTGTTATCGTAACTAACGGGCGATATTGGACCAACAACATCTGAGTGGACTAATTCTAAAGGAGATTTTGCACGGCTTGCGTTTCTGTAAAACGCCTCCTTTGTCTGTTTACCATGAATACAAGATTCACAGAAGAATTTATCGACTTTGCTCAAATTCAATTTTTCTTTCAATTTGCTCAGATCACTAAAATTTAAATGGGCCAGCCTTTTATGCCACAAGATTTCAGGATTGCAGTCACTCACACTGTTCACCTCACCAGAGCCTGCGACTATTCTGATCCTTAACTTGTACAACTGACCTCGCCTCTGAGCAACCAATACAACTTTCTGCGAAAAAGAATCTACAAACAACGCATTTTTTCGTTTAAACACAATGTCATAATTGCTGTTATCTGTTATACGAGAAACGGATAACAGATTCGACGTCATATCTTTCGCAAAGTAAACGTTCTTAATTTCACCTAGGCCATGTCTCATTTTAAAACGGATTTTTCCTATTTTCGTCGCTTCGATGATTTGGTCAGTTTTTGCCACCTTAAACTTAACGGGCATCTTTAATTCGATGGCATCAGTCAAATAATTCTCGTTTCCTACAATATGATCAACAGATGCAGAATCAAGAGAAAATTCAGACTCCTCAATATTTTCTACAACGGAATTGACCAGCCTTTCTTCGTCAGCACGAGTTACAGCAAAGGCTACCGCAACATCGGATTCAGAAACTACGTTAACCTGTCTACAGTTTTTAGCTATATGACCTTGACGACCACAATTGTGGCATTTGACTGAACTAAAATTTTTATTTCCAGCGAAAGCATTATTTGTATTATTATTCATGTGACAAAATTTTGCAATGTGTCCAAGCTTATCACAATTGTGACACTTTATTCCCTTCTTGTTAGTATTTAAATAACAGTTTTTAGCAAAGTGCCCCAGTTTCTTACAAGTGTTACATCTTACTTTGTTACTATTATGACTAACCTTCATGACTACCGATTCGTTCTTCTTAGTATCCGATGCTGACGGCTGAACATCTTTTTGTTGCTTGATTTTCTTACTGTACGTCAACAACTGCTGTTTAGCAAAACTTAAAGTTAGTTGTTCTTTTGGTGTGCTCTCGATGATTTGCACTTGCGTCTTATATTCCTCTGCTTCCAAAAGAGTCCACAGCATATAACTAACAGCTTCTAATTCGCTTACTTCTGCACCGGCCACTCTGAGTTCGCGCAAGGCATCTTCAAATAACTGAAGATGTTTGTCCATGTCGTTTTCTCCGATCTTTAAACCAAGAATCTTCCTTCTCGCATACATTTGCGTCGGCATATCACTTTTCATGAAAACTTTTTCTAATTCCTGCATGATGTCACGAGCATACTTCTGATCTGTGCAGTATGATAGATGGGAGTCCGCAATATTCTGCATAATGATGCACTTCGCTTTAGTATTTTTCTTTGACCACGACCTCTGCTGCGGTTCCTGTGGCACCTCCTCAGACACGGTTTCCAACACTTCTGCAAGTTCCAACATACTTAAAATTCGCGTTCGCCAATTTGCAAAGTTCGTGCCGTCAAACGGCCTCGACACTTTCAGAAAATTCTCGATCGACATTTCGACTTTTTCACTCGCGGGCATCACATGTACAAATCAAACTTCGGACTCACGTATTTCGAAATTCAAAAATTTCAACAAACATCATCGGCACCAACGCAGTGGCGAAGCGCGCTGGGCCCATAACCTGTGAACATTTACTACTCTAAAATTAACCACTCTGACATAAAATTTACACTTTATTATTCATAACCATTTTTACAGTGCCCTTTTTAAAACAACTAAAACATCTCGAGTGAAAAACGTTATCATGGAAACCTTCTCGAAAAAACGATTCGGCACAAGCTACACGTGCATACATGTGGTGTGAGCGGTTTGCAGTCACGATTAAGAACCGAACAGCCCATACTTAACTTGATACTTTTAACAGTTAGCGGGTGAAATGAGTGACCATGTTGTGTACCTACTTTCAAATAGAAACACTGCTATCTTTCGTAGGGTAAAAAAACGAGTAAAAATTATTCTGCCGGTAGAACTGATTATAATTTAATTTTTTGGTGATGATGCAGTCGAATTTAGGACAAATTTTCTTTGAAAGTGAATTTCTAATCGACTTAATGATAGTTGAAGTTTGCTACACGCTTACAGTAAATCATACGTGATCACTCCTCTGGCTTGGGTTGACTTCTTAAGTTTTGACTGATGGCTGATAGCTGATCACTTCTTTAACAAAAAGTGTCTGAGAAAAAGGATCTAATGCATAGGTTGGTTTAGATACATTTTCTAAGACATTAGTTCCATGTTCTTCTAGTCTCCTTGTTCTTTTCCACCAACGTAATATTGGAATGACAAAATGTCATTACAAAATTGTTTTGTCAATGATTCATTTTTTTGTTATGTCATTTCCATTTTGTCATATGACAAAACTGAGAAATGGTTTTGTCATTATGACAAAATTCCTAAAATTCAATTGTCATTTTGTCATTTTGTTTTGTTATGTCTAACAACACTGCTTCCTCGCCAGAATGCTGATTTTGATTGTAAAGTTTCATGTCTCTGTAGAGCGAATATTACCCTCGCCAGATTTTGAAAGGGGGCTGGCACGAAAGTCGTTGAATCGGCAGAAATTTGGTTGTATTTTTTGGGAAACAGAAATGATCGGATAGTTTACTAAATGGTTTATCAAACTTTTCCTGACATATCGATGAAAATCAAACAAGTTGAAGACAGCGGATTTTGAAAAACCAGTTGTTAATGCGGGAAAAGTGTTTGACAAAATTGTACTGGGAAAAGACATGTTGCAAGTTGTGTTATAGTTGGAACCTTACAATGCTTGAAATGTTTTCATAGCCAGTATAATGTAGCCTGAATCGCTCCTAGTAGGTTGTGGGGACTGATGTTTGAAAATATTATTTCTTATCAAATTATTACCACAAACAATAATCTACAGTCTACCCTTCTGGCGACTGCTATCTGAATAGTATTTTCGAAGTATTTCTTATCACTATTGTTCTATCTATGGTCCTTTCAAGAAATGTAATATAGATGGCTTGCCCTGCTCAAGTATAATTTTCAAAGGACTGCCATTTGTAAATCGAGTTTTCTGTTTTCTGTTCCAGGTGAGTCATTTGGTTCTGTTTACAATAGTATCTTTGCGAGTCGAAATTGTAAGTATTTGATTAAATTTTGTGACCCGTTATGGCAATATGGCTTATGGCTCCCTGGGGCCTTTATAATATAAGTAAATCTATTGAATTGAAATGAAAGAAATTGGATGCATTAATGTGTATCAGTACAGAGTGTAAAACATATATATGATTACAAAATGTAGAAAGATAAAAAGGCGGATGTGTTATTTTACGAGGGTCGGTCAGTAAGTTAGTTTCCCCCTTCTGTAAAAAATCAGGAAAGTGTGATACGTGACTGGAAAATATTTTATTCGAAAATTTACCGTAAAACTACTTTTCTACATAATTTCCGAACGAATCGAAACATTTAGCGTTTCACTAGTTCGCTAGTTCCACCAGCGAAGAAATCTTGGTCAGATTTTTGGAAAAACTAATGATCAGCTGCTTCTTCATCTCTGCTAAAATGGCGACCAGCTAGTGCGCGATTGAGATTTGGAACCAGGTGATAGTCTGAAGCAGCGAGGTCGAGAGAATATGGTGGATGGTTGAATGCATCCCACTTGAGATAGTGGAGGAGGCCTCGAATGATGACGGCAGTATACGATCTGCGGTTGTCATGAATGAGAATTAACCCATTAGGCAGTTTGCGCGGCCATTTCTTCTCAAATTCTGTCTAGAGGCCCACTAAAGTATCAAAGTGCATACCTGCTTTAACAGTTTGCCCCTTCTCTGCGTATTCTTCTAGCAGAATTCCTTCGGAATCCCAGAACACTGTCAAGAGAACTTTTCCTGTCTACTTTTCTGCTTTGCACTTCTTCAGTATCTCTTCGTCTGGAAGTTTCCACACTTTCGATTGCACCTTCATTTCATGCTAATAGGGGTAAGTCCATTTTTCAACCCCTGTAACAACACGGTCAAGAAGTGCCTCTCCTTCTTTATTGTACCGGGTTAGAAAATTGAGAGCCGCCGTCATTCGATTTTCTTTATGCACACAGGCCTATAGCTTCGAATCCCACCTGGCGGACGCTTTCCTCAACCCAATCTCATTTTGAATAATTTTCACTATGGAACCATGCGAGATGGGATTGCAGGCCTCTTCGCGAAAAGATCCCTCAAGTTCAGAAATAGTTCGCCGTTCATCTTCAGCAAGTTAATGTGCTTACCGTGTTGATGGTGTCTGTCTGGGCCTGCATGCACGTGTTTCATCTTCGCAATTTGTACGACCCAAAGTCATACAGGGTGATGTATGTCCACACTGCACGAGCGGATAGTACTCACCAAGCCAAGTAAAAAACTTCCTACGGTCGAGTGGTCTATCCTCAAAATTGAAGGAGCTACGATTTTTTTAATTTTTAATTTCGCTGAGTATTTCCAATTTTTGTTGAAAAACAAAAAAAAAGTTGTGCATTCGTTCTTCAGTCCACTCGGAGTACAACTTCGTCTGGTGATACTCACCCATGTTTTAATGGCTGCATAGCTCTGTAACGCAAAGGCGTTATCGAAGTAGAAAATGTTTAATTTCCTTTTTTTTTGGAAATTGAATGAAACATAACGTATGTTTTCGGCATAAATTTCTTAATAAGTGGGTATTTCATCAACGTAAGCAGGTGATCTTAGCGGACAAATTAAAATTACACTGGGCAGTTCGGGATCGTGAAGGACGGAGAAAACGGAGGTAAAGTCAAAAAAATTGCGAATTAAAAAATGTTTCAATTTTATGGATTTCAGTTCATTTTTAAAAAAGAGGAAATTTCTACACTCGCAGAAGCCAAACATTTGGCTACACAACTTAGACCAGACCGAATCTTTACAAAAAAATTTTCAAAATGACTACCACGGTTGTCAAAGCACAACCAGGCGCGTTCTCCAGCTGCATCGGTTGTTCTCTGCAGTATTTCAGTATCGGCTTTGATCGCGGTACACGCGGCCTTTATTCGCTCCTCCAGTTCTTCGCGAGTCTGAATATCCACTTGGTATAAAATTGTCTTAATTCGGCTCCAAATGCTGAAATCTAGCGGCGTAAGGTCTGGAGATCTTGGTGGCCAATGCACTGGGCCGTTCCAACCTATCCACCTATCAGGAAAAACAGTGTCTAGATGTTGGCTCACAATATTCGTCAGGTGAGGAGGCGCGCCATCGTGCTGGAACCACATATTATTTAGAGTATCTAATGGTACTTCGGCTTCAGTTAAGAGTCGCGGCAAATCATTCTTTAAAAAATTCAAATACATTGCTCCTGTTAATCTTCTGTCATCGAAGAAGTGTGGGCCTACGAATCTTAAATCTCGTCTGGAAATGAGTTTCTCTTTTCATGTGCGGATTTTTGTACGCGTAAACGTGCTCGTTGTGAATATTGGACATGCCGTGCCGGATGAACTGACTTTCATCTGTGTATAAGATAAGGGGACGAAGATTCTCGTGTTGTATCATCCATTCTGCGAACGCCTCTCTTTGACCAAAATCTTCCTCCAGCAGATGTTGAACACGAGTAAAGTGGTACGGGTATAATCCTTCTTCACTAATGACTTTCCAGACATATGACACCGATGCTCCAAGCCGATGTGAAATATCTCGTGCGCTTATAGTCGGATTTTGTGTCACCAAGTTGATTATCTCTTCCTCCATTTCGACCTCTTCTTGAGGATTGGCAGATCCACGTTCTTTCGTTCGCGCAAAGACTGAACCTGTTTCCGATAGTCGCAAGTGAAGGGAGCTGAAGACTCTTCGATCAGGAGTTCGGTGCGATGGATACCTGTTGGCATATTGTTCATGTGCCTGTCGAGCGTTACCATTACACGAACCGTATACGAAATGGATATCCGCATATTCTTGAGCGGAGAACATTACACTCTTCATGTCAGCCATGTTTATTTTTTACTTTACGACTAATCAGCTGAAACTGACTTTCGTCTCATTTGTCAGTTTCCTCTGTAACAATACACTGTGAGTATTCCATGGAAATTCGATTAAAAAGAAATAAGTCTGTATGATCTTCAATTCCCTGCGAAGAAACGTATGTTCATACGTAGTGAGATAGCGCTCTTGTTGATTAAAATTGAACAATGATTTTTTTTAGTGGAAACTTGCAAATTGCCCTATGCAACTGCGTCTTCTGCGTATAGGCAAATCTGGGGTTGCATACCTCCTATAGTTATGATTTCTTGAAATCTTTGTTAAGAGGTGAATTTGTTGTTTCTATCAATACTTTTAGTCTACGCAGTTAAATTAATTTTTTCAAGAAAAAATTTTTCTCTAATGGGAAGTTGCATACGAAAATTTTTCGAGTTTCATCCAGAGTTTCATCGAAGTCGATCTTGTCACTTTTTTTTTTTTTTTTTCTTAATTAACCAATGAGAATTATATATATATAAATGTCTTAGTGTGGATAACATTAGGAATTCCTAAAAATCGTATGGGTAAGTCCTCAACTTACGTCTTGATTTAATGTAACACATGGATCAATAATGCAATCTTAAAATATAAGGATATGGTCCAAATGTAGGGACCAGATGATAACTAAAAATAAGTATCTGTATCAGTGCATACATTGCTCCTTCTAGCAGTATTAGATTATCTTGTATAATGCAGACATTTCATATCCGCAACTCCAGGGAATTATGGTCGTATAGCTCTTATAAATATAGATGGCATACTAGGATGTATCTCTACATACGCCTCTTGCTTGAGCCTCTTACGATAGTTCCAATGGGCCTAACTGAAGATGTTCCAGCCTTCGGAAGATCTCCTGATGTAGTATGACTTGTCTCTCGTACCTTACTCCTATGACTAACACTCCTTTTCTGTGGCACTGTTACCTGTTTAATATTACCCTTTCCTGGCTCTTTGGCTGAAGAACTTCGTTTCTTTTGAAAAGATTCTTCTGTAGTGGAGTTTAGAACCTCCCAAAAGGCCGTTTCATTTTGACTGCCACCTGACCTGAATTCTTCAATTGCAAGGTTGACGGCTTCTCGCACCCAATAATCCTTAGTGCCGACCAACTGTCTGATCCTAGTGTAGGATCTGTTGCTCAAATACTCACCCATGCTCTGCTGGTCTGATTGCGATAACTGTCCTATAGCACTAGGATCATCAAGATCTTCTTCAGATTCACTAGTGTCTTGAGGATCAGTCGTAGCAATTTGTAGAACTTGATCTTGAGCAGATTTGGACTTGGGTTTGGACGACTGGTGACATGATCGGGAATCAATCTCTGACTCACCTTGTGATTCTTCAGAATCTTCTAGTAATTCATCCAGTTGCTGCGACATCTTTGGTATTGTTGTCTGGATCACTTTCAATGATGCGTCTATAGATTTTATTGAGTTTTCTAACATTTTATTCTTAGCTTTAAAGCCCTCTAATTCGCGCATCACTGCGTTGACAGTATCCTCAGCCCCTAATTTGTCATCTAGAGAAGACGTAATGAGGTCACTGAGTAATAAGTTATTGGATTTTAGCTCAGCAACTGTATTCTTTATTTCCTCAATACTCCGTGAATTGTCTACCACAAGCCAACCCAAATTTCCGAGATATGACTGTATGTGTTGCAAAATCCAAGTGCACATTGCTGTCCCGACCGAGGTTGGTGAGGTTTCTATATTATGTCTGTCGACCATAGATAGTAACTCTTGTATACCCTCATCATCTACAGGGAATTCTGCCATGGGTTCGCATATGGTTCTCATAACATTGGCGCGTACATCCTCTGAAGTTAAACCTTGTGATTTCCTGTTTTTGTTGGCATATTTCTGGTGACTCTTTTTCTCCTTTTTGTTTGGCAGTTTGTCAATTCCACCATCCTCAGTTTGCTGATTCAAGCTAGTAGGTTCTGCGATGTGCGTTACATCGGGGCAACTGCTGGCCTCCTCAGCCGGCAATGTAGGGGAGTGAATTTGTAGGAGATCGCCAGTGGACACTCCACCTGTAGCACAGGTTGTTGATTCTGTACTCTCTGTACTACTCGCCATAGCCTGAGGGTTCGGATTGTTATTTGTTGATTTAGATTTATTTGCTTGAACTGAAACTAATTGCTTTGCAGCTAACCTTGCAAAGGTTGTAGGATCCGGGATCTCACCACTTAGCGCACCTAAAATCTCTGCTCCTAAGAACTTCGGTGAGGATTTCCCTAAGGTGGATAATGCTGCCTCTGAATCTATGAGTTCTGACACTGAAAGATCTGATATATTTGTCTTTATGTTCGTCCTCTCTTCTTTTACTCTCTTCCCTGCTTGCTTGTACAAGGTAATAAGGCTCACTTTCTTAGGAGTAGATGCACTATCACTTTCCCTCTCACGGTTGTGAGTATTGACCGGTGCCAAGTCTTTATCAGCCTTGATTTTCTTGTTTTGTTTGCTCCTTTTATTGAGGTATCAACAAAAGAGGGGGGAGGCATGATGTTTTAGTTTTGTCTATTGTGTGAGTATCTAATATGCGTTCATACTGCAGCGGTTTTCGCAGGTTAGCGGAGAAACGGACTGATAGTTACGCGATTGTTACAAGGTGAGGCAGAAGTAACGCAACCGAAAAAAATTGAAATAATGAACAAAAACTTGAGCTTTATTGGACAAAAAAAAGTGTTATAATAAATGTTGGAAAGGACCTCCGTCGTTATTCATACCGCCTCGTCTGTTGTTGCTGTCTTTCTCCTTCCACATCGCTGTTCGTCTTTCACGACTCCAGTTTCGTTAAACTTCCGCAACCAGCCGACCTTAAGCCGACCGACGGTAGTATACTCGAATTACCTGGCTCGGGAACATTTAGAAATGGCTTAAGAAAACGTTCTTTCACTTTTTTCAGCGATTTAGTTTCGAAATAATGACCCAAAACAAAAATTCTCTGATGTTCTGTTAGCCGGGGTATGTTTTTGTTCAGAAGTAAATATTCATTCAGAACACAAAGCGCAACTGGTACTACTGAACCATGCTTTTGAACATAGTATACGTATACGCTATTTCATTTTATCCATTTCTAAGTCCCAGATCGTTTTCTATCTATAGGCGATTTTTGTGAAACTATATGCGCACCTCTGCGTCAGGAATTGTACCTATTCTATGAGGAATTACTTCAACCAAGGTAAACACTTCGTACTCAGTGTATTTCTTCAGTTGTGATTCTCGTATAATGGAAACTTACGAGTTATACTCTTGTATCAAGAATTGATAGAATAAGGACTGGAGCTGTTTCTTTGAAAACTGAATGTTAGCTTGGAAATACTAACTCGTATTCAATACAATTTAAAGGGTTCTACGTTACCTATGAAATTTTCAAACTCATGATGAAGTGGAATCGGATCATCGACATACTCATCATCCATATCTAAATATAAGTTGAAGAAATGTATCAGTGTTCTTGAGTACAACTACTTTCAGTTATACATCACGAAATACAGCGTACAAAATCAAATTTTCAGAAATTCTGTTAAAAGTACGTTAAAATTGAATAAGCACTTACCCCAGTTTAGGTCAATTTCTACTTCTTCGTCTACTTGCAAGGCTGAAATAAATAACTTTTTAATGATTGGATGTTTGAGTAAGTTATAGGTCAGTAAAGAATACATGTACGGTATTGTTTACATGTTTTGTTTAAAAATTGCAAATAAAACAATGCTATCCCCGAGATGTGGAAGCAACATTCATATGATTAAATTATGTTGAAGGAAGTAAATTGGGCAGCACAGTCCAAGGTACTACATAAAGAAAATATGTATATATATTGCTATTCCACAAGCACTTTGGATAAGCGCTGAGTATTAATTTGGGGAGAAGGAAGAGCTGTTCCATCCAGTTATTGCAAATTATTGTAAAACTTAAAGATTCGGTACTTACGGGCAGCAAATCAGCATCAGTTGGATATTTATTAACTAACTTTCTTTTTGTACTTAATATTAGTACTAATTAAATTCATAATGAACACTTACGTGATACAAACCCATTCCAAACTTTATTAATCGCTTATTCTTCTTCAAGCGCCATACCCGACCGGGGGTCGGCGACCACATCTATCGTATGTAATTTACTTTTGCTTTCCCCAAAGTTCTTTTGCGTTACGAGTTTCTTTTTCCTTATTGCCAAACACACAAACAGTAACAGTTTGTTCTGAAAACTGGCGGCTGTTCAGTACATGCTGTTAATCCACCTTCCTTGATTCTGTTATCGCTCTGTGTCTGAGACTATAGTGACGTTCGAAAAAGCCTGCATCAACTTTTCAGGCCGGGCTGGGATTTAAACCTATGCCATACGGGTAGGAAGCAGGCGATCAACTGCTCATCAAGTACAGAATGATAGGTATGCATTTTTTCCCCTTTCGTTCCAATCATGTTCACTTTTATGTGCACACTTAAGTTTATTTTACAATAAGCCTAAAGCGTGAATAAATTTTGAAACTAACCTATTTCATTTTCCGAACAATGGTGACTCATTTTTCGCAGGAAAAAGTCTACAGTTATTCTGCCTTCGTCCAGTTCGGTGGTGGCTTTTTTTATTGCATCGTCGTGTTTCTTCCACTTCTTTCTTGGAGGTAGTCGAATATCTCTGCCATCCTTTAAGGACCAATACTCTGCCGCAAATTTGTGCTCCATTATTCTGAGACCCTCTGCAACAACCATTTTGTAATGTATTACCTTTCTTCCAAGTTATAAATGTACCGAGACTGTACTATTAACTATCAATCTTTACCTTACCACCCTTCACTTATGCTGTATTAAAAGTTACTATCAATTGAACCAATGAGTTTATTGATGTATGATTTGGAGCAAATCACTAATATTAGCACAATGTGAACCGTTTATATCGCACTACCACTCCACCGACTTATCAATGGCGACTGATTAAACCTTTTCAGATTTAAAAAGGAAAATGCACGTCTTTCATATTAGTCCAGGATATATTTCCGTAAATACTACAAACGTTTCTTTTCCTTCTTGATGCCGTTATCAGAAATGTTCATTTTGGTACCTCATTCCATTGCCGAAATTCTCGGTTTTTTCGTCTCCTACCATCTTAGTACCTCATACGTACTGTTAAACACATACCCGTGAATTGCCAGATATTAGGATGAACAGCATTTCTTGATCCTGTCATGTATAGTGTCAAATAGCCGTGAAGAGCTTCCAGATTATTATTGGTATGTAATGGCTGTTTATAAACGCTGAAAACATCTGGTCCCACACCTGCAAATAAAATTTTCATATAGACTATTATGCATTTTTCATAAGTGGAAGAAATGAGTCATATAGTAAGAAATATATACTTGTCATCCAGAAGCCGTTTACATAAGCCATCAGTCGTTGAAGTGCCCCACGGAAATTCTGTAGCAGAGCATTTTGCTGAATTTCGTGGTCCTCACAGGCTATCCCTTCAACGATCTTCTCTGGTGGCAGCAGCGGCAATGCCATCAGCATTCGGACTACTTTTCTCAGATGCTGATTTTCCGAATATTGGGCCTTCCGTCCCAATTTCATAACCCTCCGGAAAATAGACTGAAAATTATTAATAACATAAATGAGAACAATAATTACAGCACATATACGCGCAAGCTGTTAATTCTTCAGTGGTTGGTCTAGGTTTACTACTTGTAGACACCCTGAATTATTATCAACTGCATTAATAAATGTTTTTTAAAATCAACAACTACACTTTATAGTAGAAGAAAATATTCCAAACAAGTACTGAAACCATTTCATAGCATTTGACATATTTTACACGAGAATATTACAAAAAATATTGAAAAGAACGTTAGGCTGGAACCTTATGAAAAAATGTATACATCAACGTTTAGAATATAAAATTGAACTTACTTCTGGAATTTCCAAGAAAATGCTTCCTAATATTTGATGATTATGCCTTTTATAAGGTCAATGAAAAGAAAAATCTTCACACCTGATTATGCCTTTTATAAGGTGAATGAAAAGAAAAATCTTCACCCAGAAAGGTGATTTATATAGCTTGTAAGTATGTTCAAATCCCTAAAACTCCCAAAAAGAAGGTAAATTTTTTTGAGGAGTAAAAAATTGAAACACCAAAAGGAAAATCTAAGCCACCAGCTATATTTTTCTAAAGAATTTCAGCTGGAGTACCCTTTTGGGACGCAGAAGGAACGTTAAAGGAATTGAAAGTTTATTTTATCTTCTCCTTGTCTTTTCAAAATTATAAAATTAATAATAATCAGTTTACTTTTCATACCCTGCGAGATTCTAGACTTTCCCACAGTTTCATTCTACTAATCACTCCCCTCAGAACTTGGATATACCAGTATTTTTATTTTCATTAGCTGTCGCTCCAGTGACGTTTCGACGTTAATAAAAATAATGGAAATATATAGATAATATATTCAGGAGGCATTATACGTACCTACTTCTCCGAGTTTTGCATATTTCAATCATTTTAAAAGCAAGGCATTCATTTTTTGAGATATAAAGATTCCTCTTCTAATTAATGTATCGAAAAAAATGCAGTCTAGAATCTGGTCTACATGAAGATAATTGAGTTTTGGAAGTTTTAAGATCCCAGCGTTAATGTATGCTGTGGCAAATTTTGGATTCGATATTGTAAAGACTCCTCTCTTCCAAATTTTGATGAATAATGAGTAACATTCTTCTTAAACTCAGTTTTCTTGAGTACCTGATTCAAGTTTCATGATCTAAATGACTACTACGTTTCAAGGAAACTTCGAGCGTAATATTGAATTAAATGGCCAGTATCGATAACATCGTCATTAATATCTATACTTTTGGCCAAGTTAGCATGAAAATTTACTTACTCGGCTGTTCTAGGTGACACAAAAAGGACGTGTCGATCAGTATGTCCACGGTAGAAAGGTAATTCCGCGCTGACTTCTTTGCACAGCCCGAATCCGTATGGTATTCGCGAGGGCTTGGCCATAGCTGGCAAGACTGTCCGGAATAGGAGGCTGCATTTTCCTTCTATGCCATTGCATAGATTTTACCTCCGTCTTGAACGGAGCAGATGCTCCAACTTCTGCAGGATACCTGTAAGAAATGTTGTACTTCTATGATTTAATAAAAAATACATACAAGTAAATGTAAGCATAACCATCAAGAGGTTATGAATAAGTTATTTGAAAAAGTACACAAACAACTAAATCGCTGCGTTTTCCTTGATTCCGTTTTTAAGTGATGAAATATCGTTTATTTTTTATCTTGCCAAAAGACCAATGACAAGATATTTCTATAATTCAGTATAAAGCTGAGAACCACCTAAACTTTTATTGTGTTCAGACTTAGGATTCAATGTAAAGGGACCAGGGGACAGAAAGCTTTGAATTTAGTTATCAATTATTTTCTTTGGCGAAGGAAAACCTTAATCAACTTTACAAAACATCGAAAATTACTAGAATTCTGTTTAGGAAACATTACGTGTACTTACTTCCCCAGCACATGGCTATAGATAGCATGGTGTGACCCTAATTGCTCTCTCGCTGACTTCCGGCATTCTTTTTTGAATGCTAATATGGATGGCTTCAGAGGGTCACTCACATGCGTATGTGGTGGATTAGGCATTCAGGTGAATACTGCATTCCCACCAATTATCCGCATAGTTGCTGCAAAAGAATAATTTTATCAACATAAGTATGTTTCTGCATGTAAATACAAATTCTTTATGATAAATGGAATTGCTATAAGCTGACCCAGGGTTATAACTCGACGGTAATTAAGGGCGTACCTTCGAACAAAATTTTGCCCCCAGATAGAAATACAGGATTTTGTAAATTCTACTAGAATTCAGCGGGTAAGAAGTTTTTATTTTCAGTGGTTGGTGGTATGTATGCCACTGCTGGCAGAAACTGAGTAGTAATGAGCGGATCTTTTCCAAATAGGCCATAAGCCAAGAATTTGTTTTCTAGGACACCAGATTCCATATTGTGTGCTTCTTCAGTAAATGAAAATTGTAGAACAATATTGTTCTGAAGTAAGGAAATAATAATGCTCGACCGTTTTTATATCCATACAGGATATCAATGAATTTAGAAATAGATAAGAATTCATGTTCATGAACGAATTTCAGTTTTTGGCTCATTCGATGTTTATGGCACAATTTAAAACTACAAAATATCGATCACTAAGAGACAAGAAATGATTGTATACTGTTTTAGGACATTTTTGTCAAACAGAACTTTTTTAATCCCTTGTCTCACGAGCATGAACGAACCTAAACATTTGTTCCGATTTGCTGTACAATGAACAGTTTTCAGAAAGATGTTAAAGTTTACCAATTCCTCGACACTTTAACTGTTTAACAGCAAGTCCGAAAGTAAAAATTGAGTTTTACTGAAATATGACTTAAACACAGAAGCCAAGGATCAATGTTCTTAATTCTGCTATTTTTCTAAGATGAACGGATGGGTTTCTTCAGTGCCACTTTAATTAATACGTATTTCATGAATAAAAGGTCTTCTTCCATAAAAAATAAAAGGTCTTCTTCCATAGACTTCGTATCTCCTGGGATCAAATGGGAAACGGCCCCTTCAGCTAATGAAATAATTAAAATATTATTTTACTTCCAAAATGCAATAATACCTCGTGTTGGACATTGATTGTTAATGTACTTCAAATACACATTATTATTCTGTTCTTTATTTATACGGTAGGAATATCCATCTCCAACATGGTACAGAGTGCCTCTGGTGCTGAACAGTGTTTGAATCTCCATCACCCTATAAGTTGATAAAATCGCATACAAAATAGCAAACATCAGAAAGAAGGCTTTAAAAAAAAAATCCACAGAAAAGTGTAAAAAAATTTACAAATCAGACAAGGAAACATAAAAAAAGTACTGATAAGTCAAGTCATGGGGGAGGAGGATGACCGTGATAGGGAAGGGGTTCGGGGTGAGGGAGAAAAGTTGCAGATTGCACGTGATGTCCGAGGAGGGAGGAAGGATGTCCCGGATAAGGAATCATGGGGGAGGGTCATGATGGATGGAGTGATTATGTGATGGGGCAGGGGTCATTCACGGAGGGAAGACTGGGATGGTGTAGAAAGCCACATAGAGGTAGGGATTTGTGATAGGAAGGAGGGTCATTGTGGAGACTATAGTAGGGGACGTGGTCGTGGTACAGTGTACTGATGGTTGGAAGGGTTGGCATTGCCAAAGTGGAACAAGGAGCTATCAGTAAGCCTAAATTGAGAAGGATTCAATGTTCTGGAATTGGGGTGACCTCACTTTGAAAGTCCACGAAAGATTTCAATCGAATAATAAGAAAGTAAAGAATATTAATTTTTGAATTTTGAAAAAAATCACTGAATAAACTTTTAGAAAAAACGAAAACTTGTGTAAAAAAAAAAAAATAGAATAAAACAAAATCTTACCTGGGTAGAATCTGAAACAGATGAACTCGGAAAAAAAATTAATATAAATACTTTCAAAATTAATGATAAATTTAAATGAATAATAAATTTTAGCTCAAGCAAGAAAAATTAAGAATCTCAAACGAGAACAAATAGAAATTAAAGACGAATGCTAGCGCGCAAAGGTAAAACTTCTAGCAATTAATGGTTCAATAAATCTACATTAGTTCCACTTAATAAGAACGAAAATTAGTAATTATTATATTGTTTAAAAACGTTCACGCAGAAATTCGCAAAAACCACGAATATTAAATCACAAAAAGTAAAACGTTCGAAAAATCGACGCTAATATTTTTCAACACTTCATATAATGGTTGAAAACTCGAAAGAATTCAAAATTTTCAGACTTCTGTTGACGCAGAAGATGCCTCTAAGATTGTACCAGCGCAACAGATGACGATCCGAGGTTTCATATCTACAAAATACGCATCCTCCTTTGATTCAGTTGCATATTTCTCCTCTGGCAGCGTGCGCGTGGGTGACGTCATATACGCGACTGAAATCTACATTACCTAATTTTTCAAAAAATTTCCGCGCACACTTTCAAGTTCTAATATACATTTTTTTACGACGAATGCAGATAATGCCTTCCTAGGATCAAACTTATTTGGATACGTTAATTATTTAAGAATTAGTCTGCACGTTCTTGTTTGAAACTTTTGAAGCATGCAGTATTAAAATAACCCATTTAAATATACGACTACGAGTATAATAATAATAATTATAGGTTTGTCCCAGAATCCAGAATGACAGCCACAGCATCAAATATTGATAAAAACTTACAAAATATGATATTTGTACCTGTATTATCCCAAGATTTCTGTTATAACATGTTTTTATGAATTTCTAAACCTTGAAGGAATTGTATTTAGTCCATTTTCCCCTCTAAGAATCCCCATGATTGTGACTCACGATTAGTTTAATTTAGTGAGGGAAAAAAATGAAGATTAGAAGAAGGGAAAATTAAACTTATTCAGAATCTTAAAAATTTGGTTTTAAGTCAAAAGTATAACAAAATTTCAATTATGGCATCCGAAATATTAGTGAAAAAAAGGGAAATTGTGCCCTATGGCCACAGCTGTGTGAGTTTAACCTTGACTTACATCAAGTACATACTTATCATTTCAATTTCTTTTTTTTACTTTCGTTTTCCTTAATGAATCTTCACCAATTTTTTAATTAATATATTTTTGAAATATGTACGTAGGTCCTCTTTTTTTTGCAACTGCCCAAGAAATTTTTGTATTTCCTAGTATGGGCGGCGAATTTATAAGATCTTGATAATATCGGGCTGGCTACAAAATAACCCATCTGCAGCACAGCGTGACTCGGCCCCACAGAGTCTTCAAGGGTTCTTTCTTGGAAAGTAAATCGTTTTAATGGTATTCAGGAAGGCGACCACGAGGTCGCTTTACTTGTTTAGGACTCGCGTTTTCCGGAATATATTTATTGCTCATCTGTAGCCGCCAGAGCACCCCAGGCTCCTGAGAGGTATTCATTAATGTCGAGTAAATACAATGATTCAGATTACTAGAACGGGTAGACGAATTGCGGCTGAACGCTGCCTCCATCAAATTATGCAGCGCCATGCCAACAGCCCAACCGTGCACAGACGCAGAGGCGATACCGGCATAGTCCTCCCACAGATCGTTGGGTAACAGCCACCGTACTCTTAAAGGACATTGCTCGTATCGCGCGTGTAATGGGTCACGAACGAGCTGCCACATACCACCTTGAAACCATCCCTCAGAAATTCCCTGCGACAAAATGGTAGCCAAGTCGTCACATGAAAATTTCGTCGCGTTACGAGCGGGAACACGACATTGTGCTAGGGGCATTAGATCATTATGAAACGCATCAACTCTGGTAATGACGCCCTTTCTGCATGCGGCATTCATGATATTACTTTCTATAACGTGAGCCGAGTTCTCTGTTAGCATGCTGCGGGAAGGGATCGTGCTATACGAGAAACAAGCTTTCGCTAGAGCGGAAAGAATAAAAATTAGATCCAAGGAACTCTGGGGAATGTCAGAAAAATCCAACTCAATATTGAAACATCCAGGCGCCATAAAAGCGGCCACAATGATGCTAAAGTCCGTGTCGCGCTTGTCCGTGTCATCAAACGACGCAAGTTCAGTTCCAAATATCGACTTGGTCCATCCCTGATTCGTTTGCTTTAGGATGGACATCAAATTCGCTGTCTGGAACCTTAAAGCAGGTGCAGTTGTAGCTAATATACACCCAACGGAGAAGTGGCAACATTGAGGCAAGTTAGCGAGGAGCGGGTTAAGGTTATTCCCGACGATGAATGGGTTAATCAAACCAATTAATAACCGAATGATTTCAGAACAAATTTATGTGCACAATAACCAGAGCCCCGTAGTTTGTTTCAAATGCTCAACTTCGCTCCGATTTGTCCCTTCACACTGTTGGAGAAACAATCACCAAAAATGCCAACAATTATATCAAGCGTCTCCACAATCATCCCAACATTGAAGCAATAATTCTCGAAAACTTGTGTAAAAAAAAAAAAAATCGAATAAAACAAAATATTACCTGGGTAGAATCTGAAACAGATGAACTCGGGAAAAAAAAATTGATATAAATACTTTCAAAATTAATGATAAATTTAAATGAATAATAAATTTTAGCTCAAGCAAGAAAAATTAAGAATCTCAAACGAGAACAAATAGAAATTAAAGACGAATGCTAGCGCGCAAAGGTAAACCTTCTAGCAATTAATGGTTCAATAAATCTACATTAGTTCCACTTAATAAGAACGAAAATTAGTAATTATTATATTGTTTAAAAACGTTCACGCAGAAATTCGCCAAAACCACGAATATTAAATCACAAAAAATAAAACGTTTGAAAAATCGACGCTAATATTTTTCAACACTTCATATAATGGTTGAAAACTCGAAAGAATTCAAAATTTTCAGACTTCTGTTGACGCAGAAGATGCCTCTAAGATTGTACCAGCGCAACAGATGACGATCCGAGGTTTCATATCTACAAAATACGCATCCTCCTTTGATTCAGTTGCATATTTCTCCTCTGGAAGCGTGCGCGTGGGTGACGTCATATACGCGACTGAAATCTACATTACCTAATTTTTCAAAAAATTTCCGCGCACACTTTCAAGTTCTAATATACATTTTTTTACGACGAATGCAGATAATGCCTTCCTAGGATCAAACTTATTTGGATACGTTAATTATTTAAGAATTAGCCTGCACTTTCTTGTTTGAAACTTTTGAAGCATGCAGTATTAAAATAAGCCATTTAAATATACGACTACGAGTATAATAATAATAATTATAGGTTTGTCCCAGAATCCAGAATGACAGCCACAGCATCAAATATTGATAAAAACTTACAAAATATGATATTTGTACCTGTATTATCCCAAGATTTCTGTTATAACATGTTTTTATGAATTTCTAAACCTTGAAGGAATTGTATTTAGTCCATTTTCCCCTCTAAGAATCCCCATGATTGTGACTCACGATTAGTTTAATTTAGTGAGGAAAAAAAATGAAGATTAGAAGAAGGGAAAATTAAACTTATTCAGAATCTTAAAAATTTGGTTTTCAAGTCAAAGGTATAACAAAATTTCAATTATGGCATCCGAAATATTAGTGAAAAAAAGGGAAATTGTGCCCTATGGCCACAGCTGTGTGAGTTTAACCTTGACTTACATCAAGTACATACCTATCATTTCAATTTCTTTTTTTTACTTTCGTTTTCCTTAATGAATCTTCACCAATTTTTTAATTAATATATTTTTGAAAATATGTACGTAGGTCCTCTTGTTTTTTGCAACTGCCCAAGAAATTTTTGGTATTTCCTAGTATGGGCGGCGAATTTATAAGATCTTGATAAATATCGAGCTGGCTACAAAATAACCCCATATCTGCAGCACAGCGTGACTCGGCCGTCCACAGAGTCTTCAAGGGGTTCTTTCTTTGGAAAGGTAAATCGGTTTTAATGGTATTCAGGAAGGCGACCAGCGAGGTCGCTTTTACCTTTGTAGGACCTCGCGTTTTCCGGAATATTATTTATTGTCTCATCTGGTAGCCGCCAGGAGCACGCCCAGGCTCCTGAGAGGTATTCATTAATATGTGCGAGGTATAATACAAATTATTCTAGATATACTAAGAACAACTCGCGGTAGGACGAATTGCGGCTGAACGCTGCCTCCATCAAATTATGCAGCGCCATGCCAACAGCCCAACTGTGCACAGATGCGGAGGCGGTACCGGCATAGTCCTCCCACCAATCGTTGGGTAACAGCCACCGCATCAACTCTGGTGATGACGCCCTTTCTGCATGCGGCATTCATGATATTACTTTCTATAACGTGAGCCGAGTTCTCTGTTAGCATGCTACGCCTACGACTGGTAGAGCCTCGTAGTGAGGTGCACTCGATCTTCTCCGATGCGGTCTCAGCAGAGACCGTGCTTCCGCTCTGATGAAACTCCACATGAGTTACCTGGTGTGACCTCTCCTGCTCCGTCTCTCGCTTCCATTCCTCTTCCATAAAGGTAATGGAAGTAAAAGGGAGTTTCTCTCTGACTTTCAGATGGATGTCAGTCCGGTTTCCGCTGTTATCCGTGTGAGATGCCGCCATGTTGCTTTTCTAATTCTGGATGTCTATCAAGTACATACCTATCATTTCAATTTCTTTTTTTCACTTTCGTTTTCCTTAATGAATCTTCACCAATTTTTTAATTAATAAATTTTTGAAAATATGTACGTAGGTCCTCTTGTTTTTTGCAACTGCCCAAGAAATGTTTCCTAGTATGGGCGGCACTGCCCATTCAGGCGGTTAATATTAAAAAAAAAAAACATATGAAACTATTCAGAATAAAATATCGTATTCCAAATTAGATTACTAACACACTAAGATTCAGATACAATTAAGAATGACTACTATGCTGTAATTTATACTCGTAGATCGGACTTGGACAAATTCAAGTCGCAAACGAAAGAATTGTAAATTCAAGAAGAAAATCAAAAAAGGATTATGATAAAATGCACCGAGACCCCAAAACTCACGAAATAGGAGATAAAGTAGTTATTCAAAATAAAATAATCTGAGAAGAAAAAATGAAAAACTTTTGGTAAAATCATCTCTCCTATTTTTGGAATAAAAGGTACTTAGTTTCTCTCTTTGAATAAAAATAATAATAAATAAATAAATTTGTCAATAAAGAAAGAAAATTGTTTTTCGATGCGAAAAAATTTGCCTTTTTTCCGAAAAGTTTTAAAAATAGTTATCCATAACAGATAAAATTTTACCCCCGCCTCAAAAAGAAGTGAAAGAAACCAACGGGGAAAAAATATTAGGCGCTATCGCCTCAACTGTTTAGTTCAACCTTGACTTTGATTCAGTAGGTACCTAATTCCAAATTATCATTATTTTAAAATAAAATGATAAATTTGCTCACGTTTTCATTAATATTTCTTAAAAAATTTTTAACAAATAATTTTTTGAAAATATGTATATGTACTGTTGGTATTTGGAACTTCCCGAAAAATTTTTGGCACTGCCCATTAAGGCCATCGAAAAAAGCAGATAACAACATTCAGAATAAAATATCATATTCTTTTTGAAGCATGCGAGCAACAAGGTGGTAGTTATAAAAGCCCGTTGGATCAAATAGACCACGGGATTCCAACCTAACGATGTACTCAGCTAGCCGCGACCTATCAGTGCACTTTCTACTATATCGGGATAGCATGCTATAGTAATTCTTAGGAAGACCGCTCTTCTTCACCTCCAGATATATCTCATTCCCGATGTATCCGTCAAGAAGATACCGAGCGTAAAGCCCAGTTAATTGATATATCGTATCATTCAGCATATCGTTAAAATCAGCTTAGACATGGTTGCCACTACGTGTAAGTATTACACGGGCGGCGAAGACACCCGCCACCCATTCCGTGAGGCTGTGCCATAGAACCCCGCACTTCTCGATTTCAAAACTGTCTCTTGGGAACACCTCGTTTCTATAAACGTCATTATCCGATAGCAGGCTAGAGACTAGCGGCATTTGTGAAGGCTTATGCTTATGCCACTTTCCCCCGCGCGTTTTCGAGCATTCGGTTTTGCACGTATATTTTCCGGTCTCAAGACCTGAGACTAGAGTCACAAACTCCAAAGTTTCTGTGTCGTCGCCTTCGTTGGTCAAAGGGTCGTCCGTACTGCCAGCGTCACTGAGCTTATCCTCTCTTCCAGCAGCACCTCGCATTCGTGATTTTCCTCCGGGTTTCACGGACTTATGTACTCTGGTATGCGCAAAGTCAATAATGTTGTTTGTGACTCGCTTCAGCCATATTCCAAGATGCAAGCGTCTGTGGTATTGGGCGAGAACCATCCGGACCATATGTCCGGAAACCGCGATGCTAGGGCTGCTAAGCGCTAAGGGGTTGTGCAAGTTGAACAAATCGGTGTATTTGCTAACGTGCATGTGCCCCAGAATTAGGGCCGCATAGCATCTAACCTTATCATAACTGTCGTATCCAAATTCATTCACCAAAAAGAACGATATTCTTTTAAACATGAAAGATTCGGATACTAACAACTGAACATCGTATATCTCCTGACAATAGCCTCCAGAAATGTAAAAGTATAAGTCGGTGAGTCGGGGAAGTCCAAAAATCCTCGAGTCCAATATGGCAACATCGCCAAGCCACGAGGTGAAGTCTTTAACCCCTGACGATAGTAAATCGCGCTCATCCTCCATCAATCTGGAGTCACAAAATATTGAGCTCAGAATAACTAGATGATCACTAGCATATAGCTGTCGAACATCGTCTGGGGTCAGCCAATTGAGCATATATAATGCTAAAACGAATATCTTTGAGTCCTTCTCCAACCCCCTAGCCCTGCGAATAAAAACGCAGAACGTGGGATCGAGTAACAGACTAGCATCGAACACCCATATGCTCCAAGCGCGTATGCGCCTACGAATGTAATTCTCGGTGAACTTATTCACATCCTGATGAGATGCTTTCAACTCATCGCGACATCGGATGCCTACATCTTGCGTGAACCTTATCCATTCGCCAAACATGTAGAAAATGGCTCTTATTTCATTATCACGTTCGACGTCCACCCCTTGATACCACGGCTGGGGATATAACGTAACGTTGCTTTTAAATATATATCTGTCCAAGTTAGATAACCTAATAAACGGAGACGGATCAAGGCGTAATATGTGGTTCAGAAGGTCGATTTCTTCTGCCACAGTATCTTCTCGGTCCTGGTCGGGCTCATGATCATTACGCACATCCCATACAAGATCACAGTCTTCAAACCCATGCTCACGCATAATAGCACATAACTGTGTGGCACTGGTCAAAGAGAGGCTCACGTGGGTAATGTCATAGGCGGGAGGGGCCCGCGCCCTCTGCAACACAAACCTGCGTGGTGCCCTCGAGATGAGCACCCATCGCTCCTCCTCGGTCTCGGCCGGCGGATCCATCCACCGCCCTGGGGTTGGCGGCACGGCAATTGCAGGACCCCTCGACTAAAAACACAACAACCTAACAAATTACAATTTTTGGTGAATTTTTCTACAAATCAGAACATCACCTCTCTTGTGACAGCCCGGATGATTCTTATTAATGGGGTATATAATATCCTCCATTATAGTAATCTCTTTAGGAACAGAAAGCTCATACAGGTGAGAGTCATTTTTAATAGGTACAGTAGTTGTCTTGTAGACCACAGTTGGAGGATCATATATTATTGGTATTTGTGATTACAGCTTGTATTTCTGCTTGTTCAGGGAAAGTACGAACTACTACCACATCAGCTAATAACCTTAATAAATCTGGATACTGTTTATAAGTTGTAACACTCAAAGATTAATCCCTCTAATTCAGATGTTTTTAATAGTCAACTGGAATTTTCCCATCTAGAAGATACTGTAAATTTCGTAAAAAGCTCTGTGGAGAATTTGGAACAATACCATGTAAGACCTGTAATATGATGTCAAGAGACTGTTTTTCACATAGTTGAGTATTGCTGAGTGTATTCAACAGTGCAATGATCTGATGCTGCTTTTTTATCAATAGAGTATTTAGTTCCTCAAGTTGATGTAACTCTAGAGATTGAATCTTTGTTACCTGTCTAGTCAACGCTCCTTCCTTAGATAAAATGTCAGTCATATCCTTCAAATGAGAAACTCTGTAGGTCAAGAGACCTAATGCTCCTAACGCTGATGCTACCACAAGTTCTTGTCTCTTCTCTCTACATGTACCAATAGGTGAAGATGCACATTTTAGAGTACGATGGAGCGATATACTAGGTATTGATTCAAACAGTTCCTGATGAAGTTCATACATTATGTCTTCTATGAGAATAGTTAAGTTATCCCCATATCCACACTTGCCAGTAATCCCCTGAATAGAAAAATTGTATATTATCGGGAGATGAATTTCATGCTGAAATTCTACAAGAATCCCATGCGGCTCCATCACAAGTCCTACTTCTGGTATGTGAATAGGTCTTGCCATGCCAGAATACCCTTCCGCATAGTTGGTAGGATCACTCAATACAAAGATTAGGGTCAACAACATTGTTGCTCCTAAATCAGTTAACCACTTAGTGATGATTTAAGTTGTACTTGATAATTAAAAGGTATATAATAAATTATGAGCCTAGAAATACTTACTGTTAGTAGATACTAAATTCAGCTAGATTAAAGTATGATAGACACATATAGATATATTTATCGCAAATCTTGATCATTATGATAAACAATAAACAAATTAAAAACAAAAAAAAATTACAATACAGCAAGATAAATTGATGGATACAATAACATCCTTCTTTCTCTCAACGCCCGCTCTCGAGCCACGTCCGGCCTCACTTGCTGTGGCCGGACAAATCCAACGCACGGGCGCTGTGGCGCCGGGTGACTGCTTTCTGGGGGCAGCGCCTCTTTGTCCATGTGTGCCCGGATGACATTCGGGGCACCCGCAGGCCACGACAGTGGCCCCCTGACGGCAACTTCCGCATAAGCAGCGGGGCCGCACATAATGGATCGTACTGTCCCGCTGCTCAGCTCCGTCGACTTCCACAAATCTCGATCCTAATCCTAGGACGCGAATATCCGTCCGGACAGCATCCATGACCTCTTCCATTGTTGTTAGAATATTAAAGTGTTCACGATTTTACAGCAATTTTAATTTTATAAAGAGAAATTGAATTTTGATATGAAAATTGTACTTTTTGAATATGACATATCATGGTGAATGACATCGTATCAACCTTCCTTTCAACGAGAATCCTAATATATTATATGTATTTCGAAAGAGGACAATTCAAGGAGTAGAGTGAGATAAAGAAGTGAAAATTGATTATTTTTTCATTTTTTTGATTTCCCACTCCCCTTAAATACAAAATAGTATAATGAAAAAAAAAATCACATTTTATATGGATGCTACGCAAGGAAATTTATATCCAGTACATTAAAAAAAAAATTTTCAAAGAAATTTCATGGTGGCTCAGCCCAAAGAGATGGAGGAAAATTTGCATCGTCGTCGACATGTGTATTTAGAATGTAATCTGAAAATTTGATAGCCTTTTCTTCATTAGGTGCTGCTTCAGCCAAAATTTCTAAAAATGCATCACTGATCATCCCTGGTGGTAAGAATGGCAAACCGAAAAACGTTTTTAGCCATTTTCCTATAACTGAGTCATTTGAAATGTAATCATTCTTCAAGCCTAAAGATTGGATCTTGCGAAACCAGGCTTGACCTAGGTGGAAGCGACAACATTTCAAAATACATAATGGGAACACCTCTAGTAGCGCTTGATGAGCAGCAATTTCAAAGTCCAACAGCATCATTTTAGGGTAGATTTTCCCCTCAGTCAAATGAACTAAGAATTGCCACATACTTTTATAACAATCAAACGTTTTTGCGGGTAATAAACAAAAAGCCACTTGCACATAATTGTGATTCATAAAGACGCGAATAGTATATACCTGATAAAAGTGTTTGGGGCATACATAAAAGGTACCATAAGCTAATATAGTATCTTGGTGGTTACACAGACATTGCAAATTTGAGGCACAAGTGAAAACAATAATACCACAATTGGAGTCAACAAAGCAAAACTGTTCATTTCGATTAGTAGAAAGACGCAACTGGTTACTACTCATTTGCAATAAGGCTTCCTGGTGTGATTTTGGTACAGTTGGCAAATGAGATCGTCGTTTATGATATATGGACTTACGAATCTGCTTTATATCACCAATTCCAATTGTTGAGTCTTTGTTTGAGTCTTCTTGAAGTGTTTCATGAATAATTTTAACTGGCTTTTGGCATAAATCGGCATTGCCTTTCTTTTACAAGCTGTTCTTATAACAGCTGCATCCAGTTTTTCTTGAGGTAAGGGCCGATGTGCTGCATGAATGAAGGGAGCTTCACTTATCAATTGAGTTTTGGCTGAATTTGTCACAACAGTTTCATTGCACGGTTTAAAAGTGCAACACCACGAGACATCATCATGTTTTAAATCTCTTTGATACCTATCTGTATTTATACTTGTTAACGTAAATGCATTTAACATCTTTATTAGTTTCACTTGATTCAAACTCCAGCGTAATTTTATGGAAAAACACATTCGCATTAAATCAACAATGTTCAACTCAGTATGCCGTTCAACTGAGACAGTTTTCACTCTCTCATTCACTTCTCACATTCCAGATAAGAAAATATCCGTTCATCACTTCTCACATGTGTACAAGTTATAACAAATAATCTTCCAGATAAGAAAATATCCGTTCGTTTCTGCTTTCATGTTTGTCCACATAACTGTTATGTACGACAGAATTAGGCTGTAACAGTGGCTGGCTTCGAAGTTGATTTCTTTCGATCACTAGGCCAAGCTTTTAACCAACTCCTACACCAAACATTTTAAAAGAAAGACTGGGAAAATGTAGTCCATAAGCGCAAACGAAAAATAGTTGAGAAGCGCAAAAATAATTTTGCGCTTTTAGGCTACTGACTTTTTTCCCCATTTGCGCATTTAGGCTTTACCGGTATACACAACATACCAAACTCGACACGAACTTTACAGAATAGACGCAAAAATAGAAATTTCTCAAGCAACATATTTCCGCATGTTAGAACGATAAAATGCACGGCGAATATTGAACTACCTCGTCTTCAATATTTTTTTTTTATAAAATCGGCGACGGAAAAATATTAAACTATCTCTCATTCACTACTTGTGAAATATCGTTCGCTGACTTGGGAAACAAGGCATAAAACTCACGTCATAGGCGGGAGGGGCCCGCGCCCTCTGCAACACAAACCTGCCTGGTGCCCTCGAGATGGGCACCCATCGCTCCTCCTCGGTCTCGGCCGGCGGATCCATCCACCGCCCTGGGGTTGGCGGCACGGCAATTGCAGGACCCCTCGACTAAAAACACAACAAATTACAATTTTTGATGAATTTTTCTACAAATCAGAACATCACCTCTCTTGTGACAGCCCCGATGATTCTTATTAATGGGGTATATGTATAATATCCTCCATTATAGTAATCTCTTTAGGAACAGAAAGCTCATACAGGTGAGAGTCATTTTTAATAGGTACAGTAGTTGTTTATATGTTGTAACACTCAAAGTCTTGTGCTTAAGTATTAATCCCTCTAATTCAGATGTTTTTAATAGTCCAATTGGAATTTTCCCATCTAGAAGATACTGTAAATTTCGTAAGAAGCTCTGTGGAGAATTTGTAACAATACCATGTAAGATCTGTAATATGATGTCGAGAGACTGTTTTTCACATAGTTGAGTATTGCTGAGTGTATTCAACGGTGCAATGATCTGATGCTGCTTTTTTATCAATAGAGTATTTAGTTCCTCAAGTTGATGTAACTCTAGAGATTGAATCTTTGTTACCTGTCTAGTCAATGCTCCTTCCTTAGATAAAATGTCAGTCATATCCTTCAAATAATGAGAAACTCTGTGTGTATTGTAGGTCAAAAGACCTAATGCTCCTAACGCTGATGCTACCACAAGTGCTTGTCTCTTCTCTCTACATGTACCAAGTAGGAGGATCATATATTATTGGTATTGTGATTACAGCTTGTATTTCTGCTTGTTCAGGGAAAGTACGAACATTTTTTTAGTTTAGCCCCTATCGCAACCTGATGGTAAAAAATAACCATAAGTTGCGGCACTATATAAGATAAAGAGTCGATAGCGATAACTCGCCCATCTCTAAATCTAAGTGCTGTGCAAAGAGATATTATACCTCACGACTGTTTTATCATACTATTAACGTAAAGAAACTATGAGAAGATTTAAAATAAAGGATTTCATTTATATTTTAAAATTAAGATTGTACATTACAGTTGCCCGAGAGCATCTATTTTACTAGTAACCTTACGTATTCTCGCTATAACCTTTCGAGCCTTCCGATATCGACTTCGACTTGAGCCCCCCCGTGTAGAGATCTTGCTCGCGTCGGATGGGATTGGCTGCGTCGAAGGCTCCTCCTTCGTGATCAAAAATTCCACTGCTTCCACAGGCAGATGAGATGCGAGATCAACTTCCCTCCTCCACTCCTCCTGCATGAAATCGATGCAATTGAAGGGAAGTTTCTCCCGAACCAATAATGCCACATCCGGAAAGTCTCTTCCTCTGTCTCCGCTGGTCATTTTGTCGGCCGAAGATACGGGTTTTTCCTCTGCCATGATTGGTTGTGAATACTTAGCTGTACGTTTTCTATTTCATATTTCTATAGCTTTTAATTCTTCTGTTACATACTTTATCTGCGAGTAGCAGAAAATGTTGTCTGACGGATTTTTCACTACTACTCGTTTTATCGTACTGCCCCGCTGCTCAGCTCGGTCGACTTCCACAAATCTCGATCCTAATCCCAGGACGCGAATATCCGTCCGGACAGCATCCATGACCTCTTCCATTGTTGTTAGAATATTAAAGTGTTCACGCTTTTACAGCAATTTTTAATTTTATAAAGAGAAATTGAATTTTGATATGAAAATTGTACTTTTTGAATATGACATATCATGGTGAATGACATCGTATCAACCTTCCTTTCAACGAGAATCCTAATATATTAGGTACGGGCGGTGAAGATGCCGCACGTTTTGAAAAATCGCCCCTACTCGGCGACTATATGTCGGATTGATCTGATTTTTTGTACACATATAGTTGAAGTGATGGTACATCACATGCTGGGGTCGAATATCAATTGAAGCCATAAATTTGCTAGTACGAGTAATTTGAAAAAAAGATATTTTTTGGCCATCTTCGACGACCGGGTAGGTAAGATGCCGCAGAGCGGTAGGGAAGATGGCTTATGGGAATTAACATGTAAAAATATTCGAAATTAGTTCTTTATTGTAAGTCACGAGTATGCACGTCAGAAAAGTAGACTAACGAGCGTAAATAAGTTGCTGGAGCAGCTAACTTTCTAGCAATCTGATGAAAATGAAAAAAACTGATGTCGTGTTTGACGTCCGGATATCCATACTCATAACCACTCTTCTCTTTCGTTGCTTTCGGTCGAAGAAAATCGCCAACTAGTCGCCCATTCTTTACTTTCACGATCTGTGCAATGAAACGTTTCGAGCTTCTCCCGTTGTCAGTCGGCAGCTGAACTACCACCCAATCATTCATGGTCACTTCTCTTACCTGTTGCGACGAAAAAGACGATTAGAGAACGTAAAATGTGCTAATTTTAGTCCCAAAAATTCTTTACCGACCGGAGAATGATGCGCATTTCCACGTGAATTGACTTGAACTTGTCTCACTGGTCTGCCGCGTTTGACTTCTACTGGTTTTTTATTCTCAGACTTTCGAGGTCTGCCGCGCTTAGTTGTTCCCGGTAGGCTGCGTTGTGCTGCAAACAGGACTTTCTTCGGCACACTTTTCTTCTGAAAAAGCATAATGTTATTAAATTGTGATTAACGTAGTGAGGGTAATAACAGAGAGGTGAGGCAAGTTACTTGTTTTACGCCTGCTCTTGTAAGCACAGCAGCGTGTTGTTTCTTTCGCGGCTTCTTTGGTGAAGATATGTTCACCGGCAGTGGGGCTACCTCGTTGATAATCTGAGTGGGCGAGACGACATCAGACGATGATCCAGCGTTACCGGATGATGTGGACGCAGAAGTTGAAGTTGGAGCACTGCGATCAGACATTGATCCTACGCTACCTGACGATGTGGATGCAGGAGTTGAAGTCGGAGCACTGCGATCAGACATTGATCCTACGCTACCTGACGATGTGGATGCAGGAGTTGAAGTCGTAACATTGCGGTTGTTGCTGCTACTACAAAGTAAGAACGCATGATCCGGAATTTCTGACGGTTTGAACGGATATATTCCAGTTGCGCGAAATCCATTGACTGCGTTAGTGAGAGTAGCAGACTTTTGCCATGCACCAGCTAACAGTGCTCCAAATTTTAAGCAATTTATTCTGCGACCGGGGTTACTGTACTCGAAATCGTTGCATTCGGTGCCATAGTGCGCCTTCAGCGCTTTGAAGAACGAACGATCAAGAGGCTGTAAGAAGTGAGTGGTATGGCTTGGTAAACATAGTAATATAATATCGTGACGCTCAGCAACATCGAAGACCTCTAAAGACGACGTGTGCGACGCATGGCCATCCAGTATCAGGAGTACTTTTCCTGGTGGTTTACGAGGCGCAAAATGAGTTTGCAACCAGTCGACAAATAGGTCACTATTTACGTACGCTGATTTTCTGTTCATTTTAACTTGCGAGCCAGCAGGCATACCATCTTCATACTCCTTCTTCTTATTGACTCCTTTCATAATGACATAGGGCGGCAGGTATTGTCCTTCGGCGCTACAACAAGCGACTACTGTTACAGTTTCACCACGTTCGCAGCTTTTCACGACGTAGACGTCTTTTGATCCTTTTTCCGCGATCACTGCTGTTGGTTCGTTATTCAACTGCAGACCTGATTCGTCGACGTTAAAGATTCGATTTGGCTTATCAACTAAGTCGTTATCTTTCAGAACTTTCCGCAATAAGTCGAAATACGCATCTACTTCTTCTCTGTTCATTCCTTCAGCACGGGCAAGCGATATTCCTTGCGGCTTTCGAATGCTCACATCAGAATTACGACGCAGAAAATTTCGCAACCATTCCTTTCCTGCTTTCTTAGATCTCTTGTCAAAGTTCTCCTCTTTTCCCATTCGAAGTGCTATTCGATACGCTAATCGTCGTACTGTCATTCTTCTCGGAGCAAATCCATGTTGTTGAAGCTTCTTAATGTGCACCACCAGCTTCGATTCTACATCCTCGCCCAACACAGGTCCTCTACCCAGCGAAGTCTTCTTACATTGTGGCTGCTTCAATTTACGACGAAGTGTTCTCTCCGGAATTCCCGCATCTCTAGCAGCTTGCCGCATCGAAACTCTGTGGACACGAACTGCTTCAACGGCTGCCTCTAAATCAGCCTGCGTCCACTTTCCACGGTCCGTTTTCCGAATATACTTCCCCATACGGATCTACAAACATCACAATATCCATACTTCAGTACGACGGATGTGTATTTAAGTAAATCACTTTAGAATACGCCAGCGCGGCATTTTCGCTGCCCTTGTATCTACAGTAATCAGTGCGGCATCTTCGCTGCTGCACATGTTGGCCATATTAGCTTTTTACTACAAATCTCTTCGGCGCACTCGTATTTGGGGCATTGTGCTTTCCGCTCGTTTCTCTTAATGTTATCGTAATCTACACCGTTCATACTAGTGAAATCAGTTCTTACCTGAGGAAATATGTATTTTTTTCACTGCAGAATGATAACTTCAAAAATGAGCGGAAAAATTATAATGCAAAAAATTCGACACATTTTCTATACTGTTCCTCATCGACGACGATACCGAAGGTTGATCTTTGTGAAAACTTGAACACAAGGTCTGTACACACTACTTCATAAGACAATGACGTCACTACACCGCATCAAGGCTGCCAACATCAGAATCTAGAAAGTGCGGCATCTTACCTCCCGCTGCATCTTCACCGCCCGTACCTTAGTTATAATATTTCGAAAGAGGACAATTCAAGGAGTAAAGTGAGATAAAAAAGTGAAAATTGATTATTTTTTCATTATCCATTTCACCAAATACAATAAAAATCGAAAACTAAAAATAAAACTTCCTTTTACACAAAGCGATACCTTGACTACTTGAAAACTCTGTAGACGTTATATCCAGCGACTGACAGAAATCCCGATCCTTATTTTGCAATATAACAAATTACCACCGCCCTCTCCCCGACCACCCAACAGTTCAGCTCCAGCATTTTATTCGCTCTACCATTTCCACCGTCAATATCGCACAAATTTTTCCTAGGAATCGCACTTCTTTACTTATGGACAATCTTCGAATTTTTTCTCCTAACCTGCGAGGTAGGACACCTATTATAATGGGCACTACGGCCGAGTACTAAAAATTAAGGCCACTTACAACTTAACTGAACTTTAATCCGAGATTTAAAATTTAACTGGCCAAAATCGGCCGCGTAAACTAAGATGAAATTCCGTTTTCTTTGAAATTTGGTCGTGTTTTCCTGGGACAGAAAAAAATTTCATAACATTGAATAGTATATTACTTATCAGTGACAGAAAGTAACCGATTTCCGAGTACGAGGCTTGCGGAGCGAGCGCAGCGAGTGACGCAATCGTACGAGGGAATCGGTTACTTTATAACACTGATACGTACCATATTTTAATGAAATATGAACGGAAAAATTAATTAATCCTTTTTAATTCTTATAATAACAAAAAAAAAAAAAGAAAAATGATAAACGACAAACGTAATAATATGAATATAACGCCTTCTCCGTCGTGAGTCGCCGTAGCATGCAGAATACATAGGTTCGTACAGAATGAATGAAGTTAAGCACACATCGAACGCCAGTACTTGGATGGGTGACCGCTCAGAAGTACCCGACGAACGAAATGGAGCAGCATTAAGTGCGAGGATAGAAAATTGGAAGGAACTCGACCGGTAATATGCGTGACGAGTTTCGAAAAATGTGAGACACGATTTTCGAAAGCGGTTATAGCTCACGGAAAACAAAATTGTCCGCTAAAACCAGCTGTACAGAAATGGACGATTTTCGAAGCCTAAAATTTCGCAGAAATGTGCCATTTTCCGTTCATATTTCATTAAAATATTATAAATTTGGTGCTTGGGAAACTCCGAAAAATTCTTAAAATAGGACCTGCTTCCAAAGGCAGAAAATAAATTCATTCGCGAAAAAATCGAATTTTTACCCTGTAATCTAATCTGATTGTACGTATATTTGTGATCTTATCTATAATATGATATTTGATCCGATGTAGTACCAGGAGTAAAAGACTAATATACCTACTAATGTTCTAGCGCAGTTTGCTCTATCAACATTTCTGGTTATCCCAAAAATGTGCAAAACTCAAGGAGGTTTTCAGACCCATTTTTAGGGCAAGATTGAACCATTTCGCATCGTCTCGAGTTCCCGACAACGCTCATTTTTTGTATCATACTTTCATCATTTTCTTTTTTCTTATACAATTTTGCCCAAACAAAATCATCAAAACTCAAAATTCCTAGCATAATCATTTATTTCTCAGTTTTTTTTCACGAATTTCCCAAAACTTTCTAGAAGCTGTCATTTACTCAGTTTTTAAACCGAAATTGAACCATTTTATCTTAATTATCTTCAAGTTGAAAAATTTTCAAACTTTTAATTTTTATTTTTTTACTTTTTTTTACATAACTTTTCTCAAAATCCTCAAAACTCAAAATTCTCAACGCAGTCATACTTTTCTCAATTTTTCATTCTTTAAAAATTCAAATTTCCACTTAGAATATTTGCCCATTTTCAGAACAAAAATAGTTCATTTTCTCACAATTTTTCATCGGGTCAAGTTATGAAATTTCCCAATTTCTTTCGTGAAACAAGCTTGCTCTACGCAAGTGTGTATCCAATTTTATAAATTTCCTAAAGTTTTCAAGTATTCTTTCTCGCTCCTATACGTGTAATTTTTTTTTTCTAGCGTCATCACGGACTTTTTATTTTTTTCATAACTTGTAAGAAGTTCGTAAATTTTTACCAACAATTTTGTACCTGTTTTTGTAAAAAATTCACCAATTTTTACCAATATTTTTGTGTACACATTTTTCATTAATATATTTATAGTTGTCAGACCTTTGAGAGAGAAGGCTGCATCCTTTGGTACGTCCTTGAACAATTTTTTTAATCTTATATTCTATCATTTTGACACAATAAAATTGTGATCGAAATTGAATTTGGCCTCTTTTGGAAGAATTAAAGTTCATAGCTTTATGATGACAGGCGCGTAACCAGCAATTTATTCCTTGGGAAGGCTTCAAAATTGAAAATCAAAAACAAAACAAAAAAGAGATGAGTACCTATTGACTAATTTGGTTTCGAATATACGTATGCCCCCGCCCCTATTTGAAAGAGCTTGTACGTTCTAATCGCATGAATCTGAATAAGGTACCTACATACATATTCATCAGGTTGCTGAGACCAGGAATGGGCAAGATCACTAAGAATGAGACTCAGATCACAGATCATGGATCTTGAAAAAGAAATTGATTAGGACCAAAGATCATCACGAAACGTTAACACTGATCCAGACTGTGATTCTTGTGATCCGTCGAATCAAAAAATAAGCAAAATAACAGTAAAACCTCCGTATAACGAATCCAAAGGGACTCCGAAAAAAATTCGTTAAAATTCGTTTTATAATTTTTTTTTTTTTTTTTTCTAAACAGAGTACACAGCGTAGATAATTTTTGTATGGGTACTGTATTATGGTGTAATGTACTCTAATACATACGCTATTTATAATCCATCTCTAGCAGAGCAGAGCTTCTCAAGAAAATGAGCCTTTTCTTGGATGAGGGGCCCTAATAAAGGCTTGTTCTGGTCCCTTATTAACAGCACCTATTGAAGGACTGCTTCGTCGACATCACCGTACTTCGCGTTCTCAATTTTTCGGTCGCGATTATTATTTCCGAAAATTTCAACATTTTCTAAAACCGACTCCCGATTCTTTATTACCGTCGATACCGAATTCGCAGCCAAACCGAATTTTGCCGCAATATCTTTTGTTCGAGCACCACTGTCCACATCGTTTAAAATTGACAAGTTCTCGGACACACTTATAATTTTTGGCTTCGATATTTTCATACTCTCCGGTTGACACATCGACCATAAATTGAATGACTAATAAAAGCGAATACCTATGGTCTCTCGTACAATATGATCAAGATGTTCACTATCGAGAGTAGTACATAAAAAGTGTGATACAAGCACACATTTTTTTTTTTTCGAAGAAAAAAAATGTGTGAATGTGTCACACTTTTTGTACTACTTCTCTCATCTTTTTACTCTAAATAACGCTTTTTCAGCATGCTCAATAAACCTCAACAAACTCAAAATCGATTTAAGAATCGATTTTCAACATGCTCAATCAACTTCAACGAACTCAAAGAAATTCTGGCTCAGATTTAATTTTACTACTTCAACCGAAAAAGCTGGATTATATTTACTTTACCATTACTCAACCGAAATTCCAGCATCCCATTTTTTATGGTTTTAAGTCCGAAGATCCTGACTCACCTTTTTTCGGTACGTTCACCGAGCTTCAATGGGGACTATTTCAGCAATTAAATCAGAGCAAGAACCCATAAAATAAATACGCTTATAAATCCAATGAACTCGATACAGTAATGAATCCGTAATTTTTCCAAGCTCACTTTTTTTTTTTTTTTTTTTTTTTTTTTTTCCCGCGATGGTCCACGAGTACTTAGTTTCGATCGCACAGAAATGTCCTTCACGAGATCGCGACGAATATCATATTGTTATCAATATTCTGCGGAAGTAGTGGTTCCTCAAGATGTTAACACCATTTGAAGTTGTAAATACCGGTAAAGCAGTACTGCATAACGAGGGAAGAACTACAGATACAATGATTATGATAACTGCTAGCAATATACTATTGGACGTACCGGCCTATTTGCCTGCTCGACACCGTCGGCAAGGTGTTTGAGCGTACCATCGTGGATAGGCTGGAGGAGCATTTTCAAAGGCGGAAGACGATCTCGAGCAGTCAGTACGGATTCAGAACTGGCCGCTCGACTGCGGACGCGGCGCTGAAGTTGAAGAGCCTGGCGAAGAAGGCGATCCGCGAGCGGCAGTTCTGCGCGGCGGTCAGCCTCGACATCAAGAACGCGTTCAACTCCATTCCGTATACGCGTATCATGGAGGCGTTGGAGTTGGCGCGGGTACCTGGTTACCTCGTGCGCATCATCAGGAGCTACTTCTCCGGTCGCCGGATAGAGATGGAGTCGGCGGCCGGACCAATCACACGGGAGATGACCTGCGGCGTTCCTCAGGGATCAGTACTCGGACCTACCCTGTGGAACGTCGCCTTCAATGGGATGCTGAGGCTGGCACTACCACCAGGCGTAAAGTTGATCTGTTACGCTGACGACACGCTGGTGGTGTGCCAGGCGGAGACAACAGCAGAGGTCACGCGACGAGTGAACCAGGCGTTGGAGATGCTGACCCACTGGATCGAGTCGGCGGGGCTGTGCTTAGCGGTTCAGAAGACAGAAGCGGTTCTGTTCACGACGCGACGCAAGTACAGCCCACCCACCTTTGTCCTGAAAGGTGTGGAGATTGGGCTCTGTACAGCCCTGAAGTACCTGGGGCTGTGGTTCGACGGGAAGTTGCATTTCCGAGAGCACTTCCGACGGGCAGCTGAGAAGGCGGATCGAGTAGCCGGCCAGCTGTCCCGTCTGATGTCGAACCTAGGGGGGCCGAGAGAGCAGCGACGTATGATGTACGTCAACGTCATCATGTCGGTCCTCCTATACGGGGCGCCAGTATTCGCCGACGCCATAGAGATACCATACAGGAGAGCGGAGATGGAGAAGATCCAGCGAAAAGCCGCGATAAGGTGTGTCAGTGCGTACCGCACTGTTTCTTCGGATGCAGTAGGCGTGTTAGCGCGTATACCGCCGATCGAACTCAAGGTCGGCGAAATTGCGGCGGTATACGGTGCGAAGAAGAAAGCGAAGACGAAACGGGAGGCACTTCGGGTCAAGCGAGTCATCCAGCAGGACACGCTTCGGAAGTGGAAGGACGCGCTCGCCCATTCGACCAAGGGCGAGTGGACCCGAGCGCTGATACGCGACCTCGACAGATGGGTAGGAAGAACGCACGGAGCGCTTAACTTCCACCTTACCCAAGTACTGAGCGGCCACGGGTGTTTCGGCACGTACCTATATCGGATGTCGATAGCGCCGAGCCCCGTGTGCGCGCACTGTGATCGAGGGGCGGAGGACACACCTTGGCACACCCTGTTCGAGTGTGAGGCCTGGGAGCAGGAGAGGCGCGGGACGGCCACAACAGCGATCGATCCCGGCGGCGACGATGAAGAAGAGGAGGACGACGACGTCGGCGTGATCAGCCGTCTCGCGCCGGACACCCTGGTTCCGGAAATGATGAAGAACGGAAGCAGCTGGAACCGGGTGTCGGCCTTTGTCTCGGCCATCATGAAGAAGAAGATGGAGACGGAGTGGTCGAGACAGAGGGCCGGCGATTCATCAAGCTCGGCCCACACCATCGATCAGGAGGTGAACTCTGTACCATCCTAGAGAAGAGCTGCTGCAGCTGCACTGCGGACCCACCGGCAGGGCTCACCCGTCGCCACCACCTGCCTGCGTCGACACACGGACCAAGACGAGGAGGTGAGGGGTGAGTGAAGAGAGGCAGCGCGTCCGGCCGTGGGGGACCTGAAATTTCCAGGCGAGCGCTCTGGGAGTGCAGACCTCGGTCAGTAGGGAACCCCATGGTGGCCCTGGTAGGACGCGCGCACCGTTCCGGCACGTAGAAATGGGGGCTCGGGCCCGGCCCCAAGGCGTCCCTCCGGTCACTGACGCGATGCTCGAAAGGGTAGTTCCTGTGGCCGGGGGTGCGGTGTCATAGGGGCCACTTTGGCATGCGTGCATCGCCATACGTCCCACCACACATTAATATACTATTGGAAGTCCATTGTTCAAACTTCTACTAGGAAAAATTGAAAAAAAAAACTTAGGAACTCAATCCGTTCAACAAAGAATTGTGTAATTAGTAGGTAATAATAACAAAAAAGAGATCGACCTACTAGTAATATGAAAAAACAAAACAAACAATGATTGCCTCAAAACAATCTAGAATGAATTTAATCCGCTTCCGTGAAGATCTCGATTATCATCATAGTTACTGACCGGAAGAAGTTCAATGATAATTTTTCAGCCGCCCTATCGATCATTTTCCTGATTCGAGCCATCAATTCATGTTTTTCGGTATCGGACAGAGAGTTGTCTACAGAACAATATGAAATTCAATACCGTGATGTTTCAAATGAATGTTATACAACAAGTATTACATACCGTAATGACTTCCGCACTCCATCAACTCCTTTTTAGTTCGCACAGCGATATTTCCCATCGAAATTTCAAGTTCGGAATCTGAGCTTAAAGGTGATTCCACATCTTTATTAAGTTCTTTGTATCTACACAGCAGATGAAGATACAAATAATGAACACCGAAGAAAAAAAAAGGGGGGAATCGGCTAAAAAAAAGATTTAATACTCACATTTCTTCTAAAATCAAATCTGTATATTTACGCATGCGGATGGTTATGACGGGAACATCATTCATCATTTTTTGGACAGCCAATTGAGCCCATGCGTGCAAAAAGGGCGTATAATAAAAACAGCTGTTTCGAGAAAAACGTGTTTGAAATGTTCCCTTGAGTGTAACTATGGTAACACTGGACGTACACACGTCTGGTTGCTCTCATTTTATAGATTGCATCATCTACTTTTACGTTTTCTTCACCATATGATTCCATCATGTTTAGACTTTGAGGTATTTTGATTTGAAAAAATGTTGTTATCCGCCCTTTTTAGAATTATCGGACTTTTTGTTTAATATCATTGGTTCTTTGGGACTATAAACCTTTCAATTTAATGCGTGCATTACAATATTATCATTCCATTAGATAGAGGAACATTTATAGTTTTCAACGAGCCCTCATACACCTTGATAGCTTCAAAATTGACAGAAATACAATAGTATAAAGGAATTTATTATTTTTTCAACAGATAGTTCGAAATACGCAAAAGTTTACAATAAAGATACTTAGTACAAAAGTTGTAAAATTCTTAAGCAGAGATAATGTCTTCCAACCAACCTCGATTAGACTCTTTCATAAAAGGCAGCAGTGCTTGAAGATCTTTTTTTTTTGGCTGATTTCAATCCTACAGCTTTAACAGGTTGTAGCCAGTTGAGAGCTTTAGTATTACGACGGCGGAATACAAATTTTGAGTAACAAGCAGTGTAGGTTTGGGACGCATGTACTTCTCCATTGGCAAAATATTTGATTCTGACGTATTTTTGAATGGTGAATGCCTGCTTTGCTGCCAAACTCACAGGTCTATCCGTTTGAAAAAGATTTCCCAGTGCCTTCTTAAAATCTTTGATTATTGCCGGGTCTTTCAGTACTTTAAATGGAGGTTCCCGAGCAAGCGACATTATCTCTAAGTATTTTTTATAATGAGTGATACATTCTTTTTTTTTTATTTTCTGCCCGTAGCAACCAAAATTTCGATCATTTTGATTGTAGCTGTGACCACGCACTGGAAAAATCTGTTCGAATGTCTTGTTAGTCAATGAAGCAAACCAACTTAAGAATTTGCACATGGTTGAGTTTTTGTTTTGACTGCCTGCGGCGTCACTGAACAGTACTACTTCATTTAAATCTCGAAAATTTTCTTCCTTCAATTTTTTCGAAAGATAATGGAAAAGAAATGAAACAACAGAGTTGCTGTCTTTGGGTCCCTCATTTTCTAGGTATGTGTAAAAAATACTGTCACCGTCTGCGTGAGAATGCACATTAAAACAGTACAGCCACAACAGCCGTTTGTAAAACTGCATGGTGACGTTTAATTTTGGGAGCGGCAAATTCTGGGCGTAATCGAATTCAAAACAGCACATTTTGGGACAACAATGTAGGATGGATCATGTCACTTTTGACTCCAAAGTGATTTTTTTGGTGTGTTTTCACTGTAAATCTGTTGAATATTAAGCGTGTAGCTGTACTTGAATACAAATTACATCTTTGTAAAGCTTTATTCTGCAATTTGGCTGCAATTAGAATGAAAATTAGGATGAAATTCGAAGAAAAAGTCATGTTTTTTGATTTTATTGATAGAATAATGATTGTAGTATAAAAATCAAAACTTAGCGTACCAACAAAAGTGGAAAAAAATGAAAAAGCATTACATCGATAAAGTTTAGCTAACTGTACTAAGAAAAGTAGAAAGCAATCGAAAAAGCTGAGGTCGAAAACGGTGTCGAATTTTTTTAAACAACCAAGTCATCGGGTTCTGGTCTAAGTTCACAAGGTTCATCGACATTCTCTTCATTTTCGTCAACGTGGTCTTCCGCAGCATTATTCAAGATACCTATGAAAAATGACAGTCGTTCGTCCTGCACCCAAGATTCGCCGAAATGTTTTTCTAAAAGGTTTTTAACGTCTGTCTTCTTCGCTTTTTTCACAAAATTACCAACAGGTACTTGATCCGGTTTAATATCAGTAACAGTCGCTCGCCTGGTGAAAAGTGAAGTGAAGTTACCCGAATCCCAGTTATAGTAATGTTCACCTCGAACTTCAATCAACGTTGGCGAATCTGCCGATCTTCGCATAATAACTCGCTTGATTTTCGAGATTTGGAACGGCCAAGAGTTTGTATTTTTTATAACAGATTTAGTGGAACCTTTGAAATCATAAATTTTGACATCCGATTCAACATTAATAACGGTGGCGAATTTTTTAATAATCTGCAATAATTCAGCTGGATTCAAAATCGTGTCTGTACGCTTTACCTCCTTTTCAATCATGCCAAATACACGGTCGGCCGGGAGAAATGAGTGGCCAGTCACTGGAAAAATCATTTCCAACGTCTCGATATTCGCTGGAGCATATTTTCCCATCCACAGCATGCACATGGTGATCATAATAGAATTTTTATTTTGTCCTCCGCATCCGTCAGCCACTAGACGAAGAGTTTTATTCTGCACTTTCGCAAGGTTGGATGTTTGCTGCTGTAAAAGATGAAAAATGCAAGATGACGTCAGATTGGCATCCTTCTTATAAACGTTTTCTGTCCAGCAAAACGATTGTACATTATCCGGACCAAGCTTCGAGTGAGAATGTCCAAAAACGATAGTAAAGTTGTATAAATACAGCTGTCTAGAGTAATAAGCAGCACTGTCCGGCAGTTTTGGCAGCGGCTGATTTTTCTCGCAGTCGAACGATATGATAAGGACATCCTCTGATGGGTCACGTAAGAGTTCGAAGAATGCTTTCGCTCTTTTCTTATGTATAGCACGAGCGACAATGATTTCGTGTTTCTTTTTGGGATCTAAAAAAGTATAAACATAATCAGTGTGATTACTTTGAATTAATAATTTTAAAAATATTATCAAAAATTTGTATACGTCACCTTTTTCAGCTCGAATTTTTTCATAAAACGACAAGCAGGTAGAACACACGTCTGTGGCCGGTGATCCAAACGAAATGTTGAATTCATTGTTAAAAATATAACGAAAATACGACGCCTTGACCTCTTTCAGTTCAGTCTGAGTATGATACAGTTTGAAAAGCTTCTCAATATTAAGATCACACGCAAGATATTTCCTTTCAGTTGAACTGCGGCAATAGTGACTCTCCTTGAATTCTAGAGAATTGATAATCTTTCTTACGTCTTCTTTCTGCGCGTTGTAACGTTCTTGTACTGAATCTCGAATTCCACCTCTTTTCTCTTCAATGTTACCGTCCAAGAAAATTTTTTTTGAAACAGTATTCAAACGGTGCCTTGACACATGCAAGATTTTCAGAAAAGCTTCTAGGCACACCGGAACTAAATGTTTCAAATTATTTCGTACGAAATATTTAGTACTGCAGATACTATCATTCGATGCCGAAGTACTATTTTTCCTTTTGCGGTGTCTTTCAACCTTCGTAACAACCAAATACTGAGAGAGGAAGCTGTCTTGAGCATATTTCGTTTTGTTTCGGTAAAACTTTTCATGAAAATTGTACACATCTAATGCAGACAATGATGCACACTGATATGTAGTTTTCTTATGGTTACAGCGAGGTCTGACTGGTGGAAAAGCAGGCAAAGTTCTAAAACATAACAAAATTTTTCATTACACTTCAGTATTATGAAAGTAAACACCTCAAAATTGAGTAGTTTGTTATAAAAATGATTATTTCCTTACCTCTTGGCTTTTTCAATATTCCGCTTCCATAGTTTAGGGTATGAACCTTTCTTTTTCGACGTACTATTCTTCTTGGCCATAATTCAGAGTAATTAGAAAAAAATTCACCATAAAATAGACGAAAATTATTATGAAAAACGATACAGAATACGCCAAACAATAAACAAAAAGCAACGGAAAGCTGTGTATTATCACCGAAACGTGAAGAAAGAATGTTTTACAAGGTGTTACATTCAAACAAAACTAAACGAGGACTGTTTCACACAGTACTACTTTGACATTAGCCATCAATCCTGCCAAAAACGCGATCATCGGAAAGCCTAAATTCTCGAACCAGACATGATCCAGTGGAACATGTCTGTTTTGCACCCAACCCGTACTTTCGCAATACATTTTAACAGGGAACATGTTGGAATAACATTTTCTTTTTTCCACCATTCGATGCGCCTTGAAATGCTCTATCCAGTGATATGCATAACTCATCTTCGATATTTTTGGAACATTCCTAGTTTGCACCTAGACCCCTCAGATACAGTTGGAGTCCAAATGGCGGACGATCGTACTTGTATTCTTGTCTTAGCACCATATACTATATAGACCAACCATAGTCCGGAATTTGCGACTGTCAGATGTGATAAGAAAATTGGGATAATGGGATAAAAATAACAAATATCATAGCTGAGTATTTTCAGCTGGTAAGTGCGGCCATTTGAACTTTTGAAGTAACAATGGTAGGTTCTTTACAAAACTATAGAAAAGTAAGATAGGATTTTTACAAAATATGTAATTCGGATCTTGATTCGTATAATTATTGATGCTTATGAATAACAATCTTTGTTAGTGTACGTCGTATGTACTTGTCTACATCTACAAGGATGTGGCTTTCATGTAGTTTCAATCGCAGTTTCAGAAAATATGCAGAAATGAGTTGGATCAGTATTTTTCTATGGTTCTCATCATGATGAGAGTCGATGGAAGTACTGAAATATTTATCATGCTGCTGGATTTCGTTTACGGTGCATTCTACAAAACCAGGTAAAAATATTTTGTCTTCGTTCGAACGAATTATTTTTTCAATCGCGAAACAGGACTTTGATGAAGACGCTAGCCCCTCTTCTCTCAGGTTGGACACTCCTCTTGACTTCCATCATTCTCACACTGTCATGAAAAGCGATAATTTTTTCGAAAAATTTTTTATTTTTAGTCATTTTCCTGAATTTAGTTATGTTTTCAATGCCAGCTGACTCTACTATCGACTCGAATCAATGTAAATATTTTAATTTATTACTCTTTGTTTCGACAAATGAGCGATAATTTACCTGAAATATGCATTTATTCATATAATTGTCCAGTAAGAACAAATAAATGTGAAAGGTTGGTCCGGTTATGATAATTATTAGGGTCCTGTTAGCTTCTAATGGAACGATAAAAACAGCCGCTTATCCACATTCTTTTTAATGGTATACATATAGACCGTTGGAATCAATTGTTGAGCAAATTTCAAAAATGTCTGTATTATGTATGTATGCAACTCATTCTTTTAGGTTTTGTCATTATAAACTCGAGGTCTAAGTATTCAGCCATCTAAACTCAGCTCATCTCCCGGATACCTGGCTATTATAGGTCAATATGGAAGGAAACTGGATCTTCGTGTATCAAGTTCTGTAGATTCTTTCCTATTGCTCATCTCCCCTGTCTCCATTAAATCCACTGATCTGAGATATAAACTCTAACAACGTCCTCCTTTTCATTTTGCTCACAACCCCGAGCTCTGGAATATACCCTTTCAAGCATTGCCCCCGAGAGAGGTCAGGGAGACTGTTTGGACTATCTTAGCTCTCAATTTAATAGCTCTCTGTTTATCCACCTCCTGCTTTGAGTTTGGGACATCCTATAAGCTGGCTAGAATAATCGAGGATACTCGCTGTATACATGGTTGAAATTCATTTTCAAACATACATGCTCACTTGTCTGAGATTTAAGACTTTAAATATTGAGAATTTTAGATACGTTTTTTTAGGTGAAATAGCATAGAATCAACCCTAAACATACTTGGAACAGAATCAGTATGTTGGAAGACCAGCGAGTATCGCACACTGGTTGAAATACTATCGAGCCTGGGGAACAACCCTAAATTCATAACAAATGGGTAGTAACTCGCGCAAAGTAATGGTATTTTGCATTCCAGGAATGTCTACCTATCAATAGACCTGACAATTTCGAACTCGTAACTGCTGCAAAAGCCTGAATCAACGGTACTTTCTTCATCATGTTATTCGATCATCTCATTAGCGAAAATATTCTCCATCTAGAAGCGAAATATCAATATAAAACGACTCTGATTCCAAAATTCGAAGATTTTGCGAAAATTATTTTATTTTTTAATAATCATTATTGGGACTCTCATCTCCCAGGTTGAGGGCTAACTCCTCATACTCGAGAGTAATTTGGATAAAATACGAATATTTCATGTAAATATCTCATTTAATTAATATTAATTAGGGTGAGATGGAGAGTATAGGCAAAGGAGCTGACGCTTTCTCCGCTAAAACTCTCATCTCCCGGGCTAAAGGATATCTCCTTGTACTCAATGTCCACCGCATTCATCTGATATTTGATAACCCAAACTCAAAAGTAATTCGGGTATCATTTCCTCTGGCATTTGATAATCTCCTACTCAAAAGTAATTCGGATAAAATACAAGTAGGTATCTCTCTCTCATTTAATTAATTAATATTAATTAGGGCGAGATGGGGAGTATAGATAAAGCAGCTAACGCTTTCTCCATCAAAACTTCCAACTCCCAGGCAGAAGGCTATCTCCTTATACTCGAGAGTAATTTGGGTAAATGCTCACCACATTCATCTGTTGTTCGATATCCCCTCTACTCAAAGGTAATTCTGTTAAAATATAGATATTTCATGTAAGTATCTCCCACTTTATCGTTAAAACATCCTAATCTCGGATTTGAATCTAAAATGCATTGTCTAAGGCTTTAATGTCACCACTTTTTCGTTAAAATCTTCTAATCATAGGCTGGTTGGATAAAATAAGGCTGACACCTGTATCCGCGAGAAAAGGGAATACAATATGCACATTAGAAGTCGATTGATGCTAATTGCTCTGGGCTTAGAGCCGTACACTCGAAGCGTCAAGTGTCACCCTCGCTAATTGATACAGGTCGAGTCTAATTTTTGCGAAAAAAGTCTAAAGACATGTTTCGCCGGTTGACTGCTTCGTGTGAAAATAGCATGCATGTCCATGATGGGGTAGTTTGTCGAATCTAACGTTGGTTTTAACGGTACAAATGTGAAATTGTCTCGTCCGTCGACTGCAACGAGTGAAAATAGCATACATGTCCATGTATCTGATATTCTTCGATTCGGAGATTTGCAAAATTAATAATAATAATAATGATTGGTTATACTCAAATTTAATTGCGAGACACTGAGAGGTCCATCGATTGACGCTGCCGCGTCTAACGAGGGACTCTCTTGTCTCAGCTTGGTAGTTGACTATCAAATTCGATTCGAAAATTAATTCAGGATTGATGGGTTGCTAGTGTTCAAAATTTAATTGGGAGACACTGAGAGGTCCATCGTTGACGCTGTCGCGTCTAACGAGGGACTCTCTTGTCTCAGCAACTTCCAACTCCCAGGCTGAAGGCTATCTCCTTATACTCGAGAGTAATTCGGGTAAATGTTCACCGCATTCATCTGTCGTTTGACATCCCCTCCACTCAAATGTAATTCGGGTAAAATACAAGTATTTCTCATTTAATTAATTAATGTTAATTAGAGCAAGATGGGGAGTATAAACTAAGAAGCTGACGCTTTCTCCATCAAAACTTCCAACTCCCAGGCAGAAGGATATCTCCTTATACTTGAGAGTAATTCGGGTAGAGTACAAATATTTCATGTAAGTATCTCCCACTTTATCATTAAAACATCCTAATCTCAGATTTGATGCTAAAAACACACATGTCTCACCGCATATGAGTTCCGCCATAATGTAAAATAAAATCCGAAAACGCGAAGAAAAATAAATAATTTAACCATCAGCACTATTAAAAATCATTCCGCCGTGAATATAATACACAAACAACTAAGATCTCATTTAGAAATTACCTCCTTAATCACCTACCCCGTTAACATCATACAAACATCACATTTGCGAGGAATGTTTGTATCAACTCCTCAGATTGAAATTGTGATGTCATCCGACTCGGAGAAAGTTCTAAATTCCTCGTCGCCTCTAGGGGAAGAGGAGAGTCGCCACCGCTGCCAGTCCGAACCGCGTCTCTACGATGCATATATTCGAAATTTTATAAATTGCACCTATCCGCAGATCTCTTATGCGTCTCGTTTCAAGCTTTCGCGATTGCCCAATTTGCAGATTCAATTTTTCAACATATGTTAATTTGCGTTTTCTCTGGAAAACAAAAAAGAAAAAATATTAATTCTAGAAATTTTTGGGATTTTCTCTATCAAAATCAACGTTAATACACTTTTGAGAATGTTAAACAATAGAGCTGAAGAAGAAGAAGAAAATATGAATATTCTCACATCATTAGTAGTATTATTGCGCCTTGAATTTGCATTGCCGCTAGGACCAGCTGCCGCCTGATCTTCATTGATAGCAATTGCATATGCAAATAATTGAAGGAAAATATATTAATTCGAATGATAGAGATTGCATATGCAAATAATTGAAGGAAAATATATTAATTCGAATGATAGCGTTTGCTTTTGCGAATAATTGAAGAAAAAAATGTGTTAATTTGAACGATATTAATAATAAACAGAGATGGAATTTGAAAGAAAGAAACATGTACTTACTCAGTTAAGATGCAGTTCGATGAAACACCAAAGTAAATCGTAAAAAATTTGCAATTCGAGGGAACGAACGAAAATAGCCGAGAAAAAAAATTCGCGATTGTAAAGGCTAGCGACGTACGAAAAGACGGAAGGACGATGTCGACAGCAAATAGATATGCGAAATCTTCTGAGAGCTCAGAATATGTAAACAGTAAATTGCAAAGCGATATGAATACTCGGAAATTTGAATGTTATATTCATAACTCGGAGGGTTGTTCATATTTCCCAATTATGATAAAATCCCTGCTATTGGCCGGAGAAATTGGGGGAAATGTACACCATTGGTCAAAGATATTATTATTATTCTCCTTCCCTCTAAACAACTTTCTAGTTTGTGCCGAAAACGATAATTCTCATGATCATACAGCAATTAGCAGGATGAGTTTCCTGATAATGGGACTTTATATTTGATTGACATTTCACCGTTAGACGAAGGTCGCGAGTATGAGTTAAGCGTAGTCCAGACTCGCTAATTTACCTCAAAACCGTTGGAAGGATCTGTCAATGCATAGCAACCCTTTTCTTCCACGCCTCCCCACACTATGAATCGTACTTCCTATTTGATTGAAATCATCCCGCCCATCCAGGAAAAAAAGTGACAAATGCCGGCCAATCCGGGCTCTGATTATAAGAATGAAAACACTTTTTTCACGTGAAAAGATTTGCATATTTAGAAGATGGAAGAGGCAATTTTATCAATATTTCATTTGACATTGGGTACGAAAATAGCGAATTTGAAGAGTCCGATACCATTTAATTTGGAAAGTTAATGAGACGTTCCAGCCCTTTTTCTAGGGAGTTAAAATTTATTCGCCCCATTCCAAATTCGATTACAAACACGCCAAAATTGAGATACCCTTAAGCTTGACTACTACTGTAATTTACAGGACGAACTTTTTAAGTCAGAAAGAAAGAATAAAGTGAATTTCACTACTTTCCGTAGGAAAAAAAGACTGGGTTCTTTTCCTGAAAGAGAGGGAGGAAGTCCATTAAATTCGCGAAATAAAGCGTCAATAGGTAGTCTCAACGAAAAAAAGTAAGTTTCACTTTCTTCAAGGAAAATGAGGAAAATTTTGCCTTCACATTCCTCAGTGAAAAAATTGCATTTTTTTTTTGTCTTTAAGAAAATTAAAACTGTAACCTGCGATCGAAAAATCCTTATTCCAATGTCTAGTTTGTCCAATTTTTTGGCATTGTCAAATTTACTTCTTCGGAGAGGAAAAGCTTGGGAATTAACGTGCCAACAGGATCAGATCGAAAATCTAATTTAATTTTAGAATTCAGCGACGTATACTAACTCAGGGTGTCTACCAGTTCAATAGGTCCAATAAATCCAATATAAGTCCATTCGAAAGATGGTCCAGGGAGTCAAATAAAAGTCAGATAATTTTAATTTTGGTCTAATAAAAATAATTGAAAAAGAAAAAAATTCTACATGAAATGGCCCAATAAAAAGTCCAATAAAAGTCCGATATTTCCGCTTTCAAATCTGGTAGATACCCTGAAACCTCGTTATTTCGATATGTTAGGTAATTGATTTTCTGAGTTACCTATGTTAATTTTATCTATTAGAAAATTGTTAATTATTTTCTAAGTCAGTAACCAAAAGATGCTTGAGTCAAGTTCGCCTATTTGTTAAGGGCCAAATTACGATTTTGTCGCCCAAATCGAAATTGATTGATTAAAAATTTGACTTTCTTTTCGAACTCAATGATGCAAAACACTCATATATTTGTACCTAGGTATGGGACACAGCGTTAAACTCTTTTAGCAAAATTCAAATGGCCTCTTATAACGGGAAAAATTGAACTTCGAGTCCCAAATCGGGGTCCGATGAAAAATCTAATGGTGTGTATGAATCAATGATCTAAAAACTCTAATTTCCATACCGTGAATAATTTTTGAAGCCATGTTAGTGTTATCTGATTCGGATCTATAATTAGTTATTCGAAATTTTTCACGAATAAAACTGAATTTCCCTAGATGATATTGATATTAAACTAGTGATACCAAATTAATTTAAATTTTCAAACTTGTAGAATTTTTCGATTTTTCTTTAGTGAGATACCTACTTGATATTAAATCAGAATTACTTTTCCATTTTGTCAATTATTTGACTCTCAAGATGTTTCCCCTTGAAAATTCTTATTCAGAATTTATATTTTGAGCACACTTCTCTAACATTCTTTGCTATGTCACCTGTATCCTGTTTAATTGATTTTTGTTAAATGACCACATATTTCGTGAGTTTTGGGTTTCTGGTCCATTTTATCATAGTCCTATTTTGATTTTTCTATTCTTTCCTTTGCGACTTGAATTATTTGTCCAAGTCTCCGACCTATAAATTATAGTAGTAGTCATGCTTAGGGTATCTGAATTTTAGTGTGTTCGTAATCTAATTTTGAATATGATATTTTATTCTGAATATTGTTATCTGCTTTTTTCGATGGCCTTAATGGGCAGTACCGAAAATTTTTCGGGAAGTTCCAAATACCAACAGTACATACATATTTTCAAAAATTTATTTGTTAAAAATTTTTTAAGCAATATTAATGAAAACGTGAGCAAATTTATCATTTTATTTTAAAAGAAGGATAATTTGGAATTAGGTTGAACTAAACAGTTGGGGCGATAGCGCCCAATATTTTCTCTTGGCTCACATTTAATTTTACTATTATTCAACCGAAAAACCTGTCTCATATTTAGTTTACCACTACTCAACCGACATCACATTCTTTACGGTTTCAAGTCCGAAGATCCTCTTTTTCAGTACGTTCACCAAGCTTCAAAATCAGAACAAGAACAGATAAAATAAATACGCTTATAAATCCGATGAACTCAATACGGTAACGAATCCGTAATTTTTCCAAGCTCACATTTTTTCTCAACAGGTTCAACGAATTTCAACGTCTATAATTTCGGTAATAAATGCGTAATTTTCCCAAGCTCACATTTTTTTGCGATGGTCGACGAGTACTTTTGATCGCAAAGATATGTACCTACTTGAAGAGAAAGTGCGCTTCCAGACATAACCACTAAAAAAGACATTGACTATTCATACGGCGTACTGTATTGAATGTAATAAAAAACAAAGTGTACAGATACAACGCAAATCCAGATAAAAATTATACCAAAATAGAAATTATCATTTTTTTTTTTTGCTTGAACTTAATTAATAAATGTGATTAATTCGGGTAGGATATTACGAGTAAAGAACACGAATGGACTCAAACTACTCATCTTCAGTAGCTTGATGTTCGGAATCTTCAGCATCGGAGTTTATGAAAGAAATTGAGCCCATGCGTGCAAAAAGGGCGTATAATAAAAACAGCTGTTTCGAGAAAAACGTGTTTGAAATGTTCCCTTGAGTGTAACTATGGTAACACTGGACGTACACACGTCTGGTTGCTCTCATTTTATAGATTGCATCATCTACTTTTACGTTTTCTTCACCATATGATTCCATCATGTTTAGACTTTGAGGTATTTTGATTTGAAAAAATGTTGTTATCCGCCCTTTTTAGAATTATCGGACTTTTTGTTTAATATCATTGGTTCTTTGGGACTATAAACCTTTCAATTTAATGCGTGCATTACAATATTATCATTCCATTAGATAGAGGAACATTTATAGTTTTCAACGAGCCCTCATACACCTTGATAGCTTCAAAATTGACAGAAATACAATAGTATAAAGGAATTTATTATTTTTTCAACAGATAGTTCGAAATACGCAAAAGTTTACAATAAAGATACTTAGTACAAAAGTTGTAAAATTCTTAAGCAGAGATAATGTCTTCCAACCAACCTCGATTAGACTCTTTCATAAAAAGCAGCAGTGCTTGAAGATCTTTTTTTTGGCTGATTTCAATCCTACAGCTTTAACAGGTTGTAGCCAGTTGAGAGCTTTAGTATTACGACGGCGGAATACAAATTTTGAGTAACAAGCAGTGTAGGTTTGGGACGCATGTACTTCTCCATTGGCAAAATATTTGATTCTGACGTATTTTTGAATGGTGAATGCCTGCTTTGCTGCCAAACTCACAGGTCTATCCGTTTGAAAAAGATTTCCCAGTGCCTTCTTAAAATCTTTGATTATTGCCGGGTCTTTCAGTACTTTAAATGGAGGTTCCCGAGCAAGTGACATTATCTCTAAGTATTTTTTATAATGAGTGATACATTCTTTTTTTTTTTATTTTCTGCCCGTAGCAACCAAAATTTCGATCATTTTGATTGTAGCTGTGACCACGCACTGGAAAAATCTGTTGGAATGTCTTGTTAGTCAATGAAGCAAACCAACTTAAGAATTTGCACATGGTTGAGTTTTTGTTTTGACTGCCTGCGGCGTCACTGAACAGTACTACTTCATTTAAATCTCGAAAATTTTCTTCCTTCAATTTTTTCGAAAGATAATGGAAAAGAAATGAAACAACAGAGTTGCTGTCTTTGGGTCCCTCATTTTCTAGGTATGTGTAAAAAATACTGTCACCGTCTGCGTGAGAATGCACATTAAAACAGTACAGCCACAACAGCCGTTTGTAAAACTGCATGGTGACGTTTAATTTTGGGAGCGGCAAATTCTGGGCGTAATCGAATTCAAAACAGCACATAACCTCTCGGCCATCATTCGACAAACAATACTGTTTGATCGACTTATACTTAGCTACTTTTTTTTCATGCAGCATCAGTTCAAGTTTTGCTTTCTTATTTGAAGGGTTGGCATTTAAAATCATTTTATGTTCACGACAGTAGTCGCAGACATCAACACGAGGGCGACGAAAAGCATAATGGGTTTTTCTGTTGAAAATGGTACAGTACGTATTGTAGGCCATATGCAGCTCGTCACCAGTCTTCTCCGTATAAAATTTCTTGAATAATGTGTACAGTTTCTTTTTGGTTAAATTCGGATTGGAAAAATAACGTAACGATGAACCTTGCCTCTTATAATGTGATGGCTCGCTGGGGAATAATGACAAATGGCCATGTAATAATGCGTAAACAGTTTCATCGTACTTATTCCAATGATTTCCGTGAGTTCCACGCAACTCATGGAAACTTTGGTTCACTCATTTTTTCTTTTGAAGTACTCGCAGCCGTTTTTCTGACACCTTGAAAAGTTTCCGTATGAAAAGCTGACATACTTGAACGTCCATGCAGTTATCAACAGGGACATTATACCTCCAGGTATGTTTCCGCCTACCACCAATATTTTGTTTTTGAACGGAATGTCGCATAAATGATGCCAACTGTTTGTCTTGGGTTTGCTTCGTAGATTTGTTCCAAAAATGATTGAAGAGTGCCAACTGATCCTCGCCAGAAACATTTACGTGGCATCGATAAGTGCAACATTCAGAAACAATAGTTAGGTATTTCTCTGTTAAAAGCAAACAAGTTCAGTATACGTTACCATCAGTTATCGCATCAAAATCTATCGCATCGTCTTGAAAGAACACTATGAAGTTTATTTAGTTACTTACCAAATCGATTCGTTTTCTTGATATTCCGGTCCCACTTGCTTTCATCCTTCGTTTTTCTTGACATATTTTATAATGTAAAGTTACGGCAATGCAAAAATGAAACTGTTTGAATAAATTCTATTCCCAATAATGAAATTCAATCATAAATATGATAACAAGTCGAACACAATCTCGATATTGAATGTTTTTCAAGTAATAATCCCAAAAAGGGCGGATGAATAAATTCACAGATAACAAAATTACGAAGGAACCAATCATCGATCAACTTCGAAATTTTTATCACACATAGTAGATGTGTTGTGAAACCAGAAAAAGCAATAATACCAAAAAAGGCGGATGTTGGGTATACGCCCTTTTTGCACGCATGGGCTCAATTAGGGAGTCAGTTGAAGTGCTTTCTTCTGTGAGAACTTTATTGATTAATTTCAGCTTCCTCACCAGAATGTCCAACGTTGTTTCAATCGGTTCATCGTCATCAACCTCCAGTAACTGAACGACTTCTGAAATATCTTTACTCTTAATCTCCTTTGGTAAGGGGACCCCGTGCGCAGCCCTATCCGAAAAATCGCCATAAATAATTCCAACGGCTTCACAAAACTCTTCGATAGTGAAACCAGATTCCAATATTTTCGCTCTCAGATCATTAATCATGCGATGTGTACCTAAATCAAAAATCGTTAACCAAGTATCTACTCTGTTACACTTCTTTCCGCCCAATGAGTCTTTAGCTTTAAAAATCGCTTCTAGTCTCTCAATTCTGCTACGAACGCCCAATAGCAACCGGTATTTCTTTTCTTGATCCTACAAAACAAAATACAACGGTGTTAGTTTCATGGCACTAAATCTACAAATCGATTCGACATAAGTATTGTTGAACTATTACCGGTTTCAAACGTCTACTATTACTCGAAGAGAAGCAAGGAATACCGATTTCGAACACTATTCTAGCTTGTATGTCTCGCGCTCATACTAGAGCGTTTACTGATTAATTCAAAATCAACCAATGAACAAGCGCTCCAGCTAGAGCGTTTCGTAACACTCGACTATGTATGTAAACATCGTTCGTAGAAACGAACAAAATTCGTTGAATGATTCAAGTATTACGTGAAAATACATGAACGTGAAAACATTCAGAATGGTGATAATTTCGTCCTATTTCGCACGTATGTCGAAAGAAATTTCCACCAACTCGCAAAAGGACAGGTCGTAAATTGTAATCCTGAGTCAGTAACGAATTTCGAGTGTTTATCATGTTCAAACAGGATTTCAAGTAATTAGAAGTTTCAAATTTATATTCCAAAGCGATCGAGAGTAACTTACGAGATCCTTTTCCAACGACGTAATTCGTTTTTCCAAAGCAATGTTTTCTTTCCGAAATTTGTCCTCCAAAGCAGCGTTTTCTTTCCGCAATTTGTCCTCTTTTCCTTCGGCGCGTTTGATCATTTCATCGACGAAACTTTTCGGTACCATCTACAACAAAGAAACCAATCAATTTCGGAACAGGAAAATTCAAGCAAGAAGAATAGTTTCACTTACTTCTCCAGCCATGATGAATTTTCGTACCGCTTAACAGGGAATGACCAAGCAGTGTCTGACACCGATCTGCTCAAGAAGTTTAGTGCTCAGAATTTTTACAAGATGAATAACTAATGGAACGGCTATCGCAGACAATCACACATGAAACGAAATCGAATAATAAATGAATAAATAAATGCGAATTAGGAGAGTTATTTCGCAAATTTAATATTTTTCTTTGTTGAACACCATAAACGATACAGATGACAAAACGAACCAGAGGACTTTAGTTGCAGGAACGTAGCGGCGTGTTGTCGTATTGATAATTTGATAACACAAGCGCACACAGTATCCGAGCAACGAAAAAATGCCACAGTTACGCACCAGATGCTACCGTGATAAACTGATAATGCAATGCCCGAACAACGGAGAAAACAATATTATACACTGCGCTAGTGTACCACCTACCGCGTCGAATTGCTGCCTTGCTGATCGCTGCCTATTTTTTCTCACAGTGCATCTTTGATGTTATGCGTTGCAAATAAAATGAGAACTTTTTATTGTATTTTAATATTTATTTTAATTCATGATTTTTTTCCTAGGTTTATTTTCATAATTTTTAACAACTACTAGGTTTGTGGAGAACTCGTTCTCAGGGCTTACACATTTATACACACCAGTGTCATTCAACTTTCCGTCATCAACATTTTTATAATGATTAATGAAATCTGATACCTTTTCAGTTAACCCATATCCTAAATTTTCTTTTTCAGTATTATTATTCTTAATCCTTTCTTCAACTAGTTTATTATTTGCTTTTTTATTATTATGAGCTTTCACTAAATTGGTTGCAATGGTTGATATAATTGGTAAAGCTTCTAGTAGAGCAGGTAAAAATTCACCCGTTTTATTATTTTCATTTATATATTCCAATTGCGGGACTTTCAATTGTAATTTAATTGGCTTCTTTTGCTTGACCCCTCTCTTGATTTGTTTTATTTGATAAGTTGATAAAGGTAAATATGTTTCATTCATGACACTATTTTTTGTTCTAATCATCTGTTTATGATCTAAATCAAGAGTAATAGGTTTCTTTAGTTTTATACCTTCAAGAATTAGTTTTTGATCTTTTTCATCTAATTTAATTGGATATTTTATACCAGCTCCTAACCATCTTTTTACTTTCATAGCATTTGTTGTGAGATATGCTGCAGCTTTTTTGCCTATATCTGAATCATTAGCTATCACTCGCTTCCAGGCATCTTCCTGTAACTTATAATCAGTCTCATGTCTTTTGTCAACATCACTCGATCTGGCATAAGCAATATCATGATTTTGTGCAGCTTCATCTAATTTATTTTTTGGTTTTACACCTTGTGATAATTTCAAATCTAAATTTGTACCTGGTCCAAGGTATTCATACCCAGGTACATGAACTTCTAGAGGTAAATTATCAATCAAGGAATTCACCAGTCCGCTACCCTCTTTTGGTTTTGGAAAAACACTCAATTGATTATCAAATAATTTCTTCCTATAGTCGTGCTTCATTTATTATATAAAAAATTATTAAAATTTGGTTTTTAAAAGTTCCTGATTATAAAATTTACCAAGAATTTCTTCTCCATCCTCAGCTTTGATTGAATAAGTTATAGGATTTGTATACAAAATTTTGTCAATTATAAAAATTTCTCGTGTCCAATTATTTTTATATTTATTACTAAAAAGTCTTTTGTAGGCATAAATTCTTACTCTATCACCAATTTTAAATTTTGGATTAGACTGCTTTGTTGTTATATCACATTTATTTTGTTTACTGAGTCTTATTAAGATTTCATCCTCATTATTCTTATTAACTTCAATAGGTTTCATCCCTATAGTCCTATGAACATCTTTAGTGCTATATTCTTCTAATAATTTTGGTAAAATATCATACCATTTACAGTTGTCTCTGGCCTCAAAATAAATTTTAAATTTTTGATTAAGTGTTCTATTGAAACGTTCAATTATTGCAGATTTTTCTTCATTATAAGTGTGATACATATTAATGTTATATCTTTTCAACATGGATTTAAAAGTTTCATTCACAAATTCTCTACCCATATCAACATGAAGTAAGTTTGGTTTCCTCTCAGATTGTACAATAATACTCTCAAAAGCATCAGCAACACTTTTACCTGTTTTATTTTTTAGAGGTTCAATCCCAACATATTTAGAGAATGTGTCAATTACATTTAATAGGAATTTGAAACCCTTATTCTGTCTTGAGTATTTATCCATAACCAACAAATCAGCAGCCCACAAATCATCAATACCCTTGGTTTTATAATTCTTCTATGACAAAATTTTCTCCTAACTGGGGCATGAAGTTCTTTTGCTTCTTCCATTTATACATTTAAAAATTCTTCTAAAATTCCAGATAAGCTTAAAAAATAAAATTATGGTAAGAATACATTTTTTTTCTTCCTCTTCTTCACTCAATCCATCAGGAGGCTCTGCTTCCCCATCATCATTTCCATTAGAGGTTTCCATTTATTTATAAAAAAACTTACAAAAATGTAATGCCTACATATGCGTATGTAAGCATTTGTACGCTCGCAAAATCAGATTCGACGACTCGAGTATCGGACATCATCATCGAAGAAATAATAAACAATTTACGCTCGCCCGCCTGTAGGATCCTTTGAAAAAACCAGTGTTTCAAACCTTCTAGTTTTGGGTGCGAGCTTACCGTACGAATCGAATAATCTCGATTCCGTAGCACGTGAAAGGAAAAGACATCGTTAAGTGAATCATAATTAACTCGTGTAAGAATAAGACGATACTTCATTAGATTTTCTCGATTCCGCCTCTTCTTTGAACTGAAAAATCGTAGTATAACACTGAAACACCAAAACGATCCGTTAATAAATCGTATTGGTTCCTGTTCAGTATCGAGTCGATGATAGCCCATTCAAAAAGAACCCGAATTTTTTTTCATCGAGATCTGAATGGCAGCGATGATATCCTTCTAACAATGAACAAAAACTGTTTTCAAATCTGATTTCTGTTGAAAATTTTTGGCTAATGCATTCCACATGTGGCGCGCACTGTGTTTGTGTTGCACCACGTGCAGAATACTATCATCTAGGTGTTTAACTATAAGTTCCATACACTTGGAATTATTATCCTCCCAATCTGCCGTACGTGAACGTACACCGGGAACAGGATCGGTAGCGTAAGATAATGCCTTTTCTTTGCGAAGTAATGTCTGCATACGAAATACCCAGACATCAAACCCAGTACCATTGAACAGTAGGATGCCGTCCTTCACCAATTCTTTAGTGCTCGCCATAACGAGGAAACGCCGGAAACAGGCAATACGAACAAAACAATTAGCGCGACATGAACAACGATTTAATCATATTTTTAATGGGCTGGGCCCATAACCATGTTATAAAATTAACTCGAAATAGATGAAATTAAACACACAACATGTTCGCCATTGAAAACAGATTTAATAATATGAGAACGTTCTAAAACAAAAATATCATGCCAAAAAGAAACGATTCGTTATCTGAACAATGAACGAACGAACGACTAAAATCTAATTTTGGACAACAAAAATGAACATTCAAATATTATGTTCAAAATAGACCTAAACTTCTAAGTTTAAGTTCTATAAGTAGGCTATTAAATTTTTGATTTTTTAGGTTTTTGATTTATAACTGATTTTTCTGACTCACTAGTCTTTGCATAAATTCTTTCTATTTTATCTTTAGATGGAATATCTGAATCTTTGACAGCAACTCTTGTGAATTTATTACCAAAATCTATTTTCATTTCATCTAACTTCTTTTGAATTTTCATTAATTCTGAAACTGGTAGTAAATTAAATGATTTTATTGTTACAGATATATCTAAACCAGAATAATATTTAACAGGTTTAATTTGAGATTTTTCATTATATTTTTTAAGCAGTCTATCATTTTCTTCTTTCAATTGTTTTTTCTCTCATTCAGAAGATTTATTAAATCATTTGATAAATTTTGATAGAGTATATTATTACATCTCGCTTCACAAGCAGGAGCAAAAATTGCATTAACAAGCTTTCTATAATTCTTTTTAGTTTCATCATCAAAATTTTTCTCATTAATTCCTTTATGAAATTCTTTGATCAAGTCCATATATGATTTAGCAATATCTGATGTTGATTGATTATATTATAAAAATTAATAGAGATAAAAATGGACGATTCACTTTTGGTATTTTTGAAAACCCTGAAACTGGAGTTCTATCACATAGCAATGATAATAAAATTGATAAAGATTCCACAAGAAAAGTTCATATCAATTTGAATAATAATATAGTCATAAAAGCGGATGGACAAAAAGAAAATCAAAGTAACAAAAAGTTTGATTATTTATCATTCATTGACAATTTAGAAGGGTTCAGCTAAGTGTTCAATTTTAGGGAATCAAGAATTTTTCTTATTTTTAGCAAGTCACAATTGTTTTCTGAAAGTTGTCATCAGGTTATGGAACTTTTGGAACATGTTTGAAAAAATTCTCAGACTTTTCCACTCTAAAATGGAATAAATAATTCAAAAATGACTTCTTATAATCAAAATAGCTTTAATCAGTAATAACTCCAATACCAAATCTAACTAGAAAAAGACATTTCATGGTTTTCTATATTTCAGTACATATACAAATTGTTAATACTATATATTTTAATTCTTCACAACAAACATGTATTATAATTGAAAAATTTTAAGACGGCGATGAAAAAGATTTTACAATATTATTATGATTTTTATAATCGAGTATCTCCATCTTCATGGTGGGTTTTCTATCTTTACTTACAGCAATACCAAACCGTACAATATGAGAGATATCTTTTGAATTTTCTATAATAAATTCATTTTTGACAACATCTGTGTAAAATCTATCAATGATTTGCTGCATGGCTTTCGATACAGAAAGTTTGTATTTTATCTCAATAACAAAGCTCCATATACCTAATACTATGTCACACCTATTACTGTGGGCTATTTCTGTAACAGGACACTCAAAACTAACTACAGTCCATGGCTGATTGCTATGTAATATTATGGAAAAAAGTAATGAGTGAATGAGCTGGTGATTAAGAGGTATTTTTGTATTGAAAATCAGAAGATCTTTGAAATGTTCACAAAATGTTGATAATTTAAACTCATTAAGATCATATTTGTGAACAGGAAATGACCGGGCACATTCATATAGTGATTTTAAGTCAATTATAGAATGTATCTCCATAAAAGTGGAAAGATGATGGGATACTCTGCACATCAGCCTTTTAAAAAGATTCAAATTACACACAAGAACTTGAAAGCACAAGATTCCCCCCCCCCCCCCAAAAAAAAGCATCCACAATACTTGCCAGACGAAGAAAGAAATGAATTAAAGAAAATCGAAGTACGATTTATCGAGTCACTACTGAATTAATTTGTACTCGAAGATTGTTTGAAACAGCAATCAGATAAGAAAAAACGTCCTACGATAGTCTACACTCTACACTAGGTATGCAGCAGATGTGTTAAAAATATTTTTCCAATGCGTAATAATTTCTTCGAAGAGATAAAAAACGAGTGATATTAGTACTAAACAACTGGTAAATTAAATTAGACACCGAGTCACAGACTGATAACGAGCTTCACCAAAATCCAACAAGCTTCACTCCTGCTTGATGTTCGTTTGGTAACCACTAACGTTTCAAATGTTTCAATTTAGTGAAATGAAACGCAGAACAATCTTTTCGACTTATACTTGTTGTAGGTTGGCAACACGTACTCTGGAGGCTGGCGACGTTATTAGGCTCTCGACCCTATTAGGCGATGCCGAAATATCTTTTACCATTGTTAATTTTAACTCAATTATTCTGCGTGTGGTAGCAATGGGAGGAGATCTAGCATACAGGTGAAAACACGTTTGTTTACTGCGTTGCTATTTGGCATGAATCAAGTTTTTTGTAATGGTTTTCACCAAGCTACCCTTTTTTCAAATTCGGTTTTCAGCCTGTGAAACTAGCTGGCCACCATCTGTATATTTCTGATTTATGGCCTCTTTATTTTTCTCGGATGCCTATGCTTGGGCTGTCTGAAATTATAAATATTAGTTACTATAGGGATATTCTTTGTACGGAGTACCCTAAATATCCATGTTGTCAAGTTCGACACTAATATATGTAAGCCTTTGTAAACCAGATACCAAATTTTGACTAGTGAAACTAGCACCCCGCCATCTGTATATTTGATTTTTGATCCCCTATTCATCTCAAATTCTAATGGTACTCATGGACCCTTGGAAATTATGCAATATCAGTTACTTAAGTTATTTCAGGGACAGTTTCTTGTACAGAGCACTTCACATAACTTTTTTCAAAACTGTTGCAAAAATACTTATAATTCCAGTCTGTAACCCATTTTAGTACATATCTTCAAAAACTTGAATACTTTTGGAAAATTGTCAGTTTTTACGAATTGATCAGAGCTGTGAATTGCATGCTAAACCAGGTAATGAAATTTTAACCTTTGAAATTATCAATCCGCCGTCTGTATATTTCATTTTTGACCTTCTGTTCATGTGAAGAGCCTAATATGTAGTACAGTAGAACTTTTATAAGTGGAACTCGTCTAAGTGGAAGTTTTTCCTAAAACTCTCCAAGTGGAAAAAATTGGCTGGTCCCTTGAACTCGCCTATCTCTTAACATGAAAAAAAAGAACGGGATACAACCGTTTATAAGCGGAACAAATTTTGAACAACAAACCTCTAAAAAGTGGAATGTTTTAAATGTGTACTGTACATTTTGTGCCTGTTTTGACAAGATGATTGGTCAGCTTGAGCAATCCTGACAGTGCACAGTTACAGTTCACTGTTCACTGCAGTTTTCATTGTGCTCGGGTGAGTCTTCTGTGGAGTCAAATGAAAAGAAATATGAATAAGTGGACTTAAGATGAAACAGTACCAGTCATAAGCATATGTTGAAGCAAATCCAAATCGATGTCGTAAAGATGTAGCCTCACAATTCAACATCCTTGAGTCCACCCTCTCACGCAGAGAAGATTGATATTGAAGCAGCCAGCTAAAAGTGGAGCGAATAGCTAGCGAATTAAATCTTGCGAGTATCCGGCACTTCAAGAAGCTTTGTTGACCTGGTTCAAACTATGTCGAGATCGAAATGTTCCCATACATGGTGACTTTTTTAAGACGCTAAATTCTTCATGGAACGTCTTGGAATCGAGAAGTTCAGAGCCAGTAGTGGCTAGTTGGATGGTTTCTAAAGGAGACATAACATAACGTTTCGGAAAATTTGCGGGGAAAGTAAAGATGTGAACTCTGAACTTTGCTAAAAGTGAATCAACGACTAGCTCCCAAGATTGTGAAGAACTATGCCCGGCTTTCATTTATGACGCTGACGAACCCGGATTATTCTATAAGTGTATGCCAGATGAGACAATGACTTTTAAATGCGAATGTCCTGAACATTTTCGATGAATGACTCAATATTGCAGATACAACCATGTGAAAACGGCGTCGAAACATTCTGCTCTTCATGGATAATTGTTCTGCTCATTTCAATCTGCCCAAATTGAAGAACGTTACTGTGCATTACCTCCTGAAGAACATAATCAAGTATCCTGCAGCCTCTTGATCAAGGCCTAATTCAAAATTTTAAAGTCCATTGCCGGAGACCAGTTGTAGAGTGCATTCTCTCAACTATTGACGAGTTTGAAGATTCCGCAATTACTGTGCTCCAAGGTGCATGGCTGCTATGGCTTAGCATTCCATCATTCCAACCACTGTTTTGAGAAGTGCGGTGTCTCTGTACCCTCATCTGAAACTGAGACTAAGGAAGAGACTGAAGAAGTCGCAGTCCATGAAGACGTTGCACAATGGAGTCGAGTCTGTGAAGCCCTGAAAGTGACCGAAGACATCTCCTTTTTCAGATTTTGTTGATGTTGATGATGCTATAGTGACTGTCAGTCTTCTGAAGGACGAGGAAATCTTGAATCAAGTTTCTGTTTCTCAAGAAAATGGAGGTGATGCTCCAAAAATGAAGACGAAGAACCCGAATATACTGAACCTCTCATTATGTGAAAGATGCTCTGTGTTCAGTACATACGCTTTGGTCGTACTTTGAAAATTATGACAGTGTAGGTATGTGTCTCTTTACTATGCTGAATGGAATTGAACGTGATGAAATGATTGTACAACCACCATACAGAAAAAAATTACATCGTACTTTGTTTCCCACTGATTTCAATTTAGCCGTATGTGATACATACAATCACTGCAAATATGATTGTATTGTTCTGAAGAAAGAAAAAAATAGAATAAAAGAAAGAAAGAAAAGAAGAAAAAAGAAAGAGAAAGAAAAACTGCGTATTTAAAAAAGTTCATTTTTGACCTGCCGGACTGAAGCTTTTCTAAATGAAAACCCATCTAAGTGGGAATAAGAACTTAGGTCCGTAGAAATTCCACTTATCCAAATTCTACTGTATTCAGATTTGCTGTGAGTGTTAAGTCAAGAGCTCGGCGGAAGCCTCGACACGAAAATTTTGAAAAAAGAAATTGAAAATAAATTGGAAAAAAAAAAGAAGTCAAATGACAAAATAATACATACCAAAGTACAGTAATTTTTTTAGTGCAATAAGGTAAATCGTGAGCGAAGCAAACAACAAATTTTTTACTCTTTTTTTTTCTATCTATCAAAAAATATCTGGCTAGCGGCTCGAATTTCCATTAGTCTTGAGCGCAAAATACCGGAGTCCGCCTCTGGTTATACTTTTAAATTATTTACAAATTTGTAGCCCATTTAGATACACCCTCTTTTATTTTTGCATCAGATAATCTCGAGAAACTTCTTTTAGGTGTTTGAATGCGTCTCCATTTCAGTTTTTGTCAAGGGCGTCTAGCGTAATTTTCCCGAAAACCAGATGTCCTACCCGAATTTCGGAATAACAGCCATGTAAGACTAAACCCGAGTAACCAAATGAACTTATTCCACGGATCTCACCTTTGGGGAAAATGCTGGTACTAAATTGCCGACTAAGGGGGTTTATAACTCCCGCGAGAAAATGTTCAGCCTAGTGCCGTCATAATTCAGGTGTTTCATCACAGACTTCCACCAAGCCCCCCGGCGTCTGGGCGACTGAAAATTTCAGGATGCCAGGTATCATGAAATTCTTATGCACAGTGATACGTCTGTGCAATTTCGCTTTGAAAAAAAAATAAAAAAAAAATAAAAAAGATGTTAAAAGAGGGGGGGGGGTGGAAGTTGATGGAAAACACATTAGATGCGTGAATCCAAAACATTCCGGGTCTAAATTTTTCAACTACAAGAAATTTTTTTCCATCGTGCTCATGGCAGTGGTTGATGCCAATTTGTCATTCATAGCCGTAGACGTTGGGGCTTATGGAAGAGAAGGTGACTCCTCTGTATTCAGTAACAGTCCTCTTGGAAAGAAATTATATGAACGAGGTCTGAATTTGCCAGATGCAGAATGTTTACCAGGGACTACAACAAATCCTCAACCTTATGTCATGATCGGGGACGAAGCATTCAAATTGCACACTAACTTGATGCGACCATACCCAGCACGAAATCTAACTCCCCGTCGAAGAGTGTTTAATTACAGATTATCGCGATGTCGTACATCGGTAGAGTGTGCATTTGGTATACTGGCTAATAAATGGCGGATTTTTCATTCACCGATACTCGTTGAACCCGATTTTGTTGACCTGATTATAAAAGCTTGCTGCGTCCTCCACAATTTTGTGAGAAGAAGGGATGGCATTAACTTTGAAGATACAACTATGCATACCTTTGAAGATGTTCGCAACTTTGGTAGAGCACCTGTTGGTAGGGGAACCACTGTTCGAGATATATTTGCGGACTATTTCATGGACGTTGGTGCGGTGCCGTTCCAAGCAAAATATATGTTCTAAATTTGTGATACATACCTACTTACTCTGAAAATAAAATGCTTATTGTCTTACTCGCTTCTTCCCTGTCAATGTCTGGCATCATCACCTTTGTTTCTTGTCTTATGCTTCCACAGACATATATTTGGATAAATCGCTGTCTAAGGCCCACACTGAAGACTCGTCCTGCGTCAGGTCCGTATCGAAAACCATGGTCATTACAAAATGCATAAAAAATACACTGCTCTGCTGACAATGACGACAAGAAACAAAAGATAGTTTAACCTTAATATTTGGTCTGTAAGCGATCTCATCTCTTTAATGTTACCTTATCTTTCTGTGGAGTTGCAGGGAGAAGCACTAGGGTAAAGAAGGTATGGAAACGGAGAAAGAAATGCAGAAAGGAAGGTGTGGAGCGAAAGGACAAGAAGAGAAACATCTAGCCGTTTGTAGAGAAAATGAGGAACTTGGACAGAGAGAAAGAAAAAAAGAGATTGCATGGGTGAGAGATACAGAGTATAAGAGGGAGAGAGAGAGAGAGAGAGTGTGTGTGTGTGTGTGTTTGTATGTGTTAAAGAAGATTTTCTCACATCCAGGATGTTGATTGTAGCGTCACTTATTCCTCCTCTTTTCTCTCAGTGGCCTGAAATCTGTCACATTCTTGTACACTTAATATACAATTTACCCAACTTAAACTGATGGATCGCATGTGTTATAAGGCAGAACAGAAATACTAATGATTGATGAAAAATAAGTAACACGGTAAGCAGTTAAAGCCCGTACAAAATTGGACAATGGGACTGCCAAAAAGAAAACCAGTTTTATCTTGCATTTCAGCTGGGGGTATCGTATTCTTACATCTCCCATAATAAAGTAGTTAATCTTGGGAGGAGTTCAGGACCAAATTTGGGATTGACAAAGTCTGATTAACATTTGGGATATGTTTGCAATGTAAAATAATGCCCTCAGGTCTAATAACTCTGCATGTTCCTAAAAAAATAGAGAAGACGGTAAAACTGTAAACAGTTTTTTTTTTTCAATATGCATGGACAGTTTTCAAATCACACAGCTCCGTGAGTTTTCTCTTCCATAGGCCACAGAGGTGGAAATGGTGTAACCAAATAGAGAAGTTTTGCAATGATATCTTTGTGTTCATGCATGTCCCGACTGAAGATTACCTTCATTTGAGATATGAGACTTCCCAGGGGACTGAGCAATGGCTCGGTTTCCAGGTGGATAGTGATCTACAGGAAGACAAACTGCGGTACTTCAAGTCACTGTTTTGCCTAATGTATATGTATAGAAACTCAGCCAAACAGAAGATACAATTAAAATAGCATCGCTCGACATAAACGTTATCTTTAAGGATACCGCTTTCCTGAAAGCCCAAAAATGTATGTTCCAATCCGAATCATGTATGTTTCAAATACCATGTGCAGTGTTTCTGGTAACGAGCGATGAATCAAAGGAAGGGTGTATTTCAGAAAATAGCCTCGATCGAATACAAACCATAAATTGCAGGGGTGCAAATGTTGTTTTATTTCAATCTGCAATACTGCCTTCTCGTAGAGTGCAGGATAGGTTCATAGGTTACATGTGAATAAAACACATGGAGCAAAGATCATTATGCTATTACTTGAGAATAAGAAATGTGTTCTAAACAAGAAGTTCATTAGCAAATGCTGAAAACCCTCAGGATGAAAAATATAAACTGTTAGTTACTAACAATTTTCTTATTTTCTGGTATCAACATAATGATCTTTGCCCTTTGTGTTTTCTTATGAGAGTCAAAATTACGTTGGCCCGAAAATGGGTATTTGTGCGAACAGTAAGTCACTGTGTGACGTCATGGGAAATCAGACTACATTGGCTAGTATAATAGCGCATTTACACTTGATCCCGAAACAATTACTGGAAAGTTGGAGAAAATTACAACTTGAAAATCTATCGTTCGTTCATCCTTCATCCTGCTGACAGTTCACACTTCACAGTTCACAGAGTCATTCATGAAGAAGTGCAGCAAACCTAAACCGAACATTTGTGACTCTCTAATTCGACTCCTTAATTGAGCCAACTAATGAAAATGAATGACTGAAGTACTTCAGTTCAAGCTTCGAGGTGATGTAACCAAAGAACGAATTGTTGATTGAAAAGAGTAGTTCAAGAAAAAGTACTTCATCAATGAATTTGACATCACTAAATGAAGGAGTAAAATTCATTTTCAATACTTCAACTTAATGGTATTAAATTTCAAACTTAATAAAATTCTATGATACTGGCTACTACAACCAATTTCTGACATGGTTGCTTTGCCTTCATTATTCGTATTCAAAACTTCTTCACTCACTGAAGGAGTAATAGTCATTCTTAAATACTTAAACTTAATGGTACTGAATTTCAAGCTTAATACTACTACATTATAATATCAGCTAGTATAACCAATTTCAGATATGGTTACTTTGCCGCTATTCATTTTAAAATATTCTTCACTACATGAAAGAGTAACATATGTCTTAGAGTACTTCAACTTGATTGATCGTTCCAAAAACGTCACGTTGTTGTTTATATTCAACTTTGTCGGGGGTTTCTCATCAGGTTCCCCGTACATTTTACAACTGACTGTGAATACGGATCCTATGTGATCAACGCAACTTTCTCAGCCTACCTCTCGGCTGCTGGCCCTTCTTCAGTCCCGAAAAGTACAAACTTTTTGAGGTGTTACGCGAACAAGTCATTTTTCAGCCAGCAAAATGCGATGAAAACCGCGCTTTTCGCAGTATGTTCAATGGTTCCTGATAAGAAACTTCGACCAAGTTGAATATAAACAACAACATGACGTCGTTTTTGGAACGATCAATGGCATGACAACAACATGAAGTTTATATTCTTAACCAAAATAATTCCAAAGTTCCTCCCAGGAACTACAGATGAATATCATTGTAAAGTAACGACTTAGGATAAGTCACCCTGAAATTAGGTATTTCTAAATCGCGGTTCACAGGAACAAGTGAACACATTCAACAGAATATGAGTATTTTTCTCTTTCTAGGTAGAAGGTAGAACATTTTTTCTAGTCGGCTAAATGATGATACGTACTAGTATGCAATATGCTGCGTGAATCATGATCACCGAATTCTTCAGGTTCTTCTATACTGGTAGGTTCATCTGAAGCAAAAATTTTACAAATGATGAAACGTCTGTATCACATTTCGTGCGTGCTCAATAGTAAATGGTACCATGGAGGAAAGAAATACGTAAGAATTAGGAGGTAATCAGTCACCTGGTTCCGTAATTTGCGAGGTACTAGGCGTCACATGAAGATGGGAATGTATCCCTTCCTTGTTGTAAATTGAGTTAGTAGAAGTAGGATCTTCTGTGTCAGGAAAAATCTCGATCAATGAATACTCAGGTTCAGCTGAAAAGAAATATAACTAAATGTAAATCTGCGTAGTAAATTACATTGAACGACAGAGAAGGGTATTGTAACAGAGCCAATCGCGGAAATAAATTCAATAAACAGTGCTTATCAATAGAAATTTTAATTTACCTGTACTTGGTAATGATGTACTAGTGGAGGGTAACTCCGGAATATTGATACTTCGATCTTTTGTACCACATACATTCGATTCGCGTAACCCTGTTTGGAGAAGAATAAATTAACACAATAATGTGAAATCATGTGCCGAAACCTCATTAAACCTCATGATCGGTGCACAGATAGAATACACTTGATGTTGCATTTTCAACTCACCTAATGATGGTACAGCATCTCTCATCAGATTTGATCTCAGTCGGGTACCTCTTACTTTCTGTTCATCCGAAAAATGGAAATCACACACACGGTAGCTTTTCCGAACATCTTCTTTACATTTCTTAAGCAATTCTGCTTGATCAATGCGTTCCAGCCATTTCTTGTATGGCTACACGAGGAACGTAGTATAAATTGGAAATTGAATTAGTAACAGAACATTATCTGTGGTATTTACTAGAAAGAAGTCAATGATTCTCACTTCTTCATCGGCAGGGAAACGGTGCATCTTTTGCGTGCGACTGACATGTTTGCAAGACGGTACACAACAGTAAAACACCATTATTTACAACTATTTATCAAGAAATATCACCAAGAAGAAGAATTTATAATACAGTAAAACCTCGAAGTAACGGTCACCCAAGGGACCAGGTAAAATTCCCGTTATTTGGAGGTGGCCGCAAAGTAGAGGTGCCCGCTAAAGGAGGTGAAAAATGAAAAGTGACCGTTAAAAATTAGGTTTAATTCACAGAGAATATATGTATGTACATTTTTAGTGAATAACTTATAAAATAGCGGTTACCCCTGGTCCAGCGGCTGACAACAGGATGTAGTGTTGGATGGTAAGAAAATTAGCTTTGTGTTCTTTAATGTTAGATCTTGCGGATGGGAAGTGGCGTTGTCCAAGAAAAGCAATACATTTCGTCTCTGTTTATCCATTTTTTTGTCAAATTCTTGTAACCAATCCACCATCAAAGACTGCGTCATCCATGCTTTCTGATTGTTTGCCCATGTAACGCAAAGACGTTCCACGTTGACGTTCTTGAAGCAGCGGGGTTTGCGCGCTTTACCAATGACTAATGGCGTCTCAAAATCACCCAACATATTGACACACGACATGACAGTTAATCGTTCTTTAGAAATTTTGCCTGCCGAACACTTTTCACCTTTGAGAGCTAAAGTTTTGTTAGGAAGAACTCTGAAAAACATAGGAAGAACTCTGAAAAACATAGGAAGAACTCTGAAAAACAATCCAGTTTCATCTAAATTGAAGATATTGCGCGGTTCATACCCTTCACAAATTTTTCCAACTTTTAAAAACCAGTTGTCTACTACGTTCGAATCGACATCGTTACTTTCACCACAAATTTTTTTTAAAGAGATGTTTAAACGCGTTTGAAATTTCTGTAACCATCCATTTGAGGCTTGAAAATCGGTAATGTTCAACTGCTTGCTTAATTCAAGCGCTTTTGATTACAAGAGTGGTCCGGAGATGGGTATGTTTTTAGCTCGTACAACACAAAACCATTCATATAAGATATCGTTAATTGCAGAGGAATCCGTCTTCCGTATTTTCAGATGTTTCCGGTCGTCGTCACCATTTATGGCCCATAGCCTATAAATTTCGTCTTTATTGTTCACCAGTTCAGTAGCTTGTGTCCTCCCGATGCTGAAATGTTTCGCAAGTTTACGCGCACTAAAATTATTGGTTTCGTTAAAGTTTAAGATCGTGATTTTCTCACTCAACGTTAAATGTTTTCGTTTATTAGACATACTGCAAGTGCTATTGCTGCAAGTGTAAAACACGAACTGACAATGATCATCCGCCTGCCCACTCATTGTGTACCTACAATCATTTTATCTTTCTTCACTTTCATGTTCATTCAGTACCAAGCTTTTTATTCAGAATTATTCGTGTTTCTAGTGTTTTATTCGAAATTTTACGAGATTTTGTGACCGTTATTTAGAATGACCGTTAATAGAGGTGTAATGTAAAGTTCCCATAACACAAGTAGGGACTAAGAAAATTGACCGTTATTTAGAGGGTGCCGCTATTTGGAGTGACCGTTGTAGGAGGTTCTACTGTATTTCATGTGCATTTCACACTGAATTCATCCAAAAAAATACGTTACCGTTAGGTTAACATGGGTTTCAAACGGATCGCCGATGCAACATGTGATGAAGATGAAGCTCGACCAAACAGCGCTATATGCGGCTGGTGTGAGAACTATAATCGAATTTGTGTTATCAGCGGGAGTGAGCAGGCCCTATGCATAATTTTCCCAAGCTTACATTTCTTAGCAATAGTTGACAGAATATGATCTATCTAAATCTAGTCAAACGTACAAAAGCATTCGAGGATCAGTAAAACGGTAATACAATATTGAAAAATGAGATCCTTAAACTTAAAATTACAGAATTTGAAATGATAATTATAACGGCATCAGAACTTCAGTAATACAACTGAGCGTCATGGGATCCTGAATTTCGAACCGATCTCGCAGAATGACTTCCATCTCTGTTGGTGTGTAGCTACTCAATGGGGGCAAATGAATATTGCCTGACGCAATGGAAAAAAACCCACCCATAGTTCGACAAAAGATGTCTTCTGAAATGGTCGCACTGGCGATTAATTGTTTCAGTCGAACTACTCGGGAATCACTTGTTTTCGTCAAAATAATCTTCCACTTAGCTTCGTGAAAATCCATAAGAGAGTTGGTGCTTCTGATTACCGCTTGACCAAACACCGATCTTGGATCTTTTAATTCGGGTGCGAGGAGCGCCTCATATACTTCAATTTTCTTTCTGATTGTTAGAACCGGTTTCATCTCCCGGATTTCTTTATCTTTTAGTGCCTAGAAAACCAATTAAGAATGGTAACTATTAACGAGTGTTGGAGAGAAAAAACTGTGGTAATTGATAATTCAAGAATATTCTGAACAGATCGTACTCTTCATAAGCAAATTAAAATGACGTACTTTATAGACAGCTTACTATACTTAATATACGAGCATTTTGCTGGTTGCGCGTGTAACAATGTATCTGAGAGAAGAAAAATATGACGTACTACTGTACTGTGTACTGTAGTATACGGGCGTTTCAGTCGTTGCGTCCATAAGACAAAAAATAACAATTATTATTATATTTTGTAAGTATGAATGATTTCACTGAATTCTATGAATTGTTCATCATTTCACGAGAGTCCGAATAAAACAGGAACGCATATAAACAGCTTAGAAGGAGCACGTTGATTGGATGTGAGTAGATTTTCATTAATCGGAAACGCTGAAAAGAAATGAACGATTTCACAGAATTATCTTATTTTGAGTAATAACGAAGTATTTTACTTACGTCGGACATCGTGAAAAGATTCAACGAATTCGAAAAAATGGCACCGTTCAATGTTGCAATCCTCTAAAAATCTGCCATCAAAATGCTCAGAAGCAAGCACGCGCAAGACAACAACTGTTGATAACAATACCAGCATAAAAAAGAGTCTTAAAAGTGCTTTGCAAGAAGAAGCGTTTGTTATCAGATTCAGCAAATTCCTTAGAAAAGAGGATATGCTCTAATACTAGGAAATTATCAGCAGTGGAGGCAGAATCTGGTTCTTTACAGAGCAGAAATGAATAACTACAAACTAAATTATAACTGTGGATTAAAGCTAGATGACGTTCATTTACAGTGTCAGCTTCTAAATTATCCGCAGATCTGAAAATTTTCTTAGGTGGATACATTTTATCTATCGATTTCGTGACACCGTCTTCACGTTTCTGCTTTTTCGCCAACCAGCCGCATTCTACGTCTGTTTTCGAAACATTCCGATGGCAGTGTAGTAGAGCGGCAGCCATATGATGACAGTTGACGAGACCAACAGGACACTCACAATGCCCAAAAATGACCTTTTTCTCCAAAATGTCGTAATGTATCTGTAAAAAATCAGTGTAACAGTATAAAACTTCATTTAAGTCTGGGTTTCAGTACGTGTATGGTACAAATTGCGCATCACTTGCAGCTCACTATATATCAGTGTCCTGCACGAGTAAATAAAAATGTAATCGGAAAGTATTCGCCGAGTACATTACCAGACGATTACGAGTATGTATTCATCAATGTACGCATCCTGGCATCGTAGAATCGTTTTACTCGTACTCATCACGATTACACATACTCGTAATCGTATTTGGGTGGTTTCCCAATGTTCTGTTGATAGGTTAACACTTGACACACGACGCCACACTCAGCCTTTATCTAATCTACCTTAGAAAATGCCCAGTCCTTGAAAGTAGTGGTTATCACTACTTCTCTATTGACTCCAACATAAACGACTACAACCACAGAGACACATGCACACGCCGCATTGCTAAATTACTCATCCCAGTACTGATTACTACTCGGAATGATGCCACGATGCGTACTCGCCGAGTACTCATCATTTCTTAATTGAAGGGCGCTGGGGAAGAACGACCTAAGTCCAGTCAGACGGAATTTGAGGAAAATCAAATTCAAAGTTTCCCAACTAAAAACAATACTTCAGACTCATGAAAAAATATGCAAAAATCAGCATTTGATCAGAAATATGTTTATTAAAACTCGTAACAAGCAAAATAAGTTTTTGATGAGATTTTCCACAATCATTTCAAAAAATTCTCAGAAATATACGGACTGATGTCACTTTTTCCTGGCATTAGGCGTCAATCGGTGGATCATCAACGTATTCGTCCTCACTTTCTTCTGGTTGGTTGATGTATGTCAAACGTCTGTCTGTAGTTCACACAAACGAGAGTGGTAAATAAGGACTGAAGCCGTTCTTCCCATGGCGCGCTCGGACTCACGTCGTTTTTCTCTTGCAGGGTGTATGTTCTTACGCTTATTTCTATAGACTCAAGTCACTCTTGCCGTTTTTCGATTTAGTCATTATAGTACTTCCACAAAATGCTGCTAGATGGCACCTCAAACTCGTTTCGTTGAAAAAGTGGACTGACGTCGTTTTTCCCCAGTGCCCTTCAATTCTTATGTACGAGTACTACTTGAGTATCCTAGCATCGCAAAACGAGTATTTGTACCTGTACTCGGAGGATGCTGTACTCACTCGTGCAAGACACTGCTATGTATCTATCCTATTCACGTATGACACTACATACAAAGTGTACTTCATGAGATATTTTAATATTCAATCAGAAAAATGTACTCACCGTCACTTTGTAGCGAATTTTACGCATTGAAGCTTGAATTTCAGCATCGATATATCCGGTGCTTGGGTCAAAACGACACTTCAAAACATTGCCCGAAATCAAAGAATTCTCACCCTTCGAGATGGCTTTCGCGTTATCAGTGAAAAAACTGATGATCGCGGAAATCGTCACGATACTCATATTTTAAGATAAAGCAAATAAATAATTCTAAATTGTGAAATAAAACCTACTAATTACAACGTAATGTTAGGTCAAGCGTTCGTAATGGAAGTCTCGGTTTGTTTGGACCCACGCACGATTATCCCACTTTGATGACGTCACGCGTGATGGTTCTATTGAAATATGTTCAAAACTTGTTGAAACACACCCAGTGCTATGAGCTGCTGTATTAGCTCGTCGTATTCATCCACAATGACGAAACATTCCGAGTCGAAATGCTTGAACAGATATTTGGATAAAAATTTGAAACCTTATAGAATTCTAAATTCAACACACGATTCAGGACGATAATCAGGGACCGAGCACCAGTTTCTGCAGTCCACTTTGTCTTCATCCTTTAGTTTGAAACTTTCACACAGATATTCATGCTCCAAAAAGCTTTCACGAATAACACGTTTACACTCCGAAACGGCTCTTTGATACGAGAGAACTGATGCACTTTTGAAATTGACGTAAATAGTGGGATATTTACCGAGATGTTTGTCCATAATTTCCACCTCTTTACAGATCTTTAATTTTCGACCCGGTCGCGTGTGGGTTCGTTTGAATTTGATTTTGTTAGCCGGTTTCCAAATTTGTCAACTTCGATAGAGAGAAATAATTTCAGCGTTTCATGTTTGCTGATCATCATACATCATGTACCAGTCTGGAATCTGGATTGGAAAAACAAAGAGGGAAAAAACATCTCATCTTCCATCAAACAATCATGATATCATGATCATGATTTGTCGTGAGGTCGGTTAGCCTTTCGGGCTATTGAGTGTCGTTACCGTTGATAGATGGTGAACGATGGGGTCCACAGCGTGGCCCCTGGGGCTGATTGGATCGAGCCCCAGATAACAGGTGATCGGCTCGACAAATAATGTGGTCGAGTCGGAGTTGAATTGAATAGGTTTATTGAAACTTTTCATCAATAATTTGAAATGTACGTTGAATAATAATTTCAGCAGTTGCTGTTAGGCTTTTAGGTTACCGACACGACAGAGTATTAAGACTACACTCTGAGTTTAAATTTCTAAGTCCGAAAAGGTGCTGGATCGAGAGAGATCAGCGAGAGCTCCATCTGACATGAGCGATTTAGAACCAAGACCAAGAGTGAACCTCCATACAGGAGTTATATACTAATGATCGATTATTTTGACGACGATGTCTCGGCCTATGCGGAAGATGTCACCATGAGGTAAGCGGAGACACGAGGGACACGATGGCTATCTTTGAAGACCGGCGCGTGTAGGCTACACGATTCAGAGCGAATGGTTCGAAATATAAGTGTGAAGTATAGGTATAGAAATTAAATTATACATTGTACTTTCTTAGTTTTCTCGGATTTGCTTCTGGCGCGTTTGGGATGGCGTCGAAATATAGAATCTGCGGCAGGCAAACGTTCGCGGGTATTTTGCACTGTCGAGGCCATGGCCATGAAGAAGAGTATCGATCGAGTTCTCAGAACTCGAGGAAGGCGTATGATTTTTCGATATTGCGTTTTAATTACGATCGTGCGACCAGTGGCCGTCTTGGTGACAACTACATGAAGGCCATTTGAGCATACACGTGCCGTTGACAATTTCGGTTTGGTGAGAGCTATGCGCACCGATTCTAGTGCGAACTAATACTTTGAAACTGTCCCACGAGATGTGATCGATCAAGGATTTGATGGCGTGAGCGAGAATGCGAATTCGCCTCACGACAGTGATCCTAATTTATAATTTAACCAAATCTTTGTCGCCAACCTTCAGTGGTCCTGAGAAGATTTGTGCACCATGGTATAATAACCTTCTTTGGAAGTGATCCTGTTGTGCTCTTAGGATTTCAATCAAGAATCTGTCCCCAGAGGACGATTTACATAACACATCGACGAATCGTTTTGAATGACGTAGTATGTCTACCTCGACCTATGGGTCTAAGAATGTGACCTCCACAATAGATATACCAGTTACATCGAAGATGAATTGTTTTGTGATAGACTCATTGGTATCACATCCGAAGATCTTTTTAAAACGACGTCATATTTTGGATCAAGCACTTCTTCAGTATCTCCCTATTAATACAACTAATCACTAGAAAACAATAAGAGCTAGAATTATCATTGAAAATTGCGAATAATCGAGAATAAGGAGTACAAAGGAGCATTTGATTTCAGTAGATTTGCATACTTATAATGTAATAGTTGGTATGAAATAGTGCTTACTAAAAAATAAAATAAGAACTAGAATTATAATTATAATTGCAAATTACTAATATTCAGGAATAAGAAACATGAAGGAGTATTTCCTTTTATAAGTCTTTTACATACTTGTACCTTTATGCTGAACTGCACATTCTGCAGTACTATACAAAATTGTTTGGAAAATAGTTGAATTTCGTGAAATTTCGGATTTTTAGAGCCGCTACATTTGCGAGGAATGTTTGTATCAATTCCTCAGATTGAAATTGCGGCGTCATCCGACTCGGCAGAAAAGATCTAAATTCCTCATTGTCTCCAGGGGAGAGGAGAGTCGCCACCGCTGCTGGTCCGAACGCTTCTCGCGTAACTGTATGGAAAATTGGAGGATATAGACCCAAAGAAACTCTCCCTAGAGGGAAAAACATTAAGTGACATGAATAAACAAAATGGTATCTATCTAAGCGAATAAACAAAATGGTATCTATCTGAGCGAGCATCACTATCCACATTTAATCCATTTGCCTTCTTGCAAAGTTTTTTAAGCTCATAAATATCATGCGTTGAATCAAATTTCAGATTAGCAGAGGTGTAACGCATCTCTACTCCACACTCTCTATGTTCAATCTGTGATCTCACATCAATCGTAGTTAAGTATGTATATAATGTAAAGCAATTAGTAGGACACATATGTCCTCTCTGAAGAACCGAGAGACTTTTGTCAACAAGAGTCTTTTCAGAGAATGCAAAAAAGCCATCGGATCAGAAATACTTCTAGGTTTTTTGCTAGATATTAGTTGAACATGATCTTTAGGCACATTCCAAATAATGCGTGGGTCTGAACGAATTCACCAGAAATGAGCGATATAACCGTCTTTTCTTTCGATATTTGATGTCCTAACTTAGAATATTCATTTGCAAGTAAATCCAGTGTTTCTTCAGCTGTAGTATTGTCTAACATGTTAAGATTCAATTTACATTGAAACTCAACATCATCTCCGACAGCTTGAAGTTTTACTGGAACAATAACATGTTTAAATCTTTTAAGACTATCCAGAATGACAGACTGCATAGCATAATTTAAAATTGAATTGTATGGAAGCGCAGTCAACTCTCCAGAAGCTTCCGTTTCCAAGACTACATAGTCAGCGCCGTCAGTGCGCAAATAGACACTGAAACTATTTTTCACTGCCGCGATGCTCGAAAGGGTAGTTCCTATGGCCGGGGGTGCGGTGTCATAGGGGCCACTTTGGCATGCGTGCATCGCCATACGTCCCACCACACACCATCGGTATCAGACTCTAGTGTTCATAGTGACTTCACGATCTTGTTCCATAAAATTCTCTTCACAGGATGTATGCTTCTGCATAGATTCATCACACGATTCAGGACGATAATTAGGGACCGAGCACCAGTTTCTGCAGTCCACTTTGTCTTCATCCTTTAGTTTGGAACTTTCACACAGATATTTATGCTCCAAAAAGCTTTCACAAATAACACGTTTACACTCCGAAACGGCTCTTTGATACGAGAGAACTGATGCACTTTTGAAATTGACGTAAATAGTGGGATATTCACCGAGATGTTTGTCCATAATTTCCACCTCTTTACAGATCTTTAATTTTCGACTGGGAAGCTTCGGAATGTCACTCGTAAACAGATGATAATTTTCTGTGTCGCGTGTGGGTTCGTTTGAATTTGATTTTGTTAGCCGGTTTTCAAATTCGTCAACTTTGAAAGAGAGAAATAATTTCAGCATGTCTAGGTTAATCGATTTGTCAAACCAATGTGGCGCGGTGACCAGGAACAAATTTTCATCTTCGACGGCGAGTATTTCTCTAATCAACATTGTTTTGTCGACAAATGAATCTGCTTGGAGTATTTCCGAGAATTTGAACGTAGATAGTGGGATAATCTGTGATCAAAATCAATCAATCAATCAAAAATAATAGTTTAGACGATTGAATCGTCGACTGATACAACTAATAGTATATTATTTATGTACAACGTTCGATCTCATTCGTTTGCCGGGTGTCCAAAATGCCCACGTTCCTAGCACCAAGTCCATCTATAAAACAAGCTGTTTCAAAGCTTGATGCATTGGAGGCTCAACTCTATCAGCGCGATGAGTGTGAGGCTTTTGGAGACTATGTCACTGCCGCGTTGCGCAAGCTGAATAACCTCGAGAGGGCAATTATGATTAAAGATATTACAAACCACATTCAAGATTACATGATTCAGAAAGCGACTAACGAAGACCGTAATGTAAATATGCAGTTATCTGAAAATGATCTGTGATCATGTGAATCCCTTTTTCAATAATAGTAAATGTATGTAAATAGATATTAATGTGAATAAATATTTAGCTATCAGTTTCTTTACCTTCATGTACGGTGCTAGAACATCCTTAATTGCTGTCAACGTTTCGGGTAGAAAATTACTGATACTTGAGACTGGGACACGAAATCCTCGTGAAAGTTCTCTGAATGAAGATCCGCGGGCTAGAAAGGATAATGCAATGTGCAGCTTCACTTCTGCAGGGAGAGCCATCCTCATTACAGTATCCTCGCGTTGAATGCGTTCTTTCACAAGCATCAACATAGTCGCTGTAGCCACGTGCATTTCTCGTCGGATCTCACCCTTTCGTCCATTCTTTTCCTTCACAATCAAACTGTCCTTGACATCATTGCCTCCCATATCCTTTTTTTTTTTTGTTTCCTTTTTTCTCTCTGCCTGATCCTCGTCGGGTTGCAGCGACTTTTAGTTTTTAGGTAGAAAGCGAGTACGTTGGAGCCGTTCGACGATCGACATCGCGGATCGACCGTTTTTTCCTCTCTATGTGCGTGCGATGAAATTATCAAAATGATTATAATCAAATTTTCAAGTATATTTCGCGTATTTTATGCTATTGAAGTGATGCGCGGTTAAACTTTCGCCCCAGCATGGCTAGGTGAACAGTGGCTTGCCTGAAAATGTGAGTGCAGGCAACCTAATTTGAGCGTTTGTGGGTAAGATTCACGATGTGAGCACTTAGTTGTTGCAACCTGGGGGTCATCCCGATGATTGAAGGTGGGGCAGAGCAAATTCTTTTACCCACCTCATGAATAAACTATTCAAAATTTCAAAATTTTAGTAAATACAGTTCAAACTTGTTTTAATTGTACAGTCTAATGCTCCCTCCGAGTTTTCTTACGTCAGTATGAGTAGATTTTGATTCTGTACTGATCCAGCATGTTGAAATTTTGTTTTTTTTTCTGTGTGCACGAGTGCAAACAGGGTTTTTGCAGACTTGGGAACAACTTTCCTCATCCAGGATGTTTTCCTGATGCCCACTGTAATCCAGTGGAGGTTTTATTTTTCTTGTTTTTTGTTTTGCCCCCTCCCCATGTTTCCTTTTGGCTGTTCTACCAAGTTCTGTGACTGTTTTGCAGGATGCTTCTGTTTACAGACATTCAATTTTGCTCGTTTTGTCAGTACAGAGTCGAAACTATCTTATTAGAGTGTTGTATACAAATCAGCGTTTTTATGGTTTTTATACAATGTGCAGTTTGGCAGTCTAATCCGGGACTGTTTTTGCCAATCTGACACACAGTTTCGAGGAACTATAAATGAAAATACCGAAATTTAATGCGATTGAATTTTTAGTAACAAAATTTGATGACAAAAATCTTTAACCTGTCATTATCGGTATCAGACTCTGTGTTCATACTGACTTCACGATCTTGTTCCATAAAATTCTCACAGGATTTACGCTTCTGCACCTTGTCCATCAGTTTCGAGGAGCTATAAATGAAAATACCAAAATTTAATGCGACTGAATTTTTAGTAACAAAATTTAGTGACAAAAATTTTTAACCTGTCATTATTGGTATCAGACTCTGTGTTCACAGTGACCAAACTTATTCCATAAAATTCTCCTTGCAGGATTTATGCTTCTGCCTCTTGCCCATCAGTTTCAAAGTACTGAACATTAACGCGATTGAATTTTCAGTAACAAAATTGAGCAAAAAGTGTAATGAGTCGTTAACCTGTCATTATTGGATTCAGACTGTGTATCAACACCGACCTCACAATCTCGTTCTATAAATTTCACACGAGATTTGCGCTTCTTCATGTTGTCCATCAGTATCGAGGAACTATAAATGAGAATACAGAAATTTAATGCAACTAAGTTTCCAGTACCATAACTGATCAGGTGAGCAATAGTCAGTAATAAATTATTAACCTCTTATTACTGGATTTCGACTCAGCACTCACACTGACTTGATTTACTTCTTTAAAATTCTCTTCACAATGCTTGCGCTTCTTCTTTCTGTTCATCAGTTTTGAAGTACTGTAAATGAAAGAATATTGCAAAGGCTGAAATGAAGGAACAGAATTAAGAAGAACATACAAAAATACCTACTACGTACCAGTTAATATCAGATTTACTATCTTCACTTGGGTAATGATTCGCACCCGCAGACGCACGTTCATTTTCTCTGTGTTGGTAGTTTTTCTTACAGAAATTTGTCCATCTTAAATAATTATTTCAAGTTCTCACTTCTCAGTTGTTCATATTTCAATAGTAGGGTGGTTGTGGGTTAGATGCCACACTTTTTGGTATTTTGGGCACAGTGGGGGCTGTAATGGGTAAAAGTTTGATATCTTTAGCTCAAATTGTAGGTTGAAGCCTCAGCTACAACTTTGCTGTGGATCATTTTATAAAATAATGATAAGGAAAAATGTTATGACCCAAACCCCCACCCCGATTTTTGGTGGGATAGTTGCCACATGTGGGTTAGATGCCACACCCACTATGGGATAGTTGCCATACTAAAAAAATACCTTAGTTACCCAATGAAAAAAACTCTTTGATACGCATAAAATTATTTTTTAAGACAAAACACAGTTAGCATGCATAAAATTATCATTTCTTTGAGCAAAATTCGCATATAAAGGTTCCGGTATCCGTTCCGGCGCATAATTCATGAGCATCCATTTTGCATTTTCCGCATTTAATCCAAATTTCGCCTCGATTGTCTCCGGAAAATAACCCTAAAATGAATTTAAAATTGTAATTTCATACATAAAAATAACATTACGTCACTTGGAAAGAATTTTACCTGCAATATAAACATTCGCCGTCATCACTTCCAATCACATCGCCATCACTTGAATCATAAATCGGAGGCTCGTTGTCGCTTGTGTCTGAAGAACTACTGTCTATATTCTTTCCGCGTTTTCGAATTCTTTTGGACCCTAAAAAAATCAAAATTTGAAATAGGGATAGGTAGTAAGCCGAACTAGGTAGGACTGAAGTTCTTACTCGTATTTATCTTCGTTTTTGTTTTCGTATTTCCTTTCGTTCCTTTTTTGTATTTTCTTTTTTACTTCTACTCGTTTTTAGTTTTTTCTTCGCCTTCATTTTTGTATGTTTTCCCGTTTTTTTGATTTCTGAAAATTACACATTATCTACTTAGAACCTGAACAAGAAAGTTTCTTACACACATGTCTTTTTAATCCTACCTAATTCCTGTGGATCATCCACTTCATCACTACAGTACAAATCTTCTGCAAACAGTTTTAATTTTACCGACTTCTTTTTGATTTTCGATTTCCCACTTGAGATGCGATCTTTTTCTGAAAAAAATAGGTAAATTTGTTTAGATAGGTCTACAAAAACTAAAAAGCGAATGAAAAATGTAAGGAAAGCATTGTACTCGATTGAATGAATGTTTTATCCGTGGTGTTCAGAGCCGACTGTTTTTGTCTACCGCGAGTGCTTTTTTTTTTTTGGTAATTTCAGGCACCGGTGAAATTTTATCGAGTAATATTCAACCGAGACTCTTCTACTTCGAACATTGCCTCTGCACAAATACTGTCGTATTCATCCACAATGACGAAACATTCCTAGTCGAAATGCTTGAACAGATATTTGGATAAAAATTTGAAACCTTCTAGAATTCTAGATTCATCACACGATTCAGGACGATAATCAGGGACCGAGCACCAGTTTCTGCAGTCCACTTTGTCTTCATCCTTTAGTTTGAAACTTTCACACAGATATTCATGCTCCAAAAAGCTTTCACGAATAACACGATTACACTCCGAAACGGCTCTTTGATACGAGAGAACTGATGCACTTTTGAAATTGACGTAAATAGTGGGATATTTACCGAGATGTTTGTCCATAATTTCCACCTCTTTACAGATCTTTAATTTTCGACCCGGAAGCTTCGGAATGTCACTCGTAAACAGACGATAATTTTCTGTGTCGCGTGTGGGTTCGTTTGAATTTGATTTTGTTAGCCGGTTTCCAAATTTGTCAACTTCGATAGAGAGAAATAATTTCAGCGTTTCATGTTTGCTGATCATCATACATCATGTACCAGTCTGGAATCTGGATTGGAAAAACAAAGAGGGAAAAAACATCTCATCTTCCATCAAACAATCATGATATCATGATCATGATTCTTAAACATCTCATCTTGCATCGAACAATCATCATATGTGACCTGGACTACGAAAAGGTGGCTTACGTGTCAAAAAACCATTTTCCACTTTTTTGCCGATTCAGATAGAGTTTGAGCCGCTCTTTCGCATGGTAAAATCCAAAAAGTCCTAACTTGCTTAAAAGTTTACTAAAAATGTAGGGAAACAGGAGTACATTCTTCCGAAAAAAACAGAGTGAATTGAAAATGTCAAATATCAAAAATACATACATATGAAAATTATACACAAAAAAAAAAAAAAAAAAAAAAGAAACAGTAAAAAACATAAGTCAAGTAGTTTTTGTACTTTTTTTTGTCGTCGCTTTCTTTAAGACCCTTTTACATCTTGGTTGTGAAGATGGACCTATAGCACAGTGCATAGATTGTATTCTCAAAAAGGGCGAATCTGGCAAGCGAAAGGGCTTATTACACCCAATACCGCCAGGGAGTCGACCTTTTGAGAATACAATCTATGCACTGTGCTATATGCTGGCGGATATATCGACGCATCCCAGTAAAATAATAGTGCTCACGAATACCTTTCAACACCTTATCAATACTGTAATGTCCTAGCAGATCATGATACTTGATACACAATGATTTACGCATGCTCTTCGGTACAACAAATAGCTTACGATCGGATGCACTATCAATATAAAATAAAATACCATCAATTAACTGGAATTTACGCAGTTCTTCGGCTTGTTCATTCGCAGTAATTCGTCGAATTAATACTTGTAATTCGGCGTCTCTCTTTTGATACATGCGAACGAGATCAGAATCAGAAATTGTCGTATAAACGCCTATCTCAACTGCAGCGGAAACACTAACATCGGCGTCCTCTACAGGTGCACGACTCAGGGCATCAGCATGCTGGAGCTGTGTGCCAGCACGATGCTTAACAGTAAATTGGTATTCCTGCAAAACTAGTGACCAACGAGCCACTTGTGGATTAGTGGTACGATTAGCGTTTAAATGAAGTAACGCTTGGCAATCAGTCACCACAACAAATTGAATACTTAAGAGAAACTGTCGGAGTCGTTCAACTGACCAAACTACGGCCATTAACTCCAATTTCGATGAATGATATTGACTTTCTGCAGGAGTAGTACGTTTACTAACACAATAAACAAGGTGCAATGGTGCCCCTTCAGTTGCTTTCTCCAGAAGCATACCTGCTAAACCAACAGCGCTAGCATCAGTATGTAACTCTGTGCGATATGATGGATTATATAAACCCAACACTGGTTCACATGTGAGCAATTTCTTTATGTTGGCAAATGCAAATTGTTGAGCGGTGGAAATTTTTTTTTTTGTGTAGAAGACGCATTGTGCCACTTCTGGAACGCTTTACCATTGGCTAAAACACTTTGTAGTGTAAAATATGGACCAATTAAATATACGTTCCAAAAACGGCACTCCACGCGATTAAGGGTTCATGCTTTCTGTTACCTGCAATAGCGATTCCCAGTGTAAAGCGATTAGCACGCGATCAAAAATACTAGGGATTAGACCATTTTTGTGTGTATCGCATTTGCAAATCTATTAATGACAAGCTGGTGCAACTATAGGCAATTAGCATATGGACAAATACCATTTCTATTGTCTTCTCAATTTTCTCTCTGAAGAAAGGATTGCTAGATCATTCCAACGGTTCATAGTAAATTAGCAAGTTTGGAGTGTGCTTAACAAGTAAACCAGTGGCTGACACCTGTATCCGCGAGAAATGGGAATACAATAAGTACAATAGAAGTCGATTGATACTAAATTGCCCTGTCAAGTGTCACACACGCTAATTGATGCAGGTCGAGTCTACTTTATGCGAAAAACAAGGTGTCTACAGGTTTGGAAAATTTGGAAAGTTTGGAAAAAGTCAGGAATTTGAAAAGTAGGTCAGGAAGTTTGGAAATAGTCAGGAAATTGAACAATATTTTTAAGAAGTTTGGAATTTTTCATCTCCTTGGTAAAGTTTTACAGAATGAAATACTTGAAGAAATATAATTCATAACTTAGTTCATCGCTTTGTTTGTTTTTATGTATATCTGTGAACACCTTCCTAATACTTTCACCCAAAAATCAACTTAAAATTTCAGTTCATTTTAACCATAGCGTCTAGTAGTATAAACATAAATATATACTGTCTATATACTGTAAAGGTAGGAAGAGAAAGAAAAAGTTTGGAAAAAGTCAGGAATTTATATTTTTCCATTCTTGTAGACACCTTGAAAAAGTCTGAAGACACTATGAATAGATTCTCACATGCCGAAATATCGGCTGCTATTTCACAAAAATGGTTAAACTAATTGTTTTTACCGTTAGGGTTAGATGATTGTTGAATACTTTCCTCTATACAAAATCGTTTCATGCAAAAAAAGTTGTCGATGAGAATGGAATTTAGGTCTATAACGGTTCTTTTAACAGTATAAACGAAACATTGTTTTGCCTGTTGACTGCTTCGAGTAAAAATAGCATACATGGCCAAGTTGGGGTAGTTTGTCGAATCTAACGGTGCTTTTAACGGTACAAATGTGAAATTGACTCGTCCGTCGACTGCATCGAGTGAAAATAGCATACATGTCCATATCTCTGATATTCGTCGATTTAGAGGTTTGCAAAATTAATAATAATGATTGGATATACTCAAATTTAATTGCGAGGGACTCTCATGTCTCGGGTTGGTAGACGGCTACCGAATTCGATTTGAAAATTAATTCAGGATTGATAATTCGTTAGTGTTCCAAATTTTATTGGGAGACACAGAGAGGTTCATCGTTGACGCTAGCGCGTCTTACGAGGGACTCTCTTGTCTCAGGCTGGTGGAAGGTTACCGAATTCAATTGGATAATTAAACCAGGCAGGTTGACTGGATAAACGTAAAAATTGAAAATATTCAACCTTAATGTCCCCGGCTTAATACTCGTTAGGTTAAACAATCAAATTTGAAATATTCGATTAAAAATATTCAACGAAAATATCTCCCGCTTAATACTTCCCTCCTTTAATTCGCGAACACGTGATTGAAAATATTCACGTGTGAAACATATCATCGAACACGTGATTCAAAATGCGCGCGCGAATCTAATCACGTGTCTCAAGATGTCAGTGACTTTGGCGCTTAGCATAGTCTGTTGTGTAGGCTCGGATTGGCCTTTTATAACTTTACTTCTCTTCGTCATGAATAGGTGGATGTTACTACTCACTGTCAAGGATTTTTCTGCCTCAGTAGCATTAGTTGGTACAGTTATAAATAACTTGAAGACCGGGCTATCTTCTTGTCTTAGTAATACACTGCGGATACCAGGTTTATTTTCAATCTGTAATAACTGACCTATCTGACAGAGAGTCCAACCAACTCTTTTGCCTTTGCCCTTCAAAACCACTTCTATGACCCCACCACAATCTGTTACAAATACATAAATCTTTGTTCTTTTTTATGCAGGTGGTGGCTTCTTGTGTGATGCTAATGCCACAGCACAATCTTCAAAAAACTCATGGGTGTACGTGTACATCCCCGGGCTATCGAAAAGCTCATCAATCATCTGGAATGGCAATAGTGTGGAGAGGTATTGCCATCGTAAATTCCAAGATGTGAAATCCATACCAATCAGGATTTCTTCATATGCTGTATCAGGATTTGCCTTTGTCATTTGATAGATCCTCTTGGTCAATTCACTCTCATCGAGAGTCATCGTCTGCTGAGGAAAATAGGGAAGTGATATTCTTCTCGGTTACGCTAGTAGTATTTGGGTCACTTGGGTACACATCACAGACTATGCCAAGTGCCAGTGGTAAGTCATGCGTGCGCATCCAAGGTGGCCTGTGGTTAAAAAAAATTTTTTTACTACTAATATAATAATATGAATATGATGACGTCGTGCACTGTAATTAATCTTTTTTTTTTTAAATAAAATATGACTTATAATAATATGTACACTTATACTTGGAAATAATTTTTATTATTTTTTTTCTACTATAATAATAATATACTAGTACTTACCACCAAACATCCTCACCAGCTGGTTGATAGCCGTGATTTTGTAAACATTTGTTATACGCGTGTACTTTACTGAGAGCACAGCGTGTGGGATGGAACATATGATACTTGCAGGCAATATTGGTGTCAATTTTACTTAGGTAAAGATCTAAATCCAAGACTTGCACTTTTCCTTCTAATACTTTTGAAATATACTTTACACGTTCGGAGCCCTTCACAAGAACCACATCCGCCTGATTCAGTAAATTCATTCGTATTAAAGTTTCTACGTGTTCATATTCAATAGTCCCCAAACTCCAAAGTAAACCATGAATGTGTTTTGATAGAAAATTAACACGTTTTTTCATTTCTGGTGATAGGTAGGTGCAGTGACAAGGAGGTTTGAAGACAAAATGCGAGGCGAAAGACTCCCCATACTTTACTATCGCTAGTTCCTTCACTATAAATTTATTATCAAGGGATTTGAATGCTTGGAAATCTACAATGTAAGTTGCCATAGTGTAATAATTTGCAATAAACAATCAATGAACAGAGCTTCCGTAAAGAGATGTGTTCACTGTGATGTCCACAACAAGTATGAGTATACTGGGTAGAGGTACCTATATTTATAGTTTTTCATTATCCTCACCACCTTTTACCGACTTTTCGAAGAAAAGGGAGGTATTACACTCGTCACAGTTGTGAAGTTGGGGGCGGGGGCAATGTTTTTTTTGCGTTTCAGAGTGTTTAGAACACGACTGTAATAGTGGCTGAATTTCAGGTTTCCTTATATATATATATATATGTACACCTTAATTTTGTGGGAAGAAAATCTCAGAAACTATTGAATCAATTGATTCCAAATTTTGGTATATTATGGAGAAGTACTCGAAGTTGTTAAAATAAGCTTTTGAAGGCAATCGGTCGAGCCGTTCGTGAGTTTTCCTTGAGGACAAAATTTGTGGCAAAAAAATCTCAGGAACTATCGAATCATTTGATTCCAAATTTTGGTACATTATAGAGAAGTACTCGAAGTTGTATTGGTGAAAGTTTGATGACAATCGGTTGAGTCGTTCACGAGTTTCCTCAATTTAAGTTCAGCATAAGAAGCGCAATTTTGTGGGAAGAAAATCTCAGAAACTATTGAATCAATTGATTCCAAATTTTGGTATATTATGGAGAAGTGCTTGAAGTTGTTGAAATAAGCTTTTGAAGGCAATCGGTCGAGCCGTTCGTGAGTTTTCCTTGAGGACAAAATTTGTGGCACAAAAATCTCAGGAACTATCGAATCATTTGATTCCAAATTTTGGTACATTATAGAGAAGTACTCGAAGTTGTATTGGTGAAAGTTTGATGACAATCGGTTGAGTCGTTCACGAGTTTCCTCAATTTAAGTTCAGCATAAGAAGCGCAAGGCGACTTATGTACTCGATGTTGTTTGGGATTTAATTTATACGAACTCTAATTTTGATAGCCGGGTAGTTTTATATTTTTATAATACTATTCCCTGTCGAGAGTTGCGTTTTTTAAAACGTGAATGGCCTTAAACATTTCAGCCGAATACCACTAGTCCTTGTCGACATTTGCGTTTTTTAAAACGTTAACGACTTAAAACGTGTCGACAGTGTCTTGATTTCGCGAGGAACGAGCGAAGCGAGTTCCGAGTACTTTTCGCTACTACTGCGAGGAACGAGCGAAGCGAGTTCCGAGTGCTTTTCGGCCGAAGGCCGAAAAGTCGGTACTGCTTTCGCGAAGCGAAAGCAGTTTTTTATTCTACAGTGAAGAGAGAGGATAACTTACACGAGCGACGGTATCTGCGACGTACATTTTGTAATGCAGATGATTAGTAATATTTTCTCACTATAATGTAAAAAAGAAAGCTTTTTTCATCTTACTAGGGTGCGTATCGGCTTGGCGGATGACGGGAACGGTTAGAACGTCGCGGCGGTGTTAAAGGTCTAGGGGTTACATCAAGACACACTCAAGACTCAAGAGGGGGTTTTGCTGAACTCCTCGAATCTTTCATGTTTCCGCGCAGCTGATCGCAAGAAGCTGGCCCATGTATCTATCTGATTCAGCAAGTCCTCCACCTCGAAGTTTTCCCCCATCTCCGGGAAGCGGAAGCGTGATCGAATTCGTGCAGGTCTCGCAAACGATGGTGGGTTGGGATTTTGCCGTGGGAAGGTTTGAAGGAATCGGCAGCCGAGCGACGGCCGTAATAGCGGGGTGGCCTTTTTTTTTTGGTCCCCATTCCTCAAAGGAGGTGGGGCTAGTGTATTACATTACAACACAATATGTCATTACATTACTTACTGATAGAGTTACAAGCTTCTTCATGCTTCCTGGTCCCCTGCTTTCCCTACCTTTCACCAGGAGGTCTTTCAGTAGGTGCCACAGGGGCCCAGGCACAATCAGTTCATATTTGATTTCCGGCCAAACCGGACCTCCCCTTAGGGGGGAGGCGGGCCTCACAACATTTCTTCTAACTTATTTCCTATTTTCTTCTTATCAGCGGCATCGTTGGGGGCTGCGCCCCGTTCGTGCCCTGCCTCATGGAGGAGGTGGAGGATTCGTCTTCTCAACACCCGACTTACTGTGGACTCACCTAATAGGGAACGCAGCCCGCCACCCGTGATTGGCGGCAGCTCATACTACTACTTCTTCTGCTCCTCAGCGGCGACGGCGACGGCGGGGGGCGACCTCTTCTGGCCTCTTCGGGTTTGCCAGCGGGGTGGCCTGGACCTGGTTTGCCCTCCGGGTAATTGGCGTGAGCGGTGTCGGAGGTGGACGGTCTCGTTGGCGGTGGTAGCCTGTGAATTCGCCAGCGTCTTCCGGGTGCGGTGTCGCCGGATGATCACCCCTGTGGTGGGTGGTGGTCCGGGTGGACCCTCGGCATCTTGTGGTCCGGCCAAGGTGGGCGGCTTTTTCGTAGAGGTTCGACTGGCTCGGCGAATGGTAGGGCGACAGTGTTTTGGAGTTCCCTGACACTGCCACATTTCTTCAGCGGGATTTGGATCCTGATGGACGGTAGTTTGGCCGAGTCCCGGATGGCTGCGACACCAAGGCGGTTGTGAATTCTCGCGGGGATTCATACTCGGCTGGGGAGGGGTAAGTGGCGCCCTTTGGACCGAATAGCATTCGTCCGTTTCCGGGTGGTTCCCGGATTCTTGCTCGTGCTCCTGGTTTCGAAACGATAAAATTCGGCACTCGTAAATCGACGGTTGAAAACTATATGTATCTTCCAGTGACGACTAGACGACGAAATCCGATACTCTCAAATGGGTAGGTAGTCCGATTTCTCGTCTTCCCGAAATCCTAAGTCGGAGTGGATGGTGTCAGGTTTGGAGCAATAAAATAATAAATCGGGGTGTCGGGAGTCGGGAGATCAGGAAAGAGTCATGTAGCTGGAACTGCAAACTACTGTAGGTAGTGCTGTGTGGCGTCCTTTCAAATTTTAAACTAAGCCACGGTAATACAACCAAACTGCAGCCCGCCAGAATACTTCTAATTATCGCTCTGCTCTGCTCAATGGATTTGAAATTCGCCATAGTAAAAACAATTTTCTATCGAACTGAAAAGGAATATACACAAATTTACCAGCTGTGAGTTGTAAGTTGAATTATTGATAATAATTTCGAATCTACAATGGAACAGATTAATTCCCTATACCTCTCAACATAAACTTCCCTGTACATCTGAAGGGGGAAAACGAAGAGGGGAAAAATAATTGCAACATTGCAAGAGGCTCTTTACCGACCTTAATAAAACCGAGATTATTGATTATAATGAGATTTAGTGTTTTGAACTAATTAATTTCTCAGAAATAAAACGTCACTGAACTGAACTGCGACTCAGAACGTACTGGAAAAGAAATTAAAATTTCGATTGCAATAGGTTCGGCTACCCTGGAGAAACGAAAGCCCTACGTCACACCTCCTCTTTTGTCAATACGAATAGGTAGCGCTGCAGTGTTCGAAAAATGATTGGAATTTTCACATGTCATTTTCCATAAAAGAAGATTTTTCTTCAGAAAATCTCTCTCAGAGTACATTAGTGGAAAGTTCTGATAAAAGTGAGTAACTTTACCTATTTGCCATGAATTCGAAAAACTCAATATGATCGATGTACGTGGAAATGAAAAATTCTATATTTTTTCATGTGTCATTTTCGCCAGAAAATAGTATTTCAAAGAGCATTAGTCAAAAGTCGTAATGAATGTAGGTAACTTTACCCATTTGTCAGGAATTTGAAAAACTCCAAACTGATTGATATACGTAAACGTGAAAATTAAAATTTTTTTTCTCAGTTTATTCAGTGGAGAAATTCTTCTTGGTACCCAAATGGAATTCGTTGGAGCAAACTGTAGCTACCTACGCAACCCTACTTGTACAGAGAAGATCTGACCCGGCTGTGACCTATACTTGAATTACTTTGAACAATACGAATGTAAATTCTGTGATCGCTGTACTCTGAGTTAATCTTCGAAGAAAGCTAAATCTTTCACGAATGTTCTGGTACTTCGAATACATTTTAGCTTTTTGCAAAAAATTCGAGGAATTAAATGAGGTATGAAGACGTACTGTTTTCGCCAAATAACCTGGGTAGTGCAAAATAATAATACGATAATGTGCAAAAAAGTCACATCAATTGGTACAAAATAATGAATAGAAATGGTGCAGCAGCTCGTCAAAATTTGGAAAACAGTGACGGAACATGAATTTGGCCAGATACCCAACATAGTGGTATTGACGAATTCCACAGCGAGGAATGTTACTGGGGACTTCTCGCCAGACACGCTCGATATTTTGCATATAGGCCTCCGTGTGCGAATTCACAAAATTATACTGATGATTGACAGACAAGTGTAGATAACCTTCCTCACCAAGACGGTCCTATGCTTTCCAACAGTCTGAAACGATCGTAGTGCCGAGGAGGACAAAAACAATGTCCAGTCAACCGCCGGCTTCGTTCATGCTTACGTTTGCCTATTTTTGCCTTATCGATTTCAACAGTCTTGCCCGGACCACCAAGTTTTAAGGAATTCGTATGACAAAAATTAACACAAACCTCACGTCCTCATACTTCAAAAGCAGTGCCCCTCTTTTCTCTTTTGTTCCATTACCATTGCCTGAAGAGTACAGTATGAAGATGATCTCTACTTTTCTCTCTGGCCAGTGTGGACCTATGTGCAAAATGAGTGCCTAGAAAGTAATGCCACACACTGGAAAATAAAACGCGCTAGCGACGAAGAAACTATCTTTATATGATATTTACACAGTGAAATAGTACAAAAATCTTGAAGTAACACATTTGGACGCATTTCATTAAATTCTGAAACACATTCTTCAGCATTTTGGCGTCAATGCAGGCTATTTGGGCAGTGATGTTCGCCTGCAATTCTGCCAAAGTCTTCAGATTATTTTCATAAACATGATCCTTCAGTAGGCCCATAAAAAGGAATCCAGTAGTGTAAATCGGGGCTTTGTGGCAGCCATATCCCGTGCACAATAACGCAGTTGAAAAACTACTGAAGGAATTCAAGGGTTTCACCTGCCGTGTGCGCAGCAGCGCCATCCTGTTGAAACCAACACCCATGCTTGGACAGCTCCAACAAAGCGGTCTGAGAGATATCACCAAACACCAATTTTTAATGGATGAACCCTCGTTGCCTGAAACGCATGTGGATTTGTGCTGGACCATATCCAAAAATTCTGCGCATTTATGTAGCCACTCAGATGAAACCAACCACGCCTCATTGAGGAAGAAGGTGGTATTGAGAATATCACGGCATTTGTATATGAATTGCTCGAACCACGTGCAGAACACGTGCCGTTTTGGTCTATCTGTTGGTTTCAATTCTTGCAATGTTGAGAACTGGTAGGGTTTTAAACTATTCTTACATATAAAACTTGACAGAACGATATTTGGTCAAATTTAAATAATCTCCACTAATTTCTGTAGCAATGTTCTTACAACGGCAATAATGTCTTGTTGGTAGAAACTCAGTATTATGTGTTGTTGTTTTTGATAAGCCAGATGCTACAGCTGCTCAGCGGATAGATATGTGTGGATTCTGTTCAAATTCTGTACAAATTCTGTAATCACTTTGTCAACATTTCTTGTGGTATGGATTGACGGTCTTCTTGCCTTTGGAAGGTTCTCAATGGGTTAAGACTTGACTTGAGATTTTAGTCGAATCTTTAACAGGTTCTGTTTTGTGGCAATCTCAAATTACACACACGTTTCATAATAAAAGTGAATTTGAATAAATTAAAATGTTGTATTGATTGGAATATTATACTTTTAAAAACACTTCAAGAATATTTGACAAAAATGGTAATTGTGCCAGACTTTGGCAATATGAACGAAATTATAACACCGAGGTGATATGATTATTATTATGCACCAGAAGAGCGTAAAATTTATTAAAACTAACTGTAGTTTAAGAACACGGTCGCTACATTGATACGGCCAAGACGAAGAGATGATGGAAAAACAGGATGAGGTTAGACAATTTAGAATTCAGAGAAGTGTGATAAGTGGGATATTGATTGAGAAAGTGTGTCAAAGAATAACAAGAATTTTGTGGAAGCGCGTGTTTGTGGTGCGTATGGTTAGAGAGATAATAAATGGAAAATAGAATAGTTGATTCAATGTGAAAATATGAGATAAGAGAGGAATGATGGGTCAGGCCATAACAACAGAAGCACTCACTCACTCATTCGCTCTCATTACATTGATTCAAAATTGATTTATAAAGTGGCGTAGTTTAAGTGTAAAACTGCATTTATTAGTAGAAAAATTAAATATGTTAGATTTAAAAGCTCTGAAAAGTTCGTTTGGAGTATAAACATAAAAAATTCTGCAAATTAGTATACAAAAGGTGATGGTAGAAGTTAAACAGCCAGTTTTAAGAGCTTTTTCTGCGCCTCCAAACGGCGCTTATCTCTCTTTTTCCGTTCCATATCTTTTGAGTACCAGTTCTTGTATTTGATCCGGATGAAAATGCGCTGGCGAACAAATGCTCGTACTGCATCTTGAGATACCACAGTAGGTTGTAATTTCTGGAAAATTTTACAGGTTAGGTCCTTGACTAAATTTTTTCCTTTTGGAATATCAGCACCACTGCCAAAAATATGTTCCATCTGAATGATCTGGTGCTGAAAATCTTCTGACGGTGCTGTGAGATAGTCATACGATAGGGTCCATGGCGGAATAGTTTGTGTGGTAAGTTCATTCTCTGCTTGTCTTTTAGTGTAGGCTCCTAGTTCTGGATGAAGCTTTCGAAACTTCCTTGCTATCCATCCAGCTAAATGGTGTTGTGGGACGTATGGCGATGCACGCATGCCAAAGTGGCCCCTGAGACACCGCACCCCCGGCACCGGAAACTACCCTTTCGGGCATCGCATCAGTACCGAGGGGAACGCTTTGGGGCCGGGCCCGAGCCCCCATTTCTCCTGGCCGGAACGGTGCGCGCATCCTGCCAGGGCCACCGCGGGGTTCCCTACTGACCGGGGTCCGCGCTCCCAGAGCACTCGCCTGGAAATTTCAGGTCCCCCGCAGCCGGACGCGCTGCCTCTTCCTCTTCACTCACTCATCGTGTGAGACTCTTCCGATTGAAGCTCCAGCCCTTGCACTGCGGGCGAGCTCTGCTCCAGCCCTGGTGCTACGGGCGAGCGTCGCTGGATGGTATCTGCCGCCGCAGTAGCAGCAGCAACATCCGCTTCTCCTCCTTGTGTCCTCTGTCTCGACCACTCAGCCTCCATCTTCCGTCGCATGATGGCCGAAACGAAACCCGACACCCGGTTCCAACCGCTTCGGCTCCTCAACAGCTCCGGGACCAAGGTGTCCGGCGCAAGACGGTCGATCACGCCGTCTCCGGAATCGATCGTGACTGCCCCGCGCCTCACCTCCTCCCACGAGGGCGGGGACGTTGATGTGGTCAGCTCCAATGACCGTACTGGCCTCCGGTCCGTGCAGGAACCGGACGTCACCGTTTACCCGCGCAATGTCCATCAGCTGCGCATTAAGCATTTCTACCATAGCGTGCTGGAACATGGCGTATGGTAACTGCCTCCGGAGCCGGGAATCCTGTTCCTCCATGTGGGCATACGTTGCTTCGAGTAATGGTGGGAACCCCGAGAAGTCAAGGTTGTGTGCGAGGGCGTCCTCCACGGGTGCCAATCCGGTGTATTCACCGATTTCGTATAATGGCTCGTTCACCGGGGGCGTCTCCTTCTTAGCGCGGAAATCCGGCTTAGGCTTCTGTTCGGGGGGACCATCCAGCTAAATACTGTAGGCCATCATTTGTTATTTCCTGGTCATTCATAACAGAAGATGGAGCACAGTTGTAGTTCATCTTCATCTTCTTTGCTGGATTCAGCACTTGCTAACATAACCGTTAATTCCTTCAGCACACTAGCCATCATATATTCTTCTTGTGCCTCTGATGAGTTGTCAGTGTTGGTATGCGCTCTAGTAACCCCTGGATTGCGTCCTACAATTGATGCGCTGAGTTTGAAAACCTGCTAAATCCAAGAATAGCTGTTACGAGAAAAACACGAAAAACTACACTGCACTATTACGATGACCGAATTTGGGAAATTTGTTTTGTGATGCGTAGGTTGGAAACACTGCTATCAGTAAACGAGAATTCAGCCTCTGTCGTTGGCGGGAAGTATTAAATTTTTCCGTTTTAAAAATGCGATAGTAGGTTTTCACACAAAAGAATGCGTTTAGTAGGTTTTGAAGCAAAACTAGCGTGCACTGAGCAGGTTTTGAAACAAAATACCAGTTCAATTCTTCGGCTGTGGGCTGTGATACTGAACGGCATGAGGTACGAAAACTTTTGCATCAACGTAAATAATTAAGTAATGTTGAAGATCCTTGAGAGTTACAAGAAAAGAATAACGACTTAACTACTCTTTATTTGATTTCAATAAAAAGAAGAATATTCTGAAATTCAAATTAATACAATGAGGGGAAAATGAAAACTTGGTCTAAAAAGGTGAATGTAATTTAAAATAAATCTTCGTTCGTAATATCAACGTCTGCATCATCATCTGTCTTTGTCAACATTTCTTGTGGTATGGATTGACGGTCTTCTTGCCTTTGGAAGGTTCTCAAGGTGTTAAGACTTGACTTGAGATTTTAGTCGAATCTTTAACAGGTTCTGTTTTGTGGCAATCTCAAATTACACACACGTTTCATAATAAAAGTGAATTTGAATAAATTAACATTGGACTATTATACTTTTAAAAACACTTTAAGAATATTTGACAAAAATGGTAATTGTGCTAGACTTTGGCAATATGAACAAAATTATAACACCGAGGTGATATGATTTATTATGCACCTGATGAGAGTAAAATTACAACTAACTGTAGTTTAAGAACACGGTTGCTACATTGATACGGCGAAGAGGAAGAGATGATGGAAAAACACGATGAGGTTAGCCAATTTAGAATTCAGAGAAGTGTGATAAGTGGGATATTGATTAAGAAAGTGTGAAGTGTGATAAGTGGGATATTGATTAACAAAGTGTGTCAAAGAATAACAGGAATTTTGTGGAAGCGCGTGTTTGTGGTGCGTATGGTTAGAGAGATAATAAATGGAAAATAGAATAGTTGATTCAGTGTGAAAATATGAGATGAGAGAGGAATGATGGGTCAGGTCATAACAACAGAAGCAATTGATAATTCTTTTAATTGTCGATTTCTGCGGCACAGAGACATCCAGAAACACATTTCCAAACTGTGCTTGCACAATTGCGTACAAATGCAATGTAAAATAATGTTCAATACCTATTGCATCAACTGTAGGGATTATAAATACGTCGCTGAAAAGGTCTCCGGGAGTACTATAGCCAAATTTTTTTCACCAAATCCATGTCCCCCGAGTTAGAATAGGAAGTATAGAATAACAATATTGCGTTTTGCAGATAAAATTTTGAATAATCCGTTTTGCAGGGAAATTTGATTTTCTCTCGCCTTAACTTTCATATCAAAACACAATATCTATACTTGGAAAAAATTTATTGACATTAGTGCAAAATTACTCTACAATAACAGATCCTCTTTGTCATTACACTCACAAAGTATTATGTTGTTCTCATTTTCATGGTCTTCATCATCACGGATGTCAAGCTGCGGTCGCCTGAGGTACCATCACCCGCTTTCTTGTCACATATGGTGTGTCGCTGGGCTACCCCTACCCACTGAAAAAAAGAATACACATAACTCCAAAGTAAATGAAATCAGTTTATTTTATAAACGTAGACTATTGAAAAACAATGAAATCAGCTTATTTTATAAATGTAGAATATTGAAAAACAATGAAATCAGTTTATTTTATGAACTTTCTGTAAAGTTTTTCAGTGTAATATTTCCGAAAACATGCGTTTTCACCGATACAAAGACCAAAATTTCTGCCTCGTTCATCAATACATGTGTCACAAACAAGGGATGTAGTTCCACGCCGATTGTGGAGCGAACAGTACCGACATTGAAGTCTCATCTTAGTACAGTGTTGCGGATAATGTTCACCAGTAATGGAAGCATTATTTGAGGAAGATGGAATAGTTGCAGCTGATGATGCAGTGGCAGGCTTCACCAATGACTCAATAATAGAATCTCGAAATTGCAGGTAAGTCAGTTTTCCCCCTGAATTTTCCATGTTATATAAATAATTTGCATTCCACATGCAAAGGTCGAGTATGTGAAAAAAAAGTTTTAGGTGCCATATTATTGTTTTTCTTGGGGTGGAGTAGTACGATGTAATTTGATCTACCTTATCTACTCCATCCATATTTTTATTATATTCAAGTACGGATGTAGGCTTCACCACTGTACCACCAAATCTTTTTTTCAATTCTCCAAAATCGCCATTATGGTCGAGTGGAGATCATATTTATCTCCCGTTTATCTCTCCATTTTTGTATTAAAACTGGCATGCTTTTTTTTCGCATAAAAAAGGATTCCCCACGTTTTAGCTTTATTTTCTTATAAATCTCAGGAAGTCCTTGTCGTTACTGCGTAAAGTACCAGTGATTTGAGTTCCATTCCTGTACAAGAACTCGGCCAATGGAATAGACGTGTAAAAGTTGTCTAAATAGACAGTGTGTCCTTTGCGCAGATAACCGCTCATGAGTTGTTTTACCACCGTGTAGGCATGCCCGTTCTTATGTTTCGTCACTGTACCTTTCCCAGTATAAAGAATTACATTCAGTACGTACCCTGTTGAGGTTGTTTGTAAAGTTTTAGGCCAAATCGGCTCCTCTTCAATGGGATATATTGTCTATAGGACACTCTCCCTTTAAACCCTACGAGGGCCTCATCCATTGACAGCTGTTTAGGAGGGGAATAAACCTTTTTGAAGTTTGCCGTACAATGCAATAGTACATGTTCTATTTTATCTTTTTTCTTTTTTGTTTTGTCTGTCAGATCTTAAAATCTGAGCGCACATAAAATATTCTCAAACCTATTTCTCGCCATTGTTTCTCCAAATGTGGGGTGGCGGTACATGGACTCATTTGACCTCCAGTAATGCTTGACAGTCAGCATTCCAATATTCCCCATCAACATACAAAGTCCGAGAAATTTCAGAAATTCTTCTTAACATACTAGTTTCCATTTCTTGGGACATTTCTTTGGAGGTGGTTTCTGTGGCGACTTCTTCCTCATATGTTCAGATAGAATGGCACCTTGGACATTTGTGCAGTAAATTAGAGCATCTAATAAATCATCATCAAACAACAATTTGAAGTACTCCAATGGGGTTGTAGGTTTTGAGCCAAGAGGATGTACCATTCTTTCTGCACCTTTAAAACGAAATAATGTGGGTTTGAACTGACCTGTTTCCCAATCTGGGTCATCTGCTGGGTCAATGTTGCTATTATTTGCAGACACATGAATGGCACTATTCACATTGACTGGATTGGTCAAAATAGTGCGTCTACACTTAGCAGCATACGCAGTTATAGGATTAGTTGTATTTGTAGGCTTCTGCTTCACAGTATTTGTGGGTGCAGTACAGGGATTATTCGCCAGAATATTCACAACAGTAGGATTTACAAGCATATTCACAGCAGTGGGATTATCTGCAGGCTCATTGTAAGCAGCATTAGCGCGTGTAAGTAACTCTAGTATTACCCACAGGAACAATTTTAGGGTTCTTTTGGCGGCTATTCACAGCCATAACATTTACATTATAATGAGCTTCATTTACAATTTCAGGCATTACATTATTCATATTGTGGTCTTGAAAGTCATTTACAGATGTCAGGAAAACAGGAACAGCACCATCACCATCACTGATAAGCATATCATATTCCCTGTCGTTCTTATTGATAATAGATATAGCGTTGAGATCAACAATTTAAATAGGACTAAGTTCAGCAGTATTGTCAGCACCATCACCCAATTCAATAATCATGGTTCCAGGTACATTACCCAATGAAACAGAATTTACATCTCTGTTAACGTCATTTTCACAAGTACTGCCAGTGTTGGAATGTGGATGGGAATCAGATGCCGTATCATCTATACAAAAGCAATTATTTTAGTAAAGAGCAGCACATCAAAATGCACTTGTAAAAATCATGCAAATTCACCTACCTGAAGACCCATCAGATTCCTCGCTATCTGATCCGCTGCTATCATCATACAAATTGTCCTCTTTATCATTATCGTCTGATATTGAATTATCGGAGAAATTTGCCACCAGTTCCTCTAATTCTTTTTCAGATAACACTCTTTTCTTCATTTTATACACGTAAACTAATAAAATTGCACTCTTTTCTTCATATTATACACGTAAACTAGTAAAATTTATTAGATTTTGTGGGGCTTCTATTAATGAGAAATTCTGCTGCTTTTAGGGCGTAGTTCCAGTAATGAATCTCCAATCCGCTTTCCTGGAGCAGCAGGTGCATTCTAGTGAGCAGCTCTCAATTTTTGCATTCTGCCAGGCCATTTAGTTCTGGCAAATAGGGTGGGCCATAGTCAATCTCAATGCCGGTTTGTTGGCAATAGAGCTCCAGATCGCCTTTGATGAACTCCAACGCGTTGTCTACACGCAGCTTTTATGTGGGTGAGTTCGGGAATTTGTTGGTAATCCACTTGTGGTAGTGTGCAAAGTAGGTCCCAGCTTCACTCTTTTTCTCAATACAAAACGCTCGGAGGTAGCCAGAAAAACCATTGGTGATGACCAAGATTTGAGTTTTCTTTTTCTTTGACCCTTCAACAGGATCTAGAACGTTTGCATGAAGAAGCTCGAACTTTTGAGTTGGTCGCTGGCAACGGGTATTGTGCGGCAGGCGCGTCAATTTCGACAACAGGCATAGGCGGCACAAACTAAAAATGGAATCTGTAACTTTTATTGATGGAATACCTAACGCGTGTGTCTGCAGTCTTCGAAGATACTTGGCGGATAGGTGCCCAAGTCTATGGTGCCAGGTAAGCACTAATTCGTCGTTTTCTATGATATAGCCATTTACAATCCATTTATTCTGTTCCAGATGCTGTACCACTGCTACATATTCTTTTGACTTTTGATGACTGTATCGTATTTGGTGTGCTTTTTTTGAGGGGTTTTTCCTCATGAACTTGATTAACTGGTCAAATTTTTATCTCTTGTAAGACATAATAACACATGGATTGTCTTATCGAGTCTGATACATTGCTTTCCCTCTAAGTAATCATACTTGATGGTTTGGTATAAGCTCTCTAAATGCATATTTGTGTGTATGTGAGTATGTAAGTGGTAACACAAAGCCCAGGTCTCTGCTTTGTCGTTGTAATTATTTTGTAAATACTCGTGAAACTTTGCTGTATCCGTATCTTTTTCTAGTTGTTGCATAAACGTAGCAATTTCAGCTAAAAATTTGGATTCCTTGGTTTCATCTTTGATACTTCGCAAAGTTTTTAGTACCAGTGTCCTCTTCTCAAAATTTTGGATACAAGAAGCATGCGTTACCCAATTTTTTTCGAGATGCCAGCAACACAACAGTTTTCTTTTCGCTGGTGGATTGACCTTTGTCCACGTAGTTTTTTTTTTTTTATTATTTATTTATTTAATTACAGTAACTACCCTAGTACATGGTATCTAACTGTACATATAACTACACTAGTCAATAGAACTAGTTAGAAGGGTAGGCGTGTTCTTCGCAGTCTACGGACATCCTCGGAGTTATCTAGGAGTCCAATTGCTGTGGCGTTAACGTGATTGTGGAGCCGTCTCTTGTACTGGCTAGTTGAGCGTTCGATTTCTTCTTGTACTGTTCGAATACACTACACAATAAACTGAGATTTTTTGGAAACCGCATGAAGGAAAATAGATGATTCTTAATGTATTTTTCACGCTGAATTCAAATATGATATTAAAAATGCTGAGTTAGCTAATCATTTTTTACATTTGCTGGGAAATTTAATAGTGTATTATGAGAAATTGTTCTATTTTATGTGGCGACACTGATGTTGTATTAAACTGATATTACCGATAAGCTTTGTCTTCGACGGTACTGAATAGAAAACTTCTGTGTTGTTCTCTGTCCCTCTGTGTTCAGTAAGTATTATTCCAATTCAACAACGAGCGTTGTGATTATCATGAATACTTGGGCATTGAACACATATTTATCAAATTTATTGTCGGAACACATTTATCTAGTTCACTTACATTTCGTAAAAGAAACAATAAACTGTAAATACCGGAATGAAAAGGCGTTAACTTTTCATTGAAAAGATCGCCTTCCTCAAAATTGTTGTTCCATCACTTCATCGTTAATGATAAAATCTTAGAATCAGTTGAAACTGTTTAGATCGTTTGTCAAAACACGTTCACACGCGTCACTGTGTTGGCGAGTTTGTTTTGTGATACATGCAGTGTGGCCACATTCACTAATATTTCTAACACGAGAGGGAAATTACGGGAAATAATTCAGAATGAATTTACGAGAAAACGAGAGCTAATTAAGAAAAACAAAAAGCGGCATTGAATTCAGCATGAAAAATACTTCTAGAATCGGCTACTCTCGTTCTTGCAGTTTTTTTGCTGTTGGGTAGTGATATCTAGATTGTGGTGGAGGTCGTCGTTCCGTGTATACCGGTACACGTTGGTGATAGTACGTGGATGTAGTTCTGCCGAACTTGAATCTTATGAACATTGGTTCGGCTGGCCGTGCCCCATAGAGCAATACCGTAGGTCCATATTGGCTTGAAAACAGAGAGATAGATCAGCCTCTTATTTTCAAGGCTTAGGACAGAGTTTCTTCCGATGAGCCAGAAGTACTTTTTCGTTAATTTCTTCAGGATATCACATTTGGCTTTGATGTGATTTCCCCATGTTAGCCCAGTATCTATATGCATTCCAAGATATTTGATCGAGTTGGCCCTCGGTACGACCTCTCCCCCTATCTGCAGAGGGAGCTTGGAATGCGGTCGTAAAGAAAATACCACGTGGGAGCACTTGGACGCGTTCATTTTAATTCTCCAGCGCATCATCCATTGCGAGACTTTACTGGCGTGTCGTTGTACCATTGTGGTTGCTTCTCCAATGTCACAGGACGTTGAGAGGAGTGTGGTATCGTCGGCGAATACAGTTGTGCTGACTTCGTCGGAGGTTGGCATATCCGCTGTGTATAATAGGTACAAGACCGGCCCTAACACGCTTCCTTGCGGGACGCCAGCCTGAACACGGTACCAGCTAGATTTGGCGACGTAGTGTAGAAATTTTCCTGGCCATCCGACATGAATATTTCTGTACTTATTTCAGTACCTATAGCGTTCTTAACATGTTCGAAAAAAATTATAAAGATGTTCTCCTGCTGTCGATTGCTGATTAAATACGCGGCTGGAATTCCTTGTTCATTTTCATCGGTAACTAATATGATGAGAGCAAAATCCTCTTTATTCAATCCTGGGAACGGAGTTTGCTGATCTTTATAGAATAAGACTGGATTATTGTTACCTAATTTTTACATATTTGCAGTCCACAGCTTCATACTAGTAACATCATCAGTATGTTGTTGTACAGTACACTGAATATTGAAATCTCGTCATATTTGGTGAATATCGTTACAATTAAGTAACTGTAGTCTGGTAATGTTATTATCTATCTCTTTATTTCAAATGTCATCAAAAATTCAACGGATCCGTACTCCAGCTGATAATTTTCCTAATTGAAAAAAGAAGCGAGTGTTAATGTTGAATTGTTGATAGTGGACTAGCATGAGTTTCGTCTATGATTCATTTATTCATACCTGCTATCAAGGTATTTTTGCTCCTGTTTAAATTTAGTCTTCCAGTCTCTCATTTGTGGCCTTTGTGAGTTGGATAAAAATCGACGAATAATAAATTGATCGTTTTTTTCATTTACTATGATGTGAGAAGGACATGTATTCCCAGTTTTATTGCTACCGGCATTTTTCTTCCATTTATCTTTAATTTTGTTCTTCTTTGGGTTGAATGATCGATGGCATATGTATAGCCAAATTGTTTCGTCCTTTTTCCGTTTTCTATTCGAGGTATCTTGTACGTACAATGATTTAGAATCAGTTTCAATGTGTTCTTTCCATTTGTGAAACTCTGTATTAGTAGAGATACTCGTTAAGTGCAATACGAAGGAAAAACTTATGTTTTATGAGCTTATCGGTCCAGAATTTTGTTTTGAAATTACCTACCGTTTTGATTTCCGAATACCAGTGTTTCATGTTCAATATTTTCGTTGTGTTTTTGTTTCAGGTGGAAAAGATACTGTCGAAACGAAGGTAACTTCATGCTACAATGGAAGCATTCAATACGACCTTTTTGTTCATTAGTAATTTCGGCAGAATCTAGTACAATTAAGACAGTCGATGTATTTAGCCATATTTATGATATTTCCGTTTGCACTTAAGAAATTTGAATAAAATTTATAAACATTGGACTTGGACTTACTTTCATACTTATTTCGAATGTGACGAGCCAGACTATTTTTATGCCCGTACCGGCATGAACATATAGTACTGATTAATTCAATCGATATTTCAGAATTCAGAAACAAATTACACCTTTCTTAACAACTGCCTATACTTTCAGCGATTTCCCTCCAAATTGAATTGGTATATGTTTATCAATCAGCTGATGTCTGAATTATTGACGAGTGTTTAAAGACAAAGAGCACAGAATTTACTTGAAATTTTTAATATTTTTTAGAAAGACATACTTATTAGAAATAAAATAAGATCATAACGGATATCCAGTTAGTACAAGAAAAAGATTGATAGTTACAAGCGAAAATTAAGCTCAGCATTTGACAGAAAAGCAAGAACATTGGTTAGGGCAAAATAGCTACTGCAAAATGAAACTTGAAAACTGTTGTAAGGGTACATTAAAACAGCCCGTTGAGTCATCTGACCAATCATCTTAGGACAAATTTCAATGTTTACACCCCTAAATACTGTTGCATGATGTGTCCAAATTAATACTTACTCGACGTTTGTGTCAAATATTAATTACAGGGATGTTTTACAAAAAATTTTTAATCAAGAACTTTAGAAATGAAAATTCTCAAAAAAATATCTAATAGGGAACGTTTTTGGAAACGCCTAATATTATCTGGAAATCAAGAATGAGGGACTACTTTTTTCGAACTATTTTTTCATTGAACTGAATTCGTGATCATGTGACAGAGTATGCTAGGCCCCGTTTCACGCTATGTCGTGTTGCCGGAATGACAGCCGTGAAAAGACGGTCAGATTCATGGTGCATTTACACTGAGGCTGACAGCATTGCTTTAGCCAACTTTGCTGGATGTTAGTTATTTTCGTTTACACTGGAGTTAGTCGAAATATGCTGACAGCAATATTAGAACTTATCCGATTTGAATCGGATAGGAGCTAACAAACAACTAGCATTGTTGCATGTTATGGTGCATGTAAGTCATTTTCGAAACTTTGCTGATAGCAATGTTCGTTTGTCAGTGGTAAATACACCATCATGATAATTCGGACCCATTAAAATGCATACAATTTCAAAATTTGCTAATTAATTATCCATTGGACACGGGCAAATGGAATTGGTATATATGATCAGAAACCACCCAACTTTGATGTAAATAATTATACTCATTACTCAGATAATACAAAACTCCTTTCCAACATATTTGAGGAGTTATCTGTCAAAAGGGCGTCTGTTCAATGTATTTCTTATGGAACGGACGCCCTTTTGACAGAAGATAACTCCTCATTTGTAGTTCGAATTTTCAATGTTAATTTCCCATTTAATATTTGACATATCAAGTTGATCAAAAATGAGTTGATTTCTAAGTTGCACGATGTTTTTAATCGGCGATTCGGGAAAAAGGAATTCCTGTTGTATATTTTCCCCAGAAAATGGGAAATGGGAATTCTTGTATCAAAATAAAAATTTTTGAGGGAAGAGAAAATGCATGCATCCTAATGGTAGCCGGAGCTGCCAACCTTTTTAAGGTCAGAGTCAAAGTCAGAGCACATGCTGTGAAAAAAGAAAGAGGCTGAGTTAGAGTTGGCGTTACCATTCACTTGCTCAGAGCCATGAAATATGGTAAACTAACAGGATTATAACCATTAATGAAGGAAACATGTGTAACCATAACCATAATGATTAATGATAACCAAATAATGTTGCTGAACCATAACATAACTGGACGCTATTAAGCATAAGGGAACCAACCAGCAAAATCTGTTTCTTGAGAACATGTGATTTGAAGTTTAAGAGCCATGTAGAAACTATATGACAAAGCGTTTACTGATAAGCTTTCTTCAACGTGAATACACATTTTCGGATCGGGGCCCAATTTTGAAAAATTCTCTTTTTTACACTCTTTCCAACAGTACTAAGAACTCAGTTTGCTTACGAATGTCGGTTGGTTCCCTTATTATGCTTAACATTTTCCATTTTTCCGAGCCCTAGTCCGCTAGTCGTCAGTCACAAGTAATTGGACGCTATTCAGCAAAAGAGGGAACCAACTAACAGAATCCGCTTTTTGAGAATATGTGATTCAAAGTTCAAGAGCCTTGTAGAAACTATGACACAGCGTTTACTGATAAGCTTTTTTCAACGTGAGTACACATTTTTGAATCGGAGGGGGGGGGGGGGCTCGATTTTGAAAAATGCTACTTTTTAGGCTCTTTCCAATAATACTAATAACTACGTATTTTTGTTTACAAATGTTAGTTGGCTCCCTCTTGCTCAATAGCGTTCAATTGGGAGTGGGACCGTGCATCGAAAGAGTCGTCCCCTGGCGGCCAAAAATAGAAGCTTTGAAAGAACGATCAAATAATAATGATCATGTGGGACTATTCCGGGATTCTGGGACTACATATTCAATAGAGGTGATATGTGAGGGAAAACATAGCGATAAATTATCTGCAAAGAATTCGATTATCAATTCATTGGCTCATGAAAGTTCGTAAGTATTTGATTAGTATTCAACGGTGCAGTTATGAATGCAAGACGAATTAGGACGATTAATCCGTAAGTACAATTACCGGTTTCTTTCTTATCTTTCTTTCTATTTTAAGTTAGGTCTACCATACTTTCAACTGACGTTATTTTTCAGGGTTGCAAAAAAAAAAACAAACTTTTTTTAAACCAACAAAACTAACTTTTTTTTTTGTTTAAAACTTTTTTTTTCTTCCATTTTTTTTTTCCATTTATAACGCGAAATATGACAGTTCAAAATTAGGGTGTTTAAAACTGATTAAAACACATTTAAAACGTGTTTTAAACTGTTTAAAACCAAAAAAATTGAATACAATTCAGATATTTTTTCTTGGCTTTTTACTTTTTTTCGCCCTTTATGCACAACAGTGGTATACCAAATTGGGACTGATAATGTACCATTAAATTAATGATAAGTTTTTTGAAAAACTCAATTTCTCTTTCATGTTTTTACTTTTATAAAAGATAAGATGAAAATAAGTTCCTGTGGTGTGTATTGTGTTCGGTTGCATTGATTAAATACAAGATTTGTGATTCAATGAGACATTTATTTCAGATTTTCAACTTCTCTAAAAAAAACTAAAATCAAACAAAAAGCATGTTTAAAAAAAGAAAAAATAGAAGCAAAAAATACGTTTTAAACAAAAAATATGTTTAAAACAGGTCTTTGGTTTAAAACATGTTTTTGTTTTTTCTGGTGTTTAAAATATGTTTTAAACACTGTTTAAAACAAATATGTTTTACACGTAACAACTCCGTTATTTTTCTATGTTACATCCGTGAGAATTAATATTCTTGTACAATTACATGGCTCCAGGTATTCGAATTACACAAACTTTTCCTAAAGTAATGATAAAGGTTATAATTACTCAAACTATAATATATTATCTATAAACATACATAAGTTTCAAATTCAAAGGTTCCGCAGACGGCAGATCACAGATTGCCAGAGATTGTCTTCGCCAGTGCTGCCAGATTTAATTTTTAAAAATCAGTATTTGGACTGGGCGAACGTCTGGCGCGCTAGTGTCGCTCTGCAATCTACATGCAGAGATTCTAAGTCTAGGCCATTAATGGCTTATTTTAAGTTTAAGTTGTTGTTTCAGCAATATCAGGTCAGCCATTAGGTCAGTGATTCGTTTGGCTTTTTATCACTACTCAAGCCAGTAGCTAATCATTGCTGATAATCTATTAGCTTAAAAAAAAAAAAAAACTAGTCCCTATACCAGAGATGGAAAGCAAGCTGAAAGTGGAAAGCCAAAAGCGAAGAGTTTTTACCTAAAAAGAAAAAGTTTTATTTTTTCCAGTATTTATCGATTCAAATAGAATTATAATTTCAAATTTTTATTCTTATTTTCATTATCTTAATGGTCTGTGCTGTTCACGTGTTAACTGTTAAGCAGTGTTGTGGAAAGCTATTACTAGAAAATATAATAATTCAAAATTTCGGGAAAACGCAGAAAATCAAAAGCAAAAAGCTGAAAGCTTATGATTTTTGTGTTGAAAAACAAAAGCCAAAAGGGAAAGCTGAATACAAAAAAATCTGAAAAGCAAAATAATTATATTTTGTTTTCTCCGACCAGCAGTGGTACAGTAATCATGATGATTAATGTTTTTTTATGACAAAAAATAATAAGGAGAAAAATTTGTGTTACGTTGAATACAAATTAATACACTTCCATAATTTTAGAAAAATCTATAAAATATAGAATAAAAAAATAGTTTTGGTCTTCCCTTTACCATTATATGTGAGCTGACAGGAAGAAAGGGACCTCAGCGCAAAAATGTAAATTTTACAGGACAGCGGATAAACACAATTGATAACGTTTTAACATTACAGAGACTCTCAACTTTGACGACTTACGGCTTTTTGCGAAAATTTTTTAGAATTTTTTCAACAGCACCATATGAAAGAGCGGCCAAAAATTAGTCATTAACAGTTGTTATCACAATTTTTTTTTGCGCTGAGGTCCCTTTCTTCCTGTCAGCTCACATATAATGGTAAAGGGAAGACCAAAACTATTTTTTTCTTCAATCAGAGATGGAAAGCCATATGATAAAACTTTAGCTTTTGCTTTTCAGATTTTTTTGTATTCAGCTTTCCCTTTTGGCTTTTGACTTTCGGCGTTTTCCCAAAATTTTGAATTATTATATTTTTTAGTAATAGCCTAATAGCTTTCTACTTTCCACAACACTGCTTAACAGTTAACACTTGAACAGCACTGACCATTGAGATAATGAAAATAAAAATACAAATTTGAAATTATAATTCTATTTAAATAGATATGTTGAGTGGTGTAAACCCCACCTTACCCTACTACACGCTCACGTCATATCCCCGTTCTCCTGCACCGTACTGGCTGTAACGGTTCAACTGTGGCTCGCTTGTACTTGCTACGAGGAGTTTCGTTATAACGGTTGATAAATACTGCCGTATTTATCACCCTTGGTCTAGATACCCAACAAGATAAATACCGGAAAAGCTGGAAAAAATAAAACTTTTGCTTTTGCTTTAGCTTTTTAGGTAAAAACACTTCGCTTTTGGCTTTCCGCTTTCAGCTTTTAGCTTGCTTTCCATCTCTAGTATAGGGACTAGGTACTAATTTTTTTTTTTTTAAAGCTAATAGATTATCAGCAATGATCAGCTATTGGCTTGAGTAGTGATAAAAAGTCAAACGAATCACCGACTTAATGACTGACCTGAAATCGCTTCGCTGAAACAACAGCTTAAACTTAAAATTAAGCCGTTAATGGCCTAAACTTTGAATCTCACGCTTACTGCACGTAGAGCGACACTAGGGCTCTATAGTTTCACCTGGGTATACTATGCCGCCATTTTGGTTCATACTGCGCCCCTGGATGCCGAATCCGGCTATGCGGAGCGTAACGCGTAGTCAATTCGGCATCGACGGGCGCAGTACGAACCAAAATGGTGGCTTAGTATACCCACTTACCCAGGTGAAACTATAGAGCCCTAGCGACACTAGCGCGCCAGACATTCGCCCGGTCCGAATACTGATTTTTAAAAATTAAATCTGGCAGCACTGGCGAGGACAATTTCTGGCGATCTGTGATCTGCGACCTGCGGGAGCTTTGAATTTGAAATTTATAGATGTTTATAGATATAATATTATAGTTTGAGTAATTATAACCTTTTTCATTATGGTAGGAAAAGTTCGTGTAATCCGAATACCTGGAGCCATGTAATTGTACAAGAATATAAATTCTCACGGATGTAACATAGAAAGATAACGTCAGTTGAAAGTATGATAGACCTTGCTTAAAATAGACAGAAAGATAAGAAAGAAACCGGTAATCGTACTTACGGGTTAATCGTCTTAATTCGTTTTGCATTCATAACTGCACCGTTGAATACTAATCAAATACTTACGAACTTTCACGAGCCAATGAATTGATAATCGTATTCTTTGCAGATAATTTATCGCTATGTTTTCCATTTGCAAAACTACCCATCCGCCGACCGCGGTAGAGCATGTGATATCTTGTAACTTCTTCAATCAATCCGTGAAATCATTAGTTGTAACTGGCGCAAATGTAATACGAATTTTCCAGTTGATACCAGATGTCGACTTGACCCGGAAAAATTACCATTATTCAGGTGACGCATTTATTACGTTCTTCGAACAACTGATTTCGACATGAGTAGTGTCTAAAACCGTTTTCAACAATTTATACTTACAGATAGTAATCCACCGAAAATGAAGCTAGAGTGTTTGGCACAGTATACATTATTTGGAAATATTATGTCCATTCAAGCTGTTAGTCTAGCCAACTCGTCTAGAGACGCACTGATACTTAGTTTCAGAGAATCAAAATTCAGCATCGTTGAGTATGATCCAGATAGTCACGATTTACGCACATTATCCTTGCATTATTTTGAAGAAGATGAAATGAAGGTACTTTTAATTCAAATTATATCTAAATTTCCGTATGAGTTCACGTAATATATGCTCTTGTTTTCCAGGATGGTTGGTCATCTAATTACGACATTCCCATCGTGCGTGTGGATCCTGAAAGTCGATGTGCAGCGATGCTAGTCTATGGTCGAAGATTGGTAATACTGCCGTTCCGTGTTGATACTCTGTTAGAAGAATCTGAAAATAGTTTTCAAGAAGCTGACGCCGAAAACGTTAGTCAAGTACTACCGTCTTATTCTATTCTTTTAAAAACGATCGATGAGAAGATAGAGAACGTGATTGACATTCAGTTTCTTCATGGATACTACGAACCAACTGTGTTAATTTTGTACGAGCCTGTTCGTACTTTTTCAGGGTATGTATTTTTGAAATTAGAATTGTATCTTTTTTCCTTTAATGCGGTTTTATTCGAATGGACTTTATATTTCAGACGTTTAGCCGTCCGTAAAGACACATGCGCAATGATTACGATTTCCTTAAATATTCAACAGCAAGTGCACCCAGTGATATGGTCATTGAATAATTTACCTTACGACTGTGTGAAAGCGGTTGCTGTTTGCAAACCAATTGGCGGTGTTCTGATTTTGGCAGTGAATTCGTTGATATATTTGAATCAGAGTGTGCCACCATACGGTGTTGCGTTGAACAGTTTAGCTGAGTCTACCACTAACTTTCCATTGAGTACGTTCATTCTGTATTGGATATGTTCTTTCGTCTGCGTGGGGATTTGTACTCATGCGGAATATATATATATTTACAGAGCCTCAAGAAGACGTGAAATTAACGTTGGATTGTGCTCAGACGAGCTTCATCTCGCACGATAAATTGGTGATATCGGTGAAAACAGGAGAATTATACGTTTTGTCTTTGCAGGCCGATAGTATGAGAAGCGTTCGAAGTTTCCATTTTGAGAAATCAGCCGCGAGTGTGCTCACTACTTGTGTAAGTAGGAACTGAGATATATATTGTGTAGTAAGAGTAAGGTGATGCGTGTTTGATTGTGAATTATGTTGCAGACGTGTGTATTCGAAGATAACTATCTGTTTCTCGGATCTCGTTTGGGTAATTCATTACTTCTGAGATTTTCAACGAAAGAGCAAGTTGCGCCGAGTGCAGGATCTGATGAGAAGTCAGCGATGAATGAACAGCCGTCGAAAAAGAAGAAGTTGGATACCCTCGGTAAGTTATTTGAAAAGTGACTCGTTTTGAGTTCGATGTTTTGTGTAGTGAAGCACTAGTCTCATTCAATTGAGTTACAGGTGATTGGATGGCTTCTAACGTTAGTGATATCCGGGATGTCGATGAATTGGAAGTGTATGGAAATGAACGACAGAGCTCAGTGGTGAAAATTACGTCGTATGTTTTCGAAGTGAGTTTATTTTAGATCGGGTATTAAAATGAACACGTACTCTGCTGAGCTAGTGCTGCTGGAGGAGTAACCGACACACGTGTCTTATTGCCGGGCTTGTATCTTGCAGGTGTGTGATAGTTTGTTGAATGTTGGTCCGTGCGGAAATGTCTCGATGGGAGAACCGGCATTCTTATCCGAAGAGTTCTCCTCAAATCTCGACCCCGATGTAGAACTGGTGACAACGTCTGGCTACGGGAAAAATGGTGCGTTGTGTATTCTTCAGAGATCGATTCGACCACAGGTAGGTTATTGCTGGGAGGCTGCTTACACACAACAGTATTCAAACTAGTTTCATTATTTATTATCGGCATTGATTTCAGGTTGTGACAACTTTTGAACTGCCTGGTTACATCGACATGTGGACCGTCGTAGGAACGACTTCAACAGACGAACAACATGCTTTCATGATATTGAGTCAAGAGGATTCCACTATGGTTTGTTTATTGTATTTCTCGATTATTGTTGAGTTTGAACAATTCGCGTTACATTCAAAATCTTGTGTATTGATGGTAGGCTGGCTGATCCTGGGTTTGTAATTGGAATCCGAGTGCGATTTTCTAACCTTGGTTCGTGCTCGTATGATCATGTGTGATAATTTCTTGCGCCCTTGAGGTTATAAATCTCGGTATTCTTGTTACAGGTGTTACAGACAGCTCGTGAGATCAACGAATTAGATCAGTCAGGATTCAGTACTCAAGGTCCAACAATATATGCCGGGAATCTCGGCAATAATAAATATATTTTGCAGGTAATTTGATACCTTAAATCATATTTTTATCGGACTACGTCACCCGCTCGTGCTGAATAAGTATTCTTGCTTCAGGTTACACAAATGGGAGTGCGTTTATTGCAAGGATCGGAGCAAGTGCAGCACATTCCATTGGACCTGGGTTCTCCTCTGATACACGCCTCTGCGGCCGACCCGCACGTAGTTATTCTCACTGAAGACGGTCAGTTGATCTTGCTCACTCTGCGAGAAATCAAACACGGAGTGTCTCGTCTCACTGTTCAAAGACCAACGAATTTTGCCCTGGTAAGTTGATGTTTCGGTGTGAAGATCGAAAGTTGGCGCCGCTCGAAATAACCTACGTGTGAATTTTCAGAAACCTCATATTACGACGCTGTGTATGCATCGCGATGTCAGTGGTCTGTTTTCGCATTCGATTCCAGATGCGGAGAGGCGGTTTCACGGTATTAAGAAAGAAAAGAATCTTATCAGCGCCATGAAGGGGTGAGTTTGCGAGTTCAAAGTATTTCTCTGTGTACTAGAATACTGACCTTAGCTCGTTCTGAGAGAAAATGTCGGTTAGTCAAGAATTGCAGGGTTACATCTGTTGAATGTCACGCTAGGTAGAGAATAAATTGGCCAACCGGAGAGAAACAGCGAGTCGGGCAGACAGGTAGGCAAACGAGAGGAAAGAAAGAGAAGTAAAAAGAAAAATGAATAGACAAGTCAACAGACACACCAACGGAGAGGCATTCGGGGAGGTGACCGACTAACGGGAAGTTTGTCTCTGTGCTACGCATGCAACTTAGAGACAAGTTTTTTTCGGTTCGCTACATCCACCTGTCTCTTGGACTGGTTGATGATATATATTTCCATCTATCTGTATGTCTTAATTTTATAATAAAAACCTAGTATCCTCCGCCTCCACTGGGAAAATATGCCAGGATCTGAGACCGACAGACTGGACTGATTGTCCGACTTGCAGCCCGAGGCTTACACGATCAAAACTGGCCAAGTAGTGCAGTAGACAGAAGATAAAGCTCCTGACTAATTGATGAAATAGTGCCTTAGATTTGTAATTTTGTAGGGAAGAGAGAAAAAGAGACTATACGCCATTCATTGAATTGTGTCCTTGTTTTCACAGGGATATTGAAGACGAAGACGAATTACTGTACGGAGAGTCCGGCCCGCAGACCGATATAATTGCACAAAGCGCCTTCGAGCTACTCAACTCTCAGTATAGAGGCACCGCATGGTATGAATGCAGCTTCAGTTTACACCACCTCAAATACTACATAATACGATTTTTCTGAGAGTAAAATCCTTATTCGTTTACAGGTGGAAGAAGTACATGCATCCTATCAAGCCATCTTATTGGTTATTCTTAACTCGGGATAACGGCCATTTTGAAATATACTCGATTCCTGATTTTCAGCTGAGTTACATAGTTACCGGCATCGGTACAGGTTTGTCAGTTCTGGCTGACAGTCTGAACGCTGCTCCTGTGGTGGCCCAACCATCTCAGCAGTCGCAAACCAGTAGTAATACGTCAGGTAATTGAAGCATTTATTTCTGAACCCTCATTTAAAAATATCGTATGCTTGTTGAATTTCAAAACTTGGTTCTGAAAAATAAATACCCCGTGCTTCTTCCGCTCAGTAGCAGATATGAATTTAAGATTCGAGTAGTATTGAGCCAGCTGTATGCCATCTATGCTTCCATTGTGCGTGCCCTGTTTGTGAAAGTTGAGATAGCCCAAATGATCATCTTTTTTCTTGCATCGAATGTTACGTTTTACTGATTAAGTTTTGGCTTCGCAGGCACTGAAACGGAAGTGAAAGAAATACTCGCGGTATCCTTGGGACACAATGGTAGAAGACCGCTTCTGCTAATCAGGCTACAAGATGAAATATTCATCTACCAAGCCTACAGGTATCCTAAAGGATTCTTGAAGGTGCGGTTCAAGAAAGTCGCTAATCTTCTGACTCGTAATAAGCGTACCAAGTGAGGGTCCCTGTATTTTTGGTAGCTTGTTTGAAGTACAAAAACGGCGATCACGATTTTTTCGGCACCCATCTATTGGTTGCATTTAATTCGAATGTTTCTTCCTCAGGTCCAAAAATAGAGACAGCGATCCGCTCCTATCGTCTGATGTATGTCATCTTCGATATTTCAACAATATTGCTAACTATAACGGAGTAAGTGGGTTTCAGAATTTAACCTCGTTTAACAAACTACGATTTCAAATACTGGTAGCTTCATAAATTGGTTCTCCTATTTTTTTTTTATTTTTTTTGATCAGAAGATCAAGTGGCTAGGTAAGTTTCTTCGCGAACGAAAGAATTTTCTTTCATCCAAAAGACAGGTTTAAGGGCTTTAAATGTTCTACCAACTGTAGAATATTGAGTAAAAAAGTGTGAACTGTTATCTAAATATAAGTTTCTTGGGTCGCCGATATCAAACATTGTCTCAGTTTTAATCAGGCCTTAATTTGGGTCCCAAATTTGAAATGTTATCCTGTAAAGGACGAAATTAACTTGTTGAAAATCAGCAAATGTGTCGAGATAGAGCTTTTTTGGACCTTTAGTTTTTTTCTCATCAATTTCGAGTTAGGCTTCATCATCAGGATTTCACAACTGAAACTTGCTAGTTTTGAAGAACTAATCAAGATTTAAAAGTAAGGGTTTACTGGGTTTCTGATGTTACATATCAACATTGGCACTGACTCCGATTTAGTTTCAGAATGTGACATTTTTTCTGCGCAACAGATGGAATTAATTCTATTCAAAAATTGTACCAATTATCGAAGTTGAGTTTGTCTGAGTCGACGATTTTGGTATTGTCCCAGTCGAGCCTCGAAATCTGTGTTTGACCTTTCAAAATTGGTGTATTCATCGGCTTCATTCGATTCTTCAAAATTCGAAGTTCAGGAGAAAAAAAAGGAACATTTTCAATCTTTTTATCTTTAGTTGAAATTTGTCTTGACATGCATCGTTAGAAAGCTGATGTTAAGCGCAGTTATTGAAAATGTTGGTTTGTTGTTGTCATATTCCTTGGTCTCTCGGATAGTAAGTTGATTCTCCCTACTTTTTTCTCTTCTGTGCTAATATTTTCATGTCTGAGAAAAATTTATACTGTGTATCCTTCATTATCTGCTTTTCATAGCTCATTCTTTGCTATCCTTTCGATATATCTTTCCCTCAACCCCCCCCCCCCCCCTTAACAGTAATAACAATATCCTGGATGTCTTATATTATGACCTAACCATTTAACTCTTCTCTTTAGATTATATTCCAACTATCTGTTTACCTTACATTTCAATTCAATACTTCCTCATTCCTGATCTTTTCTGTTATTTGATTTTCAACATTCTCGGATGACACTACATTTCAAAAACGTTTATCCTTTTTCTTTCTTGTGTTCTTGTTGTCTCACATCTCTTTTCTTATACTTAACTCCTATCTTCTTCAATATTTGAAACACCTTTTACCATTCAACATTATCAAAAGCTTTGTCTGAATCTGCAAATGCTATATACAAAGGATATTTGAAAAAGAAAAGAAAAAAAAGACTGAATGCCTGCTATGAACGCAACCCATTAAACAACTAACTAGTGGAGGTTGTCGATCAACTAACACTGTATTCCTATTCCGAATTTCAAGGCGCTAGCATCAATTTTTCGATGCAAGAACCAGACGGAAAAAGGAGTACATGAATTTACCCTGTTAACTAGAGAGAAAGATTATGAAAATTAATTATTTTTATTCCTTACATAGTAATGTGTTCACTCCCCCCGCCCCTTCCCAAAAGAGTCCTTCCGATGCTAAACATTTATCCCAACATTCAATCTGTTTTTCGAACATTTTTTGAAATTCTTTTTCTGGTATTTTTGCTAAGAAAACATCGACGGCTCGAAGAACTGCGGAATCCGACGGAAAATGCTTCTCGCGCAGTGAATCTTTCAATTTCGGAAACAACTAGAAATCACAAAGTGTTTCGTTAGAGCCATATGGTCGGAGGGGTACCTTTGCCCTCCATGGGCCGGGGGTACATTCGGAACGAGGGCGAAGCACGTGGGAGACACATATTCCCGTTCTGTAATGTACCTCTAACCAATGAAGGCTTATTGATTGATTGATTTATTGACTCTCCCTCAACAAATTATTTTCCTCTGGCCATCTCGCTTCACTAATTCCAGTTATATCTAATTTTAATCTTTTTACCTCTTTCTTTGTTTTCTAATTTGCCCACCTCATTCAGTTTCCCTACATTCTATGACTGTCCTTTGCAGGGTTGGCTACTCCTCAAATTCACTAAGGTAACTCATGAGAAAGTAGATTGTCTTATAGAATATGAACTACAAAAGACAAGTGTAAAACAATTTAAAAATAAAATTGAGCAATTCAGGTCAAAACCAACACCTGAAAATGTTCAAAGAACAAAAATTAACAAAAAATTATTTTAATAAATCTTATTATAAATTCCATTTAAAAAAAATCAAACTAAAACTCATCGGACTTTATGGTATCAGCAATTTTTACTGGAACTACTCTATTTGTTTTATTTTACCGTCAAATTTAATTAATTTCATCTCAATTATTCGTTTCATAATTCCCTTTCAATTTTCTATTCTCATTTTTTATCATATCATTATCATGTATCATCTATAAATCATCAATTTTTTTCTGCATTTTACGTCGATTTTACATTTTGCATTTCATTTTATGTAAAATAAATCATTTTACATGTAAGTACTTAGTCTCAGTTCTGATATTTTCTCACTAGGTAGTCTCCGCCCGGACATATATACGAATGGAAGGCTTTTTATGTCCGGAATTATTATGTCCTTCGTGAGTTACCATCATAGTTGTTGTGATGGAGACGCATCTCCAGGGTAAAATACTGATATAGTTGCCCTTTGCCTTCATCCGGGCTTATCTGTCGGGAGTTTTCCTTCTATGTACTTCTAATTTTTCTTTAAGCCCCCTCACCACGCCAAGGTAGCACACACGTAGGGGTAAACTTAGAGAGGAAATTGAAATTACTTCTTTTTTGTCGCACAGTGAGAAAAAGACGACTTGAAATGCCCATAAACTGACCGACAGACATGCCTTACTCAGGCTACGTATTCCCTTGTCCTTCGCCCTTCAGGTGAGAAAATATAGAACCTTCTCCTGTGGGGATTGGTGGGAAGGACCTCGTGGACCTTGACGAGTACCACGTGTGAAATGACTGCGAAACTTGATAGTCGAACTGGCTTCGGTGAACGACGTTTGTTGTAACTACTTCTAGGCGTTCACGAATGTTTCCTTCTCTCTTCATTTCAGGTGTTCATATGCGGCGAAAATCCTCACTGGATATTTCTAACATCCCGAGGTGAATTTAGAATGCACCCGATGTACATAGATGGTCCGGTTCAGTGCTTCGCTCAGTTTCACAATGTCAACTGTCCTCAAGGATTTCTATATTTCAACGGAAAAGTAAGATGGATATGTCATTCTAAGGAGCCGTCCATAACTGTGTGAATTGAAATTGATTAAATTTTTCTGAATCTGAAATTCAGTTACAATCTCGAAATCTGCCGAATGATGTTGACCCTTTTGTACATTTGGAAGGCTCCCAGTTTTACTATCAAATATCATTGAATTAAATGAAAAGAAAATCCGCAGTCGTGAGGCCAACTGTCACGTGCGTGCGTGCGTGATTTGTCAAAAGTACTTGACTTCTGTTGACGGAAATGAGCTGCCCAAGTTCTCCCTTTCTATACTCAACTGATGAGCATTGTAAATGAGAGTTCCAAGTATACCGAATTCATTTTTGTATTTAATTGTTCGTAGTCGGCCTTCATTGGGAAAGTAGTTTTTTGAGCGCTTGATGTATTCTCTGTGAAATGGAATCCTGGAGCTAAAATTCGCGATTTTGTTACCTGGGAATGTATTACAACCTGTCTCTCCCCCGCTGTCTTACTAAAAACACTGGCGATGGGATGCCTACCTGAAATTCGTAAAATTGCTATGGTAGTGCTGTTTCTCCAGAGTCTGTTTGGAAATGACAAGCCTGTGAGACAGATTGACCGACAACCCCTCCGTCCTAGGCGGGAAGAAGCTACGTAAAGATCCATGATAAAGGAGCCGTTTAGTTCTTATTTTGTATATAGCATCAGTATTGTTTTTATTATTGTGTTCTACGTACTTTTGTAGGGCGAGTTGAGGATTTGTGTGTTACCCATACACTTGTCCTACGATGCATCGTGGCCGGTGAGGAAAGTACCATTAAGATGCACGCCTCATTTCATCACTTACCATTTGGAGAGTAAAACGTATTGCATAGCTTTAAGTCAACAACGTTACACGAATATATACTACAAGTTCAACGGCGAAGATAAGGTAATGTGTTCATGTTATACCGTGCATCGTATTGTAATACTTGTAGGCTAGTCGAATTGTGAGCCGAAACCGGTCATACGTGACAGAAGTTCTGAAGATTTTTTGCTTACAATTTTGAATGAGGGAAAGCTGCATTACCTGTCGGACGCTTGTGTCTCCACCCGTTGGGGTGCTAAGCTCCTCGCAATCAGTTTTTCGTTTTATGCTCGAAAAAGTGAGCCTCTTGGGTTGATTCCTTTGCCGCGAGGTGCGATAAACGCAAAACCCAACGAGCAAAAACGGATCAGATTTAGATATTCAGAATTCAGGAATGATAGAACGCTAATCGCGACAGAGCCGGATTAGCTTTTCATCCGCGATTTAGTAAAAACGAACGGCTTCGCTAATATTTACATACTTCTTCAATTGCTAAGGTCACAGCTAGCTGATCTAGAGCACCTGGAAAACCCGAGTACTGACATCCGCCATTTTGATTTTTTAATAAGAATTTTAGTTTGCCCAACTGCTGAAGTGGAATTCGTCACATTTACTATTTTGAATTACAGTGTGTGTGTGTGTGTGTGTGGGGGGGGGGGGATAAGATGAGCAAAGTATCCAGTTGAAAACTGAAATTTCAAAATCATTATGCAAAACTGGAAACATTTTCAATTTGGCCAACTGCAGCAGCTTTTTTTTTAAAATTATTATTATTACCATCTTCTAACAAAAGTGATTATTGAGGTCAAGACAGTCCTTTTACCTTCTCGTTTTGTCTGGCTCCCTGTCCCCTATCACATAGATAACAATAGTCTTATAACTGTTATGCATAGTACATTCATATAAACCATTTACACTTGACTAATTTTTTATACTGCTTGATCAGAAAGGCAATGTTTATGTTAGTGTTTTACGGACGAGAAGAAGCGCCTATCATTCATGCATCGAGTGCTAACAAAACCTGCATTTAAAGTAAACGTCCCTCAATGTAAAGCGTTTATACATGAAAAAATTGCTGTTCAGTAATTTTGTGTCGAGGAAATCGAACCCGCGTTCATTGAAATATTTGACTGAAATGCAGCGATCGTCTCTAACCACTCGGCCACAGAGCGAATTACGAAATAGCGACTTAAGAACGCATTTAAATATTCACGACGTAGTACAGCTGTTACCATGCGTTGTTAACTGTCGTTACATTTTTGCTGGCCACTACCTGTGTATGTTGTTTGTGCACGTGAACAAACTGAAGACAGGACTGTGATATTTTGAATTGATTACGCACACAAAAATCACCTGTCTCTAATTTAAATAAATGAATAGATAAAAAAATACAGACCATGTCAGCGAAAAACATTGCCGTTTCAGATCAAGTAGTATAAAAAATATCTTTCACAACAAGAGCAAAAAGTGAGTTTACATGACTCGGGAATTGCCCACTCGCTATGCTCGTTCGCAAACTTTCCCTCGCCATGTGAACACTCACTTTTGACTCTTGGTGTGTAATACTATTTACATTTTGATTTCGTTGGTCTTTTCAATTTGTTAGTCTGAGGGGAGTATTTCAGCTATTGCATTGGTTGAACAGTAGGATACCGTTCTATAGGCATATATTACATTTAAGAGGACTTTACGTTGTAAAGATTTAATTTTTTCCCCTCCTGTTTTTACTATTCAAATTTGGATAATAGATTAGGTTTCCATATTCGATTATCGATCTAAAGAGTGCATTGTAGAGGATTAAGGTGCAGTGGGGTAATTGCAAACGACTTTTTGATTAGTGACACTTTGCCGACTCACTGTGACCACTCTATGGCATCAATCAACATCAAATTTCTGTTACACATACTTTGAGGGGTTCTCTTTTAGTGCGGAAAATTTTGTACCAATTAATTTAGAACTTTTTGGAAAAATGGAACTTTGAAACTTTTCAATCACGTTTTTGCATTTACCCCATCATGGGGTAAATGCAAAATTGTACATTATTTTTGCGAGGCCTTATTTTTTTGCAGTTTTGACCATCTTACGGTATTCTACATGAAATTTACTGACTTTTGATCTATTCTTAAGCTTCGTTCGGTCAAAATTTCTAGGAGTTATCTACTTGAGAAGAAATTTTTCAGTGGAGTGAAAAAAAAATTCAAATAAAAAAACAACAAAATTAACCTAAAAATTAAAAAAATGATGATTTATCATAAGTAGAAATGTATTTTATTAGAAAATACAAAATTTCGATTATCTTAATGGTATTTTCGGACCGTTTTAAACCTAAAAATCATTTTAAAAAATTGTTGGGGTAAATGCAAAATTGTATTGATTTTGCAATTGCCCCAGCATGACTTTTCCTTGGGGGTAAATGGAAAAACACATATTTCCGCCAATGTAATTAAAATTTTTCAAAATCAGTGGTCCTACCTTAAACTTGAATTTTTTATGATAATTAAGAGATAAATATCTTTAAAAAAAAATCACTGGATACACTTTCGGCCGTTTTGAAAAACAACTACCTCCACTTCACTTGGGAGTGATTTCGACATGTGATGATAAAAACATTTCCGCAGAACAAACGAGCGCACTGATAATGTTCAGGCCGGGTGAGTATATAAAGAATAGATGTGCCTTAATGTACCAATAGATGCCGCGGTCAAATATTATGTTTCTTTGCCTCCAACAGTTGATTTTGCAATTACCCCAATTTTGCAATTACCCCACTGCACCTTACTCTGTCTTTGTATTTTAGACCAAAAGTATTTCTATATAAGCCCGAGAAATTTTACTGTATGTGTTTTTAATTTTGTTGGTGATCTGGTTGACGTGACTGCTAAAGTTTACATTTTCATCTAATAAGACTCCCAGTTATTTTTTTTATTTTTCAAAACTAATTTTGTCCCCTTGTAGGTCAATGTGTTCCTCAATTTTGCTTTTGATTATATTTTTGTCGTGTTTTTTTGTCATCAGCAGCGCTTTTGTTTTTTGTGGATTTAGACCTAATCCTACTTCCTCTAGTGTTGCATTAATTTTCCCTATTTCTTCGTTAACGCTTCTGATGTCCTTTTCATTTTTGATCCCTGCTATTAGTAAAAAGTCGTCAGCGTAGCTTATCAGTTTTTTGTTTTCTCTGTTTACTCCCACCTTTTGGGGAGATGACCTAGTTCAGAACTAAGTTCACCAAATAGTGAACGAGAGCAAGTGAACAACTTGTTCTTCAAGAGCAACGTCCATCTCTGGTCACAGTTCAGTGGTTCAGTGGTCGACATTTCCATGGAAAATTATTTTTCTTCCAGCCATGTACTCATTGATCTTGATCTTAGCTGGCGTGTTGTTGCTGCGCGACTGGAGTCTGCAGCCGTGTTGTTAGCAGGGTTGCAAGAAAAAAGTTTAAAAAAAAAAGAACAAACAACTGTTTTTTTTTTGTTTTAAAACATGTTGTTATCAATGTTTTTTTTCTCGTTGTTTTAAAACGTTTAAAAACAAAGTTTGCTGTAATCTGATGGAAAATCGCACATGATTACCTTTTCAGTATGGAGGACTACCAACTTTGGGAACCCCAAGTTTTAGTGCCTATGGAAAACTTTTTATTAGGGTGTGTGCAGGTCGAATTATTTAATTTTTTTACTCGTCTTTTTTTCTTCTTCGTTTCAATTTGAGTATCATATGAGGAGTTATCTGTCAAAAGGGCCCCTGACGAACAGGTGCCCTTTTTGCGGATATGCTGATTTTCGAATTTTGTGTGTCCTACTCTTTAGGAACCAGTTGAAAATTTTACCAAAATCAACGAATTCACCGTACCATGCTGTCTTAAATACGTCACTCTCTTGTAGCCGTTTACATTGTATACAGTCGCTTTAGCTCTTATCAATATCAGTCGAACAACAAAAGCGCCTTTCATTCTCAGATCGCTCTGAAGCGAAGTGGCAACCTCAAGTGTTCTAAGGTTCTGACAGAGAAACGTGGTTAAGCAGGAAAATTTAACAGACATCAAGGGAAAATTTCGATTTGCAGGTGTGACAGTGTGAGATGGCGGTGCCAAGTACAAGTTCCAGTGTTTACGATAGCTGAACAGCAAAGTCTACGAAACTGTTATTGTATTGTGTTCTTCTGTGTTAAAGTTGATAAACTGAAACCCGCTCTGTATGTATGTACCAACGCATGATATTCTTAAAGAAATATACAGTCGTGTAGTAGAGCGGGAACGGCGTTCCCACACTGGTTTTCCGCAGATAGAAAATCATAAATACGACTTTCGGACTTTCCTTATAATTTGTCAAATATATTTAGCGTTCCCACACTGGAAAATTTGCCACTACACCACTGGAAATATATATTCTCTAAGACGATATTCAGTGAAATTGGCGCCGATAAATGATTACAAACGCATTGAATTAACATCGATTCTATGCTGAGATGTGTACAAACTTATCATGCAGTCAATAAAACCAAGCATACATTACATTATAAAATCAAAGGGTGAAAAGCGAGTAACTTATTCCACGATAATATGCCTCAGGAATTACACATTTCGGTTGCCTTATCAGCATGGAGAGACATCTTCACTACTATATTAGCTTCAATCACGAGAATATACATAATAACTTATCATACAGCGAGTTAGGAATTGTGTATTTTGTTCCATAAATTGTATAAATGTATGGAAACAAGCAAAATAGAAGAGTAATACATGAAATTCACCGATATTATCTTATGGGAAAACAGCTACTGATAACCATAACATGTCCCACCACACCAATTTTCCCATGGCTCTAAAAAGGGCCCTTGTCATCCTCCTTCTTTCTGAATTCGTCCGCGTTCGTTTCTGAATGAACTAAACAATGAACTAGTCATTTCTATTAATGAAATCACAGTGAACATTTTTTATAATAACCTATTTTTCAATTAAGTCAGTCTGAAAGGAGTATTTCAGCTTGAAAACTTTGAAGTTGTTTTTCTCCAAACCAAAATCGCTGATAAGGGCCCTTTTGACAGATAACTCCTCATTATACGTTTCACTATACTAGCATGGAATGAGCTGAGGAAGACCGAGTTTTTACTGGTAACGTAACTGATTGATATCAGGTCGATAATTGTGTATTATATTGCATATGAAAATATATACTCGTAAGCTCAGCCCTAATTAAGCCCAGAATTCACAATTTGAAATATAAACTTAATCAATGCACGAGTATTAACATAATATCGACTTCAGCTGAAACTCCGCTGGATAATTATTTATTAGTTTTCATTGGGCATGTTGAAATGAGTTAAGGAAGACACAGTTTTTACTGGTAACATAACAGATTGATATCAGCTCGATAATAACTATGTTGGTATGTATTATTTATTAATTTTCATATAAAACAAATGTATCGATTTTGTTCATGACTGTCGAGAGTCAAGATGTGTGCCTTTTCGCCGACCCTCCTCGAGTAACTAGGTTACCTGTTAAATATGAACTCTAAAATGATCACTGAAAGATCAAAATTTGTTTTTGTTTTTGCAATTGAGGATCCCTAGTATGAGTATTGCGAGCTGATGGAAAGGTCATGAAAGTCATGAATTGCACAAATTTGTTTTTGGTAGATACCCTGACGGTGCCAGAACTAATTTTAGATGACTCTTAGTTCAGTTGGTGGGTATACAAGCGCCTGACGGTTGGACACTTTTCCCCCCTTCTTCAGCAGTACATTCTGAGTAATCAAAACTTACATCCAGATTCAAACCTAATGCGATTGACCTGACCGATTTTATTCGTCTTTTGAGTCACGATAATTCTCACACAATATTGGATTATATTTTAGGAGCTGTCGATCGAAGAGAGGGATGATAAATTCCCGCTGCCGTTTCAAGATTTCTTTAGCATCGTTTTGTTTTCGCCTGTCTCGTGGGAGGTAAGTTCATTTGTAGATGAATTGGGTTTTGTTTCGACATTATCACTTCGGAATCGGAAGCAGGAGAATGATGGTGGACATTGAACAAAATGAATCGGAAGATCTTTCACTTGATAGTGATTGCATTGCTTCGCAGGGGTTCGATTCCAAAAAAAATTGGTTTCTAATGTCGTGACGCACGGTTTGTGGTAACATAGTCCGTGATTCCTATCTTACTGTTTGATTTTCAGCGATACAAGCTCGCTGTCGATTCCTGACCCATTGAATTATTTATATTATAGTTACCTCGCGAAGGCATAGTTATAATAACACGTAACGAATGTATTCGAACAGGTGATTCCGAACACAAAAACCGACTTGGAAGACTGGGAGCACGTGACCTGCCTGAAAACGGTGTCTCTGGCGTACGAAGGTACTCGAAGCGGATTGAGAGGTTACGTGTGCGTGGGCACGAACTTCAACTACTCGGAAGACATAACTAGTCGTGGCAGGGTGAGCGAGATCTGGTCATTGTTTCGAGTCGACTTTCTCTCTCCGTCGTCCTCATCTGACTTGTAACGTTTGCAGATAATAATATACGACATCATCGACGTGGTTCCCGAACCAGGTCAGCCGTTGACCAAAAACAAAATGAAGGTGATCTACGCCAAAGAACAGAAAGGTCCGGTCACGGCGATCACCAACACCCAGTCCGGATTCTTGGTTACCGCTGTAGGACAAAAGGTGATGGATGATCCGGTAACCAGGCGCATCTGTGTGGCTTAAGCAAAAATTGGCCGGACTAACTCCGCGCGCTGTTTCAGATTTACATATGGCAGTTGAAAGATAACGATTTGGCTGGAATCGCGTTCATCGATACGCAGATTTACGCGCATCGATTGCTGAGTGCCAAAAGTCTGATATTGGTGGCCGATGTGTACAAATCGATTACGTTACTGCGGTTCCAAGAGGAGTTCAGGACTCTCTCGCTAGTTGGCCGGGTAAGTGGAGTTTCTTTCTCGTAGTTGGCCGGGTAAGTGGAGTTTCTTTCTCGTACGCTGATACGAATTAGTGAATTGGAATCGGGCGATTCTCCGAAATGTAGGATTATTAGCGGTCGTTCAAATATTCCTTTCGAGTATGGCTGTATGTATCACTTTTTTGAATGAATGTCACCTGAGGACGATTTCTTGCACTAGTTATTCTGAATAAGACTGAGGGAATAGAGTGTAAAGTCATATCCGACATTGTGAGGGAAAATTAACGGTGAGAATTTCAGCAAAACCAGTATCTTTAGCGATACTTCAAGTTTATATGCCTAGCTACATGAATGGTCACCATAAAAAGATACGACGTAAAGAGTACTTATTCTTTCTGTTTTCATGTCATTGAAAACGTTGTTTATCAGGGCTTCAGACCAGCACAAGTGTTCGCGGCCGATTTCATGGTCGACAACTCACAAATGGGATTCATCATATCGGACCAGGAACAGAACATAGTCGTGTACAAATACCAACCCGAAGCGAGGGAAAGTCTGGGCGGTAAGTTCGTTCAATTTCTATTATCAGCGTGAACTGAACTAGAGACGCTCGTTCCATCTGTAGGGCATGCCAGTTCTTTTTTTCTTCTGTAGTCCAAAGCGCTTTCGGCTGTTATGCTATCATCAGTGGAGTACCCTGAGTGAGACTTGTCCCTTGTGGTCCTGTAGTCATAGTCGAGAGTAGTACCGTATTAACCTGTTTAGTCGTGTGCTCCTATTGGTTGACTGTGATTATGCAGTCTGTCCAATCAGTGAGTGCTATTAGTTGTGTGTTTCTATTGGTTGTTTGTGATTATGATGATGGCATAACAGCCATAAGCGCGCTGGACTACAGAAGAAAAAGTGAATTGGTCCACCCTACAAGTGGAATATTACCATGTTCACTCACACTCCGAAATGGACACTAGGGACGCTCGGTTCGCGCCCTTAATTTGAGAACACGTTGTTGGTTCGTGCTTCGGCTCAGAGACGTGAATTGGTGCCAGTTGTAAATTGCGTTTTTGTTTCCGGCGAGACTTCAGGGGCCAACTCAAGCTCGTGCATAGGATTTACTTGCGGGGGGAGGGGGTAATCGAGTATTTAAATCAAGCTTAGCTTGACTTTCCCTTCAGTATAAAGTTCTGGATATATTGAAAATTGTAGTTTCAAATCCTACTGGAGGTGAACCCCCTGTCTCTCACTCATGGGTCTGGGCCAGTTGCTCATAGCGACTGAACGTGAGCCTGGATTCTTGAAAGGGTGTAATAGGTAAAATCAAGGATCGACTCCTCGTATCTAGATTAGATTTCACTTTCCCTACTCTCAGTTGGATGACAATATACTGACGCGGTTAGAGCTGTTTCGGTGTTGAGCCCTCGTTTTGTGTCAGAACTAACCATTCGAACGTGATTACATTTTCAGGCCAACGACTACTACGGAAGGCGGACTTTCATATCGGGCAGACCGTGAACTCCTTCTTCCGAATATGCTGCAAAAAGAGTACCTTATCTGAGGAACGACGATTACAGCTGAACTCGAACAAACGGCATATAACGATGTACGGTAAGTGTATACTTGATTTTAATCGTTGACTTTACTCAGTTCAGTACTTCACACAGTTTTCCCCTCAAGGGTAGATATCTCGGGAAATAGTCGCCATCTCGGATGGATATCAAGGCTACAGTACGAATAGTTCGATGGTAGCGGGGTGTATGGCGGTGTACGCGCGCCATATTGGCCCTGGGAGACCGCGCTCCCTATCTCGGAATTACCCCGATTGGGTCCGCGTCAGGTTGGGGCGAAACACTGAGGTAGGCCGCCCTCGTACCCCCGTTTCTCCTCTCGCCTTTTCTCGGCGGCGTGTCTACGGTGTCTTATTCGTCCTCTTCAGTGTCGAGTTGCGCCGGATCGTCTTCATCTTCTGTCTGCAGCAGTGACATCGTCGTCATGGTCATCGATGTTGGTGGGATGGCGAGTAACAGCATTGAGTGCTGTGACTGCTGCCATTGTCTTTGCCTCTCCATGTTCATCGTGCGGCTCAGTGTCTTGTTGAGAAAGGCAGCTACCTGATCCCGTTCCGCTTTACTCTTCGCTCTCGGGTGTGAGCGGCTTAACGCCCGCATTTCGAAAGGCGGCCGCCGCTTCTTCCCCCTCTCAGTCGACTGCCAGGCATCATCATCTCGCCCTCCTCCAACACTATAGGTGCACCGCGGACTCTCAGCTGTGTCCATCCGATACAGGTACTTGTTGAAAACACCATAGCCGCTCATCACCTGCGTCAGATAAAAGTTCACCTAGCCATGCGTCTGCCTAGCCACGAGTACGGGTCCACTCCCCCTTGGTACTTCGGGAGACCCGCTCTTCCCATTGCCTAATTCCCCGCTTGACCCGTAGCGCCGCTCTGGTCTTCGGTGGCATCTTCCGTGTCGCGCCGTATACCCTCTTCCGCTCGTCGGCGGCTAACTCCACCGATGGTATACCTACTAGTACGTAAAATGCCTCTGTGGAGACAGTGCGATAGGCGCTGACACACCTTAGCGCCGCCTTTCATTGGACCCTTACCAGATCGGTTCTTATGTACTCCTTGGCACCGATGACGTCGGACCAGATTGGAGCCCCCTATAGGAGGACCGACATGGCAACATTCGCCAGCCGCTTACGTTCTCTGTCAGCCCCCCTCCCCTTCCGAGAATCAACATAAGTCGACTTAATCCGGCCGCGACTCTCTCCGCTGCCTTCTTCGCATGCTCTCTTAACGACCGCTTCCCGTCGAACCACTGCCCGAGGTACGTTAGGGCTGTACATGGCGCAATCAACACCTTTTAGGTGAAAGGAAGGGGGGTTGTACCGTCGACGGCGTGTAAATAGCACCGCTTCCGTCTTGTAGGCTACTAGGCACAACCATGCCTGAAGAGTTACGAGTGAAGACATACGCTATTTTGGTGCACATCGCGCCCGTCGATGCCGAACTGACTACGCGGTACGCTCCGCATAGTCGGATTCGGCATCCACGGGCACGGTGTGAATCAAAATGGCGTATGTCTTCACTTGTATTTATAGGGCTCTACCCTTGCCGATTCGATCCAACGGGTCATTGCCTCCAGTCCTGCGTTCACCTTGCTCTCAAGCGTGGCTACCTGGCCTTCGACTGCGACCATTGAGGTGTCATCGGCGTAGCAGACGATGTTCACCTCTGGTGGTACCTGTGCTCGCAGGATTCCGTCGAACGCGATGTTCCACAGGAGACCCAAGAATTGATCCCTGCGGTACATCGCACGACATTTCCCACTGCACCACAGCAGTTTCCACGACAATTATCCGGCCACGGAAGTGATGATGATAAGGTTATCAGTCTTGCGACCGGTTTGATGCAGCTCTCCATTTCTCCCTATCTTAGGCAAGCTATGGCGAATCAGGGGGTAACCAAAAACTGGATCGAAATTATAAAAAAGGGATATGAGAAAGCAAAAGCATACGGGAAAACGGATGTTAAGGGACAAACGTTTGATATAAAAAGAGGGGTAAAACAGGGGGACCCGCTATCGCCGAACCTATTTAACTGCGTACTAGAGGAAATATTTCGAAAAATGGACTGGGAGGAAGAGAGAAGAGGAATAAAAATTAATGGAAAATACTTGAGCAATTTAAGATTCGCAGACGATGTAGTTTTAATAGGGAAAACAAAAGAGGAACTACAAAAAATGGCAGAAAAGTTTGTAGAATGTAGTAGAGAGGCGGGGCTGGAATGCAATATAGGGAAAACAAAATTAATGAGTAACAGAAAGGGAGAGGAGGGGGAGAGAACAAAAATAAAAATAGGAAATAATGAGATAGAGGAGGTCGATAGCTACAAATACTTGGGGAAAAGATTGTCGTTTGAAGAGGGGATGGAGAAGGAACTGAAAAACGTATACAAAAACAAAAAGATCCCAATAAGAATAAAGATAGAAACTTTGGAAACCTGCACACTTCCGGTCTTAACATATGGTGCACAGACGTGGGCCCTCACGAGTAACCAACTGGATAAAATAAGAATAACCCAGAGAGCAATGGAAAGAAGCATCTTGAACATCAGAAAGGTCGAAAAAATCAAAAATAATAGGATTAGAGCGAGAACGAAAACGAAAGACATAGGGTATATCATTAAGAAAGCCAAGTTCAAATACGCGGGACATATGATAAGGTCAGAGGAAGGGAGGTGGAACAAGAAGCTATATGAATGGACACCATATGGGGAAACAAGGAAAATAGGCAGACCAAAAACCAGATGGAGAGACGAAATTGGAAATAGGGCCGGAGTGCTATGGGTAAGGAGCGCGCAAGATCGGAGTACTTGGAGAAAAACAGGGGAGGCTTATGCCCAAGAGTGGGCGGGAAACGGTGGTACCAACTGACGGCAGTAAAAAAACATGTATTATGTAATAATACCATAAAGCTGTAATAATAATAATAATAATAATAATAATAATAATAATAATAATAATAATATGCAAGTTCTTTCAAAGTAGTCCCGGATAATTTCGTGTTGGTACGCGGGTACTGATGCGTTCTCCAGCGCCTCCAATATGCGCGTCCACAGCGTCGTATTAAACGCATTCTGTACATCGAGGTTGACGGCTGTGCCGCATTGGAGCTTTTGGATCGCCGACTGTGCCAGCCTCTTCAGCTTCATGGCGGCATCAATCGTCGATCCTCTAGCTCTGTTGGCGCTCAACGCGCGCCTCCCCCGAAAGTGTTTCTTAGTCTGTTTGCGATGATCCGCTGGAAGATCTTGCCTAGGGTATCAAGTAAACACAGCTGCCGGTATGACGGCCCACCAGCTGGTTTTTCTGGCTTTAGCAGCTGCACCAGGCGCGCTACCTTCCATCGAGCTGGGAATACTGCTCCGCGTGAGACTGCAGCCAGTATTCCCGGGTCCGCCTGATGGATGACGTACAACAGACTGCTTGGTATCCCATCTGGCCGCGGCGCCTTCTTCGTTTTCGCTCGTATTCGGTCCACCGTCGCGTCGATTTCGGCTGCCAGTAGTGATGGTACGGCGTCTACTTCCGGAGGTATGTCTACGATCCGTTCCACAGTGCCCGACTCTATACGCTCGGTTATGGGAGGGCCCCCGACCTTTTTCGTCACTGTTCGATAATGGTTTTCCATAGAGGTCCTCCTCCCCCTGGCTGCACAGCTCTCTCCAGCATCTCAGCTTGCTGTGTCTGATCGCAGCTTTCACGTTTTTCTGAGCACGCTGGTATTACTCGGCCATGCACCAGTTGCGCCTCCTCCCGGCCACGTGTGCGCTGATATGTTCTGCGCAGCCGGTTGGCCTCGGACATCAGATGGGCAATTTCCGTGGTCCACCAGTATGCCTCTTTCTGCATTGCGGCGTCCTAGGCGGCGGTTACTCTTCGGTGTAACCTCTGCGCCGCCTCTTCCACGTTCTCACTATCTTCCGCCTCTTCTCTGCCCCTTCCGCTGGCAGAGAAGATTAGCAGTACGAATAAAGTGTTCCAGTTCGATGTTTTTCAAAAGTGTGTAGTTTTTGTGAGCTGACTTATCAATGTTATTGATACAATTCATACTTTCGGTGTCAAAATTGAAAATTTCGGAGTTTGAAAAAGGATCAGCATTTGATACTGATCATCATTTGGCAAAAAATTTTCATACTTGGGATAAGTTAGTGTTAAATGTTAATCTAGGTATCTAATGTTGATTAGATCAACATTCGATATTTTTAAAACATGTGTCTGGATCGGAAACTATTGTACATTTTACTATCCGGGTCGAGCGTGTGTTGTTTATGCTTACTAATTCACTCTGTATTATTGAACAGCTACGCTGGATGGCGCCATCGGTTACATTCTGCCGATACCGGAAAAGAACTACAGAAGATTGCTGATGCTGCAGAACGCTTTGGTTACGCACATACCTCACACCGCCGGGCTGAATCCGAAAGACTTCAGGTAATTGTGCCGCAGAAGTCGCATATCTTAAATCTTGAATCCCTTCTTGGGAGTAGGCTCACGCGATGGTGTCGGTACTCCGTGGCCCATATAGGGCGAAGGTCTCCTGTAGGCGATTCCATTCTTTTCTATTTTCTGCAATTATTCTGTAGTTTTTTTGTGGTTAGAAATTTATGTATCGCCACTTTTTCCTCCTGCTATACCTCACTGCCTCTTTATTTTTCAGCTTTTTCTTCTTTTTTTTTCTCGATTGGTACTCGGTCTCTTCTTTTAATATTTAATATTGATCTCTCAATTGCATTTTGGGTTACTCTAATTTTATTTAAGTTTTTTTGGCTTAAGGGCCACGTTTCGCATCCATATGTTAGGGTCGGGAGGACACACATATTAAAGATTTCCCTTGGGGTATCTTATACGGGCCTTTAAACATATTTTTGAGCGTCCAGTATTTTGCCCATGTTTTTATGATTATTTTTTCTATTTCTCTTTCAGTTCGATTATTAAATTAAATTTCTTGTCCTAGATAGGGTGCTTCTTCTACTATTTCTATCCCGTTTATCTTTTCCCCAATTAGTTTCTCATTATTTGTTTGAATTTTGGTTTTTTTCTTGTTCATTGTTAGTCCTGCCTCCCCTCCGCAAAAGTTAATTTCATTTAGCATCTCGACTAGTTCTTCCTTCGTATTAGCAAATGAGGCAATGTCGTCTGAGAATCTTAAATTTGTGATACTTCTTCCATTTATATTTATGCCTTTGTTTGCCCACTTTTCGTATAGGTTTCTAAATATTTCCTCTAGAGTACAATTGAAGAGGGCAGGGGATAGTGGGTCTCCCTGTTTGACGCCTTTCTTTATTTCAAAGTAGTCTCCTTCAACATCGGTTCTTATTCTCGCACATCCTCCCTTGTATAGCTCTTTCAGTATCTCTACGAAGTTATCTGGTATCCCTTAGTTCGTAAGTGCGTTTACCATGTATTCGTGCTTTAAGGAGTCGAAGGCTTTATTGTAATCTATCAAGGCGATGTACAGATCTATTTGGTATTCTAAGCTCTTTTCAATCATTTGGTTCATAACGTGTAGGTGGTCAAGTATTGACCCTGCTTGTTCTATTGCTTGTTGCTTGATTAATATGGGTTGTAGTCTTTTTTCTAGGACTTTTGAAAATATTTTTGCTATAGTAGGGCTTAGGGTTATGGGGCGATAGTTTCTATTTTATGACGGTTGCCTTTCTTGAATAGAATTATTATGTTGGAGAGTTTCCATTGTCCTGGGATAGTGCATGTTTTAAGGATTGTGTTGAATAATTTTGTTATGGTGGCAGCTAAATTTTCTCCCCCTTGTTTGATGTGCTCGTTTGTAATTCCATCGTGTCCTGGGATTTTGTTTGGTTTCAAGTCTTTTATAGCTAACTAGGGGGCTTCGCCCCCTGGCTGGTTCGCGGCTCAACGGCGCTTTGCGCCTCGTCCGACCACTACAGTCCTCATTGTTTGGTCTAAAACTTCTGTTCCTGAGTTGAAGTTTTCTTTGGGCTACTTTTGCCCTTCCTCTATCAGCGGTCCTCAATCTTGCACCATGAACCCACTTCCATCTTTCCTTCATCACGAGCCTCCAGTTGCAGCCCTCCTCCCCCACAACGACCATAATCTACCAGAGGCTTCAATGCCCACCACATGGTCTTTTACCTCCACAGTATCCCCCTTGCGAGAACTTCCTTCTCCCTTGGACTTTTCCCTCACCTCTACAATCATCGAACACCACAACCGACCTCCACCACCCGGGCCTTAATGTCTTCACATTACCCTCTCCCTCGCTCCATGACTTTCTCCATCCACAGCTTCTCTCCCACATGGCGCACCCTCTGTCCATCCCTCCGATCATCACCCAGTCCTCCACATAGTTTTCCCCATCACCCTTTTCCACCCGGAGTGCACTCCCCCATTGACCATCTCCACACCACTATGGGCTTTATTTCTGTTCACGTAACACGCTCCCACCAAGACCTCTTCACCCATCACTACGATCTCCCCAATTGCGGCCTTAATCCCTCGCTACAGACTTCCCCTTCCACTGCTCCTTCTCTGCGGCCTACTCGTCCCAACTCCCTCGGAGATCCCTTGATCCTCCACTCAGGAGCTCCCACCACCATGACCACCCATCCCTTTCAGACCTCCGCCACCAGCCCCTCCCGCAACATGGCTTTCATTTCCCTCCCTGGTCCCTCTTTCACCTAGGACTTCCTTCTCCATCAGGACCTCTTACTCACCATTACCCCCACCACCCAGGGCCTTTATCTCCCTCCTGAGACCACGCCCCCATGAATCTCGTCCACATTCTGGAGCTCCCTCCAACATGAACCACCTCCTGAGGGTAGGCTACCTTTGGAGAAATGAGCAATTAAAATATTTGGGGAAAATACAAAATCTCCGATGATTACAAGAAAAAAAAATGTCATCAGAAATCTTCGGGAAGATTCCTTAGATTTCCGGAGATACCTAAGGAATTTTTTTGAAAATATTAAGGAAAAATTTCTGATTATTTTTGATGGATTTCATCGGACATCATTAAGGAAAATGTCCAATAATTTCAGGAGAATGTCCCCGAAAAGAAATCTTTGAGAACAATCTCTAATGATCTCCAGGGAATTTCATAGGAAATATTAGATAAAATTCCCTATATTTTCCAAAGAATTTCTTCAAAAATCTTCGAGATAATTTTTGAAGATTTTCATGAAAATATTTGGGAGAAATCTCCAATAGTTACAAAAAAATGCTATCAGAAAACTTCGAGAAGATTTTTTTTATTTTCAAAGATAATTTCCGAGGAATTTTTTTCGAAAATATTAAGGAAAAGTTTCCGATTATTTCCAAAGAATTTCATCGGACCGCATTGAAAAAATCTCCGATAATTTCCTGGGAATTTTGCCGAAAAGAAATTTTTGAGAACAATCTCTGATGATTTTCGGAGAATTTCATCGGAGATCTTCAGAAAAAATTACTCACATTTTCCAAGAATTTCTTTAAAAATCTTCGAGAAAATTTTCCCATAATTTTTGAAGATTTTCATGAAAATATTTTGGGAAAATGAAAAATATCTGGGAAAAAAAAGTCATCAGAAATCTTTGGGACAATTTTTTTGATTTCCGAGAAATTTTCGAAAATATTGGAGAAAAATTTCCAATTATTTTCAAAGAATTTCATCGGGCCGCATCGAAAATGATCTCCGATAATTTCAGGGGAATTTTGTTGAAAAGAAATCTTCGAGAACAATCTCTGATGATTTCCGGAGAATTTCATCGGAATTCTTCAGAAAAAATGTCTGATGTTTTGCAAAGAATTTTTTCAACAATTTTCGAGATAATTTTCCGATAATTTTTTAAGATTTTCATCGGAAATATTATTTGGGGAAGATCTCTAAAGATTTCCAAAAAGTTTCATTGAAAATCTTCGATAAGATTCCCTTGATTCCCACAGATAACATCCGAGAAATTTTATTGAAAATATTAAGGAATAATTTTCGATCATTTTCGAAGAATTTCATATCGGCCATAAACGAAGTCGCACGCGTGAAAAAAAAACCAACACGTTTAAAACACAAATACGAAAAAATCTAAAGTCGTATGAACGAGCTTCGAAGTTGCCGGAGTACCCGATGCCGATTTTATGGTTTGGAACCTAGGAGCTAGTGTCATAAAACAACGGGGCTAGTGATACGGGGATTCGACAGGAAGATAGCGCAGTCGACCTAGGCCGATTCTGGGCAAGAAGAGAAGAGGGCTAAGGCAGCCCTAAAAGGCTCCCCGATGTCTCTGAGGTTATGCTCGAAGGGGTGTTTCCAGGGCTCGAGTGAGAGCAAGTGAAAAGAAAGGGATTTTGCTCGTTCGAATGGGACCGAGACTAAAGTGATCCCTTTATGTCTGACTACAAAAGGGGTCAAGTCCAAAAACTTTGAGCCCCCCAGCTCCGGCCCATCGAAATTTTATTCGACGGGACCGGGCTTAAAAGTGGTCTCCTGTGACCCTTTACCACCACCCTGAAAGACGTATTCCACGATTTTCAAATTTTAGAATAAAACAGTTTTTTTCGCTTTATGAAAAGTGCGATTTTTGGACTTAACCCCTTTTGGTTTTAATCAATTCATTTATATCTCGCACATTCTCCTAACAGTCCATATTTTGGAATGAAAATCGGAAAAAACATCAATTTCCATGATTTTTAGGTTTTCTGGCTGCATTGAAGGCGATTTGTGCTGGCCCAGTTCTTTCGAACATGGTCATGTTGGGGACCATTCGATAGAGAATTTCAAGGGGAACAACTTTTGTATGTGACATTTTCCCCAAAAATGTTTATTTTTCGAGAAAAATCGAAAAAACCTCAATTTGGAAAATGTTTGAACGCCCCACGAGGTTAGCGGACGGGCTGGGGGGGGGGTAATCTTTTCGAAATAAATTTCCTGGGACCTCACAGAACATATTTCCGAAGAGAAACCTTTGCCCCCAAGTTTTTCCTTTTTCACGGCTGTATTTCCTGGACTATTTTAAGGCCTTGTACTTTTCGTCACCTCTTCATGTGCATATGAAATTGCATACTCAATTCCCCGTAAATACGCCATGAACTCGACATTCAGCAGCGTAATAAGTTGAATAATAATATCGGGCACTACTGATCATGATTTCGTCTTATTGGTATTGTTTCTGTGTTTTCATTTTTTTTTCTTCTTTCTTTTTGCTTTCTTGAGTAGAATTGATCATATTTTGATACGAGTATATGTTCGTGAATTTTTGATGTTCACTGTTTCAATCTTTAATTTTGTAATTTTCATTTTCTCGACGGTCCATTTTGGTCCCGCGAAGATGTAACGTTGCGATAAAAAAAAAATTGGGGAACTAATTTGTGAAACACCTTATATTAGCAAATTCGACTGGTAGACATCTCATTTGCGGGTTTCCTAAATTAACGGTTACATTCTCCTAGTCAAATTTAGCCTCGTTCTTCTTTCAGATGAAATATCCAGATTTTATTTATCCCTTTTATTGAGAGCATTACAGTTTTATAATAATACCTATTTAGCTTCCTCGGTCGCACCTTCAAAGAGCGCTCACTATTCTAAGTATGCTCTCGGCCCGTAGTAGGCAAAGGTACACCTCACCCTCTCCCATTCGTTGCGATCTTGTGCCACTCGATGGAAAAGCTTATTTTTTAGAAATTGATCGATTTCGTCCCTACACTTAGTTTTTGGTTTGCCCTTTTTTCTTTTGAATTGGTTTAAATACCAAAAGGTAGCTCGATAGGTTATTCTGTCTTGAGGTAGTCTGGCTATAAGTCCCGCCCACCCCCATTTTAAATTTCGGATTGATTATTCACAGTTTTTGATATTGGGTAATTTTTTCCAAATGTTTTTTTTAATACTGACTTGGTCTTTGATTTTTAAGCCCAGAATCGACCTCGTCATGTAGTTTTATGGTCTCAATTTTCTTCATTTGTCTGAAAGTAAGGGACCAAGTGGGGGAGCTGTATGTCAAAACTGGTTTTATGCACTTATTGAAGATTTCGCCTTTTTGCCTGTTTTTGAATTTTCCTTTACAGATGTGCTTTAGTATCCAAAACTTCTTCCACGCCTGTGTGATCCTGCGTTTTATCTCCTTTTCGGTTCTATTTGCTAGTGAGATTAGTTGGCCTAAGTATACTGCTACTGGGACTACTTCAAGATTTTTGTTTCCTATCTTGATTTTTGTTGGGTTCGTTGAGGTTGTTATGATTTTTGATTTATCAGTGTTTATTGTCAATCCAGCTGTTTTTCCAATTTTGTTGAGTTCGTGTATCATTTCCTCTAGCTCCCTCGTTGAGTTTAATATTAAAGCAATATCGTCTGCAAATCTTCAGTTGGAGACTCTGGTGCCATTTAAATTTAGACCTTTATTTTCCCAGTCAAGTTTCCTAAATATTTCCTCCATTTTTTATTTTATTTTATTTATTTATTTATTTTACATGCTTTGACCCAAGGTAAGTGGGCGGTACCTCAGTCGACGCCACCACCTTCGATCCCCCATTTTTTGGCATAAGTCTCTGTCAGGTTCTTCCACCTTTCCCTGTTCCCCGCTATGGTGGGCCAGGATAGACCAAAATTTTCCTTTATTTCGTCACCCCATCTCGTGACTGGCCTCCCCTTTCCCCTTTTACCCTCATGTGGAACCCAGGTAGTCAGAATTTAGCTCCAGTTTGACCCGGATTCCCGCATAATGTGTCCTGCATATTTGAGTTTGAGTTTTTTCACAACTTTGCCAACACTTTTCATTTTTGTTTTTTCTTTTATACTTTGAATCCGAACATGGTCTTTTTGTTTAATTTTTAGAATACTCCTCAACATAGTGTTTTGGGTAACCTGAATCTTTTGCATTTGCTTTTTGGTTACAGCCCATGTCTGAGCTCCATATGTCAAGACTGTAAGAACCGTACGTTCAAGGACTCTGACCTTGGTGTTTAATTTCATATTACTTTACAAAATTTTTTGTTGTAACCAAAATGCTTTCCAGGCATTTGCCCTTCGAATTTTTAGTTCTTTTTTCGTTTTATTGTCGAAAGAGAGGGTTTGTCCTGTATGTGTTCCTGTGAATGGTATTGCTCCTGCGTATTTGTCTGTTTTTGTGGTTATTGGTTCGGTGTCTGTGTTTTTTGGTTGTGTTAGTTTGTTAATTATTCTGTCTACTGTTTGTGGTTGGTATTAGTTGTTAATTGCTATTTGTTTAATTTTGTTAATTTCTGTTGTTCTGAGGTTATTGTCATTTAGTATGTTGACTGCTCTGTGGCAGTATTTGTGTAGTGCTGCCATTTTGTGTTTTTGATGGTGAAATGAGTCTTTAGGTATTATTGCGTCAGTGTGGGTGGGTTTTCTGTAGATGCTGTTCTGTATCTTGTTGTCTTTTATTTGTATTGTAAGGTCGAGGTAGTTGATAGTCTTGTTGCCTTTTTCCATTGTGAACTTTATGTTGTTGTTTATGCTATTTGTCTCTGTGAGGAATTGGCCTACTTGTCTGTCTGTTCCTGTCCAGATGATCAATATGTCGTCTACATATCGTGTCCATAGCTTTATGTTTTTCTTGTGTTTGCTGTTGTTTAGTATGTCATTTTCAAAGTTGTTCATGTATATTTCGGCTAGAATGGGTGACAGTGGTGATCCCATTGCTAGGCCTTCTGTTTGTTTGTAATACTTGTTATTAAACTGGCAGTAATTTTGGTAAATGATTTCTTTTGTGATGTTTACGTATGCTGCTCCATCTGTGTTTTTTTTTTTTGTAGTTGTTGTTTGTCAGTATTGTTGTTAGTTCCTGTTTTGGTATGTTCCCAAACATGTTTGTTACATCCAGTGATACTAGTTTGTCATTGTTGTTTAGTGTTATTTTGTCCAATTTGTCTTTTAGTTGTATCGTGTTTTTTATGCTGTAATCTGTTCTGTAGTTGTAGTGTTCTTTCATGAATTTGGCTATTGTTTTTGTGAGTTTGTAGTTTGGTGATTGTATGCTGTTGATTAGTGGTCTTATTGGTCTGTCTTGTTTGTGTAGTTTTATAAGTCCTTTTAATTGTGGTGCCTTGGGGAAATTTTGTTATCTAACTGCTATCTTGCACAGTATTCAACTCACACTTCCGGTTAGTTTGCTAATATAACAATTAAGGTTTAAGTTGAGGTTCTGAATCTGCTATATTGCACGCTCAGACTGAACAGAAAAGTGCGGTCAAGATGGTAGAAACTGCCAACGTAACTGAAAAATGAAAATGCAGTCGATATTTAAAATACTTGCTACATAATATCTGATGCCATCCCTGCATTCTTGCTTCAGAGATGCATAATGACAATTTGCTAATGGTAACTTACTTGCAGTAAATCGTGAAGTGCATAAGTGATATTATACACATCGGAAATTATTCAGACAGGTAACATTTGAAACTAACTGAGGATATCCATGCTTCCAGTTCCTTTCACTTTCTCGTTTCTTTAAAATGTGCATTAATCGAAGTAGGAACCGAAAGACTGCAGCTGCAGTATCTGGGTGAGGTTTGCAAAGTAATAAATTACCAGTTAAAAAAAGGACCGTACAATCGGAATAGTTTTAGTATCTTTCTTCAGACAAAACGAATGGTAGCTCGGCCTGCGGCCTCGCATCACCAGATCACCACAGCTAAAACGAACGGACGCTCGGCCTTCCGCCTCGCTTCGAAACGAAAGCCAAAGAAAAGTTTGTTTATGCTATGTGCGCGATCAACACATTCAGTTGAAGTTGGATTTTATAATATAGAAGAAGAAGAAGATACCAGGTTCAGTTCAACCCTGTCAGTGGGATTATTATTTTATTTTGTGTAGTTCTTTCTTGTATCCCATAAACTTTTCAAGTTTTCTTTTGTAGTTACTGTAGGTGGAGTTTGTTCACCTTCTTTGTTGTTTTTGTAGCCTGAACTTTCCTGTATAGCCACACAGAGAGCCTCATGAAGGTTTTCTATATTTTTTACATTCAGGTCGTTCAGCTTTTTTAAGGCTGAAGTTATTTTGTTTCTATAGCTTTCTATGTCGCTGATACCGGGAATTTTCTTCTCGCTTTTACCGACTTTTCGCAGAAAAGTCAGGTATTATACCCGTCACAGCTGTCGATATGGGGGTGGGGGCAATGTTTTTTTTACGTTTCAGAGTGTGTAGATTGCAACTGTAATGGTGGCTGAATTTCAGGTTTCCTTATATATGTATGTATGTATGTATGTATGTACGGACAAAATTTGTATCACGAAAATCTCAAAAAGTAATGAATCAATTGATTCCAAAGTTTGATATATTAAGGAGAAGTACCTGAAATTGTGCCCATTGAAGTTTGATGACAATTGGTCGAGTCGTTCATGAGTTTTTCCTCAATATAAGGTCAGAATAAAAAGCGCGAAATCTCGGAAAGTATTGAATCAATTGATTCCAAAGTTTGATACATTATGGAGAAGTACATTATGTGGGACTGGTGAAAATTCAATGACAAATGTTCGAGTCATCCATGAGTTTTTCCTCAATTTAAGTCGCGTAATCGTCAGTGTTACCACAGAAACTGGTCGAGTCGTTCACGAGTTTGTCCTCAATTGAAATCGCGTAATCGTCGGTGTTACCACAGTAACCCAACCCCACGAATCCCATGGAGCTTTTCCTCGCGATTCGTAAATACGTGGGTTGGCAACGCTGCAGTGTAACCTAGTGCAACCCAACCCGAATGACTCATTTTGCGATGCACATTAAAACCAAAAATATTATAAACAATACTAATGTTAAATTTAATTCTAAAAATTATTATTTAAAAAAATTAAAATAAATCAAAATAATACTTCATATTAAAATTTTTTTATTAATTCAAAAAATTAATCATATAAATATAAAAATTAATTTTATTAAATTTTTAAATTAATTAAATTAGTTCCAAAAAATTTTAATAATTTTATCATTACTAAAAAAATAATAATTAAATCAAAAATCCTTATAATTAAAATTAATAAAATTAAATAAAAATTATTTATATTATTTAAATTAAAATAAACCATTATTAAATTAATTATAATATAAAATATTTCTATAATTAATAAATAAATAAAATAACTTTTTTGATTATAAATTTTAAAAAAATATATAATTAATAAAATTATAATTAATTTAAATTAAATTGATCTTGTAAATCACGTCTTACCCACAAATATATATTTCTTCACCAACCACCACCAATCTGTAACCTATGTTCTTCTCCTCTTACTATACTACATATCATCCAACACTATGTAAATCATATAGCCGCAATCACCGCATTCAGTACCTACAAATTGATAATGTACAACACCTGATTACCCTCATAAATCGCAACAATCTCTCACACCTTATCTAGACTAATTTTTATAACTAATTTAATAAGTTAGATGTAATTTAACAAATAAGATGTAGATACCGAGATCATAGCCTACAGGCGTTATGTGTGTCGTTAAAATAAAAAAAATAAATAATTAATATTTATAATTATCTATTTATTTTTAAATTTCCTAAAATTAAATAACAATTGAATACTATTAATACTAATAATAAGAATATTATTAATAATTATAAAATTAAATTTAATAATATTTTTATATTGATAATTTTACAAATAATATTTATTAATAAACTAATTTTATTTAATAGAATTAAAAATTCAATAATTTTTATAAAAGAAAAAAAATATTTATAAAATTAATAAATTTAATTATGATAAAAAAATTTTTAATATTAATAATTCTAATAATTATTTTTACTAACCTAATTAATTTATTAATAATTAAAAATAAATTTTATTTAAAAAATTTATATTATTTTTAATATTCTTTAATTTCCAAAATTAATATTAATTCTAAATTAACTTAAAATATTATTAATAATGAAATTAATTAAAAATTTTATTAATATTAAAACCCCTTCAAATTTATATTCTTTATGAAATATTGGATCTTTAATTTCTTTATTTCTATTAGATATTTAGGAACAAAAATTATAGAATTCCATTTTAATTTAATTAATTTAATTTTAATTATTATATTTTTCTTAATAAATAATTTAATAAATTTAATTAACAAATTTTAATTTTTTTTTTTAAATTAATAAAAAATTAATTTAAAACTAAAAACTATAACCTAAATTAATTAAATTTTTACAAAAAAACTAAATAAATCCTTTCGTACTAAATTTAATCATTAAAATTTAAAAGATAAAATCCAACCTAATTTACATTGGTTTAAACTCAAATCATGTAAATATATAATAAATCGAACAGACTTAAGAATTCATATTTCTATTATAAAAATTTATTTACTTCTCCAACTGCTTCTTTCATGATTAATATATGATTTCATATGGGTTACATCCAGAGTACTTAACTTTCATTATTTCATTAATTCGTCAGAATATATTTTGCTTAAATGATAAGTAGCTCGAAAAGTCGGTTCTGCTTTCGCTGCTGCGAAAGCTTTTTTTTTATTGTAGTATACTTTGGATAATCTTAAGACTATGAATATGAGTCTATGATCGGAGACGAATTTGAACCTGTTTGAAACCTCAAAGTTTAGTATATTATTGTTTTTCCTAGGTGTTGGGACGAAATCGATCTGGTTCTTGTGTTCTTAGTTTGGGCTGATCCACGTCCATCTCCTCTTTTTCTTGAAAAAAACCGTTTACTATTTTTAGGTCCAGTTCTTGACAGAACTGGATACGTTTTTCTCCTCTCCTGTTTCGTTTACCAGAAATTTTCTACGTCCTCTTCCGTGGATGTAGTTGTGGGAGCATAGACCTGGATCAGCGTCAAATGATTATTTTGTATTTTTAGTTTTAAAGTGGCTATCCTGTCGGACATTCCTTTTATTTCTGTGATGTTATTCGTATACTTTGGGCTAATTAGAAAACCCTACCCCCCCCCCCCTTTGCCCTAGGTTGTTACCTATATGGAAGAAGATGCAGTTGTTTTTTGTTTGGTAGATTTTTTTTCTTCATTTCTGCGTACTTTCGAAATTCCTAAAATATCTAGTTGAGCTTCTACCATAGCCTCTTCTAGTGCTTTTGGATTGTCTGAGCTTTTTAGAGTTCTTACATTTAGTGTGCCTATTTTGAGATCCAAATGTTTCTTTTTTTCCTTTTTGATTGGTTCGTAATTTTGTTCTACTTTGATTTTCGCGTTGGTTTTGTCACAGCCTGGTTGAAAGGAGGGATCGGGTTGTGGAGTAGGAGTGGGCGAGGTGTTACGGTCGTATACCCCCTCGCACTTACCGGGGGAAATCTAGGTAATTGGGGCCAAAATTTGCAATGCTCAGGGTATCTACTAGCCTGAAAAGTCATGATATTCTAACCAAAACTCAAAAAAGTCATGATATTTCATCATGTCATAGTTCACAATATTTCCATTACCAATAATCAGTTTTATTCATTTAATGAGAGAAAAGTATTGAGAATATTTATTGAGGAAGTTTAGCGCGCTCTGTATTGAGCCCCCGGTGAGGTGCGAAGCGCCGTGTTTGCCCCCCCCCCCGACTTCCTTTTCATATAACTAATAGTCATGAAAACACATCATAAAAAGTCGTAATATTTTGTTTTCCAAATCCAATAAACACCCTAGATGTTGGTCAATTTTTAAATCCGAGTCAATTTTGCTCATTTTATGAGAAAATTTTTTAATTTGTGGTCCAAATTGGAGTCGGATAAAAAATCTAAAGCGATGTTCGAAGGATATGAGCCAGAAGAATCCTACTTGGAAATTTCGTTCGATTCCTGTCAAGTATATTTAATTGTGATCCTTCTTGGGTCCAAAATTTGGATTTATGGTCTATATCGGGGCCAGATCAAAAATCCATTTCAATACTCGAATCAGTGATCCAAGAAATCCCTGTTTCGATATTTGGATCGATACCTTTCCATTTAGGCATCCAAAATTTGTGGTCAGTTTAAGCTCTCCTTTCGGAAAGGAAAATTTTTTTACTCGAAATCTCAATTGAAGATCAATTTTCGTCCCGGGAGGATCCAACTTCTCAGATTTTTGAGGGAAGTTTGAGTTACCACCCTGCTGTGGTCATACAAGTCATACAATTGCCTCTAATTATTTACAAATTTGATAATTCTCCTGAACAATCGCAGTATTTCTTATCTAAAATGGCCAAATTGAAATTTAATCGAAAAATTGTGTTCTTTGCAATATTATGGAAGTTTCTCGGAAGTTTTTGCTTGCGTAGCTTGTTTTTGAATTTATTCATTTTTTCCCAGGCGTAAAAGTGTTCCGAACAAAGGTCGTACAAAAATCACACAAAAATCATAACTTTTGGAAAATCCGTATTACTGGCGCGTCCTGTACTGCATTATAATCAGTCTTTCTCGTACTGTTTCAGAACGTACAAAAGCTCGCGTAAAATGCTCGGCAACTTTGCTAGAGGTATCCTGGATGGCGAACTCATCTGGATGTTCGTGATGTTGACCAACGTAGAGAGAATGGAAATAGCGAAGAAAATCGGCGTGAAAACGGAGGACATATTGGAAGACCTGTACGATATGCACATGTTAACGGTTCATTTTTGAACTCTTGTGTTTGGTTGCCGAGCAGTGTGGAAGACATTGTTGACGAACACAGCCGGGGAGTGGCTTTTTCAAATTGCAGACCTCGCCTTCGAGTTGAGACGACGACGATTACTTACGATAAATGTGGTCGAGCGAAGTTGTACATTTTTTGTACGTTTTATACGTATATATTGTCCGAGGAGTTTAGTCTTTATTTAAACGATCCTTTTTCATACACATCAGGTCTTTTTTTGTGCGAAAAACGTTTCAGAAAGCTTCGGCGTCGAGACCTGATTGGATATCGCTTATTTTTCGAAACTGATTCGTATCCGGCGTCAAGATTTAGCTGGAGTCATGATTTCGAAACAAATTCACAGCATCTTTGATCGTATCGCGACAGAGTTTTGCCGCCAGGTTTTGATTGCGAATTTGAACTCAGCGTAGAATATCAAGTTAAAATAAGTAATTAACTCTATTTTTTTTTTTTTTTGATGTTTGAAAATTTTGAAAATTTCTTAATACTAAATACGCCCTTTTTTGGGTGGAAGAATTCTCAGAGCTTCAGCGTTGGAAGCTTGGAACCTGGTGGAAATAACTTGGTGTTTTGAGACAAATTCAAATCCGCCGTTAAAATTGAGCTCAAGTCATTTTTTACAAATTCGACAACATTACTGCAATTTTTGAGCGTTTTGGCAGTAGCGCGTGGCCTCCAAATCTGGTTGAGAAGAAAAACTGATTGGAAATATGTGAGGTGCAGTGGGGTAATTGCAAACGACTTTTTGATTAGTGACACTTTGCCGACTCACTGTGACCACTCTATGGCATCAATCAACATCAAATTTCTGTTACACATACTTTGAGGGGTTCTCTTTTAGTGCGGAAAATTTTGTACCAATTAATTTAGAACTTTTTGGAAAAATGGAACTTTGAAACTTTTCAATCACGTTTTTGCATTTACCCCATCATGGGGTAAATGCAAAATCGTACATTATTTTTGCGAGGCCTTATTTTTTTGCAGTTTTGACCATCATGAAATTTACTGACTTTTGATCTATTCTTAAGCTTCGTTCGGTCAAAATTTCTAGGAGTTATCTACTTGAGAAGAAATTTTTCAGTGGAGTGAAAAAAAAATTCAAATAAAAAAACAACAAAATTAACCTAAAAATTAAAAAAATGATGATTTATCATAAGTAGAAATGTATTTTATTAGAAAATACAAAATTTCGATTATCTTAATGGTATTTTCGGACCGTTTTAAACCTAAAAATCATTTTAAAAAATTGTTGGGGTAAATGCAAAATTGTATTGATTTTGCAATTGCCCCAGCATGACTTTTCCTTGGGGTAAATGGAAAAACACATATTTCCGCCAATGTAATTAAAATTTTTCAAAATCAATGGTCTTACCTTAAACTTGAATCTTTTGTGATAATTAAGAGATAAATATCTTTTAAAAAAAATTCACTGGATACACTTTCGGCCGTTTTGAAAAACAACTACCTCCACTTCACTTGGGAGTGATTTCGACATGTGATGATAAAAACATTTCCGCAGAACAAACGAGCGCACTGATAATGTTCAGACCGGGTGAGTATATAAAGAATAGATGTGCCTTAATGTACCAATAGATGCCGCGGTCAAATATTATGTTTCTTTGCCTCCAACAGTTGATTTTGCAAGTACCCCAATTTTGCAATTACCCCACTGCACCTTAGTTGATTCAATTTTTTTTTTTAATTTTGAAAATGTTGAAAGTTTTTCTATACTAGACATTATGTTTTTTTTTTTTTTTTTTTTTTTTAATTATTTTGAGCAAACACTTTTTTCGGAAAGCTGTCCTGAACTGGAGGCAAGTTACTCTGTTTTTCGAGCAAAATTCGAATCCGATTTCGAAAATAAGCTCGCGTACGTTTTAGATAATATTGTTCACTTGCGGCCCCTCTCAACGTGCACAACGTTTTGAGCGTATCACTGGGTCAGTTTTTCGGACTTCTGAAATTTTGAAAATTTCTTCGTACATATCATGTCTTTTTTTGGTCGAAGAATTTTCCAGAGAGCTTGGGCGCCGGGACCTTGATGAAAATTACTAATTTTATTTTGTCAATGGAGCGGCCCCATGAAAATCGGCGTCTGTTGCCTCGATTTTCAGTTACTTCTTTACTTCACATTTCCATTAGTCTTGACAGCTCTTTCCTTAGCCTGCGCAACATTCTTCCGCTCCCTCGGTACATAAAATGCTTTTCTTAGCGTTGACTGTTTTTTACAATACTGTTAGCCTGATTTTTTTGGTTAACGAACACTAAATTAATTTTCGTTTTATTGCGAGATTTTTGTTTTAATCGCGTCGAAGTTCTTCAGTGCTTTCATTTCTTCCTTCTTCTTTCGGCATATCTTTTCAACTAATCAAGTCGAGCGGTATTTTAGTTTTATTTTAGCAACAGCATTCCGTACAACTCCATGGTGGTGTGTAGATGACCCTAGTATTCCGAAAAATGCAACATATTAAACCCTTGTGATATTAGAATTGCGGGTTTGGACACCGAAGGCGTATTGTTACAATATCAGCTACACGCATCATCGGTATAATTTCAGTTTCAGGTATCAAAACCATTCTCGCAGTGCTCTCGAACGTTTCGCTATAATCCAATGAAAAAGAATGGTTTCACTGTAACCAAAATTGAGGATGTGTAACCTTGTTTTCGCTGATAACATTGATGTACAAATCTAGGCTACTGAGTAGGGCTGTGAATTTTATTACGTCAACACTGGGTAAATATGCGGATAAAATATTCCCTTATTCAGGGAGAATATTCCCTAAACGTAAGATACTGGTTCGATGAAAGTACGTTTTCAGTTTTCTGTGTGTAGAGAGCGCGGATTGCAAGAACGTTTTGAATTTAGCTACATTGCTATATTCTAGCGTAACCGCCAAATTTCAAAATCGAATTCGAACTCAGCGGAAAAATTGAGTCAATAACAGCTTTTAATTCAGAATTTTTGATTTTTTCGAATTTTTAAAATTTCTCCATCCATCATGTCTCTTATGAGGCAAAACATTTTTTTTTTCCGGTTGAAGGGCCAGTCTTATTCAAAATTGTCTCTCCTGTCCAAATTTTCAAACCGTTTCGCTGTAGCTATCTCCAAACAGAAGATTTTCGTGTTTTACCATCATTTGATCTTGTGAGTGTTGCATGTTCACCGTGTTGAAGGCGTTACCACATTCATTGAAAATTCGGATAAATTGACCACATTTTCAAGTGTATCTCGGGAACGGAGCGTCGCCGCCAAATTTGAACAACAGATTCGGACCCAGCGTGAACAACTGAGTAATACACAGTCATTAATTCGAAATGTTGGGTTTTCTCAAATTTAACATGTCTTTTTTGGGGTGAAAATTTTTTTTTGCGGTTGAAGGATCCGTCTTATTCAAAATTGTCTCCTCTATCCAAAATTTCAAACCGTGTGCTCTAGCTGTCTCCAGTCCAAAGTTACACGCGTTTTTCCACCCAAAAAATGAGAGATAAAATGGGGACCATTCGTGTATATTGTATTACATATTCAATGTGTTGAAGGCGCAACTAAATATTGTCCCCATTGAATCTCTCAGTTTTTTGGTGGAAAAATGCGTGTAACATTGGACTGGAGACAGCTAGAGCGAAACGGTTTGAAATTTTGGTGAGAGTAGATCATTTCTGACAACTTAGCTCATTTTTCTCGAGAACTATGGGAGATAGAGGAAAACTGAGGAAAATTTTGCTTCTAAAGAAGTTCTAACTTTTCATTACCTTCAATTTGATAGTAATTATGCCGGGGTTCTGACAAAGTTGTACAATTTTTCACTTTTGTAAAAATTTTTGAAAAAAAATTTTTTGCGGAAAAACGCGTGTATCTTTGGACTGGAGACAGCTAGAGCGAAACGGTTTGAAATTTTGGTGAGAGGAGATCATTTCTGACAACTCAGCGTTTTCATTGCGCTGTCACCTAAAAAAGCTCATTTTTCTCGAAAACTATGGGAGATAGAGGAAAACTGAGGAAAATTTTGCTTCACGAGAAGTTCTAACTTTTCATTACCTTCAATTTGATAGTAATTATCCCGGGGTTCTGACAAAGTTGTACTTTTTTTCACTTTTGTGAAAATTTTTGAAAAAAATTTTTTTGCGGAAAAACGCGTGTAACTTTGGACTGGAGACAGCTCGAGCGAAACGGTTTGAAATTTTGGTGAGAGGAGATCATTTCTGACAACTCAGCGTTTTCATTGCGCTGTCACGTGAAGATTTCACACGAGTAAAGGGTTATGTAAAGGGTTCACAGATCAGTGGAAGGGTTGAGTTTCAAGGCCACACGGACGGAATTTAAACCACCGAAGCGAAGAAATGACGTCCGAAGGTCAAATGAATGGAGACGAAACGGAATCGCGAGTAAAATGGTTCAGATAGTGAAAGGGTTGAGTCCAAAGGTTACAACAGCGGAATTTAAACGACCAGAGCGAAAGAGTAGAGTCCCAAGGTCAAATGAAGGAGGTAAAATGGAATCGCAAGTAAAATAGTAAAAGGGTAGTGAAAGGGTTGAGTCTAAAGGTTACAACAGCGGAATTTAAACGAACAGAGCGAAAGAGTAGAGTCCCAAGGTCAAATGAAGGAGGTAAAATGGAATCGCAAGTAAAATAGTAAAAGGGTAGTGAAAGGGTAGTGAAAGGGTTGAGTCCAAAGATTACAACAGCGGAAGGGTAGTGAAGGGTTGGGTCTAAGGTACAAAGAATTAAACGAACAGAGCGTAGAGTCCAAGGTCAATGAAGAGGTAAATAGAATCGCAAGTAAAATAGTAAAAGGGTAGCGAAAGGGTAGTGAAAGGGTTGAGTCCAAAGGTTACAACAGCGGAATTTAAATGAACAGAGCGAAAGAGTAGAGTCCGAAGGTCAAACGACGGAGATAAAATGAAATCGCGAGTACAGTGTTTACCAAGGTAGTGAAAGGGTTGAGTTTCAAGGCCACCCATATTGAATTTAGACCACCCGGGCAAAAAAATCTGTAGAAAAACGCGTGTAACTTTGGACTGGAGACAGCTAGAGCGAAACGGTTTGAAATTTTGGTAAGAGGAGATCATTTGTGACAACTCAGCGTTTTCATTGCGCTTTCACCTCAAAAAGCTCATTTTTCTCGAGAACTATGGGAGATAGAGGCAAACTGAGGAAAATTTGGCTTCTATTGAAGTTCTAACTTTTCATTACCTTCAATTTGATAGTAATTATGCCGGGGTTCTGACAAAGTTTCAGTTTTTCTCACTTTTGTGCACATTTTCGAGGAAAAAAATTTCTGTGGAAAAACGCGTGTAACTGGGGTTCTGACAAACGTTGAAGGCATACCAAACCAATAATTGGAAATTTATGGCACTGGAATGTCAGTTACATTGCATAGCTTCAGCTTGGGACATTCATGCTGTTCTCCAAGGATAAGCAATGAAAACGAAAAAATTGAGTCCTTCATTGTCCCTTTTTTTTAAATTTTAATTGAGCATTGATCTACAGTTTCAGCTAACAAAAATTCGCGCTATATTTAGTTTCCTGCGGGTTGACAACACTTTGATGGGTACAATTATTCCATTTGGCCGTGCTCTCAAATGTATGAGTACAACAAATTGAAACTTATTGACTTATTTAATTCACAGCGTAGGTATACTTAGGAGCAAACAAGATCAGAAGTAGTGATAGGAGAAAGAAACAGTTTAAAATATCTTCAAAGTATACTAACAAGAAGGCTGCATGTTTGCCAGAAAAATTTTTTGACCCTTCATACTAACAGTATGCAGCCCAACTAACAGTCTGCAGTGGGAAGTGATGTTCCAAACAAACGTTGCCTTCAATATACACATGTATGCAACTCTATTAACATTTTAAATTAAAATATTAGGAACCTGCAACCTCTTCACAACTTATATTCTCCTAATGAAAACAGAGAGTTTACATCTATTTTGTGAGTTTTGGCTTAGAGAGCAGTATGGTGGGCGTGGTCTAAAATTCTAACCACGCCCCTTCTCATGAATACCATGTACTGAAAAATACCAGGAACATAGAACCTCTTTACGACTCCTATTCTCCTAATGAAACCAGTGTATTTTTTGGCTATATTATCAAGTTGTAGGTATTTTCACGTGTTAATTGGGTTGCATATTTTCCTTTTCGCAGGAACTCGAATTTGATGATGTGTTCAATAAGTTGCATAGTCGAACTTTGAAGGAACTGCGAATAAATTGTTCGCATAATATGGTATTAATTGCCGCTCTACTTTATTCGCAAAAAGTAGCAGAACGCTAGCAAAATTATCTGTTTTGTGCCAGAAAATCAAGTACCAGTATATATAAAACAACGAAAAGAAAGTGATTTGTTTAATCCTATTTCAGTGACTACCTCCACAATAACGTTCCTTAGCTTGTGGTATATTCTGAATGGTAGAAGCGTCCTCTTTCACATACAAATAATAAACCATTGTTTAATCAATCTTTTTCTTCTTTATTCTTGTTCTCCAGGAGAATTTCGTTTAGCAAGCTAAGGAGCTTTTTGACAGTCGATTGTAACAAATACGTCCCCCCCCCCCAGCGATAATTCTAGAAATGCATATCACATTGCATTAATCGGTAAATCTAACATTACAGTAGTGAATGGAAACAAACTGATTCGTTTAAAATTATCAATACATAAATTGAATATTTGGACGCTGTTCAACAAAAGGGTACCAACTAAATTTTGTAAATAAAGTGAGTTATTAGTATCCTTGGAAAGAGCGTAAAAAGTAGAATATTTTCAAAACTGGGCTTCCGATACAAAAATGTGAACTCACGTTGAGAAAAGCTTATCAGTAAACGCAATGACACATAGTTTCTATGTGGCTCTTGAACTTCAAATCACATATTCGCAAAAAGCCGATTTTGCTAGCTGGTTCCCTTTTGCTGAACAGCGTCCATTTACAAGAATACAAAAGTAATAAGGAACAAAAGCTGAAAATACAATATCAAACGTTTTATGCCAGTAACAAAATTGAAGTAATTCGGAGTCAAGAGAACACAGCATCCAGATAATTTCGACCGAACTAGTCCAGCTGTTGGCTACTGAAGTAGATATCCAAGTGACGGGAAGTACAGCTGTACATCGTTGATTCCTCATTCATCCGGCTGTTGAAATCTCTGATACTGACAGGCAGGTATAGACCCGAGTCTCTTGAAGTTCATTACCGAAAAACAAAACAAAGATTTACGCAAAATTGCTATTCGAAAACATTGTAAGAACCAAATAGATTTGCACCTGGAAGTGTGGAGCTTCTTACTATCTAGATGTCACCCCGACATTCTTTTCACGTGTTACAGTCGCCAGCAATCAGATCTGCTCAGTAAGCTGTGTCTTACATCACCCTTACAACCTGCCACTGAAACAAACAGTCTCAGTGACCTACAGCGAAGTCTTCTAATTTTGATAAGAACATGTATTCCCTGCATAAGAAGCTAACCGCTCCGTGTTGAGTCTATGGTCCGGCAATGATCAAGACAGCTCAACCGCACACGTACCGTGACCGATTCACTGAAGAGCCATAACAGCTCAACCGCACACGGTTCACTATTGGCCGATTCACTGAAGAGACTGTCCCAAACAAAGGGAGAGCATAAAACTACCAGGGAGGCTAACGTTCGTGCACTTCCATGCAGCGAATACATATATTCCATCCCCCGAAGATTCTGATATTCAGATGCTTGAAGCCGAATCTGAATTTATATCGGCATAAAGTGGAGCCGAATACTCTGCTCCACTGCAAGTCAATATAGATTCATATTCTTTTTCAAACCCTCAAGAAGTATACGAAAACACCCCACCCTGTAGAGGAAACTAACAGCTACCCGTAAAATCTTATGATCCGGCAAATATCAAGACAGCTCAACCGCACACGTACCGTGACCGATTCACTGAAGAGCCATAACAGCTCAACCGCACACGGTTCACTATTGGCCGATTCACTGAAGAGACTGCCTCGAACAAAGGGAGAGCATAGATCTACCAAGCAGTCTTAAGGTCGTGCATTTCCATACAGAGGATACAAATAAGGCTGCTCGGAAATGTAAGACAATAGTGTCCCTAAAAAGCCACGAAGCTGAGTGTTTTCTAAGACTGTAACACTAGAAATGAAAATCGGGTCTCTTAATATCTAATGCCTGAATGCAGGAAGAACAGATTCATTTTCACATTTTTTTTCTTTCTTTCTCGAGTACGTATAAGTAAAGGACTGAGAAGGAGGACGGTTTCAGGTAAATCAAGAGTTATCCTTTCGGACCCTTATGTAACTTCCAACACTGACCTTTGGGGACTAAATAAGAATGAGATTAAACGAAGCTTCTTGATCCGCTCGACACCAACATAACTCTTTAATGAATACGCATCATACTGCGACCAGGGGTGTCTAGAACCAGATCCGCTGATCACTCATGGGAACCTTGCCCCCGGGCACGAGGACTCGCGAGAACAAGGTCTAGCCCAGAAGGTTTACATCGTGAGCCTCACTGACCCTGACTTTTCCTATGCGTTTCTTTAGAGAGTTAATTGGTTGACAAGGAATCAAGACGCAAGACTGACATGCCTATTGCTCGAGACTCTATCTACAGAATGAGACTCCTTGATCTGCTGCTATGGAAGTTGCAATTCGAGTTTGAGAGAACTAAGATACCTTTACTACTCTACACAGTACACCTACAGTAGGCTAGACTGGGGAAATACGATGGCGGTTAGCTTTAACAGTTCGCAGGATATTACAAGCTCAGCTGAAGCTAACGCCCCTACTCAGAACCTAGATGGCTGCCGGCGGGTGTAAGGGGCACCTGCTTCGCCTCTAAATCTCGCCTGCAGCCGGTGTATTATGATTTTAAGGAATTCACAAATTCAGGAATAATTCTAAGGAATTAGGAATATTTGGAGAACGAGTCTTCTTAACGAACTCAGAAATTATTTTCCTGTTCTCCGAAGTGGTAAAATACGTGTCTGGCATTTATCACTTAGGAAACTGAAAACAATCGCTGACTCGAGTCTCATCCTGTCAGTCTGGTTGTAGGGTTGTTGTGCCAACGACACACCAACAAAACAGCTCCAAACTAGCAGAAAAGACCGGGGTGGATCACAAAAAGAACTTAGAAACTTTCGTACTCTTTTCCGAAAAGATAAGTCCGGGGAGACTGACCCATCCTTTAAGAAAAAAGGACAATAATTTCCGAAAGGTGCCTTTCCCATTGTCTTCCCTGCTGTTACGTTACCCATAGTAGGGCCCCAGACTCCACGAGACAACAGCTAAGGCCATCACAGCCAAAAACTGCAGCCCGCTTCTCCTGGCGCTAATCCCCAGCCGCCATATCCAGTACGCTCCACTCTGTTAAGGATCAGCCCCAAACCCTAGTTAGAGGCAACGTAACAGAGAAGACGAGAAGGAAGGGCCTTGAGTTACTCATACGTATACCTATGCGAACACAAACCACTGACCCAGCACTGAGAGGGTATAGCCACCATAGACTTCCTCCACAGCGTTCTTGTGGCAGGAAAGTCTCAATCAGCGCCGGCCAAATCAATGGAAAAGAACCTATGAAATCAAGAATCTAAGAATCTGGTCTCCACTACATTCGCCACTGACTGCCCCGTTCACTGCAAAGGAGGGCAGTCCCCTACAGACATTATTGCTGCCTGTGTTAGTTTTCAACTAACCCAATGCTAGAGAACACAGCTGCAGATCAATGGGTTACAATAGGACGTGTGGGAATAAACATGCGGGAAATAGAGTAGGACGATAGGTGCAAACATATGGGGGTGGGGCCTCAGCACCTCAAACATGCCGAAAAATGAATAATTAATACAAGCAGGTAAATTTTTGATCCGAAAAATGTTTGTTCCCCCAGACTTGTTATTTGCACCTATGGCCAGGGCAAATAGTCTTATCGCTTCAATGAACCGTATACTTCCACGGCCCTCTTGTCCAAAAAAAGTACAGATTCATGGATGCGACAGCACTACGCAGGCAGGGAGATGGCACTGCAACTTCTCCAGACCCTCGCTAACCCATGTCAACTCAGACTAAATTATAAACATTAGAATAATTAGGTAACTAACTCTATCCTAAGGGGGAAAAAAAATTAGGTTAATAATAACTTAAAAATTAGTTTTAAACAAGAATGCAATTTGCATAGCGGACTGGCGAATCACGACTGGTTGTACACTGGAGCCAGCCTACACAGCAAACAAACTTTTCAACCAATCACGTTTGATTCAGAACAAACAAAATGACTGAAATCTGAGCTTAAATTGTAATGCATTGGAGCTGCAGGCATAACGAACCCGCCATCCTTAGCCACTTTGTCATTTGCCAGAAGGGCATTATTAAGCATAAAACAATCTTACACCATCTAGATCAACCCCCATTTATATCAGTGACTTGTAGTAAGAAGACGTTTGCGAATTATAAAGAACAACAAACAGCAGGATTCGTCTATCATCCAAAGAAAAATCAGTGTTGCCCAGTTTAGAAACATTAAAATGTAGCCGAAAGAAAAGATTTGAATAAAAAAAACTAGAAAAATATAAGGAATTCGTTATTTTTATTCGCGAAATTTTGCCAGGTGGGCTCCGCTCAGAACTCACCAGCACCCCATCTGGCTACGGGCCTATTCTCCATCCCCCTCGCTCAGAAACGTACTCGTACATCATCAGCACATCTCTATCATAAAGCAAAGTGAAGTTATAAATGCCGAGAAATCTGATCTTTAAGAGTAATTAACGTTCGGATAATTGGACGCTGTTAAACAAAAAGCTCCCAAGCAATAAAATATGATTTTTGAGAAAATGTAACATTAAAAGACAATGAATAATGCCGGTTTACGGACATAGGTAGCGTTTCCTGATACGCTTTTCTCAACGTGGGTATACAATTTTGAACCCGGGGGCCAATTTTGAAAAAACTCTACTTTTCACCCTCCTTCCACCAATACTAATACCTCATTTTGTCAACAAATGTCGTTTGGGAGCTTCCTGTTCAACAGCGTCCAATTGCAGTCCAACAACCGAAAAGTTCTTCGAGACGAGATGATCGCCTGCAGTTTCAGAGTTGGAGCGGCGATCAATCGTTCTTGGCGCTGATTCTTCATTCATCCAGCTGTCACACACAATGTTCAATACTGACGGCATGCATGCATTGATCGGAGTATCTTGTAGTACAATTACTGAAAACAAAACAATAGATATACTCAAAACTGCTACTCGAAAACGTGAGTAAGAGTAGCTTTGCACCTTGAAGTACACATATTCTTAGTTTACTGAGATACGTATTACCTCGAGATTCCTTTCTTGTGTTACAGTCCTAAACCATCAGATCGGCCGAGTAAGAGCTATGTCTTACACTCAAAGCGCCCTACTGAAAGACCTACAGAGACGTCTCCTACCTTCGATAAGCACAAACATGTATTGTACCAAAAACGTTAACTACTTCCTGTTGAGTCTATGATCCGACAATAATCAAGACAGCTCAACCGCACACGTACCGTGACCGATTCACTGAAGAGCCATAACAGCTCAACCGCACACGGTTCACTATTGGCCGATTCACTGAAGAGACTGCCTCGAACAAAGGGAGAGCATAGATCTACCAGGCAGTCTTACAGTCGAGCATTTCCTCACAGAGGATACAGATATGACTGTTAGGCGGTGTAAGACCATATTATAATCCAGAAAAGCCACGAAACTGAGTGTTTTCTAAGACTGTAACACTAGAAATGAAAATCGGGTCTCTTAATATCTAATGCCTGAATGCAGGAAGAACAGATTCATTTTCACATTTTTTTTCTTTCTTTCTCGAGTACGTATGAGTAAAGAAATCAGAAGGAGGATTTCAGGTAAATCAGAGTTATCCTTTCGGACCCTTATTCAACTTCCAACACCGACCTTTCGGGACTTCTCATATAAGAATGAAAGTAAACGAAGCTTCTTGATCCGCTCGACACTAACATAACTCTTTAATGAATACGCATCATACTTTGACCAGGGGGGTCTAAGACCAGATCAGCTGACAACTGGTGGGAACCTTGCCCCCGGGCACGAGGACTCGCGAGAACAAGGTCTAGCCCATCAGAAAAGTTTTTTACATCGTGAGCCTCACTCCCTGACATTTCCGGTGCGTTTCTTTATAGAGTTAATTAGTTCACAAGGAAATCAAGATGCCAGACTGATGTGCCTACTACTTGAGACCTTACCTAGAAAACGAGACTCCTTGATCTGCTGCTATTAAAGTTGCAATTCAAGACTGAGAGAACTGAGAAACCCTAACCTTACTCTAGACAATAGACCTATGGAAGGCTTAGACTGGGGAAATACGATGGCGGTTAGCATTAACAGTTCGCAAGATGTAACAAGCTCAGCTGAAGCTAACTCTCCTGCTTTTAGAACCTATGGGGCTGCAGGCGAGTGTAAGGGACACCTGCTTTGCCCTCGGATCTCGCCTGCAGCCGGGGTGTATGATTTTAAGGAATTCACAAACTGAGGAATAATTCTAAGGAATTAGGAATGTTTGGAGAACGAAGTTTTTAAAGAAATCAGAAATTATTTCCCTGTTCTCCGAAGTGGTAAAATACGTGCCTGGCATTTACCCCTTAGGAAACGGGGGAAAATCGCTGACTCGAATCGCATCCTGTCAGTCTGGTTGTCAGGTTGTTGCGCGGTAGACACACCAACAAAACAGGTCCAAACTAACAGAAAGGACCCGGGTGGATCACAAAAGAAACACAGAAACTTTCGTACTTCTCTCCGAAAGGACAAGTCCGAGGAGACTGACCCATCCTTTAAGAAAAAAGGCCGATAATTTCCGAAAGGTGCCTTTCCCATTGTCTTCCCTGCTGTTACGTTACCCATAGTAGGGCCCCAGACTCCACGAGACAACAGCTAAGGCCATCACAGCCAAAAACTGCAGCCCGCTTCTCCTGGCGCTAATCCCCAGCCGCCATATCCAGTACGCTCCACTCTGTTAAGGATCAGCCCCAAACCCTAGTTAGAGGCAACGTAACAGAGAAGACGAGGAGGAAGGACCTTGAGTTACTCATACGTATACCTATGCAAACACACATGCCACTGACCCAGCACTGAAAGGGTATAGCCACCATAGACTTCCTCCACAGCGTTCTTGTGGCAGGAAAGTCTCAATCAGCGCCGACCAAATCAATGGAAAAGAACCTACATCAAGAATCTAAGAATCTGGTCTCCACTACATTCGCCACTGACTGCCCGTTCACTGCGAAGGGAGGCAGTCCCCCACAGACATTACTGTTGCCTGTATTAGTTTTTCTCACTAACCCAACGCTAGAACATAGCTGCAGAACAATGGGTTAAAATAGGGCTTGTGGGTATAAACATGCGGGAAATAGAGTAGGACGACAGGTACAAATATGTGGGGGTTGGGGCTTTAGCACCTCAAATCTCCCAAAAGACACCCCAGATTCGCCAAGAATAATAACAACATTAACAGAAGCAGGTAAGTTTTTGTTTTGCTTTTCTTAAAAATTTTGGCCCCCATACGTGTTATTTGCACCTATGGCCAGGGCAAATAGTCTTATCGCTTCAATGAACCGTATAGTTCGCGGCCCTCTTGTCCAAAAACAATACGGAATCATGGATGCGACAGCACTACGCAGGCCGGGAGAAGGCACGGCAACTGCTCCAGGCCCACGCTAACCCATGTCAACTCGAACTAGAATAAATATTAGAATAATATTCAGGTGTAACTAGCACAATCCTAGGAGAAAAAAATGAAACACTAAAATTAGCTGACTTAAATTAAAATTTTGTTTTAAAATATAAATCTAATCAAGAAGGCAGAGTAAACTGCATAGCGGATTGGTGAATCACAACTGGTTGTACGCTGGAGCCAGCCTACACAGCAAGCAAACTGGTCAACTAATCACGTTTAATCCAGAACAAGCAAAAACAAAATTATTTACTTTTGCTGGTTGTGAATGAAACGGGATCGGTTGATGGTTTGATTGTTGTGCTGGCGGCCTCCAGCCTACAATAGACCCAAGGGTCTGAATCTACTGCGAAACTCAACATGTTTGAAATCTGAGCCTAAAATACTAATGCATTGGAGCTGCAGGCATTAATCACCCGTCATTCTTAGGTCACTTGCTATTAAGAGCACTGCCAAGCCTAAGATCTGCAACCACCCAGATCAGCTCCTGTTACAGCGACTTGATACAGAAAGAAACATCTCATTGTGAAACTTGTGTCCGCTCAGTTGAGAATATGACTACTGAGAGCATTTATGTGAAATTTTTTTCCTGTACTACACTAAACAGATTTTTATTAAATTTTTTTCAAGTCCATTGCTAACTACTGGCCCCTATAATAAGCAGACACTGAGAGACTAGTGTACAGTTTAAACCAAAAGTGAAGAAGTTGAATAACCACACTCAATTACAGTCAGTAGCGTAGCCAAGATTTTTGCAAGACCGCGAGCAAAAACACTGTTAAATATGCCCTTTCTTTTAATCGAGTTGTAGCAACACAAAAAGTAGCATAGTTAGGATACTCATGAGGGGGCATGTCTTTTTAGAAACTTCAGCCTGCACATCAATAATGCTAAGTACACGCGCATTCATTACTTCAAAACAATCGCAAATTGTTGACAGTTAAAAATATCTCAAATATTACGGCAATAAGAAAAATCTCTACAGACCAAAACCATCTTCGGCACTCTGACGAGCTTGCATGTTCATTTTCGGCTTGAGCGGCTGTCTCGTGTTTTCTTAGCACTGACTCCAGTTGAATGACCATTTCCAAACTGAGAGCGTAAGCAGGCACCTTCATCTTCAGTTGTTTCGCACATGTTCGGTGTGCGAACATCTGAGAATTAAAAAACCGTAATTATTCTTCAAATTAGAAAACATTTTTCTATTCCAATTCCCAAGTTGAAATTCAATACACGCCCATTGATCAAAAGTAACTACGTACCTTCAAAGAAGCCGCAAACTGAAATTACATGATCATTCTTCTTCGTGTGCTGAACACAAGACTATCAAACCAGGACCCACGAGAAATCTTCAAGCTACCACATTGCTGTCACTACACTTCATTCAAATATACAAGAACGCCAGGAGCTAGAATGGAAAAATAAATATAATAGTATTGCTTTGCACGAACGGCCATTATATCATATTCCCGGTGTGTTTCAATACGCATACTTTTCAATCATATTGTTTTAATTTTTAACTTCGGTCACAAACTGAAGAAACTGATGGTTAACATGACTACTAAAATTCATCAGACCCACCGACATTGGGAACGCTTATGGGTACGAATTTCAATAGCTTAAACTCTCTCCGGATGTTTGGTGAGGCTCTTGGCTAAAAACGTTCTTGGCCAGAAAAAAAATTCAGAATCAGATTTCACGATAAATCACGAAGTTTAGCCCAACAATACCGTTTTTAAGACACATCACTGGCGCGTAGTTGCCAGACAAAATGCAACTACAAAGTTTCATAAATGATTGTACGAGCAAATTACAAAATAAAGTAGCCAAGGAATAGCTAGATTTTGATCAGACGTCGATATTTTTCCAGGTGAAAGACACGAATCACGCAACTTGTATTTCATTTTCATGACATACGAAGGGAAAAAACACTTTCTATTCATTATAGGGCTTCATTTAATTAAACACTTTGATTCATGACACCACAAAGTATGTAGGTAATTGATTTCTTACCGATTATTCACGTTCACTTCGATTAATTCAAGCTGGATCCTCTGTGTACCTTCAACAACGCAATATCAGGCATCTTCCATTTTCGCAATTGTTGCAATTATAATACAAGCTGGAACACATATTGAAAATCGAAAACATCATCAACCATGTCCTGTCAGTGAGTAAGAATACCGCTAGAGACAGTTTGATGACAACTGCAACCGAAAATTAAATCCACCATTTACAAGAAAGAAGTATAACGTATCCAGAATTCTAACTGCGCAGTGTTGAAACATGAAAATGAGTAATGGCGACGAACGAGCCATCGAACAAACAACAAAGGCCCAAGCCACGAAAAGACGTGTCAAGGTAACAACAGCGAATAAAAACAGCCAACTGAGTCACATGATTAATCACCTTGGATAAGACGATAGGACAAGTTCACATGAGTTCACAGCTCTTGCACAGCTCTTGCACAGCTCTCACTCCCACTGAAATGGCCGCTGTTAAGCAAAACAGAACCAAGCGACATGAAAGAGGGTAAAAACTAGAATTTCTGCCGTAGGGAGTTCTTTTTTTTTTTCAAACGACAGCCAATTGAATGCTGTACATGGTAAAAATAATAGAAAAATATGTTGAGGGCATCAATTATGAGAAAATATCAAGAAAAACTGTATTCCTGTGAGCGGCCTGTATGAGTTTCATTGCAGTGATGTCATTGACGTATTTGCGCCTTGCTCAGTGGACCAACCTGTTCTAGTTCTAGTAATCTTGATGTGTACCCATGTTGAAAAGAGCTTATCAGTAAACGCTATATCATACAGTTTCTATATTATGGCTCTTGAACTTCATTTGCTTGTTCTAAAAAAACAGATTTTGTTACTTCTTATTCGATGTTTGTGTCAAATCTCAAATCCGTCAAATGTGTAACTGTATCTATATCAAATGGACGCTGTCCAACAAAAGGGAACCAACTAACATTTGTAAACAAAATGAGTTATTAGTATCGTTGGAAAGAGCGTAAAAAGTAGAATTTTTCAAAATTGGGCCTCCGATTCAAAAATGTGTACTCACGTTGAAAAAAGCTTATCAGTGAACGCAATGCCATGTATAGTTTCTACATGATCTCAAAAAGCGGATTTTGCTAGTTAGTTTTCTTTTGCTGAACAGCGTCCAAATGCGTCAAAGCTACCCACAGACAGTGTCCACTGAATTTCCCCTGAACAAAGTGTATCATTGGAATGGAGGCAGCTACAGCAAAACGGTTTGGAGCACTGGTAAGAGGGCATCATTTCGCTCTCAAAATTCCCAACCGTTCTCCTCTGGCTTTTACCAATCCAGAGATTTTTGCGTTTTGCCAGTTCAGCCCAGGAAATTAGAAATTTTGAAAATAGCAGTTGGTGTTGATCGTTTTGCATATTCGACGTGTTGAAGGCAGTAACAAATTATATTTGAAAGTTCGATGGCGTGTGGACGCAAATCAAAATGGTAATGTGGTGACGCCTTCAACGCGTTAAATATGCAAGTTCAACTACGCGAATCCAACCCCGCGAATTGACGTTGTAGGTGTTGCATGTTCACCGTGTTGAAGGCGTTACCACATTCTTTGAAAATTTGGATATATTGACCACATTTTCGAGTGTATCTCGGCAACGGAGCGTCGCCGCCAAATTTGAACAACAGATTCGAACTCAGCGTGAAAAACTGAGTAAAAAACAGTCTTTAATTCGAAATGTTGGATTTTCTCGAATTTTGAAAATTTCTCCATACTTACATCATGTCTTTTTTGGGACGAAAAATTTTTTTGGCGGTTGAAGGGTCAGTCTTATTCAAAATTACCTCCTCTATACAAATTTTCAAACCGTTTTGCTCTAGCTATCACCAATCAATAGATTTTGGCGTTTTATTAGTTCGCCCCAGGAAATTGGAAATTTTGAAAATGTCAATTGGTTGCACACGTGGTACGGTTTATGAGCGATAAAGTGCTCTTGTTTGGAGCATTGGTAAGAGGGCATCTTTTCGTTTTCAAAATTCCAAACCGTTCTCCTCTTGCTTTCACCAATCCAGAGATTTTCGCGTTTTACCAGTTCACCCCAGGAAACTAGAAATTTCGAAAATGTCAATTGGTGTCGATCGTCTTGCATATTCGTTGTGTTGAAGGCATTACCAATTTATTCGAAAATTCGGTAGCGCGCGGACGAAAATAAAATCGGCAATGTAGTGACGTCTTCAACGCGTTAAATATGCAAGACCAACTACGCGGATTCACGTTTTCAAAATTTCCAATTTCCTGGAGCGAACTGATAAATTGCGAAAATCGTTGGAATGGAGGCATCTACAGCAAAACGGTTTGGAGCATCGGTAAGAGGGCATCTTTTCGCTCTCAAAATTCCAAACCGTTCTCCTCTAGCTTTCACCAATCAAAAGATTTTAGCTTTTTATTAGTTCGCCCCAGGAAATTGGAGATTTCGAAAATGTCAATTGATGCGTTAGGTGTTGCAGGTTCACCGTGTTGCAGGCGTTACCACGTTCTTCATTATTTGACCCCATCTCGGCAATGGAGCGTCGCCGCCAAATTTGAACAACAGATTTGAACTCAGCGAAAAACAGTCTTTAATTCGAAATGTTGGATTTTCTCGAATTTTGCAAATTTCTCCATACTACATCATGTCTTTTTTGGGGCGAAAAAAAATTCTTTGCGGTTGAAGGGTTAGTCTTATTCAAAATTGTCTCTCTATCCAAATTTTCAAACCGTTTCGCTCTAGCTATCACCAATCAAAAGATTTTAGCTTTTTATTAGTTCGCCCCAGGAAATTGGAGATTTTGAAAATGTTAATTGATGCGTTAGGTGTTGCAGGCGTTACCACGTTCTTCATTATTTGACCACATTTTCGAGTGTATCTCGGCAACGGAACGTTACCGCCAAATTTGAACAACAGTTCGAACTCAGAGTGAAAAACTGCTGAGTAAAAAACAGTCTTTAATTCGAAATGTTGGATTTTCTCGAATTTTGCAATTTTCTCCATACTACATCATGTCTTTTTTGGGGCGAAAAAAATCTTTGCGGTTAAAGGGTCAGTCTTATTCAAAATTGTCTCCTCTATCCAAATTTTCAAACCGTTTCACTCTAGCTATTACCAATCAAAAGATTTTCTTTCGCGGTTGAAGGGTCAATCTTATTCAAAATTGTCTCATCTATCCAAATTTTCAAACCGTTTCGCTCGAGCTATCACCATTTAACAGATTTTCCGTTTTACCAAAGTGAAATGGTGTTGTAAGTGTTGCATGCTCACCGTGTTGAAGGCTTTACCACGTTCTTCTTTATTTGACCCATTTTGACCACATTTTCGAGTGTATCTCGGCAACGGAGCGTCGCCGCCAAATTTGAACAACAGATTCGAACTCAGCGTGAAAAACTGAGTAAAATACAGTCTTTAATTCGAAATGTTGGATTTCCTCGAATTTTGAAAATTTCTCCATCTATATACATCATGTCTTTTTTGGGGCGAAAAAATTTTCGGAGTGCTTCGGCTTCGGCGCTGGTGCTAATTACTCAAAATTTTCGAGACGAATTCGAACCCGTTGTCAAAATTGAGCTAGAGTCATTTTACGTCGCATTTTGACCACATTTTCAAGTATTCAGAATAGTGTATGAGATGCCCCCTCGTGGCTCTTCTTTAGAAAGTTCTATCTGCAATCAAAATACCGTAGGTGTTTAAAAGCAATACATCAAACTGATAGTTCATGCCGGCCAAAATTTCATATATGTCTTTCAAGAGGTGTACAGCCCATACTAGTAAGCATGAGTTATCGTCGCTACAGCAGCTTCCTTGGGGGGTTGGGGCAAGTTGATGTCAAAATGGAGGAAATGAAAAATTCGCTCTTTTTTGACATAGCTTTCTTCATTGCTTGGTTTTCTCCGATTACCTCTTATCGTTTTCGAGATATTCGCAATTTTCCGGAAAATTTATCATTTCTTCTCCAAGGTTACTCAAGGTGACAAAAAATAAATATGAATGTAGCCCGTGTTCGCAAATATTGGAATGATTTATGCCTGCTAGTAGCAGACTATACAACTTCAGTGACACGCAAATCATCATGTAATGAAACATTTGCCAATATGTGACAGCCAGAGCAACAAAAGGTTTGAAAATTTAGTGAGAGATCATTTCTGACAAAATGAAGGCAATAGATAGTCAGAACGTCCCTCACGAGAGGCACAATTTTCTCTGTTTTGTTGTACCTGCCACAGAGCTCGAGAAAAATTGAGTTTTTCCTAGGTGATGAGACCATCTTATTCGAAATTGTTTCCTCTATACAAAATTTCAGACCGCGTTGCTCTAGCTGTCTCCAGTCAAAAGTTTTTCGTGTTTTACGAGTTCCCTCTACGGAATTCGAAATTTCGAAAACGTCAATTGGTGCGTTATGTGTTGCATGCTCAACACGTCGAAGGCGGTAGCGCATTAACGTTTTCATTGTTGTCTTCATCATGTCTTTCGAACTCAGCGTGACAAATTGAGTAAGAAACAGTCATTAATTCGAAATTTTTGATTTTCTCGAATTTTGAAAATTTTTCCATACTTATACATCATGTGATTTTTGGGGCGAAAAAATTTTCGGAGAGCTACGGCGTCGGCGCTGGTGCTAGTTACTCAATTTTTAGAGACGAATTCGAATCCGTTGTCAAAATTGAGCTAGAGTCATTTTTTGACCCAAATTGATCAATTTTCCCAACTTTTTTGAGTGTATCTCGGGATCGGAGGGTCGCCGTCAAATTGGAACAACGAATTCGAACTCAGCGTGAAAAATTGAGTAAGAAACACTCATTGATTCGAAATTTTTTATTTTCTCGAATTTTGAACATTTCTTCATACTATATAACATCATGTCTTTTTTGGGGCGACAAAATTTTCGGAGAGCTACGGCGTCGGCGCTGGTGTTAGTTACTCAATTTTTCGAGAAGAATTCGAATCCGTTGTCAAAATTGAGCTAGAGTCGTTTTTTGACCCAAATTGATCAATTTTCCCGACTTTTTTGAGTGTATCTCGGGAACGGAGGGTCGCCGCCAAATTGGAACAACGAATTCGAACTCAGCGTGAAAAATTGAGTAAGAAACACTCATTGATTCGAAATTTTTTATTTTCTCGAATTTTGAAAATTTTTCCATACTTATACATCGTGTCTTTTTTGGGGCGAAAAAATTTTCGGAGAGCTACGGCGTCGGCGCTGTTGCCAGTTACTCAATTTTTTCGAAACGAATTCGAATCCGTTGTCAAAATTGAGCTAGAGTCATTTTTTGATCCAATTTGATCAATTTTCCCAACTTTTTTGAGTGTATCTCGGGAACGGAGGGTCGCCGCCAAATTGGAACAACGAATTCGAACTCAGCGTGACAAATTGAGTAAGAAACACTCATTGATTCGAAATTTTTGATTTTCTCAAATTTTGAAAATTTCTCCATACACAGCTTTGCAAATTGTTAAGAAACGTGGGAACGCCTTGGACGCGTTGAATATGCAATACATGTACGGTGTATCTATAGCCTTTTTTCACGTCGACGTCATACAGATCCCTAACAACACTTGGTTCTTGTTAGAAGAAATACCCACTGTGCGCCAACGAATGTTTTGACTCCCATAACAAAACACACGGAGCAAAGATCATTATGTTACTACTTGAGAATAAGAAATCTGTTAGAAAACAGAAGTTTATTAGCAAATGCTAAAAACCTTCTGGATTGGAAATATATACCTTTAGTTCCTAAAAAATTTCTTATTCTCAGATAGTAACAGAATGATCTTTGTTCCGTGTGTTTTCTTATGGGCGTCGATGCGCACAATGGGTGTATTTTTTCTAACTAACAACCAAGTACTGTAAGGATCTGTGCAGCGTCATCAGGAAAAGATCTATTACACGTACCTTTTTTTTTGGACGAAGATTTTTCGAACAGCTTCTGCGTCGGGACTCGGTGGAAATTACTGAATTTTTCGAGAATTTCTCCATACTCGTCTCCCTGCTTTCTGGCCTAATGAGAACGGCCGAACATTAGAAAATATTTGTGTAATTAATTAAAACGAAATATTTCAAAAAGATAACATCAACTTCTAAAATATTCGGCGCAATGGAATACCAATAAAAAAAACGGGTAAATAAAAATTACTTCTAACATATTAAAACTCGAACAACAGTGAGGGTAACTATGAGTTATCAGCACAACCAACATTTTCGAAGGTCGGCTGACCAGGGGTTTGCAGTAAGAAACCGAGCGAAGACGCGGCGTTCGATCTGACATTGGCGTCTATATCTTTCAATAAGATGAGCAAGCGACTGCTGAGGGTATCGACTGGAATGTTCTCCGAATACTCTTCATCCTGGTAGTGGTACATCAAGCCTGTTCACAGACATGTGGTAAGAATTAGAGGTGGCATTTTACATGTAAAAATGATGTCTAGTAAGGGTCGTTAACAAAGTAAGCGTGCAACTTATCCCGAGATGTAGATATGTTAGCCTACTCTTCTGGGATGGTCGTAGCTATGAACGGGATTTTGAAAGTTTGAACTCCTCTCTTAGATGGCAAAAGTACCTTCTTTTGCTTAAATATGTATTAAAAATAATAATAATAATAATAATAATAATAATAAGATTACAAAGTTCACGAACAGTGTTTTTCTTCCTTTCTCATTCCAAGAGCTAGCCTGTGGTCTGGGTAATATAGTAATTTTCTAATTTACATTCAAAGTTTAAACGTTAGCTGCTAGCTCAAAACTGGTTACCTCAAAATGAAAGAAATAATTAGTTCATGCGCTCATGTATGGGTTATTGCATTCCGCAACCTCAGATTTTAAAGAGATAGAAAAACACCCAATTCTTAATTGTTAATTTTCCTTCTATCATCTGACTGTCCTTGAAGTTCTCACCTAGTCTCACACTGATACATTCATGCGTAAAGTAAAAACAAGCCAATGTTTTGAAACATTGGAAGGTGGATGAGAAGTGACTACTAGGGAGCAGATTTTTATGCTCATTTTTTTTTCACGTCCCCCGTTTCGTACTCTGCGTTTCCAACTACACGCGCGAAATTTACATTTTTTCCCTCCCCAAAGACCGCGTTTCGTACTCGGCAATTCCGAATGCACGTCTTTCGATTTTTATTTTTATTTCTCATACTGACGGTACTTTTCCCGTTTCGTACACAATCCAATAAAGTTAGCCACTCTTAAAAACACAAGAAAAAGGGTAAAAGCCTTTTGAAATGTGGTGTTATCGGAAAATATTGAAAAGCAAATGGATAGAAAAGATCGGGAATGAGAAAGCATTGAGGCGAACAGGAAGGGAAAGAGAACTTTGTAATATAATTGTAAAAAGAAGAGTTAAAATGATAGGTCATAATATAGGGCATCCAGGAATATTGTCGTTACTGCTAAAGGGAATGGTTGAGGAAAAGAACTGGAAAGGAAGGCAAATAATCATATATAATGAACGGATAATGAAGGATACAAAGAGTACATCCTTCTCAGAAATGAAAATAGATTAGCACAGGAAAGAGAAAAGTGGGGAGACGCAACCTACTAGTCGAGAGACTAAGAAATATACAGGGTGTCTCTTTCGCAATGACCCCCTTCCACCTGGTAAGTAGGCAACCTACCTTGACAATATGTATATATGTTTGCATACTCTTACTTCTGAAGGGGCTAAGTTTGGTAATTTTTTAAAGTTTTCTACCTTTGAGTTTTCTTTTCTTCTTCTCACAACCGGAGATAAAAAAATGGTATCAGTAGATAACAGTAGAGGTATTTGTGGTAACCACAGAAGAAATTGATCAAGGCCAGCGAAAAGTTACTGATCCTGATAGACCAGTCGCACTCCTAAGTCGTAACCACTCGCCGGCATCCACGTTCAGCTCGAATCACTTGAGTGTCACGTCTATGCGGAGGGAACTAGCGTTAAGAGCGACGAGTTCAGAGTTGAACTTAAATCAAGTCAAGCCTTATTGGGTGTTAGTTTGGGCCTTATTAGATTTTAGGTCGGATATTTTTGGGTGCGCCAAGCCTTATTAGGTTTAGAAACCGCTAGTGCATCAGTTTGCAGACGCGTCTGCAACCATGGGAGAGCATTTTCATGCCTTTCCGCTCCTCGGATTCCGCCAACAAGAGAACGTCCACGGTCGCCTCACTTTTTATTTTTTCTGCGGCACAGTCGTTGGCTTCTGAACACATGAGTAAAGTAGGGGAGAGTGTGAAAGAGCGAAGGGAAGGCGGGGGCAAGTCCCATAACACTTGAGCAAGGTGGGGGGAACGTGTGGAAACTCGAGGGGAAGGTGGAGGAAAGCTTCCAAACGCATGAACAAAGTGGGGGGGGGGGAAGTAAGGAAAAGCGAAGGGAAGGCAGTGGCAGGCCTCTAAACACATGAGCAAGGTGGGGCAAGTGTGAAAAAGCGAGTTGATGGCGTGGGCAGGCTTCTAAATACATGAGCATGGTGGGGTGAGTTCTGAACACAAGAGCAAGGTGGGGGGACAAGTGTGAAAAAGTGAGTTGAAAGAGTGTGCAGGCTTCTGAACACATGAGCAAGGTAGGGGCAAGTATAAAAAATCGTGGGGAAGGCAGGCGCAAGATTCTAAGCCAATGAGCAAGGTGGGGAAAGTGTGGAAAATCGAGAGGAAGGCGGTGTCAGGCTTCTAAACACATGAACAAGGCGGGGGAGAGTGAGGAAAGGCGAGCGGTAGGCAGGGGCAAGCTACTGAACACTTGCGCAACGCGAGGGAAAGTGTGGAAGAGCGAGGGGAAACCGAGGGCAAGTCTCTAAACACATGAGCAAGGTAGAGGAAAGTGTGAAAAATCGAGGGGGAGGCGGAGGAAAATACATAATGACAGAGAAAGATATACGATAGGCATGAAAAGTCTACTCGATATAAATCTGACAACCACCTTCTCCTTCCCCACTAATATTACAGAAGTCTCATTTCCTACTGATAAGACATAAAGAAAAACATAAAACTTGTCTATATATTGTTGATGAGACACAGAGGAAACAGTCCAGTCAGTAGTTTTTTTTTTGTTTTTTTCTTAAATGGGCTGCGAAGGGAGATAAATCCCAGGGGGTAGTCGTGGGTGAGGGGATTGAGGAAGGAGGAGGTAGTGGTATGTGAGGGTCCTGGAGGGACAGTAAAACTTTAGTGGATAAAGGCCCGGGGTTATAAGAGGTACTCATGGTGGAGGGGGGAGCTCCGGAAGGGGAGGAAAACCACGGTGGTGGGGAACTGTAAAGGGAGATAAAAGCCTCGGGTGGGGGATGGTGAGTAAGAGGTCCTGGTGGAGGAGGAAGTCCTGGGTGAAACAGGGACTGGGGAGGGAAATGAAAGCCATGGTGCGAGAGGGGCTGATGGTGGGGGTCTGAAGAGGAGGGTCGTCATGGTGATGGGAGCTCCTGAAAGGAGGACCAGGGGATCTTCATGGGAGTTGGGATGAGGAGGCCGCCGAGAAGGAGCAGTGGAAGAAGAAGGCTGTAGCGAAAGATTATGGCCGCCATTGGGAAGGGCGTAGTGATGGGTGAAGAGGTCTTGGTGGGGGTGTAGTACGTGAACAGAAATGAAGGCAATAGTGGTGTGGGGGTGGTTGAGGGACGTGGTCCTAATGAAGGACACTCGGGGTGGAAGAGAGTGATCGGGGGGAGACTAGGTGGAGGACTGGGTGATGATCGGAGGGATGAACGGAGGGTGCCATGTGGGGGAGAAGCTGTGGACGGAGAAAGTCATGAAGCGTTGGAGAGGGTAATGTAAAGAGATTAAGGCCCAGTTGGTGGAGGTCGATGGTTGTAGAGGTGAGAAGGAAGTCCAAGGGACAGGGCCTACCCGGATGTGCAGAAGGAAAGGGTTCCCAGGGGGATACTGCGGAGGTAAAAGACCATAGGGTAGGCACTGAAACCTCTGGAAGGAGATTATGGCCGTTATGGGGGAAAACTTTGTGGCTGAGGAGGGCTACGACTATTGAGGTGCGACCGTGGTGAACGAGGGGGTCGTGGTGGAGGAGGAGGCTCGTGATGAAGAAAGGATGGAGGTAGGGAATTCATGGTGGAAGATTGAGGACCGCATCAAAAGAAGCGCAAAGCAAACCTCAACTCAGGAACAAAAGTTTTAGACCAAAAGCCCCCTAGTTATTCTTATTATTATTATTATTATTATTATTATTATTATTATCTCTCTATACACTAAAAAACGAAAATCCGCCGCCGCCTCCGGGAGAGAAAAACCCACTGCGGGTTGCCTACCTTGCCATTTAAAACCAAGTTGGTTTGCACAAGTCATAACCCATGGTTCAATGATGTCGAATATCCTACAATATTTTGAATCTGACCTCGGTGTAAGTCTTGAATTTCACTCTTGAAACGGGCAGACGAGACTTTATTAGAAAACTTGAAAGACATATCAAAACAGGGGCTTTGTCGGGTCGTTAATTTCAAAAATTTCATCCAATTTTTCACCTGACTCCAATTGGGGCTCCACTTTCTAGTCTTGAGACTTAGAACATGGAATATCGAAATTTTGAGTTGCATGATCTGATACTCGTATTTGAAATGGACGAAATCCCAAAATTAATTTGAACAACGAAAAATGGAATTATTATTATTACATTATTTGTCTCCACCCAACAGGCGCCCGAAAGTTCCAATAATGGTGAGGAACAGATTTGAGTTTTACAGAATGAAAAAACAAAAACAAATACTAAGCTATAAAGAGGAAGAGGTTGGTACTGGAACAGACAAATGGGATCGGCTGCGGAGAGGATCCAAAGTCACCACCGAAGGGGCCAGAAACTGCGGAGTTCAATAGTCAAGGGGTGTACGAGTACACCAGATAACCTCAAATGCGTATGGGTGCACCATAAGGGAGACGGATCTTCACCCTACATCTGTTGAAGTACCCTACTAACAGAACCGATGTACTGGCTTTTAGACATGTAAAATAAGTCAATCGTTGGGTCACTACGACTAACACTACTATACAGGGCAAGGGTTTTTTTTTTTTTGTATCACTGATGACGAAATTCCCCCCGTATCAAATAATTCTGAATTTCTTCCATTAAAGGAACGAACCCCCAACCGAATACTTGCCAAAATCGTGGGACGAAATATTCTATTGTTGAGAACATCCCTTAGAAATATTAGTTTCGCCAAATTTCTTCTATTTTCTAGACTCAAAATCTCATCACCAACCAGAAGCTCATTGTAAGTGATATCAATTGAGTATATCAAATAGAAATATTTTAGGTATCAATGTTCAAACAATCTCGCACGTTCCTGAATTAAAAATGAGAGCCCAAAATGAACTTTTTAAATTAATTAACTTGCCTTAATTATTCAATATTACGAGTGAACAATCGAAATTATCGGTTTTGATGACCTCGTGAAGTTCAAATATTGCGCTAAATTTAGGATCTGACCCCAGTTTGAGGTCTATAGTTAAAATGGGTGCTGCTCAATTTTTACAAATTGAACGAGTTATATTGAACTACTGAACCTTCATTATTACTAAGTTCGAATCGAAATACTTTCGGTAATCGATTTCCCCGGTACAATCAATTTTACGCATTTAAAAAGAGAACATTGGATCGCGGAGTTTAAATCGAGATATAGATCTAAATCAAGTAGGATATTCGAAATAGTCGGCCCATTCACCACCAATGTTACTCTGTTCGATTTTCCAGCTGAAGCCAGGTTTTACTCAGTTAAAAAAAAAAGAAAAAGAAATCTGGATTTTGGGTGTTAAATTTGGACCGAATGAAGAATTTGATGGGATTACCGAATTCAGCCATTCAAAATACTCTGATTTCGGTGCTTTGTTTAATTTTCCCAGAAAAGTAAGAACTGCCCGTCTGAAGAGTGACATCTGGATTTTGGAGCCTAACAGAATTTTCAAAATCAACCACCAAAAAACCTACCTCGATGTTTCATTCTATGCTCCAATAGAAGTCCAGTTAGCCAGTTTTAAAGGTGAAATTATACTATTTGGGGCTCAAATCGAGGTCGGACGGAACATCTGTTAGCATTTTTAGAATCAGAGCCTCTTCCCCACCAATAAAAAAGTTTCGTTAGCCTACACGATACCGTTCCACATGAAATTCAAAAGCTGATTGCCCGTTCTAGACCACTTTTTGGAAAGGCAGAAATTTTTTCACCGACAAAGAGAAAGGATCCTGGTGTGTCCATCAACTCTACTCTTCGTTCAAAAATAAGACGAGGAGAGCTATTCTTTGTAAGAATGGAATTTTCAAGTCAAGAGCGTATAACGCTTGAAAATGAGTGAAATGGTTTTTGATCGGCCGTTCATTTTTATACAAAAAAATGCTACTCGACTCCTGTATACAAAATGGAATGTAAATTAAATGCGGTTTACTTTTCATGTATGCACTCCTGCGACACAAATAGTTTCAAAATAATCCACAGTTGTGTACACTAACCTATAAACATGGTCGCGTTCGCCCGCATCTCCGGCCACGAGCTCTTCGTGTAGGATATGGACATTGATATGTAGTCGGAAGACAGTTCCGGAAGCTCGTTAGACTGACACCAAACACACATTAAATATCAGTTAAAAATTACGCGGTCACCAGTCGGTCCATAATTATTCTCGGTCGAACAATTCGATCAACTCACCAGGGCTTCGGTGACTTCGGTCAGATATTCTTGATAATTGAACTTCAAGTCGTCGGCGAGGCTTTTCGTTATCACAGTTGTCAGGCGCTCGGATTTCAGCAAAGGAGAGACAGCTTTCAAGGAAAACTTACACGCCTGCGTACATCAGTTCACATTAGATAAATTCGTAGGTTGCAGACCACCGCGTTCGGAATTCAACTAGAACTCAACTCCCAACGATTACTGAAAGTGAGCTTCAAAATTGAAACGGCTGAATTCCGAACTCGAATCGAATAACTAAGAACTGCGCCGAAGGTCGAGGAAATTTATAATCTTAATGTCCACTCTGTGATACCGCCGCAACATACCTGCGCGATCGCCGGCTCCTTTTCACCCAGATGAAACAGCAGGGACAACAAATTACGATTGATCTGCTCTCTGAATGACGACCACTCCATTTTAGGTACACTAGCCAGCTCCCCGAACAATCGCAACGACAATTGCCGGACTTCCAGATCTTCCTAAAATGCGGTAACTATCAGTTGGATAATGTAAATTGTCGGCCTACGAGTAGATCAGAACCTCGACCAACCTTTTGTTCCAAGCATTAGATCGGGACGAGAGGTAGAGGGGTAATGGACGTTCTATTTTGCAAGGGAGTAAAATTCAATTTCGAAGGAAGCAGCCCTTCATACAAGTTCCACGTTTCGGTTACTATATTTGGCTCACGACCGTCAGAACATCTTACCTTCTCGAAAAACGGTTTAATTCGAATAGCGATCGAGATGAAAATAGAAGCGTACTGATCGTTGGTCAGGAACGGCAGCAGCTTCGACAAACCGGTCAGCGACTGGATAATGATACCAAGCTGGGTGCTCGCTTCGCTGTCTTCGAGACCCATCATCAGGGCCGAGAGTATCCGTTCTTTGTACCGTTCTACCTGCAAAGTGCCACGATCGTACGTTAAGCGAACAACTTCGCATGCCGGGACGGACTTAATAAGAACAACACACGACGATTACCAGCGAGAATTCCAAGTTGGAGATGTCGGCCAAACCTTTCAAACTGTGTTCGCGAACGAACGGAGATTCGTCGTTCAGAAAATTCAGCAAATTGAGGATTACGGTATCGACCAGAACCGCGTCTTCGCAGCACTTCGAATTGAATATCTGAAACAATATTGGGAAATCAACAACACGATACAGTTTTCGATATCTTTTAACGTGTCCACCGAATCTAAGGCGTTCGAGAAATTTCGGAATTTGCAAATATTTGCCTTTTGGAAAAGAACGCAGCGCCGGGCAACAGTCAGAGGCCTCGAACACGCGATTATTCCGCGGAAAATTGACAAAGAATATCAAGGAAGTGATTCTGGAAATCAAAGAAGTAATAAATATAAAAAATCTGAATCTCACAATCCGAATCCATCATGATTCCGGATACGAGAATCTAAATCCAGCAACGAAGGTTCCACAACTCAAACAGAATTCAAATTCGGGATTTTAGAATCCAAAAAGAGTACACAAGCAGGATGATAGAACTTAAAAACAATTCGAATGCCACATTCGAGAATACAAAAAGGAATGCAACTGAACACTCTTCTAAAAAATGTTTCAGAATCCGTGACCAACATATCGGATTTTTATTGAAAAATGAACTCTAGAATCCGAGAAGAATCTGAATCTAGGCATTCAGATACTTCTGGGAAAAAAAAAATTCAAGAGAAATTTACAGAAAATTTGCAGTACAATAGTAGATATCTTAATATGGAATCAGATCTCGTTATAGATTCAAGTTTCTAGCATAGAGTCAATTAAAAAACAGGATTCTAGGCGATTCTATAATATGGATGCAGAATCCTGAGTATTCACAATTCTGCCTTAGATTTAAAACCCTAATATCAAACAACAGGATCCTAAGGAATCTGATATGGATTTAGAATCCCTAATACTCAGAATCCTAAACATATATGTAAAATTCTAACATGAATTTCATCAAAAATCAGAATTCTAGCAGATTTTAATATAGATCCAGAATTGAGGGTATTCAGACTCCTGCCACAGATTTAAAATCCTAACATTGATCCCATCTAAAACTATAATCCGATCAGATCTTGGTATAAATCTGAACTCCTAATATGGATTCCATCAAAATACCAAGTCCATCAAAATATAGAATCCTGAGGGATTCTGATATGGATTCAAGTTGTAATACGTACTTAAAATCCTGATACAATTAAACACTCTAATCTGGACTCAATCAAAAGATAGAATTTTAGTAGATACTAGAATGTATTCAGAATCCTCATTTAGATTCAAATTCTGAACATGTGTTTTGTTAAAAAATGATACATACCAACTATATTTAAAATCCTAATAGAATCCTGAAGGATTCTGATACATACCAACTATATTTAAAATCCTAACAGATTCCACCAAAAATCATAATCCTAGTGGATTCTGATATGGATCTAAAATCCAGAGTAGTCAGAATACTGGCACAGATTTAAAATCCTAATATCAAACAACAAAATCCTGAAGATTCTGGTATGGATTTAGAATCCTCAACATTCAGAATCCTAATGTAAATTTGAAGTTCTAACACAGATTCCATCAAAAATTAGAATTCTAGTACATTTTAATATGAATCCAGGGTATTCAGAATACTGCCAGATTTAAAATCCTAACACTGATCCCATCAAAAACTATAAACCAATCAGGTCTTAATATAAATCCAAACTCTTAATACGGATTCTATCAAATTACAGAGTCCTCAATATTAAAATATAGAATCCTGAAAGATTCTGATATGGATTTAAAATTGTAATATGTACTTAAAATCCTGATATAATTAAACATTCTAATATGCATGCTCAAAAGATAGGATTTTAGTAGAGTTTAGTATGCATTTAGAATCCTTATTCAGATTCAAATTCCTAACATGCATTTCATTAAAAATAGAATCCTAAAGGGTTCTGATATATATTATATTTAAAATCCTAACGGATTCCATCAAAAATCAGAATCATAGTGGATTCTGATATGAATCCAGAATCCAGAATATTCAGAATACTAACACAGATTAAAAATCCTAATATCAAACATCAGGATATTGAGGATTCTGATATGGATTTAGAATCCTTAATATTCAGAATCCTAACATAAATTTAAAATTCTAATATGGATTCCATCAGAAACTAGAATTCTAGTAGATTTTAATATGGATCCAGAATCTAAGGTATTCAGATACCTGACACAGATTTAAAATCCTAACACTGATCACATCATTAACTATAACCCAATCAGTTTTTCTTATAAATCTCAACTCCTAATATGGATTCTTTCAAATTACCGAGTACTCAATAATAAAATATAGAATCCCAAAGGATTTCAATGTGAATTTAAAATCATAATATGTACTTACAACACTGATATAATTAAACGTTCTAATATAGACTCAATCCACAGTAAGAATTTCAGTAGATTCTAGTATGCATTTAGAATCCTCATTTAGATTCCTGACTTGTACATATTTTGTTGAAAAATAGGATATGTATACATTAGATTTAAATCCTAACAGATTCCATCAAAAATCAGAATTCTTGTGGATTCTGATATGGATCCAGAATCCGGAGTATTCAGAATACTGACACATATTAAAAATCCTAATATCAAGCAACAGGATCCTTGAGATTCTGATATGGATTTAGAATCCTTAATATTCAGAATCCTAACATAAATTTAAAATTCTAACATGGATTCTATTAAAAACCAGAATTCTAGCTGATTTTAATATGGATCCAAAATCCCGGGTATTCAGAATCCTGACACAGATTTAAAATCCTAACATTGATCCTATCAAAAACTATAAACCAATCAGATCTTGATATAAATCTAAACTATAAATATGGATTCTATCAAAATACTGAGTCGTCAATATTAAAATATAGAATCCTGAAGTATTCTCATATGGATTTAAAATCATAATATGTACTTAAAACCTTGACATAATTAAACATTCTAAGAATTTTAGTAGATTCTATTATGCATTCAGAATCCTCATTTAGATTCAAATACCTAACATGTATTTCGTTAAAAAATCTGATGTGTATGTTCAAAATCCTAAAACGGATTCCATCAAAAATCAGAATCCTAATGGATTCTGATATGGATTCAGAATTCAGAGCATTTAGAATTCTGACACAGATTAAGAATCCTAATATAGATTTCATCAAGAAATAGAATCCTATTAGATTCTGATACAGATTTGGAATCCTGATGTTTTCAAAATCTTGTTATAAATTTTAACTCTTAATACATAAATTCTATCAAAATACCGAGTCTTGAATATAAAATAGAATCCTGAAGGATTGTGATGCGGATTTAAAATCATAATCTGTACTTAAAATCGTGACATAATATTCTGAGGATCCTAATATGTAACAGAATTTGCATTTATATTGAAAATCCCATGTTATTCATCAAAAAATAGAATCTTGAAGGATTTTTGATATATTATGTGACCTGGAATCATGAAATGTGCCTCTTGTGCGAAAATAGGTTTTTGAGATACACGAGTATCAAGATGGAATGGTGGTAGCGAATCCTCCAGATATACATAGCGTGTACATTCTTGGTTGTGCGTTCATGCCTTGCTCTGACAACTGCGCGTCAAAATCTTGTTCTCTGCCGTTCCCATAGGCCCATTTCACAGGATGCCATGTGAATGGATGTTTTTAAACGTTTGACGTAATTTTTAAATGCAATTTGTGGAAAAATTAATGAAGATAGGAAGCTGCGATCTGTTTCATTCGAAAGAGCGTGATTTTTTCCATAAGAATGTCAAGAAAGTGAAAAACGATTTTCTGACACCAGAGGTACATTTCATGATTCCAGGTCACATATATTCAAAATATTAACATGGATTCTATCAAAGACTAGAATCCTAGTAGATTCTGATATGGATTTAGAATTCTGAGTATTTATAATTCAGATCTAGATTTAAAATACTAATACCGTAATCGTTCGCATATAAGACGCACTTTTTTCTCAAGTTTTCGAATGCAAAATCAAGGGTGCGTCTTATAATCGAGCGCGTCTTATAATCGGGTCATAGGTGGAAAATATTATCCCTGGCGGTATGACTAGCCAGCTTCAGCCATTAGACGTCTCAGTAAACAAGCCTTTCAAAGATAATGTAAGAGACGAATACGAAAAATGGTTGTTCACTGACAATTTACCTCTTACTAAATCTGGAAAAATTAAGAAGGCTCCTCCGTCTGAAGTAGCCAAGTGGGTTTCGATCGCTTGGGGAAAAGTGTCAGAGAATGTAGTGGCCAAATCATTTAAAAAGTGTTGCATATCTACTGCTCTCGACGGGACTGAAGATGATATCGTATGGGAGGAAGCAGGTATTGATGAACGAGTACATGAAAGATTCCTCTTCGACCGACAATTCTTTTTCGAGTGACGATTCCTGCTCTGATGATGATGATTAAGACGTTAATTTGAATAGTTATTACAATGTTAAAAATTATTGTTAGCAATACCTACTGACCTGCGTCTTATAATTGCACCTAAATAAAAATTTTGACAAATCAATCTCAAATTTGGGGTGCGTCTTACATTCCGGCGCGTCTTATATGCGAACGATTACGGTATGTATTCTGTCAAAATCTAGCGTCCTCTTGTGCGAAAATAGGTTTTTGAGATACACGAGTATCAAGATGGAATGGTGGTAGCGAATCCTCCAGATATACATAGCGTGTACATTCTTGGTTGTGCGTTCATGCCTTGCTCTGACAACTGCGCGTCAAAATCTTGTTCTCTGCCGTTCCCATAGGCCCATTTCACAGGATGCCATGTGAATGGATGTTTTTAAACGTTTGACGTAATTTTTAAATGCAATTTGTGGAAAAATTAATGAAGATAGGAAGCTGCGATCTGTTTCATTCGAAAGAGCGTGATTTTTTCCATAAGAATGTCAAGAAAGTGAAAAACGATTTTCTGACACCAGAGGTACATTTCATGATTCCAGGTCACATATATTCAAAATATTAACATGGATTCTATCAAAGACTAGAATCCTAGTAGATTCTGATATGGATTTAGAATTCTGAGTATTTAGAATCCAGATCTAGATTTAAAATACTAATATGTATTCTGTCAAAATCTAGCGTCCTGCATATCAAAATATGAAATCCTAAAAAATTCTGATGCGGATTTAGTCTAGAATAGATTATCTCGATAAGTAAGCACTCAGAATCTCAAGAAAATTCCGAATTCTAACGCTAATTTAAAAAAAAAAAAAAAAAAAAACCTATATCTTAGTGGATTCTGGAATTGATCATAAAAAAAAAAAAAAAAAAAAAAATACACAGAATCCTGAAATATGTAGATTCAAATTCCCAAAATGGAGTCTATCAGAACATAGAATTCGGCTACATTCTGGCATGAATTTAGTAGCCCCCATTGTGCATTCAGAATTCTGATGTAGATTTAAAATCCAAACATGGATTCTATCTAAAAACATAATCTTCGTGGGTTTTGCGGAAAATAGAATTCGAGAACGCCAAATAAGAAAATTAAAAAAAAAATTGAATTCTGGAAAAACTAGAATCAGATTCTGACTCCCAAGTTTTTATAATTAGATTTCTAATTCTGTTGTGGATTCACCAACATCTCTGCTCGAAATTAGGCAGAATGAACGCTGAAAAAGTCCAACTTTACTTTAAAACGAAATGTCAGATCGATTGGGGGTAAATCAGGACCTTCAAGTGGCAAGAGTTAGTTTCTTTTACAACCAAAAAAACTTCCCTTCAACACTAAAAGAGGGAGGGCGGGTGGTTAAAACGTACCATCGGCTTCCGTATTTTAAACGGGAAAGCACCATTCGCCTATCGAAGTAGAAGTTCTTGGGTCGCTGATTTCGAAAATCTCACCCGATTTTCATTCCAATCTCGACTCGGGTCCCAGATCCAAATTTCAGCGTTTAGATGTGCGAACTTTACTTGAAACATCTGATCAAGTGCCAGTACATGAGCTTTTTCGAGTCGCTGATTCTGAATATTCCATTGGATTTTTGAGCCAGTTCACCTTCGAGTCCCAAAGTTTGAAATTTCATTTTCGAAATAAGGCAAAATATAACTAATTTGAAAATTGGATGAATTATTCAGAAGGAATTTGTAGGGTATCTGAGTACCTGTAATAAGATTTTTTTTTTAAATTTGTTCATTTGCGAGCCACTAGCTGCACCAAGAGCTATACGGCTCTGCTGGTGGGGATGGTTAAATTAATGGACAGAGGTCTGTGTCGCGGAGGAAGGAGATGAATTTATCTATTGCCATTGAGTTGTTTTGGATAATGCTTTTCGTTGTTGGTGATAGTTGATGTTTTTGGTGGTGAGAGTTAAGTGAAGGGCAGTGAAGTATATGTTCGACAGTGAGTCCATTTGAGGAGCATTTAGGATTTTGACCTAATCACGTTTTCAGGCCTAGAAACCAAAATGGTTGGTTCATTTGAAATAATTGAGAAAATGATCGAGCCAAGGGTTTTCGAGATCGCTGAGTTCAAATACAGCATTTTTACTCTTTTTTTTTTTTTCAAACTGGTGGGTCGTATTTCGTTTTTAAAGAGTATACTGTCAATCGAATTTGGATACTTTAATTTGAGATACACGAAGAACTTTTACTAAACTTGATGTTCGATCGAATAGAAATTCTTAATCCCAATAAATGATTTTTTTTTTTTTTTTAGCCCAGCCTCGACTTAGACACTTAGAATCCAAAATTCGCAATATATTCAACAAATTTTTGCGGTTTAACATTCAAAAAGTCGTTGTTATGCATATTGTTGAAAAACTGTTTCCGCGTGGAATACAAATAGGCCAGAACATGAACCGAAATTCGTTTACCCTCCGCTTCCAAGAGGTTGAGTTGGGCTTGTTCGGTGGCTCATTTCCATTCAGAGTACTTTTGATCAGGTCACATTTGGAGCTCTCAGTAGTTCAAATTTAAAATAAGTTGATCTTACAAAAACTCGAAATCAGCAACCCAAAATACTCTTATTACGATAATATGCTCGATGTTTACAAAATAATCACATCCTTTTCAAGGTGCGCCTTTGAATTCTGAGGCCTCAAAATGGGGTCGCATTGAAAATTTAACGAGATTATTCGAACTCGTCACCCGAACAATCTCTTTGGTATTTCATTTCATTTTCCAAATCAGGTAAATTTTATCTCGAACAGAGTTCTGATTTTGGGTTGGGTCAAAAATCTGATGGAATTAACAACACCATCTCCCCCCCCCCCCCAAAAAAAAAAATAAATAATAATTGGAAGTTAGGATCTGAATAATGAAATTTGAATTCTGGGGCACTAATCGGAACCGAATTCAATTTTTGGAATCAACCACTCAATAAACTTCCATTTCGATGGTTTACTCCATCCCCTCTCACAGTTGGTGGTATATTTTAACCTTTCCCTAATAGGTGTTCAGTTTTCCGAATAAAAAAGTAGATTTTGTTATCTGAAGATCTTCGTTCGCCCTCATCCATCAGACGTCTCATTCGAAAATGAAATCAGGCGCATTCGGAGTTCACCTAGATTCCAAATTACTAGGACATTAACCCGACAGATAGCCAGGAAGCTGTATTCGATGGTAGAGAAGCGTATGGCGATACACGCATGCCAAATTGGCCCCGGGACATCGCACCCCTGCATTAGCTACATTTTGTAAGAACAAGCTAGCGCATGACTCCACTTCGGCTGTATCATTACCTCAACGAAGATTATCACAGCAGTAGCTCGTTGACCTTCGGGTTTATCGGCGCTCGCAAAACTTCCCAAGACCTCCAAGACTTTTACAATGAATTCGCAGCTGAAGCGAGAAATATTTCTACAAACAAAAAGGAAGACAAGATTACTCGTAAAATAATCCGGGCAACAACCTGAAACTGAATCGGCTTTAATGATTCTGAAATGGGTAATACGGAAATTTGGCTCAGGCAATAACTAGCAGCAGGGGCGCGTAAAGATTGGTCTGAACAAGGAAGAGAATTGACATTTCATTTTCTCAATTTATGAACCGAAACATTTTAAAATTCTGCAAAAAGCTTTGGAGTAGATGAACAAAAATTCCTGTAACTACCAACTGATAGGAACATTCGATGGAAAAAGGTACAACCGAACGTAAACTACCAAGTTCTATTCTAGCCTACCTGGCCAACATTCTTATCATATCAAAATAAATCGGCTTTCTCTCCGTTTTCCTGAATTCGATTTTCTCGGCGAATGGAGCTAACGTTGTGTCCACATCTTTGCAATGAGCTCGCTCCATGACAATTAACAGCGTGTCAAAAACCAGCCTATGAGAACAAAACTGCCGAAAATTAGTTTCGAAGTCTCGCCGCTTCAAACAGGCTGAGGTAAGGTGCTATATACTTCGTACAGGTAAAGACAGCCGTCATTTTCTTTCTGGTTCGGTCCGTCAAAAGAAACAAGAAAATCAGCTTCGCGTAAACACCGCATGACTAGTTCTCGTTTCACGAAACAAACTGGTAAGAAAATGGCGACCGTTTAAGGTATGTTAGTGTAACAAAATGGCTTTACTTGGCGGGCACAAAACCAGCTAGGGCGTCCTTATTTATTTTGTTGACTCCGTTGTTACTGTGAACGATTTGGCCCATATAAATCGGTATCAACATCAAAACGGCCGGAAACAGATCTGCGAAATGCTTACTGGCGAATTCGGTGGCGTTGGACGAGCAGAGAATTTCTTTGACGGCAGAAATGGCCTGAAATGATTTAATGACCATCAAAGTTACCTGGGCTCAAATTCTTCATTGTTCCTATTCTTTTAGGTTTTGCTAGGACCGTGTACTTTCACACGGGTATAATGGATCGCCATTTCTTGCAAGTTCGGTCCGTGAAACGAGAACTGGTCACGCAGTGTTCACCGTTCAGCCGATTTATTTTCGACGGACAGAGCTTGTAAAAAAATGCCGGTCCATTATACTCTTGCGAAACTATACGGTCTCAGTTTTGCAACAGAAATGGAGAATGCAGCCATCAATGTCTCATGTTTTCATCATTAGTCTTCGACTTTCCAATTTCCAAGTTACAAGCTCTCTATCAACTAATCCAAAGTAAATCTAATCACCGCAGATGTTAATTTTGAAATAACGTTGGTAACTCACAACAAGCGGACGAATATTCACAGTCTTGGGTTTATTCTTAGGCGTTTCTTCATGCGTCGGGTTCCACTTGATCGTTTCGAATAGACGCTTCAGTACCTCATCCGCGAAACCTTCGTCTTGGGAGATCTTAGACCAACATACACAAACGTTCCTGAAAATCAATAATTGAATTCGAGGTCAATGAACTGGAAAACAGAGAGGAGCTAGACTGATGAGACAGAGGATCAATTGGGGAAACAATGTCTATATACAGAGTGTCTACTGAACAGAAAAAGGTTGCCATTTGGTTGCCCTACTCCAAATATTACCGTGTTTCGTCTCTGGATGCCTCCGACGTCCCTTACGCAATTATTGTACGTAGGAATACTCAGCATTCGTTTCTTCATATTTTTATTCTTGTGTTCAACAACCTTCTCCGCGCGGTGAGATGGCTTAAAGAACTCTTCCCCAATGACAAGAAAAAAAGACAGACATGAGACTTGAGATATAGATCTCTCAGCTGATCTATAAATGGAGACAGACATAAGACGAAGATGCACCTGACACGTGGTCTACCCGATAAATACAGCAAAGGCAAACCAATTACCTTGGAATCCGAGGCTGTACTTCTTTGTCTTTCTTTAGAGTATTCCAGATTCATGTCACAAAACTACCTCCAACCCGTTAATTCTGTCTTTCTATAGTTGCCTAACTAAGCTGTTTTCCTATAGTTTTCAAACCCGACTGTCGTTTTATAATTTCCAAACATAGTTAGGTGTCTTTCTATAGTTTTCAAAAGTTTCCAAATCAGACTGTCATTCTATAGTTCCCAACCCCGGCTGTCTTTCTATAGTTTTCAAACTAGGTCGCCTTTCTTTAGCTACCAAACCCGGCTGTCTTTTTAGCTTCCAAACTCAGTTGTCTTTCTATAGCTTCCAAGCTCGACTGTCTTTCTATAATTTCCAAACTAGGTTATTTTTCTATTGTTTTCAAACCCGGATGTTTTTCTATAGCTTCCAAGCCTGTGTTGTCTAGCAGTGACATCCCCAGATCCCCAGTTGTGTGTTGACGTTATCAATGTTGACCTCCTCTGGGTTGTTTAGCCGTGACATCAAGAGTTTTGGCGCCATAATTTTTCCTAGCAATGATGTTACTTAAGTGTTAGTTCATGAGGATTGGGCTTCGAAGTTCTCGGGAATTTTCAGGGTAATCGGCGCTTAACTGGCTTGCCTAGAATGCACGCCACTGGTAACTACATAATCAGAATATCTAACAAATGCAAGTTTGTAAAATTCATGACCTTTTTATCGCCTTCTCATGACCTTTCTATGATATTTTTCATGGACTCACAATACTCATGTTAGAGGTCCTAAACTACAAAAATGAAAACTAATTTTGAGGTTTCAGTGATACTTGCTCAATTTCATTTTTCGTAAATATTTTAGAATTCACATTTAAAAAGGAGGATAATGAAATAATAAATTTAAGTAAATGTACACTAAAAACTCATCAGTACTCTTTGTTTAATATTGTAGTTTTTCACTATTTTTTCCTATTTTGGTTGCTTCTTGTACAAAAAGGATGCTACTTACATGCTCGGTTGCAGCCTGACTGAAATACTTGCTACTTACTTGCTTTTCGTTGTTTTATTCGCCTATTAGACACCCTGATATATGAGAACTCAAAGATACTCAAATATCAAGTATGGGGGGGGGGGGTGAAGCGGTAAACGAACTGCACTGGAACAGTGCTTCAGGTGGGGCTGATACTTTCGATTTTTTTAGCTCGCTGAACTGTAATATACGTACTGGTGGAATGGAAGTGGTTGATTGAGCATTGTGTTCACGAACATCTCTTTGTTATGTCGAGCCAAGGCTAGCATAGTTTCGATCGTCAAGTTGCGAACCTCTTCGCTTTCTATTTTCACCAGCTTCAACAATAAGTTGTCTGCAAACAAGAGAGAACAGGTACGGTTGAACGACAAGGAAGTATCCTGAGATATTCACGAAACGTTCCCCACTGTACTCGATCAGGTAAGAACTAAAAAATGCATACGACTACCCAATGGTTCTACCGATAACTATCATTCAAATCGATGCCTTTCAGTGCGAAATGGCCGTAGTTGCAATATGTAAATATGACACTTTTTACAAGGGGGCTAAAAGAAGATTTAAGATTCTGTATGTTTTCTACATGTCTTCCAGAAAAAAGGAATTATTTCCATAAAAAATGAAAAAATTCTCTTTTTTCAGTGTTTTATCTTGTAGAGCATAAAATTCCCTTTCCAATAATACCACACACTACAAATCGACCAACATTGCCGATACGGCCATTTCGTAGTAAGGCATCGAAATAAGGAACAGTCATCCAAACGGCTAACATTTTTTCAGAAAAACGGTCGGTATTACTCGATCTATGTTATTTTTCCTTCGAGAATCTCAATCAGACTGCTTACAAACCAATTCGTGTTCGTGAGCATACTGTGAGAGTACAACTTACATGAGTACTAGTAAAACGAGAAATGAAGACCAGTTTACAGACTGTGTGCAGCAGTAACTAGCTTCGAGTTGTGTACGCATCTTGTAAATTGCGCAGCGGGCTATACGCTCACATTATGAACAGGGTGTTATCTGCCCTTTCAATACCACAGATGAAATGGACATGGATCATAATTACTGTATCAGCAACCAGATGTAGATCAGACAACTTTGTTCTAGTTTCGTAGATTTTGATATTTACTCAAACAGATGAGACTGTTTCCTGTACATTACATGAAATATTGGTTGTGGTATGTTCATCTTGGAATCTGCTTGTACGTGTGTGATCTTCACTTAAATATGACGGCTGCTTTTCCAAAACGCATTAAGTCAAAAGAAGAGAATGCGAGAAAAAACGTAAAAAAGTGTGCTGTGTGGCTTCAGGCTGTTTACGTTGTGTCGTATCTGTTAAGTTTGATTTTGTTACATTCTCTGGCGTGACTTGGAGACCTATTATGAAACTTTTATCACGATACCACAGATCGTTACAGTGGTAACTTGTACAGTAAACCGTATCACGTTACCACTGTAACGATTTGTGGTATCGTGATAAAAGTTTCATAATAGGTCTCCTGTTCACTCAGCCTTCCGCTACCAGATTCCACTCCTAACTGGCTCCCAACTCATTTCCCCCATAAATTGACCTAATGCGTTTTGGAAAAGCAGGTTTCATATAAAAACCTGAATAAATGTACGAATCTGAAGTGGATCAGAATAAAAAGATTACACGCACTAGGAAAATGAATACTGAATCAAACTCTGAGGTCACAATTTTTTGGCATCTTCACACACTCTTCCCATCAGATTCTGAAAGCTTCGAATAACTTACTGAAAATATCTAGAGCTTGACGATGGAACTGAGATCCGATCTCTGAGAACAACGTCGAGAGTAAATTAGCTGTTCCCACAGCACAAGAATCCTCATGGTCCAGTAAGCCGTTCATGAGATTATCAGTAAAGGATTGTAACTGCTCGGATGACAGCTTGCAGTATGTGGACTAAAACAAAAGCGCGGATTAGTTCATCATTATAAAACAAAAACAGTTGCATTCTACAACTGCCGCCGACTTTTCTACAACTTCATACTTACAAATCGAGGATTTGAAAGAAACACGATACTTACCACTCGGAAAAATTCATTATTCAAGTGATCCACATTTGATATGGATTTCTGAATGTCTTCAACCGTCGTATTCACATTATCAACGGTAGACTCGGCGATGGCGAACAACAAGATGACACATTCACAGGCTAATCGACTCAATTCGGTATTACTTTCGAACTGGCGAATATATACGCGACCTAATACCGAGCCAACTGGACCGAATTTCACGTAATTCTGCGCAAATTGAAGATTCTGTCAAGACAATACCTCTAACTTTACCACAGATTCTCACCTATCATTATTTTACATACTTTGGCATCGTTGAAATAACAGCACACGTAGCTATTCAACGCCGACTTCAGCAGATATAAAGAAACTATGCGATGGTTTATGATTCGGTGCGACAGCCATGGTTGCAAAAACGTGACTATTTCTTCTAATACTGTACTGTTTTTGGTATCCACCGAATTTTCAATTAGCAAACCTGTAAACGATTAGACATTCAGAATTATAATTCAAAAAGTAACACTTTCTTTCGTCAAACTGATTAAGATTACTCACATAACTGCTGTATTACCGGATCTACTCCTATCATTCCACTTTCAGCAATTCCAGATGTACTATTCGAAACCGAATAGAACTGAAACATTTTATTCAAACACTTCTGAAGCAGTTGCAGTTTCTCAGTAGCTGATGTACTCGACGCCAGCTTGCTATACATGAGTTAAGGTCCAGCACCTCCAAATTGTGTTCTACTCTACACTTAGAAATAATTGAATTTTGGCGAAATGAAAAAAAAAAAAAAAAGGATACAATAAAACCGTAATCGTTTTCAAACACATGACACTCGGCATGGCTTTTTCGACCTCAACTGTATTCGAAAGAAATGCAAATAGTTCTTTTCTACAATCGTCAACTTGCTCATAACTGTCTTCATTCCTGAGTAACACTTCTGACAATCTGAACAACGCTTCCATGGCTGAGTTGGCTGTCTGCGCGTCCTGAAAATTAGAAATACCATAATGTTGGTAAATTGCAATCAAATATTACAGCAATTTTTGAATACGCGAGTGATTCTATTAGTTTTTAGATTCGCAAACAGTATAGCTCACTTTTGCATGGTCTTTTAAATTAGTAAACCACTGCAACATTTGTTTCAGTTTTGGCAGTAAAACGCGAGCCGGAGCTTCAACCAACATAGCCGAGAAACATTCACAGATCATCCGACGGACTATATCGATTTCGGTTTCGGATTTTGTATCTTTCAGAAAACCCAGAAATTTAGTTGTTTTGCGGGTAAGTTGCACTTTCTGGAACGTGTCCAATTCTTTATACACATCGTTGAAGTTGCTTTTCGACAGTATACCGACAGCTGAACTACATGCCTATGAAAACAGAACAGAAATGAGTATCCTCAGAACATCATACGGGAAATTTAGACATTAATCTTAGGTAGACAAGGATGTGAGTAACTGAGTTCAACTCGGTCAGAATTTGAAAACAGAATATTAATCTAAAAAAGGAAATTTAAAATCCATAAAACAAGAACGAAACATTGATTATTCTTTGTATATAATTCATTTATGAACAATACGCTCTGAAAAAGTGAAAAACCATTCCCCCATTTGACACTGAGCTTTTTACAACTAACTGTACTACTTATTGGTAACCGATGCGGTTAACTATACCACAAAACAAAATATATAATTACTTTTAAATCCACCAACGACCGTTGATTGATTGGCGATAATATTTTCGAGATGTTGCAACTAACTACTGTAACATCATCCATGTACTGGGACAATAAGGCCAGTAATTTATACAGCATGGAACGTTCATCAATTGCAATATTATTTGAATTGGAATTCTGTATCTGTTCCGGGCTACTCTGACATTCCGTGAGTAATCGAAGTGTTTCCGAATTCACAGCTTCTAACCATGGTTTGGTATCATCAGTGAAGGAAGCCGCTAACGCATTCAACAGTTTGTTTTCCCATTCGATATCATTCCAAACAGAATCTATAACACAAAGTATCCGACGATGTGACTAGGAACCGAGAGAAAAATCATTATCTACTAAAGAATAAAAGAAGATATCGATGCGATTACAGTAAATAAAAAACAAGCTTTTGACCTGGTAACACACTTATTCACTGCAAAGTCAACTTCTTGATACTTCAATTTATTTTACAATGGTTTTGCTGTAACTGATAGATATGATTTCAATGGAGTATATGACCATGGCTCGCAACATTTATATTCTCCATACAGTTACAGACATTTGATATTTTGTCAGTACAACATAGGTACTTCTTAATTTCATTTATGGAAGTTCTGATCACCGGAAAGAATGTTTGCCAATAATTACAATCAGGTTCAATCGGGGTTACTAATGGAGTTGACAGGAGTTCATTTAATACTCGACCACTTCAGAATATTTTGATATTTGTTTCGATCAAATTCATAATCTGCAGTTCTCTTATAAAGATCAGTTATTGCAGTTAGGGGTCTATAATTGCATATAGGTACAATCGGTTCGCCATTTTGTCTGTAGAATACAATTAAATTCAACCATATCTCAAAAATGGCTAATGTTTTTTAAACTTTGGTTAGAAATTTGAATTCAGCACTCTAACTTTAGCAGGACATGAAAATCACTATTTATTAATTCTGATGATTCCAGTCATTTTTAATTAATAAATACCTACCTACACCAATTTGAACATACAGAATGTAAAAAAATTTTAAATATTGTTCTGGCAGTTGAATTACATTATTCTTTGAGATGTTTAATGTTAATGTTCAAATGGAAACTAAGAAAATAATCAGAAGTTGGAACAATTGGACGCTGTTAAGCGTAATAGAACTAACCAACAATATCTGTTTTTTTTGAGAACACGTTTCGAAATTCAAGAGCCATGTAGAAACTATATGATAGATCGTTTACTGATGAGCTTTTTTCAACGTGAGTACACGTTTTTGAATCGGGGCCCCATTTTGAAAAACTCTACTCTTTACGCTCTTCCCAATGATACTAATAACTCATTTTGTTAACAAATGTCGGTTGGTTCTGTTACGCTTAACATCGCCCATATCTTATAACAGCCCAATGGAGATCATACGCCATTTGTAATCCAGTTCGGTTCCGTGAAAAGAATATCCGCAGAGCGGTAACCACCGCGTGATCAGTAGAGATGGAAAGAAATTGAAAAGCAAAAAGTTTTAAACAAAAAAGCAAAACAAATGTTGAAAAGGCGAAAGTCCAAAAATAGAAGTTCTATCTTTCAAGGTCAGAAGCAAAATCCAAAAGTGAAAGCGTTTTAATTAGGGTTGTGAATTTTATGCTTTAGCATATTTTTCTGTAGTACTCCGGATAGGGAATATCACAATTACTTCATTGAATCTCATAATTCTGAGTAAAATAATCGACATATGTTAGAGAATATTTGGAATATTTAGCCTGTAAAAGAATATTTTAGCATATTTCACTGTTTTTAATGGAATGAATGGGAATATTTTGCCAATTTTCTCATTTTTAGGGAATGTTTTAGAGAAATTTCCTTAAAAAGAGGATATTTCTCATTCTTGTGATTTCAACAATGTAATAACTTGATAATCTAATAAAATATAGGCACAGTGTTGTCCTATCTTCTATCTGTTACTTTTCTCGGGAACATTTATCATCACTCGCCGTATAACACTGAGTTTTTAACTGTGTAAGTGTTCAGTTTTACTCACGCATGATTTTCTCACCTCATTCTGTTTTTGTCCTGTAAAATGACATCCATATTGTTAGGGAATATTTGGGAATATTTCCAGTTTATCGGGAATTTCTATAGAATATTTTCCCAGAATAAGAGAATATTTTTATGGAATATTTTTTGTTTCTTAGGGAATATAATTCACAACCCTAGTTATTATTTATTAAAATAGACACTGTTAAGCAAAACAGAACCAAAAGACATTTGGACGCTGTTAAGCGTAAAGGAACCAACCAGCAAAACCTGTTTATTGTTTTGTCATCTTCAGAGTTTTGTCATTTTGTTTTTTCGTGTTTTTGCTATGTCTTGACAAAATTATTTTGTCATTTTATCTTCCTTTTTCCTTTTTGTCACGTAGCTTAGCATAATCTCTTACTAATTTATTATTAAGTCGTTTAGTAGTTTAGCATACGTAATCATTCAGTGGTTGAAAAAATACCGTAATTTTTTTTTGTCATTGGATTAATTCTTTCGTTACTTATGTCACTGCCAAATAATTCTGACAAAAAAACGATTCATGGTTTTGTCGTATGACAAAATTTTGAAAATTCAACTGTCATTTCGTCATTTTGTTTTGTTATGTCTAACAACACTGCTTTGTTCTACCCGGAAAAAATTCTTTTGATTTGGACGCTGTTCAATAAAAGAGAACCAATTAACATTTGTACACAGAATGAGTTTTTAGTACCGTTGGAAAGAGCGTAAAAAGTAGAATTTTTTCAAAACTGGGCCCCCGATTCAAAAGTGTGTACTCACGTTGAAAAAAGCTTATCAGTAAACGCTATGTCATATAGTTTCTATATGGCTCTGGAACTTCGAATCACGTGTTCTCAAAAAACGGATTTTGCTATTTGGTTCCCTCTTGCTGAACAACGTCCATTTGTAACAAAAAATTATAATTTTTGCAGTTTCACTTTTTTGGGAGACAAAAATAGTGCAATATTGAAAAAATTGGAAATATTCCGCAAAAATTGAAAAAATTGACCAAATATTCTTGAATATTATACTCTAAAAAAAGAGAAAATATTATGCCAAAACATGCTTCGATACCCAGAGTATCACAAAACATGACTCATTCTTCTTGAAATTCTATGAATAGGGGAATGGCACCTTGGCTTTGTTAACATATTTCGCCCCCAAGTTGGATAGAATTGACAAAAATGACTGAATAATTTTGCGCGTTTTTCAAGGTAAACCGAGTTTTTGATAATAATCGGTGTTGAAAAGTTGACTATTATTATTAAATTTAATCAGAAATAACGCAAATCCAAAATACATGATTCAAAATGTTGAGCTATTTACTAGTATAGTTAATTTTCAAATTGTAATGATTCGCGAGAGAATGTTCAAAACTATAAGGAAGTTACTTCATAAAATTGTAAATACAGTTTCCTACAAACTTCATTCTTATCATTTTTCACGTAATTCCACTTATTTTCGAGAAATTTCATTCGTTAACTTCCCATTAGACGACATGTATTTCATTTTGGCTCTTTCCCCCAATATTGATAACGAACGTTCTGGTGACGCCATGTGTCACTGCCTTATTGCAAAAATAACATGGATATTTCCTATTTACTTCGATAGAACGAACAAAAAAAAAAAGAAAAAAAAAAAAAAAAAGCTAAAGCATGTTTTTGGAATCCCTACTACCTCACTATTTATGCGATAAGTAGTAGGTAAATACGTCATCAGAAGATGAAAAATTATAAGCAAATAGATAATTCACTGACAGATAAAAAATACTTTCACAGTCAGTTTTAATACTGAAAACCTACAACAGCTGCAGGAATTCACACGAAACAGTGAGATTACCTTCCAAATAATGACAAAGTTCCGCTAGTTTAGGTTTCCATATCAACGTGTCCACTTTCACCTTCCAGAATATATAATCGTTCAAAAAATTCAGTAAATAAACGCCTCTGTTATCGTGCAGTGGGCTACCCAATAAAGACACAACACGGACGAACACTACCTCGGAACGATCGTAGCAGTTTTTTTCTGCAAAAGAACCAGTATTAGAAATTCTTTCACATAATAAAACATAATACGACACAGTGTAATAATAACTAACCTAGGACGGATGTATCACAGTGGGAGATCAAGTAGGCTAAACATTTGGCAAACACAGAAGCAGCTTGGAGATGTTCACCGTTCATGAGCAGCTGTATCAAAACTTTCCAGCAAAGAGACTGCACCGAGGGCATAGTGGTGCTCAATAAATAGATCGTGCTTCGACACATAGATTCCAAGTCTTCAATTTCTGTGTTCTGTGTGATCACGGTCATCGATTATTTGCAGATCACAGATAATAATAATATCAACATGTACACCAGATACTGACCGATGGACTATTGTGATGGGAATGTCGACTTAAGAACTCGATGAACACGGAATCTTTCTCCGAAAGATATCCACGATAAGCTAACGCACTGATTATTTTCACAAGACTCTTATTAACCTTAAATGAGAAATATACGCAATTAGTTCAGCCAAACTGGCAAGCTTTTGTCTAAGAGTCACAATAAACGAAAATGGTTACTTTTATCGATGAGTCATTCAGCAGTGTGTGGAGTATGGAAACTAGTTCACTAATTTTTGGTTTTAAAATTAATTCGGATGAATTTAATAAGTGAGATGTGACTATCAAGCCCACGATTCGATCTTGCTCACCAACCGAACGTAAATCCCGCAGGAGTACTTCACAAAGTTTGTCTTCAAACAATACACCTACACATCCAGTCAGAAAAAAAGCTAATTAGCAAAGCGATTACTCACGCGGATTCATATTGATAGTTTAATTCAAACCTAAATGATCGTAGCAGCGCAATACTTCGTTATGATTCTTCACCGTCAGGGGCTGGGAAAAGTCTGGCGGTATGGAGACCTGCAATGAATGAAAATCCATTCATGATATTCACGATCTAATGCACTCGTGGCAATTACTCATGTCGAATTATAGTATAAACAAAACATTTACCATGTTGTGAAGCGAAAGGAGTAGAGCATCCAAAGATGGCTGCAACGCTGCACGAGGAACAACCGAGAGGAAATTGCTTATCCCTTGGGTAATAACGAAACGAGGAATTGGCGGTGACTTTTTGTACAACGTTAAGAACGTATTTATAATACGAGAACCATCATTCGTAAATTTCTGATCGCTAAATAACAAAATCATGGACCCAGCAGCCTGGGTAATCACCTCGCATACCTGGAATAAGAATGACTCCTTTTAGGGCATTTTTAGAACTTCACTGGGACAAAAGTCTAGTTACGAATCATACGACACTTACGTTAGCATCTTTAATTTGTATCAGCCACACAGTAACGAAGGTTTCAAATATTTCTTCGACTGTCGCAGAATATAATTCCTTCGTAACTGATGACTCGTCATCTGATATTTGCTCAACAACGGTGTCCACCAAATGATTCACAGCTGAAGAAGATCCGAAGATATTCGTGCATCAGAATGAATAATACGAAAGAGTATGAGATATCAAATACTGAACACAAACACTCACTTGTTGCATACAGTTTACGCATACTGTCCGTTTTCGTAACGGGTAATATAGATAGTAAATAACTGAACACATTCGCGATAAATGGAAGGATAGACTGCATGTTAACCACAGATAAGTTGCCAAGAGCGTAAATGACGGAAGCATGAGGGGCGATGCCTTCTGGCATGTACTTCTGCAAACGGCGGTATACCTGCAATTAAAAAATTTGTTTAGCATAGCTTTTAATTAACTTGGCAAGCTGGCGATACGGCTCACTGGTCACTTTGTAATAACAGTTCATACTCAGTAAAAGATCAATGGATAATGGCAGCCAACAAAAAATATTTGTAACGACTAGAAAACGATAAAAATAGTGAATAAAATCAGAGTGAAATCGTGGCACAGATAATGTAGTAGTGGTAGCGAGCCTGGCGGAAAGTTCAGAACCAGCTTTACCAACAAATGACTTCAATCGACATACAAGATTAACAGGATTATTACGCAGTGTTTCACACAATACATGCACATCATCTATATTCTAGAGAATATGAAACTTAATATTCTGTTTCTGTGAATTGAGACAGTCTTCAGTTTCTGTCCTAATGAATAGTTAACTCGCATTTGTTGGGTAAGGAGTAATAATTGGTAACAATAATAATTTATATACTACACATCGTCACATCAGTAATCATGCAGTTTCATTCTACTTTAACATTAATGATATCAATACGTAAATAATCCAAAACGTATATCATGTGCAAGGTGACTATAAAGTTTTCTATTGTCTATGGAATATGGAATAGCTGATTAATACTTTACCTCATCACAATATTTCGTGCCAATGACAGGTAACAAGTCTGCAGAAATGAAAGGAATTTTGGATGCTTTTAGCGACTCTTCTATCGCACAGTCAATGATCTGCTCAATCAGGGTGACATCCACATCTGATAGTTTATTTTCGCATACACTTTTGATCAATTCGAAGATGCATCGAATCTCCTGGTTGTTCAACTACGCATAATTCGCCCGATTGAAATTAACGAGAAATAGAATGAGGAACTAGTTACGAAAGTAGTACCATACCTTTGGGTTTCGCCGACGATAATTATTGGCCGCGGATATAACTTCGGACGGATAACATTGCGCAATTTTCTTGAGCGAAGCGTATATCGCAGATCTAACTTTTTCATTTTTGTCCGAAGTCGCTTCAAGTAAATTGTCGATAATAACTGGAAAAATGAAGCGACACTTCTTACTCGGAAGCCAGATAGCCACATCGCTGCATCTGAAATACTACGGAATAAAATAACTCACTTGAAGTTGGCGAATTCAACGATGCCATTGCACAGTCAACATTAGGATGCCGGAGTTCCTCTTGATAGAAAATTATCGATCCAGAGTTGACTATTCGAATTTTGGGATCCAGATTCACTTACTCCATTTTTCTTTTTCTCTCAACTCGATTTCATGAAATCATCACTTCATCACTTTCCACAGGTTCGAACATCAGGTTTTTCCTAAATTTTCCAAGAACCGAGAAAAATGATAATTGCCACTTTATTTTCATTGGTCACTGCTTGTTAATACTGATAAGAGCAGTATTGCAGCCAGCCGAAAGCTACAGAAAGCTAGAATCCGTATTCAGTCAGAATTCTATGATCATGAAAAAGCCAAAAACCAAAAGTTAGCTTTTTGTGATTCTAAAAAAAAAAAAAAAAGTATGGTGAAAGGGCGAAAGCTAAAAACCAAGACCTACAACAAGCGTACAAGCTCTTGCTAGTTGCTGCAAGCTGTATTGAGCCGTATATTTTTTCAAAGCCAAAAGTTTGAGCCAAAAGCCGAAGCTATTAGCTCATCAACCAAAAAGAACCAGAGATGGAAAGCCATATGATAGAAATTTTGCTTACGGCTTTAGCTTCTGACCTTGGAAAATAAAACTTTAGCTTTTCAAATTTTTTCATATTCAGCTTTCCCTTTTGGCTTTTGCTTTTTTACGCAAAAATCATAAGTTTTCAGCTTTTCGCTTTTGACTTTCAGCTTTTTCCCTAAATTTTGAATATTTTGTACAACATTATATTTTTTAGAAATAGGGAATAGCTTTTCACAACACTGCTGAACAGTTAACACTTTAACAGCACTTACCACTGAGATAATGAAAATAAAAATGAAAATTTGAAATTATAATTTATAAATAAATACTGGAAAAACTAAGAAAAAATAAAACTTTTGTTTTGCTTTCAATTATTTTTACATTCTAGCTTTTGCTTTCAGCTTTTGCTTTTTAAGTGAAAAACTCTTCGCTTTTGGCTTTCCGCTTTCAGCTTGCTTTTCATCTCTGAAAAGAACCGATTTTTAGGGCGCCAGGGCTATCATAAGAATGAAGAATCATAATGTAAGACATTACTGAGTAACATTAGCATAACATTAAACATCCGAGTGGGCTGTAACGTTATTGATAACGTTTCAAAACGTACCCAACGTATTTGAATAAATTATTCCCCTACTGCTCTAACTATATTAGCGCTCCTAGCGTTTATTTGAATTTTGTAATTTGTACGCAGAGAACCAATCAGAAGCTTATCTGGGCACACAAGGTCGGAAGACTGGAAGTAAAAGCCTACACGAAACACGACGGGAGTCATAAGTAGGAAGCGGAAGCTCATTGTTTCGAACTTCTTTTGAGCTTCTACGCAAGCTGGAAGCCTATAAGAAGCCTATCAGACTTTTTCGAGGTTGGAAGCCTGGAAGCGGAAGCCCAAGCTTCGGCAGCCAGGAGCCAGAAGCGGAAACATAGTTTCAGATTTTATAGCGGAAGCCAGAAGTGGAAACTTGTAGGATGGGCTTCTTCATCCCTGTTTGTACAGGGAAGGGCAGCACTGCAAAGATTGGAGCAGTAACGCAGTGCGATGGTAGCTATAGCAAATAATGCACATTTTAATGTTTGGTTCGACTGTTCGAGAAGCAAGTGCTTTTAAAACAGATCCGTGCGCAGAAATTATACAAGGGGGGGGGGGGTTGACCATATATTTCATGCTAGGTTAGGTTATAAAGGGCACGGGCAGTGATCGCCATAAATTATTATATTATTGAACCCACCCCCCTTGAACACGGGCCTGTTTCGAAATACCACGCATTCGATCAGAAGTGTTTCAAACATTTGTAAATTCAGCCCCGAGTCAAAAAGAGTACATTCAATTTCGAAGTGCGTGTACAGTAAAACGCTATCTCGAGTCCTCGAGCGCAACACGGTTTTCCCCGGTCCCTGGAAATATATTTCAACTGAAGGGTACAGGGAAAAAAGGTTCAATGTCACATTTTTTTGAAAATGAAGATATGGGCATCGTGGATTCAAGATGAGGTGTAGAATCATCCTAAGCACTCATCCGCCGAAAAAACTCTATTTAAGAGGTTGAAAATAGCCGAAAAAAAGAGTAGCACAGGGAAATGAAGATGAATGTCAAACTTTAAAATGATTTTCCTCAAAAACACAAAATTGTGACATTGAACCTTCTTTCCCTGTACCTTTCAAATAGATAAAACACTTAGCCTGCATATGGGATGCCCACTGATAATTTTTGAAATATTTCAAATAGATAAAACACTTAGCCTGCATGGGATGTCCACTGATAATTTTTTTAAATATGGTCGTTATCATGATTCGCATGTCTTATCGCAAAATAGAAGTGCCGATTATGACAGAAAAGTACAGTGAATGGGTTGTAGTCGGCTGTCCACAGAGAAATTAATAAGAAGTGGATGCAAAAGTTGGGAATTTTTCAAACTTGTCCTGACGAAAAATTGAGTCTTTTTTATTTTGAATATGAGTAAGTATTTTATGACCATACTAAGAATTTTGAGTGATGAGAAATTTGAAAAAGTTTTGTGGTGGAAAAAATTGATGTTTTCATATTCTGGAATAATTATTGGGAAATTTTGAAAAAGTAGCTACAGAGAAAAGTCAAGTGCGCTAGAACTGAATTGATAAGCTTGTTTTTAGAGTGCTGAGAAAGAGGGTAAATGACCCCTGAATATTTATTAAATTGATACAAGTTTGATACAAAAATGTGGAAATTTTCAAACTAACAGAGAAGAAAAATTAGGATGAAATGGGTCAGATTTGCTTTAAAAACGGCTAACTATTTCGTGTGAAAATTTAGAGAAATCTGTGATTTACAAAACTGACAAGAAATGTTAGAAAGTAGGTATGCGTTACAGAGAGGAGTCACGTGCGTTAGAAAGAATATAAGGTGGATTTTTAGCTCTCTATAACTTTTTTAAAGACTGGAAAATTCAGCTAGTGGTGATGATAGAAAAAGGCGGTTGAAAGATAGGAAATTGATACAACTTTGATATAAAAATGTGACAATTTTTAAACTATTGGAGAAGAAAAATAGATGTAAAATGATTCATATTTCCTTTAAAAACGGCTAAATATTTAGTGTGAAAATTTGGGGTTTACAAACGTAATAAGAAAATGTTAAAAGTAGTCTGCGTTCCTGAGAGGAGCCAAGTGCGCTAAAAAGAATATAAGTACTCTACTCCTTTCCCTCGTGCAATGTATACACATGTCTGACTAGATACTTGATAGAGCACGATGCCTTGATGTCCTCTTTGAAATTCCCACTTATACAACATACATATTATTATACATTTTGGGTGAAGTGCCTTCAATGTTGCTTATATGCAACTCCATTAACATCTGAAATGGACTATTTTCTCGTGTGAAAATAGAAGTTACCGAGCGGTATCACGCTCACTCTACTTGTTGTAGCCTCCGGGAACACTGACCACACCCCCGAGAAAGTATAAGCCCCTCCCCCCAAGAGACCACAACACAACTCTGAAAATTATCCTCCATGTTACGTTACGTCAAGGGAAAAAATATAAAGTAAATGAAAATAAAATTAAGCAAACGTTCTACTTCTTCTCCACCATCAGCAGCCATTTACAGCTCCTCCTGTTGTATCCATCGACGACTTGGATGCGACCTCTTCTGGCCGCTTCGGGATAATCTCAACCTCTTCTGGTTTTTTCAGCTGATGTTACCGTTGGGGGTAGCCTCTTCTGGCTTTTTCGGAGATCGCCGCCACACTCTTCCGAGTTCTTCATCCATCCGGTGGTGTGCCTTGGCTACCGTAGGATACGCCGGATTTTCCCGCACCAGAAGGTGCTGTACGACCCGGCGCATGTATCGCAAGTGCTCCCGGTCGGTCCTTGTCCAGTTGTCCGAGCTCCTGTTAGCCCGCCTGAGACACGAACAACATGTCGCTGAGATTCGGAGCCCAAGACCTCGGGTTCATTCGGCGCTGCTCCGGCGGCCCCGGAGATGTAAGTAGGATGCAAAGTATCGTGCTCCGAGACCGCCTAGGCTCCGATACCCTGGATCGAAGGGAGTTGGAATAAAGTCACTAATTCCGAGCAGATCTTGAAGAAAAGTAGTTACAAAATGCACGTGCTTCTGGTATAATTTTCAATAAATTTAACAAGGCAATAAAAAATAAAATGGTGAACCTTATTAACAAATGAATAGTAACATGTAAAAAGAACGTGGCGCATTAACAAAATAAATCCGTATCTGAAACAGGCACATAAAAATTCAACATATATTTCATGGGAACGCATCGAGAATAGTTATTCGTCAACATCTAACAACTTTCGGGTCTGAAGGTTATAATAGACAAGAAACTTCAATAGTTCATCACGTCATCAACTTACTTAAATTTTATTGACAACATTTTTCCTTATTGGAACAATAAGCTTTTTGAAGCGAAGAAGGTATATTGTCGGTAGTTTTGGAATCTAACGTCTGCCCCAGTAACTCAGGAGCACTTTGGCCTGACTCAATGCCGTGTATCTTCATCAATAAATCATAATTTATTTCTTCATTTACAACAGAATCAAACCTGAAAAACGCCAACCGTCAACCTTTAGTTTACACTGATCACTGAAGAATTTTTCATATGCTACAGTAGGGGTGATGATTTCGAGGCACTTTGAATTCAAGGAAACAAATCTTTGTGAAGGCACAGGGCAAGAACTAGAGTTTTCAAGTTACAACCGACTTCCGAACTACAAAATCAGAGATTTAATCTTCAATATGTTCGTATACTCTTCTACTCGTAGGTACAAGAGCTTTGAGTTTCGTAAGGATTGAGAGAGGTGGTTATGGACTGATGATCTAGAATACTTTTGGGTTAGTCAATTTTCGCAGTACACGATGCTCAGTTTTCTCACTTGTAACTAGGATGCTGTCGAACAAAGTTTCTGATCCAGCTGGCTGGAGTACGAATTTCGCCTGAGGCTCGTCCTTTTATTAAGCTCAAGTACTGTTGTATGGTACAATGAGTGTCAGCATCGATTTCCATGCTGAACAAATATGTATTTACCAACGGAATTAATCCGGGAAATTCTCCTTCCTGTAGCAGAAAAACAAAGTCCACAATTTTATTGACGGTGTTGAGCTAGTTTCACAAGCTGAAAGCAAAGTACACAAGTCAGGCACCTTCCGTGAAGTATAAAGCCAAAATGTCAAATATAAGATGCTCAGAAGTCGTAAGTCAAACGGTCACGAATCCGCAATACATCAACTGCGATGGTAAAATTATTAAATGCTGAAGTATCGGGTTTTGATTTTACATAGATTGAGCTTTGCGATTAGAAGCATTTCGGAACATAGAATGCAAGATTCTGTTGATTATTCGTGCGGGTACATGGAAATGGGATACGAATAGAATGATGGCGATTTGCTCACATTCTCATGTTGGGTAATTCTCATGAAAATCGTCAATTCAACGTGGACTAAGGTACAATACTGTACGATGGGACAGGCTTAAATTTTAGTTTTTAGGCTGTGGAACCTTGAATAAGTTTTGATGTCCACGTTGACCGGACAGATTCGGTTTTCATGCCCCCCGTTTACTTACATAACATGCATATTTGAAGACGAGTTTGTATTAATATTGTAAATAAATGTTACACGTCTCCAAATCTGACTTTTACAAACTAGATAACGAAGGAACTGAAACTTCAACTGAGAACACCAATAATGAAGAGTATTACAACTTTGATTTAAAACTAGATAATGAAGAGACTGCATTAAATCTGAAAATAAAATTCACTCGAATGTGTGGTACCTATCCACGTTTGATTGTTACTGCAGTAGGGTCTATTTTGCGGCTTACATCTGTAGGCTTTCGCAGTTTTATGTCGTCTACGTATTAGGTTTGCAGAAGACATTGTAATGATTGCAAAAACAGAAAGGAACTCAGTGCGATAACGTAAGACTTGAGGAGAGAACGCGAAAAAATAGGGTTGTCTATTAACTACTCCAAAACGAAACTTATGACCAACATCAGTCATTTCCAGTGCCGAATTAAGATTTTCGTAGGCCCTAGACAATTTGTTGCTTCAATTTTTTTTCTTTCTCGAAAATTTACATGCCACCAGTCATAATTAAATTACTGTCCGCGTTGCCGTGCACGTACAGCGTTTTACATAAATGTGTTTCCAAGATACAGATTAAGTATAAGTACTTAGCGCCCCTTTCGTTCAAAGTTCATGCTTCGTAGGTCCAAAACAGTTTGTAGGCCCAAGGCAATTGCCTACGCTGTCTAATGGATAAATCGGCACTGGTCATTTCAAGGAAATAATAATTGGGATTAGACGAAACTGAAATCGTTTCGGAATACAAATATGTAGGCCAAACCATGACATTAGGAAACGGAACAAAAAATGAGTTGAAAATTAGGAGAGCAAACGCATGGAAAGCCTTTCGGGCACAGTCAAAAATTCTGTAAGGTAAAATGAATCTTATATCAAAAATAAATATCTTGGAGAGCACAGTCTACCCCGTGCTGACCCATGGGGCAGAAATATGGGCCTACACTGCTAAACAGATCCAGAAAATGGCTACAACTCATCATGCAGGGTGTCTACAGAAACTGAAAAGTAAAAATGAAGTATTTTTTCAGGACCCTTGGCAGGACTGTAGCCGGCTTATTTTCCATATTTTCCCCAAGTGTGCAAATCTTTCTTTTTCTCCAATTGTTTTATCCCCTTTACCCTTTCCTCCTTTCTACTCCCCCATTTCCTCCCTCGTGAATATTCGGACCGGAGGCAAACAACAACAATAACGATGCAATGCTATTTTTATGTGGAAAAGAAAATTACTCAAATCTCAATAAAAATGAACTCATCGGAAAGGAAATTTTATTTGCTACAAGGCATGTTCTTATCAATTTTCCGTTAACCGCATTCATTCTCGAGATATTTTGAAAAAACTTTAAAACTTCCATAAACTGCTGCGCTGAACATCCCCTTTTCGACCCAGTTTCTGCATCAGTTTTTCTTCACTCGATGCTAGCAAACCTACAATTTGCCTGATCCCCATAGATCCTACGATACACTTTTTAATGACCACTCATAGGAATCTTGAAAAATTTATTTTTGAGTAGTGGAAACAAATTTACTATCTGTAAAATAAATTTACAAGTGACTTGGAATTTTTGGAAGAAAACCAAGGAACAAGTAACTAGGAGTAGGAATTTTAAATTAAAGTTTTATAAAAGAACAAGGACTTAGAATTTTGAAGAAAACTGGCAGGTGTGTTTTTTTTAAAATATGTATGAACAAAAATGAAGGACTTTTCAATTTTCTTCTTAAATTTCAGGACTTGAAGGACTTTTCAGCATCTGTAGACACCCTGACATGCTATATGTTCAGACATATCATGAGAATTGAACTGAAGGATCAAATAAACATCTCGGAAATATGCAACAAAACAAAAACTGAAAAGTTTGGTTGGATTCATCAAAAAAATATAATGAACATATGCTGGTTATATCGTAAAGGAACCAAATTACAACTGAAATAAATTAATCACTTCCTGGATTCCTCTCAATGGTACGAGAAAAAAAAGGTAGACCATCGATGAGGTGGGCAGACGAGGTAGTTGGGATGGCTGGCCTAAACTGGGCATCTCCCGACGTTACTTGAGAATGTAAGAATACGTATACCTAGTTTCAATAGTCGAAGGACCGACGTATTCTTACTTCAGGTGACTCACACTGGTCATTTTATGAATGCTCCATTCAACCGCATTATGAAGTTGTATAACAACATGGTACAATTAAACAAAAGCCTAGATAATCTTGATTCACTGAATCAATTAAAATTTAAACGTGGCATCAATGACTTCTTCAGCTGAGCTTTTCTGTACAACTAACCCTTTCCTCGAATAATTATCTATATCAATTCTTCTTGTCCGTTTCCTCAGTTGTGTTGGTTTAAAAGACCCCAAGACGGGGCTAAGTATCGCTTACAACTGGCGGGTGGATGGGGTAGGGACACGGGGGAATGGCTGGCGATTCAAAAACTAGATATCTTATTTTTTTTATTTTTTTTTATTTTTTTTATTTTTCATTATTATTTTTTATTATTTTTCTCTTTCAGTTGTCTTTTTCCTCTTTCTTTTTCTTTAGTTACTTTTTCTTTCCTTTCTTTTCTTTTTTCTTTCTTTATATACTTACTTAGCTATATGTATTAAGAACTTTTTGTATACGCCCCCCACTGTAATTGGCCATCAGGCTGTTGTGGAGGGCTAATTATCAATAAATAAATTTTTGGCCCGCGACAGGCAGAAGTGAAATGACCTAACGAAGGCGCTTATACCCAGAAATTGGATGAACAGAGTGAGGAGCAAGGTGACGATACTCCTACGAACCAATAATCCTAAAAAGTGTAACTTCATTGAGTACAAAAACATGTGATTAAAAAAATTATTCAGAAGACTGGAAATATTAAGAAGTTCAATTTGCTGTCAGTAACTTCACATTTCCAGAAGGGATGCCGTGAAATTCTGTTGCCAGGGTTTACAGTACATTGTCGTGGCCAATCTTTGACTGATGCAAGGACATGTGCCTAAAATGCATTTTTCAGCACAACAACAGGATTGCTACTTCTTTTCAAGAGTGATTTTCCATGACTTTTCCGGGTTTTTCAGGTCTACTTCAGGGTGTCTAACAAACTTGAAAATTAAAAATACTGGTCTTTTATTGGGCTTTCATAGTTTTCTTTTCGGGCTTTTTATATGCGCAAAAATTGAGTTTACAAGATACATAACGATCAGAGATACTACATTATTATTATTCATTTTTTTTTAAAAATTGAACCTACATTAAAATTATTGAACTTTTATCGAACTTATTGGAACATTTTTCAAATACGAGACTTTAAATGGGCTTATTGACCCGGTAGACACCCTGAATATTCTATATTTTCACGACTTTCATTCAAGATGAGAAGGAGTTATGGATCTTTGCAAGACTTATTTACACGCAAAAACAATCCGAATGATGGACACATTAAACATAGTAGACTCCCGATTATCCGCCTCGAATTTATCCGCTCGCCTTTCTGGATTATTCACCTAATCAAGGGCGGATAATCCGAAATCTTACAAAAATCACAACCTTAGTCCTTACCACAGCTAATGATAATGCTGAAAAATTGGGAAGAAAAGCGTCAGTACTTATTATGGATCCTGACGATGCTTTTTCAAGCGCTGGAAATGTCAGTGCGGTGTTTAAAGAACAACAGCTAGCAATCTCTTTAGCGTTTTTTTTTTCACAGCATTGTCTTTCTTCCCCTTCATTGATCAAAAAAATCAAAAAAGCCGATTTTTTAATATTGAAGTGTTTTCTTTTCCCTTCTTGTATAAAATAACTTATCACCAAACGTACCTGATTCAATAAAAAATATTTTCCCGACTTCTCAATGTTTTTGAATCAAAATTGCATGTTTTCAAGTCATCCACCATTTTCGTTATCCGCCCTATCTTCAGCCCCAATTAGGGCGGATAACCGGGAGTCTACTGTATGAATAAAGGGTGAAACTTCTTTATTTTAAGCGTGATTATTCACTGACAATTCGGACCGGACAAAGGTTCGCTAGCATCGATTAAAGAAAAACTGATAAGGAAAAGGGCTCGAAAAGGGGGAGTTCACCGCAGCCATGTTTTTGAAAAATATCTCAAGAACGAATGCGGTTAACGAAAAATTGAAAAGAACATGCCTTGTAGCAAATAGAATTTCCTTTCCGATGAGCTCATTTTTATTGAGATTTGAGAGACTTTCTTTTCTACATAAAAATAGCACTGCGTTGTGGTTGTTTGCCCGGTTCGAATAAATTCTGATAGAATACACGCCATAAACCTAGTTTGTCATTCAAAGAATAACTCCACGATTCAGAGGAAAATTCCATGATTTTTACATGGCTTTTCCCTGGCCATCTAAATTTAATGACTTTTTAGGTTTTCTATAAAGTGGCAACCCTGAACAAATGGCAATACAGGTACAGCTTTGATCTCAGAACACGCTTCAGGGGCCAAATCGTAGTCACTAGCGCATTAGAAAATTCCCTGGAGAAGGAAATCCTTGAAGCTATTTTGTCTATAGTCGTGATCAGTGCTTTTGCCATACAAAAGTCGTAACCCTTTCTAAATTTTGATGCTACGCTCTGTAAACTTGTTAGGGTGTCTCAGTTTCGGCTGTCAACTAGTTGAAGAATGATAGAACTCATCGAAACAAAAAAAATTTTAATACCATATTTCCTCGAATTCTCAAACGGGAGGAAATCAAGGGTACCTGAAAGTGTACCCGGGTGTACCAGCCACAATTTCTGAGATAGAGTAAAATGTTATTGGTAAAACTTGAACTACTTTTAATTTCCAACAAAAAAAGTGAAGTAACATTTTTACCTATCACTGAAAGTAAAGGCGTTGTACAACATCAAAAAATAATGAAAATTTGAAAATTGTCCCTTAATTTAGGGGGGGAGGGAGTAATTTAGGTCAGGTGGAGTATTGAGCCAGTGGACTTCAACAAACCATCGCTGACTGAATTTGGTTCAGTATGTCCAAAGTTATTATCATTTGAAAATCGTTATTCTATGTACAAGGTGAGGCATTTATCTTGCAAGCCTAGATGAACATTGCAATAAAAACGGTAGAAAAAGAATTGGATTCAAATCGGTTGCCGCGATGGCAGGCCTGAAGTGTTGTTAACACCGCGGTAGAATCGAAATGCGAGCAGGTGCGGATGAATCATGCAGTGCAGTGTTTATCTAGGCTTGCAAGATAAATGCCACACTTTTTACAATAACGATTTTCAAATGGTAATAAGTGACAGATCAAAAGATCAAGACGACATGAACTCCGTTACCCCCCAGGGGAACACCCAGAATAAGGACGAGGAACCGACCCCACCATTCCTAGAAAGAGAAATTAACATACTCGTAGAACTGGAACAACTTAAAATTGGGAAGGCAGCAGAACCAGATAAAATAAGCAATATGAAAGGGCGGTGACGGAAACGTGCTAACTCGAGTTAGCACGTGTATGAGACCTTAGTCGGGGATTCTTCTTTGGTCTAAAGCAGTGGGTCCCAACAGATGGTCCGCGGACCCCCGGGGGTCCGCGAACTGATTCAAAAATGTTTCGTTTGTGAGGAATTTGCCGTTTTAACGAATTTGAAATATATTTAAATGTATTATATACATAAGGGGTCCTTGAGGATTTTTTGTTGAGAACCCCTGATCTAAAGTTCTAAACTACCACACTATCAGTGGTTGAAATTTCAAAACGTTAGAAAATTTCCAACCTCCCTTCATTAAGTCTCCATCATATTTCTGTTTTAACGATGATTTTGCTCAAATGAGACGAAACACGCTAGTTGGAAAGTCGACTCATCGGCCACTTCCGGCAGGACCAGAAACTTGGCACAGCCGAAGTCTGGGTGCGAGTAAATGTTTTCCGAGGCGACAGCAAACCATCTATGCTGAGGGTCAATCGCCTCACTTCAACTCACCTTCCCGTTTATGATCTCATTGATTGTCATTTGAATATACACCGGTTCTGACGCCTCGGGTGTAAAATTCATATTTTGAAACGCCGGGTCCTTCAGTAAATTAGGGCAAACTTGGCTGGACAAATTCATGTACTTACGGAACCAAAACTTTTCCGTATTGACTGCGTTTCGTTTTTGGGCATTTTTAAGGTTTTCGTCTACCTGCGGAAAATGAAGAACAATAACAGATATATCAATTTTCATCACGATACTTCTAGACGTAGGTAAACAAAAGTCGGCTGGTATCATGGGGAACATCATTCGGTACTTGTCATTGGTATATCTGCTTCACGTGTCTCGCTCTCTGAATTTTGTTAGCAAAAATGACTTTAGCGAGATAACACCGGTGAAGATGATAACGTTGTGGTCGTGTTTTTAAAATGCCTGCTCGAAGCGCACGACGTGACGGCGACATGTACACTCAAATAGGTTAAGCCTGGTCACAGATAACACAAGCAATATATCTACCTAACCTCTTTTTTCCCTTTTTTTTTTTTGCTACTGAGTCATAGTATCACGAATAAAAGTGAACAACTTTCTCGAATACCGCAACTTTAAATGATGACAATAGAGATAAATATTCGAACGAGTACTAGCAACAGCGTATCCGAATTTTCAAGAGAAAAGAGGCGGATCAGAAATAGTACATAAGTAAGAAACAATTGTAGTTCAATGTGAGCAAAGATAAACCCAGGTAAGAGGTTTAGACTAACCCATTTGTTGGAGCGACAGGATCTCCCTCTAGCTACAAAATCACATTGAATAAAAAATACGAAAAAAACTAAAACTTTGGGCCTACAACCATTTCGCATTTCATTATGTTCATCCATCAGGACCCTTGGACTCGCTTTGCTCATGTCGCCATTCCGTGGTGTTTCCTGTCATGCAATACCTGTCAGACTCCTTGTCAGTCTACCTATCTGCGTTCCGCCTGTCTTGCCAGGGAACAAATTATTCACTAGAATCAGAGCAGGAAAAAAATTATTCAACTGAGCCGGATCCAATTTCAAAATTTTTTGCCACAACCGGAGCTAAATTCAAACATGTTTCAGCGCTGGAGCCAGGTCGTTCTGGGTCCCGGATTGCAAACTTATTTTTAAATGGTGAATTTCGGGATTGGGGATCAAGCTTGGGTTTTGAGGGTTCATGATTTTCAACAACTGGGTTTGAGTTTCCCAAATTCGAAAACAAAGAGTCCTAAAATAAGGAAATTAAAACCCGAACCAGAAAAATATTAATTGAGAAGCCCCATTCCAAACTGCTCTTAGTTCAAAACACAAAACAACAGAAGTGCGGGAAATCAATAAGAACTTCGTCGTGTATGATGCAGTTTTGGAATAACTGAAATTTTTTGATACGTGGCAACTCTGAACACCTTCATGAGTGTATAAGCCTTGAAATGAAGAAAAGTCATGGATGGATTAAGGGCAGCTTGAAACAGGGCTTCTTAATTATTCCGGGTTCAAATGCAACCAGAAACATACCGAACAGTTTTTCTGGGAGGGGGGCAAAAATTGTGAAAGTCTTAAGTGACTCAACTCAAAATTCCCAAGTATCAAAGCAAAAAAAAAACCTTTTGACCTTGTTGGATTTTTTCAATTTCTCAACTCAAAACTTCGAGGGGCATTAATGGAATAATAATCTTAAAAAACACTCCTAACTTTAGATCTTTTGTGATATCCATCTACTGAAATTTCCCAATACCGCCTGACTAAAATGGTAAATTTTCCCAACTGCCGAGTTAAAAATTCCTACCGGGGGGGGGGGGAATAAGTTGCCCCCTATCGGTACGTCCCTGAGTACAAGTGTATTACTTTGGGGAGACTTAATCAGGTGACCGCTCGTAGTAAGCAGATAACTAGTTTTTGCGACATGTTGCATCCCTTGGAAAATTGAATAAGCATCTATTGTTGCTTACATCGGACAGCGTAAAATTCCAATGCACATTACATCCTAAGCATTGTTAAAGGTTATAGGGTCACGCCAGTTACAAGACTGTACTACACAACATTGCAAATCGCTGAAAAACTATGGTCGCTTGGCATAGTTTTTCCAGCCGCTTTGTACAGTCCGGCATCGTACTGTAAGTTTACTTTCGCATGCATCAAAGATCCTAGCAATGATAATAAATAAGAAAATACAAAATAAAATGGAAGGGATAGTGGGAAAATATCAGTTTGGATTCAGAAAAGGTGGAAGAACTAGGGAAGCAATTCTACGTTTTAGGGTACATTAGAAAAAAGGTTTGGATACATGTGTAGCATTTGTAGATTTAGAGGGAGCTTTTGATAATGTTGAATGTCTAAAATGTTTCAAATATTGAAGGATACAGGAAGGAAGTACAAAGAATGAAGAGTAATATAGAATTTATATGACACTAATCGGGGGTAAAATTGATAAGCCAGGGGTAACTTAGATAAGCATGTCTTTTCGACTGTCAAGCGCTCTAGTGGCCGAATGAAAGCTACCATCAACTGGGGTAATATCGGACACCGGTGGTAATATCGGCTACTCATGACTTGTTTACTGATAATAACATTAGTGCTCCTACAACAAATCATAAGCGGCTGATATTACCACCGGGGTTCAATATATCGCATATGTAAGTTCCACCAGGAGCGCTAATGTCAAAAACAAAAACATGATACGTGTACATTACACCATAAGAACGTGTGCTCATAAAAGTGTGTCTCGCGAGTTTTATATTGATTTTTATGAAAAAATGCTAAGAACAAAAGTTGTAACCCTTTTCACTTCCTATCAGATGAGCTTAATTTTGGATTTTTTGGATAACTTTTTTCATTGTCACCCTCCCATGTCACGTTTTCGTCCAAATCCACCAATCAGTGAACAGTATATGTTGTTTTCGGTAACAGTCACCTGGAGCGACTCCTTTGCATACATACGCGAAAATTACTCCAGTTGACTTTACTGATAACGATGCTAGCGCTCCTACAAGTCATGAATGGCCGGTATTACCACCAGTGTCCGATTTTTCCCCAGTTGACGGTCAGTGCTTGTTTTCATCTTATTGAAAAGAGGGTGTTTACTCCATATTCTTCACTTCGTATTAGTGATGTTGACTGTGTTGTCGTAATACGAGGGTAAATAATTTAAAATAGCAAATTCTTCACTAAAAATTTTGTTTAAACAAAAGTCAGCAGCGCCGGTTGGTAATGAAGATTTTTTTTAAATGTTCCTGTTGTTACAGACGTGGAAAGAAGTTAACAGCTGTTCATATGAAAAAAATGTTGTCTCGCCTCGAAGCCGCAGGACCAGAAGATTCCAAAAACGGGGTAACATTGACATCCTACAGTTATTAATTCATCATTTATCTTCTATAGTCCGTCTCAAGAAAGAAACGCATAACGTCATAATTTTTAGTGGGTTTGCGGGGACAGGAAAAGGCTGCAATTCACATCAAGCTGCAGTGACGTGAAACAGAGCAGCAGATGAGATTGATCCAATAAGCAAAATATTGACTTTTTTTTGGCTAAAATGGGCGTTTTCATGCTTTTATACCCAAAATGTGCGAAAATATGCGCTATAAACTTTCACCATTTGTCTTAGAATTGCATGAAACGTGAAAAAACTGCGATATGCGGTATCTGCTGCAGCAGGAGAAAACATGCGGTATTTATCATATAAATCCTAGCCCTAAATTATCATGATTGGTATTTTTTAAGCGTTTTTTCCTATTTCTTGTAGCGTGCGGTTTATTTCATCCCAATAAAAATAAAACCGATTTTCAGAGAATTTAAAGCGGACAGATCTAGACCCCAGTCCCCCAAGAAATTTTAAAACTGCTATCAGCTACCAACATTTGATAGTTTTCCTTCCAAATATGAGAGTATTACAAGCGCACATCTTGTTCATCTATTCACTGATAGGGACAGTACGGGTTTAAATTTTGACACTCATCAATAATGCATTTGAATTCCATAATAACACTTCGAAACTTCAATACAACCACTCAGAGGCAAAAGCATTCTTCTTAGCTCACAAGAAACTATTCCTTAAAATTTTTCTAAAGCAGGGCTACATTTCATTGTACTTATCTAAGGGTTTCCTTAGATGATGTACTTTACAATAATTCCAAAACCTGTGTATAGAAAAAAAAAAAATTACAGAAACAGTTAATTCAATTTTGCCAATTAAAGCTACTAAATTTACGAACTCTTAAAAGAATTTTCAACTGTAAGGAGTGGTGGTTATCAGAGTGACCTCTGGAAATTCAACAAAAAAAAAAAATAAATATGACCTTATTAAATTTGAAAAAACTAAAAATAACCAGAATTGGAGATCATTTGCAATTTCCCCTCATTTTTTGTGCTTTCTTTAAACACTACTCGTTAATATATACTTTCAACCCACCCCCTCCATAAAAAACTTGAATTTTTAAATAAATGGAGATAAATAAGGAGTAACACAACATTCTATTTTCTTCTCGCTTTGCCCGATTATAGCACTCCCCCCTCAACTTGTTTTATAACATTCAATTGCACTACACAACAGCATAAAAAACAATGGGATAAGATTATATGATTTTATCTATATTTTGAATGCTGAATACGATAGCGTCAATCATTTTACTCAAGAACCTCTCGTTTTCCATATTCAAAATTAAAATTTCATCATCATTTTCTAGTTTTATTCTTTTTTGTCGTCTACGAATAGTTACACTGATACTGATAACAATACTGAACGCGCATAGTTGTTTAATCAGTGGCATTCTTGATGATACTAAAATTCGCGTTTAATATAGGAGATGAGAGAAAAAAAATTAACTATAATCCAAAAATTAACATGGGTGTTGAATTCCTCGTGGAAAATGCTTATTAAATCATATGTTCTCATATCATTGTTTTTTTGTTTTTTTTTTTAAACAAAATATTGAACTGTTGTGCAGTGTTATTGTCATTCTCAGACACAAATGATTAGCTAGAGTTGCATTGGAGGTTTTTGCTGCAGTCTGCCGGAAAATTGAATTTCAGTTTTAGTTACAGTACACAACGGAAGCACAAAATAAAGGAAAAAAAGAGTTTTCTCTACAATCAGCAGAATTTTCACCTCAAAAATGAAAAAATGACCTTAGATGACTGCAGGGTGATCACTTTTCTTCCTTATTTTTTTTATATTCATTTTTCAATTTTTTCTCAATGAGTAAGCCTACTGGCTGGAAGTTCATTAATGAGTGTTGTCACTCAATTTTGTTCTTCAATTTCTAGTACCGTAATTTTCTACTAATAGGCAGATAACAAAAATCTTATATATAGAACTAAACACGTGTACTAACCACCATGATACTTCTAAATTAAGCAATTTTATTAAGAATTTATTTTTTGAAAATTCCCTGGCTTTTCCCCGGTTCCCAGAAAAGTGGCCATCCTGTAGACTTAAAATGGAAAAAAATGACCAAGTGGTCTCCCCGAGGTTATGCCAATTAAACACTGAAATTTCAGAACTTTCCAATAAAAAATTGGCAAAATTCTGCAGCTTCTAAACCATTTCTTCTAAAATCTCATATTATTGAGAAGGGGGGGGGGGTCAAATTGCAACATCGTCGGGCGCAAAAATCTTTTTTAAAGCCCACTTCCCACCCCAAATAAAACTCCATGATCTGGAACAAACAGTTAACCAGTCAGTAAATGATGTTACACACCAAATCAGTACCTTGTGTTCCGGATTTTTGTATAAAATTGATGTTTGTTAAAGTGGCTGCACTGGCTGTGTCCCTAATACGTTGTTACCACTTTTTCCGTGTTGTTGTTCCGTTTAGTTGTGTTATGAAAATTCTAGCCTTAAATACAGCCTTATTTTTACGCTTGGTTCGCCTATACCTAATTTCATATCTCACTACCTACAGAAATGGTCCTTCGGGCCGGATTCAAACCAACCTATAAGCTATTTTACAAGCCAACCAGTCCAGAGAGACAGACAAGTGAAGCATGAAGCATTAAAAAGGGACGAGACGACACTCCCTTCATTGATGCAACCCCCACTACTCCGTAATACCAATCAGTACCATTCGTTCAGACATGTCTACCAACCTTCGACATATTCACGGTTTTTACTGAAGAAAACTCTTACCCCACCTTACTAATCGGAATGACCAAATCTAACTGATACGATAGAATGACTCTGGTTAACATCACGATGAAGCAGACGGCGGCTGCGTTTTCAAAATCCGTGAACTGAGCCTCGCAAGGTCTGAATTCAACGCGCCATCCGATGTTTGAATTCGGCGGCGGAGGTTTGAACCTCATAGTCTGCCAGTTCGTTGACTGTATATTCTGGAAATAGGCACAAATGTGGGTCACATCGGATTTTCGAGAAGTAACTCGCAATACATCGATACACGGATGCACGAAGGAAATGCGTCACGATAAGCCCAACCAGGTCAAATGACGCTGACAGAGCACTCGCATTCGAAAATACGCCGTTTGGTATTTACCTCGAAGTGATCGGTGTCGATTTCGTCATCCTGATTAACTTTCTCACTGAACAGAGAAACGGTGTCACGTATAAAAAGATGTGCAACGTGTTGAGCGAGCAAATGGTCGATGTTCGCGTTCCTCAATTTCTTGTAGATTTTCTCGTCGTAGATTAATGGTATATCGTTGAATCTAAAAAACGTCATCATATTAATACCATCAATTATCCGGTTTTTGAGAACCACTGTGATCACACCACAGGTACATACTTAGCTCCGCATTCCGATAAATACGAATCGACCGAATCGTATCTCGACTTGGGTATCACAAATTTATCGTTTTTCAGCGGTTCTAAGCCTCGTTCCTCTTTGGTTCGACAGTCGACAGACCCGGATATCACTGACCACCTGCAATCCACGTCCGTCAGATATCCTCTGAACACTGGAGAAGCCGCGGTCAAAGCCAACTGTTCACCAAGAATAGATATCCAACTTGATTACCGTGTTTTACGAATATTCGTAGCAAAAGAAAAACCTCATACATATCCTCACTAGAAGGTGAAGTCCAAGACTGCAACAAGCGAATCGATTTTCTTTCCTCAAAAGGTAGGCGGATGGGTGGGGATGAATGGCTTCAATTTTACTGGTGTTAACCAAAAAGCAGAAAATAAAGGCTGGGATATGCTGAATGAACCACATTGCGTTTTTTGTTTTTTAAAATACTTCGTCTGCTCACTATTAGAAATAGAATAATGAACACTGACGGATGAAGAGAGAAGAACGAGACGACCACTCCCAAAGTTTTGATTTCATGATTTAACCATTTTTAATAAATTCTAGTTTTCCAATCACGGGCAATAAATCCTTATCAGGGTCTTCCAACTCAATTATAACTTCCACTATCTTGACCCACAGATCGGTTCAATCGCAAGAAAAGAACATGGCGACGATTGCACAGAGCAAATGCACGCTCTCAATAATAAACTGACCATTATGGGACATAACGGTGTCAGCTGGTCGTAAAGTCTTCTAGCTTCTTCAATACAGCAAGCCTGCGCAAAGAACGGAACACTTATACAAGAGCAGATAAAGTGACTATATAAAACTCAAGTACTCATGTGCGAAGTACAGTACCTGGAATGTGAGTTGTAGGCAACAACATCCCATTCCAAAACCCATGGCGTCTAAGTATACGTGATCTGGTAACGCAGCTTTGCTCGATTCTCCATCATCTCCTAGCGCTCGTAAATCCTCAATGAATGGTGATGGTGTTTTGATATCTTTGAAAACTGCCAAACCAAAATTCAGATATTTAAAGAATGCGACATGTTACGCCTGAGATGATAAATGAGAACGACTACCTTCAGCGAGCTAATGACTTTATAAATCAATAAAGCATAATTTTTTCTCCATTACTTCTAAATTTAGTTCATGGACTTTTATTATAGAGGAAATAGTGAATGAAAGAAGTGTTTCAAACTGAACAAATGAATGATACGAATCTGACATGAATAATGCAAGATAAAGTATGAACCCTTTCAATGTAGGTATCAAGTCGGAATTCGGAAAGAATGGGGAAAGAAGTACCCTACTTTCAAAACTAGAACAGGCATACATTTTAGATTTCTTCGGCCTTGAACTGGAAGTTGATTGTACATAGGAAATAGTAAGTATTTATAAGCGTATCAACTTCAACTATCATAACTCAATTACTATCAGTAAGCGATACCGACATTCAGCAGCAGCGGGAAATAAATCTTTGCCAGGGCTATAGTATTCGACAGAGATCGAAGATTCAAACCCCTCTCCAAGCTCCCAAGCACACTATTTTCATCTTGGAAATGTGTTAAAAAATCAAACAGTTTCATTTTCCCATGTCGTCAAATCTTCAAGCTTAATGAGATTTACTTTTTGGAGTTCGGGAAACCCTCAAAGACTATGTTGGAATTCGTTAGGATTCTGTTCACACTTATTAAAACACTATAAGGTATCTCAAAACTATATTAAGATAATTCATGATTGTGAGGCGACTCATAAAAGTATCTTAAGAGTGTATTATAATTTGATAAAACTACTTACGGCTGTGATCAGCCACAAAACATCTGACTGTGATATAACTCATCAAAGTATTTTAAGAATGTATTACAACTCGACAAGGTTACTTAAGACTGTGTTCAGCCTCATTCAGATTTTGATTGTAAATACGATTCAAAAGTATCTCAAGAATTTATTACCACTCCATAAGATTGCTTAAGACACGTTCTGTCTCATTCAGATTCTGATGGTGATATGACTCAAAAGTATCTCAATTTATTATAAGATTATAACTCGATAAGATTACATAAGACTGCGTTCAGCCTTGGTAGGATTTTCATTGTGATATGATTCATAAAAGTATCTTAAAGAGTGTATATAATTTGATGAGATTACTTAAGATTGTGATCAGCATCATTAAGAATCTGACTGCAATATGACTCATAGAAGTATCTTAAGAATGTATTACAACTCAACAAGATTACTTAAGACGTGTTCAGCGTCATTCAGATTTTGATTGTAATATGATTCAAATGTATCTCAAGAATGTATTACTATCTTAAGAGCAAATTATAACATGATAAGACTACTTACAATTGTGATCAGCCTCATTAAGAATCTGACTGTGATATGCAACCCATAAAAATATCTTAAGAATGTATTACAACTCAACAAGATTACTTAAGACGCGTTCAGCCTCATTCAGATTTTGATTGTGATATGACTCAAAAGTATCTGAATTTATTATAAGTTTATAACTCGGTAAGATTACATAAGACTGCATTCAGCCTCATTAGGATCTTGACAGTGATATGATTCATAAAAGTATCTTAAGAATGTATTAGAACTAGATAAGATTATTTAATACTATGTTCAGCCTTATTCAGATTCTGATTATGATAGACTTAGAAGTATCTTAATAATTTACTATAACTCCATAAAATTATGTAAGACTGCGTTCAGCCACAGTAGGATTTTCATTATGACATGATTCATAAAAATATCTCAAGAGTGTATTGAGATGTTAACCTGAGTTTCCAAAGTTGGTATCCCTGCCGGCAATAACGAGGTGATAAGGTACAAAAGGGGGATGATTCCACAAAATCATCCCCCTTTCAATTCTTATCAGTTGTTCTTGCCATTGTCACCATACCACAATACTAGCGCTACCTAGGTGAAGTTAACATCCCAATTATCAGAATAACTTGATAAGATTACTTATGACTGATCAGCATCATTAAGAATATGCCTGTGATATGACTCATAAAAGTATTTTAAGAATGTATTACTATCTTAAGAACATATCACAACTCAACAAGATTACTTAAGACTGTGTTCAGCCTCATTCATATTTTGATTGCGATACAATTCAAAAGAATCTCAAGAATTTATTATCACTTGATAAGATTCCTTGAGTTAGTATCCAGCCTTGTTAGGATTTTGATAGTGATATGATTCATAAAACTATCTTAAGAATGTATTAGAACTAGATAAGATTACTTAAGACTGTGTTCAGCCTCATTCAAATTTGATTATGATACAATTCAAAAGTAACTTTATAATTTAAATATTATAACTTGATAAGATTACTTGAGATTGTGTTCAGCCTCATAAGGATTTTGCTTGTGATATGATTCATAAAAGTACTTTAAGAATGTATTGTAACTTGATAAGGTTACTCAGAATGGTATTCAGTTTTATCAGGCATTTGATTGTGAGACAACTTATAAGAGTATCTTAAAGATGTACATGATTAATAAGATTACTTAAGACTGTGTTCAGCCTCATTAAGAATTTCACTACAATATGACTCATGAAAGTAACTTTGATTATCTTAAGGGTGCACTATAACTTGACAGGATTACTCAAGACTGTTGCAAACCTCAGTAGGCTTGACATGGGACTATGTTGAGACTCGTTAAGAAGGCTTCATTCGACTAAATCAGGACTCTAATACTTTTCATGATACACCATGAGGGTATTAAGATCTTTTAAGGCTTTTCAGACTGTTTTAAGACTCACTGAAATCGTGTTAGGAATCCATAAAATTGTGTAAAGATTAGTCAAAACTCATCAAAACTGTTTAGAGTTGTTTTTGGAGACGCAAGGTCTTTCTGTAAGGCTATACTGTATTAAGATTTATTAGGATTCAAAATAAGGATAAGACTTATTAAGACCGTGTTGAGGCCCGATACGGTTTCTCAAACAGTTCTAAGACTCATTAAGGTGGCGCTATGAATCGTTAAGATCGTGTTAAGAATGCTTAGAATCGCGTGAACTCATTAAAACTACATTCAGACTCGTTAGGATTATATTTACAGTTAGGATTTCTAAAATAACTTCATACTATTCCATTTTAGTCTCTGTTAAAACTCAATTGTAAATGCATTAAGACTGATTACAGTTCCTCAAAACCCATATTAAGACTCAGTATGACTACATTGAGACTTCTGTGTTGTATTTTTAGACTAGTTACAACTCTTCAGAACAATACTGAAACCGAAGTGGACTTCTTCAACTGTTTTGAGATACATTAAGATTATGCAGAAACTCACTCAAATACATCAAGACCATGTTCAAGCTTTTTAAGATCGTATTAAGACTGTTCAGAACTCTCTAAAATTCGTTAAGATTCATTATGACTAGGTAGAATCATAGAACTGTCTTTTGACTTATTAAAATTGTGCAAAGGCTCATTAAAATTATGTTCGGAAGACATTTACACTATTTACTATTATATTAAGACTAGTTAGGACTCCTTCATACTATATTAGAACTTTAAGATCCTGCTAAACCTCATTCAGGCTGGTAAAGACTTAAGTTCGACTATGTTAAGTCTCATCAAGATTCTATAAAACTATGCTAAGACGATAATATTGTATCAAGACAAGTCAATACACGTTGGGAATGTGTTAAGACTCGTGAACATCCATAAAGACTGTTGAAGACTCGCTATAACTCTATTAGGACTCGTCAAGGCTCCTTAAGACAAGGTTAAAATTCGTTATACAATGTTCAGACTAGGTCAAACTCCTCAAAACGGAGTTAAAAATCGTGAATACTTCATAAAGGCTCAACAACTCCGTTAAGAGTATTCCTTAATTATGTATTAAAACTCCCCAAGACTATTTTAGACGATGTTAAGACTTATTGAAACCCTTTTAAATTGCGTTAGAATCTATTCAGATTCTTAAGATTGCGTCAATGTACTTGATAAGAATGCTTAAGGATAGATCAATACCGTTAAGGTAACTGCACGCGGATGTGTGGGGAGAGCAAAAGAATCATCCCCAAATTTGTCGTGGTACATATCTTTACGAAAGTAAGAGAGAAGCATATCTCAACTAAAAAAAATAGGTCAAAGTTGTCGATTTGACCAGGACCGGTTGGTAAAATTGACAGACAATTTGTTTTTGCAGGTCGATTGAAATGTTGGTGTAAAGTTGATAGCATTTACTCCATCAGTTGGCATTTTTTCAAGGTTTGCCCTTCTCCCGGCTTAAAAAATTGACTTTACATGTCCGTGCAAGATTTCCAAGGTTGAACGGTCATCAGGCAAGATTCCCACTCTCAAAATTCCTTTTGAACTAGCTGGCCACCGGTGAACGGGTATTTTTTAAATCAACCCCCCACCCACACACACACAAACAAACATCATAAATAAGAAGTTTTACATGGTCAAGATTCTTCAATATTTTTTGTATTAGTCGGCCATGATGTACACGTGTGATTTCCGCTGACCGCGTTGCAAAATGCAATTACTTGCCACGTTTTCTGTATAACTAGTTGAATATTGGCAAAAGAAGACAAGCCTCAAATAAATGCCAAATGTCGCGGAACATTGATAATTGCTGCAACAGACATTCCAATAAATCATCGCGACCATAACACTGGCCGTGAAAATATTACATCACGCCAACAGACTCCGTGGCAAACACGTGAACATTCAAGCAATTATATACGTACATCCACAGGTCATTTGCTACGAGTTGATCACTAACCTTGATCATTTTATTTAATAATGTGACATAATTATACGCTTGGACGCCCCGGCATCGCGACTACATTACGTCGAAAATCAACTGAAAGTTTAGGTTCGTTATTCGGAGGCCGAAACTAAAATATTCAATATTTGTTTTAATTTTTATAGTCGCGTATCTTGGTAACCCCAACTATGTAACACGGGTTCGTGACTTTTTATGCGTCGTCACTTCCGTCCAGCATTTGAATGTCCGTGAAATTTGTCTACACCTTATTAGTTATTCATGATTTTAAATTATCGATCGCGACCAATATGAGCACATTTCTTGAATGCAAGCCTGAACTAACGAGTTCTCTACTTAAAATATTTCAATATACACACAGTAGGTATAGACACAAGGAATTGAGAGACCTGAAAGACCTCAACTCTTTGAGCACTGATAGGGTTGAAGGTTTTAACCAAGAATCAGTTCTTTGTTCTCCATTTTGTTCGAAAACAAAATGACATGAACAATCGAAGACAGTGAAATTTTCGCTGCTTCTCCATTCTCATAGAATATTCAAAAAATCATATTTGTTTTCCAGGCTCAGCTATCCCTTCAATTGAATGGTTACTCACTTGGTAAGTTGATGGCTACTTTCTCTCCTCTCCGCTTCCTGATATTTCTGGTCAATGTTGCAAATCTGGGATGGTCTGGAAAAATAGCTTCTTGTGGAAAAAATAAGGAATGTGATGCGCCGCCATTTGGATTTGGCTGGTGAATCGGCCAGGTGAAGTTTGGACAGCCTAGCCTACATCCAGTCAAAAATTTAAGGCTCCATGAGATATAATAACAAAAATGGAAGTATCAATTAAATACTATCTATGAGAGAAATTATCTGATAATGAATTAATTAAAAAAATTATATTCATTCATTCTGCGATATCATGTAGTGTGACTGATACAGTGCATAATCTAATTACTTAGCAGTATCTGAATGAATAGAAACCTTGACGATGAACAATGATTCGTATCGTTTTTCCATTTGAATTAATATTCTCGATAACCCACACTATGAGCTAGGATACAGAATTGGAACAAGTATTTTCAAGTAGAACTTGTTCACCTTGGGAATGCGGTAATACTCATGAGTATTTCATCTTTCTCTAAAAATTCTTGAACCTCTTCTCTACGATATTTCATATTGGCTTCAACGACGTTAAAATGGGCGGTTAAACCTCCATACGGTTTGCCAGGAGTACCTTCGATCATATACGCCGCGTATTCTGGTCTCCATAACGATTTGACACTTCTGTACTCACACAAAACAATACGGTATTATTACTATAATGAAATAGGGTCGAAAAATTAATGATAACTAGATAATGATCAACTCACTCTGGGTTTTGTAATTCTTTTTCATTCAATATTTTCAAGATCTCGGCACCTCTCAAACTCAGTCGAGCGATTTTATTTTTGTGATCAAATTTGACTATTACATACTCGACCTGCAACGAAGGAAACAATTATTTTCCATTAAAAAAAAATCAAATATTTGGAAGAATATCTCTTAGGTATTCTTTTAACGGATTAAATTTTCTCCAACTTCGCAGACCGAAGTAAAAACTCCGTTGCAGCAACACAGTTCAATTTTAAAACACACATTCGCGTCGTCCACTACATTTCACAATTACTTCCAAATATGGTGATTTCTACAGAAGCCGGATGGAGCAACGTAGGCCTGAAAATCGAGTTGACTCAGCTACTTACCTCGTCACCAAATTTCAAAATATCTCCAGTTTTATCCTTCAGTCGGCGGTATAGATTGATAAATTGAATAATTCCATGTTCTCGTACGTGTTCTGCCAGACTTTTAGTCTCTTCCCAAGACAGAGGATTACCTTCGGTTAGTAGTCCCATAACAGAACAGAATTCGTCGAGATCAGTGTAAGAGGGAAAATTCAAGTAGTTTTTCAAAATTATGAAGAATTGACGTTAGAATTTCTATCACCTCGGACACAACGATAAATTACAAAAAATTAATGTATCCGATAACGGTATAACTGAAAACTTTTCAAACTTTTCGCAGAATTGACAAGAAATTCGTGACCTCTTCGAACGTCTAGCCCGCTACCTTCTGCTCTGAATCACGATTCTTGGATTTCTTGCGAAAAATCTTGTTTCAAAATATTGCAATCTTGATAAGCAACAGGGTTGTCACGACATGCACTTGAAAATAGTTGAAAAAACGAAGTAAGGTCACACTGATCTGATGCACATTTTTGAAACGTTTGCACGTTTGGTTGGCAATCCCGCGAAATTATCTAACGATAAGTAAAATTTCCACTTTTCCAGTTGCAAAAGCAAACTAGAGAAAGAAGAAGATAAATATCTACAAAATACGTATACTTCCTGTAAATTTAGGAGTTTTGGAAATTACTGGATGCCGCGATCCCTCTGAAAATCCATGTGTAGTGTCTGAGTAAATAATACCGAAGTTACATCGCAGTCTACAAATACGGGCGACCGGTATGGAGTCCAACAAAACGGTCGCTTTGAGAGAGTGCAGGCGATTATTACGGTTAATTAATTGCGATGCAGTAGTCGAAACGAATGATGAAAAATTATGCGATGTGCTGTTCCACTCAGAAGAGAAGAAAACAATTCTTCTGTCCTGGCTGATACAACGTTTATACTCCCCTGGTATGTATAGCATCCATTGAACGAATCTTCCCTCGTTGAAGGTAGCTTAACCAAATTCTTTCTCTAGAAACCTGTAAGATGAATTCATTTGAGGAACTACTATCTATGTTCATTCCAAAGAAGGACCAGAAGAACTTCATGACGGTATGTGCGTCAATTCTTACTGTGCTCTGCTTAATCATAATGGTATCTTCCTCGGTTCGTGTATTACTATTAGCGCACGTTCATCAACAACAGATCTACACATAGCTGTATACTTTCATTTTTCTGGTTTTGACCACGTCCTTGCCCGACAAAATTCCAGGTAGCGTGTATGAACCAATTGTATTGAATTCTGATTATACATTTTGATAACTTGGATTCTAGGGAACAATGCCCATTGCTGAGCAGTATAAAAAGTGGAAACTCACGATGACCACGTTACATCGGCTGAATGAAAGGAAAACTGCGGCCACCACCGACGTGACCAGACGCGTATTAGATGGCTCTCTCTTAAATAGCTTCGAGGTAGTTTTAGCTTCGTAATATACGGATATTGTTACATTAGTCATTTCTACGTATCGAATTATCGTACTAGAACATTCCAACATCACTTTGAGTGGAATAATTTGACCATAGGAGTCGTGGAATGAAAAATCTTACAGAAAGCCGGGAAAAGCCGAATTCACGCTCTCGCCGTTGATGACTAACACTCGTTGTACTATTCCTCAGTTAGAAAGGCAGTTGCAGCAGGCTGGTGAGCTGCTGAATGACCTAAATTTGCACACCAAACAAGGAATAGTTAGTATATTTACAGTTTTAAATAATACCATCGTCTGGGGTGACTTGATCATTTGGAAAAGACGTCACCCTTAATCATTTTTCTCTGCTGGAGGTAACAATTATGGAATGCACGCAGTAAATGGTTAATCTTTCGAAGTTGTCAGCAATAAAAAAAAAATCTATTTTTTACATGAACAATATAGTTGACCTGATTCTAACATCCATCGCATATTGCCCCACGTAGTAATTGGTTCGCGAATGGTTTATCTACAGGAGCCACTGGATACAATAAACATTCACAATGAAACCGACACAGTACTTGACGAGTTCAACCGTGCCGATCAGCTGTTGAATAAAGAATTGGATGATCTTCTCCTTTCTCGAACTGAGTCACGCGAGAATCCAGAAAGCCATTTCTTTACTAGATCTACTTTAGATGAATCTGTTGTCAAGGACGTGAGGAACAACCTTAAAACCTTGCTCAAGGTTAGTTTTCGTAATCAGTGTTTCATCTGTACTTCTAAATTCTGAAACTAACACATATTTTCCGATTTTAGGCCAGTAATACTTTACAGCTTCTTCGTGGAGTCGAATCATTCCAGCCATCGGTGGCTTGAGAAACACTATGTTTCAAACTTTCATTTATAACCGAAGACTCATCTGTCTAAACATTATCTCAAACTCGTCAAGTGTAATTGAAGTTTATATTAAAATAATTATTTACATTCACTTTGAATTGTGTACATCAGCGGAGGGGGAAAAAACGGTTCGTATAGAAATGCCCTTTGATATTGCTACAACGCCGCCTTCGAAGTTCAAAGACGATTTCAACCCTGAAAACATCATGATCCGAGTCACTTTAGCAGCCTATCAGTACATCCCGCAACAATTTAAAAAAAAAAATCGAACTAATAAATCAATACTTCATAAAGCATGTACTCTGTCTTAAATACACATATTACTATAAATAATAAAACATTATATTCCATACCACTGGAAAGGGTATCAAAAGTTAAATATTTGGCATAGAGTCCGTCGCGGTTTCCGGCCCTTCAGAATGCAGAGCCGCTATCATCGCTTCTATATCCAAACCTATACTAGGTTCTTTCGGGGCTTCATCGTCCACGGGTTGGGTCTCGGCTTGTGAATCGACCTGCGTGAAATCAACGTCCGCTGTTCGGGCATTCTCGACCTCGGCCTTCGGTTCTGCATTCACGGTTTCATCTTTGACGTGTTCGTTAGCGTGATTAGCGAAATCAACGTCGGTGTTAAATGAGTCTGAACAGTTGTCACAAGAATACAGAGCTATCGAAGGTGGTTCGCTCGTGTCCATTTCTTCTTGAGAACCCGGATCCTCAGAACTTTCTTTTGGTGTTTCTTGGTTTTCTACTTCTTGCTGTTCAGTTGGCTTCGTGCTCGATTGCTCAGCCGGCTCAACCGCATCTGTTTTCTTAGCCGCCGGGGGTTGTTTCTCTTCCTGCGTCTGCTTCTGCTCCATCGTTTTCCGGCCAGCGGCGGTATGGTCTCTGCTAATGTGCTCCAAACACTTATTTCGGTCGTCGAATGATGCTGAACATACCTGGCACCTAAATACGCGTCTACGAACGGATACAGGCGTCTTTGAGGTCAACAGGGGAGTCGAAGTGGCCGATCCTTTATCGCCGTCACCCTCCGGCTTGTTAGCTCGAATGTGGATCTTCATGTGCAATCGCACATTACTCAGTTCTTTCGACTGGTAAGAACAGAAACCGCATTTGTAGATCTTTAGTTTGGTCACATTCTCGGCTGGTTTAGCGGGTTTCGGCGTCGTCACGATTTTGCTGGGAGGCGGCGGCTTCTTTTTAAACAACGGCGTGCTAGTCGCAAGGGTATCCACGTTACCTTTGCGTCCCTCATCTTCATAATCGCTGGCGGAATCCGTTTTCAAACCATTAGGCAAAGCCTGCTGAACACAGACAATAGAATTTGTTCATTCGATCTGGCACAATTTACAAACTAGAAATAAAGTCCGAGTTATTACGAGAGTTTATGTTGTAAAAACGAATGAAGACAGCCATACGTAGTAAAAATTACGAATATTTAAAAAATGCATTAAAATCGTTGCTTTAATGCAATTCTGTTACAGCAACATAACAGGGTTTCATAATCTACAAAGAACCATAACGTTACGTCGTTTAGCATAGTTCGTCATCTAACCGGCATATAATGAGCAATTTCGAATATCGATATCGAATAAATTTCAGTCCAGGTCAAGCCTCAGCAACGGTACCAGATAACTAAATTAGACACCGGATGCACGAACACACATCAAGAGAAAAAAGTACAGTTGTACAGTGCACTTACTTGTACAGCTGGAGCAGCGGGAGCAGGAGTAGGAGTAGGTGCAACTGGCGGAGCCTGACCATCGAAACTGATTTTGTATTTCTGCGCAATGTTCGTCGTTAATGCACGCTTTACCAACGACAGCTCATTTTCCAATTTATCCATATGATTTAATAACGACGCGCATCGTTTACAAACACAATCCTGTTCCGTCACTGCGACTACGTAATCATCGCCGATCAACTGGCTGATTTTCTCGGGTAAGGTAACTTTTGAGTGCGTCGAAACGCTGGACGCGAGGTTCACCTTCTCCCCAGTAACTTTCTGATCACATACGAAGCACAGAATCATGGCTTTATTCGCAACGTTAATCATCTTTGACATCATACAGTCACACTTCTGCAAAGTAAAACATTGATGGCATTAATGACAGCTGCATTTCTTCACGTATCCAATTGATAGGCTATACCGGCAAATTCCCGAATACTAATTACTTTCGAAAATACGAGTGATAACTGACGAAATAATCATTGAATCACACTGAAGATAGCATACACAACAGTGTTACTAATACCAACAACATACCTATTTTTTCACCAGTTCAGCGGGAATTGCCGATATTTAAAAAGAGGAAAAATACTTACATTAGACGCCGAGTTCCTGACAATTCACGAACTGGGGTTCAATAACAAAATGAAAATTGTATCTTTATAACCGGTTCAACGAGAAATCGTCACATTTATTTACATTCAACGAACACTCAATTTGAACAACAAAATCAGACGAGGAACGCCATTTGCACAAACGTTGAGTAAGCGAACGAAACATCGATATCGATGTCACAACGTGGCGAAAAAGAATTAAATTCATTTGTGTGATTTGTGAAATAACTGCAAATTCGTTCATTTTCGAATATATTTTGCATACGTTTGAATATTGACCGATCTATCTGAACAACCAAGAGTCGTTCATTTGTGTCGAATAAAAGAACTGAACAAAATGATTTGATTCGCAATCATCTTGGCCTTGGCGCCAAATCTCACGTCAAGTACTCAGTGAAGAATGCGCTAGTGTCGCCAAAACGCATCAAAGTTCGATCCTTCGTTTGGGGGTCGTTCAATTCAGAATCGTCAGCTGCCGGTGCCGGTGCCCTACAAAATACAAATTATGTCTGAAGAAACAGCCCATTCAATCGTCAACTTAAGGGACTTTCTTTCACGGGCAGACTCTTTTCTTGACGTAAATTTTCAACAGGACAAAACGATGATAACAAACAATTGTGAAGTCAGAAAAGACTTCTTCCCCGCGAAGTGGATACGTTTAAGGTACTTTTTAATTCGCGATTTGTACGATGGTCATTGTGGACAAGAGACAAGACGTCGAGGGAAAGTTGCGCAGTATTGATGATAAAATCGAGACTTACTCATTGATAGATAAAATTTGAAATTATTCAATATTCATTCGTTTTTACTAGTTTATAATTTTACTTCAAGTCACGGAAAATGACTACCGCAGCTCGTCCAACGTTCGAACCAGCCAGAGGTGGACAAGGAAGAGGCGAAAAAGATCTCAGTGCCTTGTCCAAGCAGTATTCCAGCAGGGATCTCCCTGGTCACACGAAATTGAAATACAGGTAATCACTTCAAATTCAGTGTCAGCAGCATCCATTAAACCTAATGACGTATTCCGGTGACTTGAACTTTCTAATTGTTACCTGTGGTACCATTCAATTCATTTATGTGGCATCTCAAAACAAATATCAGATTCTGATAACTTGGACTTCCTAATCGTTGTTTGTTCGATTGTTTAGAGAACATGGTCAAGGAACCGCCGAGGAATTGCAAAACCGTGATTTCCGAAGAGAACTGGAAGATAGAGAACGAGAGAAAGACAAAACTGTGAGAGGGAGGATACAAGAAGTTCCTCAGTAAGTACTCGGGATTTTCAAACACCACCTTCTGCTTGGACTCTTGTGTTTCAATTTTTCATATCATTGTAGTAAGAAGCCGAAATTCGAGCAGATTCCCACCGCCAACCTCGATGCAGATGATCCGCTTGATGACGACGACGATTCAGACGAATCCGACAGCGAAGATGATTCGGCAAGCTTACTCGCGGAATTGGCCAAAATTAAGAAGGAACGTGCCGCTGAGCAGGCGAAGAAAGTAAGTGGTGTAAATGAGTTGTCAGCGAAATAAATGCCGTTTGAAAGTAAGATCTGATTGAGAATTCGTCGTTGTAGGAACTAGAAAGGAAACAGGAAGAAGAAAGAATCCGTATGGAGAATATTTTGAGTGGAAACCCTCTGCTGAACTACTCGTCACAAGTGCCGAAGTCAGATCTCAAGGTAAGAACGATCAAGCATGGTAAACCATACGTCATTTCTAGAAAACAAGTTCATAGAATTATCAAGTTGCTTCCTGTTCTCGTATATTGAAACGAGTGACCGATTCACTATTTTTCGAGAAACGCATTATAATATTCATGTTCTTGTTCACAGGTAAAAAGACGCTGGGATGACGATGTAGTTTTCAAAAACTGTGCTCGCTCTGAACCCGAAAAAGGCAAAGAATTCATCAATGATTCGTTGCGATCCGAATTTCACAAGAAATTTATGGAGAAATACATTAAATAATTGTCCAAGATCTAATACAGAATATCCACCTATCCGATTCCAGATGTGTTCTGGTCTCTGGAAACGCAAGAACTGACTTTCTAATTGCCCCTTACAAAACCAATTGTAACTGTATATACTCGTATATTGTGCTGCACCATTATGTATTGTAAATAAAAGTACGTTTTTCAAATAAAACGAATCTATATTTCAAAATTGTTACAGACATTAATATGTTTTCTACCTTTCTATTGCGAATAATTAACAAAATACATTTTCGGCGGATACTCCATCCACAAAAGGAAGTTCGTCAACAAAAATCTTCGAATCCTCTGAAATTCGGGCTAACGGTGATTTCTTCGCATCAGTAGCCACATTTTCTCCGTTTCACTGACATCGGTTTTTTTTTACACCGGGGCGGGATGATTCGCTTCGTTTCGGTGTACACGGTCATCGCAAATAACCTTGCTGTCAATCCGCAGCTTGCTTGTACGTGGCCAATGAAAAACTGCTCTCGCAGCAATGCCATCGCGGCCGTATGTACTGTGGTGCGTCGGCGCTGACATTCATTCGCAGCCGGTCAATATGAAAACTGTTACGTTCACTAACAACCGAATACACGTATTAACCAGTTCAGAGTAGTCTTTCATTTTCCGTTCCGCTGGATACGTAAAACCAAGTCACAAATGTTTACCAGTCTTACGACAATTCTCAATTCAATATAAACCAGATACATTACTAACAAAAAAAAAGAAGAAAAAAAGGTGAGAAAACAACGTAAAAATTTCGCGAAATACGCGAAATTACGTCCCAACCATTGCGAATTTAACGTAGTGGAACCGAGGTCGCTGCAAATACGAAGCCCAACCCTGAAAAATTGAAACTTCATTTCTGAAAACGTGATGAACGAAATGGGAGAACCACGATTGCTGCGGATACTGATACTTGTAAAGAAGGAATTGTATTCCCGGGAGGAAAATGGGGATGAGAGAGAGCGCACGAACGAGCAAAGATTCAGAATAGTTAACCAATGTTAACCACTCCGAATAAGAAACGGAAGAATGAAAACAATGGAGGAATCCTCAACCAGTAACCTCTTCACAACAGACTCGCTTGATAATCTGACAGCTTTAACGATGCGAGGGGATATTAATGTATCTGAACGGAGAATTTTTTACTACGTGAAAATGGATCCATATAGAAAACAGATAAATAATTGGAACAAAATAAATAAAAAATACGAATAAACTAAGGAAAACGGAGAGTGAACGACGGAGGAGAACAAACCTGGAGAGAACAAACGGGGAAAGTGGAATAGACAGGCGGAAGACAACCTGACTCGTATACCTTACCATCTGTGCGACGAAAACTGGTCTAATGAATATGATGAACAACTGATGGTGACGTGTGTTTGTTCCTTCCAGTCTAGCTCGACCGAACGGTCCTCTCGAACTTTTTTTCAGTTTAGAAGAAACCGACAGCAGCGAACACTCAACGTCGGCTTCGACGACGTTCTCTATCCCTTCGACGAGGATCGCGATCACCACCTCCTCTTTTCATCTGTCTATTTATATCGTCTAAATGTTTTCGCCTCGCTTCTTGCTTCACAGCAATCTGCAACGAGATAATGAAACGTATGATGGTTAACCGCTTTAAAAAATACTTCTCAGTTCAAGTTACTGACTACTCAACTTAGTAGCTGTTCTGTAGTTCACGACTGAAAATCAGTAGTGAACAACTAGTTTTCAATAGTTACTTTAGCGATGCATGCTCAACAATAATGAATTACAACCTCTTCAGAGTAACTTTAGTAGTCAACTGCAGAACATTAGCAGCACTCCAGTGATTCACAACTAAGTACTGAAAGTCTGCAGTGAACTACAAGCTTTTAGCAGTTCTGAATAAAAAATACCACTCATATTGTCGAAATAATACTCGATTTCAGTTCAAACTACTTAACTTAATGCCCAACTGAAAGTAAATCGATCACGACCAGAAGTAAATAGGGAATTATTAGTTTTCAGCAGTTGCTTTAATAGTTAACTAATAACAATTCAGTAGTTCACCACTGCTCAACAACGGAGCATTACTACTCAACAGTAATAATTTACTCAGGCTGCCCAGATACTTTTTGAAAGAAAAGAGTACCACAGGTAGTTCAAAAAAATTTTCTGGCAGACTCCAGGAATCTTTCTGGCCTACTCCCCCCTCCTCGATTCATTTTTTTCTCTTTTTAGATCGAGTCAAATATTGTTAAAAAGAAAAATGGGCTCGAAAAATTTCTATGCTTAAATTTCATTTATGCTTTAATCTCATTTAAACGATAATCTTGAAATAGATATTTCAGCAGCGAGTTCGTATTCCATCTTTGTGCAGATCATACATAACAAGAAAGACGTTGATAATAAATGAATTTAATTATAATAGATCAGTATCTGATTGATGGCCCCACAGTAGCTCAATGTGGTTTGACAAACTCTTTGACTATGTAGATAGAACTACGTTATATAAGCCCTTCACATAATTTTTATGTGTAATTATAACTGCTGACTCCTGACTGTAGAGCGAGTGTCTGTATTGCTCGATTAGCAAATTTTGGCCTTCACTGTCAGTCATCATTATGGTTATCTTTCATATCAGCTTCAGCATAACAAAAGAGTACTTATTGGCATTATGGGGGGAAAGACAGAGTTCTCTTTTTTTCATTATCCAAAGAGTATTTTCCTCTAAAAAGAGTATGATCTAGGTAGCCTGAATTTACTACTGCTCACCAACAGTACACAACTAAACAGTAGTGAACAGCTACGGTTTTTAGGAGCAGAGGCGTATCCAGACTTCAATTTAGGAGGGGGGGGGGGGTTTAAAATGTCTTTAAAAATTGTAATGTCAATATTTTCACACATTGTGCTCTATACCCTACCAAAATTTTCAATTTTCCTGATTTTTTGGAGGAGGGGAGGGGGGTTTACGACCCCCCGATATGCCACTGTTAGGAGTACTTTTGGTAGTGAACTACAAAGCATTGATAGCACTTCAGTACTTCATTACCGCTCATCCATAATAAAGAAGTGCTAAGAATGCAAAAAATAGGGGAGGCAGATTAGCTTATCGAAGGTTAAGAAATGAAATAAAGAGAGTGTAAAAATGTAAAGGAGGAATGGAATGGATGAAAGAAAAAAGCAAGGGTTGGGAGCCGCGGGAGCGACTCCGCTCCCAAGCCTGGCTCCCGTTTTTTTGCTAGGGAGCGGCTCCGGCTCTCGGTATAAGGGATGAGAAGCCGATTCAAAAAGCTTCTCTTCCGACTACCCCAAATTTATAAAAAGCTTCCGACTTCCTTCCAAGATGGAAAAACTTCCGGCTACCATTTTCAACGGCTTCCGACTTCCGGCTACTGGCTACCAACTACCAAGTCTTTGTAAGTCCGGTAAAATCGTAATTTTACAGGAGTGTTTTGAAGGTGATGTGCTTAAATTCAGAGTATATAAGGTACCATTTCAGACGTCAAAGTAATGTACCAGCAGACACTAGTATGGTACAGTGTGTGACACGGTTTAAAAGCCATATTATTCAGCTTCGGCTTTCAGCTATTTTTTATGACCTAATAATTAAAAGAAAAAGGCCAGGGCCCGATCTACTAACAGAAGTTCACGAGAAAGGAACCTAAAATAAATGAGTTTTTGGTCCTTAGTTGATTAATTCAGAAAAACCTCCCAAAGCCTAGAAGCCGAATAAGAAGCCGGATTGATATGGCCCATGCTTACAGCTTTTGGCTTTTACAAAATTGGCTGAAGCTATCGGCTTTCGGCTATCTCTGATTTGGCTGAGGCTTTCGACTTTCTGCTGAAATCAGAAATATTTTATAGCTTTTGGCTATTAGTTATTGCCTTTCCAGAATTTTTCCATCAATCAGTAATAATAATAACTGTAAAAAAGAGGCCGTATCTACCAGAGACGAGAAAAAAGCGGAAAACCGAAAGCCAAACCTTTTTTCCCTACAAGGTCAGAATTTGAAAACTGAAAAAGTCAACAGCGAAATCAGAAGCCAATAGTTTTCTCTGGAAACCCAGGAGTGTGATAGGCTGAAGACTTATTGGAAAGAGATCCAAAACAATAAAAACAAAGCCGAAGTCACAAATCACAACAGGCCAATTAAGAAGCCTAAAAACAATTGGCTTCTCTACGGGCTACTAGCTTCCAACTATTTCAGCTTCCCGGCTTCTGGCTTCCAAAAATGTTGCTCGAAACCGGCTGACAAACGGCTTCCGGCTGACTTCTCATCCCTGCTCTGTACTGCACTCAGCAACTTTTCCTTTTGTTTTTCTGTACAACACGCGAAATGGAAATCTCTGATGGGTATCTGACGAGAGCTCCTTTTTAACTGCAATTATGATGGTTGTGAAATAGAGGGACTGGTCGTTTCGTCAAATGGGCTTGAGATGAGTTTCCGTCGCAGGCGCGATTGTCAGCTGCCAACCCCTTCACCATGAGCCATAACCAAATGACCATGTGTGTTATCTATGTCTGCGCCTAATGCCCATGACAGCGGTCATAGTTCGACATTCGCCATACGGATTTAATCACGAAAAAATAACCAGATAGGGTAACAATGATTTTCGAATCTTCTCTTTCAACAGCAAATTTATTCGCGCTTACGCTCATCGACCTCCACATACATAAAACAAATACCTCCCTTTTCTCCGAAAAGTCGGTAAAATACAGCAGCGCCAAATCAAAAATTGTTCGAAGCCTAAAAGAAAACAAAAACGAAAAGCAGAAAAAAAGAAAAAACAAAACTCCCGAAAATCAAGTGAGAACAAAGTGGCGGTACGCTCAAATCGCAAACATGACCCTGAGCTCAATTACTGTCGGGAGCTGAGAGCAGGTTCTCAAAGCGCTGGCTCCCGGCCTTTCAGAAGAGCTAAAAGGGAGCTCGACTCTTTTTTGGGAGACCAGCTCTCAGTTTTCTCGGCTCTTTGGCTCCGGCTCCACTCTCTGTTTTTAGGAGCCAGCTCTCGGCTCCGAAAATGGCCGGCTCTCAACCCTTGGAAAGAAGCGATAAGATAGAAGAATTCATCAATAAAGGACAAATAATCTTGGCGAACAGAAAAATAAAAATTTGGAAAAAGAAGGAAGAAAGCAAGTAATATAACAAATAAGGAAGGAGAGTGGAGAACACCATTGTTTATCAACTTCAATCAGTCCTAATCCTTCCCAAAGATTTCGTCCAATTTTCTCTGTAGCGTCAATCCGCGTGATCCTGGAATCTCACCGATTTTTACACGGATATCATCCAGCAATTCAAGTTGCACCATGAGGAAAAGGCCCATTGCCTCCAAGTATGTGATTTCCCCCAAGGAGGAAAGACATATGAATTAATGGAATGCCAATTGAAAGAGGAGTGTAGCTTTTTGAAACAACATTTTTAGATTTTCTGCGTATTTTGAGCCAATGGATAGAGCATTGACAACTTCCAAAAAATTATCGTGGTTTTCTGAAAAAATTGAGCTGCTGCGATCCGCGTCCCTCGCTGCGCAAGCTGAAATCCATACTCATTTCCCACCCTCCCTACTCATCCGATTTAGCCCCGTGTGATTTTCAATTGTCCCCCATGTGGAAGCGAGACCGAAAGAGTAATCATTACGCCTCAGACGACAAGATGAAGGAGGCACTGAAGTCTCGTATCAAAGAAAAACATGAAAATTTCTTCGTGCATAGAATAAAAAAAACTTGAACGTTGGGAGAAATGTATAAGTGTTAATGGCGACTATGTAGAAAATAAGTATACAGAATTGCACTTTCAATTCTTTTTGGTCCCATCCCGATATCTCTTTCCATTCCCCCTCTACGGTCGTGGTGTGGTGGGACGTACGATGATGCACGCATGCCAAACTGGCCCCTGAGACACAGCACCCCTGGCCTCGGAAACTACCCTTTCGAGTATCGCATCAGTGGCCGGAGGGAGACGACGCCGCGATACAACGTGAGTCGCAGCCGTGGATAGAGAACAAAATATGTAACGGTACTGATGACTGCATATTACTTTTCAGACGCCCAACGTAATTGGCTCAGTCGTTCGTACACACTTCTCATTTTATTAAAATTGAGGAATATCGACGGTTCAAGTTTTCGAACAGCACCGACTCTTACGGGACATGTTCCTTCTGAATTATTGTACTTTGAAAACAACTGCTGATTTTTTGAATGTTTTGGGCAGTGGAGATCAATTTTCACTTCAAAACATAAAACTGGGACATACACACAACACGCATGCACTAAGGTATCGGCCATCTATGTTTCAGGACCCAAAGACGTAATAAACACAACCTTTTGTAACCACAACAAAGCTACACACCTACAATATTGACCTTCTACAAAAACTACGCTTGCAAAATGTAGATAACAAACCTGCTCATCTGAAAGAGGTAACCAGTAGATACTGGGCGAAGCTTTCGTCCTTTTAAATAAGTCGTCTAATAATTTGGCTTCCGCTGGTGGCTGCGTATCGCTGGTCACTTTCCTGTGTCTTTTTGCTGCAAACACAATCGTTAATATGAGCCACCAAGTCCGAGGTAAGATACTTTTGACGTACGCCATCCTCAAAAGCATCCAAACTCACTTCTAGACTCGTCATCGGAAGGTTCGTTTCGTTTCCGTTTATCACGTCTCGTCCGGCCTGATGCATCCGTTTCAGGTTCCTTCTTCAAATCAGGCTGCTCGTAAATCATCTCGTCAGGATGAGCTGGTTTACCAATATCCCATTCGCGTACATCTTTCATCTGCAATCGAGTTCACGAATTATTTGAAATACTATAAATCTAGTACCTGATATGTTTCAAACTGAATGTACGGGTTAATTGATTGTGGCCCTCGAGAACGCACCTTTCTGGGCCTCTCATCATACTGTTCAAAGTGCTTCTTCCAGTCGATACGTTTCTGCACCAAATCGCTATTGTGATTGGCAATCACCAGCGGTTCCGTTTTCCTCGGTATTTCCGACTCGTGAGTCTGTGCCTGTGCGGCCAGTAACTCGTCCTGAGTGGCGAAATGAACACTCAACACTTTGGGATTATTGACCGGCCATCGAATTCCGTGTAATGCATGTCGAGTTTCAGTCGCCTGGTCGTCGGTTTCGAACTGTAAGTCAAAACAAATATTCGTCAACTAAAACCTTTTCCATTTGTTTGTTTGGTAATCAATACGTGACACGGCCGGACATCTCACCTGCACATAACATTTCGATTTAATAGAATCGATCCAAAAGCCATCCTCGACTATTTTGCCGGTTCGCTGGAGCAATTCTCTCAGCTGGTTTACCGTAAACGGGCGAACTAAATTAGTTATGTACAGCACGGTCTTACCTTCACCATTGACTGGTTTACTACTTTTCGCGTATCGTTTACTTGCTGCAACATGAATAGTTCGTATGCTAACATGAACATTTCAATAATGCGTTGCAGAGAACAAGAAATACAAAATTAAATTAACAGCGACTGTAGTAGTAGACAAGCGTTGAGAAGAGCGATGCACAGGATGACTGTTACTCACGTTTGTCCTTAATTTTATCGCTTTCTAGGGTGTTCTTCTTTCTAACTTCTAAGCTGTCCACGTTCTTGGTCGGCGATGACAGTTCATCGTTGTCTTTCTCGTTGAACGACGCATTATTCGTTTCCGATTCGATTTCGTGAACGATATTCTCCTCCCGAATTTCCTTCACAAATATCAAATCTTCCGGGTCAGACGCATCCATATCTTCTTTACTAACCGTTCGTTTTTTTATGTTGTATTCCTGGGAAAACAAAGAATGAACATGTGTGAGAGCAACAAAAAAAGCAAAATCGCATCAGCGTGGTGGTAAGAAAGCACCACTACATACCTTCAGCATTTGCTCGTTGGCGATTATATTTGTACGGCCGAAATGAAAAACGTTACATGTGCCCCAAGATCGTTTCCTGGACTCCGCGGGTAATTTCTTGAAGACTTCGTGAACTATGCAGATAAGAAACGAAGCGGTCAATAGACAAATAATTGAAAAAAAAACAACAAAAAAACACCATAATAATTGTGAATATCCAAAACGGCTGGGTTCTAGTTCGTTATGTTTAAAGAAACTGCAAGTTTTAAGTGATCTGAAAATCTGGTCCCCCTCATTCTGCCAAACCGCAAATCGAGTTGTAAGCTTTTCGGTTTTCTAAGTTCTTTTCAAACGAAACGAACACTAAATTTTAAACGGCATAAAAAGTATCAATGCAGTTTATGACTTAAGGCGACTAGACATTGTCTTGAAAATAAACTCGCAGAGCAGAGATAAAAAGGAGTGACTTTTGTGGTTAACTGAAGATGTATTTCGGCCAACTGATAGACATTTTCGAAATCGACAAGCAAACTGAGGGAACGGGTCCAATTTTGTCTACTGAAGATCCATTTTGGCGATTTTACCAACTGAAGGCATTTTTGGCAGAGGGTGAGCACCTTTCCCTTATATAGGACCAGGAAGTGTTGAAAACCCCTTATTTTCGAGTCTTACATTAGCTTCGACAATATTTTCACGGATATTATCTCAGCTTTAGCATATCAGCCTTACCAGGATTCAAACAAGCTCAAAAAGGTTCAACAAGTTCCAGTCACTCTTAATCAGTCTTCAAATGTTCCTTACATTATCATAAAGTCTCCACAATTACAAGAGTTTCAACAGAATCGTCAAGAGTCTAAATATGACGAATCCAGGATTTCTTTGAGAGGTGGGGCAGCAATTTGGAATGTGTACGAATGGAACAGTTCCCCCTCGGAGTATCTCCGCTGATTTTATAACCCCAAGATGGTGACTGAGTGCTCAGTAGGTATTAGGTAAACGCAAACTAGTAGGTGTTTTGTTTGAACGATTTGTGCTATTTTCTTCATTGATGCTGAAAATACCGTCCATTTTTTCAGTTCACTGGATACACCACCAGACTACAACTTCTGGAGAATTTCTAACGTTCATTACGATAACATTTAATTATTCCCTTTCGATGGAGAAGGGTAAGAGGAGAAAAGAACAGTCCTTAAGACTAATTAAGCTTTTCTAAGGCAATTTTAAACATTTTCAAGACTCGTTATGACACTTCAAAATATGTTCATGTTTCTTTATGACATTTTGAGACTTGAATCAAGACTCTTCGAGCTATTTCATAGTTGATAGTTAAGGTCCTTCGAGACTAATCTAACTCTGAAATTCCTTAAAATTAGTTAAGACTCTATCTAATTCATTCAACACTCTATAGTCCAGAAAAATTAGACAATGAAAGGGCCGGAAATGGACATAAATTATATCAAAGATTTTTGTTTGTAATGCCTTCGGGATGACTCCTTAATTAACATACTAAAAGTCCACAGCGATCCCGGGGGAGCTAAGCCCCTCAGGGGGCTTCAAAGACCCCGAAATTCCCTTCTTCGGAAATATCTCGCGCAGAAAACGTTTTACGGGAAAAAGTTTCAAACAAAAGTTGTTTCTTGTTAAATTTACATAAAAAAGGTATATTGTAAAATTTTCGTTGAGTTTAAAACAACGCTGTCAGAGCGCGCTGAAGTTCGCACATTTTGTGCATGCTCATGCCATATACTGTACTAGCTGACCCGCTTCGCTGCTCATCTAGACCGTGGGCTAAAGTGAGTTAGATGGAGGGGAGGTGGCGGGGGTGGAAAAAACTCGAAATCTCTTTTGACTTATTAAATTTTTACAACTTTTGATCCAACTACTAAAATTTTCCTCAAAGCTTAAACCCCTCAGTCAGTAGCGGATAGAGAAAATAATGTCGGGGGGGGGGGTCTGAATGAAAAATGTTATAGATGGAACCAGATGAATAAGTTATGTTGGTAGATATTTAGATATTTCGAAGGAGTCCCCTCATCCCCGTATCCACTCATACCCTCAGCTCTTCTCGAACAAACACACACACCCACCCGCAGGCAAATAAACACTTCTATATATTTCGAGAACTACGCATCGAAACCTGATCAAATTTTTTAAGTTTCCCGAGACAAATTCAAATCTACCGTCAAAATTAAGGTGGAGTAATTTTTGAGAAATGTTATCAACATATACTCCAATTTTAGAGCCTGTCTTGACAAAGGAGCATCGCCGCCAAATTTGGTCTACGAATTTGAAATCAGCCTGAGGTTATCTCTCTATTTTAATACTAATTATAAAAAAGCAAATTACTCCAAAAATCAATTTACTGAATTTTTTTCAAGTCACAAACTCGACGTTTCGACACTTGCTGTCATCATCAGGTGACAAACACGTACAAACTAAGCAAAAAAAAAATCAGTCAATTGATTTTTGGAGTAATTTGCCTTTTTATAATTAGCATAAAATTAATCTGCTCTCTGTTTTACTAGTATCTCTCTATTTGTTCTGTCTTTGAACGATAATTGTATTTGTTCCATTATTATTATTATTAAAACACCGTCAACGCAGATGTTTGCACGTTAGTTTAGTACAGAGTGAGCATGAACAAACTGTATGAACTTCAGCGCGCGCGGGGGGCGTTGTGTGAATTTCGGGGTCTTTGAAGCCCCCTGAGGGGCTTAGCTACACGAGGATCGCTGTAGACTTTAAGTATGTTAATTAGGGAGTCATTCCGAAGACTTTCCAAAAAAGAATCTTTGATATCATTTATGACCATTTCAAAGCCTAATTTTCCAGGACTACTAAGGCTGCTCCTAATTTGATTTAAACTGCATGAGACTTTTGTTTGACTAGCTGTTTAAAGAAATTTATATTTATAGATTACTTGTTCAAGACTTTTTTAGGCTCCATTACCCCGAGCCACACATTCTGCATGTCAGTCGGACTGACTGATTGCCGATCAACATGTTGCTACCTCTCAGCTTGTTTACCTCAGATGTCAGAGTTTTCTACGAACCGGGAGAGGGGTCAAGTTTGTGTCTCTCTGGCACATAGACAAATGTACCTGGATACGGGATACTGAGAGCTGGAGGGATTTTGCTTACGGTACCATAATTCTTTCGATGAGAACTGCTTGTCTGCCCCATGTCTGCTAGTTCGTTAACCTGTCAATTCTTCCGTCAGACTACCCAACTACTGGCCAGCTAGCTTGTTCGTCTGCCTACCGCTCAAGCTGGCTGGTTCACTGAGGTCTTCTTGGCCGGTTCTCTTTCTGGATTTTGACACCAACAAATATGCTCCAGCTAAATTTTTCAGATTGCCAGTACCAAGTCTACCCGGCGTTGGGGGGGGGGCAAGATCTGAAGATACTTCGTTAATTTCAATTTTTCGAATTAACATCAAATTTTCTGTTTAGAATATCAAATCCCGGCGAATTTGAAAACAGAATTCTCAATAACATTATTAGAAGCTCTTAATCTATCATGTCTTATTTTCGATGACGTAAACTTTGGTTTTTTAAAATAAACCGTCTCGAATATCTTTTGCTACGTCTGAAAACAAGAGACAGAAAAACACGGGCACATCTCACCGATAGTGTCAGAAATGGCCTCTCTAAAGGACAAGGCGAAGGTAGAAGAGACAATGGAAGGGGTCTTGACACAAAGTTCTCTCTCAAGACCTTTTGAAGGCTCCTCAAGGAATTCATGTTCACCCACCCTCTTCCTTGAAAAAGTAAACTCATAACGAGTCAGAATGTTAATTGGTGAAATGAACGTTCTCAAGCCCTCTCCCATCTTGGGAAAAAAAATCCACTGTTTGTCAACATTGGTGCTAGCAATGTTTCGAAAACAAAGAGAGGTACATAACATTAATGTGGGAAGTTCATCACTTCTGCTAATGTTAGTAATCTAATACAGTCTCGAGTAGTGTGAAACTTGCCAATAATACGTGGTATGAGACTGGCTAATGATCTGCTGGAGATGAATTCCACCGTCGACCTTCTAGATCCTGACTCCAGGTCCCGACTTCGGGGAATTTTCAAATCCATTCGCTGATAAACAGTTCGTTTAGACTAGATCACATAAAAGTGTGGGGGGACAGAGGGAGCACCGCATTACATGACAGAATGTGTGAGTGTGAGGGATTGTGATTACGTTGAAGGTGAGGGCGGGTGTTGAATGGAATAGGGCTGTGCCTGGGTCGAATAGGGTGCTGGCATGTGTGTTGAGTGGATGTGGTGTGTGGATGCAAAAAATTTTTTCCATGGGTACTTTTGTTCCCCCCCCCCACCGGCTGTAATTGGCCTTCTCGGCTGTTGGTAGGGGGAGTAAATATAATCATATTGAATATTAAATGAGCAATAGTGTGAACCCTATATCCTAAGCATCCTGAGCCTATTGCACCTTCCAAATTGTAAATAAAATTGCAACGAATATTTGCGTTCGGACCACGGTAATGCAGTTAGCAGAATACTGTTGTCACTTCTGAAGTACGCTGGAAATACTGCGCACAAGGTAACCAGTAAATTACAACAGTATTCCAAATTTTAAGAATTTTTTCCCTACTGATGTCCATTACGAGTCAATGAGTTTCAAAATCATTTAAAGAAGTTATGGAATTGTCTAACACAACGGACAAGATAAAGTTTTATAATTACTTGGCGACATCGCTTCATTAGCTGATAGTTCTCCTTCCTGTAATGAGAAAAACGGGAGATTTTAGCGCAATAATCGAATGGTGTACATAATAAGAGCGATACAAATTAAAACTAATTCACTTTTTACCTCTTTTGTATCATCATGTTCATAATCGTAAACTTCCTCCATTTCCACCTGGCTAAGAGTAGGAAGAATCGATTTAGTTTTCTCAACTTTGACGATTTTCTCCGGTTCAGTTTCTCTTTCATCACTGCGGATGCAAGACAGAAAGCAACAAATAAATAAGTTAATGCTAAGCAATATGCAACCGAGCATCCATAGACGATAAATGAATTTCTAACCATTCAGTGCTAATGGGAGTAGCTCCAGGTTCATCCATCACGTTCTCTTCCACGGTCAACACCAACTCTGCTTGAGAACCATCGTCCGCTTCCGCCGCTACGTGAGAAGTCTCTTCGAATTCCACTGCTGGCTGAGAACCCTCTTCTGTAACTGTCGTTATTTGAGAACCTTCATCCTTTCCCACTGCTGTTTCAGAACTGGCTTCCACTTCTTTCGCTGTTTCAGAACTGGTTACCGATTCTTCCGCTGTTCGAGAATCGGCTTCCAGCGCTTTCGCTGTTTGAGAACCGGGTCCCGGTTCTGCTACTCGAGAACCGACTTCAATTTCCGTCGCTCCTTGAGCATTATTGCCCACTTCTGTTTCGGCCACTGCAGGAGCTGATGCTTCTTCTACAGGATCGAATATCGAAGTTTTCGACCGCTCAAGCTCAGGTTGGATTTTTACCCGCTCGCTTTCCACGACTACCTCGGGTTTACGAGGCTCAGCAGATAATGATACGGCTTCACCTTTTTTTTCAGTATCTTTTGAAGTTACATCGGAAACAGGATCCTCTCTGGAATAAACAAAATATCAATTACCAAATAAGCTACTAGAAGATCAAGAACACAGAATCATTAGGATCACAGATTTATAAATGTGAATTTTTATACACATACGAGTTATGATTTTTAGCGATCTTACATCATGGTCTTTTTGATTAAAGCTCATAAGATCGTCTCTATCCCTGGTTGGAATAGAGAATATTCTTCAGAAGAGGTTATTTTTGTAAAAAATGTTCAAACGAAACACTGCTACATGACGTATGATAAAGCTGGGAAGCCAACTAAGCAGAGTTAAAACATGTGAAAATCATCAGAACTGAACACACAGACGCTTCAATAGTAACACAGCTGCATAAATACATTTGACTTTCTGAGTAGAATACAACGGAACGACCTGAGATTTTGATATGAAGGGTGATGTCGAAGATCATGCGCACATTGCATGTACACCTTGAAGCTATTGCGAACACTGAAATTTATAGCTCCATAATAATAAACAATAATACGGTTGAAATCAAAGAGTACTCACGTTTGTACAACTTCAGTCATTTGTTCGATTGTAACAGACTCAGAGTCCGGTTCCGGCTTTGATTCTACTTTATCCTGAACCACAAATTTTGACTCCGGTTCTGGTTCCGGCTCGGGTTTTTTCTGAACCACTGGTTCTAATCCGGCTTCCTGTTCGATATCAGGTTCTGGTTCAGGAGGCAGTTCTACATCCACAATCTCATATATCGTTTCTACATTATCCATTTCATCTGATTTTTCTGATTCTTCAACAATTTCAATTGCTTTCTCAACCAACATGTTCGGTTCTTCTGGTAGTGAGTTCGTTTGTTCGTCCGAGAAATCGGCGGGAGGAAGCTGAATGTTGGATACATCTTCATCATTCGGCAACGGTATTGAATCCTCTTCTACATTGATATTGTTTCCAATAACGGTTTCACACGGCACGTTGCCTTCAGTGACTTCACCGGTCTCTTCGTTCACAATTTTATTGTCGTCAGATTCCGAAGGCCTATTAAGAAAAAACCACACTGTCAGACAAGAGCACAACCAATAGTGACATTAATAGGGGGTCTTTACTAATACGTACAGCGATTTGTTTTCCGCAGATCTCTGAAGGCTGATCTTCAATTTCTGAATTTCACCACTACCAGCACCATTTGCACTTTCTACTTTCCATACTTTCGTTTCTTTAGCGCGATGCTTGTCCGGAGTACCATCTTTCTTCTTACGCAAACAGAAAAATCAAAATATAAATTAAAAACCGAATCACTTCTACAGTTTTTTATTGAAAGCCTCAAATGTACGTACCTTCGATTCTTTACTCGGACTTCCACTCGAATACGGAGAAGATTTGCCCGTCTTAGCAGGCGATAGTAACTCCGGCGTACTCTCTACGGCATCGTCTGAGCTAGCGCTGATGGCGGCTAATCGTTTGGAATGCCTCGTAATACGTGCACCACCGGCGGTGTTACTTTCGACATCTTTATCGCGTTTTCTCGAAGCTCTTTTGGTATTAACATCCTCTGATAGGTCATTTTGTACTTCGGATGGTTCATCCTCAGATTCCGAAGAAGAGGATCTTCGTTTCCTTCTCGAATGTTTGTGACTTTTCGATTCATCGCTTTTACTTTTGTCGCGATCTTTCGATTTACTTGTGCTTTTCTTTTTCATGTCGTAATTCTGCAAAAGACAGAAATAGTTTAACTTAAAACTCTAGTTCAAATTTGGTATATTTGTCTAGATTTCACGCAATAGGTGGTCGTTTCAATAATAGAGAACATTCGGCGACAAATTTAAAAAATAAAGTAAAACGTCTCTCCCTTGTAGATTCAACAAGATACGAGTATCAAGAATGCTTATTACATATTAACTTCAATCTCATTACGGATTATCTTACTCCGGAAACCAGAAGCCGATATATCAGGAGAAACTACACCATATAATTTCAATCAGAAATGGGAAATCATTTGTTACAATAACTACAGAACTATTTCGAATTCTGCTTTAGACAAGTGATATTAATTTGGAAGCATAATTGTAGTTGATTTACTTACTTGCGAGATAACAATTGCGGCGGACTCGGAGACGCTGTGTTTAAAAATTAATTAAAATACGAAGTCATATAATAATAAAATTTACAAAAAAAATAAGTTGACGAGCATCGTGGTGAAATATATTATCTTTGGAAGCGACTTACTGGTCAGATTTCCACAAAAACTAATAAATAGCACGCTCTACTACGAAATTTCAATTTCAATGCGTGACATTTTTCGATCATGAAGTTGGTTGTAAATTGTAATGTTGTAAATAAATGAAGTCGGAAAACGGAAAAAATTATTATAGCGATGTTGCCAAGCAACCATAAATCTCTGCTGCATGTGTATTGAACGTTGTTTGTAATAAAATCCTCAAAACAATCATCATTTTAGAACCTTTTTCCTAGACTACTACGGATTCATATACAATCCTCTTACGTTGCACAATGTACCAGAATGTACCACGGGATTCTAACGTAAGTGTAACATAATGTCTGAAAAAAAAGTCCTAAAGTACGCCACATGTAGGTATTTATTTCTGGACTAATGTAGAAATGGAATGTACTTTCATTGCATATAAGAAAGGTTCTTAACTAAGCGAATTTAAAGACTTATTTGATTCCAAATCTCATCAACAACCCTCTTCCCCGAGCCCACGACAACTAAACAACTCACACGCCCTTGTGGCAAAAACACAAGACGGCCCTACATTTTCTTTATTTTCCGATTTCCACCATTTTGAGCTCAGTTGGAAACATTAGATGGTGGATTTTTGGGTTATTTCAATTAATTAATGCCTTCGATCGTTGAGAAAGTGTATTTTCTGCTGCGTCTAACACCTCGGTAAAGTTCATCAGTTACAAATTTCATCTTCGTGACTATGCAAGTGGCCAGTTGTCAGTTCGAATAGTGAACATCAGTCGCATCTTCAGTTGTCAAAAAGGACTGGAAGGATGGCTTCTTGCGACGTTCAAATAAATACTTGTAATTCATCAACATTAAATACCATCGAAAAGTAAGACTGTTTACGTGCCATAGAATGTTTTCAAATCCGTTTGAATTGTTAACTGGCTCGAAGCAACGTTGACCTGGTAATTTGTTTCATTTCAGTTTCGTTCAAGATAATACCTATCGAGAAGTCATCGAAAATTCAGCGAATTATAATACCAGACTATGCGTAGAAAGAAAGATGCGAATGCCTTTTTTGGATGCCCAGACTGGTAAGTTTCATTCATGATATTGTTTTTAAACGTAGTAGCGAGTATTTATTTGCGCTGACCTACTTTACAGGTGTGGCCCAGAACCATTCGAATTTATTTATGAATGCCCGCCAACGAATGCCTGGCCTCCAAGAAGGACAAATTTTCACGTATCCTGCAAAGAGATGGAGGAAGAAGCGTCGCCAGTATTTATTGCACTTCCTGCAGCCCAAGAGGAAAGAGAATGGTGATTTTGAAAACTGTGATAGTACCTTGGTTAATTCGAGTGAGGTTCCTATTACGTTGAACGAAGATAGTAAAGATAGTTTGGGCGGGAGCTCTTCGAAAGATGAACCTGTATCAAAGGTTGGTAATTTGATGACGGATATTTTATTGTGAAAAGAGCTGGTAGTCAATGAATTACGAGGATTTCATAATTCCATTTGCTTATAGGATACGTGGTATTATGATGACATCGAAATGCAAGAAATAGAAGGCTTTGATGAACCCGATCAAGATTCCGACTACGATTATGAAGATACATACGCCAAAAAACGTAAACGGCGCTCTGGTAAAAGCTCGAGAGGGGCCGTGGACACACCAATGAAAAGAGGACTGAAAGTAAGAATTTCAACCTGAACACGAGAATTGATGCATACATGTATCGCGAAGAGTGGATTTAATATTCTTGTTTTAGATAACGCGATTGGTTAGATAGCTTGTCCTTCGTCCTGAAAGTCAGGTATCCTATTGAGTTCAATAATTCAAAATGTAAGATCGCAAAATTATTGGAAAGTATTTATATTAGCTCGGAAAATGGAAGTATTTCTGAAGAAATTTACTGCGGGATTCGAATTTCATGGCCTTGATAACACTTCTTCAGGTGTATTGTAATAACCGAAGACAACTAATATAAAAATTATTTAAGGGTTTTGGAAGAGGCCGCCGAAGAGGAATTAATTACACGCCAGATTATAGCGTAGACTCGGATAAACCCTATTATTGCGATTGTAAGTAAACGAAGAGTACGCACGCGTGTTTTATCATCTAATTTTTGGGGCACTTAACTGCGCATGCGCTGGCGCTCTTTCATTTCATTTTTCTCTGTTTACATGTTTTGTCTCGTTTTATTTATTATTTATTATTTATTATTTCTTTGTTTCCTCTTATTATGAATGTAAATTTGGTGTAACTTTAATACGAATTTAATTGAAAGGGTTTTGGAAGAGGCAGACGCAGAGGCATTAATTACACCATAGATTATTCGGATATGGATAAGCCTTATTGTTGTGGATGTAAGTAAATAACCCCTGGCATGACGATACCACACACCAGTTGCTTTTTTAGTTTTTGATTCCTCTTTAGTCTTTTTTTTTTCTTCTTCAATTTATTTTCATAACCATTATTTTGTTCATGAGCTTTTGTTGGCTTAGTTTGCTGTAGTGTAGCTCTCCCTGAATGAAGCTAACAATTTCTTTAATGACCGAGTGTCTGCTAGAAGATAATCGACATTGATCTGGAGTAGAAACCATATCCGTTCAGGTGTCTGCTTAATTCTTTGGATTGGGTTTTTCGGTTTCAAACCTAGTGTTTTTAGAATAGGAATCGATTGTAGTGAGAAGGCAAAATGAACTGTGTGTGTAGAGTGTTTGAATATTTGTAGTGTACATATTTTGTTCTCAATTCCGAATGCATGATGACAACAAAATACGAAGTATTGATACTTATAGTTGGTTGTAATGAAATTGATTGAACATAATTCCTACCATTTAATACATTTCTCGGACGTATGTCTTTCTCTTGGTATTGGCTTTTCTCTTTTCTTCGTGCTTGCTTTATAGTTAACGCTTTTAAAAAAACAGATTATTTCGAATGTACTAACGTGTATTGATTTTGGTTGTATTCTCTACCTTTTTCTTGGTTTAGCCAACTGTAAGTATGACTGTCTAGTTAGTATTTTAGATTATTTGAGAACTATCAGAACAAGGCTGTTCTTGCCGTATACTTTTGTACCTAAAATTATTCTGACTTGGATGCGTTTGCATGACTGTATCATATATGTATAAGAATACTCGATACCGTGGAATGATTTCTTAATTCGGTAATATAGTTAACTTATTCACTGATCTATAGTCCATGACAATATTACGTAAGTTCAAGATATGGAATATTTACATCCAAAGTGATGACGTATTGAGGGGTTGCTTCTCAAGAGGGTGACTGATATATTTACTGTAGATTAGTGACTTATCAGCTGTTTTTAGCTGGACATTGAACTGATCAGATGTGTCGTGTTACGTGGAGTTGAACCTAGTTTCTGAGTTGGAATATAATAAACTTGCTAATTCCTGGAAATGTATAACATTTGCTCGCGCTTTGGGTGGCATTTATTCGTGATCTGCTGTCTGCACTTATTCGAAAAAATAAGAAAATAGTAAATAATTCAAACGAGAAGAGGAGGCTAGAAGAATCTATTAACCCAGTGGTTTCCAACAGGTGGTCCGTGAACCCCTGGGGGGTCCGCGAGCTGATCCAAAAATGTTTCATTCGTCAGAAATTTGACAGTTCAGCAAATTTGAAGTATATTTAAATGCAGTATATACATAAGGCGTCCTTGAAATCATAGCAATTTTTTCAGGAGTTTTTGAAATTTTTTGGGTTGGGAACCCCTGCATTAACCCATCGTAATCTCTGTCTAGTGGACCCCCCTCCCTTTTAGGAACGATGAATGGGAGGATAGTAGAATTTGAATATGAAATAATTCTAATGAAGTCTGAATTAATTGAACTGAGCCCAAGTGAGTCCGAACCTGATGTAAATAATTCTGAAAAAGCCTGCTCAAGCCTTCTGAAAATGGATTTTGGTAGTCTGATGACTCTCAATGAGTTCTGATACTGAATGAGTCTCAACACAGTCTTGAGAAATCTGGATGAGTCTCAGTTCATGTTAAATGGATTTTAGCTGAGTCCGAGTAAAACTTATAGTTTTAAGGAAGTCAAAATAAGTCTTGAAAGAGTTTAAATTGAACTTTTAAAATTTGAGCGAGTTCTAGGAAAGTTTAAAAGAGTCATGATGAAACTTGATAGGGTTTGGATGAGTTTTGACTGGGTTAGTGAAAATGAATCTGATCAATGCCCGAGGGAATGTCATCATGTTTGATCGTCCATCAGCGAAGTTTAAATTCCTTTTGAAGAAATTTGAAGAGACTTAACGTAGTTTTACCGAGTCTGACAAGGCCTAATAGGGTATGCTTGAGTTTGAATTATTGAATCAAGTCATAATAAAATAAGAATGATTCTTAAGACAGGTTGAATTTAGTCTGAATGTATCGTATCTGGGTTAGGAAAATGAGTTATAATTGACTTCAAATGAATTTTAGTTGTGTGGATAAGTCCTAAAAGATACAGAATGAATTTTAACGAAAAGGATGAGTCCTGAAGTAGTCTGAGTGACTCCTAAAATAATGAAAAATAGTACTAACGAGTTCTCTCCCAGTGTCAAGTTTTAATGAGTTCAAATGAGTATTGCGAATCTCGACAGAATATGAATTGATTATAATAGAATGTTCAACGGAATCTGAGTGAGTTCCCAAACTGTGTTATTGAGGTCTCATGCCACCGTGCTGCACTTCGTTTCTCCCTTGTACTATTCTGATAAAGAATTTCATGGTTGTTCCTCCCCAATCAAAATCATTCATCTGCCCCTCATTGGTTTCCTTCTTCAAAGAACTGCAAGAGCAGATCCAAAATCTATACGAATAAAGTTGGACTAACAGCTAGACAAGGGAACAGTCACTTAGACAGGATAACAGATGGGCCGCTGGCTATCCAGCGAGATAGATAGGCAATGGAGCAGGGATCCAACTCTTGATGCCGCATTTCTGGCTTGATTAGATACTTGAACTTGATCTCGTAATATTGTCTGTAACTTGCCTACATATTTCAACCTTTTATGACGTCTATTTACACGAATTGTCGTATTTATCTAGTATGCGGCGCGAGGTACAAAACGAGGCCCGGTTTGACCTACCACTACACGCACTCGCATAAAGATAAAACACCGCAAGAAGAAGAAGGCAGTCTGGAAGGTGCTCCGGCATCACCTAGCACGCAGAAAGATAAACCGCAGCCTTCCATGCCAATGCCGAAGGACATGGTACCCGGGCAGATGCCGGGTCCTGGAATGCAGATGCCGATGAATCCCGGCGCCATGCACGGGCCCCCGCACGGGGATCCATCCAACCAGGGTGGTCCCGGCGGTTGGGGAAAATTTCAAGATAGTTACTTGACATTTCTGAGCGGATCTCCAGGTAAGAAATACTTATTATTTTCGGTGTTGATAGAACGTAAGAAATTATCGTGCAATGTGTCCCACGTATTATCGGCCTCGATGAGTACGGTTACATTTTAAGAGCTGCGTTCCAAAATCGAACTGCTTTTATTGTCATGAACTTGCACAAGGGGGCGTGAACTAGATTTCGTGGTAAGAATCATTTGTACCTCACAATGCATCACTGCCGGGACATTACAAATTGATGTCGAGTATTACAAAGCAATATTTAGTTGAGGTTATGGAACATGGCTCTTTGGGTAACTTCGCGTAATTGTAAGGGAACAAAATAAATGCCTTGCGCTTTGTTTTGATCGCCGTAACATAAGTAAACTGAAGTAAAAAATTACCTTTTCCACTATTTCGTGTAACCCCAACGACCTTCCACCGTTTCTGTGCTATCGTATGTTTGACGATTTCAGTTTTCGTTTTTCTTTCTTCTCCGGGTTTAGTACCTATACTAATTGATTTGTGTTCGGCGAAAGTGTGTAATATACGTTTCTATGCTCTGAACTAGTATTTTAGAACTTCGTTAAATATCTGGGCAATATCCCTGTCAACGCTTTAGTTTGGAGAAATTGATATAATTTTGATACGTTGTGAAAATTTCAGAATTTTGGCAGTACTGAAATCTTGTAACTTATGCGATTATTATTCCTTGATTCAGAAAATTAGGGAATCCTGGTTATGCGAAATCGAGTGCACTTTCGAGAGTTTACTCCCAGCTGAAGCACCATTGATTAGTCGATTGGTTTTAGCCTCTGGGATTGGGTTCTGTGGTTAAACTTGTTCCGTAATTGTGACTTTTGTTGTCCCTACCAGGGTTCGTTGTCAGTTGTTCCTGTGTTGATGTATCGTTGCCCATTTTCGAAAGTAACAACTACTATTTTGTTTAAAAAATATTGTCTTGGAAAACGTGTTTCTCTTTCCCGAGGTCATGTTTCAGTGAGATGGAGGAGACCCCTTCCAAAAATTGTCGCCAGGAAAAATTGAAGCGAATTTATTTTGTAGTTAATCGATCCTGAGAAAATGTTCACTTATTTGGTGAAGGGGCTAGCTGTTATAGGAAGAAAAAGGCTATCTTGTTTCTCTTGAATGATAGAATCATTGGGTCGTTGAGCTCTAAAGGAAGGAATTAGTTAATGTGCCTAAATTGAGTTTTCTAGATTTGGAGTGGGACAGGCCGTTGTACGTTCTTGTCTTTGATGAAATCAATTGTACTGTATCATGCCGTAATTTGAAATTTACAGTTCGATGGTATAAACCCTTCAGAGAGTCTAGTGGAATGCCCTTCTTCAAATTTATCCCTTTCTCTTTTGATCGAAAGTCAGATCGATACGCTAAAATCATAATTTTGGGTGGCCTGGTGACTGTTCATTGAAAAAGTTCTTTCTCCTAGAAAGGGAGAGGGTTCAACTTAGCCACCAGTTTAGCAATCTGGAACGGGAATATGTCGAACAGATTATGAGAACAGGGTTTTCTTTAGTCCCTGATTTTGAATGTCGCATCAGATTCTTGACCAGCCTCTGATTTCGTCTCTGAAATTAATACGCGAAATTTATTTTTCATTTTTATTGATTTCTTTTTTTGAAAAATTATACATAATATCGAATACGGAGTTTGTGAGTCGCTGATTTCATATCGGGTTTTTGAATCAGACTCGATTGGGGCCTCAAAATCGGAATTTCTTATTTGTATAAGAATGAGGCTCAAATCGGAGTCTGATCAAAGATCTGATAGAATATACGAAATCAGCGTCCTAGAACTTCCTCCTCTTCAGTTATGAAATTTGCCCGGCTTTATAAATGTGTACAAGAAGGAGGTTGGGTTTTAGGACATGAAATTGCGGGTGCATAAAAAATAGAATGCGATATCAGCGATTAGAGAAACCTCTGTTACGGTAGTTTTGCTCGATATTTTATCAAATTGAAATTTTCAGCGGGTTAGGTGTGTTGAAAAACTGTATAAGAATGGAACAGGTATAAGTAAATGTATGGAAAAAAAAGATAGTATGGAGGATGAAGAAAGAGGAGATCCTATTCCGAAATCGGAATTCGATAGAGCTCTGGAAGGAATGAAAGCAAGTAAAACAGAAGGAGTTGATGAAATCGCTATTGAGTTATTGAGGAATGCAGGAGAAGTAGTTTTAGAAAATTTAGAGATTTAGACGAATTAGTTTGCAGAATATATAATTAGAAATGCCAATGGATTTCCAGAAAAGCGTGTTAAGTATGATCTCTAAAAAAACAGGAGCAAGCACATGTGAAGATTATCGTACTTTAAGTTTACTTTTGCACGCATCGTAGATTCTAGCAAAGATAGGTGATAAATAAGAGAGTACAAAATAAAATGGAAGAAAGGGTGAGAGAAGATCAGTTTGGATTCAGTAAAGGTAGAGGAACTAGGAAAGCACTTTTGTGTTTAAGGCTTTTATTAGAAAAAAGACTGACAGGGTGTCTACAGATGCTGAAAAGTCGTTCAAGTCCTGAATTTTGAAAGTAAGTCCTAAAAGTCCTGAGAAGTGCTGATGAAAAGTCCTTCATTTTTGTTAATACATATTCTTAAAACAGCACGAGTCTAAAACTTTCATTTAAAAATCCTATTCTAAGTTATTTGTTCCTTAGTTTTCTTGCAAAAATTTCAAGTCACTTGTAAATTAATTTTACGGATAATGAATTTGTTTCTCATGCTCAAAAGTGAATTTTTTGCCATTCCTATGATTGATCATCAAAAACTGGAGCGCACGATCTATATTTACAAGGGGGGGCAAAAAGAGGGAGGGGTAAAGGGGATTAAATAATTGAAAAAAAAAAGAAGAAAAAAAAAGATTTACACACTCGACGAAAATATGGAAAATATGCCGGCTAAGGTCCTGCAAAGGGTCCTGGAAAAGAACTTCAATTTTACTTTTTAATTTCTGCAGACACCGGTGGCACTGAAAAAAAAGTTAAGTATATAATAAGTGTAGCATTTGCTAATTTAAAAAAAAAAACTTTTGATAAGGTCAAAAATGTTTCAAATATTGAAAGAGTTAGGAATTTATAAGGAAAGAAAATTAATATGGAACTTTGTGAGGATAAAAAGGCTCAAATAGAAGTAGAAGATGAAGTCAGAGAAGTCAAAATTAAAAAAAGAGTGAGAAAAAGTTGCTGTTTGTCAATTTATCGAAAAAGTTACTGAAGAAATAAATGAAAGGAAATCAGGCGTGAAGATCAAAACAGACGGTTAGAATGATAAGGTTAGCAGATGACATTGCAAGAGTGGAAAGAAGTAAAAAAGAAAAAGAAAAAGCTGGATAAAAAATTGAAAATAAAATATAAAATGAAGATAAATAAAATATAAAACAAAAGTGATAGTAGTCAGTAGATGGAAACAAAATCCAATAATTATGGAAATAGGAGGTGAAAAAATAACAGAGGTAAAGGAATTGAAATACTTGGGTCGTCTGATAACGCAAGGTGGAAGAAGTAAAATATATATAGAGACTAGAATAGAACTTTCAAGAAGGAGACATACTTAGGGCAAATAACATAAATTTGGAAGTAAGACTGAGATTTCTACAAACGTATGTTTGGAGTATGCATTGTATAGGTATGAGACCTGAATAATAGAAATATACGAAAGAAAAAGGATAGAAGCTTTTGAAATGGGGTATTATCGGAGAATGTTGAAAATGAAACGGACAGAAAAGATCAGACATGAGGACGTATGATGCGAATCTGAAGGAAAAGAGAAATTAATAATATAATCGTGCAGGGAAGACTTAGAATGATAGGTCATATTATGACATACAGGGATATTGTTATTACTGTTATAGGTATTGGTGGGGGGGGGGGGTGGAAAGGAGGTTAAAGCATGAGCTGTGAAGAGCAAGGAAGATTACAGAGTGTAAATCCTCCCCAAAAATTAAAAGATTGGCACAGGAAAGAAACTAATAGACACATCTTACTAGTTGAGAGATTAAGGAATATAACAACACCAATATTTGACACCCCCCCCCCCCCCCGTCTTGAGAGGCGAAGAAATTTTTCATCTGAAAATCCCAGACATTGCTAAATAACGATCCTGCTTAATCATCGACTGATCCATCGTCCTGTTTAAAAAATAAAAGAAAAAGATGGGCGTTGGTTGGTACTCCGTTTTTGAGGGAGATATGAATAAGGACTTGTAGAACTGACTGTTGAGGGAGAGTGGTATTCTTATTTGTCCTATTACAAAGTATTTATTTCGTTAATTGGGAAACTGTTGAGCCAGCGAGCAAACGGAAAACAAAAAAAGCAAGTTTCTCTTCTAGATTTTGCCAGAGGATTTCAAAATTTTGAGAGTTAATAAGCACGACGTATAAAGGGTCTTCTCAAAATAACTAATAAATCCTTCGATTCTTTTCTATGCGGATGAAATTTTAGCGTTTGGTGAAACTCTGACCCTTCTCCCTCTCACGGGTGTCTATTCATATATCGTCCCTCTGAGTTGGCGATTTTTTTACTCTTTTGAAGTTTTGAAACAAAATATCTGAGTTTCCATTTTGTGTTAGAGGGAAAGGAACGAATTTTTGATTTTCTTCCCAGAACAGTCGGCATCTCACAGGGAAATTCGAAAAATCGTAATCAATTTGGACATGGTTGACAATTTTGTAGTTTATTCATTTGCTTATTGCTGATTCTTCGGTCACCAGTCTCATAAATTTGTGTTCGAGAAAATCGCGCGTAACTAAAGCTTATGATGCTGTTCGTTGTACGCTCGAATAAATTGAGTTTTTGAAATTGATGTTATAAATTGTGCTAACTTTTTTAAATGTATTTTTTGACCAGTCGGCGCTGACGCTATGCCGAATTCTGTGTATTAATGTAACTAATTTATAAAGTATCGCATTTATGTACTCGTGCTTTGTTCGAAACCAGTTATTGTATTCAGTAGTGCTGGTAATTAGTTATCACTCTCCGGGTTTTAAATTTTAATCTGGCGTAGTAAGAGCATCTTCTCGATTTTATAAGGGAGTTGAGCCTCTAAAGCTACCAAACCATATGCTGGGAACTTCGTGTTCGTATTTATCGAATCTGGTTATCGAACTTGTGCTCATTTTTTATGAGGAAAAAAAAAACAGCCAGTGCCAATGTGGCTATAAATTTTATTTTATACTTTCGTTACTCTTTCTTTCTTTCTTTTTCTTTTTATTCTGTCTTTCTTACATTAGTCCCCCCCTTTTTTTATGTAATACAGTTACTTCTAGGCTTACTTCGTTAGCGGTATTGTTGCGAATGTTCTCGAATTGTTCGAATCTTTGTCAGAATTGTATTTTCATTTTTGAGGTTTTCTCATCATGCATGATATGTGTTGAGACGTTCGGGTGTATTTTGGCTTTGAAAATGTTTTCTCTTTTTGAAATTATTATCTCTAAAAACTGTCCATTACATTTTCTCACAAATTGATAGAAATTTCTCTCATTAATCTTAAGTAATAGTCGGTTATTTCATTGTAATCGAGTTTCGGAATTACTCGAATCTCACTGCAATGATTTTTGGTGGTAATTAGCGCTGCTCAAGTTTTTTGTAGCAGTCGACATCAATAGTTGATTTTTGATACGGCATGCGTTAAGTTAGTTTATTTTAAATTAGTTACGTTTGCACACACATCGTTCATGATTAAAAATATTGATTTTTTTCCCGCCAAAAGCATACAGTATACAAAGTTCGGCATAGTGTTTCAGCTCCCCAGCGTTTTGAAAGTCGGTCAGTTTTCGCCTTAAAGATCTTCTCCTTTCATTGACCGGTTTTTATTTTCATCTTATTCGTTTAATGTCTGTATGGTCCTCGTGTCCTCATCTACCGAGTTGAAATAGTTCGTGCGGTAACTAGTTTAGTGTTTAAACAAAGAAGAGAAAAAAACGTGAACTGAATGCAGTCAAATCCACGTTGTTACCACACAACCCACGTTCGTACCTGTTACAGATGATACACTTTTAGAAAGCAATTTTGTTACTTCTAGCTTTTGTCTCTCTCCGTTGTTACTGCGAGTAATACCGACTGTATATAAATGTAATGGACAAGTTTGATGAAGATTTAATTTACATAGGCTATTTGTTTTTCTCTCATGCTGTCTTTTTAATTAAGGTAATCCGAACGATGCCTGAAGAAATAAAATGGAAAAACAATTCTGAAAGCACGTACCGCTGCACTAGAAGAAACTTTCATATTAACTTTCACCGCCTTCATTTTTATGTATTCCTTGCTTTAGTCTGTTTTTGTAATTACTGATCTCTATTTTAGTGAATTTTTTGGGAAACCGGCGTGGTTTCTCCGATACCAATATCAATGTCATTCCGTGTTGACCGTGTAACTCGGAATGGTAATGGTGCTTTGGAAATGGGGGGAGGGCTCGAGATTTCGATTGATTCTCTAGGGTGGGTATTTAATCTGAAAACTAAGCGCATGTATCAAATGCAGCGCTCTCCATCTTGCATCACGATTTGACAAGAAATGGAATAGTGAATGGCGAGAGGCCTGATTAGTGATCCATTCAAGTCTGGGAACTTGACTTGGGCTGAAAAGGGTTGTTTGGCGTTCTTGAATGCGCTATGTGGTAGAATCTTGGTATGATCTCAGGAATGGGCAAGTTCAGAACTCGAGTGATTTGAAATCGGAAGTGCTAATTCGAAATACGTGAAAATCACGATTTTTAAAATCAAGAAATCGGAATTATAAATAAAATGTTTCAGTCAGTATTGGTTTTTCGTGATATTAAGTTTTGATTCTGCCTACATCTATTCTGTAGTTTGTGATTCGTTTGAGATCGATTGAATCAAATCTGAGTCTTGCGGAAGTAAGCCGTTCTTCCAGAAGACCGACACGGAATGACATAATTTTCAGGTTGTTGTAAACTACAAAAGTTGGCTGATTCAATGTACTTAAAACATGAGACTGACAATTTTGTGATTTGTGCGTCGAATTAACGATCTCCAGTGAATGTATTCCTCTCGGAATGGGTCCTAGCAGTTTTCTTAAAAATAGTCTCTGGAATTGAAGAAATGAAGGGTAGGTTCACATTAGCAGTTTGTTCCAAGTTGTACCATTTAAAAATACTGCTTCGATCGTAGTATTTGGGATTGTAATGGAAGATAGCTATTCTCCAGAAAGGTGAATTATAAAAACTTTTGACTTACGTAAATGTCGGAATCCAGCTGTGTATTCAGCTCCAGTGCGAACAGTTATAGTTGCCGTGAAGTTGATGGAAACTAGGCAAACCAATTGATTTCCTCTCAGTATGACTGCTGACACACAATGCTGCTGCAGTGATGTTGACAATAGCCAGATCCTGAAAAAAATAATTATTAAATTTTATTGAATATCGAGAAGAAACTCACGTATTTATGAGCCCCAGAGGGAACTTGAAACTCCTCTTCGACTTTACATAAGTACGATCTGATCAATCCGAAACACATGTTTAGTAATTCTCATAGAGGGTTGCAATGCGATTGTAAAAATTGTGATCAGCTGATATTGCCTACTTCAGTAATAGTTGGAGCTTATTTAATTTCATCACAGTGTAGCGTGTGATCACAAGTTAGCATTATCTCGGTGAAATAAAAAGTTTAAAAAAAGGCAATGTTATAGGCCGCGCAGCTGAAAAAAGGCACTTGAAGTAATGTAGAAAAAGAACACAAGAAAGAATGAACGAAAAAAGGAAGTAAAACGTCGAAGAGGGAGAGGGAACAGAATGGAGGAAATCCCTAAATTTGGCCCTGCAATCTGGAGAAGTAATGAAGAGTTCAAAACTGGAAACTGCTTTTAGTCTGGCGTTTTAAATGAATCTTGAAGAATTATAAGTCTTGATGAGTACCTGACAGGTCAGTTTGTATATGGCGACCCACCCGTGCCACATTGACCTTCTCGATACCGTACTTCAGACCCTGGATTTCGTCCTCTCGGGTATAGCATCAGAAACCAACTATTCAGGAAATTTTCAAGGATGTGGAAAAGTCATGAAGAGTCTTCAAGTTTAGAAGAGTTTTAAGCAAAAAAGTTGTGTTTTCTATCATGCGCTTCGAAGAAGCTATGTGGATTTGAATTTAGATCCAAGTTCTACCATTGCACATACAGATTTTGATGGCAGAAAATTGCTGCCAAAAAAAGGTCACAGAACCTGAAGGCAAGGGCATAGCTTGATTTAAAACAAATCTCCACTCCCTTCACAAATTGCCATGGTTGTTTTTTGTTGTCTTATTTATAATTAAAATGGAGAATTAACCACCTCCCACTCTTCTACTAGATGAAAACATTGAGTGAGAGTTGTTTGTTCGAATTTGAAAACATTATTCATTTCTAAGCCGCAATCTTGTGCCAGGATTATTATTATTATTATTTTTTGTTCTAAGAAGAGTCTAGCTGAACCTGGGGATCTCTTCTATTCTACAAAAGAGTGAATTACTGGGTGCCCAGTTCTGAAAAAGTCAGAAAAGTCAGGGAATTTTGAAATTCTGGAAAAGTCAGGGATTTTAGGAAATATTTCTAGAAAAATAATATCAAAAGTGTACTTTCATGATGTGTTGTCCTTTGAAGTTATTGAAGCCAAAATGAAGCAAATTAATTAAGCTTTTTTGATTCCTATATCCTAGTTTACATTAAGCAATGCTCTCTTTCATATTTATGCCTTGTTTTCTAAGAGCTGCTTTTTTCTAATAAGATTTTGCATGTTAAAAAAAAAAAGTAAACAAAACCAACTGGACCCTGCAGGCTGCGACTGCTGGAGCAGCTGTGCAATAGTCCTCATGACGTCACGGTGAAAAGATCTATGTTGAGTATTGAATTCTCATAGCCCCTTCAATTTGCGTAGTAGTTTACGTGCCTGAAGAATCAGAATCGAACCAAACTGATGCCAGTAAGGTGCTATAGTTTCACGCGGGTACAATGAACCGCCATTATGATTGTCAACTAGTCCGAACATCTTTGATCCACCCGTTCGCGAACGGGTGCGAGCGTGTTCGGGAATGCTCGGACTAACTTGGGAATCAAAACGGCGGTCCAGTATACCCATGTGAAATCTATAGTACCCTAATGCCAGTCAAACGGAACCAAACCTTATCACTCTCAAAACCAATTCGTATCCGAGGTAATGCAAGTATCTGATGGAGGTTCGGACTTGCTACGAATACATCGAATTTGCTCCTTCAATTTGTGAAATAGGCAACATCACCCGCTGATGTCTCTCACACTAATGCTGCTACACCGTTTACATCCAAGAACTGAAACTTCTTGAAACTGAAAATGAGGACCCTGTATTCGGGATTCTGATAGGTGGTAAATGATGCTCTTGAATTCCGAAACCTTTGGCAGTTTTGTTGGTTGACTTCTCCATAGCGTTACTACTTTCTGGAGGGCAGTTTGCATTATTAGGAAACTATCCTCAAAGTACATCGAATGAAAAGATTGCGAACAAGAATGGAAGTAATTGCTCGTATGAAGTCCCCCTCTCGAGTGAATTTTCAGACCACATCACAAATGGAAATTCCATTTCAAAAACACGTTCGATCTGATCGATCTTATTTTTTTATCGGCCAACTTTTGAGCTCCGTATTGTTATTGAGCGAATATTGTGAATTGGTGAGTTAAAATATCAATCCGATTTACAGTTATTAACTAGTCCTACGACGTCATACCCGATTTTAATTTTTCGACTTCGTTTTCCATCTCTGTCTCTCTGTTAATTTTATCGGTTTTATTTTTGTAAATATTAGGTCTCGTTTCACATATCTTTTATTTTTTATCCTTCGAAGAAATTGTGTAAATTTTGAATTTTCAAACCGAGCTAAACCAAATTAAATTAAGCGTTGGTCGACTTCTACTCACGCGTGTCGTGTAAATATTTTACGAACGGATATCGTTTTTATATCTAGTAAGTACTATTCTATATTGTTGTTGATTTTTGGTTATTTTATTAAGGTACTGTATCGTTGCGTTGTATATCGAGAATCGTGTTGCTTTCTGGTAAAAGTATCTAGATATAAATTTGTAATTTGTAATCGACGTATCGTGTATCCATCTATTCGGTTGTGTAGTGCGATATTTTTTTCCCCTTGTGTGCAGCCGTCGAATTTCCTGGCCGTGCTTGTGTAGTTGTCGATGGAATTAATGAACTCGGACGGAGTCCGTTACAGAATTAATTTGGTCGATCACGAAACGTTGAAAGTTTTATTGCGAAGTTTACGATACGCCAGAGTATCAAAATTTCAGAAAGAACGACCAAATTATATTTTTTTTGGTATCTAGTCAGTAAGGGAAATTCGACGTGCATGTTTGGCTATAACGAGTAGTGATAGTAGTCGAAGACGAATCGTGGAAAATGTTAACCCGTGTAATCGGGTATATTTTGTACCATTTATATGGGGTGCCCACGCGTGGATCAGGCAGGATGTGATCAACTGAAATGTGGGCACTCTGTATATCTACTTGTAGACAACTTTATTGTTCGTATCTTAGAGAGAATAGTATTTAAAGTGAATCGTCTCTGAGCAGTGGTGTAATGAGTGGCGAGGTTAATTTCAACGTTACTGGAACCATTACTGGACGGAATCTGGTTAGAAATTTCAATGTTCTTGGGTTATGTAAGAAATAAGTAACTGTGCGCATTATTGCAGTCTTGGCATTTAATTCATTCATTGACTAAAATATGTGGCATGATTTTTGGCGGGGGGGGGGGTCTTACTAAATATCAGTTGGTGTAGTACATCCATAGAGAATCGAGGGGGTACGCAGTGGGAATCCGCTAGTATCAATATCAGAATTAAGATAGGCAACAGCTAACGAACTCTCACATGATATTTTGATTCGTCAAGTTTCATCATGGCGAGGCAAAATGGTCGCGATTTTACAGATTCCTGAGTGCCATCTTATTGTTGGACCAAGGTGATTTGCAACCAGCGAAAAAGCTCTGTTTTTGCACCCAATTCGCGTTTTTCCCAACTCGTCTGATGACTGAAGTGATAAATCTTCCAAACTGCTGAGTGAAAAATTCCTACAGGGGGCAGGGTAGGTTGCCCCTTTTCACCCTATCGGTACGTCCTTGGTAACCAATGCAGTGGTAATTCATAAACTAGGTAACAATTAATAACGACATTTCATCTGCCCTCAGTTTTGTTGTACTTCGTTCCTCCAGTGAGAAGCTGTTCCAACTTCCATTAGATGTGTAACAAGAAAAAAGGGCTTAATGTGAGTCATCATAGGATTCCACTTCTTGTTGCTCCTTTAATTTTGTGACAGTGGACTATGTGTGGAGGAATTTATTGCAATCAATTCTTGTGTGTTTGTCGTTTTCATAGTTTTCTCTATGTTCTGATAAAACAGAACAGTTACTATCTCACAGTGGGGAGTTTTATTGGGAGGGGTGGGACTTAGTCCTGAGACAAGACCTGTAGTTTTTTGGCTCAAAAGTGTCAGCCGGCTAGCCTTGAAAATTTAAAAACAGTTTAAATGAACGGAAATACCGAAAAATTTATGCCGTGTACCTGTCCTTATTTTATGAGTGTAGCTCACGTGTGAATGCCCTGAGTGCCTGAACAGTAATCAAACATAGTTATTTTTTTGGTTTAGGTGTTGAGTTAGTTTTACTGATTTAAAAATAAGATTTTAATTTAGGTAGATAGAATATAAGTTAGCGTTATTGGTCCTTCATTAACCTCAACGTATACGACAAATTTTTCGTTATTTCCGTTGGAAGTGGAAGTTGGAGAACTCCGTTCAAAAAAATTGTCGAGCGACATTTCCAGTTAGGATGGTCTGTCATTGCTTATACTGCATTAATGTTTTGTAAAGATGAAGTAGCTAGCTACACTCACTGGAAGTATCACTTGACTACTTCTTGATCTGGGCTCTCCCAAGATTTAGTAATTTCCTCAATTGTATTGTATGAATGGGTGATTAGTACTTTCGAAATTCTCAAGATTATTACATTTCACTACTGAACAGAAAGCAGGTTTTTGTTTGCACAACGCATTTAAGAAGGTGATTCTTGAGTACTTTTCGAAGCTGGATCCAGTGCCGTCGGCCGTTTTTCTCTATCACGTCTAGTTTTTCTGATCAAAAACTATAAAAAATTCAACTAAATTTGTTCGAAAAGAGGTTTGGGAACTGAATGTGGTCATACTGATTCGTGTTGTTGTGTGTAGTGGTGTGTATTCCGTCTGTTTGTTTTGTGTTATAGCGGTCTGATAACACTGATGATATTCAGTCAGTGGTACCGCTTATTCCACTGCAAAAACAAAATGGAAACGAATTTCAGTCGTTCAGAACTCCGAATTGTGACGTCATAGAGAAAAATGGGTCGCAGTATCGTGTTCAGCGTTAAAAAGTACCTCAGAATTACCTCTCGAAATGCGCTGGGCAAAATACTTGTTCAGTAGTGTTATTAGTCGGATGATTTTGAAGAACAGTGTATCAAAATTCTGAATTCAGTACTTAGTTGGTAATTGATGATTCTCGAGTTTACATCACTTTACATTCTCAAACTGTTTTCTCTCAAAATTTTATAGATGGTGTATTCATTCGCTGGAGGTTCTTTGTACACATTCACGATAGTTTATTTGTTACCTTTATAACCCGTAATCTTTTCCGGATGAGGGGACAACGAAAAAATGACATTTTTTAAAATTGTTCTTATTCATTCATTTATTCGTGTAATAAGAATGAAAACGGCGATGATGATGCTTAGAAAGAAGTAGAAACTACTAATTATCGTGAGAAATTATTTTCTTCTGTGGCTCACTATTGATAAATTATTGATGCTGATAAATTGACTGCACTATCCTAATGTCCTCGCCTTTTAGCAGAACACTGTGACCAACTGAGTAAAAGAGACTTGAAATTGAATTACATTTAGGGCCCCCTTTCAAGGACATCTCTGCTCGTTAGTTACAATGTTTGACCTAGAACCAGGAACCGAAAGCCAAATGATGAAATTTTAACTTTCCGCTTGTAGCTTTAATTTTGAAAATGAAGATTTCCCTTTAGACGTTCATGAAAATTATTGGCTTTTAACTTCAAACTTTCAGCTTTCAGCTAGCTTCCAAAAAATTATTGAAAAAATACACTAAGTATAAAAACTAAATTTCAGTTCCAGACTTTTAGTCATATACTGTTTATTAGTTTCTGAAATTAGAATTTCAATCATATTCCAAAATAATGAGGTACTTATTTTTGCGGGAAAAGTTTTAAAAAGCCAAAAAAAATGAAGATTTTGCTATTAATTTTCAACTTTTCAATTTATTCTGACCTTTGGCTTTTTCATCATTGGCTTTTGGCTTTCAACTTTCAGCTTGTGGTTAGCTTTCAGTCCCTGCCTAGAAGGTGTTAATGTTTTGAATCAATCAATTGGCTGTAATATTTTTACTTCCTCGATTCTCATGGGTAGTTTGAAGATACAACTCGGTAACATGAAGTCAGCCTTTTATCAACCTTTTCTGGTTCATATGATGTGCTGTTTCCTGAATTTAATTAGTGGATAATTACACTACACAACAATTTAAGATTTTGTAAAAAAAATTAAAAAAAAAAGAATGACATGAGAACAAATGACTCTACAAGTATTTTCAACGAAGAATTTAATGCCGATGTTAATTTTTGAATTATAGTTCTTTTTTTTCCCCTATCTTAAATGCGAATTTTATTATCATCAAGATGATACCACTGATCAAACAACTATGCTCGTTCAGTATTGTTATCAGTATCAGTGTAGCTATTCGTAGACGACAAAAAGGAACAAAACGAAAAAAATTTGATAAAATTTTAATTTCGAATATGGAAAACGAGAGGTTCTTGAGTAAAATGATTGACGCTATCGTATTCAGCTTTCAAAATATAGATAAAATCATATAATCGTATCCCATTGTTTTTTATGCTGTTGTGTAGTGCAATTGAATATTATAAAACAAGTTGAGGGGGGAGGGCTATAATCGGGCAAAGCGAGTCAGCATTCAAAGTATAGCGAGAATCATATAATCTCATCCCATTGTTTTTTATGCTGTTGTGTAGTGTTATGACTACACGTGGCAACATGGAAGTGCATTCTGAGTACATTTTTACTTCAATATTAATTTCTGAATTCTGATTGATGGATAATGAGAAGCTAATGTGGCTAAATGAATAAACTTCCCTGTTGAATTAACATATTACCTAGTTTCTGAATTTTAATTGGTGGAAGACCTTACAATATCAATATAGGTTAAACACACTCTACCGGTGTCTGATTGTCTAGTGTCTGAATTCTGACCAGTGGATCATCAAAACAAACTTGGCTGCATAAAAATGGATTTCTTTTTGATATTTCATAGTCAATCTGATGTGCTATTTCCCAAATTGTGATCAATGGATGGTCGCGAACCTGTCTGGTAGTGTGATTAGTTTCTACATTTTGATTAGAGGAAAAAGACAAGTAATACATTAAATGAACTCAGCTAGATACTCGTCAAATTTTCGTTTCAATTTGTGACATGGTTCAAAGATTAGAAATTTGAAAACGCAGGGCATTATTTTTAGAATATTCGTCCTCGCTGCACCACTGCTTCGAGCTACTCTGGAGATAATGTCATTAATTTAATATCACTCTAAAATTTGTCGATGTTAATGATATTGTGATAGAGAGTTGTTCGATGTGCGGATAAGAGCAAAATCAGCGTAAAATGTGATATTTGAAAATTTTAGTATTACCAAGATATGTTTTCATTATTTATTTATTTATTTAATCATTAGTGAGTTTCTCACATCATGTGAATGTTTGAAACTCAGGTGTGTTTTCTCCTGTTTTTTTCTTCTTTTTTTCTGGAAAAAGAAATGAGTTTTTCTTGGTATGATCCCATCATCGCGTATTCTGTACCTTTTACCGCGGACCAATTTTTTTAAAATCTTGTTAATTTTTAACGTTGGGATTATGATTTTGATTTATATTAGAACGATTTATTTAACCTGGAGGATGAATTGAATAAATATTATATAGTACTCGTGTAAAACAAGTTTTGTTTAATTACTGCGGTGGTTCGACCACAACTCGTTATGATACTCTTCCTTCCCAGAGTTCTCAAGATGTAAAATGATATTAGCACGTATTCTGGTATTGTAAAACCATGTACCGTGTATTCGGTTGTTAATTTACGGAGAAACAAAGCCTCAATATTTGGTACATCAAGAGTCAGAATAGACCAGTTTTGTGATGACGTCACACAGTGTGTTACTACTCTTGGTTGTTAGAAATCAGAAATTTATTACGAAAGCTGAGAACCTTCTGGATACCTCTGCTTTCTAACAAATTTCTTATTCGCAGGTAGTAACATAATGACCTTTGCTCCGTGTGTTTTTCTTATTGGAGTCAATACGTCCGCATGAAAAAAGACGGATACTTTGGCTAACAGTATCTCACTGGTGTAACGTCACACAAAACTGGTCTATCGTCTACATGATATCGTTGTGGCAACAGAACGGAATCTCAATTTTGTGTGTTCGGTTTCTGCAGGTTCGTCAAATGCGCCGCCCTCCGCCGGACAGTCGCCGAAGAAACCTCCTCGATCCCCGTATGCTCAACCGCAGGTGGTTTTGCCGCAGATTCCCAACGTGCCGCCGCTGAATAACGCGAACATGGCGGGTCCGTCAGCTGCCGGTCCCCCAGGTCCCGCTAATGTCGCGATGGAAGATGAGTCGTCCTCCGAATCGGACCGTAAAGACGATGCCTCTAAGGTGAGCTCAGTTTTCTGGTTCTTGCTCCATCGTTCCTAGTTTAAAATTAGAAGTAGTTGATGGTGACGAAGAAATAATAACTTAGAATATGTCCCTGTTAGGAGTAAGTTGGCTGGGTATAATGTCATTTGAAACTAAATCCCTTCGTGTGGTTAAACAGCTGAAAGTAATTATCGTTCTTTGAGCAAAAGGCTTGTCATAAAAAACCGTGCAGAAATTTGAAAAGAATTGCATATTTTTCGTTACTGGCTTTCCATCCATATGTTACTCCCATCCTTCCTCGAGAACAAGTTGATATTTTCTCATTTGGAACCAAGCCCAAACGTGGCGGTACCATGTACAAAATACAATTTTTTTTTTTGCGTATCCACTCTAGTTGTAGACCACTGATCGAATTAATCATTATTGTATGCGTACAGGATTCGCCGCCGGGTTCAGTTTCAAAAGGCGAGGTAAAAGAAAAAGGAAATCGGTCGCCGTATTGCGATTTTTGTCTGGGAAATGAAGAATCGAACAAGAAATCTGGCCAGCCTGAAGAGTTGGTGTCGTGCTCCGATTGCGGACGTTCAGGTAAGCCCAGAATATGTGATAATTTATCGAATTAAAATTATTTCTCGGCACGAACGGATTAATATCTCGCGACTTGCTCGTATTTCAGGCCATCCCTCGTGCCTTCAGTTCACAGCAAATATGTTGATTTCGGTGAAGAAGTACCGATGGCAGTGCATCGAGTGTAAATGCTGCTCTATCTGCGGAACATCCGATAATGATGTAAGTGGCATCGAGTATGTCAGTCCTTTTTCAGAGCGCAGGTGTGCTCGAAGAGACAATGGGAGCGAATGCTCTAACACTTTTTGTGTAAAGAGAATCGGCAAATACAATCCTGAGGCGATTTGGAGAAGTTGAACAACTGCTAGATTCGTTTGTTCCTAGAGATAGAATAATTCTTTATTTGTGTCGTCTTATCAATTTGTGTGTGTGGGTGTGTGTGTGTGTGTCGTTTCTATTACTACATTCCTGTCAGTTCTCTAGGTCATTTCTTTCAGTTGTTCCCCTCTGGCTTTTCTGTCAGGTTTCAAAGTCTTCCGTCTTTTAGGATACGAAATCATATAAAACGTTACACATGTTTCTGTAGGAGACACGTTTTTTAAGTTCCCTTCTCCCCTCCCTTCCTTAGACTGCACAAGGGGCCAGAAATTTTGAACTGAACTTTCACGGGTTTTGCACTAGCGCATAGAAACCATGTTTATTTATATGTCATTAACTTCTCTGTCAGTACTATTCTCGGTGTTACCTCTTCTGTTCCTTTCAGTGTTGGTATTTACATATTAAAATCCCTCGCTGTCATCAGGAAGCTTAACCAAGGTTATGTGAGCTTCTTTTAAGCAAACATTTGCGGTGTTGCTGGATCGCTCGCTCAGATCCGGTTTGCCTCCATAGTTTTTCAGTATTCAAACATGTGAGAAAAATATTTGTTATTGAGCTCAAAACGGGCATCACATGGGGTGGTAAGACTGATCAAGATGCCACATACTGCCGTCATTCAACTGGTTTTTATTATTTCTTCCATCCATCTGATTGGTCGCTATCGAATGTATTGGGATATGGAATAAAATGTAAAGAACGCTCGTAATACTACACACACGCACGCACACTAACAAACACATATAAGGAAATTAAGTGATTAACATCGATGTTCATCCTTTAACACGGGGAGCAAAGATCCGTCTCGTCTTATGAGGATTCCACCTGTTAGTTTGTTTCTATAAGTGTTTTAATTTGCAGTCAATTTTGTAGAAAAACGATTACAATAAGAATTTACCCTCAACCAGCTTTAAATTTCAAAATTCAAAATATTGAATCATTGCCTTATTGGGAAGAGGGGTCGAATTATGGTTCTCAAATCTGCCTCCAGGTGTCAGTCACTTCCGATTCCGAGTCTCAGTTGATTCTGTTGTGTACAAATTTTCTGTAGTTTTTCTGTGGAGTCCTGTCATGTAGCCCCGGCAAAATCGCAATTTTTTTTACTTTCTTTTTTCCATCCCCACTTGAAATGGGAAAAAGAATAGTTAACCTCTGCCGATATCAGTGCTAAGAATTCAAGGGTCTGTGTTATCAGATGTGAATAATCATGATTGGTACATGAGATTAGTTTTGAATTTCTTCTTACTGATATAAAACGCCGAATTTTCCAAAATTGGCGGTTATATCCGTTGTTGGGGCATTTTCAATCTTGATTACGTCTAGTACAGTGGATGCTGCCACGGCCCCTGACTCTCACCCTTCACGTCCACCACTGATGTTTAGTATTCAGTTCTATTAATTTTATAATTTCATCAATTTCTTCAGTTTCTGTGATTTCATTTTTCTTTTTCTCTCAAATCTTCCATTTACTTTACTTATTTATTCCACGTCTGTCCGTTTTTTTTTTCTTTTTCCTTCAGATGGTGTAATTTTTGTGATTGATGTTCTTCATTTCATGTCCATCAAATATGTCGCTGTGATATGTTCTGTCCTTCATCTAAGGAGCGATATTCCTAAACAGCCTCTGTCCATTGTTCTAAACCTTACAGGAGAATGAAATAACGTGGTACCTTTGACACTTAAGTTGCCTAGGAGAACACCTACCGGAATAATGGTCGGTTGACAGTGTGGGAATGTGTGTGTATATCTTCCACCAGATGACGCTGAAAAACCAATTTCGAAAAAATGGACATGAGCCGTTTTGGAACATCGCTTCTTATTTCAGTTCTACCATGTTTTTCATTTCCTCTATTTTTATAATTTCAATTTTTGTTTCTTTCATTTCTCTCAATGTCTGTTTCATTAATTGTGTATTTTTTTCTATTCTGTTGATTTTGTCACGCCCTTTATTTCTTCTAACTATTTCTGTTGTTCCAAATCTGTCATTTGCTTCAGTTCTTCTACCAGTGGTCTTCTCATCTTATTCCAATTATTTCTGTCTTATTTTTTCCGCTTCTTCAATATATCGCCGTATCAATTCTTTTGGTGAATTCAAAACCTCCTAAGATTATTGGAAACAGTCAAAATACTGGTGTATTCACTCCTATAACCACAGAACACTTGCAGAAGCTCAGTCTTCGGAGCTATTTTATTTTAGATCGCTGAACATTCACCAGAGGGCTCTGAACGCAATCCTAACACCAACTCCACCAACACCCGGACTACTTTTTAGTCGCCTGAACACCCACCTGAGAAACTCTTGACTTGGATTTGCTCGTCGTTTCCATAATTTCTGGTCATTCCACTGTGTCTTCCATTTCTCTCTGCACTATCAGTTTTGGCATTCCCTGTCGTTATCCCTGTCATTTCATATCCTCCAATTGTTTTAATTTCTCTAAATTCTGTTACTTATTTTCTGCTGGGGGGGGGGCATCAGGTTACTGCCCCATTACTAATCTCAATAACCGTAGTTTTCATTATCTCTTTCCTACTCATTTATATGTTCTCGTAACCATTTTTTACTCCGTCGTTCACATTTAGCATTCATTCATTGTTACCAGCTGATTGTTTTACTAATAACTCACACTTTTATTCGCAGGATCAGTTGCTGTTTTGCGACGACTGCGACCGAGGCTATCACATGTACTGTCTGTCGCCTCCATTATCAGCTCCGCCTGAAGGCTCTTGGAGTTGCAAATTGTGCATCGAAGAATTTCACTCGAAATAACGCTAATTTGAAAATGGCGTTGGTGTTCTCAGACCGAATGAGTTTCGTCAGTGCATAGGTTCGCTGCTAGGAGATATCTACCGTTTAATTTACTGTGCACAGGTTTTGCATTTTTTTCTCCCCCCCCCCTCGTTTTATGTACGTGTTCCAGTTTGTATTTTGTTTTTAACGGGTGCACTCGCGACAAAGCAATGGATTAGTTTTAGCGTACCCAGGCATTTAGTCTTAGCTAATTTTACTTTGTTTTCAGTTATATTTATTAATTTAGGAAAAGATTTGACATTTCCTATAACTTTTTGTATTAATTTTATTTAAATTATTTCTCGATGAAAGCAATAAAGACAGAAAATAATCTTTAAGGAAACATCGAGAAAAAAATTAATGTTGATGCAAATCTGCGATTTGTTTTTGTTTTTTTTACAAATGCCGCTTAGATTCTTAAGGTTTTATTTTCTTTATTTTTTCAATTTGTAACTTACCTAGTTGTTTTTATCATGAGTGTTGCCTGTGTTAAGGAACCTGGATTCGCTGTAATACTCGCAGCCATCATCGTTTTTCTTTTATAATTGACTATAATATATTTATATTTTGTGAAATCAAGTATAACGTAAGTCTGAATCGACCGTGATATTTTTGGATAACGATCTGAAGCTAGTGATGACCGAATTTTGAATTGTTTATTATACGACTAGTGCGTACCATGATACATTCTCAAGCTATTATACTGAAAATGTATGTACAAAAACACTTGCAAAATTTTAATTAAGCTTATTCTAGGTATTTTTATTTTAGTGTGTTTATGTATTGTGTAATAAAGATTACATTCCAAAAATATTTTTTGTAATTAACGTGGAAGCAGCGGAGCTCGAAGCCTTGGAACCAGTTATTTTCAAAGGGAGTTCTAAGTCTGAAAAAAATTATTTGCTGGAACCAACCAATTTCAGAATTTCTGTACCTTGGAGTCAGTTTCTGGCTCCGACTTTGGCTTCGGCCCTTCAATCTACCCTGTGCCTTTCCTCATCCACTTCGACTTCCCCTTGCATCTCTCCTTACTTTCCCCTCTTTAAAGATAACCGAAGCTAAGGCAAAAACTAATTATTGATAAGGGCGTGCAGAGCTATTAAGAATATTTTACTGAAAGAGCTCGATAAGAATTCTGTGTCGCAGTCCGAGAGAAATTTTTCACCAGGGTCAGTTTCAATTTCAAGAATCTTAGCCGGAGCTGGAACTAATTTCAAATTTACTCCGGAGCCGAAACGGTTTCGGTATTGATACCGGCTCTGGAACTATGCTTGAAAGTGAGATGTAATCAATCATCTAGGAAAATTTACAATCCAATTCGAAATTTTAACATGCCCCATATTCTAGAAAGATTCGTCCCTCTGGTCACTGGTGCGAGACTCGAAGGAGTAGTTCCCGGGGCCCACTTTGGCATGCGTGCATCGCCATACGCTCCACCAATCACTAGTTCTAGAAAGATTCGGAATTCTATCAGAATTCAGATTTTCTAACAAATTTTATGTAAAAATTCATAAATCAACCTTAAAAATTTTAATTTGCAAAAGTTCAAAATTCTCATATCTCGCACAGAAATTTTATCCAGCCTTACATACAAATTCGGATTTCTGTCATATCCAACGTGAAAATTCAGAATTTTATCATGTCCCACACACAAATTTAGAATTGTACCACGTCCGATACGAGAATTAAATTTCTCACGTCCTGCATGAACATTCAGAATTCACACCGGAATTCAAATTTGTAAAGAGTCTTACATAAACTTGAAATCCTAAAACTTCAAATTTTTATCAAGCTTCGCATAGAAATTAGAAAATTTCATATATCCTTTATAGAGACTCCAATATCTATCTAGGCTTGTATAAAAATTTACAGTTCTATCGTTAGAATTCAAAATTTCATAAATACCCATAATATACGTATGAATTCAGATATGTGTTTCTACAGAAATTTGGAATTCTAGGAAATCAAATTTTTAATGGGAAATTAGTGATGGCGATATTTATAAAATTTTGATATTGACATTTCTCATTTCAATATTGATATTGGTTCAATATATTTTTCCATCACGGTTGCTCTCTAATGATAGCCATATTCGAACATTTTCTATATCAACAATAATCAATAATATCGATATTTCTCATTTCAATATCGATATTGGTTCGATATTTTTGAATATTGATTTTACAAGATTTTTGAATATCGACATTTCGATATTTTCTAATAGACACTTATTACTGTTTAAATATTTTGGAATATTGATAGGTACTTTGATATTTCTAAATAGGTACTGATATTATGATATTTTTGGATATTGATATTTCGCTATTATTGTTATTGGAAATACAAAATTATGTAGCATTCTACATATAAGTTCAAATTTATAAATGATTCTAAATTCTATCATAAGAATATAAAATTCTATCGCGTAGAAATTTAAATTTCTATCAAATCTTCATACACATAGAAATTTAGAATTGTATATAGCACTTCATGCATGAAAAACAGGGGCGCAACCAGAACTTTTTTTAGGTGGGGCTAGAGTTTAGAAAAAAAAAAAACTTGGGTAGGGGTGAAAACTTGATTTGGTGCCTATACCTGCCTGATTTGGTATCTATACCTATTTTCATGAGCTGTAAATTTGTACGAACCTACAACGCAACATAACCGCATAAAGCCATCGGCATCAATTTTTTTTTGTTTCAAAATTAATTTAGAAAAGATTTCAAAGAATTTTTGGGGGCTATAGCCCTTAGCCCTTTCCTTGGTTGCGCCCTTGCGTGAAGATCATAGTTTTACAATTTTTTATTCGTAGTTCGCTGCTCAAGATGGCTTCATCATCTTTAATTGGACCTTCTCAAAATTTGAAATTATAAATCACTCTTAGCTTGCCTTTTTCTCACTAACACCACTTGGAGCAGATAGTATAAGTAAAAATGTTCGGAAAATGAAGATAGTATGGAAGAAGAAGATAGAGAAGATCCTATTTTGAGATCAAAATTACGTAAAACTCTGAAAGAAATGAAAGCAGGTAAAGCAGAAGGAATTGATGAACTTAGTGAATTATTGAAGAATGTAGGAAAAATAGTTTTAAAAAATGTATACGAATTAATTTGCGGAATGTATGTGGAACAAGAAAGGCTAATAGATTTCGGTATAGGTAAGGTTAACTATGACCCCTAAAAAAGCAGGAGCAAGCAAATGTGAAAATTATCGCGCTATAAGTTTACTTTTGCTGGCATCAAAGATTCTAGAAATAAGAATACAAAATAAAATGGAAGAAAGGGCGAGAGAAAATCAGTTTGGATTCAGAAAAGGTAGAGGAACTAGGAAGGCAATTTTACGTTTCAGGTTTTCATTAGAAGAAAGTTAGAAATTCAGTGTTGCCAACTCAAAAAATTTTAGTATGAGATAGAGCTACAAAGTAGGCCAGATTAAACCAGAAATCCGAAAAAATTTTGTTAGATTTTATTATGCTAGACTTCTGAACCAATCTTAGCTATTTTATATTGATGTATTCTTCCCGCCAATTTAATACGCTAAATTATGCCAGAACTATGCCATAAATATTTCAAAAAATTATGCCAAATTCATTTTTCCTTTTTACATAGCCATACGTACAATTTTCAACATATTTTTAATAATTTAATGATTTTAGTATGAATTCCAAACTATTTTCATTATCATGATCATCGTTATCTTCGTTGGACTCATTTTCAGAAAAATCTTGATTTTCAGATTCCATAATTTATTCCATAATATAAGTAGGTACCCTTAATTTTTTTTTTTTCTTTCTTGAAGAAATGACTGGAGCTTAGATGAGGAATGAATAACACGAAATTAAAAGTTTTTTTATCACTTATTTTATTTTAATTGCATCGTATCATTCACCAGCTCTGCTTGGTGCATAGATCATAAATTTGCGTAGATAAAACAGAAAGGCAGAAAAACAACAAATTTGAAGTTGTTTAGTTTCTCGTATGAAGGGCTAGGCGCCGTTTTAAAAAAAATTAAGCCAGAGTATGCAAAATTTCACATCAATTTGCTAGAAATTTTGCTAATTCTGTTTTTATGCCAGATGTGAAATGTCCATATGCTAGATGAGGTTTGAATTCTGCCAAATTTGGCATAATTATATTGCGATGGCAAAACTGTGTAGCGCTTGTAGATTTAAAAAAAAAAAAGAAGTTTTTTTTAAGTTGAATGAAAATGGTCAAAAATGTTTCAAGTACTGAAGGAGACAGTATAGTTGTATAGAATTATTTATATGGGGATCAAAAGGCTCAAATATAATACTAACAGATGATGAAGTGGGAGAGGCGAGAATTCAAGGTTGCTGTTCGTCACCAGAACTGTTCAACACATTTATAGAAAATGTAACTGAAGAAATGAATGAAATCAGGGGTGAAAATACAACGGGGGATCATTAGAATGATAAAGTTTGCAGATGACATTGCAATCAGGGAAAAAGAACTAAAGAAGAACTACAGAAAACGAAGAAGTGGGATGAAAAATTGAAAATAAAATATAAAAAATGAAGATGAATAAGAATAAAGCAAAAGTGATGATGGTCAGTAGATATGTGAACAAAATCCAATAAATATGAAGACAGAAGGAGAAAAAAGGAGGTAAAGGAATTTAAATACTTAGGTAGTTAGATAACCCAAGATGGAGGAAGTAAAACAGAAGGAAAGAGTAAAATAGAATAAGCTAAGAGATTTTTTTTTCAAAAAGGAGACATTTGTAGGGCAACTATAAATTTAGAAGTAAGACTGAGATTTCTTCAAACGTATACTTGGAGTACAGCACTGTATGGATGTGGGTATAGAAGCTCCTGAAAGTGGTGTTATCAAAGAATGTTGAAAATCAAATGGACAGAAAAATATCAGGAATAAGGAAGTATTGAGGCGAATAAGAAGGAAACGAAAAATTTGGAGTATACTGTAAAGAGAGAAGAGTTAAAATGATATATCCTAATATAAGATATCTAGCGGTACTAGTATTACTGCTAGAGGAAATGGTTGAGGGAAATGACTGGAAAGGAAGGCAAAGAATGAGCTATAAAGAGCAGATAATGAAGGGCACAAAGTGTAAAATAATCCTTCTCAGAAATGAAAAGTTATATGAGAAAGAAAAAGGGGAGAGACGCAACCTGCGAGTCGAGAGACTAGGAATCTAACAACATTGTACGCGCTCTATGGAGACTTTTTCAGACTTTTTCGAGACTTTTAAACCTATTTAAGATACCTTAAAACTCGACTAGACACTAAACTTGAAAATACTGAACCCGCCTTCTAAGCATTTAACTAGGCTATTTCAATAAAGCACAGAATAGTCTCAATGAGTTTTAGTCATGTTTGTAGGGCTTCTAAAAAAGTCTTGAAACATCTAAAGCCAATTTGAAAAAATCTCATTGAATCTCGAAGAATTTTAAGACCGTCTGGATAATCCAAATGATCTTCAGTAAGTATGAAGAAGCCTCACTTAGCTTAATAATATCGAGAATAATCTTTAAAAAATGTCAGTCAAGCCAAGAGTAGTCTTGAAACGAATTTTGAAGACCCTTAAGAAATAATAGAAACATGTTCAAAAGTCTTGAAAAGTTTGAAATAAGATTTAAAAGAAGTTTAGAAGAGTCTTAAAGCGTTCTAAATCCATCCAGGTGGATGTTGAAAAAGCTAAAACGAATCTAAGAGTCTGAAACAGGTAACATAATCATGAAATAATACATCAGTAATTCTGAAAAAAGTATAGAAAATATCAAAGAATCTGAAAATTTTTTATAATGTTTCGAGACTTGGGATAGTGTTGACCGAGTTGGTAAGGTCTGTAAATAGTCTTAAACATGTCTTTAGGAATTTTTAAAAATCTAAAACATAGCAACAACTTTAAAGAATTTTCTGTTTCTATAGGGTGTGCCAATTCACTTTTTTTTTTTTTTTTTTTTTAATTGAATTGGCATGCCCTAAAAACAAAATATTATCAAATTCACTCACACTCCAACATGGACACTAAACTTTAAAGAAGTTTTGAAGAGTCATAAACAAGCATGGAAGGGGGTCTGGTTGGCCGAGTGGATAGCGCGCTGGTCTCGGAATCCGAAGGTTCCGAGTTCGAGTCCACGTAGCAACTCGCTGCATTTCGACCTGGGCCGGTTTTTCAGCAAGATGAGAAGAGGGCTAAGACAGCCCTAAGAGCCTCCCCGACGTCTCTGAGGTAATGCTCGAAAGGGCGGATTCTAGGGCTCAGGTTGAGAGTAAAATTAGAAAAGAGAAACAAGCATGGAAGAAGCTTGACGATGTTTAATCAGTTCTCAGATCATCAGGCTATTTTGTGTCAGGCCACCGAGACGAATTCCTGGTTGCCTGGCGGATCACTTCACCATTGTCTTCGTAAATTTTTCTTTCTCATTAAGTCCCTCAAAAATATCTCGCTACCCCGTTCACTGTTATTAACTACACAGTTCGTTGAATGCATTATAGGTACCGCGGGTCTGCGATACCTTCTGCCACCGTAAATAAACATTCTACGTTTTGAGCAAATAAATTTGAAGATTAACACCTCGAGCAGGCACATATACAAAGTAAACGAGTTCACTGGCAGGACAAAAAAAGCAAATACAATAAGGTAATCCACTTTTCCTTTTTCCGAACAGTGTTATTGGTATACATTTTTAATATTTTTCCGCCTCTGCAGCCGTACGAAGTTTAGTCTGCTGCACTTGTATAGGGTGCTTCACAAATTGGCTCGTTTACTTTTTTTCATGACATCGGATCACGATGGAACAAACGTGTACCTTGAAGGACTATGGTATAGTTTATCCCAGGGTGAACAATTTTCCGTCCCCTAAAGAGGGGCTGGAACATGCGTCGGAGATTTTCAGTACGTTGTTTAAGATTGTGTACGTAAGACGTATGCTATGTTTCATATCCTCGGGATTTTTTCCTTTTAATTTCCTAATTTGTTTAGAGTAGGACTCAAATTTGGATTTTAAGGTCCAAGTCGGGGTCTGATCAAAAATGCCCCTTTCATGGAGAGGGAAAATGTTTCCATTCTGGAATAAACTATAAACCGTCGTGATCCGAGCCCCCTCCCCCACTCCGAAAAAAATGGGATGAGGCAATTTGTGAAACACCCTGCTGTATGTACAATTGTGCAATGACAATTAGCAAGAATGAAAAATTCTGCCTTCCGCATCGGTGAAAACGTGTAATGCGAATGAGTGTGCGGGGACTTCGGGGAAGCGTGTATGTATAATTTACGCGTTGGAAAGCTATCGACATTAATATAAAAAATCTTGACACTTTAACGCGTTTATTTAGAGAAAACGTGTTAATTTTTTATTTTGGCCAACGGTTGCGGGCGTACACAGTGGAAAATGATATAAACTTTGGGTAGCAGCAGGTGGCGCGGCGGTGCCGCTGCGATTTATTTAATAAACACGAGGGCCAGGAGGCAAGCGGAACTAACCGAATTACCGGTACAGTATCCGTCCGCAGAATGTATTTTTCGGGGGTCGAATAGCGGAAAATTAAAAAATATGAGCGCTACCATCGGCAACCTCCTGCTGAGTCTTTATTTCTTAAATCATCACATACACTGGTACGTTTCTATATCCCTGTGTGCATTTTGGTACATCTGTTATCGAGTATCGCCACTCGAGTATGAAGTTTTCATTACGCCCGTGTACGTTTTGTAGCATAAACAATGATCCGACCGTCGTTTGTTCGGCGAGTGGAAAATGTAAACAAAATTAGCAGCCTGCAAAAACATGATCCCTGTGATCAGTGACCAAGGAAGCGACCATCAGTTCTAGCAGAGCACCAGAATTTAGGGAATCATCATGATGATGATGATAAGGTTATCAGTTTTACGACCGGTTTAATACAGCTCTCCATTTCTCCCTACCTTGTGCAAGTTCTTTCATTTCGTAATAACACTTACATTTGAAATCCTCGATTATCTGCTGAACATACTGGAATCTTTGCCGACCTACCCAATTCTTTCCAAGCACCGCTTACCCTGAAAATTCCCGAGAAAATAAGTTTTCATGTACAATATCAACTTCAACTTGTAACAAATAAAAGATAATGAGACACTGGGCAAAACAGTGACTGTATTGACGCTTACAACGGTTACACTTAAGTATAGAATAAAAATTCACGGGAGATGTATACAATTTGGTGTTCCACAATTCTCCTAAATGTATATTCTTAGAGGCCAGCGAGGTCTGCGTTGGATCTAATGCTTCTTTTCTATACTGCACGCATTGCACGACTTATGCTCTGCCTCCATGTTAATTACCAACACAAAAACACACTAGCATTTTCAGCGCAACAAAACCTGTGCGTTTGGTTGCGTTCTGGAAGCGCTTTGAGTCAGGCTTGGCTCGGCTTGGCTACACACAGACGTCAAAGTTAACAGTGAAACGTGATTATGTTCTTCTCCAAGCCGACGCGTTGTGTTTGAATGCTCTGTGTTTTTTTGCCCACAAAATGCGTGTTTGAGATCTTATTGAAAACCCATTCTTCATTCTTGCAACTTACTCTTAGTGGACAGTTGGAAATTATTAATGGTGGGAAGCCTAAATCAGAATTACCATTGTTAAAAACTGAGCGAAAGAGAGGTGGTTTGAGTTTTACTAGATATTGCCATGTATCGCAGTATGAAAACATTTTGTGGTTAACCGGTTGCGAAGATGGTGGAAAACTGTGTTGTTGACCATATGTCTATTCAAGGGGTGGCAACTCCCCCTAGTCAGAATTTTTCCCTCAATAGTTGGGAAAATTTACAATTCCAATCAGGCGGAGTTGGAAAAATCCAACAAGTCAAAAAGTTTTTTCTTTTTTTTTGCTTTGATACTTGGGAATCGAGTTGCGAAGTTGGAAAAATCCAACAATTCAAAAGTTTTTTCTTTTTACTCTGATTTTTATTTTTGCCCCCCCCCCCCCCAAGGAAAACTCTTGGTAGGCTCCTGTGTCTGTTATTCGTCACAGAAACGAATAAATGCATATATGGAATGACCCTACACAGGGATACAACAATTTGAACCATTTCATCAATGCCATTTTGTAGTAGCATGTTTCATACTCTTATTCTGATTTTTACTCTACCGCTCTACGCTTATCGCTTACCTCCAAGAAAAAAATTACCGCACGCCACTGATGATAAGAAGGTTATTAGTCTTATACAACCGGTTTGATGCAGCTTCCCATTTCTTCCTTGGGCAAGTTCTTTCATTTCTAAAACTCTTACATTTGACATCCTCGATTATCTGCCGACCCCTACTCTTTTCTTTCCCTCCACTCTTCCTTCTAGCAGGAATGATATTATTCCTGGATGTCTCAAGTTATGCCCTATTAGTTTATCATTCCTCATCTTCAAATAATTCCAAATATCTATTTTACCTGTTACTCAGTAAAGTGTTATCTCATTTCTTACCATATCCATCAATTTGATATTTAGTATCAGCCCATAGCGTCACATTTCAAAAGCTTCGATCCTTCTCTTCTCTGGTTTTCTTATGGTCCAAGTTTCACATCCATACAACGCTACACTCCAAACAAAGTTTTCAAAAAATTTTTAAAAATAATTTTTTGATTTCCAGATTTGTTTTTGATTTGAATAAACTACTTTTTCGATAAAATTCTAATGTAGCTTGTGCTATTCTACAACTAATATCCCTTTTACACCTTCCACCTTTTGTTATTTTACTCCTGACATAGCAAAATTCACTTACTTCTTCAATTTTTCCCTGAACAAAATCTATTTTAAGCTATCATGTTTATATCGATTTACATACCATCACTTTAGTTTTATTTAAAAAAAATATTTTCATACAATATTCAAACTCAAAATCTCCTCCATTCCATTTAAAATATTTTCCACATCAGTACTTCTTTCAGTTAATAAGACAATATCATCTGCAAAACCTGAGCATCTTAACATCTTTCCTCGCTCTCCATGTTACACCTGCTTCAATTTTTTCTTTTATTTCTTTTATAGCCCACACTATGTACAAATTAAATAATACCTACTGGAAATAAGAAGCACCGCTGCCTCACACATTTTTTTATATTTGTCTCCCCTTTCTCTCCTTCTATTCATGAGAGGTTAAATGGCAATACCAGTAGAAAACTGAAAAACTAAAAAAATCCGTTCCATATACATAGGTTATGAGCTTTCACAAAAGCAACAGTCGTGAGGTCCCCCTGATACGCTCCCCAATACGCATTCAGTGGTTGACATTTCCATGGAAATTTATTTTTCTTTTAGCCACGGGTATACTTGAGCGAAAACCATGACTCCAGCCATGTGCTCATTGAACTTGATCTTTGCTGCGCCCTGCGCCACTGCAGTTCTTCTTCTGTTCTCTTCTCATTTTCAGTTCAGTTCAGCTCATAGTTCTTCAGCTGTTCATGGTGACAATTCAGTTCAGTAGTTGATATTTCCACTTTCTTCCAGCCATGGGTGTACTTGAGCGAAAACCGTACCATGCCCCCGACACGAAGCCAGTCAGCGTGATTTAGCTCTTCATGGTGACAATTCAGCTCAGTGGTTGACATTTCCATGGAAATTTATTTTTCTTCCTGCTATGTGCTCATTGATCATGAGTTTTGCTGCGCCTTGCGCGACTATACGATCTGCAGCCGTGTTGTTGATAGAAATTTCCATGGAAATTATTTTTATTAGCGTACAAAAGCATATAAAATTTACAATACGTGTCGAGGTTTCGTGTTTTATGGATTTCCATGGAAATGTCAACCACTGAGGCACAGTTTTCGCTCAAGTATACCAGTAGTATGACGTCATAGCAACGGGAGTGTGTTGGGAGAGCATAATCCACCCACACTACCAGTGGCGTAGCCAAGGGGGGGGGACGAAGAGGGCAATCGCCCCCCATGGCCTTTTTTTTTTTTTTTTTTTTTTTAATGAAGTCACAAAAACCTGATGAGCAAGTCTATAATAGAAAATCCCGTTTGACTGGTACTTGCGGAAAGCAGCTGAAACTTCACTCGACGTCTTCGGATAGTCGAACCTGACAAACCCGTATTTCCTTGATTCGTTGACACAAGTGCTGTGTCGCTGTGTGATGGAGGGGGAAAGTACCTAGTTATGTTCCAAAACTTTATCTAACCCCCCCCCCCCCCCCACCAAGCACGGCATGGCACACCACACAAAATTTGGCATTTAAAAAATGCCTATTTCTCGTTCTGAAGTTTTCGCCCTCCCCCCTTGACCAAATCCTGGCTACGCTACTGCACACTACTACACCCCCTTCAGAAACCTTTGCGAGAATGTACTGAACAACTTCCCAAAGTCTCATGGCAATTGGATGAACAGTGTATAGTGCCTGCAGCCGTGTTGTTAATAAAAATTTCCATGGAAATATGAAGGACATACACAGACAGACATACATATGCATTCATTTATATATACCTAGTATAGAGGATTTTAGACGCTGGGGCTTCAGCCCCCCCCCAAGTTTTCGTTCTATTTCCGCCCTGGAAAAGGGTATCTGACGGTGATCACGCGGGTAGTTGATGCAGATTGGTTGAAAAAAAATCGGCTCCAGAGATCCCCAGTAAATCCCCTGAAGATCCCCTTCAGCTACCCGGGTGACAAGAGGGAATGAGGGGGGTATCTGGCGGGGGAATTCATCGAAATGTGGACTTTTTGTAAATTAAAAAAAAAATGCGAGATCACCGGTAAATCCCCTAAAGATGCCCTTCAGCTACCCGGGAGACAAGAGGGGATCATGGGGGTATCCGGTGGGTAGTCCGTCGAAATTTGGACTTAGAATATTTTTCGTAAATGAAATCGAAATATGATCCAACGAGGGACGTACCGAAGAGTTTTCCCTTGAACCGGTTGGTGGGGGGGGGGCATTATGAAAGTCCCAACTGACGCAACTCAGAATCCCTGATTATCAAAAAAAAAAGAAAGACAAAAGAACCCCTTCACTTGTTGCATTTTTCCAACTGACTCAACACAAGAATTCCCAACTGTGAGAGCAAAATAAGAAGGAAACCCGTTAGACTCGTTGGGTTTTCCCAACTTATCAACTCAAGCGACAAGTATCAAAGAAAGAAAAAAAAAGAAAAGAAAAGGGAAAAAAGAAAAAAAGGAAGGAAAAAAAGAAAAAGAAGAAGGAAAAAAAAGTTTAACTTGTTGGATTTTCCCAACTCACCCGACTGAAATGGTAAATTTTCCAACTAATAAGTGAAACATTCTTATGGGGGGGGGTAGCCCCTATCCTTCTATCGGTACGTCCTTCTGTTCAGCGATACTAATAACTCGTTTTGTTAAACAATGCTGTTGGCCAGTTTTGGCTTAAAACAGCGTCCGCATAAGTCCCGCCATGAAACACTAATGGGACATGGCACCTCTCATTACAGAGACGGCGCAGTAGTAATTCCAAAAATCAGAGATGGGAGTAAAAATTCTGAAATTTGGGGGATAATTCATTCACATATCGCTTGCAGCACATTTAACCCATTTTTTGGAATATTTAAACGCGAATAAAAGAAATAAATTCGTGATTGAGAGATGAAGTACAAATTAAATTTTCGTGAACTAATGAAACCAAAAACTGTTCTAAACAAGGCCGTACCGACCGGGGAGTGTAGGGTTCACTCCTCACACATTGGCTAAAAAAACACCAAAAAACAATGGATTGAGAATTGCGACGGAGAGGAGAGCGAATCTGTGACTTATCCCCCCCCCCCACCAAGAAAAAAATCTCCTCATTGGCCAAAAAGAATACGAAAAAACAATGGGTTGAGACGGAGAGGTGAGCGGGTCTGTGACTGAGCCCCCCCCCCCCTCCCTCCAGGAAAAATGTATCTTAAACGCAACCCCCCACCTTTACTTAAATCCTGGGTACGGCCCTGGTTCTAAAAATTCATTTGATTAGTTATTGCTGAAGCTGGCGCCACGGAACAACCACTAAATCATAAAGTACTTCGTTACCCCACTTCTTAATTTGGTCGAAAATCGAATTTCGACGTTTGTTCGACAAACACAGAGAAATACATGTCAAAAATTCAGGTTACTGATTTTCCGAACAATTGAAAATAACGTCATAATTATCAGTAGTATGCAATCCAGTGAAGTGACTTGTTCATTACCTTTTCCTATAGTCCAAGTTTCACATCCATACTCGTACATGGCTACACTCTAAACATAAGTTTTCAAAAAAATTTTTTGATCTACAGATTTATTTTTGATTCGATAAAATGCTAATTTGGCTTGTGCTATTCTACTACTAATATCCATTTTACTCCTTCCATCTTTTGTTATTTTACTCCCTAAATAGCAAAATTCGTTCAGTTTTTTGATTACCTTGAGTACTTCTTCTTCCAGAAAGGGAGGTTCAGGCTCATGGTCAGGGATGACAGGAGGATGTTCAACAACTACGTTTTCCTCCCCCTTTTCACTCTCAGCCATCGCTGAATGAAGATGCTCATAAAATCTTATTGCTAGTTCGATAATGCCTGCTCTATTGTACACATTTGTACCATCACTTGCACTCAGTTTAGTAAGTAAGCTTTGAGTCTTTGCTAATTCGTTTTGCCACCTTTCTTGTGGACCAGCTCTCGTCTAGTGTTTCACTCACTATCTTCTCTTCATACACATTCAAGTCCTTCCTAACCTCTTTTTTGATGAGTTTACTCAGCTCTGTTAGTTCAATTTTTTCCCTTGCTGTTTTGCTTTGTTTGTTTCTGAATTTGGCTCTCCTTAGAATGAGTTCTTTGGTCTCTATGCTAATTTTGTCATCCGTACTTGGACTATTCATTTGAGAGCCAAACTCATTGGCAGTCTCATGAATAAGTTTTTCTAAAATGTTGTGTAGGCTTTGTGCGCTCTCCGTGTCTCGAGCTGACCTTTCGGCAAGAGTGTTTTTTATTTTCCGGATTACCTCTGAAATTTTGCATACAGGTATTACTTGCTTGAGACTTTTTCCTGTTTTGTTTGAGATAAGTGTTTTAGTTTGCGATACAAATGAGGAGCTCACTTGCAAAGAGACCTAACTGCAAAATTACGATTTAATGAGTTTTTGTTTTCATCACGCTGTCTTGCCGCACTAGGGACATACTTTGCAAAAACAAAAACGACAAATTTTTCTTGAAAGTTGAACTTATTGATACCTACCTTAAAAAAATCCGTTACCTACATTACTGTTTTGCTTATAAAGTGTTTTGCCTGTTTTTCTCAAAACTAAAATTTTGCAGTTCGGTAAATTTGGAAATGGGCTCCACATAATTTAAGTGTACATCTTCCAGGCTTGTGGTCAGAGGAGAATTGCAGGATTGTAAGGAAATCGTAATTGGTTACTACTAACATCTAATTTATTAGAGCATGGTCGATCTCATTCTTAGTAGCTGGGTGTTAATATTTCACATATGTTTTTTCATAGAGGCAAGTAGGGGTATTTGAACTTTTTTTGGTGGGAATCATTAAGAGGCGTTCTGTATAATATATTGGTAAGATTAGGCCGACAGTGAGAGGATTCTGTATTTTGGCATAGCAATCAAAATGATGAATGCCATGCCAAAAGACAATAGGGAACAAAAAGTGTTCTGCCGTCGATTAGTAAATTCCAAAACAAAAAATTATATGGAGGGTTGATAAATGCATACTAACCCATTAGTTAGGTGTAATTATTTTTGAATGATGAACTTCTGTCGTTGCATAAAGATGACCATGCCGAAAGACACTTTTTTTTAATTCATAATTTTAGACAATAATACGCGAATGCACGAGTCTCGTCACAAAAAAACGGGATCTGATGTGCGGACCGTATTGCTTTGATAAGAATATACAGTTTGACCATTATTGCGACGAAAAAATATTGAAACTCCTGTTTTGTAATTGGTTGAAAAAGAGCCATGCCGAAAGACAAAAAATCGAGGGATAATTTTCAAGGTTGGAAACACTGACTCTCAGCTGTAAAGATGCAATTTCCCCGTTACCAACTCATGCATTAATTTATCCAGAGTAGTATTATTTTCTCAGTTTGTTCTAATATACCTTACCAAAGAACAAACACAAAAATTACAAATAATTCAGAAAGCCATGAAGAGGAAATAATGAGGAAACAGCTAAAAGACAAGGTCAGTAATAGAGAGATAAGAGAGATAACAAAATGTAAGGATATTGGAGTGACGATCAAAAAGCTAATATTTAAATACGCAGGCCACATGTACAAAGAAAGAGAAACAAGATGGAATCGAATAACGACAGACTGGACCCCGTATGATAAAAAAAGAGAAAGAGGGAGACCCAAGAACTGATGAAGGGATGAAATAAGAAATAGAGTTGGTATTTCGTGGAAAAGCGCTACCCACGACAGAGTCAAGTGGTGGAGGATTGGAGAGGCCTATGCCCGGCAATGGGGCGATTTTATCTATGAGCAGTTGTATATATTTGTACCAAACGAATAAAGGCTATTTATTATTATTGTTCTAATATATAGCTTGAAAATGTAAAAAAAAATATAATAAAAATTGTTAGAAGGACAGCCATGCCGACGGACATTTTAGCATATTTAATCCAATCTTGACGCATTAAAAGTGGATCAAATTTTCTTCTGAAACCTTGAAACAGTATAATTCAGTCATATCTATCAACGAAAAAAAAAAAAAAAAGCCCGTATCATTAATAACTTGTGAGATAACTGCTGGGGACTGAAGAACCATCTTCTTTTAGTGTTCTCTTTAAAGAAGGTAGAGATTAGTTTTAACTTATGTTTTTCAGCTGGATGAATCAGGTTTTCCCCATTTTCGTTAGTTTTTCCGAGTACAACTCCCCACACAATTTTGTTTTAAGCTCTCCAGTCCAACCTTGGCATTGAAGTCGCCCATTACTGTTGTATAATATTGCTTTTCGTTTTCAAAGGTTTAATCCAGAAGGTCCTAAAACTCTCTTATTTCCCTTTTGACAGATACTCGTATTATTGTCAAAATGGCGGGGCCCTTTACTGTTAATTTCAAAACTGTTATCCTTTCGGATACACACTTGATTTCTATGATTTTGTTGCTCAGTGTATTCTTGATGTAAAAGCCAACGCCCCCCCCCCGTATCCCACTGTGTTGCCATAATAGTAGAAAATGTTGTTATTTGGTCTTTTGACCATACGTTCGCCCTTCGGCCTCCAAAAATTTCTAATATAAGAGTACAGAAATTTGTATAGCCCATAATCTATTCAGAGTTCACACGAACACATGCAAAGTATGACCCCCCCCCCCCTAGCTCTTACGGTTCACTCGCCAACCTCGAAAAAACACACAAACAAACAATCACTTCTACATTATTTATTGGAGATTTGTATATTTTTGAATAAAAAAACGTAAGGTAAGGTACCGAACTTGGATCATTTTTTTTGGACCTTCATATCTCCTTGTCAAATTACCGAATATTATAATTTTTTGTATTGAGCTGTACATTTAACACAATTCCAACACTATATTTAAAAAAAAAAAAAAAATCAGCAGTAATTTCGGAACTTATGACGAACAAGTCATTGAGCTTATTTCAGTAAGTTACCTTATTCGTTTTCTTTGTGCAGTTTTGCTTACAGCCATTTACTGAGGGGGGGGGGGCTAATTCATTCAAAGTGAAGGGCGGCAAAGACATGAATCCGTCCTTGAGCGATTATGTAGGAAAATGTTGAGTATTAGGCCTGTTTTGATGAGCTGTAGTTCCCGGTTTAACTTGGGCTTGTCTACTCACAGTCGGCCTCATAGTTTGTAGGGTTTCAAATATTTCGGGTTAGCTTTTCGAGAATGTCAGAAAGAAACTAATCGTCTATTGTTTTCTGTGTTTCGCGATCCATGGTATAACTTTGTCCGAGAAAAAGCGTTCTCAGTCAGCGATGTACACGCGAGTACAACTTCGGAGGAGCAAAATCCCTTTGGGAAAAAGAGTGCCGAGTATCGAGGCGACGATTAACAATATGTTGTTACGAGTCCCTTCGGGGAATTGACGTACATCGAAGTAGGGAACTCCAAAAGGACAATATTTTTCAGCAGATAACGCCTAATTATTCCGTCGGGTATTGCTAGGTATAGAGACTCGAATAAAAAAACTTGTATAGCTCGACTACACGACCGAGTGAAGATGAAATGACCGGGGACAAATATCTGGGGACAAAAAAGAACGTCCGCCAGTAAAACCTCTTTAACCTTATACAGTACCTAGGAACTAAAACATGAAATAAACAAATTAGTTACGAAAGATCTGTCTTCACAATGTTGTTGGGACTATAACTCCGTAAAAAACATACTACAAGTCTTCAAGAATTCTAGAGGGTGAAAAAGCCCCCAAAATTGAATTTATGACGCTAAAACGATGAATATTAATCTTATTGAAAAATGTTCCAGACAAAACATGTTTGTGACGCGATTTGCCGCTATAAATTTTTTTGCAATTTTTTCATAACTGCCCTCAAAATGACTTAAATAGGGAGAAGAAAATTAAACTTGACTTTGCCATGCATTAACACAAGCCTTACGATGAAAATGCAGTTTATTCAAAATTTTTCGATATCGCCATTAGCGAACAGAAGGAATGCAAGCATCCCTGTTATTCGTTCTCGTAATGCAATGTGGACGTCATTTCATACGTTGAAATGGTGGCTGGTGACTTAACTTATTCCTGAGTGATAACCATTTGCCCCTAATTTCAAAGTTGTCGCACCTGGGAGGGAGTGGGTTCCAATTTAAGAGTATTTTATTAAATACAATATGTGTGTATGTGGACATAGTTTTATAGATTTTGGCGTACACTGAATTCATTTTTTTAACGACTAACCCTTAATTTGTAAATTATGTCATATTGGCTGGGGGGGGGGGAGCTTCGATTTGGAGCTATCGATAAATGCAATATTTATATCGTTTTACAGGTTTCAGTGGCCGCTGAACTGGTTTCTGCTAATAATTTACCCTAAACTTGCAGATAGTGGCATTTGGAGAGAACCTCTGTCAAACGATGCCCATATTGCATTTATCAATATCCTCAAATTGAAGCCGTGCTTCTCTCTCTCTCGCCAAGATGCAAAAATTTCAAATGAGGGGCAAATGGTCATCAGAAATGAACTCAGCGACTACCAAAACCTATACGATATTCGTATTGTATGTATTTATTGATACCCTTAAATTGGAGTCTAGCTCCTTCCCTTCCCTAGGTGCCACAATTTTCAAATTAGGGAATGGGTACCAAAAAAGAAACTATGTAACATCACTGCGGTTTTACTACTGGGTATACTTGAGCGAAAACTGTGATGTTCTCCCGACACGTTCCTGTTACTACGATGTCATCATCTCATATGCTTGTACTACTGGGTATACGTGAGCGAAAACCGTAGCACCTCGCCCCCCCCCTGACAGCTCCCCCTTACTATGACGTCATCATCTTGTATGCTTTTACTACTGGGTATACGTGAGCGAAAACCATAACGCTCCCCCCGACACGCTCATCCTGTTTGTACCAAACGTTTGGGTTATACCACTTCCTAGCATGGAGCGGAGCAAGCATATAAAATGTTGCCATATTTGTTACCGAATAAATTTAACTCTCATCCCCCCCTCTCCTCATCAGGACTGGATTTACAATAGAAGAGAAGCAAAAACGTCATCAATTTTTTTTTTTGATTGGAAGAATAGAACTCATTTAGGGTGTCTACCGGTCATACAAGTCATACAAAAATCCTACAGTTGCCTCTAGTTACTTACAAGTTTGGTAATTTCGGCTGCAATACACTGTTTCACGAAATCGAATACGATCAAAAATGGTGCATGTTTCACTAAGGCTGTTTTAGTCTCTTTACTTAGGAGATCACAATGCATTATATAGTAAAAATACAACTTTCACACTAAAATATTTCATGAAGTGAAATTTATCGTAAATTTTTTTTAAAAATAAAAAGTAAATAGAAGAACTTTTTTTTTGCTTGTTACGAATCTGTCCGGTATTCCTAAAATTCAAATGTGGTAATCTTAGTGATAAAAAGTATTTTCAGTCAAAGTTAGTCAGTGTAGGTGAATGGTTAGAAAAATGCTAAATGAAAGAAAAAATGAACTGGTATGGAATAAAAATGATGTTACACCGGTGAAATGACTGCAACTGTCAATTTAATGACGGTAACTCACGCCCGAAAAGAAAGGAAAAGAGGGTACTAATAAAGGTCTGCGCATAATGGGTTCAAAATCAACACGCACGTTCTGATATTTACCACCCTTCCGTTATGGATATAATTTTTTTTATACGTGTGCACCCTTTCCAGCATCCTTATCAATGATTTATGATTACGATACTGCGCATTCATAATTGAGAGCAGAACACGTGGGAATAGTACTAAACATTTTTGTTTTTTTGTATTTTGTACATCCTTCAAAAAAAAAAGACGTGACTGCGGCTTGGCTTGTTGCTTGTTCAGTACCTTCAAAAATAATAAGAAAGAAAAAGAATTAAAAAGGCCATGATACTGAGTGCGTTATATTTACTCGTAAATTAAGTAATGAAATCGCATTTAGTTTTCAGCATGGATTACAGACTTAAATCGCAATGTGGAATTTGAATTCGAGTTGCTGCGGTGAAGGCAAGTCGACTTGCGAGTTATAATATGTGGTAGTGCAATGAATAAGGCCCCACTTCAACAATCTTGGTTTTCGAGATACGGCGATTTTCGTGAATCAAGGTCAAAGCTGAGGAAATCAGAATTCGTGATAATTTCGGTAAAATAAGGCCTCCTCTTTCAAACTATGTTATCCGTTTTTCACCGTCTGCCTTTGTTCGTCCATTACAGACGAAGATATGAACCCACCTCCTCTCTGTTCTGCCTCCAACCAAACTGGAAATTAAACTCTTTCATTTTGTATCAATTTTCTGAAGAGGTCCCACTTTATTGAAATGAAATTCTTCATAAAATTTCTGACAAAATGAAACCTCGCGGAACTCCCTAGTTTTATTTGTCTCAGAGATATGCCACTTTGAATTTATAATTTTTTTAAACCTTTTTTATATTGCATTTTTCTCAAAATCAGTTTTTTTTAGAGCTCAACTTTAAACAGGCATATCTCAGCGAATTTTGGAGATGGAAAGCTCTGCAAAGTCTAATTTTGTCAGAAATTTATCTAATATATGCCGGCACTCATGACTCTACATAGATAAAGTAGTATTCTGTTTTTAGAGTGTGCTAATTCACTTTTTTGTTTCTGTTGTCCACAGCGCTTTCGGCTGTTACGCCATCTTCAGTCGAGTTCCCCAACATTTTTTTGTAGGTCCTGTATTTATAGTAATGTGTAGTACCGTATGGTAAATCTATTTGTGTGTGTTCCTACTGGTTGTCTGTGGTTGTATAGTCTGTCCAATCAGGGAGTATTATGTTATTAATTTGAATATGTTCTCGCTTTAGAAGTTGGTTGTTGTGTTTATTAGGTTGTTTTGTTTTGTTTCCTTTTTGCCTTTATTATTTCTAGTTATTCTTTTAATTTTCTTCTCTTTGTGTTGTTTTCTATGTGTAGGATTTTGTGCTTTTCTGTCAATTTGTTCTAGGGTCTGCCAATTCGGACCAGGCAAACAATAACAACAACGATGCAATGCTATTTTTATGCGAAAAAGAAAAATCACTCGGATTTTGATAAGAATGAGCTCATCTGAAAGGAAATTTTATTTGCTAGAAGGCATATTCTTTTTAATTTTCCGTTAACCGCATTCATTAAAGAACATTAAAATTGCCATAAGTTGCTGCGCTGAACTCCCCCTTTTCGCCCCCTTTTCCTTATCAGTTTTTCTTCAATCGATGCTAGCGAACCTACAATTTGCCTCGTCCGAATTCACTTTTTTTTTTCAGCTGTACATAGCCTTTTCGGCTGTTACGCCACCTTCAGCGGAGTTCTCCACCATTTCTTTTTGTTAGTCCTGTATTTAAATTTCAATGTGTAGTACCGTATGGTAAACCTATTGGTGTGTGTTCCTGTTGGTTGTCTGCGGTCATGTAGTCTGTCCAATCAGGGAGTGTTATGTTATTAATTTGAATAGGTTCTCGCTTCGGAAGTTAATTGTTGAGTTTATTAAGTTGTTTTGTTTCAAAAACAAAAAATTTCGGTAGATTGCTCTGTATTTTTCTTTAGAAAGAGAAAAGATGGTGAACCCTCAGCCCTGTTTGGAATAAAATGAATTTTGTGATCCTGAAGGAGCAAAATGTTGGTATTTCAAGATTTTACTTGGTTCTTTTCGCAGCTGCTTACCAATGAAGAAAAATACTACACACCTACATCGTTGCAGAATAAGGTTATCCCAAATTATTCTGAAATTTTGATTGAACCACTCGGTTTATAACTCCCATCCCAGTTCTGATTAGGATTGGATTTCACGCGGAAAAAAAGCAAAAAAAGTTAGTAACCAGACTTTTGAATTGCTGTCCCCTTCCTCACTCATGATTCCTTTCTAGTGTTGTGAAAGGATCGCCTGTGTTATCAGTTTGATACACGAGCAATGTTGGAAGAACGAACGAGAACGAGAAGAAAAACGGCATGTTCTCGATTCTCGTTCTCAGAGCGAGAACGAAAACAAGAACATTAAAGGGTAGGTATATTGAGAACGAGAACGGGAACGTTGGTACTCATAGAGTATATGGAGAACGAGGAGCATGAACGAAAATCATGCAGTTAGAGAAGAACGAACGAAAACAAGATGATTTTTGCGTTCTTCCAACACCTCTGCAGCTGCGGCGCGAAAGTAAAATTCTGAAAGCCTAAAACCATCAATTATTAATTTTTCAATGAAAAAATCAACCTGCAGTACTCGTATGTTGGAAGAACGAACAAGAACGAAACGAAAAACGGCATGTTCTCGTTCTCATAATGAGAATGAGAACGAGAACATGATGGTACTGAAAATAAGAATGGGAAATGGGAACGGGAACAGGACCAAGGTGGGGATAAGAACGGGAATGGGAAAGGGAACAATATGGAAACGGGAATGAGAACGAGAACGTGAATGTTAGTAATTTTAAGGTAAGGAGAATAAAGAACATGAATGAGAACCATGCAGTTAGAGAAGAACGAACGGGGACGATGATCTTAGCGTTCTTCCAACACTTCTGAGAAGGACAATGACCACCCTAATTTGCACATTATAACACAATAACTCAACTTTTTCCACTCTTGCCTCCTCCCTATCCCCTGAAAAGAAGCGCAGAGATTGGCGGGAGTTCTCGGGAAAGCGACAGAGGAAAGAAATAGAATAACTACAGCAAATTGTGGACCCAAGAGGCTTTGAAACGTGGGCTCCAATACTAAAACTGATCATGCCTTTCAGCACCAATGTACCAAAATTTCATGCTTTCATAACAAAATGTAAGATTTTTCAGAATTTGTCTCCAGCACTTCCCTTAGCTGCGGAATTCGAACTCTAAAGGGTGACTTTACAGAGCTACCTTTTGCTACTACAAGCTAGGCTGATTTTACCTTTCCGAATTCAAACAACGTCTTAATTGGCAACACAGTAAAACTGATAGCTAGTGTCCTCTCGATTCCTTCTGGACCGTACTAGGCTTGTGATTTTCCACTCGGAACAACATCGAACGTGCACCATTTTGCGTCATTTCCGCCGGCAAGACACTCGATAGCAGGATACAGCCTACCACGAGCAAGGAAAAAAAGTTTTCGGGGAATTCGCGGCGCTCAGTCGAGAGTCGCGTGCTTCGCACGAAACTCACAATATGCGGCGAAAACAGAGCTCGGTCGACGTTCCCTTCGGCGTTCGCGCTGAAAATGGAAACGGCGAGGGCGCCGAAGGGTGGATGGAAACGCGAGGCGGAGTCTGAATTTCCGCGGTCACGTGATTCGCGGGGTGGAAATTCGGCGAAAATGATGGCGTTTTTCGAGGAGGCGAACGCGGCGAGTCCGGGCGAGCGGTTTTGAAAAGCGCAAGCGAGTAAGGGGCGGCGTGTGCGCCCCCAGTCACTTAGCGAAATTAAAAGAACGCTTCCTTCGAAAGCAGTGCTCGGTGCTCTTCGGCGTTCACGCGGTATCTGCGTTCTCCCTCAATGTCATCATCGTAATGATCAATTTTTTTCGGACAACCAAAAAATTTCTTTTCGCTCTCTTTTCTCCCGATTTTGCTCTCTTTCTCTCTCTGTCTCTCTGTTTCGTGCCGTATCGATGATAATGACGAACGCGTGTGCTTCAGCGGTGGTACCAATTACCCGGGGTGCCCTCGTTAGCCCGGCGCCCTGAATTTTGATCTCGTTTCAACCGCCGTGCTAATCTATAACGTACAATTAATATAATTATGATTTTTGTCCAGTACCTGAAGGCCGTTCGTATCGAAAACGTTTTCTCACACCACCGAACACTCGCATCGGACATTTTAGCAAATAAAGCGAGTTGATTTTAGGCGACTTCGGCTCGGCGGACTAACGGGTGTTTGAGTGCTTTCGTGTTTTTTTTTTTTCCTACATCAATCGAAGTAACTCATCTGCAGAACTGGTCCAGAGATCTCGTTTCGAGCTGGCTTGAAACGGGAGAGAGGGGGAGCAGAGTCGAAGCGAAGGAATCCTCACCAGCGCCCGTACTCCTGGTGCACTTGGCGTTCGCGAAGATATGTCCGCTCTGTTACAACAGCAGCAACATCCGCAACAACAAAGTTGCTCTCCATCCTCAACCTTGCTTGCTCATTTGCGCCACCATCTGCACACGGAAATCGCCAGTAATACCAGCAATGGCGGCGGCGTTATTTCGCATCAGCATCCGCCGCATCCCAACGACGTGCTGCTGACGTTGCTGGCTAGGAATAAAAATTTAGAAGGTAAGTGGTCAACTTTGAGGGAACGACGTTTGCCATAGGTCGGCATTACGGTGGGCCAAAAAATACAAAGTTCGAATTTGAAAACGCAATATAGTGGGGAAAACGGGCATTGTATCTCTTATGAATATAGCAGTTAATTAGACCCACTTTAGGGTGTAAGCCTTGGTTAACCTTAGCGTTTTTCTATTTTGTGCGGACCAAATCCACATAATGCCGATATACTTTGTTATATCATCACTCTATCTCATGGGAGGTCTACCCTCGTTTCTTGTGTAGTTCCGCAGTTCCCACTCAGTCATCCCTTTGCCCAATTTTCGTTTAGTGTTTTCATTAGATGCCCAACATGTACAAATTTTCATGTATTGACCTAGTAGGCTATACTTATACCTATCCTTTTCATATCAGTGAAGTTATCTACTTTGTCAATACAACGAATGTCCAGAATATTTCTTAATAAGCTCATTTGTGTTGATTGAACTCTTTCTAGCCGTTCTTTCGTGAAGACCCATGTCTAAGCTCCATATAATAAATTCAAGTACCTACCCACAACTTTTTAAAATTTAGATTTTTTTCAAATTTCGATTTTGCTTTTGAATATTGTTTTTATAGTCCAAAAACGATTCCAGGTGTTTCTAATTCGCGCGGAGAGTTACAAATCCAATTACTTTGTGAACGCAGTGGCGTAGCGAAGGGGAGGGGGGCGAATTTCCCCAAGGCACCTGAAATTGAATGTAAAATATGCAAAAATGAGCAATTTTTCGCCTTTAAAACACGTTTTTTCGAAAATTTTTTGCTCAAGCAGTAATTTTACCTTCATATTTTCATAAAATAGTCCTCTAATATCGGCTATTTTTAAAAATTACCTTAATTTTCGACTTTTTCTCCCTTGAAAATCTTACTCCCCTCCTCCTCGGGGAAAATCCTGGCTAAGCCACTGTGTGAACGATATAATTTGCTCAAGATATTGTGGCCAGTGTTTTCCCAACAAAAATTCCCTGACTTTTCCAGATCTTTTTTCAGATGTTTTTCCAGTCCATTTCCCCACTTTTTCATAACAAACAAATTATTTAAAAAAAAAAAAATGTTCAATTGGATCTGACAGAGAAAACTGTACAATACTTTCACATCATAAAATGTTCTTTAAAATTCCCTGACTTTTCCCTGACTTCTCCAGGTGTGCTCACATTTCCTGACTTTTCCCGGGTTTCCAGAAACTGGTCACTCTGTAATAACGGCTCACTACCTCCAACTTGTTTTTTTATAATTAGGGCTCAAATTTTAATTTCTAAAAATGGTAAAATATGCACATTACATATGCGCTTATGTTTCAAAATTATGAGGACTTTTATTTCAAAGGCAACAATCTCCATTTTTGGAAAAATTGGGGTCTTGACAAAAATTAATTGAGATCAAGTTCCTTCATAATCTTACAATAATAAGTTATTCCAAAATCAACGTAATATCTCTTAAAATTGAATTATTTAGAGAACTAATGTGCAGTCTCTCATCACGCTTCAATGTTTCACTACGTTTTTTGCTACTCACACAGAATCTACTACTTTGGAGATTACTGCCTTTGAAACAAAAGACGTCATGCAAAAAATAATATGCGCTTTAAAAAAACCAATATGAGTATCTATTTGCAGGGCTTTAGAAGGTCTATTAATTGATAATTTCAGAATTAACTTTAACCTTTTCTGTGGTTGTCCATTTTGACTGAAAATCAATTACTGCTTTTTAAAGGATTTTTTTTTTTTTGAAATTTTCGAAATTTAAAAAATAAGAAAATCAGAATCACTCAGAAATACGGGCTAAAACTGAGAAAAAGGCCAAATATGTCCCTGATATAAAAATACGCTAAAAACGAAACAAATAAATGTCATTGACATGTCTTATAAGACGTGACTAAAAAAAGCAGGTGTTTTCATAAAAATCCGAACCTTATTTATGACGATTGAATCGTTACTACTTTTTGACTTCACTTTTGTTTATTGCAAGTTCTTATCTAATCCAACAGTCTTACTTTTAGTATTATATAATTCGCAGGGACGAAACTATAGAGGAGTGTGAGGGTTGAAACACTCTCCCAATAATTTGGCAGTTGGCAAGTTCTGAAACTGTTCATTTAAATTTTCATTTTTTATGAATGTTTGTTTGTTTGTTTATTTATTTATTAGTACCACTAAGAAATTGGCAAATTTTTAATTTTAAGATAATTTAGTCAGCGGATTCTTAGTTTTCAAAACATATTTGTCGGCAAATTTTTCTTTTCTACCTCCCAAAATTGAAAATCGAATTTCGTTCCTAAAAATAGAGTACTCAGGGATCCTGTCAGAGACTAGTCAGTCGAAAGCCGAAGGCTCCAAGCTGCGCATCGAACGTTACCTGAAAGGTTAAAACAAAGCTGAAATGTGGAAGACATTTCAAAAATCTGAAAGTCGGTAGCAAAGGTTGAATTTCGAATTTCAATGACTATTCTGTTTTTACTAGATCCTCTGTTTGACCTAGAGACTGAAATTTGAGAAAGTTGAACATTTTATTAAAATTTACAAGTTGAAAGCAAAAGATTTAGTTTTCAATGTCACAAGCTGAATCCGATAGCAAATTTTCTATTGTTTAAGGTACAGGCTTTGATCCTAATGAATATGAGAGGGAACTTTAGTTTGGAACAAAAGTCAAAACTCCATGTGTTTTTCCCATAAAAACGAAAGGGAGCTTATGGCACGGATTCCCCTAATCCAATCGAACTGACACTTTGTAGGTTTTTTTTTTTTGTTAATTTTATTGGAACTAATTTAGGAGAAGAATCAGAGGAAATTCAGAAAAATATACCACCAAGAGTAACTAACGAACATCTTAATGTGTAAAGGAAGTTGTGTGTTCCTCTCAAGTATTCCTAACATCCTTCCAGCTTACCCTCCCAGACTAGTGAGTGCTTGGGGGTAAGGTTCCAATCTGCATTCGCAGGGACAAGACTATGGGTGGGTGGGTGTAGCGGGGGGCGGGGAAACACTCCCAATAATTTGGCAGTCGGCAAATTTTGAATAAATTTTTCATTTTCTAAGAACTTTTTTTTCTCTTCAATTAAAAAATATTTTGATTCAAAAATCGGCAATTTTTCAAATCTTTTTTGATAACTTTGTCGGCGAATTTTTAGTTTTCAAAAAGTAACTGTCGGCAAATTTTCCTTCGCCACCCCAAACTGAAAATCAAGTTTTGCCTCTGATTAATTCAGTTGCCATTTTGTGTAAGTTCAATGTCACTCCTAACCAAAACGATGTCATTGGCAAATTAAAGGTCGTTTAGCCACTTCCCATTAATTTTGATCCCCTTCACAGTTTATTTTTTTAATACCTTTTCTAAAACCGCATTAAATAAATTGGGTGATACGGGACCCCCCTTGCCTTACCCCTTGTTTTGAAACCTCGTTTCAAATGGATAAATACCTCAGCTTTGCCATACATATTTTTGATGGTTTTGTTATAATATTGTGAGGGACTCCCTGGACCTGTAGGGCTTCCCAAAGTTTACCGTGGTAAAAGGTGTCAAAGGCTTTTATATGGTCAATGAATTGCAAATGAAGATCCAAGTTAAGTTCCTTCGTATTCGTTAAAATTTGGTCCAGTATGTGTATTTGATCTATGGTACATCTTTTTTTTCTTTTTTTTTGTGTGAATCCATCTAGCTTTTTTCAGGTTGATTTAAGTCAAAAATGATGTAAAGGCGATTATTATTTTATATTTTCTCAATTATAATATATTTTATTTTGTTTTTTATATCAAACCGTCACTTATTCAAAAATACAACATATTTACAGCAAAATGCCTATTTTGAAGGGGAACGATAAAAGATGTATCGAGCAATAAAACCCATATTTTATTATTATTATTTTTTTTATATCAAGTCTTGATCCATTTATCGTACACTCAATTTTTCCAGAATTATGACATTTTCAGAAGAAAATTGAGGGCTCAAGCATTAATGAAAACAAAAAAATACAATGTAAGTGTTATTACACCTACATTTTTTCCTCCTATTATGTTTTTAAATCAGAACTTTCGGTTTTAGATAAATTTAGTGTTTTTGGAAGAATTTAAGATCTATTAGAGGCCTTAAGACTTGATATACAAAATATCATATTGGTGGTTTTACTCAATAAAATGCTCGTCTCCCCCTCCAACTGCGTTTTCAAATCGAAATATTTCACAAATTCGGCCTACGCTAGTGAACATTAATGTATTCGTTATTTCAGAAATTCTGGAAGTTGGACTGACCGTTTCTAGATATTTCTTTATGGTCTAAAACTACGGCCTGATTTTTTAAATCTTTTTTTTGGAAAAATTGGCCATGAACTTGAAGTACAAGGGGTTTTCAGGAAATGGCTTTTACTGCCCAAGATCGCCCTCGTCACGAACAATGACAGGCACATGTTAGCAGAAACATTTTAAGAGAAAAAAAAATTCATTGCTGATTCTGAATAATAATATCTATTTTAAATATTTTAAATTTAACTTTAACCTACGACTCCCAGTTGGCATTTCTTTTGAAAACAATTTATTGCTGAAGACCGCCCCCCCCCAGCGGTGAGGCGCTTTCCATTCATATTTCTCAAAAGAAGACGAAATTTCAAAAATTCTCAAGGAAAAATTGTTCCTCTATTCAGAACGTGAATTTTGGGTGATTTTTAGAATGGGGATATAAACAACTAGATTTGAAAAAATTCTGTTTCACCCAAACCAGTTGATTTTTGAGAAAAAAGGTAGAGTCAAGCTGATTCCGAATATTTACTTTAGAAATTCGTCTTTAATCTACGGTGTCACTAAAAAATTCTCAACAAACTGTTTCCTGCTTAAGACCACTCCAGCCAAGAATAATGAAACATTCCACTTACACTTCTCAAAGTAGATAAAATTTCAAAAAAAAAAACAAAAACTTTAGATCTGATTTATAGGGTTGATTCGTAATATGTAGGTGGTACATAAGACGAAAACGGTCAAAAAATCGATTCGGATGTCAGACAGGGCTAATAGTTTCATTTGAAAATAAAAATAAAGTGTACAAAATTTTTTATAAATACTTAAATTTTTCCATGAAGTTTTAAATGGAACGTTACACATAATTAACACAGTAATTCGATTATCACAAAGTTCTTTTCATGTAAATATTTACATATAAATGAGTGAACTTATAGCTTCATTTACATCCTGAAGGAGGGGGTGGGGTTCTTGGCTCGCTAAATTCATTGATTACTGGAAGGTGAAAATTATTTTTAAACCCGAACCGATCAAAGTACCACAAATCAGTCAGTTTGCACCCACTGAATCAAACACAGCGCTCAATTTTTTGGTCCTCCAAGGCCGGATAAATTTCAAGAATTTCGATTTCGAACGAGAAATTTTTTTTTAAAAGTAAGACAGGTCTGAAATTGAACGCTGAGCATGGGGAAAATAGTAGAAAAAGCACCCTCCAATTTTTGGTCCTCCAGCGAGAGAGAAATTTTAAGAATCTCTTTTTTATCGATAGTCTGATGATTCAGTGAAATGTTTCCTCGTGAAAGTCAAAAAATCCTAATCTACCTAGGACACTTTTTCAAACGGAAACATAGTTGTTTTTTTTTTAATATTCAGCCGAGTAGGTTTGAAACTGAGGCCTAAGTATGGGAAAAACAGTACAAAAATTATTTCAAGTTTTTGGTCCTCCAGCGCTGGATAAATTTCAAGAAACTCGAATTCAAACAAAAACATAATTTTTTCCCAATTAGATGCCTATGTTTGGAATTAAGCACTGGGCAAGAAAAAAATAATTTAAAAAAAATTAATCAAATTTTGGCTCTTCAGCAAAAGATCAATTATTCTAAGAAAATATACCACATCCAGATGAAAAAATCGTTTTTTTAACTATATAGATAGGTCAAAAATAATGGGAAGTTTTATTCCAATAATTTTTTAGTCCTCAAAGGCTGGATGAAATACACAAAAATACTTTGAATGATAAAAATTAATTAGGTGTTAAAAAAAACAAAAGTATGACAAGGGTTTCGATTCTTATGCTCTAAAAACGATAAAATATGCGCTAAAAATCAAAAATGTGCAACAATTATGTACTATAAAAAAAAAAAAAAAAAAAAAAAAAAAAAAACATTATGGATATCTTTTTGCAGGGCTTTAAAAGGTCTATTAATTGGTAATTTCAGATTTAATTTCAACTTTTTTGTGGTTTATTTCGATAAAAAATCAATTGTTGTTTTTAACGGAAACTTTTGTTCGTGTAGTTCTCGAAATTTAACAATAAGAAAAATAGAATTACTCAGAAATATGAGAGCAAAAATAGAGAAAATCAGTGGCGGATCCAAGGGGGGGGGCTAAAGGGGCTATAGCCCCCCCCCCAAAAAAAATTTTCATTCGCTTTTCCACTTATTTTAGCCACCGATGTTTTTAATGACAGTAGCGCTCATACAGCACAGTTCGTGAATACATATCGCGTTATCAATGAATCAACATTATCACTTATCAACAATCATGCATTCATGCTTAAAATTTTGTTTGCTCTTTTTTTCTCCAACATTTAGCCCCCCCCCCCCCCCCCCCCCAAAGTGTAATCCTGGATCCGCCACTGGAGAAAATGGCCAAATATGTAGTGAATATGCGCTAAGAAAGTCAAAACATGCAAAATGCACTAACATATTGTAATCATTTTACTCAGAATCATGTGAAATGAATAAATATCATTGATATGTTTTGTAAGAAATGACCAAAAAACACGCATTTTCATGCAAATCCAAGTCGTAATCATAACTAATGTAATTACGGTGAATTTGTCACTCTTTTTTGTTATGTTCAAAACTTGATTTAGAGGAATCGTATAAGGGATACAAGAACTGTGATAAAAATTACACCATATTGAAACTAGAACACACGTAGGGCCAGTATTATAAAACTTAATTAACCGTCGATTGCTCTAATTATTTTCTAATATCTCATTAATCATTCCTTTTTCCCTTTCCTCATGCAAAATATAAAGCAAAATATGAGAGTAAGTATAAGAAGAATAAAGAGTAGGGGTCAAAGGAAATAGAAACATTGTAGAGGAATGCTTATATAGGAAATGGGACTGGGCGGGGCACCTATCGAGAAGGGGAGGAAATAATTGGGTCGAAAAAACTACATTTTGGTATTTGGGATATAACAAAAGAGGGAGGGGCAGAAAACACCTGAGATGGGCAGACTGCTTTCAGAGATTGCTTACTCACAGAATGTTTCACAGAGTGGCCAGTTGTAAACCAGAATGGCAGAGGTTGAGATCAACGTTCGCCTGTAAAGGCAACAGGTACTTCCAGCAGCCGTGAAAGAAATTTTGCACGTAATATTGGTAAAGTTAATCGACGGCCAAAGGAGTACTGGTTATTGTTAATTTAAGATTCAATAGATACATACAATGTAAAACCGAAAGCTAAATAAATAAATAATCGTCGATTATTTTTAAGCAAGTTTTATAATGCTGGCCCTCAGTTTCATCGTGCAACTCGATGCTATAAAAATTTCCGAATCCATTGTAACAACAAACTTATGGGCTCATTCGCACGAATTTCAACGCTTCAAAGCTCTTTTGATTGGTAGTAAGTATTGTATGTGGGTCATGTTCCAGAAACTGAAAATATTTTGTTACCAGCAAATTTTGAACTGTAGCCCTAACTTTCCATTTTCTTACTTCTACTATTTTCACTTTTTTTTTTTTTGTTGAGAAGGGGGCATTTTATCAGACAGGCCAGTTTTCGTCTTTTGAATGGAAAAACCATAGGAGGATGTACGTCGAGTGTTTCCTGCACACTTGACCTAAGTGACATTTTGACGAAAAATGAGTTTAATACAATGTGACCTGCCAGGAAAAAAGGGACCTGAGTGCAAAAATGTAAATTTTACAGGAGAGTGGATAAACAAATTGATAACGTTTTCACGTTATGAAAACACTCAACTTTGAAGTCTTACAGCAGTTCGGGAAAATTTTTTAGAATTTTTTCGACAACACCACGCGAAAGAGCGGCCAAAAATTCGTCAAAAACAGATGTTATCACAAAATGATTTTTTTGCGCACAGGTCCCTTTCTTCCTGGCAGGTCACTTCTTATAGATCTCGATGCTCTCTATCGGGCTACACTCGCAAATAACGAATTACTTCCTTGTTTTAGCCCGATATTTAACACAGCGTTATTTATAATTTTCAAATCGCTCTCCTGAAAAAAAAAGAAGTTTTTGTCACTTACGTGAAGTGTGCAGAAAACACTCGACATAATCGAGGAAGTTACTATATCGTGTCTCAATACCTGTTAAATTTTTTAAAATTTTTGTTTCAAGTTGCTGTTTTTCCCTAATGAAATGGTATTATTATTTGGAAATATTGGAAATATAATATGTTAAGAAGTTCAATTTGCTATCAGTGACTTCACATTTCCAGAAGAGATGGCGTAAAGTTTCGTTACCAGGGTGTTCATTTCATTGTCGTGTTCAATTTTTGACTGGTGCAAAGATATGTGCCCAATACATTTTTCAGCACGACAAATGGCAATACTGGTACAGTTTTCATCCCTGAACACGAAATTCTTCGGAAAATGAAATTTTTGAAGCTGTTTTGTCGGTAATCGGGGATATTAGTCCTTTCGCCACGGAGATGTCTATCGTCGTGGACAAAAGTTGTACCTCTCCCAAAATTTTAATACTGCTGCTGTGTAAGCTTGGTGAATATTCTCTACTACATATGAATTACGCGTTATGAAAAAGAAATATCTAACAAAAAAGAAATGGCATCTTAATATTCTGAGTTTCTGGAGAATGACCCATGTACCCACATTATGTCGCTTGCCCAAAATAAAAAAAAAGTAATCCAGAAATGGAAAAGACCTACGTCTCCTCATAAAGATAAAATTTCACTTCTGACTACAACTCGAGCGACAATATTAGCCATTTGCCAATAAAAATACAAAAGGAAACGAGAAACACCCGCGATAAGCAGAAACACGAACCCGTTCAACCCCTTCCCTCTTCGTGTACAAAAGTTGAGTGAACAAATTTTCATCAAACAATCGAAAGAAATACGAAAATAAAAGTAAACGTGAATGTTTCGTTAAATTGGGCCAGTACATTTCATCGCGACTTGCAACACTTCAATTCCGAGAATCCAATTTTTCGTTCGCATTGAAAGTTGGAATTTTATCCTTGTATTACGTCCGCCCGAAAATAAACGGAAAAAAAACAAAAACAGGTCTATCATCCATTCCCATGGATATCAATTTATCGAAATGAAAAAAGGGCGCGCTGTATTTACTCATACGTGTGTGTAGATTTTCCACTGTCGTCGAAGCCGTTTTTTTTTTTTTTCGCTCTCTCAAATATCTATGTATATGTATATTGTTATATGAGAAGTAGAGCAAACAAACTCAGGATGTGTGATTAAGTGGTTTCGCATTCAGCGCACGATGAAGTACGCATTAGGCATTTAGTCGTAGTGTTATTTTCAATAAATTAATATGTGTGTGCTTTTTAATGAAAATGAAACGAGGGGAATGAGAAATAAAATTAAAGTTATTTTTCGGAAAGTTTTCGGGCTGCTTTATGAGCACGTGAATACAGGACCAGATTAAGGCTTCCCAGATAGAGTCCCCTGTCTAAACCCGGACTCCGGATTTTTTTAAAGTCGTTTCTCTCGCATGGACTCTTCCAGGGACGCTGACACATTTGAAAATACACTAACATTTTACAACATTTACACTTTACGAACACAGTAAGAACAAAAATAGATGGGCACCTCTAATAGTAACGTGCTACCAAAATATAACACGGTGCTTGAAAAGTAATCAACAATGATTAATGAGTCAGCATCAAAAACACTTGAATTTTCGAGTTTACGGTGTTCAGTAGAAAGACTGGATGACCCAAATGCAATTCAACCCCAAATTCTAGAAATTTAAAAGTAACCCAGTACAACAAAAATTTTGTTCCATTCGAGATTATGATTGTTCCTAGTTCATTTAGTCTTTACAATCCACATGTGAGCCTCTGTTCGTCTGGGAAATCCTTGGTTCCAAAAATATATCCTCATATGGCAAATCCAGGAAAAAATGCATATTTTGTAGCAATTTTACTCGTAGAATTTCAGACCAATATCAAACACTGATATTCCACGGAAATACACAGTGCTTTCTTTATGAATAAAAAAAAACACAAAAAAAAAAACACGACAATCCAGAAAAATTGAGGCTGCTAGAGTGCTTTATATTTTTCGCTTCACTGGATAGTACGCAACGTGGACGGGTGATGGGGAGTATCAGTGACGAGCACGGTGAGCGTTTTCAGCAAGACGTGGCGGAGATGGAGAGGCGTTATCAAGATAACTGGTTGGAATGCATCCATGATGGGGAACTACATGTGGACGTTGATAAGAGAGGATGAATCCATTCACAGACGTAGAACTTCTCGAAATCATTTTCCGTGTAGGAGTACCCAAGACGAAACTTGACTTTCAGTTTGAAGGGAGGGGTGGATAAGGAAAATTTACCGACAACATTTTTTTTTAAATTTGAAAATTTGCCGATTTTTCAATCAAAATATTTTTTAAAAAAACAACAACAAACAAACGTTCTTGGAAAATGAAAATTTCAAATGAACAGTTTCAAAATTTTCCGACTGCCAAATTATCTCAAGGGTGTTTCACCCCTCCCCCCATAGGTTTGTGCCTGCAAATGCAGATTGGAACCTTATCCCCGAGCACTCATATTTGCGCCCATGAGCACACCCTAGTCTGAGAGGGTAAGCAGGAAGCATGTTAGGTATACTTGAGAGGAACACACAACTTTCTTTACACATTAAGGTAGTCGTTATTTACTCATGGTGGTATTCTTTTTCTGAATTTCCTCTGAATCGTCTCCTGAATTGGTTCCAATAAAATCAATCAATAAAGATAGAAAGAAAAAAAAATAGATTGATCGGATTAGGGAATCCGTGCCACAAGCTCGCTTCCATTTTAATGGGAAAAGCACACGGAGTTTTGTTTTTTGTCCCAGACTAAATTTCCCTCCTATATTCACAAGGACCAAGAAGCCCGTAAATTAAACAATAGTATATTTGCTATCGGATTCAGCTTGCGACATTGGAAAATAAGTCTTTCGCTTCCAACTTTTAGATTTTAATAAAATGTTCAACTTTCTCAAATTTTAGGCTCTAGGTCAAACAGAGAATCTTGTAAAAACAGAATTATTATTAAAATTCGAAATTCAACATTTGCTACCGACTTTCAGATTTTCGAAATGTCTTCCACATTCAGCTTTATTTCAGTCTTTCAGATAACGTTCGATACTCAGCTTAAAATCTTTGGCTTTTGACTGGCTAGTCTCTGACAGGAGTCCAGAATACTCCATTGTCAGAAAAAATTGACTTTCAGTTGGGAGAGGTGAAGAAGAAAAATTTGTCGACAAATATTTTTTCAAAACTAAAAATTCGTCGACAAAATTTTCAAGAAATTAAAAATTTGCCGATTTTTTAATCAAAATATCTTCTAATTGAAAAAAAAACAAAAACCACCAAACAAACAAACAAACATTTATAAATGAATAGTTCCAAATTGGCCGACTGCCAAATTATGGGGGCGGGGGGGGGGGTCAACTCCCACACCCTATAGTTTCGTCCCAGAGGAGTTCTTCCGATTTTCAACGTATTTACTTGATATGTAAAATTTTAATTAGAAAAAATGAGTTATTTATTTGTTTTACTCAATTTCTTGTATTTCATGAATATAATTTGATTAAGTTAATCAGTTTATTTTGAATATGAAATAGGTTAGCCAAAAAAGACTTGAGAACTAACATCAGTCTCAAGTTTTTTCTCGGCCAACCTATGACAATGTCATTTTTAGGTTTCTGCATTATCCAAGGATATGTTACACGACTCACCCTTATTTTTGGCATCTATGGCTCCCAAATTAACCGCACCAACGCATAAAATCGACTGGAACAAGAAGTTTCTAAAAATTTTTGCCTAGTGTAATTTATAAAGTTTTATTTTGATCCAATTTACCTAGCTCGAAATTTTTTTCAATTTATGTGTAAATTCAATACTGCATTAGGAATATGTTTTTCTTCTTTAAATGGGGTGAGAGGGGGTGGTGTGGTGGGACGTATGGCGATGCATGCATGCTAAAATGGCCCCTATGACACGGCACCGCCGGCCCCGGAAACTACCCATTCGAGTATCGCATCAGTGGCCGGAGGGACGCTTTGGGGCCGGGCACGAGCTCCCATTTCACCGTGCCGCTTCCGGTGCGCGCGTACTGCAGTGGCTACCATGGGGTTCTCTACTGACCGAGGTCCACGCTCCCTGAGCACTGGCTGGAAATTTCTGGTCCCCCGCAGCCGGACGCGCTTCCTCTTCACTCACCCCTCACCTCCTCGTCCGTGTCCGTGTGGCGACGCAGGCAGGTAATGATGATGGAGGAGCCCTGCCGGGGGGTCCGCAGCGCAGCTGCAACAGTTGTTCTCCTCGGATAGTATAGAATTGTCCTGTTCGATGGTGTGAGCTACGCGTGGTTCGCGGCCCTCTGCCTCGATCACTCCGTCAGCATCTTCCTCTTCATGATGGCCGAGACAAAGACCCACACTCAGTTCCAACTACACCGACTCTTCATCATCTCCGGAACCAAGATGTCCGGCGCGAGACGGCTGATCACGCCGTCATCATCGTTGGTGCTTCCTCTTCCAGCGGAATCGATCGCTGTTGTTGCCGTCCCGCAGGCCTCAGACTCGAACAGGGTGTCCCAAGATGTGTCCTCTGCCTCTCGATCACAGTGCGCACACACGGGGTTCGGCGCTATCGCCATCCAGTGTAGATACCTGCCGAAGCACCCGTGGCCGCTCAAGACTTGGGTCAGGTGGAAGTTCAGCTCTCCGTGTGCGATCTTCCTGCCCATTCATCGAGGTCGCGTATTAACGCTCGGGTCCACTCGCCCTTAGTCGAATGGGCGAGCGCGTCCTGCTGGATGACTCGCTTGACCCGCAGTGTTTCCTGTTTCACCTTCGCTTTCTTCTTCGCACCGTATACCTCCGCTATCTTGCCGACCTAGAGTTCGATCGGCGGTACACACGCTAACACGCCTACTGCCTCCGAAGAAACAGTGCGATACGCATTAACACACCTCATCGCAGCTTTCTGCTGAATCAGGGGGTGGGACAGGTAAATCAAGATTTTTTAACACTTACGAGAAAATATTCCACTAAATCGTTAAGTTACTAATAAAATATAGATTCTTGAAATTTATCTTGCGCTGGAAAACCAAAAATTTAAATGATTTTCTTATCACTTAAAAAAATGGGGGAGGGAAGGAAAAAAAGGAAAAAGACATAAATGACTTGGAAATAGAAATTGAAGACTTTTCCCCCAAAATCAGTCAAGTCCATTTTCGCAGTTCTGAGAAATCGAACAAAAAGTGGGAAATAATTTTCAGTAGTCGATACATGTGAATGGGTGGGTTGGCAGAAGCGAACGCTCACGGTTAAGATACAGTCATCGAGAATGAGAAAAGATAATGTTGCCATCCTTCTGGAATCATGTGAGGGGGGGGGGACGATGGACTTAGCTGGTTTTGCCTGACCCCAAACTCGTTATCACACTACCGGAAAGCGAACTTGTACATATCATCTACCAAGCTACTGTGAATAAGGAACACAATCGCTCTTACTATACGCGCTTCCTCCACTTCGTTTTCACGCTACCTGTTATCACTGGACTTAGTTGGTTTTGGAAGATCGAACTGATGTTCGAATGTTTTTCGAACATATAAACACGGAATGAAATAGATCTTGATTCTGGCAGCCGTTGATAGAGGCACTTCCATAAGACATAGGAACGCTAGTTTCGCAGTTTTTTCAAAAATAGACTTGACTGGTTTTGGAAAAACGGTCGTCAATTGTTAAAGAATATACGAAAACATCATATCATTCGAGGACAAAATGAATGAAATTCAAGCAAGAGTTGAAAATAGATGAAGGGCATACTGCGCTTTAAAATGTGTATTCAAAAGCAAAATGTATCAAGAATCAAAGTCAAAGTGCTAGAAAGCTGTATTTTGCCAGTCCTGCTGTATATGGTGCCCAAATGTAAACCCAAACTAAAAACAATTTAAGAAAACTTGAAAAAATTCAAAACTCAATGATAAGAAGCATTTTAGGATTTAAAGACAAAATCAAAATTTGGGTCTTGTATAGAAAAACCAAAACTGAAAATGACTAACATAGGGTGTAAAATAAAAAAATTAAAAATTAAGTTTAATGGCCACATGGCAAGAGGAAAAAAGGACAAATGGAATTTAAGATCGATAGTCTGGGTGTCATACGACAGAGAAAGGCTGCTCCTCACTGATTAGATGAAATATTAAAGGAATAGGGCCAGGCTGGGGCAGCAGGTCGCATAACAGCAAAGATTGGAAGTGGCGGTGGAGGCCCTACGTCTAAAGATGGGAGAACTGAGGAGGAAGTGCGGGGGCGCATTTTCCCAGCTCAGGCTGTAAATAAATAATTTTCCATGCTCAGCATTCAATTTCAGACCTGTCTCACTAAAAAAAATTCCTCGTTCGAAGTCGAGATTCTTGAAATCTATCCGATATTGGAGGACCAAAAACTTCAGCGCTGTGTGAAAGTCAGCGAGTGCAAACTGACTTATCTAACTCCCCGTGGGGCGATTCGGTTTTCAGAAAACAATTTCCACTCTCCTGAAATCAATTTCGTCGCATTTCTCCAAATTTTAAAGAGTGTGCAGCCGAGGTTGCCAGGGGAATAGTTTAAGTCCCTCACCAAAGTTACTTTGTTTAATCTACCCTGTGGAATTTTTTTTTTTTTTTTTTCTTGTTTGTTTGTATTACGAAAAATTTGGTTTGTAGCACTTAAGTTAACATTAGCACTTCATTTGTTTATCCTGTTTACTCATAATATTACAATATTTACAACTGATGATGTCGTTTTGAAAACAACCTATCGCACTTAGGCTCTTTTCAGGATAGACGTGTTAATAAATTCCAGCAACTTTCTTTTATCAGGCATCGAAGTTTCATAGCGCTACCTACTTTTTCATGGAGAAAGAGGAGACAAAATTTTCACAAATGTTTATCAAAATATAACGCATATACCTAACACGCACACCAAAAAAAAAATAATTAAGAAAAATTGATTTCGATGAAAAAATCAAAATTTTTCCAGAGCTTTACTAGTAATTAACGAGCTAGTTTGATTATCATGTAATTATTTTCATCTATAAAATTTATAACTGGGCGACATTTGTTTTATTTACATCTATATGTAGAGGTTGGAGTTCTTGGTTCACTAAATTTGTTTCTGACGTCATTCTGACTGTAACCCCTACCCTGATGTTGCCAGAGAGGACTGTGCCCTGCTGAAAATAGATAAAATAGCATAAATATCTTCAATCATATAATTTAATCTTTTTTTAAGCAACTTATTGCATTAGTGTCACAGCGGGTCTTAAACCAAATATTAGAGGGTGGAACGAGAGCGGGAGAAAAAGTTTTGAATTTTACTCATTTATAAATAGTTATAGTTCAAGACCTCTGTGTTGCTACAGAAGCAGGGATTACAGTAAAGGTGACCGTTAAAATAATATCAAAACGAATTAAGCAAAACAAGAACACCCCTCCCCCCTCCCCCTCAAAATAAATAAAGCTAATTTCACTCATTCATAAACAAATGATAAAATAGTCGAATGATCATATGCTAATCATGAGTAAAGTTTTATTAAAAACTTCATGGAAGAATTTAAATATTTTTAAACGAAATTTTGCACCCATTGTTTTTATCTCGAATACAACTTTTAGCCTTATGTGACCTCTGAATCCATTTTTTGCTGTTTTTGTTTTACTCTACTGTATCCGGTATCAAACGACACTCGGAAAATGACCATATTTCGACCAAAAATCATTAGATTTAGACCAAAAACTTCGCATTTTTTAACCATGTTTCCTATTTTTGACACCAATATCAAACCTATCTAGTTGAAGAAAAAAAATGATTTTTCGTACTCAGCACTCAATTTCAGACCTATTTAGTTGAGAAAACTAATTTGTTTGTTTAAATTCAAGATTCTTAAAATTTATCCGGCATTGGAGGACCAAAAAAATTGAGGTTTTTTTTTATCATTCTCTCACATATTGAAAATCGAATTTCTTTTGATTTCCTAAATTTTAGATTGGATAAATGTCAGTTGTTATTTCAATTTTTTGAAAATTAGAACTTCTCCAATTTCTAAATTTTATTAAAAATTTGATTTTCAGATAAATTTTTATATTATCCACGCTAAATTTAAAATTCTTAATTTCATACTTTTTTTAAATTCTGATATGAAATTCTGAAGTTGGTGGATTGTTCAGCACACTTGTCTTGGGAGATGGAGGCGGGACAATTTTCCATGACCTAAGCTTTTAATACTCTTTATTAGTTCCGAGTCGATCCGACTTTACAAATTGAAAAATAAGGGCTTTTCGGATTATAGTCTATTTTTGAATCTGCAACCCCTGGCTTTTACACCCTGAATTTGCCAACTTCTCTGCCATTTATAGCCCCAGTCTCTTCTCCATAAGCGCTAAATGAACCCTCGAAGCTTACGAGAATTTGTCAGCTATAATTCACGTCATCATGTAGCTCCGAGGTCATTGAATAGTATTTTTCTACAGTACTAGCTGCGAAACTCATCTCGTTCGTTTCTTCTAGATAAACAATTAATTTTCGATCAACATGTATGACCACGAAGCCTTAAAAGTTTTGGGAAATACCGCGTGTAGAAAGGGTGGAAAATTATCGGCGTCATATTTTCTTTTTTGCCCCGCAGCGGGTGAATTGGTTTTATATGGTTTCACGATCTTACATACACACGAAGGCGAAAGAAAACACATGCTCGCAAATTAATTCGAGATTGAACTGTTTTAGAAAACCACCGTCCAAGTTTTTGCCACTTACATTTTGAATTTAAAAGCACATTTACTGCTATTTGGCTGGTTACAAACGTGGAGGGAAGTTTATTTTTGGCCGTTTTCTGGTTTCACACTCGATTCTCAAGTTTTTTGTTCCGAGTATCTCTTTGGGTAGATACATTTCCTATATGGGACGTTAAACGAAACTTATAGATACAGTTCTCTTTCCCACATCCCTGATTAATGACAACATTTATCTCGAAACATTTCACGTTTTTGGAATCGGCGGTATAATGTAGGGTGAAGAAAATGCTTCGAACGATTTAGAGTAGCCTCGACTGAAGAAAGTCTTCCAAGAATCCTGTATTTTGGTAAGTTTGAAGAGGGTGCGACCACAACCCTCCTCTAGAAAATATATGAAGCCGGAGGCCAGCCATGATTCTGGACCCAGGAGCCAAGATGCCGGACCTTTCTATCTCTGTCAGTTTTCTTTCTTTTACTTCTCATGTGTCTCCCTGTCTTTCTCACTTCTCTCGTTTATATTTTTTCTGTCATTGCTGAAAGAAATGAGGTTTTAAATTTTGATGATTACCTATATCAACTAGAAACCTGCATTTAGATTTTGGTATGAAAATATCTTTCATTACATAACATTAATAAATAACACTATACTGAACAACTATTTTGCACAACGCATTTCGACAGGTGATTCTGAGGTACTTTTTAACGCTTAACACGATACTGCGATCCATTTTTCTCTATCACGTCATAATGCGGAGTTCTGAACGACTGAAATTCGTTTCCATTTTGTTTTTGCAGTGGAATAAGCGGTACCACTGACTGATATTATCAGTGTTATCAGACCACTATAACAGAAAACAAACAGACCGAATACACACCACTACACACAACCTCAACGCAAAACAACACGAATCAGTATGACCACATTCAGTTCCTAAACCTCTTTTTGAACACATTTAGTTGAATTTTTTATAGTTTCTGATCAGAAAAACTAGATGTGATAGAGAAAAACAACCGACGGCACTGTATTCAGCGTTGAAAAGTACTCTGGAATCACCTCCTTAAATGCGTTGTGCAAACAAAAAATTTCATTTTGTTCAGTAGTGTAATTAAATCTGGCCCAAGATAGTTAAATTTAAATATTGTATATTTAAGACCCTTCTAAGCTTGTTCAAACTCTTCAAGAAGGGATTTTGACTGTAAGGTCTGGGGGGAGGGGGGAGCACTGATCCCGATAGTTTTCCACATCGCGGACTCCCTCTAAGTTCAAAGAAATTAAGAAATGTAGACGAAAAAATTAGTAGTGAACAGGTTAGTAACATTTTATTGTGATGATGCAAAGATGAATCCATTTTCAAAACATCAGTTTTTCTGTAGGACGCTAAATTTTAACCCCTCCCCAGATCCGCAAAGTCTGCCTTCTTCGGACTCATTCAAGAAAATTCCAGACCTGATTTTGAATTTTTATGCATTTTTTAGTTTTGTTTGAGATTTTTAAAGATTCTTCAAGACTTCTTTCAATTCCCTCAGACATTCTTAAAACTGTTTAGTTTGTAAAGATTCTTCTCAACATGTTCCAGACATTTCAAGATTCACGTACACACAGGTGTAAGACCTTTTTAAGATTTTTCAAGGCTTTTCCGAACTTAGTAAAGACTTTAGAACATTTCTTTAAGACTCTTCCAGATTTACAAACCATATTTGAAGCCTTTTTACTCATTCAAGACTATACATGCAGGGATCTATGGAGACCTTTTCATTCTCCTCCAGACTCGTACAAGACTCTTCTTCAACCTAAAACTTACCAAAAAGAATTCTTACTTAAGTTTGAAAGAAGCCTTAAGAAGTCTGAAACTATTAAACATGCTATAGTCTTAAAGAGTTGTGATCAAGTCTGGATTAGTTTCAAAAATTTTAATCAGAATTAGAATAGTCTTAAAGAGTCAAACCAGTATAAATCTTAAGTAAGTGCGAAGTGTGGCTTGAAGACGCTTCACCCCTCAACGGTACTGAAAGCACCCGCGAGAAAATTCGAAAATTACACATTGTGAGCGGAAAACAGCTGTTTGCAGTTGTGACGAAAATTATTTTATACGCATGGAAGTGTTCTAGGAAAATTTCTAATTAGAAAGTTTTGATGAGCCTTACAGTTTTTATCCGCTTCAAGAAGTTCTGACTCGTCTAGATGAGTCTCAGAGAATCTAAAATAAACATATTATGCTTCAGTCAATAGGATGTCCCATAATGGCCCTGGCAGGACAGCGCGAATCCGAAGCGGAGAGTCGAAAGGGGGGCTCGGGCTAGCCTCAATGCATCCCTCTAGTCATTAATGCGATACTCGAAAGGGTAGTTTCCGGGGCTAGGGGTGCGGTGTCTAGGGAGCTACTCTGGCATGCGTGCATCGTTCTACCAAGTGAAAAGAAGAGTCGTAAATAGGCCTAGAAGACATGATACTGGTCTAGAATAGCCTTAAAGATAGCTTAAAACATATTTGGAGAAGCTTTAAGTCTTACTAAGAAGTCTCAGACAGTCCTAGACCCGTCTCGACGCACATTCAGAAAAGTTTTTAATCGTCTCAGATAGTTCTAGACCTTTCTGCATGAGTCATTGAAAATCTGAAGTCAGTCTAATGAGTCTTAAACGAGTAACAGTTTTGAAGGAAAAAATATACATATATATCGGCGTGTCTAAATTTTGAAAAAATCCTGAACGTTTCTATGAGACCTGGGGTAGCCTTAAACTACTCCGGAAAAAAAACTGACGTGACTTAAACATTTCTAAAAGAATGTTAAGAAGTCGGAAACATTATTTCAAGAGTAGTATAGACACTTATTTTAGTGTTTGTTTTTTTTTAAGTTTTTGTTCCCACGAGAAAATAAGTGTATTATGTAGAAACCCGGGGGCCAAAATCTCTTAACATTTTTTTAACCCGTGTGCAAGGGGGTTTAACATAGTATTCCTCATTTAGAATAATGAAATCCTGAAAACTTCGAAATAAGACCGTACAAGTCTACTCATGAAATAATTTCTATCACTCATCTTATTTCCATAGTTTTTGGACTCATTGAATCCATTTTTAATGTTTCTTCGAACGTGCCCCCGCTCTTCAAAATTCACACGAAAGCAACACACGAAAATTAAGGTGATATATTCATTTTGAGGTTCCTCAAAATTTCAAGTTCATTTTTGAAGTCATTTTAACTGTAACATCTACCCAGAAGACTATACAGAAAACTATCACCTGAAATATTCGAAGTTAAATTTGTAGGATCAATGATATCAAACATATAGGATTTTCGAATAACTTTTTGAGACCATTCTAGCTGTAAACCCCACCGAGGAAGCTTCCACCGAAGGCTACTATCTAAAATATTAAAAGCTGAATACTTGGACTTAGGTAGTAGCTCTAATAATAACCCTATGTACAGGGAACTCATCTCGTTCGTTTCTTCTAGATAAACAATTAATTTTCGATCAACATGTATGACCACGAAGCCTTAAAAGTTTTGGGAAATACCGCGTGTAGAAAGGGTGGAAAATTATCGGCGTCATATTTTCTTTTTTGCCCCGCAGCGGGTGAATTGGTTTTATATGGTTTCACGATCTTACATACACACGAAGGCGAAAGAAAACACATGCTCGCAAATTAATTCGAGATTGAACTGTTTTAGAAAACCACCGTCCAAGTTTTTGCCACTTACATTTTGAATTTAAAAGCACATTTACTGCTATTTGGCTGGTTACAAACGTGGAGGGAAGTTTATTTTTGGCCGTTTTCTGGTTTCACACTCGATTCTCAAGTTTTTTGTTCCGAGTATCTCTTTGGGTAGATACATTTCCTATATGGGACGTTAAACGAAACTTATAGATACAGTTCTCTTTCCCACATCCCTGATTAATGACAACATTTATCTCGAAACATTTCACGTTTTTGGAATCGGCGGTATAATGTAGGGTGAAGAAAATGCTTCGAACGATTTAGAGTAGCCTCGACTGAAGAAAGTCTTCCAAGAATCCTGTATTTTGGTAAGTTTGAAGAGGGTGCGACCACAACCCTCCTCTAGAAAATATATGAAGCCGGAGGCCAGCCATGATTCTGGACCCAGGAGCCAAGATGCCGGACCTTTCTATCTCTGTCAGTTTTCTTTCTTTTACTTCTCATGTGTCTCCCTGTCTTTCTCACTTCTCTCGTTTATATTTTTTCTGTCATTGCTGAAAGAAATGAGGTTTTAAATTTTGATGATTACCTATATCAACTAGAAACCTGCATTTAGATTTTGGTATGAAAATATCTTTCATTACATAACATTAATAAATAACACTATACTGAACAACTATTTTGCACAACGCATTTCGACAGGTGATTCTGAGGTACTTTTTAACGCTTAACACGATACTGCGATCCATTTTTCTCTATCACGTCATAATGCGGAGTTCTGAACGACTGAAATTCGTTTCCATTTTGTTTTTGCAGTGGAATAAGCGGTACCACTGACTGATATTATCAGTGTTATCAGACCACTATAACAGAAAACAAACAGACCGAATACACACCACTACACACAACCTCAACGCAAAACAACACGAATCAGTATGACCACATTCAGTTCCTAAACCTCTTTTTGAACACATTTAGTTGAATTTTTTATAGTTTCTGATCAGAAAAACTAGATGTGATAGAGAAAAACAACCGACGGCACTGTATTCAGCGTTGAAAAGTACTCTGGAATCACCTCCTTAAATGCGTTGTGCAAACAAAAAATTTCATTTTGTTCAGTAGTGTAATTAAATCTGGCCCAAGATAGTTAAATTTAAATATTGTATATTTAAGACCCTTCTAAGCTTGTTCAAACTCTTCAAGAAGGGATTTTGACTGTAAGGTCTGGGGGGGGAGGGGGAAGCACTGATCCCGATAGTTTTCCACATCGCGGACTCCCTCTAAGTTCAAAGAAATTAAGAAATGTAGACGAAAAAATTAGTAGTGAACAGGTTAGTAACATTTTATTGTGATGATGCAAAGATGAATCCATTTTCAAAACATCAGTTTTTCTGTAGGACGCTAAATTTTAACCCCTCCCCAGATCCGCAAAGTCTGCCTTCTTCGGACTCATTCAAGAAAATTCCAGACCTGATTTTGAATTTTTATGCATTTTTTAGTTTTGTTTGATATTTTTAAAGATTCTTCAAGACTTCTTTCAATTCCCTCAGACATTCTTAAAACTGTTTAGTTTGTAAAGATTCTTCTCAACATGTTCCAGACATTTCAAGATTCACGTACACACAGGTGTAAGACCTTTTTAAGATTTTTCAAGGCTTTTCCGAACTTAGTAAAGACTTTAGAACATTTCTTTAAGACTCTTCCAGATTTACAAACCATATTTGAAGCCTTTTTACTCATTCAAGACTATACATGCAGGGATCTATGGAGACCTTTTCATTCTCCTCCAGACTCGTACAAGACTCTTCTTCAACCTAAAACTTACCAAAAAGAATTCTTACTTAAGTTTGAAAGAAGCCTTAAGAAGTCTGAAACTATTAAACATGCTATAGTCTTAAAGAGTTGTGATCAAGTCTGGATTAGTTTCAAAAATTTCAATCAGAATTAGAATAGTCTTGAAGAGTCAAACCAGTATAAATCTTAAGTAAGTGCGAAGTGTGGCCTGAAGACGCTTCACCCCTCAACGGTACTGAAAGCACCCGCGAGAAAATTCGAAAATAACACATTGTGAGCGGAAAACAGCTGTTTGCAGTTGTGACGAAAATTATTTTATACGCATGGAAGTGTTCTAGGAAAATTTCTAATTAGAAAGTTTTGATGAGCCTTACAGTTTTTATCCGCTTCAAGAAGTTCTGACTCGTCTAGATGAGTCTCAGAGAATCTAAAATAAACATATTATGCTTCAGTCAATAGGATGTCCCATAATGGCCCTGGCAGGACAGCGCGAATCCGAAGCGGAGAGTCGAAAGGGGGGCTCGGGCTAGCCTCAATGCATCCCTCTAGTCATTAATGCGATACTCGAAAGGGTAGTTTCCGGGGCTAGGGGTGCGGTGTCTAGGGAGCTACTCTGGCATGCGTGCATCGTTCTACCAAGTGAAAAGAAGAGTCGTAAATAGGCCTAGAAGACATGATACGGGTCTAGAATAGCCTTAAAGATAGCTTAAAACATATTTGGAGAAGCTTTAAGTCTTACTAAGAAGTCTCAGAGAGTCCTAGACCCGTCTCGACGCACATTCAGAAAAGTTTTTAATCGTCAGTTCTAGACCTTTCTGGATGAGTCCCTGAAAATCTGAAGTCAGTCTAATGAGTCTTAAACGAGTAACAGTTTTGAGGGGAAAATATACATATACATATATCGGCGTGTCTAAATTTTGAAAAAAATCCTGAACGTTTCTATGAGACCTGGGGTAGTCTTGAACTACTCCGGAAAAAAAGCTGACGTGACTTAAACATTTCTAAAAGAATGTTAAGAAGTCGGAAACATTATTTCAAGAGTAGTATAGACACTTATTTTAGTGTTTGTTTTTTTTTAAGTTTTTGTTCCCACGAGAAAATAGGTGTATTATGTAAAAATCCGGGGGCCAAAATCTCTTAAAATTTTTTTAACCCGTGTGCAAGGGGGTTTAACATAGTATTCCTCATTTAGAATAATGAAATCCTGAAAACTTCGAAATAAGACCGTACAAGTCTACTCATGAAATAATTTCTATCACTCATCTTATTTCCATAGTTTTTGGACTCATTGAATCCATTTTTAATGTTTCTTCGAACGTGCCCCCGCTCTTCAAAATTCACACGAAAGCAACACACGAAAATTAAGGTGATATATTCATTTTGAGGTTCCTCAAAATTTCAAGTTCATTTTTGAAGTCATTTTAACTGTAACATCTACCCAGAAGACTATACAGAAAACTATCACCTGAAATATTCGAAGTTAAATTTGTAGGATCAATGATATCAAACATATAGGATTTTCGAATAACTTTTCGAGACCATTCTAGCTGTAAACCCCACCGAGGAAGCTTCCACCGGGGGCTACTATCTAAAATATTAAAAGCTGAATACTTGGACTTAGGTAGTAGCTCTAATAATAACCCTATGTACAGGGGCGTACCGATAAGGGGGAAGGGGTAACCCCCTCCCGCAAGAATTTTTCACTCAGCAGTTGGGAAAATTTTGAGAAAATTTACCATTTCAGTCAAGGACGAAAATAAGAGGGACGACAGAAGCCTTTTCCGGAGTTGGAAAATTTTAGCAGATGGATAAAAAGTTGGAAAAATCCAACAAGTCAATAGGGTTTTTTTTTTAGTCAATGCAAAAAGTTTTGATATTCGGGAATTTTGAGTTGAGTTAGTTGGGACTTTCACAATTTTTGCCCCCCCCCCCCCCACCCACCTAGAAAAAACTCTTCGGTACGTCCCTGCTTTTGAGCAACCTTCTGAGTAGAGGATACAGCTGAAATGACCAAAAAGAGGAACTCAGCGACTTAAGAAACGCCTAGTTTAATGTCACTGATTACCCACTTGGACAAAACTTTGAATGATCAGATTGTGATTTCAACGGAGCTTTCTCGGTGACAATTGTATCTAAAATGACCTAAAAAAAAATCAAAATAGATTTGGTGAATTACGAAACCACAGAAATATTTCATTACGTGACATTTATTTCATTAATACTGAGTGAAGGTTATTATTTTATCAGTAGACCCCTTTGAAGTCCCAGAATACTCTCAGTGGCGTAGCCAGCCTAGTGTTCGAAGGGGGTTTGGTCATGACCAAAGAGGAGGAGTTATTAGTAGGGTACTAGAATTAGAAAACCCGTTATTTGACAAAGTCGCAAGGGGCGTCCAGATCTTCTCGACCCCCCTCTTAGCTACGCTACTGCATCCTCCCCACACGATTTTTAAAAAGTTTCCTGTCCAATCTTCTGTTATGTTAGGAAGAAGAAATTTATTAGGTCAGATTACTTTTTTCTTTCTTTCGTTTTGTTTTGTTAGTAAGATGTTTACAAAAACATTACATTTTTTCGTAAAAACAACTCTACATGGGCACTGGCTTAGTCCCCCCCCCCCCAAAAAAAAGGTTCTGGTTTTAACACTAAAATATACATGGGAGTTAAAATTAAAAGAAAGAGGGGAAAATGTGAAATAAGTACCTACCACCTCTCAACTTAAGATTCTTGTTCAAGCCTGGAGCAGGGTTGAAGATATTTAACCAAACTTCTTTTTGTACCCTTCGGCCACGAGTTTCCCCTACCGGCATCGCCCTGCGATATTCCTTTAGCTCGATGGGGGGGGGGCTGGCACAGACACCCTAAACGGGCGACCTTCCTACGCGAATCCCTACTCCAAATAATATTAAGTTCCAAGGGCAATGAGGAATATCTCAACTCACGACCAGAGTAGGATTCCAGGATTGGCCTTTCACCGTTACAGTTCCAGTGCCTCTCGCATCCAGCAGCTCCTCTCTGATATATTTATCTTCATTATCGGTGCTGTCTTCATCGGAGTTAGCGAGATCGCTATCGACATCTCGACCAACACAAAGTGCGTAATTTCAATATTTTGAAAAAGTTCCTCAAAGCCATCTAAAGCAGAGTTGTATGCAACGACTGACAAAACTCATGCGTTCAAAACCATAATGACTATTGCCCCCTCTATGCGGGCTACCTTGGCGTAGTGAGGATTAAAGGAGAACTAATGGCACATAGGAGAAGAAGAACTCCGATAAATAAACCCTAATGAAAGCAAGGGGAAACTACATCAGTATTCTTCCCAGAGATGCGTTTTCAGCACCATAATTATGATGACAACTCACATAGTAAATAATAATTTCAGACATAAAAAGTCTTCCATTCGACAAAATATGAAATAAAAATGAATAAGAATAAAACAAAAGTGATGGTAGTTGGTAGGTGGGAACAAAATCCAATAATATGGGGATAGGAAGAGGAAAAAATAAAAGAGGTAAAGGAATTTAAATAGTCTGGTTACTCAAGGTGGAAAAAGTGAAACAGAAATAAAGAGTAGAATAGGCCAAGAAAGGAGAGATATTTTTCAAAACGGGGACATACTCGAGGCAAATACAGATTTGGAAGCAAGACTGAGATTTCTTCGAACGTATATTCGGAGTGTAGCATTGTAGGTATAGATGTGAGACCTGCACAATAGGAACACAAGTAAGAAAAGGGATAGAAGCTTATCTGAAATGTGCTGTTGTCGGAAAATGTTAAAAATCAGATGGGTAGAAACGATCAGGAATGAAGAAGAAGGAAACGAGAAATTCGGATAATACAAGACATCCAGGGATATTGTTATCATTGCTAAAGGGGATGGTTGAAGAAAGGAACTGGAAAAGAAGGCAAACAATGAGCTATGAAGGACAGATAAAGAAGGATACAAAGTGCAAATCCTTCTCAGAAATGAAACGATTAGCACAGGAGAGAGAAAAGTGGAGAAACGCAACGTACTCGTCAAGAGACTCTAATATCAATTTTCTGAAAATCGTGTAGTCAAAAACTTCGAAAAATCAGTGTTTTGACTCTCTTTTAAGATTTGCAAAATTGGAGTTGCACACTTTGCGATGGTCACTGACGACATTTCTTAAAGAAATTTTGCATATGTTTTTCAAAATGCATCAGCAGTTAACAATCATCATCGAAGCACAAAAAAAATTGTCTTTTTCTTTTCCACCTAAATATTTATGCGACAAAATTCAAAAATTCTGGAACTGCAAAGGAGAGAAGTCTTTATGTTCTTTTCCGCGATGAAGCCTTACCCTTCTGCTGAAGAAAAAGTACTTTGGGTGTTATACTTGGTATCAGGCCCGAGGGAGGAGACGCACGTGGAAAGAAAGCACTGTCCTATCCACCACCAGCTTTTGCGGCGCATGAAATTTTCAGGGTTCGTCATCCTCGCTCTAGAATGATCAACAACTCGACTCTGACTGCTCAATACTCGCTTTTCGATCACGACAACCTTTGCGACGTCTATCACGTTGTACGCCTCGACTACAGAGCACGAAAAAGGCATTTCTTATTCCAAATCGGTTAAATGCTTCGGTCGGAGGTAGACTAACAGGCGTAGACGCTCATTAAATTTGTCGGTCGCAATTGAAAATAATGACGAAAGGACAATAGAAGGAAAAAGGGATTTCCGGAAGGGGCTGCTCTGCTGCTCGTCCTCGCCGTTTCGTGTACCGTGCAGCGCGGCGCTACAAGTGCATTTCTGAGCGGCAAACCACCGCGCCAGTCCACGGAAAGGGGGGAGACCGACGAATTCTGGCTTTTTGCTGTTGTTTATCAATTCAATAAACGAATCTAACCGGATAAATGGTCGAGTATACACACACACGTACTACACGAAGGGATCCCTCGACAATCCCTCTTGTTTGACGGCGCGCCCGGGCTACATGGACACACCAGTACACGCACACACAGACGCCCTGTACTGGTGTATGATGTACGGTATCGTTCTCAGCCTCTTGGGACGGACGAGTTGCTCTTCGTTGAGTTAACGCTTAAATAGGCTCCAATTACTATTACTCTCGTGCCTCACTCCGCACTCAATACCGATTGTAATTAACTCCAGCTATTGAAAAAAGCCCTCTCCTCTCGCGCGCGATAATGTGTTTACATTAGCTGGACAAGCTTCGTGTTAAGACGGTTTGCTCCGGCGATTTTTTTAACCGTTTGATGAGGCGAGGGTCGATTGGTTGATTCTTGTACTATTGGCATTTGTTAGCCGAAAATTTCGAGAGATTCAGCGACATTTTCTCAACCCTCCGCTTCTGAATTTTGACATAAAATTAGCCTCATTTGTTTGTGCTTCTTACGTACTCGGTCGTACTTTCATCATTTTCGTTCGTACTCCTTAACGAGAAATGAGTGGGAAGGCTGAGGAAACGGTGATCCTCTATTTTTGAATTACGAACCCAAAGTGGGCACAATCGTTTGTGCTTCATTTGTGTTCATTTATGCTTGAATTATTTTCTTTTGAGTCCCCTCTTCACCCCCTCCCACAAAGTCCATATAATAAGATAGCTTCCACTTATGAGTATGAACCTAGGAATAGTCTCAGTCGTTTGTGCTTCATTTGTGTTTGATTGTGCTTTCATGATTTTCGTTTACGCCCCTTCCCTTTAGCGGGAAATGGGAGAGGGTGAGGAAATGGGAGCACCAGTTTTAAATTTCGGACCAAAATAGACGCAATAATATCTGCATCGGTTGTGTTCGTTTATGCTTGAATTATTTTCTTTTGAGTCTCTTCTTCACGCCCCCACACACAAAGTCCATATGATGAAATAGCTTCCACTTACGAGTATGAACCTAAGAATAGTCTCAATCGTTTATGCTTCATTTGTGCTCGATTTTGCTTTCATCATTTTCGTTTATGCACCTTCCCGTCAGCAGGAAATGGGCGAAGGTGAGAAAATGGTAACCCCGAATTTTAAATTTCAGACCAAGAATAGTCCCAATCGTGTGTACATCGTTTGAATTCGTTTGTGCTTGCATTACACTACGGTACAGCCAATTTTTTACAAGTTTCAGATTAGTCGATTTTGTATTATTTTTTAACGCTGAGAACGATGGCGCAATCAGTTTTTCTGTAGAACATAGCGTTCTTCTTTACAGAATCTGTCTAATTTTACTTTATTTTGAGTGAGAACCCCAAATTGGGAACATGATTTTCTACTGTGTATCTGTAATCTGTATAACATCTGTTAAGCAGTGCATGCGCTTTATGCAACCATAAATTACCACTTCTATGTTTTCAGGGATATTTTTTACAAGAAAATACGACCCACTACAAAATAAACCGCAAATGTCATTAAATTCAGTATGAAAAATACTTCTAGAAGGACCTGATACTGTTTTTATAATTTTTGATGAATTTCATTTTGTACTGTAGTGTTATTTTCGTTTGTGCCTCCCCCTTCGCCTCCTCTCATTAGGGCTATTCTAGCTTGGTCCTTCTATTTCTAAACACTTGTATTCAGTCGGCTTTCCGAGAAAACGAAAAACTTGTCTTTTTCTCCGAACTCGCATAACTTTTCCTATTCTTCGTGCTTTTTATTTATATTTTGAACAGGGACAAACACATAGTTAACCATTTAGCTGTCTCTATTATTATTTCAAACTAACCAGGTCACTCATAATTAATTTGTAAATAGTTTCCTATGGGCATAATATTCTACATTACATTTTTCATTTCAGTCTGTTGTATTTCTTATCCATTTAATCCCCCCACCCCACTAAAATGTGCTGAAATCAAGTTATACATTACTAGGAAAATGTAGAAGAAAATATCGATTTTTGTCATTTTATAGAGATATTGTAAGCCCCCCCCCCCCCGAAATATGTTCTACACTACACTACTAAGAAACTGCCATGCAACATGTACCTTGCAAGAGAGGGTGAAAAGGGAGACAAAATCGCAAAAAAACAAAAATTCAAATTTTAGACCCAAATCATCAATAACTGATGACGAGTCTGCAGCCGCGCAGCAAAGATCAAGATCAATGAGCACATGGCCAGAAGGAAAAATAATTTCCATGGAAATGTAGACCACTGAACTGAACGGTGACCATGAACAGCTAAATCATACTGATTGATTTCACGTAATACACACAACTGAACTGAACTTGAACTGAACTGGAATCAAGTTCAGTGTCGGTCGGAAATAGGATGAGGGCCAGCCAATAGACATATCCATGTCAATACTAGTATACATGAACACACATGAAAGACAAAGGATGGTGACTATTTGGGCTTAATATTAAGCGAGGGGGGATACATTTTTCTCAATCCCCACCCATTTCCTACCAAAGGGAAGAGACATCAACGAAAATTACGAGAACTCAATCAAGTATGAAATCATTCTGAGATTCATACTCATAAGTTCTTAAGTGGAAACGGTCTTGCGATATGGACTCAGCTAGAGGAGGGGGGGGGTTCTCATTTTGTCGATATTGTAAACCGAACATCTCCCTAAAATGTGTTCTAAGCTACGTCACTGGATAACTGTCATGCAATATGTACCCTGCAAGAGGAGATGAAGGGGAGGTGCAAATGAAAATAATACTAGCACAAGTGAACACAAAAAAACACAAACAATTGCAACCATTTTGGGTTGGGAATTGGAACGTGGGGAGGGGCTGCCATTTCTTCAGTCCTTTACCTATTTTCCGCTAAAGGGAGGGCCACAAACGAAAATTATGAAGCACAATCAAGCACAAGCGAACCTCAAACGAATGAAGCTCATTTTACGTTCAAATTCAGAAGTGATGAAGAGGTTGAGGAAATATCACTGAGACAAACTGCAAATAATGTAAATCATCAGGTAAGTATTCCAGCAATGTCTCCAGGGTCGTAACTAGAAAGTCTAACGAAGGCACTGCCCACCGGGAATTCTATTCTCCCCAACTGAAAGATAAAATTGAATGTTCCTTACTTTTCTTGCTGAAACTGGTGGTAACATTGCCCCCAAGTAAGTCTGTTAACCTCCCAGCAAAAGAGAAAAACCATTACTAAAACTGTTCAGACATTTTAAAATCAAAAATTTTCAAAATTAGAAAAACAAAAAATAAAAGAATAGAAGTATGGATGTTCCCTTCTAAATTTACTACACATGATTTAAAAATCAATCTAGAAATCAAACTTTTAATAAAATTTAAAAATTAAAAATTTCTGATTTTCAAAAAATTAAAAGAACTGAAAATTTTTCAATCTAAAATTGGAAAATAAAAAGTAACAAAAAATTTGAAAATGCTCCATAATTTTAAATATTTTTTTATTGAGTAACTTGAAATTTGACGAGGAAAACAGATTCCTAACGCAATATTAAATTTACAAAATGAATTAAAAAAGTAAGTCTTCAATACGTTTGCAAGATTCTTTTAGAAAATTTCAAAGAGTCTACCAGGATCACAGGGACTCCTGAACAGATTTATAAGAGCCCAAATGAGTCTTGAACAAATCTGAAGGAGTCTTGGTCAGAATTAAATAGACCTTAAGAGTATCCCGCAGGTCTTCAGATGAATTTTGAGCAAATCCGAAGAAGTCTTGGTAAGAATTCAATTGACCTTAAAAGTATCCCGTAGGGATTCAGAAAGTCTGACAGTCTTGAAAAGTCTAACTTGTAAATGCGTCAAAAGTCATAAAAAGTTTTAAGCTAATATGAGAGCATTATGGGAAGTCGTGTACAAATCCTAAAAGTATTCCAAAGTCTTTAAAAATGAGATTACTATGACGTGAATTAGAAATTTTTCGTTCAGCCAACTAGTAAAAGTTTAGAAGGAAGTGAGAAAAGGAGAAAGAAAATTAAAAAAGTAATATTTGTAAGTGGGAAAGGGAAGAAACTTTTTTGAGGCTGGTGAGAATTATCTAGTTCTACCTTCGAAAATCCATGTGAGGATCAAACTCAACCTGTTTGAGATTTTGCAAAGGGTCCGAATAAATGAACTGAGTGTGAATTTTCCAAGTCTTCAGCTTGAGAAAAATATTTTCATGGCATAGAGCTCTTTAATACGACTACACGGTGAGGTTACTAAATGATTTACTTGGTGTATTTCGTCAAAATGAGGCAGAAACTACATAACAGGGAGAAGGGAACTGGACCTCCGAAAAGTTCTGAACTTTCACATTACAAGCAAAATGGAACGTTTGGGTTTTTCTTAAAAAACTGATTGGAAAAGGAGTCTAGCGTTTCAAGCAAATAAGCCGCAACTGCGAGAATCGAACACGTTTCATGTCAGATAAAGGACCACCTACTATCCTCGACAACTGTCCGCCAAGTACCACCAATTACCTTTTTTTTTTTTTCTTCTAAATTTGCTTCTCTGTCTAGACTAAATTGCCAAAAAATGGATAAATCAGTCGGTTTGTAATACAGAACACATTCTAACACCGATATCCTAGGGTGCAAAAGCACGGGACGCCCCACGACTTTTTGGAGTCGACATTTTTCAGTAAATTTGACAGTTCACTCGACATTTTGAACCATCAAAGTTGACAAATGAGGAAATCGTTATGGATGACAGTCAGCAGTATACGAGGGATGTTCAAAAAGTAAGGTTCCATATTTCTAATTGAAAAAAACAAAAAGAGCTAAGAAAGCGAGTAACGGCATTGAATTCTGCGTAATTTCATTTACTTTTCAGGATAGTCACCTGTTAAATTAAGAAATTTGTCTAATCTAGATACCAAGTTGAAGATACCTTTCTTGTAGAGGCTTGTAGCTTGATATCGCAGACATTATCTTACAGAGTTTCAATGAAGAGAGGGACGAATTTCTTGGGGGAAAAACTGGGGATGAAACGGTATTCCACAACACCCGAGAGCTGAAACCACAGAGCATGCAATGGAAACACACGAATTCAGCCGGTATCGTAAAGGCAAAAAAAAACCCTTAACCGAAGAAAACTCATGTCAACAGTGTTAAGGGCGTCCTTTTGGTGGAATTTACGGAACCTAAGACGACAATTAATGGCGAACGGTACAACCCAGATCGTACAACCCGTGATTATCGTCTGTTTCCCAAGCTTGAAAGAGACAACGCAGGAACGAAATATCAAAGTGATGAGGAGTTGAAAGAATATGTTCTTCAGCGACTAAGAAATCAAGGAGCATCAAGCTTTTACGAGGAGGGTATCTTTAAGCTGGTATCTAAATTAGATAAATGTCTTGAGAGGTGACTATGCTGGGAAGTACTTCCAGTGCAGAGAATTCAATGTAGTCATGAGAGTTTTTTTTTAACTCTTTCAACTTTTTAAATGAAAAATATAGAACCTTACTTTTTGAACATCTCCCATATGCAAGCTTTTTTTGTTTGCAAAATAATTGTTTATACTGAGTAGGCAGTTTCTACCTATTTAACCCCTCCCCCATCCCCCACTCCGATAGGGTGCTCAACACGCCAGGGCGATATTATTTCAAAACTGGGCAACTCCTCAAACTCGAAAATTTCCTTCAATCCATTATTACTTGAACATAAAGATCGACTGACTTGAAAGTGCGCGGATTAACCAATCAGCATAAACACGAGCCGAGTAAAAAGTGAAAGGGATCAATCAACTAGATGAACAATTTACATTTTGTCTTCTTCATTTTGGGCCTTTGTATCACTTAAACACTCACCCGTTCGGCTTTCATCCGTCTCGCAGGGAACGTTTGTAGTTCGGACACAACAGCTTTTATACCGAACAGACTGTTAATGGCGGAAAAATCTTTAAGCTCTTGTTGACTAAAAGCCTTTTCTTACTCTTTTTTATTTCGTCACCCTCCCTTATATGCATGCTCGGCAAACAGTCGTCTCTGCTAACATATACTCCGGGCATTATTTGCGATTGGTATTTATCTCCGTTTCGGTACTTTAGTCACATTATCATCGCCAGATCGATTCTTTCAACTCGTAATCCGCAATATCGCGACGTTCGAAAGCGTTTTTCCACTCGCTGATCCACCAGCCTATTAATCACTTATCGACCTCGTTTCGATTATCGCGCGACGGCACCCTTATGATAATTCCCAGATTCGTAAAGTTACTTCGAGCGGGCTTTGTATGTACATGGGTGGACTTCGACTTTAAAGTCCGAGGGGACTGAGTCCCCGGTAGTTTTCCAATCGCGGACCCATTCTGAATGACTTTGAAAATTGACCCTCTCGCGTATCGCATCGGCCTATATCTTGAAATACTTCCAAAAACTGAAAACTACAGATTTAAAAAAAATGTGTAAAGAAAGGTTAGGATTATCGGCGGGTGGTTGATTGGCTGCCGATTGCCGATCAGTCTACCAAATATCGGTATTGATCCGATCTTTACAATGCATTCAGCTATCTACTGATAATTATGATGATGGTTATATCTCAATGAACGTAAGTCAATGAACTTCCTTAGTTCACAAGCTATATTAAAAAAACCGATCAATTGGTCTTTCACACACAATGAGTTTTTTTTTTTCAAAATGCATGGAACTTAGAATATTTTTTGGAAATACAACAACTACATGAGCAGCCAGGGTTTAGAAAAGGATACTCCACCCTGGTCCCTGGACCACCTACACACACAGACAGGTTCGACGTATCCCCGAAGCAAAAATACTCGAATTCTTTTGTTTGACCATTGATGCAAAATTACTGCATAGTACAGTTTGTTGTACAGTTGAGTTTATCAAATATGGCGCCGAATGCAAATTTTTAAAGGTATAGCATAGTAAGCAGAATGCATCATATGAAATTCTCTATCTTTTGTAAGAAAGCGAGAGAACGATAAGACACATAACTGCACCAAAGGGAGCGAGCGAATATTACATTTACAATTTTTTTGCATGGCCTGGTATATGAGAGAAAGATTTTTTCAAACATTTTTCCCGGCATTAGGTCTAATTTTGTTCCATTTAGTCCAAAAATGAACCCCTATCAATATTTGGAATCGTAACTCATACCGCTCTTCTTTCGAAGTTCTGATTTTTACCAATAGTTTTATTCAATGGTCTACCGCCTTCAATATGTGAGATGGACTAAATTTGCACATATCCTTTTTGACAGTATTTATTATGAACTTCAAATTAATTCCCATACAAATTTTGCTATCTGTGAAATTGAAGGCGCTATAAAGCATCAAAGTATTGTAAGTGCCTTAGCACCTTCAATATTGCAGATAGGCAAAATTTAAACAAAACCTATTTTGTAGATCTTAATAATTACTACTGTTAAGGTTATATATAAATTTTGCTTATATGCTATACTGAAGGCGCTATAAGGCAACAAAGTATTGTGAGTACTCTAGCGCCTTCAATTTCATAGATAGGTAAAATTTGTACATGAACTAATTTGAAGTTGATGATGAATATTATTAAAGGAGTTACGTAAAAGTTTTGCATAACCTGTATTTTTAAGGCGCTGCGTATCATTCAATTTTCAGCCTTATAGATAGTATGTGTAGATGTGTACATAACTTCTAAGGACAAATCCTTTGGGAAAATTTACAAATTGAAAAAAAAAAAATTAACACATTTTTAGCATTTTATATGCTTTTACTACTGGGTATACTTGAGCGAAAACTGTAACGCAACGCTCCTCCCATAATGCTCCCCCGTAACGCTCCCCCGACACGAATTCAGTGGTTGACATTTTCATGGAAATTTATTATTTCATATGCTTCTACTACTGGGTATACGAGTACTTGAAGCGTGCTCATTGATCTTGATCTTTACGGCGCCTTGCATGACTACAGTCTGCAGCTGCGATGTTGCTGCGCGACTGCAGTCTGCAACCGTGTTGTTAATAGAAATTTCAATGAAAAATTTTTTTATTAGGGTACGGAAGTATATAAAATGTTACACTAAAGACACGTATCTGTATCGTAATTTTTGGAGGGGAACAGGGACGGACTGGCTCGAGGGGCAAGAGAGGTAAATGAGGAGTTATCTGTCAAAATTGCCCCTGACGAATAGGATTCTTATTCGTCAGGGGCCCTTTTGACAGATAATTCCTCAAATGCTTCTGGCATGAAAGGTTTATGACATGTTGGCCGGAACAGTGGTCTACGGTAAAGTGAAAATAAATACCACAAATTTGAAAAATAATTCGAACTTGTTGAATACAGTGCTGCATTGATGCACGATAATTTTAATGTGGAATTTAGGGTTTTTTATACTGCTGTGTTGTGTTATCAAATAAATTACAAAAACAATGGAAAATTTTAATGCAGCCAGCTTGTAGTAAAACCCGAAGATATATTGATTGCAGTCAGATACGGATACACTCAGGAGGCAATGGAGTTCTTGCTCGTCACAAAGAATACTTAAAAAGCTTAAAAATTAATCTTCCCGAGTCCGAAATAAACTTGCCAGGGTCTTACAGAGTTTCAAAATTGAACATGTAGTGAAAAGTTTCAAAGAATCCTAAGGCGCCTTCAGAGTAGTGATCCGAGAATTGAAAAGTCCTAATCAAGTCTTGAAGGTCTTGAACGAGTTCGCGAGAACAAGAAAGGCTTTTGAAAAAGCATTCAATATACATAGGTTGTCCCTAAGTAACTGAGACTAAAATTCGTACGGCCCACCAACGCTACCTATCGGAATTTCAACGCACATCTGCGCCGCGGTGATGACTTCTAAAATAAATCACAATTCATCCCCATCCCCCGTACAGTCCTGACCTCGCTCCCTGCGACTTTTGGTTATTTCCTCAACTAAAGGCAGCCTTACAGGGTCGTCAATTCAACACGAATCAAGAAGTCGCATCACCGCGGCGCAGATGTTTTTCTCCTCCTTACCGGCACCAGAATACGCGAAAACGTTCGATAAATCGCAAAAACGAATGGACGCCTGTATAGCCATGAATGGCGCTTATTTTGAAAAAGATATTCGTGTGCTTAATGAAGATGATGATTAATAAAAAATTTTGTAATCGTATGCTTTTTTTCCTTCTTTAAAAAAATCTTTAAAAAACCTGTAGGGGTCAACGCATATGGTTTTTTTCAAATTAGTCTGGAACAGCGAGTTTTCAATCAAATGAGCTCAGCATGGTCTCAATCTATTGTTAATGAACCAAATTATTTCCCTACTGCGATGAAACGCCGTTAGGTAGCGTTGGTGAGCCGTACGAATTTTAGTCTCAGTTACTTAGCGACACCCTATCCCTATGTATTCAGTGAATCATTAGGAAGTTTAAAAGAACCTCAAAGAGTGACTACCTGTTTTGAACAAATAAGAAAGAATCTTTATAATTCTTGAAGCCTCTTAATAAATCCTGGGAGTACCATTCTCCAATAATGGCTTGTCACCAAGGGGAATTAGACTATAACCCTTATATCAAAAATAATTAATCAAGGAGCCCTATGTCCCAGTGGGTGGACCAAAACATCTGTTTCAAGGCTGTATTTATTTAAATCTTGGGAAAGTTGTAGAAAGGCTTGAATAATCAATGAGTAATAATACTAAAAGTGCACTGAATGAGAATAGAAGAGAGAAGTTTTGAACGAATCTTGAACAGTGAGTAAGTCTTAAATAAGATCGTGACAAAGTTTGGCATGGGTCCGGACGTATCCTAAGGCTGCATAGAAAAAATTTAATTAGTTCTAGAGGAAACCTAAAGAGTCTGATAGGAGTGTTGAAGATCCTTAAGAATTCCGAAAAGTCTTGGTCGGGCGTTGAAGAGTCATAGTCACGTCGAAAGAGACATAATGAATCGTAATCCAGTTCAAAACAGTTTTAGTTAGTCTTAAAGTCTTAAAAAAACATTTGGAAAAGCCACAAAGAGTTTTCAAAAAGTCTGAGAAATTCGGAAAGATTAATGCAGTGAAATCTCTATACTTCATACATCGGTATTACGAAATTTTCTTTAAACCAAGAAAGTTGCAATAATAAAACCATTTCATGCCCATTTACGTGTAAAACTCAATGATTTAAAAAACACGGTACTTGATTTGATTTTCCGTAAACAAGTTAAGACACGTTTTGAGGGCAAAATTCATATTTTGGAAAAAACAGAAAATCTGGGGAAATAGCTGGAATTTTTCACTGAAGGCAACGTTTTACCTGGATCGCGTTAGATATTTCGAAAAAAATTTTGACGATCCATCCGAACGATTTTAAAGGTCTTGACGAGTCTTAATAATTAAATAGGTAAGAGTCTGAAAAGAACTTCACAAACATAAAGAGTCTTAAGTAGCCTCAGTCAAGTATTACTCCAATTTCAAAGGATCTTTTAAAATTCCGACGGGTCCTACTAAAGAAAGTTAAAGTAACTTTCTTTAGTTTATTTTTACGGGGCCAAAAGAATCGCAGCAGAAAATTCAATTACGCCAATCCGTAGAATAATCGTGAATAATTAATTAGTATACCAGGATCTTTTCACAAAAACACACTGGTAAGGACATAGAGCGGTTCTGAAGACAACTTTCATGTGAGTCCACATATTTTTTTCAATCACTTATATTACTATACGTTTTCTGCTTGTTGAGTCGAAATCCGAATATAACTAAAATGCTGACCCAAAGCTCTTTTTTTATTGCTTGTCAAATAAAATTTTGGGTGAAATTTTGTTTGAATCAAGACCAGACCCGACACTAAAATTTATTCTATGGTGGTAGATTTTATGGTGTTGAATCTTAAAAATAATTTTCAAAACGCTTATTTGTAAGCAAAGAGAGTAAAATTATTTCAATATTCCTCGAATAACTTTTTTGAAAAAACTGTATTTTGGATATTCATGGGAGGGGGGATGCCATTCCGAATATTACCTAGATCTCTTTTTTTTTTTTTTTTTTTTTTTTTTTTGTTGCTAAATCGATGTTACTGTATTACTTACCAACATTTTCAAGTAACACCCTCTCTGCATTTATACGCTACGAGGAAACAGTCTGCACTATTCGATGGTCACCTGTCTAACTCTCCGGCGAGTTAGAAGGCCAGCATTGCAAGTAAAGCAGTCCAGAATTTACAGAAATTTCAGCCGAACTACACTTTCTGCGTTCTTGTTCTTTTTCTTTTATACCCCGCGGTATGACCGGATAAAAACAAGGACTTGTGTACATTGCTCGTATAAAGAAAAAAATAAAATAAAATAAAGGGAAACGAAGAAGGATTTATTCTTTAAAAAATTCAAATCTTCCGTGCGTGTTTGGTTCGGCAAATATTTGATTTACGAACTCGACTCAATTCCGCCGAGAGTTGCCTAATAAAAATAAAGCACGGTGCGGCTAACCGGCGTGATTTACAGTTTGCCCGAAAAGCCGAAACCCTCTCGTATGTTTACCATAATGAATAAAATAAATAATCGCATTCGCTGGAACACAGAATCCTAAAATAACTTATTTTAACGCCTCAGACTTTGCGAGCAAATAAATTCTTTTATTTCCGTCTGCCTCAATAATTAATCCACGCAAAATTGTGCGCCATTTTTAAAACGTACTGATATCTGACGTTATAACGTATGAAGTTTTAGAACGTGATTAGAACAGAAATTGTACACATTCTTGAATAAAAAAGGTGAGGATAGGGAGAAGGAAGCGGGGTTAACTGGCTATTGTGAAGCATTGTATAAAATTTCATATCTTCCCCTTTTGGATAAGTGAAGCAAATGCATAAACACGAATTGAAGACCCGAATTTGGGGGTTCTTGGGCAGTGGCGGATCTATTGGGGAGAGTTAGACACCCCTTCAGGCCGAAGAAAAAAAAACCGCTTGAGTTTTGAGTTTTTCTCCTGTTTTTTAGTATCTGCAGCACTACAGTCTACAATGTTCATTTTGAAATAATTTGATCACATTATGGAACTTATCTTCAGAAACTATTTAAAATGACATCAATCTCGGTTTTTTAGGGGCGGAGGCGGAAAAAATTTTATTTTCAACATTTTTAGATCCGCCACTGTTCATGGGGTGACTGACAAGCATCAAAATAATTCTGAAGATTCTTTCGTTCGTGTAATTTTTTAGTGTTCTGGGGAAGGAGCTTTCAGAGGATTTCGGGAGGGGGGCTAAGCCCTTGTACACCTTGATATACACCTCTTTATCAATATTGTACAGATTATCTCCCACCGATTTGAGTGATTGTTCATCTCTCATCATCGAGCGTTATCGTGTATTCACTGTATTTTTCCATCAGTTTTAGTTACAGTTGACTTATATATGCCTTATACTCATACAGGGTGTCTCTTTGATAATGACCGCCACCCCTCTACCGGGTAAGTAGGCAACCTACCTCAATATGTATCAGTAATTTTGTACTAAGTGAAATTTATTTTATGAAAATCATGTTCAACCACTTTCCAAGATCCTTAATTTTTTTCTGTGTGGTTATCACAACAGTCACCTTGCGTCTCCTTCCCAACGGTATGCGCCACAATTCGGGAAATATGCCAAAATATTACCAAAACCAAATTTAGCGACCTTTGGAACAAATAATTGGATACCCATATTAAACTTTACAAAATACCAACCCTCCCTCTCATTGCATGGGTCTCAATTTCAAATATGGGGTAAACAGATGAAAGAAGGGAGGTGAATAAGCTCCATGAACGCTATAACTCTGTTAAGAGGTAAGTAGCTAAAGATGATTATCATCTTCACAAGGTCTGTGCATCTGTGTTAAAAAGTAATCATTCTTACCGGGGATATCTTGAATTCCATTTTGAGCAGTTCTAATCCAGATACAAGAAAATTGTTAATGACCTTTTTTTATGGAAAATTCAATGTAAAATATATCTCAAGTAAAAAAATAGTAGCTTAAGAAAGCAAGTTTCACAAGAAATTAAAAAAATGTGAAAAATTTCTGATATATAATTTGTAGTGAAATTGATTTTATGAACAACCCGTTGAACCGATCCGACCATTTTTTTTTTCTATGGTTACCACAACTACCCTCTACTATTACCTACTGAAACCTCTTTTCTGTCTATCTCCAGTCGTAAGAAGAAAGAAAAACATCAAAGATAGAAAACTTTTCAAAATTTGACTTTAATTCAGTCTCTTCAAAAGTGAGAGTATGCAAACATATCTACATATTGTCAGGGTAGGTTATTTACTTAGCAGATGGAAGGGAGTCACTGCAAAGAGACACCCTGTGTATCACGTTGGTAGATGAAGCCTGTCACTTTCTGTTGAGTTGATGAGAAAATTTCGTGATTAAAGACAACATTGGACAGTCCCGGCCCCGTAGAGAGAAAAAGAGGGCCCGGGGGAATTTCCACAGGCCCCCTTCTTCTAGTTCATTTTGTTCTTTTTTCAGATGGGAAAAAATTATAAGCTATGGGATAAGAGGTTTCTTTCATGGTGTAAGGAGTGACTGCTGATTTGATGTATAGTACAAATATGATGTAGCCGTAAGCGTTGAAATTCAAGTCTTCTACAAATATCGGGCCCTCCTGAAAGTCTGGGGCCGGGGTATTCCCCACCCCCTTCCACTCCCTCTTGACAGGGTTGGACAGCCCTCAAGCCCCCTATCTGCCCTTATGGCCACGTGCTATAGACCCGTTTACACTTCACCTATTTCAAAATAAATTACAGGAATTCTGACGTTTAAGCCCCCCTTTAAATAGAAATATTAATTTATCGTCAGCTCCGTGTACATGAGTTATGTCACCGCTGGATCGTTCTTCAGAAACTGAGCATATTTGGGTACCAGCAAATTTTAAACCCTAACATTCAATTTTTGGGGAGAGATATGTATTATCAGTTACACAATAACAACCGCAACAAATTCCACCAATCCAATTCATTAGAGAGGAAAATTACCATCTTTCGAGTGAAAAAAGCATAGGGAAGTATGCATCGTCGTGGATTTTACCATTTTGTCTCAATACCTGTTACATTTTATAAAATTTTTGTTCAAGATGTTTTCTCCCAAATGGTAGGAAAAATATCTTGGAAATTTCAGTTTGCTGTCAATGACTTCACAGAAAGGATGGTGTAAAGTTCTGTTACCAGAGGTTTCAGTCCACTGTCGTGGTCAATATTTGACTGGTGTAAAGGTATGCGCCTTATACATTTTTCAGCCCAACAAATGACACTACTGTACCAGTTTTGATCCCTGAACACAATTCGCGTGCCAGATCGTAATCATTGGCACGTGTGAGAACAGTTTTCAAAAATTCCTTGGAAAAGGAAATTTTTGAAGCTATTTTGTCTGTAGTCGGGGATATCAGTCCTTTCGCCATGGGGATGTCTATCGTCGTGGATAAAAGTAGTTCCTCCCTAAATTTTCATGCTTCTGCTTTGTAAACTTATTGAATATTCCCTAGTGCATATAAACTAAGTATTATGGGAGGGGGGGGGGAAGTCCAACAAAAAGGGAATATCTAGAGAATGACTTCGCTTCATTGAAGATGGTCACTTGACACATCGAATCAAAATGATCTGCACTGATGATTGTAAATCGTCCGACCAGCGAGCTTATACGAAGATGCAGATGAAACTATGTCGGATCATCTCATTCATCTCCCAATTAATGAAATTTTTTGAAGCTTCACGTTTTTATTCTATAGTTAAAATTTTAGTCCATAACCATGTTTTCCGATAACTATATTAAAGTTTTTCGTATTGAATGCACCTTTCTAAAAACTGTTCGCATAGCACGATGAAAATCGATAGTTCTCGTTCAGTACTGTGCTGGCAGCTGTTCGACTGGAATAGAAAAACTTATTGGGTATCCAGTCAGAACCACTAATTGAGAAGGCGCCTTTGAAATTGTAGTTGTTGTTTTTTTCTTTTTCAATTACGAAGCATCGGCATCATGCTCTGCGTGAATTTCATGGCCAGTTCTCGCACATCTTTTGGCTTCGATTACGAATACTGTAATGTACGAGGGTATTTTTCTATGAAACGCATTCGTCAAGACCCTTACAGACTTATTTAAGCATATTGCAGTCTTCTTTAAGGGTCTTTGAAGCTCTTCTAAATGCGCAAGACTCTATCGAAACTCTTGTAGCCTGGTTTAAGAATCTTGAATTCTTCTTTAAGATTATTCACAGTTCTTTTAGACGTGTATAAGACTCTCTCGAAACTCTTCCACACTATTCCAAGCTCTTCAGATTTGTCTAAAAGTGAGATTCTCTAGGACCATTTACAACAAAAAGTCAAAGTGATTTCAAAACTAAGTTCGATGGCTACCAAATTTCAAAATATGTAATATACATTTTGCATTTTTAGGCAAACGAAGTGTATAATCTTTGTCAATGGCTGCAAAGTTCACTTATTCAGTTAATTTTTTACTTATTTTTGATCGATTCGAGACTTACATCTGACGGTAGCAAAAGTTGTAATCGGGTTAAGAAGCTGAAATTTTGACACGATTTTTTTTTTTTTTTTTTTGCAGGCGTCTGTATGCATAGTATTATACGCTTAGTATATCAATTTGGAGGAGTTATACATACTTAGCACTTTTAATAAACGCAGGGACGGAAATAGGAAGGGACTGGGGGGCTAAGCCCCCGGGTGTCAAAATTAACCCCCAATTTAATTTTTTAAATTAATCTTCATACAGCACAACTTTGTTTTCTTTCTTTCTCACAAAAGAAGTACTGCAGAGAAAAAATCTATTTTCTTTTTTTAGGGTTATTTTAGACGCTGGGGCTTCAGTCCCCAAAGTTTTCGCTCTATTTCCGCTTGTGAATAGACACCAGTAAATTTACAACTTGTTCCCCTGTTCATGAACATGTACAATGTCACCCCGTCGCGGTACCACTTAGCACTCATTTCAGAATCCTGGGGGAAAATTTGTAGAATAAGGATATCACAATCCTTTGGGGAGTGTATTCCGCAATATCCCATCAAAATACAAAAAATATCCCGGTTCTCTAACCTACTCGTAGTTTCTACGGTCCGCACAGCGCGTCAAACTTGAAAGTACAGGAAAAAAGTGAACAAAGTCACCCCTCTACAGCAGTCAAAAATACAAGAGTCGTTCGAAACTCTAAATACTTCTCGCTAAATCATGTAATTACCACCATGAGAGTGAAATAATGCTCCAAGTACTTAGAAGAAAGAAAAAGGGATTGAAAATTATAATTCTCAGGTACCTACTTTAATTTGCCCCTTCTAAGATTGCTCCCTGGATCCGCTACTAATTCTCATAAGCGGATTTCGAAGCCATCCTGGCCAGTAATAAATAAATTCTTGAAGAGTGGTATTAAAATTTGTGAATAAGGGTTGTTGATTCACTACTTTCAACTTTGGTGTTCATGGAGAGAAATACTAAATACGCACGTCATGATTTTCCCTAGTTTTTTCCCTCTGATCGGGAATAGAAACAAAAAGCAAGAAATTCAACCGCACTGGCCAGTTATAGAGTTATTGTTGCTTTTTAAATACAATACTCGGTCGAGTGTGTAGAATATAAATGTAACATGCAACGCGTGCACACCATCCCTCGGATGACTTTATCAGATCGCATGCAGGTGGTAAGTTTGCGTAATAGGTTGTTCCAGTCTGGCGGGACCACCGCATCGTATCTAGCCCAAAACAGCGATGCCTTTTCGAGTAGGGGATCAATGAGCAACCCCCGACACCGACAGATCGGAACATCGAAACCCTCATAAATTTACAAATAAGCCGGTATAGCGACCAGCGTAACTCATCAACAGCAATTAGACAAATTGCGCAGAAATGAGAGAAGATCAAATTGAAGGAAGCGAAGAGCTTTTTTCGAAGTAGCAAAGAGACTGGAAGAATTGAAGAACGTTTTGTGCGGTCTTATCTGATCGAATTTACAAAGTATCCCGCGTTGAAGACTTCCCACTGAATGCAGTCACGACAGATGCGACTGTCCGGCGTCCACCACTTCTATGATCATAGTTTATGTAAGACGTAAAAGTTGAAAGGGTCGCTCAAAGACCTGTGCCGGTTCGAACTGCCATACAAATGGAGTGGAGTACGCAAGGTGGAATAAAAAGCTGCCATACGGTGGACTTTCTTGTACTGAGCGGCTATTAGAAGATGTATTTTTGCGAAAAGAAAAACTCGAGGGGGTTGGCATTGTTGGAAGGGTTATTGAAATAGATTTCAAACCCTGATGAAAGAGCAATGCGAAATGATGAGTTTCTGCCTTCTGTTACAAGTCACGCGATCCAAAACTGAAGGACATTTAAGAAAAGTCTACTATTCGTAGTATGTATTTGGTCTTCAGCAATCCGTCATCGGAAGAGGGTGGGGGAGGAGGTAAATAGGAGAATTGCCCTTCTTGAGCAGAATGATTGTTTCCCGAGAAAGGGCCATGGCAAAAGCATATATTTTCGGTGGACGGCAGATACTTAAAAAATGTCAACACGTATTTATTTAAATGACATGAAGGCCTAGGGAATCAGGGGTGAATCTAGGATCTCTTTTTGGAAGAAATCAAAGTTAGGTAAAAAATATTGGGGTATAATCATGGTTGAGGATGTTGAGTTAAAAACATACCAAAATTTCCGAAGGTGGGTGGGTGGGGTCACCGTCACCACAGGGTAATAATAAAAAAAATTAGTATTTGCGTGCATAGAAAACGAAGCATTTCTGAATTTCAAACCAAAACTGAATTGGAAAGTACAATTTTTGACCAGAAAGGGCCCCCTTCTTTGTTACAAAAGCCCTGAAATTTTCATTATAATTTGAATATGAAGTTTCTATAGCCCTCCGGATCCGCGCCGATGGGGAACCATTTTGCAAAATACCTGTTCATTTTCGAGTTTTTGATGTTTTTATAAAATTAGTATTTTCCTGAAATACAATTAAATGTTCGCAATATTTCGTAAAATAATCGAACTACAAAGGTGCACTCGTTAGAAAGGTTTGAATGCAAAATCATATTACGTAACTTTGACATTTTTTTAATATTCTTTACAACTTTGTAAAAAATTTCAAGTTTTTAACCTAATAGTTTCGAAAATAGCTCTGTTTAATTTAGCTTAATTTTTTGCAGATTATAGTCAAAAAACTGTGCCTACTCTCTGTCAAAATTTTTCGAAAGTACTTTTTGTTTAAGTAAGAAGTAACATTTTGAAAATTATTACTAGGAGAATGAAATTAAGATACAGTTAAAGTGAGCCGTATTTCAACAAAGCTAGGAATGCTTTTCTATAAAAAACAGCCTCAATTAAAATATTTCTGATTTTCATTAAATTTTATGAGTTACTATAAAAGGATAAAGTTTTCTATTTGATTCTCAAAAGACAGATTATTATTTATTTTTAGTACCCTTTGGTCGACCCTATACGGGATTAGACTGAAAAACTCATTCCAAAATTGAATTCAGTGACAGGCTGCTATTTGTCACCAGTACTATTTAACCTACTTATAGAAAAAGTAATTGAAGAAATGAATGAAAGGAAATCAGGTGTGAAAATATAGGAGGAGATGATTAGAATGATGAGGTTCACATATGACTAAAGAAAAACTATGGAAAACTTTGAAAAATTTGGACGAAAAATTGAAAATAAAATAATGAAGATAATAGAATAAAACAAAAGTGATAGTAGTTAGTAGATAGGAAGAAAATCCAATAAATTTGGGAGCATAGTAAGTGAAAAAAAAAAGAAGGTAAAGCAATTTAAATCGTTAAGTAGTTTGATAACCCAAGATGAAGAAAGTAAAACAGAAATAAAGAGTAGACTAGAACAAGCTAAAAGAGTTTTTTTTTTTTTTCAAAAATGGTTAAGTATACAAATTATGGCACATGTAGATTTGTAAATAACACTAAGATTTCTTCGAAAAAATACTTGGAATACCTATAGCATTGTATGGATGTGAGATCTGGACAATAGAAATACAAGAAAGAAAAAAAAAATACAAGCTTTTAATACGTGGTGTCATCGGAAAATGTTTTTCTGTTTTATTTTATTTTATTATTATCGAGCCACGGAGCTATACTCTCGGGCTATGGGCTCGGGAAAGGTTGCTGTCTATATGACGCAGAGGTATTCAACAGCGGAACGGTAGGTGAGGGTGTTGAAAACCAAATTGATAGAAAAAATCAAGAATGAGGAAGTACTAAGGCGGATAGGGAGATAAAGGGAAATTTGAAATATATATTGTAAGGAGAAGAGTTAAAATGATAGGTCATAATACAAGACTTCCAGGGATACTGTCATTGCTGCTGGAGGGAATGGTAGAGGGAAAGAACTGCAAAGGAAGGCCAAGAATGAGCTACGAAGAGTAGATAATGAAGGATACGAAGTGTAAATCCTTCTCAGAAATGAAAAAATTAGCACATGAGAAAGAAGAGAGAAAGAAAAGTGGAGAGACACCACCTACTAGTCGAGGGACTATTAAGGAGTGGTTTGAAATGAACTCCGTCCGGGACATTTTTCAGATGTTTTTTAATTTAGTCTCATGGGGGAAAAAAAAGAAGGAAATTCCGTTCCAGCTGTAAAGAATAACAATGAACGAATTGCGTCCTGCTTCTTACTATACCATCACAAGATGTCTAACAAATTTGAAAATTAAAAATATTGGACTTTTATTGGACTTTCATTGGACTCTTTCGGGCCTTTTAAGTATATGTGCAAAAATTGAGTTTTCGACAATACTACATCATTATTATTCCTTATTTTTCAATTTTTATTGAACCTGTATTAAAATTATTAAACTTTTATTGGACTCATTTGGATCATTTTTCAAATATTGGACTCACTGGATTTCTTGGCCCGGTAGACACTCTGCATCATCATCTATATCTGATTTAAAATACTGATTTTTTAATTTACAACACATGTCTTTTCTCTGCTTTAAATACTGTTTTTATCCAATAAAAACTTTGTTCTGCAAAAAAATTTTAACACAAAACATGTTTTTTGTTTAAAATAACCCCTCCCCCTCCAAAAAAACAACAACAACAGCAAAACACAGTTTTTCTTTCAACTCTGTAATCAAATGATTTTCAAGATTTTAAAATCGGAAATGAAACTGATGTAAAATTAATTTATTTTAATGATCTTATTGATTTTTTTTATCTCTGGGTATAAGTTCACTTTTGGGGGCATTGACTGTAATAAGATTTGAGAACAATATGAGGCATCTGATATCTGAGGTTTGGCTCATTTACCCGGAATCCAGAACACAGTCTGTGAAACTGGTGTTAAGAAAGTATAGGACAGTATCGATACTTACTTGACTGGATTCGATACTTATCGATACTTTGACTGGAGTATCGATACTATAATTATTTTTTTAATTTGATCTAGGCCGGTTTTTCGGCAAGACGAGAAGAGGGCTAAGACAGCCCCAACAGCCTCCCCGACATCTCTGAAGTAATGCTCGAAAGGGTCGATTCCAGGGCTCGGGTTGAGAGTAAATTAGAAAAGAGAATCCCCTTCCCCACTCCGCAAAAAATGGTCCGAACTGATTGCTACCATCAACCACAAACGATAGCATAAAAACCATAGAAGCCGGAGAAAGGAGGAAGGGAGAAAGACGAAAAATCAATCTACTCCTTTTCAAAATGTGGAAGGAAAATTAGTTTTAGGCACTGTAATAGTAGAAAAAATTACGACACTTGGCTGAAAAAGGCATAAAAATTTCCCCAAATTTTCATTTTTAATACGTAAATTATTTTGAAAAACAGTCTCCGTGAGTCGAATATTTTGAAGTTTGTTATCCTCTTAAAAGAACAGGATTCTGCGCACGTTACAAAACATAAAGATCTGAAATTTCAAAATTAAATAAAACTTACGGTAGGGTCCATTAGGAGGAGAATGAAAACGGAAGGAAACTACTCCCATCTGCACTGAAAATTTTTGTTCATCCCTGATAAAAATTGTTGAAATCATTTTGAAATAGTTCGAAATCGAATCCGTAAACAGAGACCAGATCAAATGAGAGCGACAACGGTTCCACGACCTTTCGTCCGCAGCCATTTTGTCCAAGCGACTGTTCGTCCAAAAAAATTGTCCAGTGACACTTCGTCCAATCGTTTTTTATCCGAGGGATATTTCGTCCAGTCCCTGTTCCCGCTGCGAATTATCAAGACTCTCTGCCTTACCCTTCGTTCCCTTAGACGATTTACAAAATGTTTTCGAGGACAATATCGAGGAGATTCATGAAGACGTCCATGGTTTGGTCACTTATGTTGAAACGACGTACGTCAGAGGACGTCCTCGCAAAGGACGTAGAAAGGCTGTACCACCGCGATATCCTCCGAGTGTGTGGAACGTATACGAAAGTGTGCTTCACGATAAACCCCGAACAAATAATTCGTTGATGGTTGGAATATGAGCTTTCAGAAATCACTGGGAGTACACCACGTATCAGTTTGGAAATTCCTCGAGCGCGTCCAGAAAGACCAAAAAATGAATGAAACTCTAATTTTGCAGCTGCTAAGTGGCCACACGAAGATCAAGCATCCTGTCTCGAAAAAATATATGAGCAGTCAGGAGCGCATAGAGGTGATTATCCAAAATTATGAGAAATATAAAAACGACAATGAGATTTTTGTATACCTTAGAGCAATTTCTTATTGTTTGAAATTACGTAATGTGCAGTGTCCAGAATCAAGTGTGGTCTCAGACCAAGAAGAATAGCATCTTTAATTAACGTAATAATTATCCTATATGTACGTAAGATTCTGGTACATCGTATACACTTATAATAAATTTTGAGTACATATTTCTGCTGAAAATGATTTTGGACGAACCTAAGACCAAAAGGTTTTGGACATAATTTCCCTGGACGAAATTTGTCGTGGACGAAATGTCTGTGGACGAAAAGAGGGGGAGCCGCGACAACCAATAACCATATAATCTGGCGGGGGGACACTGAAATAATACAAAGAAAAATTGGAAGGAGGTTGACTAAAAATAATGGAAAACAACTAGAATCTTACGTAAAAAACAAACCTGTCTATATCTGCCCAAAATTGACCAAAACAACCGAAAACCACCAAGTCGAATCAAAAGTAATCAAAATCACTAGCATAATGCCAACCACTGAACTGAATTGTCATCATGAAGAGCAAATCGTAAGACTGGCTTCGTGTCGGGGGGAGTGTAGCGGGTTTCGTTCAAGTATACCCATGGCTGGAAAAAAATTAATTTCAATGGCAATGTCAACCACTGAACTAAACTGCCACCATGAAGAGCCTTGATTTAGATTCTTGCCTCAAAAGTAACGCGCAAAAAGAAACACCTTTTTAGTTTATGTGCCCAAGCTCTCGATCATCTGTTTTTTTCGTGATGCTTCAAAGTAATAGTGCTCCAAGTAATACTCAAAAGTAACGCTCAACAAGTAACGTTTTTTTTGTTTATGTGTCAAAGCAGACATGAAAATGTCAAAAAAAAAAAAAAACTTGAACAGGGGTGAACGTTTGATTTGGTTCATGAAAATAGCTATTTTCTGAGCTGTAAATTTGTACAAACCTACGATGCAACGTAACTGCATCAGGCCATTGACATCAATTTTTTTCGTTTCAAAACTGATTTTGAAAAAATTTCGAAGAATTTGGAAGGGAAGCTATAGCCCTCTAGCTCATTCCTTGGTTGCGCCCTTGATTTTTTGTTTCGTTCTCAATAGTTCCTTCGCGTATTCTATATTTTAGTTCACTAATTTTACCTAGTGGTTTTGAACCAAAAAATTTAATTTTATGTAGTAAAAAAAAGATAGTAGTTGATTTTGATTCTTCAGTTCGTTTTTTATTTATTTATTTGTTGACTTTGAATAACCAGTTCTGTTTCAACACTTAGCTTAGCAAGGTGAAGGTATCGATAGTATCGATACTTATCGAAACTTTTGAACTCCTAATCGATACAACTCGATACTTTTTTGTTCGATCCTTGACACCCCTAAGATATACACTGTAATAGATCACCGAATCGCGCTCTTCGTGTTCACTGAAAAATTGTGAGTCTTTCGGTATATTTTGAGTACGTCAATGCAGATTCAGTGTTTCAAACACTGAACGTCCTCGCTGTCTTCGTGAATAAACATAAAAGTGTTTTACCAATAACTATAACTCTACACCCTCACATCGATACTTCACGAGCATTTACCGTAAATTAAAGAGTGACTTCCCAAAAAGGACCAACTGACACGTCGCGTGGTTCGCCAACCTTTTTTTTTTTTTTTTTGTATCTAGAGAAAAAGGGGGCCGATTTACCTTTTTTTAATCAGCTTAATTGGACGCTAAATTGCGGAAGAGCGACGACTCGTTCCGCGTGCATTTATTTATAATAGTAGTTATATATGTGGTGTCCCTCGCTACCGTTTGTTTAATGTATAGGGTTGTTCAGGAAGTGGTTTCCCTCTCTGCGTACTTTAGGCTGTGTCTTCTTCCTGAAAACAATCTCTACTCGAGCGATAGTTGTGTTTTGTATTAGTGTTTCTTATTATACGGATCGTAAATGACTTGCGGTTTATCTGAGCCATAACTCAGCACAATTTTACAACCCGATTAAAAGTAAATACGGCGGATGGGTGGTAATTACTGTAGCTGAAATACGCGTTTACAACTTCGGGCGGCAGATGTTGGACTGTGATTCGGAAGTGTGGCAGCGCATTATCGGTTTTTCCGGGGCGAAGGTGAAAGCAATCATCTAATCAATGTCGCCGGTTCCAGGTATGAGTCAAGGGTGAGGAGTAATGGCTCGGCCTCATTTCCAGTCAGACGTATGGGAGTTTTGAAGTTTCCAGACCATTATAATTGGCAATTTTTTGATGACTAGTAGTTCAGTAGCGCGAGCCCATTCTCAGGGGGAGCAGTTTGAGGTTCAGAGGGTAACTTGGAGCAAGATAATAATTTCCAGTAAAGGAGGTGCCTCAGCTCTAATGTACGGTCGTAAGACGTGGTCGTAGCAGAAAGCAGATATCCAACGAATAGAAATAACGGAAATGAAATACTTGCGGAAAACAGCCGGGTATTCACCAGGTTAATTATAATTCAAAGCTTCTGTCAACTTACCTGCAACAAAAATAAAATTATGATATTAGAGTGAGAATTTATATACGATTAACAATATTGAATATTCTAAATGATAAATATTTAGTTGAATATTTTGACATTCGAGCTTTTGACGATGCTACATGAACTCGTGACATCCCAGATAGAATAAGAAACGAAGACATACTGAACGAGCTCAACATGACCCCAATAAAGAAGAAGATCACCTCATACCGGGCAAATTGGGAAAGAAATGTCAATCAAATGCCAGATGGAAGACTCTCGAACCAAATTCTAACGTATCAGCCGATAGAGAGAAGAGGCAGAGGTCGACCAAAATGAAACGGTGGAGCGATGGGTTCTAGGCTCTAACCTCTTGAAGTGGAACGAACAGCCGATTTAGAACCCTGCACAGACAAAGAGGAAGGAGGAGGATAAAAAGCTCTTCCATTCGAAAATCTTCCAAGTACTAGGGACCACAGCGAACGCAAGCCAGGAAAGCCGATTTCTTTTCTAACAAAATTTTTTAGACACCTAGTAGGCAATTTGATGATTTTAAGCGAATAATTTGACGAATAAACGAGAAAGATAAGAAAACTGAATTAGATTTACAAAAATTAAATACATGAAACTGATCAGTCTGAGTATGCGTTATCTTACTACTTCAAAACTTAGCAGTTTGACGAACGCATATTGGAAATTCTACAAATCCGAGCTGGAAAATTGTACTGAATTTCCAAGGTCCTAACAAGATTTAAATGTGAAAATAGTTGATTTTAGTTTACCATTTCATCCCGTTTATTGGAAACTCGCAATCTCGCGGCCCTTTCGCAGATAACACCTGTGAGATGACACTAATCTCTCATTCATTATTAAAATTCTTTAAGAACTGAAAAAATATGCTCAAATTGTTTGAATTAAAGTCGCATTCTTTAGAGACAGTCAATAATACCAACACCAGTTGTTCGAGGTCTTGCCACCTACATTCAGAAATAACTTTATTTTTCGAACAAAATCTTATGAGTAATTAAATGGCCCATCAAATCTTCATGTAGGACTCATTACATTACTGTATGGTACAGTTTGACTTGAACTTTTTCATTTGGATGATTATTGTTTGTAAAGCTACCTTTGAAAATTACAGGTAAGAAATTGCACTACAGTAGTATATACTTGAGACGTGTCCCTTCGGCCACTGATGCGATACTCGAAAGGGTAGTTTCCGGGACCAAGAGTGCGGTGTTTCAGGGGCCACTTTGGCATGCGTGCATCGCCATACGTCTCGCCACACCATGTACATACTCGTACTTGAGATGTAAATATTCAATTTTTTTTCTAAGTGCCCGAAAATATATCTATTGTAGTTCTAAACTGAATCACCAAGGTATCGCTACTCACATTCAGAATCAGAAATGAACAAGTAGGTTCGCGAAAAATTCATTCGACGTTTGTATTGTTCCAAGTTCGCTAGACATCCGTTCGAGTTCGCTAAACCTCATCACATTCCCAAAAACATTGTTCAAGTTCTCGGAAATGGAAGTTCGCATTCACGAACTGAAATTAATCAATATGGATGATCAGTTTTTGATATGATTTTTTTTTTCTCCTGTTATAATTAACCATTATTTGGAATTATCCAAAATAATTGTCTTTAATTTACTTTAATTGACTTTCCTCCAAATAGTTGACTTTAACTGACTTAGTTGACCTGTTAAACACCCTGTTTCCCAAAATCCTGAAGTACCCAAGCCCAAAGCCAATCGCAAACTCGAACCCGAATCCAATCCCAAACTGTAACCAAATCCTCATCCAACTTAAAACCGAAACTCAACCCCCCCCCCCCTCCGATTCAAAACAGAATTTCGAACTTCTAACAGGGACGCATAAAACTAAAATACAAGATCAAACTCGAATTCCATTAATTAAATTTACAGAAAATACACACGAACTTAGTAAAAACTGATTGGGTTTTACACGCCTAATTTTTTTCAAGTTGAATTCTAAAATCAACGGGGGGAAAAAGGAAGACAGAAAATTTTTACTATTTTGAATTTGTTTTCTGAAAACTCGCTTTTCGCATTTTGAAATTTGAAAAATTTTGAAAGCTACAAGAAGAATATAAAGGGGGGAAAAAAGAAGAAAACTAGTCTCTACCTCTCTGCGCAATGTGATTAACTTAACAACATTTTCAAGAATTTTCATGATTCAAGAAATAGTTGAGATAGGATCCCAAAAATACAGTGTTTACTTTTATTTTATTTTGTTATTATATCGCGGGATCCGTTGGAGGCACATCACCCTGCAATCTCTAGGGCAACTTAAGCCTTCATCATATATAGGGGTGCAAAAATGCATGGGTTGCGACAACAGATCATTGATTTCATGTTGTATTGAGACGTAAAAAATGTACCCACCTGGGGAGTCATTAGGAAGATATAATAAAATAAGTGCTCCAATTTGGGGTAAGAATAGCAGTTTGTTCAAATTTCTTACAATAACTTCTGAAAAAGCTACAATATGAACTCTTTCCAAAAATTGGTAAATTATTAGGAATGTGCCGGGGATGCTCGCTGAATAGCCTTATGTAATAGATGCAAAAATGTTTGCAAAAAATAAACGCCTTACTAATTTTTTATTAATATTAGGTTTCGGATGATTTAGAAAATTGGATTCGATCGACGGAGCCCCGCAGTTTGCACCAAAAACCGATGTATATGTTACCGTCCATACTAAAAGGGCACTTCAGTCCAAAAACTCGATTTTGAGATTATGTTCGACTTTGGTAGGTCAAATGGTACTCTTCAACACTATGAACTCGAGAAACGCAAGAAAAAAAAATTTCAACGAAATTTACGAGGATATGAAAAACTGCATAATTTGCAAAGATCGGACTAAGCACAAAAATACAATGCGAACGTACTCCGGATAAAACTTCGGAGATAAAAATCTCTGATTCACGTTTGAATCTTTAAAAGTGTCTCCTGTAAACTTAATGTTTTGGACCGACGGCGACGTGCCCTTTTAGTACGGACGGTCAAATATAATTAAGTACTACTAATCAAGGAAGAAAGGTGCCACTTTTTGACCCCAAATTTGGACACCTATTTGGTCACATCTTCGCAACTCCTTGGACAATCATGATTTGTTGGTGCGAACCGCAAATTTTTCCTTTAGAAATGCTCACATTCCCCGTCCCCCATAATCGTAAGGGCTGGAAAATCCCCATAAATGTTGTTGGCTTAAATTGTCCTACTAAAGATTTCAGGGTGGTGTATCTCGAACGTGATACCAAGTATAATAAGAAAAAATAGAAGTGGTCGCTTCTTGTAATTTTGTCTTCTGGGAAACATTCCAAAATCAACTGAAGAAAATTCTCAGTAGTAATGAAAATTATGGTATTTCTAAAGAAAAAGAGAGAAAAAGAAAAGGAGGTGAAAATAAGAGAAAAAGAGGGGGAAAAGTTTTGAAAAAGTCTGCTTTTCAGTTTTACCAACTGGAGGTCTATTCTACCAAATATTGCTGTTATTATTCCTTAGTCTCTCGGTTAGTAGGTTGCGTCTCTACTTTTCTCTCCTGTGCTCATCTTTTCATTTCTGAGAAGAATTTACACTTTGTATCTTCTTTACCTTCCTTTCCAGTTCTTTCCCTCAACAATTCCCTTTAGCAATCAGGGGAAGCAAAATTAACATGATTCAATTAGCCCTACGGCGTTGGAAACATTTCAAAATCAAAAGAGGAAAAAGTTTTTCCATGCCTTTAATTATTACTCATAGCTAGAAAATCAGTTTGAAATTGACCAACAAGAAACTGTACTTTTTTAAATATTATTAACTCAGATTCTGATGTAGTAATCCAGTAAAATATTTAAATCGATTAAACAAAAAAAAAAGAGAGAAAAAAAATTGACTTCCTCAGCTCTGCAGAATAATGTCACCAGAAGAAAATTTCCGAGACTGACAATCAAAAAAAAAAAAAACTGTTTAGGAGATAGCAGGGTATGTAATCGGGTAGTCTAAAAAAATACTTCTTTCAAAAAGATGTGCTCCGAAGAGTAGGTGTAAGAAACCACCCAAAAGTTCTTTGAAATCGAAGAATATTTAAGGGTGACGCACCTGAGGAGTGACGGGCCTGAGGTACAGTTTGACATATAAGAAAATTCCCAACTTTGCTTTGAAAACGCCTAAGAATCTGATATAACTAAAAATATTGGTTTGGCTCAAAAAGAAAATTGTTTTCACTAGTGTGCCAATTCAGTACCGATCCGCACTTTCTAGAGAACAAATTTTCAAGGTCAAAGTTTCCCATCTTAAATATCGGAAAAAATATACTTTTATATTTAGAAACTTGCTCTCATTAGTGTACCAAAAGTACCAGCCTGCAAATTTCTGAAGAAAAAAAACCATTATGGTCAATGTTCTCATATTGAATTTTGGTAAAAAGTGTACTTCTATAAAGAAAGAAAAAAAGAAAGAAAAAAAAAAGGATTCTCATTAATGTACTAGTTTAATACCTACTCGCACTTTTATGAAGAAAAAATTTTCGAGATAAATGTCCCCGTTTTGAATCTGGTAAAAAGGGTACTTTTATCATTATAGTCCATGGCGAGGATGTAAAATACATACTTAGAAGTGTATGGAAATCGATTTTAATGATTTCTCGGAGGGCTGAATTCATTTTTCAGGGTATCTTCAGCCCGTCCTTGACTGAAAAGGTTCATACGGAGACAGAAACAAAAAACAGTCACTAGATATTTTAAATACACCAAAATAGTGTTTGTAGAATAGAGAATTTAATTTTTTCTACTTTTTTTCTAGTCCCAACCCCAACCACATTGGTTTACAAGGAGCTAAACAGGGGTAAAAATAGAGCGAAAACTTTGGGAGGAGGGAGAAGCCCCAGCGTCTAAAATAACTTTATAAAAATCCTAAAATCACAGCCCCCCCCCAAAAAAATAATAATAATAATAATAAATAAAGATATATTGTTTTCTCTGTAATATTTCCCTTGTACGATAAAAAAAAGTCGTACTGTATTAAGATTAATTTAAAAAATAAAATTTCGGGGGCTAATTTTAAGACCCGAGGGCTTAACCCTCCCTAGCTCCCTCCTATTTCTGCCCCGCCTGAGCTAAAACGTAGAATATTCAATTGTACACAGCGTAAGATTTCAAACCTACCCTGTTGATCAATATGGGTGGAGGTTGGGATCGAAACGACCTGGAAAATGAAATCTTCGATTCAGAAAACCCTTATTTTGACATTTGACACCTACATATTATATAAATTTTCGTTTCACACTTCAGCCCCTTGTGGACCGATAGAAGTGGGGTTAAGAAGAAAACCACAATAAAATGAAATCCCCGACTCCATAAACCCTAATTTTGATATATGTGACGTGGCGTGGCGTCTGGACCCCTTGCGATTTTATCAAATGTTTTTTTTTTCTTTCTTTTATTACGGATATTAGATCAGGAACACAAGAAAGAAAAAGAATAAAAGCTTTTGAAATGTGATGTTATTGAAAAATATGTTGAAAATCAAATGGATAGGAAATATCACGAATGAGGAAGTATACTGAGGCGAATAGGGAGGGAAAAGGAACTTTGGAATATAATTGTAAAGAGGAAAATTAAAAAGATAGGTCATAATTATGACATCCACGAAATTGTTATTATAATCCATCATATTAGTAAATTGGGATGGAAAAATTGGGGGAAAGCTGAAATTTGGTATACTGGTACCTCATACTATCCTAAATAACATACTAGAAGTCACTAGCCAGGTGACGCTTGCGTTTTCCCTTGGGTCGGAGGGGGTGAGGGGTAAAAAGTGAGGCGCAAAATGATTTTCCGCCAATATCTCATTGAATATTGAAATTAGAGAAAAAAGTTCGGAATAAAATTTGTAGAACACTATGAAATACATAAATTATGTTCCAAACAAAATCTTTGTTACGTTTTTACTGAAGGCCAAATCCTTGGGCTACAGTACCTCGATGAAACATCTGGTCTATACACTAATTATACGCGCAATAAGTTTTGGGTAGAACATGCGGGGAGAGGGGCCATGGAATACTATGTACGCGCATGTATGAAAAAAAGTATCCTTCATTACCTTCAAATATTTCAGGAACTAAGCGTTGTATAAAGATTTTGTATGTATTATAATTTATGTACTTTTTACAGCTCTACTAATTCTCATTCAAACTTTAATGTCTAAATTTAATATTCAACAAGATATTGAAGAAAAACCGTTTTGCACCAAACGTTTTACCTTGGGGAAAAACGCAAGCGTCATCTGGCTGGCGACTCTTAGCATGTTATTTAGGATAGTAAGAGACTAGTATACCAAATTTCAGCTTTCCCCTAATTCTCCCTACTTTAATCATTTTTCTGTCTAATATGACTGGACTATTACTACTGGAAAGAATGGTCGAGGAAAAGCACTGGAAAGAAAGGCAAGGAATGAGCAGAGCAGATAATGAAGAATACAAAGTGTAAATCCTTCTCAGAATTGAAAAAATTAGTAAAGGAGAGAAAAACATGGGGAGACATAACCTACTAGTCGAAAGACTAAGGAACATATTATCAATCATCATTACAGAACTAGGGAGTGAAGGGAGGCAACGGGCTGCTCGGTGATCCCAGCAGGTTTATCTACGATAGTACCCTTGCCTATAATATGCAGCTCTGTTCCACTTTTATCAGCGAACATGTCCATGATTGTCCAGAATTGATTCCGACAAGCGGCGGCGCTCATTCCGCATTCATAAAACAAACGCCGGCGGCCCGACCCCGAGACTGGACTTTGTTTTCGTATCTCCTGAATGCGTTGTAATTGAAGGTTGCGATAATCGAGCATCGGCCGCCGATCGAATACAGTAAAAATGTTATTCCAAGTTCTCTGGTTCCTTTCATACACTCGTGTATACACACAGTCTCGAAAACCGTATTAAAAACTGATTATTATATTTTCTAAATGGAAGATGAAACGCAGATGCCGCCGTAACAGATTATTTAACGGAGGCTGTTGACGTTCACGTGTGTCCCTTTTGTAGCTTTTTATGTACGAGTTGGGCCGGAGCGCCGTCGCGGCACGCGACCTTTACCACCGCCCTTCTCACGTACGCGCCAAATCCGGCTCTGGTTTCTGAATCTCACCGCATGCCTCCCCGCGCGCACTTCGCTCCAGCCATCCCGATCGACGGCCAGCGCGACAAATACTCGCCGGGCTGCGGAGGCCGAACCGAGGCCAGGCCGCAGGGCGCCCCGCCGAAATTCGCTCTCGAAATTAAAAAGGCGTCACTGACGGCGGTGCACTCATCGGACCGCGGCCGCTTCAAACGCCGCCGACAATCCAGTCAGCGACTGACGAAATTCCGCGCGCGCGAATTCGCCTTCTTCGAAAAGGCGAAAATTCGACGCGACATTTTCCGGCAGCGGCGGCGGCGTCGGCGAAAATTCTCTTGGGAAATTCGCGAGAGCACGTTACCCTCGAACGTCTTGCTCGCTCCACGCCGGCTCGCTCGGTCGCTTTTTCACTGTCTCTTTTATAATTACGCGGTTACCGCGGCCACGTGACCTCCACTTTTCCACTTTTGCAAATTTAATTACGCGTACGGCCTCAACATCGGTGCCGGGCCGGGTGGGCACGTTTTAACGCTCGTGTTTCAAATTGAATTTTACTTTTCGCATTCCTCCGAGAAATGGCGAAGATCGTTACCGAAAAGATTTATGACTGCTTCGCGGGTTTAGTGTACGTATTGCCTTTTCTATACCCGGGTCATTCTCCAGAAACTGAGAATATTAAGGTAGCATTTCTTTTTTTGTTGGACTTCCCCCCCCCCCAATTCACGTTCTTCAAAATTGTTATTTAAACTGACTCCACCGATTACTACAAATGAGGAAATCGTAATCAGCTGTAATTTTTTCAGAAGGGCCTTGTATTCCCAAATTTTTTTGGAAGGGTATTTGGCTTCTTTACTCCCATGAATCGTCGCCACTATTGAATGCGTCGACAAGGACGGGGGCCATACTGCAAAGATGTTATTCAGTGGGGTACCCAGCCCCTCAGCCCAGTGATCAAGGGGATATAGTCTAGATCAGGGGTGTTAAAATTAGAAAAACCATTATTTCACAAAATCTCAAGGGGTTTAGACCTCCCCCCCCCCACGATACACAAATGAGTATTCAATGAAAATCAACAAATTTGATGACACGGTTTCCGATGAGGGTCAATATTTTCCTAAGCTACTAAGTAATAAGTAAAAGCTGCAGATTGCAGTCACGCAGCAACAATACGGCTGTAGACTGTAGTCGCGCAGGGCGCAGCAAAGATCAAGATCAATAAGCATATGGCTGGAAGAAAAATAAATTTCCATGGAAATGTCAACCAGTGAACTGAATTGTCACTATGAAGAACTAAATCATACGGACTGGCTTCGTGTCGAGGGCATGGAAATTTCTGTTTAGAACACGGCTGCAGATTGCAGTTGCACAAGGCGCCGCAAATGTCAACAACTGAATTCGTACCGGGGGAGCGGATCAGGGGGAGCATTACGGTTTTCGCTCAAGTATACTCATGGCTGGAAGAAAATTGAGATGTCAACCACTGAACTGAATTGTCACCATGAAAAGCTAAACAAGCAGCATGGCTGAACGAAGGCGGTCGGCTCTTGACTGGAAAATAGAGGTAACTCTGTACAATTCGATGGGTTAGCACAAAGAAGAATTATATCCATGTTTGTGGGAAAATGAGGATTTGATATGATGATAAAGGAAATTTCGTGCTCTTGAAGATGCAACACTATATATAACAGCTGCATCAAGAATTTTGGAATAAAATATAGGAAAACATAAAAATCTGTTATCCAGCAATATAGTCTTATCTCCATTTGTACATGCAAAATAGAATGGTAAATAGAAGATTTCGTTAGTAGATGTAAATTCCAGTATAACAGCGACCACGTTGATGGTGAATTTGGCTGACGATTGTGTTTTGAAGAGTATGTTGTCAAAATTGAGGAATAGAGGTGTACATCGAACATGTGATTGTTCAAACTGAGGGGGTACAGGATGTAGAAGCAAATGGTAAGTAGGAGCATTGTCTACTAGTATACACCACTGGAATCACTGCATATTGTGATACACAGAGTCATGACACGGTAGCGTGATTTTGTTTGTAGATGGGAGAGGAAAAACTGAACCAAGTACTACATTTTAATACCAAATTCAAGCGGACTGAATAATGGAACAAACAGGATCACATGACTATGTTAAGAAAGGGTTATTAAACTGAAAACTAAAGTATTATTCTATGCGAGTTAACCATCCAAAAATGGGGTCGAACCCGTACAAAAATGCGTATCTACATTAAAAAAAGCTTATCAGTAAATGCTATATCGTATAGTTTCTATAGGGCTCTTGAACTTTGAATCACGAGATCTCGAAAAACAGATTTTATCGCTTGGTCACTTTTTGTTTATCAGCGTCCAATTAAATGTGGTCCTCAACAAACATGAAAGGAAGAACCGTTAGTCTGTGAGTTTGTTGAAAATATTGCCCATTCAGTGGGGGGAAAAAACGTAACAGTATCCGGCGTTCAATCTTCAAATTGCTGGACAGTAGTAGTAGTAAGTAGTAATAGTAGTAATAAAAGTGAAGATGACTATGAAATGTATGATGAAAAAAAAAAGAAAAATTAATTCGACCTGATCATACACTAATAAACAAAATATCCATGAAAATTTCTATTAGCAACACGGCTGCAGACTGCAGTCACGCAGCAAAGATCTAAGCATATGGCTGCAAGAAAAAAAATTAATTCCATTGAAAGTCATCTATATGACTACTTCATAATGTCTGAGTACTGAACAACAAGAATAAAAAAAAGTGAATGCAATAGGGTCTCGCCAACCCTAAAGACTGTGAGCTGAGAAGAGAAAAGAAGAAGAACTGCAGTCGCGCAGGGTGCAGCAAAGATCAAGATCAATGAGCTCATGGCTGGTGTTGCGGTTTCCGCTCAAGTATACCCGTGGCTGGAATAAAAATAAATTTCCATGGACATGTCAACCACTGAATTCGTGTCGGGGGACCGTTACGATTTTCACTCAAGTATACCCAAGGCTGAAAGAAAAATAAATTTCCACGGAAATGTCAACCACTGAATTCGTGTCGGGGGAGCGTTACGGTTTTCGCTCAAGTGTACCCAGTAGTAAACGCATATAAAATGCTAAAACTCTGAGAGGTTGAAATAAGGCTTAACAAGTGGGGTAGCAATCCAAGTCTCGACGCTGAACTACCGTACGAAGCAAATTAAAAAACTTTCACATTTATTAAGTTTTATACAAGAAAGGGGCTATTTGTGCCTCGTTTTTTCAGAAGAATTATATTTTTTCTCATTTTTTGTCTTGAGGCGGGTGATTCCCCCCCCCCCCGAAGTAGATTACGGGAATATTGTTCCCTGTCCCCTTATAACTACGCCTCTGGAAAACATAGTATTGGCAAAGGGCCTGTATAAATTCATGTTGTCCACGTGGAGAAAAGACAAAGTTGGAAGTGTAAAGGTGAAGCCAAGTTTTTAGTGTATAGGTTTATGGTGCTTTTAGGGAGTTGACTTTTATTTTAGGTATGAAGAGCTTGATAGAGCTTCATTCTTGTATCCATTTTTACCTGGTGGCGAGTGGCTTGGAGAATGAAAAAAAAAAAAGAGAGAGGGAGAGAGCCGCAGCAGCAGTAGCGAAAGAGAGACCGAAGGCAAAAGAGGCTGCCACAGTGTCACAGCAAAGTCGACAAAAGCAGCCCTCAAAGAAGGCGAACCTCTCAGACAGAAGAGGCCGCTGTCCCCGCAATGCCGAAAGGTCAAGGTGATAGCAAGAAGGAGCAGCTAGTGCGGAGTCTGAAGAAGAGGGCCCCGCGTCTCGATGCTGTCCTCATCCGAACCATATTTGTTCTGCAACACTTGGAATTTCTACATCTGACCTCTATTGTCTTGTATATGTAAAATGAACGGAACTCGAACTGTTGTAATTAGTAATACATTCAAAAATAACCCTCATTCATTTTCCAATGATCACTGGAAATTTTCACCTTCCCTCCGCTCTTTACCGACTGATTTGGCGGATATTCAGCAGCGTTCTCTTAGCGGTACTTAATCACGATTCCCGCCCAATTTTCCGAATCCGTTTTCACTTAACTTTTTGGAGAGAGCAAGACTGAAGTAAGACGGCCCATGTATTGAGTTTATAAGACCGAAGCTCTGTTTCAAGTTCGGCCCATCTGCGAAATGGGGGTTCTCCCAGCTGGGGCGATTTTGAAACGTCAGAGCCGCGTGCATCGATTTAGAGATCCAGACTGTGGATAGTTTCAGGTGAGCGGAGCGTGAGTGAGGCTACTTTTCCGGAAATCCAATTTTCCGAAAGAACAATTTCCTGAGGCCAAATTTTCTAAAAACCTTTTTCTCAAATTTCAGTTTCCCAAAAGCCAGTTTCATGGCCTGATTTTTTGGGGGGAAAAATAAATGAGTTCAGGTTGCAAAAAGTTTTACGTCGACCAACATACAAATAACACCTTCTCCACCTACTACTGGCCCCGCTTTCGTAATCCCAACATGGTGAACAGTTGGACGAATAGATTTGGCGGAACTTGAAAAGTTCCATCAATGAACCACGTATTACTCTTACAGAGCAGTTCGAGGTTCTGACTCTGTCTTTAGCAGTCTCTTCCGTGGCTCCTTCGTCGTCTTCGTCGCCTTCGTCCCATTCTTCTTCCGGCTCGGAGTCGAAAATGAGTAACTTTTCTCCCTGTAGCGTTTTCTAGTACGCCGCCGGTAGCTCTGACAAGTCCGAGAGCTTCCTCGGGTTTGCTGGCTGGTCTTTCCGCCGCTCTCTTATTTGCTTTTTTAACGCCTCCTGTTCCAGCAGTTGGCGTAAGACATTGTAGGGCACTGCCTGCAACTCCGTTCGAAATATCTGCGCCGGAGGTACTTCAGAGCACTCCGGCGCTTTCCTTTTCATCGAGTGCGTGACAACCTAGGCAGCACATTCCTCTTGGTTCGGCGGATGTGCGTGCTTTGCCGGACTTTTAAGCACCAGAACAAATTGCCTTTTCGGGATACTGGATTTCGAGAAAAATTCGGAAAATTGGACCTCGGGAAATCGGTCTTTCGAGAAATCGGCTTTCGGGAATTTGTACGGTAATACATATAAAGTTTGTTGCAATCCGTACATTTCTTTTGGGGCTATCCGATGGACAAAATTCTATAATCAAATACATCAAAACTGGTAGATGAGTTTTCTAGAAATTAATTCAAAAAACAACACTACGACATCGATATCCGGTTACAAACCCGCCCAATCATCAAAACACCTCTAGATTTGCCGTCAAACAGAAAAATCAACATCACCATAGCTCGTTCGAATAGACCGGATTTAAAAGCTGGAAATAATAGTGGAGCTGTATAATATAAAAATGCAGAAACATTTGCGCTGTCTATTTACGACGGTCGTAATCATTCTATTTGGGAGCGAAAAAAGGCAGTCAAAAGCCATTGAAAGGTTTGCGCACCATTGTCATTCAACGGCGATGTCCGTTTTCAATTGTTTGATTGTTCGACTTACACCGCCATCTGGTACGTATGATTAAGTCGTACAAGTGAAAGCCAGAGGGATGGATGGGTTCCTCCTCAATACGGTATGAGGAACTCGTTATGAATGTATTTCGTATACAGAACTGACTGCTCTTCTGTCAAAAGAATCGCGTCTTGGTTAGCAAAATTAAAAAATATATATTTTCGAAGTGTTTGCAGTTGGCAAAATACAAGAATCCTGATTCGCTCTGGTATGCCTTTACTGACCAAGAATCGACACGGATTTGTCAGGGAAACTTGATAATCTTATCACGACGGTCACACGAGTGTATTAAACTCACCCTTCGGGTGTACAGAGCCGGTGGAATTCTTCGAATCGTTAATTCACTCGTAAAATTGAATCGCCCACCGCTGAGCGTAACCAACTGACACATTTGAGCCAACTCGGAATCCGAGTCTGGCGAGCTCATCCGGAAAACATTATTCGATTTGTATTCGCCGAGAAAGAAAAGACAAAAACTTTTTATTGCGTGCGTACAAAACACCCATTACAGCATCGGCGGGTGAAATAGGAGAGAAAAAAAAAAGGAGGATAGAGATAACGATGTACTCAGCTTATTGAATATTCATAAGCACGAGGCACCCTTCTCAAATGCTGGTGTATATGTTTTATACGTACGACACTTTGCAAAAGTTTAACAGCCATTTAGCCATTTAACCAATCGGGCTATTTGGCTATTTAGACGAGTGTTTTGTTATGTTTGCACCGTCTCGCATTAAATAGGCTTTTATGAGGGGAAATTCGGAACAGATGTGAGAGACGGAGAGAGAGCGATAAAAAAAAAGCTATTTGTCATTACTAGCATTTACACTTTCCTGCAACAAATACTGCTTATCACCGTCGGTAGATTTTATTATACCATATTATACATCGACTTCGCTTCGTCCATTTTCGTGATCGGTTTTTTTTTTTTTTTTTTTTTTTTTTAAATGTACTTGTACATTGTTTATTCGTTTGCGGATCCCAAATGTCAACTTGTTAGATGAAAACTCTAAGCTTAGGGCAATGTTGGGTTACATGGAGGTGCTTTTTTTAGGACGGCGTTAAATGGCAAGTGAAGTGATTTTTGACTTCTGTGTGGCAAATACCTAAATTGAATTAGATTCGCTCGAGGCTTTGTTTCTTCGCAGTAAATACGTAGGTTTTGAATGAGTGTAATGATACTCGCAGGGACACCAATTATGCGTCACCATATAGTAGTCCTGGAGTATGACCAATACTTGGGTGTTCATCGCTTATAGGTTTTAAAAAAAATTGTTAAATTCCCAACTGACTCAACTCAAAATTCAAATTCCCTAGTATAAAATTTTTTTGTATTACCGAAGAAGAAGAAAAAAAAACCAAACAACTCGAAATCTCTTTTAACTGGTTGAATTTTCCCACATACGTACGTTACATAGTAATACCTATGCGAGTAAGTACTAGTACCAACTCATCTTCCTTTCAGTAATAACGATGCGAGTAAGTACGAGTACCAACTCAGATACCATTTCCTAAGACAAGTAAAATTGTAAGTGTGGCTCCGAGTTTTGGTTTCTGTTGTTTTCACTGTGTGTTCACATCAAGTGCGGTTTGTAAATGTTTCGGTAATGAGAAACTACTGATTCAGAGGCTCACCAAATTTGAAATTATTCTGATGCCAACATAGACGCAAACAGGGGGAGAGGGACTAGGCGGTATGGCCCCGGAATCCGGTGACCCCTCCACCCCCCCAAAAAAAAATACAATCAAAAAATGTTTACATATTTTGATACTTTTTAGCCTCCGTGAGCCCGACACTCAAGGTCGGTTATTTGTGCTTATGACTGCCTACGGATTAGGGAAGTTGATACAAATAAACACAATTGAAGACCTGATTCACAAGAAGCCCTTAGTCTAAAACAGCCAAGTTTGGGAAATCGAAAAAAGGCTTCCCATTCTTTATGTGAGGTTGGTAGCATTAATTTGATCGTTTTAATGGGAAGTCAAGGATATAGTGGCAACACTATCAAAGTTTGAAAACGGCCGGCCTGTAGTCTTCGAGCTGTGGGGCCGCAAAATTGAGAAAGTTTAGGACAAACGACAGTTTGTGATAGGAAGACACGTGAGCTATAGGTGAGAATTCTATGTTTTGACAGTGGAGAATTTTTTTCCCGGTCTCGATAATGTACGTGGATTTACAGTATCTAGTTTGGTAAACATAAGCAGTGCAATTTCACACTTATCAGCTCTCTTTAGAACGTACATAAATTCGAGTTTTATCCTGTGTTCCTCGTGTGAACACAAATAATCGGTAACATCTGGAAGATGCATAATAACCTTCTCCAGCAGATGACGCCAAGAAACCGACTGATAAATTTAGACTAAGGACACTTTATGAATGAGGTATTCAGTTGAAAGTAAAAGAACTCCATTCGACTAACTTCAATTATTTTCAATTAATCAATTAATCAACTGCTTATGAATTGACTTTAATTTTTAAATAATTTAAATTAACTGATTAGTTTTACTTTATTATAATTAATCAATAATATCTAATTAATTTAGCCTAATTGATTACTTTTAATTATTTCCGATTAATCCATTTTCATTGATTCATTGATTATTTTTGGTCGCTTTTGCTTAGTCAATTAATTGATTAATTCACAGCTTAATTATTTATTTACTTTGAATTATTTTTGACTGAAAAACGTACTTAACTCATCTTAATTATTCAATACTTTATAATTATTTTTCATTAATTCATTTAATAAATTTAGTCAACTTATGAATTTTATTTATTTAATTTTAATAATTTTCATTACTCGGTTATTTTTTGTTAATTTAATTAATCAAATTGTTTTGATTGAGTAATTAATTTTGATTAATTAAATTAACTGATTAAATAATGAATTTTGATTAAACAAAGTGTTTTAATTACATATTTTTGGAACACGATTATTTTTAATCAATGGCACATCGATTAATACATGTTTTAATTAATTATTTAATTAATTTTATGAATTAATAGTTTTCAATTATTTACGTTAATTAATCAATAGTTTTTATCAATTATTTTCGATAGATTAATTTTTTGAGGGATTAATTATTTTTAAATAATTAATTACTTCCAATAAATTAAGAAGTTTGATTGATTAATAATTGTTTTCGACTAATTGATCATTCCTAATTATAGTTAACTAATTTTGAAAAAATTTAAATTTTTGATTTATGAATTTATTTTTGATGAATTAATTTTTTTATTATTTTCAATTAATCCATTACTTTTTTATATTTATTAATAGTTTTGAATTAATATTTTTAATTAATCAATAGTTTTTGATTTGTTCGTATTTTGATTTAATATTTTCAGTAGATTAATTAATTTTGAGTACATATTTTCGAATAATTCTTTAATTTCTAATTATTTTTTAATCGTCAGTTTTAGTTTTGATTATTTTTGATTATTGTACTACTTTTCGCAATTCTGAATCATTGATTATTTCTGATTGATCAGGTTTGTCTTTAAATAATTTTATATTTTAATTAACTGGTTATCGACTAATTGATATATCATGTTTATGCAGCTTCAAATTTTAATTAAATCACAATCATTTTTTCAGGTCATTTTAATTAATCGGTTATTTTGATTTCTCGTTTGTTTCCAATTAATCGACTGTTCGGATTAATCGAGAAGTACTATACTACTGTTGCAAAAACTTCTTTCATTTCTATGAAAAAGTAAAATTAAACAAATAAAATGAAGCCCAGGCGACATAAGAAAAGGTAAATTTCATTTAGTCGGGTGTCCCAAAAATATGACTATTTATTACTGGCTATTAAATAGGCGCACGTAAATTTTTTCAATTTTACTTAAGAATTTTTGCCGTATTAGGAAAACTGACTAGCCGTAATTTGACGCTGATTAATTTGCAATTTTATTTAGCTAGGTAAACTGTGTTATTAAGAATTCTGACTTCCTGTTGGCTATTGGGATGTAAACTTGAAGTTTCAAGTGGTAGCAGCAAGGACGTACAAAGAGTTTCGTCGGGGGGGGGGGGAATAAAAACTGTGAAAGTTTCAGCTAACTCAACTCAGAATTCCCAAATATCAAAGCAAACCAAAAAAAAAAGTTTGATAACCTGTTGGATTTTTCCAACTGACTCAGCAGCTCAAAATTCCCGAGTATCAATGCAAAAGAAGAAAAAATCTTTTGACTTGTTGGATTTTTCCAACTTTTCAACTCAATTCCCAAGTACTAAAGCAAAAGCAAAAAAAAAAACTTTTAGCTTGTTGGATTTCCCCAACTCGCCTGACTGAAATCGTAAATTTTCCCGACTGCTGAGTGGAAAATTCCAATCGGAGAGGGGGAAGTTGCCTCCCCTCTTGTCCCCTCTATCGGTACGTTCCTGCTTGGCAGCCCTGAATAGTGTAGCAAACTTCAACTATCATTAAGTCAATTAGAAATTCACTTTCAAAGAAAATGTATCCTAAATTTAACTGTATGATCACCAAAAATTTGAATTATAATCATTTCTACTAGTAGAATAATTTCTACTCGTTTTTTTACCCTCCTGAAGATAGCAGTTTTTTCTATTTGAAAGAACACATGATCACTCATTTATTTTCATCCGCACTGTTGATTTTGCAGCGCACTTTAGTGCAGGTTTATATCCCAATTGGCTGCGACCAAATCAGGTGTGAGACATCATACTGCCAACCTAATGTTCAAAAACATTCAAATCCTACCTTTTGTCCGAAGGCCTCATCATACAGACGAAAGGACAGACAGGCGGACTTGAGGTTTCTTCTTTCATCTAAGCCCATTCTGACTATGTGAAGACTAACTGAAATTAACTAAAACCCATTGATATAACAATGGGAGTTGAAGTCTTACTAAAACTCATTAAGACTTCATAAGACATAAGACTCATCAGACATTCACGAAACGTGTCAAGACGGCTAAAACTAAATCGAGACTAAGTAAAATACTCGTTCAGACCCTATTAAGTCTTTCACAGATTAATTCAAACTCCAACATATGAAAACTTCTTGAAATTAAGTAAAAATTAGTTAAAACTGAATACTAAGTAATATTCGTTCAGACTCTAAAACTTTCACTGATTAGTTCAAACTCCGGCACATTAAAACTTCTTGAAATTAAGTAAAAATTAGTTAAAACTGATTACATTATGCGACTGACTATATGAAACTACATGAAGTTTATTTATTCATTAAATTGTTAGCCTGTCCAATCCTTTTACTTCGAAGTTAAACTACCCTTCTGCACTGAAGACACAGCTTAGAGCTTACGGTCGTTTTTGATTGATTTGGTCAATTTTGGCCATTTTTAGTACATAATATGTACTTTGGTTCAGCTTAGCTTTGTTCCTTTTTGCTAAGATTTGATCGAATTTGGTTGAATTTTGTCGATTTTGATCATGCATGATTGAGGTTGTTTTTTGACTGATTTTGATCTGCTTTTGTGGAACGAGATCGAATATGATTAGATTTAGTCGGATTTTATTGTTTTAGGCAGTTTTGTATCTCTATAGTTTAGATTATTTTTGGTTATTTTTTAAGCATTTTGACGAGAGGCTTTGTCGAATTTCGTCGTTTTTGTCACTTTCTTATTTTCCGCCAAATTGGTACATTTTTTTATCATTTTTTATAGAATTTCATCATTCTTGGATTTAGTTAGATTTGCGTAGCTCTGGACGGGTGTGATCATTTTAGGTCATATTCTGTCACATTTAATCGTGTTCGTTCGTCTTATTTCTGGTCATATTTCATTTGGCCTTTTATTCTTTCTAGCCAATTTTGATCATATTTTGGTATTTTGGGCAGTTTTCTGCCGACTCAGGTCGTTTTCGGTGGACACAGCTGTTTTTGTGAGAACGCTCGTTTTCAGTTATTTTTTTAGTCCATTTGAATCAATTTTGATGCGATTTAGACAAATTTGTTCAGATATGCCAAGTTTAAATCATTTGCAGTATTTTTTGGTTAGGTTAGATTTGGTCAAATTTAATCGTTGTTGAACAGTTTTTTGGTTGTTGTTAGTAATTTTGTACGGTCAGAGCTGGATTTACCGAATTTAAAACTCTGTGCCTTATACCAAAGCAAAGGTTTGTAGAATTTTGAAGTTAAACAGCCCCTTGAATTCGTCAGATAGGCAATAAAGTCATATTGGAAGCTATTTTGAATCCTGCAAGGTAGCGGAAATACGTGGTGCTGTTTGATCCTATTCCGCAAAAAACTGATCATTTCAGTTATTTAAGAAAGACTCAGAAGTTATTTCGATGTTTATGCTCATCAAGATCCACAAAACCTCGTAAAATGTTTCCAGCCGTTCTAAAACATCATGTATTTTCATTTATATTAAGGAGCTCGGCTTAAAAACTGCAAAAAGCCAGAGCTAAAAGACGCACGCACTGAGAAGGTGCGCTATAATTAATCCCTACTCATACATTTTAGCAAGTTGAGGAGTGGAAAGGAAAGACTTTGAAACAGCAACACATACAAAATTAACGCCGCAATACCAATCAACTTCCGCATCCCCGAAATTCTCAAATTCCACGAGAAAGTTACTCGAATACACGCCCTTTCTGGCTCCGTGGTAAGTAGTGACACACATAAAGCAAAAAGCCCGAAGTCTAAATTTACGACGACCGACCCTCGCGACTTTCACCCTCGAAAATGTATCCGATGATTTCTGTGACTCGGGGTACACATTGCACGAGTAAGAAAACTCTTACTAGGGTTCAGCGAGTTCTTTTCAATTTTCCAATCTCTTCGCGCCATAATGCACCCCCATAAAGAGTACAAGAGACAGAGAGAGACCTGCTCGACTCGATCATAATAGCACTGCGGGAAGGCGCGACTGAAACGAATGACTCGACATTTTCAGAAATGTAGTGCTCGTTTTACTTTTATACAAATGTCATCTTCGAATGGCTCCCTTTTTATCATCGCTGTCCATTTTACTGTATTTCGAATTCGGCGAGAGCGCCGCCGAAGCCCAACTTTTCCGCGAATTAAACAGATTGCTCGTTCGCTCTTTTCTGTTTTCTTCTTTTACCTTCTGAACACTTTTGTACTTGATTTTAAGCAGGAAAGGGAGCAGAACTACGGCGAACCGAATCTTTAATAAGAAAATCGATTCCCGGCCTTACAAAAAGACTTAATTTGAAAAGTATTGAGAGGAAAACAATGTTGGTTAAAAAATTTTCTTCGGATATTTGATAGTTCTTGGGTAGTCTCGAAGAATGAATTGTTCTTTAGGTTTACTCGTGTCGTTTGTTCCACCATTTAGTTTCCTCTATATCATTGGGAGACTCGAATTGCAACTAGGAAGCTCACTTAGAGGTTATGATTGCTCAAAAGAATACTTATAGTTACAGGATGAGACCGATCGAACAAGTGAGGAGAGTGAGCTTTTGGTGCTGGAAATGTTGAATCGTCATACGCGGCAGCCGGCTGTAATTGGAAGGGTGAGCTATAGAATTTCAAATATCAACTTCTGTCCTTAGAATGACTCAGCTCGAATGCCAGAAAATCGGTTTATTAGTAGCAGAGTGAGTGGTATGTGCAGTCCAGTGAAAAAGTAAATCAGGGTCTAGGACCTTCCTCTCGATCGGAGAATTTTGGTCATTGGCAAACGTAATGTTTTTTAAAATTTACAACTATAGTCGGATAATTTCAGATCAATTCAGCCGAAATATTCCTATTTTGGCTATTGAACATTCCGATTTTTACCAAAACCCGGTGTATCCAAACAGTATTGTCTGTGATACCGCTCATCAAAATATTCATTCAGTCTCGACTTTCGATATTTTTCGAAAATTGCTATGAACTTCCAAAATGAACTGCCTTTTGCAAGAGTGTCGTAAGTCCAATTTTGGCAGTTTTGAGTTAAGCGGTGTAACAGAAAGTGCTTCCTACGAGGAACGCGATGGTACCGCTGGATTTCCAGTGCAACCACTCAAAACAAAAGAAGAAAAAAAACGATGTCAGGATTTTGTAAGAATGTTGTAAGTCCATTCCAACGTTGAACGTTCACCATCCACAACTGAGGCACGCCCTCTGTTCATTCACGGACTTATAACATTTTCTACAACTTTACACTTCACCTATTTGTTCAAAATGTTGTAAGTCACGACTCGTTTTGTTGCAGCTTTACAAAATGCGTTATAATCAACCTAAAAATCTGAAATTAAAGGAAACTGTACCGAAACACTGCTGCTACCTACTGCTATTTTTTTTTCAAACTGCCAACACTACTCAGACACTCGCAATTCGTACAGGAATCTTCTTTTTTCTCTCCTGAAAAATTGCGTTTTTGGACTTCTAACACTATTGCACAAGCCTGTTCAAATATTAGATTGATTTTACATTATTTTTAGTAATTAAAATATAATTTTAAATTTATAATAAAATTTTTGAAATTTTAATTTAGTTAATTCTAAATAAATTATTAAATAAGAAAAAAGATATTATCTATATTTGAATTAGGTGCACATTATCAAAAATCATGCTTTAGGGCTTAAAATTCCTTCATTTTTTTCTTACAATTTTGAAAAAATGTCAAATAAAATACATACATAAGACTTGAATTTGAGAAAGAGACCTAATAACTGAAAAACAATGTTAGAAAATGGTCTAAATTGATTCAGCCTATTTTATGCAATAATACTGACGATAATTTAAAATCATTTTTTTATCATTAGATCACTTTCTTTATTCTAGATCTCATATTAAACTTTTACTCAATTTTTCATAGACTATAGCCGAAGACTTTGCCAACTCTTTGTCAAAATGTTTCGAAAGTAATTCTCCGTTCAGAGGTGGAAAACAAAATGTTGGGAAGTTGGAAATGAGTACAAAAAAGGTCAAATTACTTTAATAATAAACATACTAGAGGTCTCCACATAGAGGCGTAACCAAGTACGAGAAAGTATCAATCGGCCCTTCGAGACTGCCCTCTAAAATAAACTCATCTAAGGCTCTCCCACATAAGGACGTAACCAAATACGAGTACATCGGCTTCGAGCTGCCCTCTAAAAAAAACTCATTACTCTCCCCCTCCTCTCGCCAGCACACACACACACACACACACACGTACATGTGAAAGCACTGAAAATGTACACAAACATTCTTGTGTCCCGCTTTGGTTCTTCTAAGAATTACTTTCTGGTTTCGCTCCATCTCCACAAAATTGGAAAAGGCTTTTTACCTTCAAGGGCAGAATAGTGACTCGAAATTGGGTTGAAGGTACCTAAGTTTGAGTCATTAATCACGAAGCATCACTCAGTTTACTGGAAATATTTTAGGAGGTAAAATGGATACTTGGAACTGTCTGAAGAGGAAAGATGAACTAATAGGGCATAATTTGAGGCACCCAGGAATAATATCACTGCTGATGGAAGGAAGAGTGGAAAGAAAGAATTGGGTAGGGGTCGGCAAAGATTCCAGTATGTTCAACAGACAATCAAGGATGTCAAATGTAAATGTTATCACGAAATGAAAGAACTTGCACAAGAAAGGGAGAAATGGGGAGCTGAATCAAACCGGTCGTAAGACTGATAATCTTAACATGATCATTTTAAAAGTTGTTCGTGTAGATTTCTGTAAGTATACGAGATAGAGGAGGGATCCCATTGCTAATCCTTTATGGTGTTCATAGTATGAGTTGTTGAACTGATAGTCAGATGAGCCGGAAGGAAATATTCAAAAGTACAGTGGAAACAAAAATGCTCGTAATTGACTTTTACCCCTGTTCTTTTTATCTTTTTCTTCTTCCTATAATTCTGTTTCATTTTCTCCATGAACGTTTCACTGCTTATTTACTTTCGACGGAACCAATTTCTTTACTGTTCTTTTAAGATTTCTGCATAGCATTTCTTTTATTTTACTCTGTATTCTCTGATCTAATGAAAACATACCTTAATTAATTTTTGGATATAGTCTTATATTAGTTTTTTATTCCTGACCCTAATCAGGGAAGGAGGGGGTGTTTACAGGTTGATAACAATCGGAGATAAACCATTTATTTTTCAACAATGTATTGCACGTTTTAGCATTTAGTATTATACTATTCAGAAGACAGGACATTACCCACCCATCATAGCATAGAGCAATAGCTCACCATACATTGAACAAACCAACCGAACTATAACAACCAATAGGATGACAGAGCATATACCACATTTACCATACGGTATTACTCAAACCATATCAAGTGTAACTGGTCTTGAGATCCTCAATAGTAAAATAAATGTGAAGCGCTGAAAATGGGTTCACCCCAGGCCTGTCTTTCCTATCTAATGCTATGATCAAAATTAGCAAAAATCCAATTTCGGCACTGATTTCCAATTTTCCAAATCAATTTTGTCTATTTCAAGTTTGAAATTTGGTTCTCTGGAGCCCAAACCGGAAGCAGATTGAAAATCTGATTAAGTTCTTGATGTCAGTGATCCAGAAAACCCCTATTTCCACAGTTATTTTTATTTAAAATATAGAAGTTGCGGGCATGTTCTAGTTTCACTTTTGGGGAAGAGGAGAGAAATTTCTTTGTAACACTATATAGAATATTGTTCTGAACTATTTTCGCAAAAATAAAGTAATAATTGGCGTTTTTGAAATGAAAATTCTCACATACGGATCATAAATATGTACATAAAACTACATAGTTTAAAATAACAAAAAGCAGTCTTTAAGACTTTTTTCCTTAGTTCCATATTCTAAACGTATCTGCACCATCAGCCACTCAACTGTGATACATCATTTTCTCGTTCCCCGAATTCGTAATCTGGGTACATGACAGCTTACCAACACTCATTAAAGTATCAAGTTTCAAAAAACCATTCTCTCATTTTAGAACGCTGCCACGTCGAAAACGCAACTTTAAAGTTCAGACTTCCATCATAAAACCGCAACTACGAGCCGAGGCGTTTCAGAGTTTTCTCAAACGAAAATATGGTGAGCCAGGGGAAGAGGACGAAGCGAAATTAAGACGCAGGTGTTTAAGCTGCCGAAAATCTCCCTTAACAAGTTTGTTGTTAATTTAACAAACAGCCAAGTTGGAGCCTGCAATTTAAAATTCAGAATCATGGCGTCGTGTCGTTGTTATCATATTAAACCAGTAGCACTTTTTAACAGCCTATCTTCTCTAGTAATTAACTTAACCGAAGATTTTCTTCCGTGTTTATCGTTTGCAGTGTCGAGAAAAGTGCTTGCCCTCCAGTTTTCGTCATAAGCACGAATACCGCTTTTAATAAGGATGAATTTTATGTTCGATTTAAACCATTTTTGCTTAACAGGGGAAAAGTGTAATGAAATTTTCATATTATGACACAAAAATGTGATATTGTGACTGAAATTAACGGCCGTTTCAACACCTCTATTGTACTCGTATACTTTTAAAAAATCTTGCTGACCTTATTTAAGACCGTATCTGAGGGACGGCCCACAAGATCTGGCACTTCCATCAGTGGAAAACTATCACCGACATCAAAAACCAAAACCTCTTTATGAATTTAGATGAAAAAAAAGTCGACTTAATTTGCAAGCAGTGCCCAACGAGAAACTACGTGAGATTTCCCCCATCCCTAATGAATCCGGAAATGACATTTTAGGGACCTCCGCATTTCACGGGTCCAAAGCCCTAGAAATTTTAAGCCCGACTCTGCCGCGAGCTTTGTGAACGATTCCGATAACTAGGACATTTTGAGTCACTTCGACCATCCGTGGCCTTCGACCCCGTAGATTTCGACCAGACTGGCAGGGAAGGCTGCAGTGTACCTCAGTAGTATATGCTAAGTCATTCGGCAAATATTCATTCGATCTGGAATTTTCGATGTTTTCGAAAACTGTCGTCTAATTTTAAAATACACGATTGATTTTACGTTATTGTTCGTAGTAGAATCTAGGCCTAAACATTCGTGCAGTGGGAGGGAAGTACGAAGTATAACTGATATCCCTCCTTCCTTTAAGAGATAGAAAAAAATCAAAAACTATTCAGAAAGTTAATTTAAAAAACCACATTGAGAGATTTCAGGGACAAGATTTTTTGCTTGTCAACTCAGATTTCAGAGACAAGAACTTATTTGTGCTTTTCGACTCAAACTTAAAAATTTTTCTACCCCCTTCCCGCTACATGCACGCGTACACGCACACGCACACACACCTAAAATGAAACGTTCCAACGTCACTGAATGCGCGAGGTCTTGCTGTGAAGTTCCCCCGCAGCCCAAAATCATATTTTGCAGTTCAACATTTTTTCATGTTTCGTTTATTTCATGGAAAAATGTTTAATTAGGAATTTTTGTGGATTCATGACCGTAACTAGCAGGGGAATGCGTGAAGGTATACTTAGTTACTTACCCGAAAGTAAGGAAAATAAGTAAAACGCTGCCCAGAAGGGTTGCTTTTTTCAATGTTTTCGATTAGTTGGAGGAGGAGGCTTAAGAGAATGCTGGTCAATAATGAATCCACGTCAAAATTTCGACAAAAAAGATAAGATAAGATAAGATAAGAGCCTTTATTGCGCGAAATTATATCTGGGTATACGTTGAAGTACGCAGACTCCTATCGCGCCATACTCTGCTTGTGGGCAAAGGCCTCCCTCAGTCTTTCCCATTCTCTTCTGTCCCACGTTATTCTGTGGTATAATTTGTTTTTTAAAAATGAATCAAAAGCATCCCTCCATCTTACCGCCTGTCCTCCCACTTTCCTTGGGGTGTATGGGTTCCAAACTGTCACTCTTTGGGACCATCTGTTGTCTGTAAGTCTTCCGACGTGGCCTGCCCAGTTCCATTTCTGTTTCCTATGTGCGGTTATTATGTTTTCGATGCCCGGTAGTTTGTTTTGTATTGTTGTTAGAGGGACTTTGTCTCGTAGTTTCAAGTTCAGTATGGATCTTTTCATTTTGTTTTGTGTTATTTGTAGTTGTTTTTCTTGATTTTTCGTTGTTGCCCAAGTCTGTGAACCGTATGTTATTGTCGGAGTAATATTTGCGTTGAATATTGCGCTTTTCAATTTGTTAGTGAATTGTCCTTTAAAAATGTGTTTCAGATCCCAGAACTTGTTCCATCCTATTGTTATTCTTCTTTTCACTTCTTTGTCCATTCTGTTCTAAAAACTGATAGCTTGACTGAGATATACAGCTTCATCCACTTTTTCGATATTTTCTCCTTCCACCACTATGGGGGTTTTTGTGTCATTATTTGAAATTAATTTTGTTTTTTCCGCATTTATTATTAGACCCGCTTTTTTCCCCTTTTCTGACGCCATTTCTTTCAGCTGCAGAAGATTATTAGAAACTAGGATAATATCATCTGCGAATCTCAAATTGTTTAGATATTCCCCTTGGATTTTTATCCCTTTTTCTTCCCAATTTAAAGATCTAAAAATCTCTTCTAATAAGCTGTTAAATAGTATGGGTGATAATGGGTCTCCCTGTCGGATTCCTTTTTCAATTTCAAAGTATTCTCCAGTGACATCTGTTATAATTCTAGCTGTTAGTCCGGAGTACATATCTGCTATGATGTTCACTATATTTGTGAAGATTCCTTGATTTTTCAGGGCCGTAATTAGAAAGTTGTGGTTAATGGAATCGAAGGCTTTAGTATAGTCAATTAGGAGTAGATGTATGTCAATCTGATATTCTTTACATTTTTCTATTAGTTGGTTTATGGTGTGTAAGTGGTCTGTTGTAGAAAAATATTTTCTGAAGCCGGCTTGCTCTCTTGGCTGGTATGAATTAAGTGTGTTTCTGATTCTCTGTTCAATTATTTTTGAAAATATCTTTGCTACTGTTGGACTCAGACTTATTGGTCTATAATTATTTATTTTGTGTCTGTTGCCTTTCTTGAAAATTAGTATTATGTCAGATTTTTTCCATTCACTAGGAATTTTTTGAGTTTTAAGAATTTTGTTAAATAATCGCGTCAGTTTTTTAATTATAGAGCGTCCTCCCATTTTTATGTGTTCGTTTTATATGTTGTCATGTCCTGGGGTTTTGTTATTTTTTAGGTTCTTAAAAAAGCTTCCTTCCAATTTCTTTTCAGGTATGATCGAGAAGACGCAACAGTGGATTCAAATTTTACAAACTGTTTAGTTACATAGCCGGCTAAAGGGTGAAAATGTAGAAATTCAGATGTTTCTCGTGGTTCAATGAGCTGTAGGAAATGAGGATCCGCTCCTTCATTGCCGTTACTTTTCAATTTTTACTAGTTTTTCTCATGTACTCCTACCCCCGTCCCTCAGATGTTATCAAACTCCCGTAAAATGAGAGAAAACAAACAAACCAGAAAAGCTACTCTCTCAGTAGGCCTTGTGTTTTGAATTCCTTGTTACCCAGTTTCAATCCTACTACACTTGGAGAAAAATGGCAAAAGAGGTTTTTTCCATCACGGTCTTATTTAGATTTATTTTTTACCGACAATTTTCCGTATATACCACGGTTTTTGGAGAAAGAATTGCTGAAGAAGTCGAAATTTGTGACAATTTCTGTCCTTTGACAGAGAAAGTAAGTCATGAAGAAGTCGAAATTTATAACAATTTCGGCCGTCGGACAGGAAAGGTTAGCCAATTTGGAACTTTCATTATGAAACTACTTAAAAGCCCATTTACAAAAAAAAAATAATAAATAAATAAAAAATAACCAAAGAGGAACAGCAAACTTGCCGTGAGAAGATTTCTTGTATGTACCCCGAGTTCTAACATCTGTTGACACCCATACGTAGGTTTCAAGCTACATACATGTACTTATATTTAGCAATTTTTTTCTACAAATTATAACCTTAAATGCCTTGACAAAAATTTTGTCAAAATTTGGTGCAGATAATTTTTCGTTTAACAGAGAAATAGTACTTCAATTTTTTTATTTTTGAAACTAAAATGGAGAAAACGGATGGGAAACTGAACCTTGGTACAGGTGGTAATGTTACTGTACTGATCAGCAGAGTAATTCCATTTAGCAACCAAATTGACCTCATTGCCTTCAAAATGTAATATCTCCCTGCATTTTGAAGTTAGGGGCTTAGGGTCACTTTCATCCGTTTGAATTTCTACGTAAAATGGGCCGAAAAAGTGAATATCTTAATTTTGGTTGAAAGGTCCCTTTCCGTATGCACTGACATATGGTAACAAACAGCTACCTTGTCTCACTTCTTTTTGAGTTTTCGGTTCCCCCACTTCATCCTCATTTGTATTTGAGCCATTTGATCATTTTATAAGTTCCATATTACTCTTCTTTTTTCAAACTTATCTCCTTCGATATTTGAATTATTTTCGACCATTCAATATTATAAGAAGCTTTTTATAAACCTACAAATGCTACCTATGTATCCAGATCTTTTCAGTATTTTTTTAAATAAAAGCCTCAAGCATAAATTTGCTTTCCTGGTTCCTCTACCTTTTCTGAATCCAAACTCACCTCCCACCTGCTCTTCCATTTTATTTTGTATTCCCTTATTTGTTATATATTTTAGAAAGGTAGCCTTCGAATGCACCCCAAAATGCAGTCGAATTTTATCGAACGTTAAAATGCACGAAAACTTGCATGTGCTTAGAAATAATCCGCCAGTCATAATGAACATAATGAAGGCTCTTCCCGGCGAAAACAATAATCGGTCGCAATTTTCAATCATCTATATTCCGGATCAATGAACTTACGCGAGTTCATTTCTCGAAATCCAGCCGGTGTGAATCGCCTGAAAATGCACTAAGCGATGAAAAAACCCTCCGGTGGGATAGTATTTTTTGAAAAGGCAAAATAGAAAAGAAAAAAAAGAAGGGGAAAAATGGTAGAAAATATCGCATCGTGTTCCTAGAGGCGGCGCGCCGAATGACCAATGACGAAACGCTTCATTTAATTGGGCGCTGAAAGGGGGGTGAAATGTCGCCGAAAATTGCGCGCTGTAGTTCTCCGTGTTACATTGATTTTTCACCCCTTAACGTAACAGGCCGAGTGATATTCGCGTGTCAGTGTTGACTTACTACGAAACGTGTATAGTAAATTTTTTCGCAAGACCGTCCTTTTTCATTTTTCATTTTCTGTTTTTTTGGAATTGGTATTTTTGAAAGCTTACTCATTTATCGGTTGTGTTTCGTCGACATGCTGATTTATTTTCCTCATCTGTGGCGATTTACGGTTCAAGTTGTGAAAAAGTTCGTTTATCGTTGTTGTTTCAATAGCATGATCGCGATCTTTGAGAGAAACGGACCCGCTTTTGAACGCAGAGGCAGAGTAGCTCGTCAGAGCGAAGACAGGAAGAGTGACGAAAACCTTAAGAACGGAATCGCAACTAACACTGCAGATAGGCGCGAGAGTAACCGCAAACACTTGATCGAGGTCCGCTCTTCCGCAGTCCCTGACTCAGATGACAACGGGGAAACTCCATCTACTTTCGAAATCCATCGCGGACAAGAGTCCTCAACGTTTTACCATCTCCAGCATAACTGGTCCGACTTGCTGCGTAAGCATTTCCTTAGTGCTCATAGTAGAATATTATCAGGAATACATAATTAGGTACTTGATTAGTTTTGAAAGTGGGTAACTCTCAAGTATACAATAAATAAGAACAGAGAGGGGGGAAGGAAAGGAAGTTCCAATGAAGGGCATAGCAGCCTTTTCTCGGACATCCTAAGGAGGGCAAGTTGCTCCTTTGTCCCTCAATTCCACCATCGTACTCGTGGTAATTCTAATAGCCAATCAGGAAAATGGGAAAAGTAAGCACTTTTTGGGTTCCTTAGGTGTTAATAACTTTTTTCTTTACATTTTGGTCAGGATTTCTGCTGCCTACATCCCTCTACTCAACCTTTCTGAAAGAATACTTTCTAGCGATCACTCTGCCCCCCCCCCCTCGAAAAGAGTGATGCCGCCTCTACGATTTCAGTAATGGTTATAACCGAAAAGTATTTCCGAGTAATTTAGTAGTTTCTACGGGGGTGGGGCAAACACATACACCTGTTGCAGAATTCTGTACAATAATCTCCTACAAATGTCATCGCCTTCGGTACCGGTCGACGGTGAGTCCAAATCCCAGTTTATTCGGGCTAGTTCGCCTGTCCGACAGATCTCATCACTCGGCTCATACGATGATGCGGGTGGGTCATTCTCCAGAAATTGAAAATATTTTGTTACCAGCAAATTTTGAACCCGAACTTTCGATTTTTTCAGGGAGAGAAGGTATTCCGGGTAATAAACATCCGCAACAAATTCCGTGCATCCAATTCATCAGACAGGACAATTACCACCTTCTGAATGAAGAAAGCATAGGGAGGTGTCCACCGTCATGGGTGTTACCATCTTGTTTCAATACCTGTCATATTTTTATGTTGTTTTTTTTTCAAGTTTTTTCTTTTTTTAGTAAAGTGGTATTATTATTCAGAAAGATTGGAAGTATACATGTTAAGAAGTTTAATTTGCTGTCAAGGACTTCGTATTTCCAGAAGTGGTAGCGAAAAATTCTGTTACCAGGGTTTTCAGTCCACTGTCATGGTTAGTCTTTGACTGGTGCAAAGATATGTATGTGCCTTATACATTTTTCAGCACAACAAATGGCAATACTGGTACAGTTTTGAAGTTTGAACACGACTCAGGTGCAAAATCGCAGTCAATGGCGAATGTGGTAGCACAATTGTCAAAAATTCCTCGAAAAGTAAATTCTTGAAACTGTTTTGTTCGTACTCGTGGATATCAGTGCTTTCGCCAGGGACAAGATGTCTATAGTCGTGGACAAAAATCGTCCTCTCCTTAAATTTTGATACTACCGCTCTGTAAACTTGTTAAATATTTTCTAACACATATAAATTGAATGTTATGGGGGGGGGGCACACTGATGGTGCGCAACGTACGTTTCTTAGACCAAAAAGACGGTTACAAAACCCACTTCAGTAAAATAAAAATTCTCACAGTACCAACCAAAACTTACTAACTGAATCCTTCACCCATGATTACAACGCTCGAAACGCAAACAATTTCAAACGCGCCAATTTTCGATCAAAATTCCTTAGAGAATATATCGACTTCATGAGGTGGCGGGGGGTCAAAATACGTAACAAAATACCAAAAAATATTAATCTCATCAACTTAAAAGTTTCAATTACTGGATTTTCAGTCAAAGAGAATGAGCCCGGGGCTGGCGATCTATTCTTTTCCAAGGGGGAGTGGAAACATTCTCGATAATATTATTCCTACATTTTCCAAGAGAAAAAATCCTCACTGTCGCAAAAATTGAGAGCAGTAAAATTAAACTTTGAACCTTTCTCTTTTTTCACGACTATTTTCGGTTTTATCAGTTCAAATCTTTCAAAATTGATCTTCATAATTGCTTCCACCATTACCACGAATGAGAAAATCGTAATCAGTTACAATTTTTTCAGAAGGTCCTTGTCTTCTTGAAATTTTTTAGTAGGGTATATATTATACTTGGCTCCTCTGCTCCCCAGAATCGCCACTATTGAATAAGGCAACAAGAACCGGCTGGAAGGATGTTTAGTGTTCATAGTAACGTCTCCGGTCACTGACGTCCCTCCGGTCACTGACGCGATGCTCGAAAGGGTAGTTCCTGTGGCCGGGGGTGCGGTGTCATAGGGGCCACTTTGGCATGCGTGCATCGCCATACGTCCCACCACACATGAACGTAGCAGACCTAGTGTTCGAGGTTGGTCTGGTGTTGACGGGGGGCGGTCACTTCTCTAATTTTGCTCTCAATCCGAGCCCTAGAAAATCCGCCCTTTCGAGCATTACCTCAAGAACGTCGGGGAGGCTGTTAGGGCTGTCTTAGCCCTCTTCTCTTTTTGCCGAAAAACCGGCGTAGGTCGAAAATGTAGCGAGTTGCTACGTGGGCTTGAACCCGGGACCTCCGGATTCCGAGACCAGCGCGCTATCCACCACTCGATCAATTAGACTCGGGGGGGGGGGGGTTAGAGGGGTGCTAAAATTAGAAAAGCTACTATTTGACGAAATTGTAAAGGAGATCAGACCCCTTCCTGCTGCTACACCACTGAATATTTAGTGAAAATCAGCAAGTTTGATGACACGATTTTGGATCAGGAAAGGACAACATTTTCCTAGAGTATTAATGTTGAAGAAATAAATAAATAAAAAATTATGAGAAGCTGCAATAAGAGTTAAAAAGTTGGGTAGGAACCCAAGCCTCGACATTGAACTAGCGTATAAAGCAAGCTAAAAACTTTTTCACGTTTTTTAAATTTTATACCAAAACGAGGCTATTTTTTCTTCGTTTTCTTTGAAAAATTGCACTTTTCACTTTTTTTCTGAAGGAGGTGGTACTTTGTCCCTTCCGATGTAGATTACGTCCCCTTGTACCAACGTCTTTGGAAAGATATGATATTGGCAACAAGCCTGAATAAATACATGTTGTCAAAGTCGAGAGAAGACAAAGTTGGAAGTTCGATGGTGGAGCAAGGGGCCAAATTTTTAGTATATATATTTATGACTGTTTACGGAGTTGTCTTACCTTTGTAGGTATGAAGAGCTAAATAGAGAACTTCTTTCTTATATCCATTTTCTCGTGGTGGTGGGTGGCCTAGAGGAAGGTTCAGTGCACAGACAGAAAGAGAGAGGGGCAAACCGACAACCAATCAGAAAGACAAATAGCCAGGTATGCCAGCCGGTAGACAGACAAACAGAGCATTGATACAAATATATGCAGAAAGCTAGAGACATCAAGACTCTCTGCTCCGTTCTTACTCTGTGAAGGGGTATATAGACGGAGTCTTCCTTTTAAAAATGTAAAGTAGGATGTCAGCCGTTTGCACTTTATGACTTTTTAATGAATACTTAACGAATTTTTGTTCCACTCAACAGAAAGATAAACCCCTAAAAATTTCACCTTGATCAGATAATATGGAAAAGTGATGCATCAGGCCCTTCTCCTCTTCTTTCCGAAAACTATAATAAGTTTTGATATTATTTAAAGAAATAATGCTTCACGACTCTCAATGATGCTATGAACGTATCAAGTTAAATACTGATATGATACCAATCAGATAATATACTACAAATGCGATAATATAAGTCAGTGCCCCCTCCCCTGGGTGGGGCTCAACAAAATGAGCTGGGGATAATGGAAGTGAAATTCGATAAGTTTCTTAGGTCACGAAATACGTTTTGTAGGATAAATTTTGGATCTGATCCTTCGAGGTCCCATCAACGGTAAATTTGATCCACCAGAGAGGGTTATGGCTAGATAATGTTCATTGAACAGATATTGTATTCATCTAATAGGGTTTCAAAGTCATTGCATTCAGTCAGGCCATTTTTGGAGTTGAACCGTCAGGATCCTACTGACGGGGTTCTGGCTAAATAATAGTTGGTATATCAACGCTGTATTCAGTTCTGCGAGTAAATTTTGGATCTGATCCCTCGATATGTCACCAAAGGTGGTAAAAATACCTCGTAAAGTAACAGTCTATCTGAAGCGAAGGTTCTTTACGCAGATTCAAAATATATAGGTAGTTAATGCAGAAAAAGTGAAACGAACGCGAACGCAAAAACATGCAACGGAGTGACGTAATAACGCTCTACTCACATTTAGTGAGACAGAGAGCGAAAGAGAGCGTGTACGTGAAACTACACTGCTTCCACTCCACACCTCCATCAACAGTTTCCTGACAGAGGTAACATTCAGTACCCGCACCTACCGGCTGATGTAGCAACTCATACGGTGCGAAAGAAGCTTCGCTTCTGTTGGGTGTCCTCACTACCTCAAGCAGTTTTTCATTAAGAAATTGAATAGCTCATCACCAAATAGACTATTAATTTCCTTTGTCTTTCTGGCAATACCCTATTCGATGTGCAGATGAACCACACGCAAAACTGAATTACATATTTTCTCACTTTTTCTCCTCTTTTGGATACAACAAGATAGGATCCAAAACTTACTAGTAGAATTGAAATGCAGTAATTTATTACTTATCTGAAATACTCGGGGCTCGGGGGGGGGGAGATCAATGAATCGGACCGAAAAATTGCATTCAGAGTGGAATGTAGTCATAATGGAAACGTGAAAAGTTGAAAGACAGAATAAGAAGTCATCAATGGTAAGAACGAAAACACAAACACGAGATTACATAAGATGTACGAAACAGAGATGGATGTAAAGAAACGGAGATAGCTTCAAGACGGTGACAACAGGCACGAGTTAAGATTATTGAAATTCGTTCAGACTTCATTGATGTTCATCAAGACTCAGTTCAGGGCTCATTGGCACTCTTTAAAACGCGTTATAAGTTTCCTACGACTAGTTCGAATTGAAGAAGATTCTTTCAGATACTATAACTATAAAGACTGTAAATTCGTTGAAACGCCGCTGAAAAGTTATTGAAACTCGTTACACTCACGAAAAAAAAATCTTGAATATTATGAACTAAGAGCAGTTTTTTTTTTGATTGATTTCTCGAAAAAAAGCTTCCTTCCCTTCTATGCTCCATGGTTTAGAATATATAAAGCCTTATTAAGAGACTCTGCTAAGGCTTTCTAAGGTTTAATGGAATTAGAACGTACAGACGCGACTTTTAAGAGGGAGGTAGGCTTTCCCATCCACAAAGTTTCGAAAATGTTTCTTGTGACTTACGCAAGAGAAAATTGAAATACATGCTTTTTCTAAAAATTTTATGGAGAATTTTTTTCCTTTCTACGACCTGTAGTCAACTCTCAAGACTACGACCTGTAGTCAACTCTATTTTAAGATTCCTTGAGGCACTTTCAAGACTGAATAAGGTTTGTTGAGATTAAGGGTGAGGAAATCAATTTTTTTCCACTATCACGTCACTCAATATAAGTCTATCAGTTCTCTTTTGTCACTTAGCATAATCCATAATTAATGATCACGTCGCTTAGCACAGTTCTTCAAGTACATAAAACACACTGAATCGATTTTTTTACAAAATGTAGGTAACCGATTATACTACTGAACAAAATGAAATTTTTTGTTTGCACAACGCATTTAAGGAGGTGATTCTTGAGTACTTTACAACGCTGAATACAGTGCCGTCGGCCGTTTTTCTCTATCACGTCTAGTTTTTCTGATCAAAAACTATAAAAAATTCAACTAAATGTGTTCAAAAAGAGGTTTAGGAACTGAATGTGGTCATACTGATTCGTGTTGTTGTGTGTTGCGGTCGTGTGTAGTGGTGTGCATTCCGTCTGTTTGTTTTCTGTTATTGTGGTCTGATAACACTGATAATATCAGTCAGTGGTACCGCTTATTCCAATGCAAAAACAAAATGGAAACGAATTTCAGTCGTTCAGAATTCCGAATTGTGACGTGATAGAGAAAAATGGGCCGCAGTATCGTATTCAGCGTTAAAAAGTACCTCAGAATCACCTGTCGAAATGCATTGTGCAAAATAGTTGTTCAGTAGTGTTATGTGAGATTTTTGCGGGAAAATCCGTTTTAATCCATTTTTTTTCATACCTAGTCAAGACCTAAGGATGTATAAATACTTCAGTAACCTGTTATTTGAGAAGGAACACGGGGACGGAAGAGAGACACTCTTCCAACTAACAGAATATAAAGTTGATCAATCAGAAAAATTCTGAGATTTATAAACCGTAGAAAGATAAACTACACTATATCATTGGCAACTGACGAAAATTCCAAAATTGATAACTAAAGCAAAATATCTTGTATTATTTCATGAATTTCACTGGCTGAGGACCCGAATTCTTCAACAGACGAAAGTACAAAACAAATAATTTCGCATACTAGAAAAAAATTTCTATAACTAACACGGGGAGGGTTGAGCTCCGGTCCCCTGATTACGTCTATCTCGAGACGGTTTTAAGACCTTTTGAGATTCGTTGATATCATTGCACACTGTTTTTACGAGTAGTAAAAAGGAAAAATTGGAAAATTCTACCCAATTCTTTCAAAAAAGTAGAAAGAAAACAGACAGAAATAAGGTCTAGTTTTTTCATATGAAAGTCACAAAAAAAGGTCTAACCTTATTCAATTTTTCGAAGTGAATTTTTCTAAAGATTTTGAAGGAAACAAGTTCCTTTTCATGCTTCCAGATAGATTTAATGTCAAGATTCATTAATACGAGTATTAAGACTTTTTAAGATAGTGAGAAACAAGGACTAACAGAAGAGAAATTCTTTTGAAGAGAAAACCTCTAAAGACTAATCAAGATTTTGTTTACATCTATTAAAACTTGAAAAGATTCATTTTACGCACATTCTAAGCAGGGCCGTAGCCATGGAGGTGCGGGCCCCAAATCATGTTTTAGAGTAGGCGAATTGATGACTTAAGGTGGTCAGTCGGCAAATTCACAATAATTCATGTATCTCAAGATTTTTTTTTCTTGCTCAGCAGATGAAAATATTGGATAGTGATTTTCTCAAAAGTTCATGAAAAAAGCTTCTCGCCCCTCAATAAATATGTTTCGTTACAGCCCTGATGCTAAGACTCGCTAAGGTAAATTGAAACTTGTTAGAAGTATACAAGAATATATTCAGGGTCTGTTGAGACTTTCTAAGACTCGTTGTGAATGATTAGGAAATCTTAGTAGGGGCAGTTGGAAAGATCTGTATTTTAGAACCACCAAATTATACATATAACATTTTGATTTACTATATCGAAACAAACATAAATGAATGTTGTAATTCCCTTCCTCTTCAGAGCGCTAAAGTTACAGAACGGGATTCAATTAAGATAAAATTTTGAGCTCAGTTATATGTATCCTAAAATACGCACAAATCAATGTATCATACGATCAGCCGAGAAGGTCATTTGAAACAATTTTCCAACACGCGTTCGAAAAAGGAGAAAATTAAAGAAGTTGTTTCAGTATTCTTGCCATAGTACTGTAATCAGTGCTGTACCTGAATTCTGAATGAATTCAATCAAAAAACTACTTATTCCATTTAGACTTCCATTATATCTCACCGAGTAGTATAGTACGTTCGTGTCACTTGGAGATGACTTTATTCTGGGTCACCCCCCCCCCTTTACAAACTCATCAGAGGTACTCAAGTCGTTGACGCATTGGAAAGTTTATGAGACTTTAAAGGCTCGCTGTTTCTTAATCTTGAATCTCTCGGCTTCGATATTTTCGAAGGGAGAGATAATGGCGGAACCTAGATTTCTAATACGAATCTTACAAGTAAGTTACTTGGGAAGGATAATATCGCGAAATCAGACATTACCCGTAGTGTTGAGGTATACACACACAACTTATCAGAGACATTAATAGCTACGGTGGCCACCGAGTTACAATGCCGCCATATTAATACTGATCACTTTTCGAAACCTCACTCAGACCCACCTTGCCCATCAAAAGACCTGAAAAGCCGTAGATTATACGAGCCCATTTTGAAAAGGCTCATAAACTAAGTATCAACCCGATTGACACTTTGGTGAGCGCTCACGCAACAATTCACAAACCACTACCGTTTGGCCTATCACATTTTTTCGTGAGTGTTCAACATCTTATCATTTTAAGATAGTGTGTGTGAAGTGATCGCTCACCATTAGCGTGATTACTCAGTGATGTTCACAAATGCACTCACAGTTGGCCTCATTGTCAATCGGGAACAAACCATGTACAACCAATGAAAGCATGATAAACACGTTTTAGTAAATTCCACCTGTTTTTGATTTTTTTTTTTTTCAGCTAGCATACCGAAGTGCGGAGGCTGCCAAGAATTAATTTTAGATAGATTTATTTTAAAAGTTCAAGAAAGAACGTGGCACGCCGGCTGTCTCAAGTGCCACGAGTGCGGCCATCAACTTTCCGATAAGTGTTTCGCCAAAAATGGAATGCTGTTCTGTAAGGAAGATTTTTTCAAGTGAGTTGTTCATTGTAACATACGTTTTGCTAATTGGTAGCTTAATTTATCCCAAAAGAGCATAGTTAAATTCCCCGATTGCTGATTTCAAAGAAATTTATGTTTAATTGAGATTTGATGTGCTTTCACAACATTCAACCGACAATTTTGGTATCTCAGAAGGCAATAAATTGAGTGCATCAAATACTGCTTATTTCTTCATTCACTCACAAATCACTATGCACAACCATCAGCTCGGCCACAGTACTGAATTTCGAACTCATTGCACGGATTCTGAATGGGACCTAAGTCTAATCAAATTTTGGCGCTCTTTTTCCGGACATTTTTCAATGGGATTCGATGCTGCGAATGTGATTTTGGAAAATTGGTTTCAAAATGTTCCAAAACCACAATATCCACCTGTTACGAATATTTTTCATTCTTCCCGAATGGAACAGACCATATGAATAATTAGACATCGACTCGGCGAAAGTTAGAAAGTTAACCCGGAGTTGTAGACTATTAAAACACGAAAAAACCCCTCCCCGTTGAACGTCGCCCTTAAAAGCATAAAAAAGTTTTGCTGTAGAGGCGTTTTTGTTGAATTTGCGCCAGGAGGTTTGGCACGAAGTGCGCTGGCTGTGATCTGGGCATACCTCCGACCCAAGTGGTGCGAAGAGCTCAAGATTTCGTCTACCATATGCAATGTTTCGTCTGCATCCTCTGCGGCCGTACGCTGAACACCGGAGACGAATTTTACCTCATGGAAGACCGCAAACTGGTCTGCAAGTCGGACTATGAAGCTGAAGCCGCCAAAGCCAAAGGTAAACCGAAAAATGATTAGTAATAATAAGTTTACTTGTATCATAATTTTTCGTGATAAACGCCCACTTCTCTCATCTTCTCTTCAATGAGAGATCGAGTACCTAGTACACGAGAGAAAATTAATTTTGAGAAGTTGGGACGCCAGACAATTCAAATACGCACATCGTGATGCCTCGATGTAATTTCAAAAATGAGTAAATGAAAGGTTGTGTCAAATTCTCCTCGCTAAGATAAAGTGCACCATATTGAACTGTAACATTCGGATCTCTTGTATTCTAATCTGAGAAAATTCACCGTGGGATTAAGGGCAGGAAGCTTCTCTACGAAAAGAATTCATTACCTCTTTATGGGCTAATGAAACAGAAAGCGTGGTGTGTGAGACCCATTACACGTGACGGCGATTCGAAATAATCACTATTAGAATTACTTTTAATGCTCGTACTCATGCTCTTGGACTATGACTTAAGATGGCACTATGCTAGACGAAAAAGATGATGCATCATCCTCACAAAAATAATATGTGAGAAATTAAAACAACAAAAAATAAATTAAACGAGATCTCTTCCGTATAAATAAACACTGTCGTCTATGGAGAGGTCAAAGCGTACATACCAATGAATATGGGGGAGGGGTTCCTTGGGTACCCTTTCTCACGTTGATTAGCTCTGCACTATAAAACTTATGATTTAGACAGATCGAGTCGGCTGATGGGACTTATGGAGTAATTTCTAGTTATAACATGGAACTTGGAATTGATTAGGCTTACGTTCATTCCCCGACATCCTATCATTTGAGAATTAATTTTCATGTTAGCGCGTGATGAAGACTTTTGGTGCTGACCTTTCGTCTGGCTTATTTTCCCCAGATGTTTCTGACTAATTTTATAATCCCGATGGAGTGGAGCGACCTCAAACCACCGCCATTATCCAATACTGTAATCCCAAAAGTTCGGCCTAGAAGAAATTACACAGTAGACACCCATACAGCTGATAGGGCCTAATGTCCTAATGTCTTCTTCACTGGTACCGTCTGACTAAAACCCGCCAGAGCGCCTTTGGAAAGCGGATAGGAGAGGAGAAGGGAAGCAACAGACACATTTTAGTTGGCATGACCCTGACGTGAATTAGGCATCTCAAAGTCAGCTTAGAGGACATCACGGACGGTCAATAAATTTATACTAATGATTTCGAAATGCAAACTGAGCAACGGAGGCAGCCTCCAGTCAACCCCGACCCACAACTCTGGATTAAATCAGGCAAAATTATACTAATTGCATTTAGGTACACCCTTCATAAATTAAACGATTGGAAATAGAAAAATCGAAAATATGAAGATACGATTCTTATTTAAATTACATAAAGTAAAGGGGAGGGGATAATTCGAGGAAGTTACGAAATAAACGGATGACAGACCACTGTTGCTACAACGCAACAGACTTAATTTGGATTGAGGTTTGAAATCGAATATGCTTAACTGATCGCGAGTTGCATGTCATGGCTATGAACATGAATGGAAAAAAAATTTTCTTCGCGCTGGATGCAGTTCCAAAATGTCTCTTCCTCTACCCCGGATTACGACGCGGATAATGGTCAAGGATGACGGATCTGCATCAGAGGTATCGGGGATATATTCTCCTTCATTGACCATGGACTGGCGAACTTATTTCGGGGTTAGGTAGGCAAGAGAAGCACATAATTCCTCTGTTAACGTGGGCCTGGGGAAGGTGACATGACGTGCCCCGTGCCGGCGCATAACGTCACGAGCAGTGGAAGAAATCCCCGCCGGCGATGGTGGTACCTAGTCCTCAACTGAGCCCCCTCCCCTGTTGCGTTAGCTTTAAGAAAGTGGACGTGAATTTTCGGCGGGTAGACCATGGGGAGATACTGAGCTTTCTGGTTGACGATTCTGGGTCTTTTCCTGTAACTAGCATCGAAGTTCTTGAATTTCAGGTCTGAAACAGCTTTAGCCCGAGTTCGATGCACTAAGCACAAAAGGAGGAGAAATTTTCGCTAGATACACTCGTACTGGATGTCATCCACTTATTAATAAACCAAAGAGTACACGTCGTAATGTGCATCTCCCGTTGTCACTTCGTAGTCTTAACTGACAGTACGTGAACGCCTCAAACCCATGATTTCCTGATCCCATCTCCCGGTGCCGTTTCAAGATTTTTCATGTCCGCCTATTTCAATCGTAACCTGCGGTGATTTTCAATGCAGGGACTGAAATCGACCAGATTCACGAGTTATGAACCCCCCTGATGTACTGTGTGCTGCTCGCCCCCGTATGTAAGGATGGTGGATACAAATTCCCAGAAGGTCGGGTACGACGGGCCAAGAAGGGAACATCGCAGAATTTTGCTACATACTGACAAGCTAAAGACGGAAGGGCAGAGGCAAAAGATGACTTTCAGTTTGAGGGGGGGGGGGGGTGGAGAAGGAAAATTTGCCGACGACAAATATTTTTCAAAAGCTAAAATTCGCCGACAAAATTTTTTTTTAACTGAAAATTTGCCGATTCTTTAATTAAAATATTTTTTAATTAAAAAAAATTATAATAAACGAACAAACAAACAAACGTTCTTAGAAAATGAAAAATTCAAATGAATAGTTTCAAAATTTGCCGACTGCCAAATTATTAGGGGTGTTTCACCCTCCCCCCATTGTTTCGTCCCTGCAAATGCAGATTGGAACCTTATCTCCCAAAGCACTCACATGAGCACACCCTAGTCTGGGAGGGTAAGCCGGAAGGATGTTAGCAATACTTGAGCGGAACACACAACTTCCTTTACACATTAAGGTGGTCGTTATTTACTCTTGATGATATTTTTTTCTGAGTTTCCTCTGATTCGTCTTCTGAATTAGTTCAAAAAAAAAAATCAAAAACTTCAAAGTTCTACGTTGATCGGATAAGGGGAATCCGTGCCACAAGCTCCTTTTCATTCTCATGGAAAAAGCACATGGAGTTTTGACTTTTGTTCCAGATTAAATTTTCCTCCTATATTAACCAGGACCAAAGCCCGTAAACTAAACAATAAAACTTTTGCCATCGGATTCAGCTTTTGACTTTCGAAAATAAGTCATTTGCTTTCAAATTTTATATTTAAAAAATGTTCAAATTTCTCAAATTTCAGGCTCTAGGTCAATCAAAGAATCTACCTAGTAAAAACAGAATAGTCATTGACATTCGAAATTTGACTTTTGCTATACGGACTTTCAGATTTTCGAGACGTCATTTCAGCTTTGTTTCAACCTTTCAGATAACTTTCGATACTCAGCTTGAAACCTTCGGCTCTTGACTGACTAGTCTCTAACAGGAATCCAGGGTACCCCATTTTCAGAAACGAAATTTGACTTTCAGTTTGGGGAGGTGGAGAAGAAAAATTTGCTGACAAATATTTTTTGAAAACTAAAAATTCCACAACATTTTTAAAAAATTTAAAATTTACCGATTTTTAATCAAAATATTTTTCAATTGAAGAAAAAAATAAATAAACAAACAAACAAACCAACATTCATAAAAAATAAAAAATTCAAATGAACAGTTTCAAAACTTGCCGACTGCCAAATAATTGGGGGGGGGGATTTCAACCCTCCACACCCCCTATAGTTTCCCCCAGCGGAAGGGAAAAGAAAGAAAACACAAAAGCAGAACAGTCTTCTAGTTTTATTCCTCTGAATCAAGTACTTCGCTGCGCGAGTGGAATCAAATGACAGAACTTCACTGTGAATAAAGAACAAACGACCACGTGAATATTTTCGGCGTTCCGAATATGCAATTTTATCAACACGGTAATGTTGATGACAGTGATTTTCTTCTCCTTAATACTTCGTGTTAAAGAAATTGCCTACTTGGATCGCCGTAAATACGTCTCGACACACACTGTTCTAAAACGCCATCCATCCACACTTCCTCACATTTATTTGTAATAACGTGTACGATTTTATATGTATAGGGGCATTATAATACGTATTTCGGACTGGGAAATTCGAATTTGTAGGACCCCTCACAATACTTGGGGTTCAATGATTCACCCAATTGAGTTAAAATGCGATATGGATACCAAAATGTGAGTATTTTTGACTGGAGGATTCAAATTTGCAAGAATTTTCAACATAAGAGCGCCTATAATGCCTCAGGAGAGGGGGGAGGAAATAATCTACCCGATAGGTATTCCTCCGGTCACTGACGCCATACTCGAAAGGGTAGTTCCTGTGGTCGGGGGTGCGGTGTCATAGGGGCCACTTTGGCATGCGTGCATCGCCATACGTCCCACCACACACCCAAGGTATTTTAAACAGTTCCCTCTACGTGTGCTACCTTAACGTGATGAGGGGGCTTAAAAAAGAACTGAAGGAACATAGCAGAAGGAAAACTAAGGGGAAACTACATCAATATTCTTCTTTGGAGATGCGTCTCCACCGCTACAGTTATGATGGCAACTCGCAAAGTTAAATAGTAATTCCGGATATGAAAAATCTCCCATTCGGATGTCTGGGCGAACACTACCCAGTAAAAAACTATCAGAATTGAGAATCCAGTGACATGGAATGTAAGGACATTGAATAAAGTAGGCAAATCAGAAAACTTAAAGGCAGAGATGAAAACCTTAAAATTAGATATAATAGGAATTAGTGATGTGAGATAGCCAAAATAAAATGATTTTGGACGGGGAAGTATAGATTACCGTAAAATCTCGTGCATAATGCGTACTTTTTCCCCTGATTTTTGCGTCCGAAATAAACGTGTAATTCGATTGTTCTCTCTAGATTACTATTGACGTTGCAACAACCCTGTCGATAGGAAAGAAGGAAAGGGGGAAATACCCCGGGCCCGGACTCTCAAGGGGGCCCGATATTTTTAAAAGACCTGAATTTCAATCCTACTGTACATCAATTCAGCAATCACTCCTTGCACTATGAAATAAACCTCTTATCCCGTGACTTATAACTTTTTTCCGTCTAAGAAAAGGACAAAATGAACTGGAAGGAGAGGGGGTCCCGTGGAAATTCTCCCAGACCCTCTTTTTCTCTCTACGGGGCTGCGTGGCAAAGAAAGACTGTGAAAAAGGAACATTACTGTTATGACAAGGCGAGTGTGCGTGTGGTTAGAAAATAAGGTATGATGGTCCAAATGATGTTAATCTAACCGACATAGAAAATATTCTGTCTAGTGAGGAAGAAGAAAACGATGATTAGTACGTATAAGGCTTTTCAATGAACATGTAAAAATGAAGAATTTATGGTTTTAAAATATATGGTGCGCACTATACACGAATCTTCTCTTATTCCGGTCTTCTTGCTCAGCAATCTAGGGTGCACACTATACTCGAGACTTCACGGTAATACAGCAGTGAAAAGAAGGCAAGCAGGCGTATGTATTATTATGAATAAGACTGTAAGGAACAAAGTACAAAGTTATACCCAACATAGTCAGAGGACTATTAATGGTGAAAATTTCAATTAAACCAGTATCTTTAGGGATGGTCCCACTTTTTATACCAACAGAAAAGTATAGTGGAGAAGTAGAAAAAATGCATGAAGAAATTGATGTTAAGCAAGGTAAAAGGAGAAAAAATCCAATTATGATGAGAGATTGAAACGCCAGAATAGGAGGAAAAAAAGAAGAGCTTTGTAAATCAACAGAAGGAAATTATATTGAAGGGAAATGAATAGGATTAAAAAACAAAAACAAAAAAAACAATAAATCTGGCAGAGAGGAGAAAAGTAGGCACTCAAATAACAGACAGGAGAAAAAACCATTGATAAAAAGTGAAATATCGAAGTTCATGGAAGAAAGCAAAAGAAAAATGGATTAATCAAAATTGTAACGAAATTAAGGAACAAAAGAAAGCCTGAAGACTGATCAGGCATATAAAAAAGTAAAAGGATACTTGGAGCAAGAAGAAATAGAACAAATAATTTAAGTGGTGAAAAAAGAAAATTATCAGATTCTAAAAAAGACAAGGTAAGAAAATCGGTGAAATATGCTGAAAAACTATATAAGAAGGAGCTGGTATAAGTAAATGCATGGAAAGAGAAGATAGCGTGGAGAATGAAGAAAGAAGAGATCCTATTTTGAGATCAGAATTTGATAAAACTCTAAAAGAAATGACAACAAGTAAAGCAGAAGGAGTTTATAAAACTGCTAGTGAGTTAGTGAAGAATGCAGAAAGAGTAGTTTAAAAAAATTTATATGAATTTATTTGTAATACGTATTTCCTAATAAAAACACTAATAAGCCAGGGGGTTCCGGGAGTACTCACCGCACTGATCAAGGATACGTATAAAAACCTGAAAGCTAGGATAATTACCGAGGGGGGGGGGGGGGTAAAATAAGGCGACTCCCACTCTCCAATTTTATTCGATGTAGCTTTGGAAGAGATTATGAGGAAAGTGAATTGAGATAATAGGGTGCTACTCGTCGGCGAACTCAGGCTAAACAACCTGAGATTTGCTGATGATATTGTTCTAATAACAGGCTCTAGAGCCGATTTAGAAGAGATACTAAATAAATTGAGCGAGGGAGAAAGGAGGCGGGTCTAAAAATTAACATTGAAAAAACAAAAATCTTGGCAAACAAATCAAGGCAAGCTTTGGCAATAAGGGAAGGAAACTAGAAACTGTGGACGAAATTAAATATTTAGGGCATAATAATTTCTTTTGATAAAACAAAATATTTAGAATTAGTTTCGAGAATAGTAAACTCGTGGAAAAAATTTTGGTCGTTAAAAAACATACTAAAAGGAAATTTCTCGGTGAGACACAGAGGAGAAATCCTAAATAGCTGTGATTTTCCAACCCTGTCGTAAGGATGCCAGACCTGGACTCTCACCAAAGCCAAAAATAAAAGATAGTAACCCTCCAAAATAATATGGAAAGAGCAATGCTCGACATCACGTTAAAAGATAATATTAGAATTTCAAAAATCAAAAACGAACTAAAATATAATACTGATTTCCTGCACAAGGAGACTGAAGTGGGACTGGGCCCAATATGCAGCAAGGATGGACAATAACAAGTGGGCTAAACTATCCTCCACTTGGTATCTGAAAAAGCGGGGGGAAAAGGGGAAACAAAAAACCAGATGGAGAGATGAACTGGACAACCTGCTCAAAAAAAAATTATACCTCAGGGTGGCACAGGACGGCAGGGAATGGGACCGCCTTAGAGAGGCTTTTGCCCAACAGAGGGCAACTTGACTTTTGCCGTTACGTAGGTTAGGAATTATTTTTCAAGGAAATAGCTTTAAAAAAAAAAAAAAAAAAAAAAGTACTCTTGATTTAAATAAAGGCTTATTTGATTGATTTGATGTGGATAAAGAAAATCCAACAGATTTCCGTAAAAACAGGTTAATGATGATCCCAAGCAGGAGCAAGAAAATGTGAAGATTATTGTGCTATAAGTTTACTTTCACATGCATGAAAGATTCTACCAATGATAATAAATAAGAGAATACAATAAAATGGAGGAAAGGGAGGGCGAAAATTAGTGTGGATTCATAAAAGATAGAGGGACTAGAGAAGGAATTTTATGTTTGAGGCTATCATTAGAAGAACGATTGAGAATAGTTTTCCATAGATATGCAGCATTTGTAGATTTAGAAAAAGCTTTTGACAATGTTGAACGGCCAAAAATGTTTCAAATATTGATGGAGATACGTGTTAAGTACAGAGAAATGAGATTATATAGAACTTAGAGGAACTAGGGAAGCAATTTTATGCTTAAAGCTATCATCAGAAGAACGATTGAGAATAGTTTTTTATAAATATGCAGCATTTGTGGATTTAGAAAATGCTTTTGACAATGTTGAACGGCCAAACATGTTTCAAATATTGAAGCAGATAGAGGTTAAGTATAAAGAAATAAGAGTATATAAAACTTATATGTGAAGTTTCGTATCGAAAGGGCTCTGTCGCTCACAATTTTTGAGTTATAGCAATTTTTATGGGGAAAAAAAAATATATATTAAAAATTAGTTGTTTTTTTTCGGGTACTTAAACTTTGGTCTGTGACGTACTGCCCATGAAATTCAGTTACAGGACAAAACGCATCAAGTGTGAGAGGGCCCACTTAGTCGATACCGGTTTTTTCCCCTCTGTGTACAACGGTAGCCTACGAACCAGGGTATTGCAGCCGAAAAATTCAGCTTCTGCTCTTTGGCTCAAGCTTCTGACCTCAAGGAAATATACGGTTTAACACAGCCTTTAGCTTTCGGCTTTTAGTTGTTATCATACTTATTTTTTTGAGATTATCAAAAGCTGACGTTTGGCTTTTGGCTTATTGAGGAAAATTTTAGCTAAATACTGTTTTCAGCTTTAGGCTTTCAAGTATTTTTGTTGAAGCAAACAATCTTTCTTTCGGAGATTACTTTGTACCATTTTACTTGAAGAAAACCTAAATTTTTCATTTGCGGACAAAAATGTGCATAAAATACGACTTTTTCCCCAGAAATTTAGTACCAAAACTTTGACCGCGTTTTTCTCGAAATTTCAATTTTCTATACGTAATTTTCAAATCTCCGCGAAAAACTGACTTTTGCTTTTGCAGACCTCTGGTAGGGCTCATTTTGATCACAAGTTAATGAACAATTAGTACTCAATAGTCAGAATTCCACATCGAAAGTGTGGCCCCTTTCGATATGAAAGTACATACATAAGGATCAAAGGACTCAAATACAAATAGGGGATAAAGTGGGCGAATCGAAAATTAAAAAAAGAAGTGAAACAAGGTAGCTGTTTTACCTATTTCCTGAAAAGTAATTGAAGAAATGAATGAAAGGAAGTGAGGTATGAAAATACAATGGGAGATGTTTAGAATGATAAGGTTTGCAGATATAACCTTGCAATAGTGGAAAAAGTAAAGAAGAACTAAGGAAACGTTGAAAAAGTGGGATGAAAAATTAAAAATAAAATACGAGTATAAAATGAAGGTGAATAAGAATAAAATGAAAGTGATGGTAGTCAGTTGACAGAAACAAAATCCAATAAACATGGAAATAAGAAGTGAAAAAATAAAATAGGTAAAGGAATTTGAGTACTTCGGTAGTCTGATAACGCAAGATGGCAGAAATAGAACAGAAATAAAGAGTAGAATAGAACAAGCTGAGAGAGCTGTAAATATAGATTTGGAAGTAAGACCGACATTTTTTCGAACATATATTTAGAGTATAGCATTGTATGGATGTGAGACCTGGACAATACGAACACAAGAAAGAAGGATAGATTTTGAAATGTGGTGTTATCGGAGAATGTTTAAAATCAAATGGATAGAAAAGGTCAGGAATGAGGAAGTATTCAGACGAATACGAGGGGAAAGAGAAATTTGGAACATAATTGAGGACCTGACTTCCAAAACGCGCTTAGTCCAAAAAATCGAAAATCGAGTTTTTAGCGCAGTCTGATGGAGGAAGTCAAAAGGCACATTTCAGAGCTGGTTTCACGATTTTATCACGACTTAGAGCCAGCTAAACCTTTCTTTCGTTTTTTTTTATAACATTGACACTTGTTTTTTTCAAATTTTATGAATACAAGCCTTACGACTGTAAATGTTACTTGCTTTTTCCTGTTCGGTGGGGGAGTGGGGTACAAGAATGTCTGAAGGGTGGAGGGAGGGGGCATTGTTCACGAGTGCCTCGTTCACCGGAATGGTTGTCTCCAAGCTGTATCTTCCGATTTCCGACAATTTCTAGGTAAAGATGTACGAATTTTGACCTTTCATAAGTATGACATGGTCTGTCAAACCGAGCTAAGTTCACGACTTCCACCACTTTGCACTCCTGTAGCTCGAAGACTGTTCACACGCCAACCTTTATACTTGGGTGGTATTAGCATTGACCCCTCCTTTTCTCAACCATGCAACTGAATCAATGTTACCACTTATCGTTCTTGAGTCAGAATGTTTTTTTCGATTTTCACCATTTCGGTTTTTGGACTAAGCGCGTTTTGGAAGTCACGTCCTCAATTGTAAGGAGAAGAGCTGAAATGATAGGTCATAATATTTATAAGACATTCAGGATATTGTTATTGCTGCTGGAGGGAATGGTTGAGGGAAAGAACTGGAAAGGAAGGCAAAGAATAAACTATGAAGAGCAGATAATAAAGGATGCAAAATATAAATCCTTCTCTGAAATGACAAGATTAGCGCAGGAGAGAGAGAAGTGGAGAGACGCAACCTACTAGTCAAGAGACTACGGAATATATCACCATCATCATTTTCTGCTAAAGAATTCAAATGTGCAAGCGTTTTTATCTGACCCGTCATAGTGCCCCAGGAGGTCAATCTTCATCAACTGTCCTGTCTAGTAATACTCGGATTATATTTTATTAACAAAACTAGTTCCCTTTCTTTCAGAATTAGACACCACTAAATAGTTCTGCGAAACTAAGATATTCAATTTAGGCCTTGTAATTATTTTCATGGCCGCTTATGCTGTATTACAAACAGGCATGACAGTAAAAAGAGAGATGGTAAATTTTTGATTCGATTGAATACACTCTATCGTTTAAAACGGAGATAAACCCGTATTTTCTCCTGTCTAGAGCTAAATTTGGAAAAAATTAAGGTTTTGGTTTGGTGTTTCGGGACATACATACGATAAGCAAATACTGAGAACGTGTAACCTGATATATATAGCCATTTGTGGTCAAAAGGTAAAAAAACTGTATTCTGTCGAGTATAAGTAGAAAATTTTTATAGAAACAATGATTTAGAGCTCGTTACGTTCCCATTTGATGAAATATCCCGCGATCGGGGAAGAACTGAGAAGCCAAACAAACACCCTCTAGAAACTGACACTTCAGTTAATCTTTTCATACTAATTATGAGACCGACCACAATTGTTTTCCTTTCATAAAGAAGAGCTCATTTGATCCGCAGTTACACTATTTATGCGCAGACGAACAGAACAGGAAATAATTTAATTTATTTGTATTTGAGTCCCCCAACAGGTGCTCGAGGGTCCCATTGATAGGGAGGCACAGTAGTTACAATATAATAATTATTCTTAGAAACAAAAACAAAAAATACTTTTCAAAGGAAGGGTGGGGGATAAATAAAAAGGAAAAGATGACAGAAAGAGGAAGGGTATGACAGGCACCACAGCAAGGGCAGAGCGGGAGGTGAGCAAAGGGCAGGTCCACCGGTTGCAGTTGAGAATTGTAAATTGAGAACTGAGGGCTAAAAGAAGCCGATGGGTCGAAAGAAACCACATTTGTGCGGTATAAGGGAAAGAACTGTAAAGACTAGGACCTACATACCTTGGCGTACTTTAATGATTGACGAAATATACTGTTTCCTACTCATGAAGAATATGTCGATCCCAGGATCTTTTTAGGAAATATTATTATATAATGCTAGAGCATTGTCTATACTTGATGCTGAGCCTGTACGTGTCACAAATAGATCAATATTTCTCGTATTAAATGTAGGGGCCCTTAATTGAATACGCATTAAGTTGTTGGAATCCAAAATTTTGTTATTCAGAACATCCCTCAAGAAGATCAACTTTGACAGACTTCTTCTATTTTTTAGACACATAATCTCAAAGCCAACCAAAAGTTCTTTGTATACATTTCAGAAGGATAATATGTAAAGATTTTGCAATATAAGCACTTCAAAAATCTCTTATGAATTTTCTCAATTCTATCTTTACCTTGTTGAGTTTTGGGATCTCATACAACAGAGGAGAATTCTAATATTGATCTGACAAAATTAGAATAAAGAATTTTCATTGTTTCTAAATTTTTATAACAAGTTCCATTTTTCTTTATGAAGCCAACCATTCTTTTAGATTTTAAAGTTATGTGATCGATATGCATACTGAAGTATAATTTTGAATCCAAAAAGATGCCTGAGTCTTTTACAAAATTTACACACCTACGTGTATCTTTTTTTTCACTTTATACTCATGTAAAATGGGGCATCTTTTTCTTCGAAAGGTAATTTTTTCACACTTGTCAGTATTAAATGGTAATACCTACGTTACTATCACTCCACTCAACCACTGAGTCAAGACTTTGTTACAGTTTAACACAGTCATTTTGATTTTCTTATCATCTGAATACAGCAATAATTTTGAATATTGGATTTTTTCAGAAATATCATCGACAAAAATTAGAAATAGATAAAGACCCAAAACTGAACCCTGGGGAACACCTGACACGCTCTTGTAACACGTAGAGGCCACTCCTTTATACTCGACAAACTGCACTCAGTTATTTAAGTAGGAGTGAAATAGAGTTATTAGATCTTTGAAAAGCCAAAACTGCACGATTTTTGGAAAAAAATTTTGTGGTTGACAGTGTCAAAAGCCTTTGAAAAATCCATGTAAATGGTATCCATTTGCCCACCCTTAGAGAGGTTATATTGACATCATATGTGAAGTTCATTAGATTTGTCTGCACTGAATATCCCTTTCTAAAGCCATGTTGACAGGGAGATAAGATATTTTTGGATTGATTGTATAGATATTTGTGCAAGATAGTTTCAAAAATTTGGCCACGAGTGGAATTTGAGAGATGGGACGATAATATACGAATGGGTGTATACAACACTACAACATATTACAACCCTTTTTTTTTCCACCCCAACATGAATTTTGTCCAGTTAGAGTATCGTCATAGACCAGGGAGCGACGAACTTATCATTCTTTATTGAATTTGATGGTAATACTTTGCAGAAGGAAATTGCCTCGACGCCGATCAACCAAACAAGAGGCCGCGAACCACCATTACCGCCAAACAGCTGGAAACGCTGAAAATGGCCTACAACAACAGTCCAAAGCCGGCCCGACATGTCAGAGAGCAGCTCAGCCAAGATACCGGTTTAGACATGAGGGTGGTACAAGTGTGGTTTCAAAACAGGTAAGTTGAAGAAAGAAAGAAATGAAAAAAAACCACATTTACTAAACATCTAGACGTGCTGGAAGTAGAGGCGAAGCGAGTAATCGCTATCGCGTAATATCGTCGCTCGCTCTCGTGTAATATTCGCGCTGCGTCAACATCGGTATAATCGAATTTTTGTATTTTGAAAAAAGAAAAATTACCTTTTCCCTCTCGAGAAACGCGCTCAAAGATTTTTATAGAACCGGCGTTACGTCGCAGGCGACATAAAAACTCCGGAGACGTCGGAATCGAAAAAATTTCTTATCGTTGAAAATTTCCCAAGTTACCTAAACTACTCTTTCGACGATCTTTTCTCCTTCTCGCCCCCTTTTCTTCATCCCTTTCTCTCTTTGTTATCCTATCGTTAATGCCCCGAAAAGAAAGAAAAAAAAGGAACAAGTCAACGTTTCCCATCGTAATATTCTGCTTGGTTTATCGGTTTATCTTTGTCATTTAGTACGCCCTGCGTCTCTTTTTTTTTCTTTTTTTTTTTCTTCTCTTTACGCTGCCTCTCTTCACCCCGATGTAATTTCGTCCCGAAAGGTCCCGCTTTCGGGTTTCCTTTTCATTTTAAATGTTTCCTGTGTGTTTGCTCCGTCTTTTCTTGGATACGCATAATCTGTACACGCGGAGCCGCGCTTCGCCATTTATGTAACTTTTCCGCCGCAGCGCAAGCCGGGTCTTAATCTTCAGATACACCGTATGAAAAAACTTCTTACACCATATTCAGCCAGAATTGACAATCGTTGCTCCAATTGCAAATTTTAATTAAAAAATTCAATTTTTGATCGTTTTTTGACTATACAGTCGGCGAGCTGCACACAGACAGTGTGCGGTGCTCCGCCATCTGCATGCCATTTGTGTAAGGACCATTCTCCAGAAATTGAGAATATTTTGTTACCAGAAAATTCTAAACCCTAACTTTCGATTACTTTTTTGGGGGCGGGGGAGAGATTATTTTGTTTAAATACTAGATGACCCACTGAGTTTAATTAAGCTCGATAGAGAAACACTGATATCTAGCACTGCATCGCAGTACCCGTAAATTACTGCTAATCAAACGAATTATTTTGTGCACCATTTCCCTCACATTTGGTTTCCAGACTTGGGACTGGCTACACATTATTTTAGGCAGGTATGTTGAAAAAGTGCAGATTTGCGGAACTGTATCATGCGTGAGTGTATGCAGTACAAGTTATACAAATATTTCGCCACTAATCTACATTACTTGGACAGAGGAAAAAGGCTTTAATGAAAACAAAATAAAAAACTCCTCATGAGCGTATTCGCTGGTTACACATCGTTTGCTCTCTTTGTCTCTTGCTCTTCTTTTGCCCTCGTTTTATTACCTTATTGTCCGGCTCCATATTCGAATTCTGTTGATATTCTGGCTGAATCTAGTTCTCAATTCGATCTTGCTAAACATACATCTCGACCTCTCTCTATCTTCGATCTTTCTTTCTGAATGGTAGCAAAAGGATCCTGAGGCTACCCACAGCAGATAGATAAATGTTTTTTCGGGGTGGGTAGGTAAACTTGTGCATCAAACTGGAAGTTTGGAGTTGTTCGGGTGAAGATGTTGGAGTTTTCAAAAATTCAATTGGATAATATTAGAAGAAATGCTGATCATAGTTTCCAAAAACTGATATTTTAGAGATGCGGGAGTAAAAATGGACCATGTGGTACATAAATGAGTGCGAAACAATATCCAAGTATATTATGGTCACCATAAATTAGATGCAAATGTAATATTAAGGTATTTTCAGCTCATTTTCAAATTTTCAACCCACTAATAATGTCTGAAAGGAAACAGTTACAGGCGCCAAATTTTTACGTAATGTGAAGAAGTTCAGTTCAAGTACTCCCGAAAGGTCTAAGTTGAAAAAAAATTAGGGGGTCCAGAGAAAAAATGTTTTGGCTTCCCTTCTAAGGGTACCGAAATTCTTTTAGCCTGAAACCTTTACAGAGTTCATATATACGAACACATCCAGAAATTACGAACCTTCCAGGTCTTACAGTTCACCCCACCAAACGGAAACAAACAGACGAACAAACACTCTTCGCAAATCATTTAGATGTTTCAGTAATGAATTTAAAAAGCTCAATGGATCTTTTCTATTAATGGTAAGAAGCGCATCTATTATACTTAGGTACACAAATGCCCTTTGTTATTAACTGCATCTATAGATATCTGCACCTGAAAGTATCGAAAAGTATTTGGTTAAAGACAGAACTTGATTTCTCCAAACTTGAAGCCGTCCAGGTACTCTTACAGCAATACGTGAGGTAAAACAAACATATATCTTTATTTTGGCGCAAAAACATTTCACCAATTACCACGCAATTTTAGGCAATAGTTCACACTAAGGAAGTTTTTTTACATTTTACTCAGAAGTTTAAAAAATGGAGAGGTAGATATTTCGGCGGGGGGGGGGGGGGTTAAATTACAATATCCTCACTTATTTACCCCACTGTCTCAGAGCAACATTATGGGGTAACTTTTCCAAGAGTGATAGTATTGCTCACCTTTACTTTGAAATATTCTTCAGAATTCAGTTTATTTTCTTATCTACTTATTTTATTTTTATTCACAGTCTTTTATTCGAACCGATCCCGGTTGTATGGAGGGGGAGGGGCCGTCATGTCGTCGAATGCACCTGGTTTCGAGCATGGACGTCCATCGTCCTCTTCCACCATCCCCCTATGCCTTCTCACCCTGTCTCATACCATCCCGAAATTCACATTTTTATATAGGTAGTAGAAGATTTTTTATAAGTTATAACTGATTAAAACTTTTTGGAATCAGCAAAACTCTTCTAAAACTCGTTAACACTGATCACGGCTTAGTAGGACAATTTCAAGAGGTTTTAGCATTTTATATGCTTTTTACTACTGGGTATACTTGAGCGAAAACCGTAACGCTCCCCCCGACACGAAGTTAGAGCAAGCACAACAGGGTCGTTGAGGGGATTGTTTAATACGTTGGTATTTGGTACATCCTAATAGCGAGTCGGCAAAACTGAAAAAGTGAGGACCTTTTTTTTTAACTTTCTTTATTATTATTATTTTTTTGTTCTTTTGGTTTAATAGAATTTTTTTGATACATATTTTAGTCGTCATTTTTGCAGTCTACGTCCCTCGCCCCAACCTCCCTTAAAAAAAAAAACTTGCTAGCAATCACTTTGTTTCCCTCTTTCGAAAAGAGTGTTAACGCCAGGGTTGTTCCTCTACACGTAAATAACTATTTTACGTTACATGTCGAATAACGTAGAATAATGATGTAAAATGCAAAATAATGTAAAATAACTTAGTGATGTAGAATAATGTAAAATCGCTCGTAAGAACTGGTAAAAGTGATTACTATGTACTTGGTTGAAAATCTGAAATTCTATGGTTATTCTGCACTAGTATCGTTATTCTACATATGTAGAATAAATGTAAAAAAACACTTTATTATTGTACACAAGTTGTTCTACGTTATTCTACGCATTATTTTACCGTACACAAACTTGTATAAATTTACGGCACAACCCTGGTTGACGCCCTCGCTCTCAGTAATGGACAACCGAAAGGTATTTTCGAGTAATTTGGTGGTTTCAACGGGGGTGTGGCAAATACATATACCCGTTCCTGGATTCTGTACATTAATTTCCTCCAAGTATAATCGGCTTCGGTAATGGCTGACCGTATGGGTCTAAATCCTATAGTATACCCCGACTAGTTCGCCGGTCCAACAGATTCAACCCTCGGCTCACACGATGATGTGGTAGGGTCATTCTCAAGACTTTTGAACCCTAACATTTTTTATTTTTTTACGACACAATAACATCGGGAAGGTACAAATTCCATCATAATTCATCAGGCTCATAACTACCATATTTTCAACGAAAAAAACATAGTAAGGTGTCCATCGTCGTGGATGTTACCATTTTGTCTCAAAACCTATTATACTTTTAAAAATTTTTGTTTCAAGTTATTTTCTTGGTGTCACTCTTCAGAAAGATCAGAAGTAAATGTTAAGAAGTTTAATTTGCTGTCAGTAACTTCACATTTCCAGAAGGGATCGGCATAAAGTTCTGTGACCAGAGTTTTCAATCCATTGTCACGATCAGTTTTTGACAGGTGTAAAGATATGGGCCTTATACATTTTTCAGCACAATAAATGGTAGTACTAGTACAGTTTTGAATCCTGAATACGGTCCAGGTGCCAGGTCGTAGTCGTCACTGGTGTGTGGGATAGCACAATTTTCAAACATTCTTTGAAAAAGAAAATTCCTAAAGCTGCTCTGTCCGTAGTCGTAGATATCAGAGCTTTCGCCATGGACAAGATGTCTATCATCGTAGGTAAAAGTCCCCCCCCCCAATTTTGATGCTCCTGCTTTGTAAACTTGTTGAATATTCTATACTGCATATAAATTAAGTAATATAGGTACGAAAAAAAAGCTAACAAAAATAAATGTCGCCTTAATATTCAGTATTTGGAGAATGATTCATACATTGTTGAAAAACGATCGTTTTAATTTACGAAAACATGAGAAGATCCGTTGCTCCGTCGAATAGTTGAAAACGTAATTTAGGTAAAAATACCTTTTTCCACGTACCGGATCGAACTTCACTAATATTTCGTCGACTCTGTTTTTGCAGAAGAGCGAAAGAAAAAAGACTGAAAAAAGACGCCGGCAGAACGAGATGGACGCAATACTTCCGCACGATGAGAACGGGTGGCAGTTCGCCTTCGGTGCACCGTGAAGACAGGGACGAACTTAGGGTGGACTTAGATTCAAGTCATGCACACGGTACAGTAATACAATATATAAAAATATTACAATTCGTGTTTATTATTACTCGACTATGTGTGTTTCACAGTGCAGGAAATTATCTCTGGTAAATGTTCAATCATTTCACTTTTGAAAAGATATCGTTATGGGGGACTTTTGGATTAGATGGGGTTGAAAAGGATCAGTTGGGAGAAGATGTATCTCATGAGATATTTTTTCCACGCTTCGCCCCAGTTCTGGTAAATCGCTCATCCTCACTAAAATGATCTTGCAACAGTGCGACAGCCCTCTGCAGCTTATTTCAAGAACGTTCTGAACACTTTGTCTTTCAACGCGGACATCAAAAAATTCTTAAGGCTCTGTGGCCCCCAAATTGAATTTTAAACAAACCCCATCACAGTATATTGTTTCTTAGCACCTCCACCATCAATTTTCAACCACACAATGTTGAAGAATGACTTCTGTGTTTATAGTTTTCCCACATTGGGAGTTAAAGCTAAGTTACATGTGTTGGCAGCTCTGTCAGTATGTTCATAGCATTCAATCACCCCGAACTGATAACAATACCCAAAAAACGTATGTCTATGGTAACGCTACCTAGGTGAGGGTTAAACCCCAATTAGAATGACAATTTTTATGAAAATGAACCAAGCAGTCTAAATAGCACCGAAATTGGGCGCTGTAAATTCAAAACTGTCAAACTGTGACATAAGAAATATCCCTATCCGATCATGCATGAATGGGTAACTTACCGAGGTCGAGGAACATCCGTCGCGTTTGAATCCTGTTTCTGGACCATGCAGCAAAAATTATCTGTTCCGGTTCCGAGTGGTCTGTTCTTGGAACATATAGTTCTCGAAAATATCATTAGGCTTTTTCCGCGCTTTTTTTCCTCTAGTTCCATCTAGGAAACGCAACTGGTTTCTAATGTTCTTTTCTGTTCCGTTTGTTCAATCTTCTTTAATAACTTCATTAGGTATAGCATAGCATCCACCATCTTATATTGCATTTCAGAACATGTTTCATAACGGATGAAGTTCTTCAAATCTAAACAGAAATCAACACGAAATTACGTATTACTATTGCTGCTATAGTCACAGCCACTACGAAAGCAAAACGTTGGCGCCTGCATAGTTCCTATTTATATACATGTATCAACAGTGACACTAGAAACAGACGCAATTCAATAGGAGTGCATGATTCAGATCAATGCGAAAAGTGCTACGTTTACATCTTGTGGGTTAATGGGCAAAAGGAGACATTGCCCCCATGTTTTGTCGCTTGCCAGGCCCAACTTGGCGTGTTGTGCCTGTAGCGGCAGGAATATATGAATAATAAGTGAAGAAGGTACTGCAATTTAAATTGGTAAAACGTGTATATGTACGTACGCGCAATATTTTTGCACTTGCCAAACGGCAATCCAGTAAAGTTAAAAAAAAAAAAAAAAAACCAAATGGTTGTTGGAAACTGGCGCCTAAGGAGACTGCCCTACTGGAAATCTGGCACAAAATGCGCATCAATTTATATTCTCTTCTACATTTACAACTCATAACAACTATTTTGAATCTATATTCAATGTCTGTAATGTGATTTGGATCCTTATTTGAGGACAGATTCCTTAAAACAAATGATAATACCAGTGATGTTAGACAAAACAATTTTCTGTCATTTTGTCAGACGAGCATTTCATTTTTTTTTTTTTTTTTCCCGTTATACCATGAGTTTTGTCATGTTTGGAGTTCTGTCATTTTGTCTTATTTTCATGGTTTTTGTTATATCATGACAAAATTATTTTGTCATTTTGTCAAAATGCCAATACCTGTCAATTTACAGGTATTTTTACAGCATAGTAGTCACTAACTGTATTTTGAAAATTAAAGAGTTTCAGCTTCCTATGAAAACATGCAGCAGAACAGCGGTAGTTACATTACTAGGAAGGTATCTGGAGGCGAAACTGAAATGTCTAAATTGATTTAGGTGATTTTCATGAGAAGTTCTTCAAACTATTACCTTATTAGGCACATGAAAGGATACAGAATACACAACAAATAACAATAGCCACTTCCTGGGTTTCCCTTTGAACGTAAGAATAAAAGCAAAAGACAAGAATTGAAGAAGTAAGACAACAAGAAGGTGAATACAAGATAACAATAACAGAAGAATGAAGTGATGGAAAAAAAAGGTTGACTCATCCTTAACATTCTTCATAAATTAGCATTTGACAGGTACCTATTATGTGTGAAACAATACAAAATTCCAGCTGCTCAGGTCATCTTGTCTTTCCATTCACAACAAACTCGGTTCAATTAATATGAAACATAGTCTTTTCGGCTCTCCGGCTACTGATGCGATACTCGAAAGGGTAGTTTCCGGGGCCCGGGGTGCGGTGTCTCAGGGGCCACTTTGGCATGCGTGACCACACCAGTCTTTTCGAGTATTTAATATTTACCATTTTTACTCTAATATGAGAACAACAAAAAAGAACTTGTGATTTTTATTTCTGTTTATTATTTAATGAGAATCGAAAAAAACCTAATGCGTAACGACAAAATGCCATAACCAATTTTTTTGTCATTTTATTTTTTCATTCTATTCGTTTTTAATGTAATTTCCATTTTGTCATATGACAAAACTGATAAATGGTTTTGTCATTATCACAAAATTTCTAAGATTCAATTGTCATTTTGTTTTGTTATGTCTAACAACACTGGATAACACCCAAAATCCTTCACTTAACACCACACGGATGATCGAATTTGATATGAAAGTCAAGTTACCATGCCGATATTAACTTCTGGATCGAATATTGCATCGACTTCAATGCAACACTCTATCCAAAAATTTGTGCCATGTAACTCGACTTTCTGTATCGAATTCTATATCAAATTCGACCATCAATACCGTGTCCAAATTGCGATAGATTTTAAATAGGTATACCGACCAAATAGCTGATTTTCTAATCGAACGTATTTCAAGGGATCTGATGCAATACTCGAAAGGGTAGTTTCCGAGGCCGGAGGTGCGATGTTATGGAGGCCACTTTGGCATGCGTGCATCGTCATACGTCCCACCACGCCAAGGGATTATTTCTCTAGGACCCTGCCAAATAAGCCAATGTAGATGAAAATGTCACAATACACAGACTGACAGAGCAACTCAAACATTCTCTTGAAATTTTCATTCACAAATATTTTTATTTGAGAAATGTGCATACTTACTGCTCAAAATTCCGTCTCGCAGCAAAAGTATGTTTCATGGTTTCATTCATCAGAATTCTATCTCAAAAGAAATTCCTGATATGAGGAACGCGGGCGGCCAAGGATCATCTGAGAATTACCAATTCGAGAACCCTTTTTCCATCCATGTTAATTGCAGTGTGCACCTATTTCGTCGGTACACCGTACTCCAATTTACTAAATTAAAATTAGAGTGCACTCATAGATCATAAAAACAACAGCAGTAGATGTAAAGAAATAAGGGATAAAAAGTAATGTTATCAATTACCTCATTTAAATCATTAATAACTCTGACCATATGTTTAATAGTGAGGTCATCGCTTATCTTCCAAAAGACCGGCTGTTAACGTTTTGTTTTAAAGCCGTACAATTTTTGTATCGTGATGAAGCTTGCGTGTTGCTCGCGCTACTCGTCACCCGTCGCCTTTCTCCGTCACTACAGCAGATGTTGCGCATTTTCATTTACTTTTTTTTTTCGGATTCCATAGATGTATAGGAAATGAGACTTCGAGTCCTGAAAAATGTTTCAGAGAATTATCAGTAATTCTAATTCAGCTCAAATATGAGTAGGTATTAAGACTCAATATTCTCGTGTCACATTGTACAAGAATAATACAAGAACTGGCAAATAAATAGCCCCATGGTGTCATGGTTTACTTATGTTAATTGGTAGATATCCGACAAACACTGCGCGATCAAAGGCGCTCAAAATTAGGAGCGAAATGGATAAATTCCACCTATACTAACACATAGATAGTGGATATACATATTATATCAAAGGAACCACATTCGTTTTATAATGCCCGTAGCTCATACATGAGAAATTCTTTCGTACATATTTACTATACTATTGAGTAAGTGTTGGCATTCTTCTGAAACTGGCAGTATTTTGGTAGTAAAAGATAATAAATTAGGTATAGAAGTCACTGTACAATCATTATGGACATTACTCGTACTACTAATTTATGAACAACAAATTGCTCCTCGGGTATTCCCATTAAATAGGTAGGCACGACTATGGTGATAAATAATGATAACCCTTGGTAATACAGGAAAATGTTAGTAGTACATTATACTTTGTAATATCGAAGACTGCAAATGTACCTGCTATTTATTGATGGAAATCTAGATACCTACGATAAACTTTGTATTTTGTTTATATGCGCAGATCTAGAAAGTAATGACAGTTACGGTACCTCTTTGACCTACGACGGAAGTTCTCCACCTCACGGAGGTAGCAAATTTATGCACGGTGGCTCCGGTTCCTCTCCGACGTATTTATCTTCTCCAACGCATCCGCTTCCTTATGGTAACACCAGTGATTCTTATTCTAGTCTAGGTAGGTGCAGTACAAAATAATTCTTAAATTTAAACAACATTCTTATCATTGGACCCACAGAACAATCTGACAGCGTCGGAAAAAACTACAAAGTCGGGTTGGCGACAAAGACCACAAGCTCTGTAAGGAGACTGATTTTTCCAAACTTCACCGATTTTCAAAAATTCTTACCGAAGGGTTTATTATAGATTAGTATCCATCAAAAAACGCCACCATCATTTAAAATTCATAACCTAAAATGTACAATTTTGATGCTAATTTTCTTAAAAGTTGCTTTTGGCAGTTTATATTGCCGGCAAGTCAACGGGTAGACAGTAAGAATACGTAAAACAGCGGCAAGTAGACTTTCCTGGTCACGAAGTGAATTCCATCTCATCTGTATTCCGGCAGTTGGGGCAAATTCACAGCTGCTTGGATTATCAAGAAACGGAAACCTTCAGATCGTTCTACGGGTCAATTTCACTATTATTTACTTGATACAATCGACGTAATCGACATTAACTATTAAAATAAAGCTTCATTACATCCGTTATGCGGATGCAAGTCTGAAGATCTCTTTAATTAGTGTAATTGATATCGCATCTTAAGTCAATGAAGTTGATCTCTTAAATAGCTGAATACAGTGATTTAAATGACAGATTTCCGATCAACATTAAGACTGCATAGACAGGTCAATATGACAAATAATTGTGAACCGTTTCAAATTTCGCATGGACTCACCTGAGCGATTATTAAAGCTACTGCAAATGTTTTCTTGAAATTATGTGTAAAAAATGTGTAAATAGGCGCAATGAGTATATCAACAACTCTGAAACTAAAACGTTGAGTTCGAGTTATGTATCCGTGTATCCATGCACTGTAATACAGTTTTTACATAAGCAGATGAAAAATATTCCTGTCTATCGTCCTTTTCAAATAAATTTACCCTCCACAATGCGCAAGGTTTTTATAATCAGGAGGTGGGTCCATATTTGGGCGAAGACAAAAACATTAATGACGTCACTGAAGTTGTACCCATCTATCCATCATAAACTAGGGTACTAGTAACAGAGGGTATTAGCCGCTTACCATTTAGCGGGTGCTCTAACCAAACCCCTTCCTGTTATCTCGCCGGAGGACAAGATTCGCAAGAAGCACTGATAATTTATTCTGTCAGGTTCCTTTATTTTGTAGCCAATCTTTTCTTGTTTTCATGTTATCTGTAGGAACTGTGAATAATTGCTGTACCTATTTGTTTTCTAAACACAGTATAGGATAGACCCTAAATTAAGATTCTACTGTTTCATCTCAAAAGTAATGTCCAGCACAGTAAAAGATGTACTAACTTCACACAAAACAACCAAGTGACTGTTTAATGTTTAGTTTCGCATACTCCATACCTATTATTAATCCATTCTTCAGTAAAATATTTGTTGGACTCTAAACTTTTGAACGCTTTCAGTTCTTCTTTGGTGTAGATCAATGTTCTCGTGATGAGAAAAGTCTTGAATATCAACACTAGTTAAGCATAGCGAGAATTTTTCCTAAATCTCTTGACAGCGTTATCGGATTTGAGATTTTATCTTTTTTATTTTGAACGAAGGTATATGGATTAATGTAATTAATAACAGAAATTTTCTATAAATATCTAGAGTAGATATCAGGGCACGTCATTTGCAGACCAGCTGCGTATGGTGAGACATTAACATTAATATTGAACTATCAAGCTATACAACATACTCATTACAAAATTAACTTCCAAATATCTCTCTATAAAAGATGAAAACTTAATTTCAAGAAGAAAACGAAATCACGAAAATAAAATACACGAATACGCACCTTAATTAGTTGAATGGACCGAATTATCAGCGATCCTATCCTCCAGCAAGATAACAGGAAGGGGTTTGATTAGACTGTTAGACACCCGCTAAATGGATGGTAATAAACTAATAACACTACTGAACAACTATTTTGCACAATGCATTTTGACAGGTGATTCTGAGGTACTTTTTAACGCTGAACACGATATACTGTGACCCATTTTTCTCTATCACGTCACAATTCGGAGTTCTGAACGACTGAAATTCGTTTCCATTTTGTTTTTGCAGTGGAATAAGCAGTACCACTGACTGATATTATCAGTGTTATCAGACCACTATAACAGAAAACAAACAGACCGAATACACACCACTACACACAACCTCAACGCAAAACAACACGAATCAGTATGACCACATTCAGTTTCTAAACCTCTTTTTGAACACATTTAGTTGAATTTTTTATAGTTTTTGATCAGAAAAACTAGATGTGATAGAGAAAAACAACCGACGGCACTGTATTCAGCGTTGAAAAGTACTCAAGAATCACCTCCTTAATTGTGTTGCGCAAACAAAAAATTTCATTTTGTTCAGTAGTGTAATCAACATCCGCCATGTTTTTTTTTCTAGCGTTATCATGGAATGATTGTTCACAGTGGGTTTACAAAATGTAGTTTCAAAGATTTTGTCTCAATCTTTTTGTTCGTCTTAAATTTTTAACGCATAGAACTATAAAAGTGAATGTACTAGTGATGAACAATGAATTCAGTGAACTCTTGGAAAAACAATACAACGGCCAAAATTGTAAAGTTTTCATACTTAATGATAACACCAACAACAAACATGGCGGACATAGATTATAACCCCTTCCCTCGTTAATAGTACCCTAATCAGAGATGGGCGTTGTTCACTATTTAATGAACTTGCTCTTGCTCTTGTTCCTTTCCATTTTTAGTGAACTAGTTCTTGCTCTTGTTCACTTGGTCTACCAACTGATCTAGTTCATCGTTTGTTCATTAAAAAGAAAACCTTTGCTCTTACGTTTTGCTCATTTCAAAATAGGGTTTTATACAAAAGAAATTTACGGGTAAACATTTTTTCTGGGTAAAATAGCCTACGACTAAAAACTAGGCTGTTACCCAAACAATTTTTTTTTTTAAATCCCTGCTGTAATCCTATGAGATTGTTGATTAAAATTTCAAAATCAAATAAAAATTCAATAATAACGTTATAATTCGTAATTATTGTAATTCTGAAACCATTATGAAATTTGAAACTGAAGTCTAAAAAGTAGAAATATACAAAACAAAAGCCAAAAAAAGAAAATCACGAAAAAATAGATGAACAAAGAATGAACAAGTTGATCAGGTCCAAAACTCGTGAACTAGTTCTTGTTCTTGCTCTTTCTTGGGGGAGATTAACTAGTTCAGAACTAAGTTCACCAAATAGTGAACAAGAGCAAGTGAACAACTTGCTCTTCAAAAGCAACGCCCTTCTCTGACCCTAATATAAACTAAAGTCTGGTCCAGTTAAAAAACATAATTTTTTCACAGTGCTGATGGTGGATTTACATTCGAGTCGGCGACATGTCACGAACAAACTTTAAAATAATGTCGGCGACAACTACGGATTTACATTCCTCTCCAACTTCGTTGCAGGCCTATCACAGACATGTCGCGGACAACTTTTCCCCGAACCGACAAATGTTGGTTTGAGGTGGATGTCGCCCGACTTGAATGTAAATCCACCATAAGGTGTTCTTGAACTTGCCTTCCCCTCCAACTTCACAATGCACAACATGCTGTCAATGTGTACTGCGGGTAGCCAGTTATGTTTCTTAACTGGACCAGACTTTAAGTAGAACTGGATCTGGATATTGCAGTAGGGTATTTCAGAACGCGTCAGATTAAAGGGGGGGAAGACGGGTAATAGTGTTATTGACATATGATGATTTTGTGATACTTAGGTACATCAGTTAATAATATGTTATCAAAAATTTTGAATTACCTGTTAAATAATCATTGTGGTTATGGTTGTGACAGCACTGTCTATAACTAGGAAGTAGGAGGTCAATAGGTCAATCAACTACAGCAGGGATAACGGATAAGGAACCAGTAACAACAAATCTGTCCATGCACCATTTTGATTCCTAAATCTTCCGAGTAGTAATAAAACATATTGCCATGTTCCGGATCGCTACACAAATAACAAATACACTATAACGCCATCTTTATGCACGTCAAATAGAATGCTAGTGACATATAATAACTCGCAGTCAAGGATGGTTTATAATCAGTCCTTTATAACCGCACAATCTGTCACTACAAAAGATGAAATCAATTCGACTTTTACTAATACACTAGAGCTATTTTAAATTAACCTAGTTGATAATATTAGGAATTAGGTTCAATTTTAACAGTTACAGGCATTATAAACCATTCTTTATTTACATTCATCCACTGTTTGCAATTCGACACATTGACCCCTATTACATCTTGTACCGTTCATATAGTCATGTCACAGTAATGTACATTTTGATTTCCAGGGTTCAAACCACAAAGTTAAAACAATTTTGCAATCTAATATATTCAATTTTGTTCCAGGAGTGGGGCACACGGCACCGTCAGATATTAGTGATGGCAGCAGTACCCATGGATATCCTGATTTCCCCCCAAGTCCTGATTCTTGGCTCGGAGACACCCCTACTCCACACCGTTACTAAAACGCTGCTAGTCAATCACCCCCTCCCCTCATATTTCATTTGGTTGATAAGATTTATTTAAAAGAAATACTTTCATTGTTATTTATATTATATGTTTTCTTGTTCTTTTCTAATCAACAAATTTATGGATTAGGTATTATTATATCACTATCGATTCAATTGTGAATTTTCGATAAATATAAATGTACGGTATTTCCAGTTTCATTTGCAACGAATAGTAAACTGAGATCTTGTCCTAGGCTTTATGTAATGCGCGGAAACCTAAAGGCGGCCTCAAAACCGACACCACTCTGACCTAACTCTAGGAAGCAAATTTTTCGCCAAAGCCAAAAAGCCGAAGTTGGAATCATTTAGGATTTTAACTTACATTCTTAGATTCATGTTCTTAACGTACATTAGTTTCAGGTTTGGAAGCTGTTCAATAAGCAATATAGAGTCAGAGGTTTGGAGTCGACACAGAAAATGCTAAATCCCGCAGCCAATATTGAAATAAAATTTGAAGATTTTATACTAGTCAATAATAACCTATTCCTTACTGCACAAAATGAGACCGTAATGATGGTAGAATTTTGAAGCTGAGGTACAACACAAAATGTGAGAACACCTTTTCGTGCTATCTCAAAAACCCTAGTTAGACATGACGCACTATGGTGTGAGATATGACACATAGTGGAAAACACCGGTTTACTATAGAATTCTTATCTAAATTCGATATTATTACAATTTAATGCTTTTGAAATAAAACATCGAACCCAAGAACCCAGCTAAATTTGAGACTTTGGTAATCTGCCATATGAATTTGTTAATAGCCAATAAGAACGCGGCCTCGAATGGGGGTAAACCGTGTAAAGGTATCTAGTACAGTTTCCTGATCAAAGAAAACTCCGACAAAATTGTCCAGTCACACTTTTGCCTGCTCTTCCTATAGTCACGTTTTGTTTTTGCTGTTGTCCACAATGAAGAGTGGACTTGAATGTGTGTCATATAGCACAACAGAAAATGTGTGTCATTTCTAACCCTCACTTATTTTCACTTCAACACACAATAATTTATGCAAAAGGAACAAACATCCATATTCCATACCTCAATAATACAATTCAATTTGTCTGCTTACATCTTACAAGCTTTTAAGTTTGAAGCGAGATAAAATAGGTATACTTACTTTTTGATTATTTCCATGCGACTTAGGAAGAAAACTGCAAACGGGAGAGAAAAAACCTTGTAACAATAGAATCAAATTACCTTTCAAATTTTTACCAGGAAAATAGAAGAACAAATTATTTAGAATTGGCTTTATGCCTTTGCCTGTGCGTAGCTGTCGATGGCTCTCTCACTCTTTCCAGTGTTGCCAAATCCGCGATGTATCATTTAATACAGTGTACCTGTATTGGGTCAACTCCGAATCTCCGACTCCATACTCAAAATCTCAATGGGTAAAACAACGCAATAGGTAAATCAAAAAACGAAATCAAGATCTAAGATCTGTATAGATGGTTATCATCGAACTTCATTGGAGTTCGGTGATGGTTATTGGTTAAAAAAGCAAGAGGCTCCAACAGAACCAACAATTTTGATTAGGGATTCGAGAAAAAGAACTTCTGATACCAGTGCCGTCCCGCGGGGAGAGGGGGCAAAGGGATATGTGGACGCTGTTTAACAAAAGGGAACCAACTAAAATTTGTAAGCAAAATGAGTTATTAGTATCGTTGAAATGAGCGTAAAACGTAGAATTTTTCAAAATTGAGCCCCCGATTCAAAAATGTGTAGGTACTCACGTTGAAAAACGCTTATCAGTAAACGCAATGCCATATAGTTTCTTCATGGCTCTTGAACTTCGAATCACGTGTTCTCAAAAAGCGGATTTTGCTATTGCTGGTTGGTTCCCTTTTGCTGAACAGCGTCCATGTTGCCTGAGACCTCGCACCTATCAAAGCCTTGCGCGGCCTTGAAAATGTGCTTGGAAAAATTATCGCGAGGCTTTGAAAATACACTATTTAATAATATTAGCTGTACGAATGTATAATATCAGGCAAAGCTAGGAAGGTAGAGGGATTAATCCCTTTGATTTTGTAAATTGTGTATTGTGAAGATTGATATCGGTAGTATAGATAATTACATAGTTATTGAACTTAAACCGCTCAAACTGGGTAAGGTGCGCCTTGGCACGTCTTTTCGCAGAAAAAATTTTCTGCACTTTATGCCGAATTTTTGTCTTAGGCCTCGCGAAGTCACGGGACGGCATTGTCTAATACGTCTACTTTTTCGTTTGATGTAAGAAAAAATACTTACCCCAGAAATGAAAAAGCTTACATTGCTTTCCCCGGTACATTTTGGAAGTATACATGACAGTTTGCAAAATACTTGTCTGGTCAGTTGACATTACTATTTACACGACGGCGATGTGCAATAGGTGGCCAAGTGACAGCCACGTATACAACTTCATCGAATCCATTCGACGATATCGGCACCATTAACATACAAATATACAACGACTTCTCTGAGCAGAAAAATAGAAGCAGTACAGAGGTCCTCCAGTTTGAAACCATTCTCATCTGTTTCGGTGACAAGGCACTGACTCATTTCCAGCTGCCATATTATGAAATTAGACTTCATCACCAAAATTAAACACAATGAAAACGATATTTCTGAGTTATTAAAAAAATTATATATCCATGAAATTCATTAATACAAAAATGTACAAATGACATAGTTATAAGAAAAATATCAATGAATTATGATGAAAAACAATAATTAAATACGATACGAATGTAACTTTACAAAAGTTTCATAAAAAAATAAGTATAATCAGTCAAAACAACAAAAAAAAAAAAGTGATTAACTTATATAAAAAAATATATAGGTACCTATCAAAAAAAAATTAATAAAAATTTCAACGATAACACGTAATTCGGTAACAGAGTATTATTAAAACAGATACTGTGCACGGTCGTTCCGAAACGGAGGTTCTCCAACGAAGGTAAAATTAATTAAGAAAACGAACTGCACACAATATAAGTTAAAAACTAAGTTTACCACGGCAGTATATTATTCAACACACCCAATAATATAACGAGGTATAAGGTTAAACCATGAACAGAACACAACTATTTTTGTTCTAAGAATGACGAGACAACAATTTACAAAACCATACACAATAGTAACATAGTTAAATACGAGTACGTATGCATAATATATGACATGTGAATAAAAATTAATTTGCTAAATTCAAAAGTACACTTTTACAGAGTTTGCCTTTCCACCACCTTATTACACTAAAAAGAAATTAAATTATGTCAAATGAAAGTTAGATATTTTCAGTTTCCTTAAAACTTAGAAAAAAATAAAGGCAGTAAAGAGAGATTATCAAAAACTAATACGCTAAATATTCAAGTATAGATCAGGATATTTACAAAGTACCTGTTAAAAAAATATGTTTCAAGTCTTTAGGTATGAAAGCTTATTAATTGTGAAAGATTACACGCCTTTTTTGGTTTATGTTATTACTCATAAGCAGTCGAAATTAGAATACAAAAAAAAAAGTTGAGTATTCTATAATCAGGGCAGTGGGAAGGAGATCTTGTAGATACGGAGAACTTGAAAGTAAGAACTTTTACGTCGAAGGCAGCGCCACAGATGGAGACGACAAACTTTTAGCGTCAGTTTTCTTGGTGGTCAATAAGCCATGCTGTTGCTGTAGATGTTTCTTGAAATAGGATATATTACAAAGCACTTTGTTGCACAAATTGCATCTGGTTTTGCCATAATGTAAATGACAGTGAGCCCTGAGATTGCGCAAATGCTTATATGTGGCACCGCAGATGCTGCAAATGTAACGATGCCTCTGCTGCGAGAAGTCGACATTCGTATCTGATGACGTTGACTTCCGATTCGCAATAGTAACACCGCTTTCGTTTGTTACACTTTCGTTACCATCTGCGCCGTTGTTCAGTGAGCTTAACCAATGACCTGAGTTCATGAAAAGAAGATTGTAAGTTTTTGTAAAAAATGACAAAGGGCTGTATAACATCTCTACACCAACATCGTACAGCGATAGATCACTCGACGAAAATAACTAACTTGAAGATCAAGTTTTACCTTGTAAAGAATCCTGAGGCATGTCATTATCTGCAGCTCCATGAGAGGATTTACTAAGTAATTGATCTGTAATGAAAAACCACAAATTACTGATATCACCCAGTTATACTGACGAGGTCAGATTAGGTTCCTGCTTTGAATAATTATTCCAGAACTTCAAAAATAATCTACAGTTATCTCTCTAGTAAACTAATTTGAATCACAATGTAACTTGTATTTGACTTTCTCAGGTTTTCGATTTCGAAATAGTTACAGACGTCAATATATTTTCAAGAAAGGATATTACGAATTTCGTGGACTCCCATCTCCGGATATGACTAATCATGAAGTGATTAACGATAAGCGCGAATCAAACCAAACCATTAGTCCGTCTCCAGACCGAATTACGGTACAAATCTGCACCCAACCATTTACCGATCCCCAGAGAAGCCTCATTTACTGCTATCCAACTTACTCAGTTCCAAATGAGTCTTCGCGTAATTCTCGTCCATGGAAGTCATTTTAACTTTGTATTCTACGTTCTGTATTTCGCATTCCGGCAGACGATCTACTCGCGTCGAATCTTTCAACGCCGTGTCACCATGATACGATTCATCCAATTTCTCTACTTTAATTAGCGGCGGCACGGGAAAAATTTCGACTGACTGTTTGGTCTTGAAAGACAGCGGGGACCCTTCGTTATTGGCCACTCTTTGGATCGGCTTCATACTCGGCATCTGCTGGCGCCGTTGGTAGCCTTCGTCTTCATTCTCGGTTTTTCGCTTCTTTTTGACAGCCGTGTACTCGGGAGAAGGTTCAGCCGCGTTTCGATTAATCGGAATAATAGTTAATGGACCAGACGTGACTTCTTGCGGATAGCTGGGCTGCGCGTATTGCGAAGCATCGGACAGATTTTCATCTTCATCAACTTCTTCGTCGTCTATATTCTCGCTAACGTTTTCATCTTCGAAAGACTGGAACACAAAAGATCAATTAGGAGGTATCTGTGCATACTGTGATAATGTACTTGTTCGGGATGAAGAACTATTCAAAATCTGCAATTCTAACTTTTCTATGAACGGGTACAATGATTACATCACGCAGCTGTATCATAAACACTGTTCAAGAACCACTGATTTTATTTTAAAATGTCTGATTACCTAACCAGAACGATACGTTGAAACTACATAAATAAATCATAATTGGTAGTTACCTCAGAATCTTGATTCCCATGTCCGTCATCGGCAGATCCAAAATTATTATCAGTCAGTCCCTTCACTTCCAACAGCTTGGCAGTAGCTAAAAATGATGCTAACTGATCTTGCATAACATTCACCTCGCCTTGGTAAATGAAGTCAATAAGAGCTCGTAAATCGTAGAAGCGAACATTCCTAAATACAACAATGGGATGTTGACACGGATTATCCTGAAAACAGAAAATGTTTCCTTCAGCATACCTTTCTACACCAAGTGGAACAGCTCCAAGATTTCTACATACTTTGAAAAGATCTTTGAAGTAAGAACTACATGCAGATAGTAACATCTTATGCGCCTTGATTTTGTATCCCTCGCAGCTCAACGTCACATCGACGAGGTTTTCTTCACTGCGTAACATTTCAAACGCGTCCATGATATGACTCAAGTAGTTATTCCACTTTAACGAGAATAGCTGACTGGAATTATCCATGATTTCAACTGTAAAATGTGATTCAATATTAAACAAAGGGATGCCACAAATTCATTTTTAGACTATATAGGAATTGAAGATTTTTGAGATCGAAGCACAAATCAATTTTAGTACACACAATCTTACTACAGAGGGAGCATTACATTTGAAAACAAGAGTTCTCACAATCACATTTAAGAATTCGTTCTTTTATCGATACCCAATAACGTTGTCAACAGATGAACGAATAAGTCTAAGGCTACTGCTCTTCAGTTTAAGAATATGAAAATTCAAAAATTACTACATTCCTCAAGTTTCATTCATTTGTTATCACGTATCAGATACATGATTCACAGGTAAACACCAATTAACCATAAGAAATATTTAGCACTATTACTTAGTTGCGAAATCCGAAGACAATGCTAAAATGAGAATAACTGTGTTCGTAAGTGAAGACGAATACTTCAGTTTTGTGTCAAATGAAATTTAGAAAATTTAGAAACTTGTCACGAGAATTCAGCAGAACACAAGAATTGGCACTACAATGTTGACAAACTGTTGCAAAAGAGAACATTTTACGAAGCGACGGCAAACGAACATTTCAAGACAAATAACATTTTCTGCAAAAAAAAATAGGTAAGTTCACAATACACATTACACAAAAATCTATTTAAAAATATACGTAAATGTAAAATCATAAAATAATACATAAACACATGACGTCAAAATAAAATCGGGGTCTCGATTTCCATCACTCGGAATCAGTCAGTGAACTCCACAGAAAACAAAAAACACATACCATTGACCATAGAATCACAGTCCGACAATGCAACTCTGCTCTCTGCTGTATTGAAAAGTGTCGAACGGCTACCTGAGCGCTAATGTCATACATGGTTGGAATCTTGGAAAGATCGAATGATCCGAAAGAATACATACGACCTCTCTCGGTCTCCTTCAGTTGCTGCCATCTATCGGGTACTAATATGAATATTCCGTCTTTCCGTCTCGGTTACGAATGCAACATAAGAAGATGAAAATAAACGATTCTTTTCTGGCGTATATTTGTTTTGTCGCTCGGACGTTGCTACTCTGCCTCTTTTTCAGCTTCAAAGTTCTAACAGGTTATGGGCCCAGTCCCGCTAGGGCTCTATAGTTTCACCTGGGTATACTAAGCCGCCATTTTGGTTCATACTGCGCCCGTGGATGCCGAATCCGACTATGCGGAGCGTAACGCGTAGTCAATTCGGCTTCGACGGGCGCAGTATGAACCAAAATGGTGGCTTAGTATACCCAGGTGAAACTATAGAGCCCTAGTCCCGCCTGTATTGTGCTAGCATTTATTCGAACAGAGAAGCAAGTAGAAGTAACTCAAAAACTTGTAGTCGAAAGATTTTATTTAAAATTCGAAAAGAAAAATAAAACAGTGAAAACTCGCTCGCGAAAATTGTTGCGTTGCTTGCGAAAATGAGTTCATCATCGATCATCGTCACTGGCTATTGGACTTTCTTTCCCTCAACTTGGCTCCAAAACCGAATTCTACCAGGAATGGTGCTGACGGACCCGAGCACTGCTCCGAAATGAGGGGTGTCTCGATGTGTTGGAAACACCTCAACCAAACACCGAAAAGGAGAAAGCTGAGTGGTTAGCCTAGGCAGCAGGTTTGATCATTAAGCATATCAGTGCGTACGCATTAAATCTCGTTAGCGAACAGGACTCTGCTTCGCAAATCTGGCACGCTTTAAAAGCTGGCTACGAAAATAAAAGCCCGGCAAATCAACTCCATCTTTTCGGACGCCTGATGTAGCTGAAGCTTGTAGATGATGATATTCTACAATATTTTGAAAAATTTGATAAAATAATAAATGAGATGAAATCAGCTGGGATAGCTGCGACTTCGGATGAACAGTTCCTATCTGTGCTGCTCCGCTCCATGAGCACTAAATTTAATATTGCAGTAACGGCCATTTCAATTATGAGCACAGAAGAATTGAAAGTCGAAAAAGTAAAATCAAACTTGAGAAACCACAGCCTCAACTTTCCAGTCAAAGAGGAACCAAAGGTCTTTATGGCAACTGCCGACAACAAAGATCATCGCCAACGAGGTCGTGGTCGAGGGGCCAGGAATGGTATCTACAGACGTGGTCGAGGCCGCACCAATCGTTACCAATCGTGAAGGCCGAGGAGGAAATTCAAAACGTGGGCGCGGAACCTTTGGAAGAAGCTATGGACGATCATCCCGCTACTGCACGTGGTGCTCCAAACCAGGCCATACCTACGACGAGTGTTGTATCCTCCAAAAACATTGGGAGCAGAAGGCGGCTCAGCATCAACAATCGAACTATGTCCAAACACTCACGGGTCAAGTCAACACTGTAACTACCGGAGAACCAGGGGATGACTTCGGTTTCTTTGGTATGGTTACTGGCTACTCAGGAGGTGTTCTCTCCCTTGGAGAAAAATACCATGTTTTATATCGACACAGGCAGTACAGAATTTATTGAATAAACGATTCTTTCTGGCGTATATTTGTTTTGTCGCTTGGACGTTGCTACTCTGCCTCTTTTTCAGCTTCAAAGTTTTAACATGAATCAGGATCCAGATCATAAATTTGATTCGCGATCAAACGATCAGCAACAGTTTTTGGGCTTTTGCCAAAATGATGCGACTTGCCGACAGGGAAAATGTACCTAAACGAGGATGCGAATTCATGTAGTTATGGCCCTTTTTATTGAAACATAATCGAGTAATTTTTACAGTGTTCCCCAGCGAACATTCAAAAAATGGCAATACCAGAAACTGATTATTATTATAGTGATGTTCGCTCTAGGCCACTGGCCTGAATTATTAAATATGATATGATGTTTGACAGTAGGAAACCAAATGATCATGATTCCTTTTTCGACTTCAAGTTTCATAGATCAGAGTTGTTAGTTGAGGTGAAACTATAAATAATAATATTGCCACAAGTGAAAACGGGGAAACAGGAATCGAGAACAGAATTCTTATTTTACAGCAATTCTAGAGTTTCTGTTCAAAACTAACAGCAGTTAATATGGCCATAAAATTTGGTAGATATAATTTTAAAATCCATATTTTTCAGAACATCTTAAAAAATCGGAGGAACTTTATAGATGCTCGGCATTATACATGTTCGAATGTAACAAATTCTTTCCTTCAAATAACATTAATACATTTTTTGCTTTCATACAACTGAAGATGGTTACAATAAAATACAAAATAAATAAAAAAACTACAAAGTAATAAACATGCAATAATACAAAAAAAAATATATATATATTATATAAAATTATGAATTTGATAAGTTATTGAGATTTTCTGGAATCAGACTTACGACGCCTACTGCGAACTTCTTGTCTTGTGCTAGTATACTCAAACCATAAAATATTTGGAATCAGTGTAGTGTCACGTATCAACAGCATTTCCGAAATTTTCCTGCGTTGAAACATTAATGCTCTAATTAATATCATTATACTACTCGAATAACTATGTATAATTCGTCGATTTTCCTCCAGCTATCATCAATTATATCCGTAGCTGGGAACAACTTCTGAGTTGAACACTGAAATGAATCAAATAGGCAGTGTAGAAAAGAGCCTACGTTATTATGGGAATATGGTCCATCAGATCTTCTAATTCGAGGGATAAGTCTTTTAGACTGAGGTGATCTACGAGTATATGCCGCCCGACAGCGTGAGTAGGGTGATATGAGAGCAATTCTAGTATACCGAAAGCTCGAGTTTTTTCAACCTCAGATATTTCAAAAAGTAACTTGCGCTCTTTTTCCGCGCTCAGCATGCAATACCCGTAAACTTATTCTGACTCATCAATTCACCCAATGAGTTGAGGATTATGTAAGTAGCCTCATCAGTTTACTAAATGAATTGGTAACTCATCAACTCATGAAGTCTACTTATCTTATAAAAGAGCTGAATTGCAGCTCCCATCCTTGCGCATGTTAAAAGACTAATTCATTCCAAAGTGAGTTTTCTTCCACACGAGTGACATACCGCAAATATGGATGCTTACAAAGATACAGGTGTTACCACAGGAGTACAGGATTGGGAAGGATTCGGCTTAGACCTAGATTTTTTGGTTAGCTGAAAGGAGCTAAATGCCAATGGTCTCATTTAAGGGGTTGAAATTTTTGAAATCTCTGGAAGTTCATAAAATGGTTCTGTGCGTGGCAGATCAGAAAGAGTATGTATCTCAATATAATAAATTCGGTAAGAGATTCACCATTCAAACAAATCAGTATTCTCTCACTGATATCAAATAGTTTAACTTCAAAAAAGTACAACATACCAAGAGGCAATGACTGGATAAAATTGAGTAAATACGTGCTGGGTAAGTAAGAACCAGATACAAGCAAATAAAGCTCCAACAAGAACACCACATATAACTTGTTCCACAGTATGATACCGTAAATATATCCTGAAATCAAAACATTTACAATGTCGTTCAAAATAAATAAATACCAGGCGATAAAGATGCGATAACTGTTCGCAAATTCAAAGCAATAGTAACTATTGTGTTTAGTTGTGTTGTGTTGGATGGAATAAACGTAGTTATTTCTTTGATCGTGCATTTTCTGTGCCACTATCGTTACAATATATATTCTCTGAAAATTATCTATGCCCTAAATCACTAAAGAATAAGACCAAAATGTACCTGCTAATGCAAACAAGAATCGCCCACACAAAGAATGCAACGACAATTAAAGACTTCCAAAGGTATGTAATAAAATCGGTCTTGATGTAATTCGTTCTGAAAATGAAAGAAAGCAAATCACACAATGTCATACTAATCAAAATGAGGAATATTGTTACAGGCTTCATGCTCGTACCAAAGTGGTCATAAAAGCGATTGGGCAATAAAAATATAAATGAATTGACCATAAAAGTCTTAACTTGATAATATACCTCTCAACATTCGGTTTCTAGACAATGTAAAAAGTCAGAATTACACACATTATTAAGGAAACGAAAGGAGTAATTAAAAACTCAACCTAAAAAATATGAAGAAAAACATGTACGTCGATAGATACCACATAAACTGAGCGTGAGTAGAAGGCATTCCATATTCACTGTATAAACTGTCCAGAGGTCGTACCATCGGCCGACGTTCTGCAATGACAAGTTTCAGTACGGTTGACAATATATCATTGACTAACAAACCAATGAAAAAGGTAATCTGAAACAATAAAAGAATACATGTAATCAAACACTGAATTTCTGAACAGTCCGTCCACACAGAGAAGCGACAGATAGAAGTTTGTTATACGAATCGATTATAACTTTAATACAGTAAAAACTACTTTTTACAGTGTGTAAATCTCTTCTGAAGACAATGAGTGCTAGAAATCCACAGATGATCCCTAAAGGTGATAGACTGACTAGTGCTGAGATTTTTCCGATCAAATCCTCTGGAACAAGCAAAAAATAGAAGTGATGTATCACTCATTCTACAATATAAGTAACGAAATATTCGTAATTACGAAAGGTAAATTAAATTACTCGAACGTACAACGCACAATCTTTACACCGGCATGAATGTTTACCTTTCGGGTACTCGACGTAGGATATTTTCAGGGGAACCCATTCGATATCTGAAGTGTCACCAGACATGATGACAAAAGTGGAAAAAATGCCGTACTCCGCTGATTGTCTAATTGAAAGTTTAAAAAAATGTACTCGGCGAAAGAAGCCTTCGCAAGGTGTTATCAATGGTTAGAAATTCGAAATCAAAGGCATAACACGATAAAGAGATTAAAGAACAGCATAGAACTTATAAAAAAACAAGAGTGAACTCTCAAAATGCAAAAATTCCCTTTTCTGTCTTTTCTTTCCCTTTCATCTGTGACCCGTGAGCTTACCTTCTATCTAACGTAAGCCCGCATGAGTCAACAGTCTATCCCGTAGAAGATCAATGGATCAAAAGGTTGTTAATTGTTATCAATCGTCTTGGTCGTTTGCGAAACCAACGTACCGGTATTTGATTTACGGTGATCATGAGAATTGTGCATGCTGTAGCTTCTGTTGGGACCTCGCTTGGAAATAAAGAATCCACGGAGTTGAACTACTAATCTGGCCCTGAATTCTGGAACCAAGTTGAAAAGTTGACCATTGACCGCACGTAACGACTGAAGTTTCCTAGCATATTCAGCTATCAGGTATCAGAACAATCTTACCGAAAACCGTTAATGAGGCCTTTACAATGCATGCACATTTTAAACTAAACCCAGATGTAATCATAGGTTTGCCAGGTTTTCGATATCCGTTTTCAGTCTGTTAACTTTGTTCGAACATTTCGAAGTCGAATGCTGTGTCCCAGGCCTTCTGTCGGTTTCCATGTTCTCTCCGCAAAATGACTCAAACAACGAAATCCAGTCTAAGTTTCAAAGTGCTTGCCGAATGCAGTGTCACCAGAGCAAGAACTGGCGTTATGAGTCTCACTCATTACGATGTTGAAACCCCTGTATTCATGCCTGTTGGTACACAGGTAATGTACTGCAAAGGCTGATGTAATACGTGTGAAAAAATGATAAAACTATTTCTTGAATTTTCTATTCTTTGAATTAATGGGTCCTCAATACTCAACTTACAGGGTACTATAAAAGGATTGTTACCTGATCAGTTGGAGCGACTAGATTGTCAAATTATTTTAGGAAATACGTATCACTTGGGTGTAAGGCCGGTAAGAAGTAAATGTTATCGAAAAAATTCAATCAATAATGTAAGGATAATCTGTACCTTTGTTATTCTTTTAGGGACCTGCATTACTGAAGAAGGCCGGTGGACTTCACAAATTCATGGGTTGGAAGCGAGCTCTCTTAACTGACTCCGGAGGTTTTCAAATGGTATCCTTACTCAGCTTAGCCGAAATAACTGAACATGGCGTAAAATTCCGGTCTCCGTACGGAGGTGAGTACCCACCAGTCCATACATTTCGAAAAGTCGCCAGGTACCTCAAGATAAACGATTATTCATGTTGGCTCGTGTTTCAGCTGCTGAGTGTATGCTAACGCCGGAAGAAAGCATTAGAATACAAAACGCTATCGGTGCTGACATTATTATGCAACTAGACGATGTAGTAAAAACCACAATGACTGGTCCACGCGTTGAAGAATCAATTTATCGGTATGGCAGCCATTCTGTAATCCTCAAACTGCGGTTTATTGGAACACTGATGTTCACAAGTTCAATTTTTATTACAGTACTGGGCGATGGTTGGACAGATGTTTAGCGGCTCATGAACGCTCCCACGATCAAGCAGTATTTCCTATCTGTCAGGGTACTATTGATGAACGGATGCGTCGAATTAGCACTTGTATGCATATTGAAAAAGATGTCCGAGGGTACGCAGTTGGCGGTCTCAGGTACATGGATTTTAATGATTTTTGTTATTAAAAAAATGAGCACAACTGCTTTTGTACCTCAAGTTCCTCAAAACATTTTTGTTGACATGTAGTGGCGGAGAGACAAAGAGCGATTTCTGGAAAATGGTTTTTCTGTCTACCGAAATGTTGCCCAAAGATAAACCGCGGTATTTGATGGGCGTGGGATTTGCCGTTGATATAGTCGTGTGTTGTGCTTTGGGCATTGACATGTATGATTGTGTTTTTCCTACTAGGACTGCTGTAAGTAACTCAGTAATGTGTTTAAATAGTGGAATCGTATTAAGAGACATTATTATGTATTTCAAGGTATGGCGTTATTTCAGAGATTCGGCTGTGCTTTAGTTCCGACGGGTCAAATTAATTTGAAGTTGGCCAAGTATAAATTCGACTTTGAACCCATCAGTAATGACTGCGAATGCTCTACCTGCAAACGATACAATCGAGCTTATCTGCATTCAATTGTTACGTTTGAAACTACTGCTTGCCATTTACTTAGTGTCCATAATATTCACTACCAGGTTGGTTGTCGTATGCAATAGAATTTCATATGATTATTATGAGTACTTTATTACTTTATTCCTGTGTTATGTGTACCCAGATGTCATTGATGAAGTCGATCCGAAACAGCATCAAAGATCAAACGTTTCCGCAATTTGTAAAAGACTTCATGGCAAAAGCGCACGTCGACTTACCATACCCTCAGTGGGTAGTCGACGCACTTGAAGCGGTTAATATAACGTTAATCCCGAAATCGTAGCTATGAAGAACGACATTTTCTGCAGAACTTGTATTTTTTAATTATCAGATACTGTATGTTTCTCCAAGAACGTTAGATTGAAGCCTGAGAAATTTCTCGTAATATCACTCTTTAACACCAAATCGAAGAATTTTTAATATTGTCTCTACGAAGATCGAATTCAAGTTTGAAAAAACTCACATATTTCTATATTATACATTTATGTTTGTATGTAAAAGGCTCAGATCCAGAAGTTGTCTTGTGGCATTTCTGGATAGCAAAGTTTGCCATACCATTTTCATGAAATTCCGATGCGAAATGCAGTATTAGGCACTATACTAATTGGAAATGGTTGTTGACTACCTTAGGGCGTGGGGTTACCATTCATTCTGATGTATCAGCCCATTTCCTGATTTAGCGCAAAGGAAAAGTATATCCTTCCTGATTTTTTTCTTGACTGTAAAAATTTTTTTCTCCAATTTTCCTTTCAAATACGATGTTTTGCGTATTTTAACCGGTATTATTAAATCCGAAACAGACTGTAGTCTTATCCTCATAGCAGTAACTGTCAAGTGTTAAATAATCCTGTATCCAAGGAAACGGATAAGTTAACTGTATGAATCAAATTATACAACTTTATCCATAACTGCTGATCAAATAAATCAAGTACTGTAACCATAATTATGGTCATTAACCTAGGTTTTCTTGAGAAAACCTGTATCTCAATGGTTAAATAATTGTGAAATAATGGAAATCGATAACATATTCCGAACTGTCAACTATATATGTAATAGACCTCAGATAATGAACATAACCAACACATCAAGAAAGCGTACCATCAACAATGGTAACCATGAAGAACAGTCAACAAGCCTTATTGACTACTGTGATTTTCATATCTTCCATTCAATTTTGTAGGTACTTAGAATTCCAACAATTATCATTAACCTAATGATTGTTAGTAATTTCTGTTGAATACAATATTGAGTTTGAATTGCCTTATTAATTTTTATGGCAGGCTGAAATATGTACTGGCTTTATTCATCTAGTAATCTACAGATATGGCGAGCGGCATAGGCCTTTCAATGTTCCAAGACATTCTAATCCTCGATTGCATCTATCATCCAATAGTAGGAACTGAAATAAAACTGTTCGCAATTCGGAGCTTTTTAGTTCCCGCATACTTATTATATTTGTCATTCGTCATTACAGAAATGTACTTTAGTTTTGAAAATATGAAAACTTAGTACTGAAATTGAGTAAAATGTCAGGTTCTGTTTCGTATTCAGGTTGCTACATTTGGTTGATCGGTATTCTGTAGTTACCCCTTCGGAATCATAAATTCAACTGAAAAAAGAGAACCCACTGATAGTCAGTAATGGCTTATGTCTTATACCTTAAATGTTCGTCGGTGATTGGACCCTAAACCGGGGGATAATGGACCTGTGATTACTGTGAAATAATAAAATAACGAAAATAATATATAGGTATAGGTAATAATATAAAAATATTGTCATTTTGAGTTGTGAAGTAATGCAGATCGTGCCTCAGCTTACCCTATTTTTTCCCGCGAACGATTCACTGCCTTATCAGTTTTCAAGTTGAAATCTGTTCGTCTTCTTTTTTATCTCCAAATCTTCATTGATCGCGCCGTAAAAATACGAAGCTGACTAGAGTCTTCTTGGGTAATGAAAGTCGTGCGGCGATCGACGAAACACTGTGTGCTTCCAAAGTGCAGCCGTCTTTCAATTTGGAACGCGAATGACATGTGAAACTGCAATTAAAATGCCTGGTAGAACTATAACATTTGTCACTGGTAATCAGAAGAAATTACAAGAATTTGTTAGCATTTTAGGTCCAAATATCAATTTTAATGTAAGATACGTTATTATCTTACAAAATTCAACTTTACATTCCTGCTGGAAGTAAGTCAGTGTTTTTCGTAATTCATCTCTTATACGTGTTTAATTTTATTTTTAGTTCAAGAATAGTGATATAGACCTTGCCGAATACCAAGGAGAAATAGATGACATTTGCATCCGAAAATGCGAAGATGCCTTGAAACTTCTGAACACACCCGTCATTGTTGAAGACACAAGCCTATGTTTTAGTGCTCTGGGAGGACTTCCAGGTAGGTACTTCCGAATTCGAGCCGTGAAAATACTTCTGTGTCTTTCTTACATTCAAAAACTTCACGATGCTTGGAGAAAGGTGTGACAATTTGAGATAGAGGCGGTGGAGCCCAATAGTGATACACTGAGAGTCGTAGCATGTATTATATCCTTTCATGCTTTTCCCCCTTGTTTGTCTGTTTGGCCATAAAAGATAAAACTGGGTACAGATTCTCTGATGTCTCTAATGCCGTATTGTCTCCATCAGGTCCTTACATAAAATGGTTTCTGGAGAAAATAGGACCAGAAGGTTTGTGCAAAATGCTGGCCGGTTTTGATGATAAAAGCTGCACCGCTGTATGCACCATTGGTTACGCTGAAAAACCGGGCGTTGTCAAGCTTTTCCATGGTAAAACCGAAGGAACCATAGTTGAACCTCGAGGTACAAACGGTTTCGGCTGGGATCGTTGTTTCTTACCAGTCGGTTGCACTGAAACCTATGCTGAAATGTTACCGGAAGCGAAAAATCAAATCTCCCATAGGCATAAAGCTGTCTTCAAGTTGAAGAGCTATTTCGAAACTTTGGCAGCGTGAATTAAATGTGATCTAGTAGTTGTAGCAAAAATCCAAATAATTAAATTCCTGATGCTCATTTACGCGCCCAGTTCTTATTTCTTAGGCGCCCACGATGCCGTAGAAAATATCGAAATGTGTCGCCAAACATGGATTTAGATCAAAATGAGTTTAGCAAACTGAATATCAAATTGATCAGAAATTTTGTACTCTGTTTAAACTGTCCATTGAAAACAATGTGTTGGGTAATTTTTTGATTGATGCATGAGGTAAAATTCATTGATCCATACGCATCATCAGTAACGCGTTGCGGATAGCAAATGATGAAATGATCGTGTATAATATTGCGTAGGTGCCTGCGCTACCTTATCAAGTTGGAATTTGAGACCAATATAAAGAAATAAAACGGTATAAATACCTGTTGTCATGGGGAATGATAAGAACTTGCCAGGCTATTTATTGTTTAGGTTCACGTATACTAACTTTGATGTAAGACTCGTTTATACCCATTTAAATTCTTTCACGTGAGTACCTGTACTTACTATTTTCACCTTTCATATTCCCTGATAATTTTTAATAATAAATAAGCCGTTTCAAGTCACAAGCAAATATGTAGACCTTGCCGAATATCGAAGCAATAAATGACACTTGCCTCCAAAAATGCGAAGATGCTCAGACGGTTATGCTCGCTGCGCCGGTTACTGTAAAAAATGGAAGTTTGTGCATGAATGCACTCAGTGGGCTTCCAGGGTTTTGATCACAGGCTTTATCACGCATAACAGTTCTAATACCTATGTCAATCTTAACACGATAACTTTTTTCTTCACTAGATCCACACTGATGGTTCCTATAGGAAATAGGACCGGGGGTTTGTATAAACTGTCCAGTTGTTTTCCTGAGATTAAGGTGTACCTCTATCTAGTCGCTATCGAGGGGAATATCGTTCACCTTAGAGGTCTAAAAAAATTGTAATTGCTCCTTAGTTTACCGGTTCGTACGCATTTTATATGGTGGCATCAATTTTATCCTCGCGTTCTCGATATAAAGCAGTTTTCGAGTTGAAAAACTACCCCAGTAAACTAGCCGCAAATATGAGTATAGTATGTTTTAATAACTTTAAATACAAATTCAAGAGACAATGTTGATTTAATATTCGTTAGAAGAAGGAAAAGGGACGAAAGTAATAGGAAAAAACAACAAATTGGATAACGTAACAAGCAAAAAAGATATTAATAATATAGATTTAATGATCATTAGCATTATTTGTCCACGATCATATACTCGTATCATTTTATTACCACGTTGGACCTGCCATTCTTGAGAGTAATTATAATAAGTACTTGTTCTCAACTGAAAGATCGATTTCGCCGATACGAAGAAAACTAACTGAATTTGGAAAAAAGCCTATAGTGGGGGAACATCGAGACGTAATTGAAAGCAACCAACCATCCGCAGCAAGTGACTGAAAATAAGTCAACATAACTACACCCGATTCTTAATACGATCGGATTTCAGACATTAAAATAAGAACATCGTATAAAACATTTAACAATGAGTAAAAATATACTTCAGTACGAATGTACCCAATTGCCCATGTGGCACGTTCGTAATTCGCCTCACTTATCGTCTACGATACTATCGAAGTACACATATGTACATGATTTACTTACGAAAGGAATGTTATAGCGATAAAGTGATGTTATAAAATAAAATAAAAATAGACGGAAAGGACATACAACGAATGACAATCATCACGCGCACATCTTTCACATTAATCAGTAATCCGGTGAGAAATTCGCGCAAAATAAATGGAAATCAGGAGATCATCGGGTATCAAAAGTGTAGAACTTCGATGTATACTTTCGGAACTTTCCCTTTACGATTGCCTTTTTCGCCGTACATGTAGTCTGGATCCAAATCTGGCATTTCTTCGACCGTTATTTCCTGTGAACAGTTACACAACCATGAGACTACCGACTTTTTCAGACAGGCTGGCTTTTGTAAAATGGCTGTCAGATTTTAAGAATCCCGTACACCCAGTTCGTAAAAAGTATTGAAGATAACTCATTGACTTTCACTTGTTCAGTAGTGAATCCTGTAGACAGTTAGTAAATTCAATATTCCACACTCAACATAACATTTCTACTAGTTTTGTTTGAAAATATCATCTCTAGGTAACATGGACAAAAATAAACATAACGCACGCGAGAAAGTTAAAATTTTTCGTCAAACGGTGAGGCCATATTTTATCTACATTACATTTCTGCTATAGCACGGCATTCTAACGCAAATGATATGTGGGAGTCAATGGCGGGAAGAGACCCAAACCTGTAGGTTTAGGTCTTCTCTTCAGGGTGTATCCACATTGATATACGTTGAAATCTTATACCCCCTACTACATAACAATTTTGAGATAAACTAAAGTTAAAAATGTTGTCAATATGCAGCAGTTGTTACACTCTATGATAACATTTTTTAAAGAATAACGCAGAACTTACTTCGTCAGCAGTCAAATCGAGCTCGGACGGCGTTCTCGCTGAGTAGTCGCAGATTACCTTAGCTTTCATTTTTTTTGGCGAACGGTCATTGACGATGACGAAAGAATCCGAGGAGGTTTTACTTTGCTGATAATCATTACACTGTCCAGGATTGGACATGCTATTAAAGAAATAAGCATTAGATACTACTAAATACATTCACTAACTACACGCTACGCTTTGAAAGAGTGATATCGATTCTAATTCCTAAGTAAGGTGTCACAGCCTTCAAATTTATTTAACGAACTCGAGAAATACGTGAAAAAGCATTTCTATCAAAAAAATGATAAAACATTCCTCATATGACATACACTATGCAGTCAGCAAATAATATAATAAGTACACAAGCTCGCTTTTTTTCAACACAGACTTTTCAAAATCAAAACTCATTTTTTCTTAGTTGCCTTCGATTAAAGAGCAATGAACTCACAGCTGATCAACAATTTTGATTACCAGCATCTAACAAGCAGCTTTACGGTTCAAACTCAGACAGACAAGGATACTGAAGCAATCATAGCATTATATATGTATACTGATCAGTAAAACCCATCGAGGAACTGAAGACTAAAACATACGACTCTTAGCACTGATTACAACTTTGGAAACGAATTAAATTACAATAAATGCTAACCAAAAAGCAACAACAAGAATTTAAAGAAATCAAACAAAATTTTCTAAGATAACGATATAGAATTGTCAACAACGCTATAGAGGAATATCAACGCTATGAGACGATAAGTCAATATCTTCACTCAAAACCCTGGTAACGGGCTTATATTCTCCCGAGCTGCATGAAACAACGATTTTACATTAATTTTCAGTGCGATACGATATTCTGAGAACAAGTTGACAAATAAACAATACTAGTTCTACTGGGATTTTGTCTATATAGTTTCCTGATTTCCAGAAACATAAGAAACTTGATAAGATTTACAATGTGAGGAGAAAGCATCACCAACGTTCACCGTGGACAAACGAGAATAAGATCATAGATGTAGATATATTCTATTTCAATTCTAGTCTCGAGTGATAAGTATCTACGAACAGTCAACATTGAAAACTGAATAGTAAAGGTTCCTATTACTGTTTTGCACAAATAAAGGTGAAATATTCTGAAAGTACCCCTCAAAAATTGAAAAATTATATGAGCGAAAGGATATTCAGTATTATTTTGATACGCGTGAGCTTCCCATGAGGCCCCTCCACTCCAGATTAGCTATTTGCACTCACAGTAAGAAGTTTTGCTCTTCATTCTACTGGTACAGACAAATCAACAGTTATGTATGTCACTACATTAGTTTGGAGTTGATGCACAATTTTTGAATCAAAATCGTTCGAGTTGAATTGTACTTCTTGTGAATAGTGAATACTGGAAACTGAACAGTAACAATAGTTCTTCTATTGTTCAGGAGTTGAAGAGTTGACCATTGACTTAAGGGTTAAAGTTCATAGGTTCACCGATCAGTCCACTGAAAGTTATTATAAGCTAGAGGGTCAATAGTTATAATGTATTATACTGTAAATGTTTTTCAATTTCAAGTTCCCCTCCAATCACACATCTTGGAATAGTTCCGGTAGGGGTCCATAAACTCACATAGGTATAATCGATCTGTCATTTTGTCAGTTAAAAAATCTATCCCTATTTTAAGAACTTCCAACTTCGAAATTTTTCTGACTGGCATTATGCGATCAAAATGGCAGATCGATTATACCTATGTGAACGTATACAGTTCTGATTCCAGCACATTTATGCATTTCTTTTCATTCCACGTTGAATAATTGAAAGTTTACTTCACTTGCTCTACATAAAATATCAGAAAGATTTATAGTCTCCATTTTCACCAAAACCATATCAAGTTTCCGATGCTTAAATACATTTCAATATTGGACATTTTTGAATCAGTAAAATGAATATACCTCATCGGTTTGCACTAATAAAACTGATCACAACGCATGGTAATCCACAGTGAAAGTTTGTATCTAAATTCTGTAGTCTGCACTCGGTATGCTCACAGATGGTCTTCTAAATCTCAACAAAACTCACGCAATGCCACTCCCGCTGACTCAGTTAAACCATGGAAACGTCGCCCACCTTACATGACACCAACGTATATACAATAACAAAACGTACTTAGCCAGTTCCTTTTGCAGTTCTTGCATCCGTTGATGACAGGCTGCGAAGTACTGGGTCTGGGCACTAACGAACTCATGAAGACAGCGTAAATGACCCGCGTGAGAACTGCTCACGCCTTCGAGGAGTAGCTTCGTAATTTCGGCCTGTCTATCGAATTCAGACTGGGCCCTCCTCAAATCATGTTCCGCCTTCAAACATAACACAAATTATGACATGAATCAATAATGAATATACGAAAATCGTTATATAAGCGTATCATACAAGCCAGCTACAACAAAACACGATTACTTCTGACGTGAATGATCGTCTTCTGTTGCTTTCGATACCAAAAGCAGCGCGATCAAGTCAAAATTCTAATTTATATTACTTTTTGTACGCATTGAGTCAGCAAACGCAGAAACACGAGAGTTAGAGAAGCAATTTATGAACTAAATACGTTTCATGATGAAATTTACTAAAAGTAGGTGGAGTTACTTAATGAAGCAAACTATAAATGCATTATGTAATGTATTGATGAACTAGGGCCTACAAAGGTAATATGGGGAACTTCATATACAGATCAATACGAGATAAATTCCCTCAGTCAAACTTGGAACACTAGTCAGCTAACAACCTATAGTTCAAATTCACCAACGACAATTTCGCCATTATCTTTATTTGAATGGCGAGAGGTACTCGCATTTCAACGGTAAATTCAGGGAGAGGGGAACTTTAAAGAAGTTGAAGATTCAAGATCTTCTACCACATTAGGTAAGTGCCAAGGCACTTTTCCGATTAGAATTCCTCTTCCTCTTAAAAGTTAGGTAGAAAACAAGAAAACTTCGACCGATTTCATCAGAATTATACAACTATCATCCAGACTACTTTTATTTCAATTCGCAAGTGATTTACTTGTGACAAGTTAAATGATCAGGCTTCGAGTACGATGCAGTTATTAAGAACATCGTTGAAATTCTTTCAACGTATTTTTAGAACCGCGCAAGCGTTCAGATTGTTTCTCGAAGACGGTCTATTGTTGCTTCTAAAATCGAACTCGTAATACGAACTGAATAAAAATAAAACGAATCTAAAAACGATTTCCGCAAGGTGAATAACTGATCATGTTAAAGGACTCATTCCCCTCCAATGGAAAATCGATTACACTTAGTCACATCACGCTTACGCATTCGGTATATGAATAGCCAACTGAACTACCCTAACAAATCAACTACTACTACGCAGCAATTATATCGAAAAATTACCAACAAGAAGTTTTATACCTCCATCAACATCATTTCGGGAGTTATTCCATCTTTCTATGTTGTATGCGTGAAATTAAAAAACACCGACTGTCAATGCAACAGTATACTAGAGGAAATTAACAATAAGTTCAGAATGTATATTCGTACGGTAATCTGTCAACTATACTAGATCTACATGCATTAATGAACATAGCCCCAAGCTTCATGACGACTCTCGCCTCGCTCGCACTGGTCCCTGCATCATTTGACTGCCTGTTTGTCTACCACTTCTGCCCGTTAGGGGCGAAGATCATATTATGTTTTAGTTGGAGTTCAGCTTTCGTTTTTACATTAAACAAAGCTGCACGATACTGGTTGTCAGTCACTTCAGGTCAAATGAGGTTCACATCTATTTAGTTAGAGTTCCTTCCCAGGAGAAGTGGGTGGCATAAACAGACAAGATCCAGACATGAAAAGACATTAAAGAGATACTAAAGCATAATAATTGAAAAATTCTTCAGCGTCTTATTCAAGACTTGTCTGATTATGGTAATTAATAATGATGAGTTTTTAAACTCGTGTAATATATAGACACAAGACGATATAATTTAAAAAACCATCAGACGTAGTAAAGACATAAGATAAAAAGTCAATTCTGCCATTTGACATACCTAATAATTTATTGTTCATTAGGCCTTTTGGTCTTATCAGCAAGATAACAACAGTTTATTCTCGCAAAGAGGGAGGTAATCAGATTTTTAATATACAGAGATTTCCGAAGGGGGAGGGGGTGCTAAAGCCCCACAATTTTAATACATTTTGAAATACGTGACTTATGGGAACAATTTGCTCTCTTTCCAGAAAGGGGGAGGAAATACGGGGAAACAAAATTCTTAGGAGGCAAACCCACCGGTAAATCCACCACTGCTGCTAGCCTCGTCGCTGAAGGGGCACATGAATTTCAAAATTCAAGTGATAGAAGTACGGCAATGCAGCCAGAATACTTCAGGCATTGTAAATTTCCTTAGTATCCAAGATAAGCGACAAGGAGCATTCACAAGTTACGTTTCATTTCCACAGTATGATCTATAGCTATTCTTAGAGAAATATTAGAAATACATTTAGGTCAGTAAAATTTTGCTTCAAATTAATGAAATTTGGACAAAATATGGAGAAAATTTTAAAACTAGGCACATGAATATTCGTCAATGGAGATTCATTTGTAACATTTTTCCGCGGAAAGCAGTAATACTATAAAAAAACGGGAACAGTTGTAAATCACTTTATCGCCCATAAGGCCATTAAAGTTTTAATGCGACTCAAAACCTTTACTCGAATTTTTAAACCCGTGTAGTCCTTTAAATATTGAGAATGAGCATAAACAGATACGTAGTGCACTTCTTAAACGTCCAGGATGGTCCAAAAGTAATGCGACCCAAAAATCAAATTTATACAAAATACCTCAAATGAAAAATTGACGATAAGTATTAGAATTGGAGGACACACTTTTTGAGAAGCTGTTAATCCTCATCTGAACCGTACATCTATATCTGTGGAATTCTCGACGGTATCCCACCATATTGTAGTAATAACAAGTTATTTCAGTTTATTGTAATAGCCTGATAATAAGTATTCTGATTTTTCATGTTGAAGCTGGTCTACCGATGGAAGCTCGAATCATTTTTTGGCTATTCGTTTTTCTGACGAATTTCAAAAATAAATTGGGAAATGTTAAACAAACTAGACCAAAAGACCCAACGCAATGGAAACAAAATATCAAGGACAGGTAATTTGGGATTGTTCATAGGAAAAAAGTTCACGTACTTCCTCTAAATGTTTTGTTAATCGCATAAGCATTTTGTCTACAAAAGTGAAATGGGTAATTAATAGCTCATATTGTTTATTGTTCACGGAGGGTTGAATCGCAATATACAAGTTCAACTCTTTCCACAAGTGTTTCGGTATCTTATTTCACAATGCACTCACTGAAAGTTCAAAATCGTTTTCTACAAAAAAACCTCTGCATATACGTCTATTCTATGCGAACAATTCAGTATCTTGAAAATTCTAACAAATGTTCGCAGAAAATTTTGAAATTCAAAAAAAAATTTCAAGTTAACTAAGAAAAAATCAGGATTACTACAAAAATGCCGCTGACTTAACAAAATTGATGTTTGTAGGCAAAACGTACGCAATAATTTTTCACAGTTGTAATGAATAGCATACTAAAATTTCGTAATTACTTTTTAAAGTATTAATCTTAAAGCTAAATTACTTTTGATCATCTAGTACAATTCATCATTACCCATCAAAAATACTACCACCAAGATTCACTATTCAAAATTTACCATTTTTCAAACTTCACAGCCCTGTAACCACTTCAACCCGTGAAAACAGTTCCTATTTTTTATAAAATGTTCTGTTCTAGTCCAATTCTATAACTTTCACTAGGATAGTCCGAATGAACTATGATACTCTAGCCAGACTGAATGTAAGAATTACTTTGGAATTCTTCAGCAACAAGTTATCACGTGATTTTTCATGGCGGAAGAGGGAGTGACGCCGAATTTTTATTCCATGATCAAAGAATTATCCATCCCCCAGTAAAAAGTTATGAGCTTAATAAAGGAGGGGGTGCTCAGAGAGATTGAAACAGAAACCACATACTGGCTGCATATTCGATTTTTGTTTTTTTCAAAAATATAATCTACAAAAAAAAAAAAAAAAAAAAAAAAGATTATAGTAAATGAAGGGGTCTCTGGAATAATACAATTGTACATGGAAAAGGAGGATCTCAAAGATATCAGTGAAGTTGGATATTACTATCAAGGCCGGTGATTTTTCATTTTCTCGCCTGGTGCAAATACATACACATTAGACCTATCGATGTCAAATTAATTCATCTCTTAAATGTTTCCGCATGAAACGAGAGGAGTTCGTACCCATATAAATGCGATTTTTGAGAAAAGTCAAAATCTTGTAAATAGGTTGTTTCTGCTTTAATCGATTCAACCGAGCCATTTTATTATCATTGTTCTTCAACTACAACTAGTGTTATACTGAATTTCCATTTTCGAAATTGTCCGTTGAAAAATTTACCCGACCACGATCACGATTTTCAAACAGGAAACCTGAAAAGGATTTAGCGTGTATTTCATATTCATCGTAATCTTTCTAATTTTCTGACTTTCCTCGAAGAACGGTAGCACGTGTGTCTTTCTGCGGCACATGCGATCCCGTTTCATAAATAGAATAATATACTAACAGGCAGCCTTTATCCTTATCTCATGAGAACTCCATAAATGAAGGAATCGTCGTTAAAAATGTCCCAAATACAACCCACAAACATTGTTTTTTCATTTGCACAAACACCACGTCTAGTCGGTTATCAACAAGTGCAATCAGTTGTACAGGAAACCGATTGTTCAAAATTTTATACAGCAAAAAAGCTGAAAATAAAACAAAGGAAAAAACTTTTGTTCTCCCATTTCCAGGGAAATTTACATTTTTTTGTAAGAACCTTCTAATGACAGTTTCTTAACTGTGGGATCAATAACTACGGATTCATTTAATACTAACATTAGGGGGTGTTCCGAACAGGTTTTTCGCCTTACGAACTCGATTTTTACACGCGTCCAAGTCCAAACTGAAAAATGAAAAGCACGCCACAATTACATCAATACATTCGCTTAATTTTTGGAGCGAATAATTTTTTTCTGTCTCGATCAGACGAAAATGTATTACCGCTTCGTTTGTAATAGACTTCGTTCTTTGCTTATTGTCTTCATTTCGCCATCGAGGAATTTTTGTAAAGGACCGACAAAGCACTGATTAGCATTGTGAATGAAATCTCTTTCTATAGCGCCCAGTCTTTGTTCACATTGTCCGACTTTAATTAATGCGCTACCTGGAAACATAAAACAATCAATTATTGTTCGCGATATTAAACATTCGTAAAATCCTGGCGAACACGCGTGAAATGACAATGTCAACAAAAGTACGCAATATTCGGATAAATTTGGATTCCAAGAAGTCGTAAAAGTGTTGATGACTATTACAACCTGCATTGGACGAAACGAACGATGACAGCATTTTCAAGGAGATGAACTCACATATTCGAAAACTAATAATAAGAAATCAATAATGTATACACAAAATGTTTTCAAATCATTCTTTGTGGAATAAAGAGCGAACACAACGGACCTTCACGCTTTGCTACGCGACCAACAATTAGTGAATACATTGTAGCCAACTAAGCAAATGATATTATTCATATTTTTCTCGTTCAGAGACAATTTCGTTTTTACCAACTGTCAGGTTTCCGGATTTATAAACAGCAATAAATACGAAACTGATTCAATGAAGCAACGCGATTCCGCGCTGCAAGCACCACATTTTGGAGCGTAAACATTGGGAACTATTACCTTGAAAACAGTTAGAAAATAGACGCGTGGCTCAATGGAGGCATACTGCTTGTGAATAGTTCAGCTTACTATAGTTTCTTAACGCAATTCTTATATTAATAAGGAACAAGGGCAAAATTATTTGAATTTTACCAAGATCATATACATCTAGTCGTCTCATTATAATCAAATTCAACAGAGCAATATAACAATAAACAACACTTTGAAAATGTAGAAATTGACTGGCGGTACTAATCGACACGCCAGTCTTGGTAAAAAGTAAGCATTTACCGTATGACGTCCCAGGTCCGAACTCATTTCCAGCTTCTATCATATCCAAACCCAAATATTCCATATTACTCAGTCTGTTGGGCCTCTTTTTATCGATTTTCTCCAGCAGATAATCTTCAACTCGATTTCCTAAGCACATAAAACAGATAAGCTTACGCGTTTCAAGGAAATAACACGTTAGTCTGATTACCAGCAATGACATACGACTATAAAACTAAAACTAAGAATCTTGCAGCAATCTAACCAGGATTCGGTGTCAATACAATACGTTAAAGTCTGATGATCAGCAGTGACATAGACTACAAAATCTAAAGCTAAGAATCTTGCAGCAATCTAACCAGGATTCGGTGTCAACACAGCTTCCGTGTCTCGCACCAACTTCTCTGTCCATCCTTTAGTAACATCAGCTCGCTCAGCGAGATTCTCGAAATGTGAATCTAATTCTGTTTTCTCAGAAGTGCCCAGCTTCTCTTCGGTCAACTATAAACGTAGCGACGCGCATTAGAACTACACTGAATACAGTTACTTCTCGGAGTCAGCGGAAAACAGCTTCAATAAGAACTTAAATATGTTTGGTAATACTAACTTGAACTAGTCGATTAATGGATGAGCCAGCATCCTTCATAAACTTCTTCATGTTGAAATCCATGATGTCAGGCTCGCAATAAAATGTAAAAAGCTATCAACAGAATTTCAAATTGAAAACCATGAACAGGTATGATTTTGATCGGTGAAAAGAAACATTATTCTTCAAGAACACTATTTAGGCCAGTTGTACTCCACAAGCCAAGGAGGCGGCTTAAACTACAATTCGCTATCCATTTCTGATTTGTCCGTTCTATGAATGATAAATTAAATAACACAAGAAACTGAGGAAAACGAATACTAACCTCGGGGATACTGAAGGAGACAATCCGTATCCGTATTGTACGGTTCCAAAGTTAATGTTTATTGTATCACGTTCGAGTTAGACAGATAGAATTTGACTCGTTAAGTTTGCAATATTTTTCATTACTTGAAGTACAAAAGAACTCTTAATATTGAAAGAATTCACAAAGCAATTCACAGAACTACGATTTCGAATTTACAAACCAAGAACGATCATCAATCCTCAGAGATATTATCAGGATCCATCAAACGGACTGTTTACATTATTTGAATAACGATCAAGTGTTGCCAAATTGCTGAATCTGTGAACCCAGGCAACCCACTGTGAACCGATCTGAGATAACAGGTTATAAAATCAAAAAGGGCCTTAAAACCTGTACAATTTCGACTCGTTTTTTGATTCCAGCATCCAAAATTGCTTATTCCGTTGTTCTGTTCTCGTGTTCTCACGTGCGGCGTCACAGGGTGCGCAGCGCTCGCATCGGCTCGCAGCTCGCCCGCAATATGCACGTGGTTGGTGCTTGTGAGTCGTAAACGGTGAGAAGAATTTGTAAGAAAATTGTTATTGCATCGTTTTCTCTTATGAATATTTCATTTGAAAGTTAGCTGTCGATTCAGTCAATCGATTTCTATTTAAAATCAAGTGATCAGTCAATCCAAATCCATCGTTAAACTGATTCTGTCCATCATCTGTTAACGTACCGATAAGGTACTCTCAACGAACCGGTAAGCACTAAGCATTCGAAAGTAGATACTTGCGTTGGTCGAATATTTATTTTACAAACCTAGCATTTAACGTATTTGTTAGTGAATTATATTTTTCATTCTCGAGTGGTCAGCTTTTCAGCATGATGAATATCTCCTACATCGATCATCTGTTGCATTTGCAACTCCGAAAAATTAATTTTTTTAAATACCGTCTGCGAATCAAAGTCCGATAAGCTGTTATATTTTGCTAACGTGATCATTATTCAAACTATCCTGTGCTAAACAATTCTACTGTCCCTGTTTTATAGACTCAACCATGGGAGTTTTCGGATTAACATCCTACATCTCCGAGAATGCATCTGTATACCTGATGGACCATAAGCTCCACGACGGCGTCGTGATAATTGATGGGAATGCGGCAGCGTCCCTCATTTACAGCAAACTAACTCGATCTAATCACGCGTTTGGTGGTGACTACGACAGGTACGCTCACAGTACCACCGAATTTGTTCATCTTTTTACTAAATGCAACGTGCATCCCGTTTTCATATTTGACGGCGGATACGAAACACGGAAACTACAAACAGTAATAGAACGAATGAAGCTGAATGTAATTATTTGCGGTCAGTACAAGAATAAGTACAGAGAAAGCAGATCGTTTCCTCTGTTGCTTCGCGATGTGTTCAAGATGATACTACATGAGCTTGGCGTTCTCGTAATACAATGCGATTTCGAAGCCGATCATGAAATCGTCACCTTAGCCAAACTAATGAACTGCCCCGTTATCAGTAACGATTCAGATTTTTATATCAGCGATACGCAGTACATACCGTTTAATACTATCGATCTCCGAGCCGTTAGATTCAAAAAGAAGACTAGCAAACACAAGTATTACATACCGTGTAAAAAATTCTGTACAGATGAATTTCTAAATCGATTAGGAGGATTGCAGGATAGATCGCTGTTACCATTGCTGTCGTGTGCTCTGGGTAATGATTACATACCTCAGAAGACTTTCAAAAACTTTTTGGATCTCAGTCACATAGTCAAGTTTGATGGCCGAATAAGGAAGATTGTGAAGTGGTTGAGGACAGTCACGTCGGTGGATGAAGCTGTGGAGCAGGTAAACTGAATTTTGCAGTACTGGGTTTAATACATTTTCCCCATTGAGGTGTGTATTTTGCAATTTCGCCACCATGGTTGAAAAATAGGTGAAGTAGTTGGGGGATTGAGTAGCAATAACCCCCCCCCCCCCCCATTGAAAACGTGAAACTGATTCCAGTCCCAGTACGAGTATATCTTTATTGTTATGCCAGGCAAATATGGAGCGCGAGTCCCAGTTTCTCCTTTATATTTGAATCCTGCATTTGATGTACATATCGAGCCGATAGGCAGCCCTACTTGCACCGAGGAGAAAACTGAGCTGAAAGCCGAGACCACAAATTTTTAGTCTCTGGACTGTATATTTTGTTCAATCAGCAGCTCATTATTTGAAAATACTTGCATTTTTATTTGAATTTTTTGTATTTTTCATGTTACTTGTTACATTTTAGTGTATTTATAGTACAAGAATTGGATTTAAAACCCATAAATGTTCTTGAAATGAAACAAAATCGAGTATTTAGATTGTTTTTTGGAGAGGGGGGAAGAGGAGGGGGATACTTGAAATACAAAATACATTTTGTATTTAACATTGCACGTGATATGAGTTGAAAGTGCTTGTATTTGATGAGTGTATTTAAATACAAATTTTCCAAGTATCAAGTATTTTGTATGCAAATACTTTTTGTGGAGTATTTTGGCCAGCCCTGAGCACAGTATATCGTGTCTTTAAGCTCTTATCAATATACTGTCACTCTTCCAGCTGTTTGTATTCTCCTGCCCTCTTATCAATCGGTTGAATCTTCTATGTCTCTCTGCCTCATTAGCCCCCCCCCCTACATTTTTGGAGAACCTTCTGATTTGTAAACAGGCGTAAATCCAGCTAGTTATTTACCCAGCCGAAATGAATGGATGTGAGTTTTTTATGTTTTTTTTCTAAACTAACTTCCTCCCGGGAAAATATTTAAGGATCATGGATGAACAGGCAGAAAGTAAGATGCTCGGTGCCGAGTGAAAAGCCGGCGTGAGCGAAGTGAATTTCGTAGCCAGAAGATACATTCCTCGTCCCGATCGTCTCAGATGATTTAGTACCTCCACTTTTACAGCGAAAGAGCAGAAGAAAGCAGCAGTGATTCATTTGTTATTGTTGATAAACAGTAGTCCAATTCGATTTGATAAAATTCATTGGTTTGTATTTCAGATGGTTGCCGCACTCGGAAGAAATCGAAGAGACGTCCGAAACAAAATGAAACAACTAATATACGAACATAATCGAAACAGCAGTGAACTTCTGTCATACATTCCTACTGAATTGACTCTAAACGCAACACTAGTCAATAACTTGAGCATCACCAGCCCTTTGAGATCTGGAGCCGACAACAGCAATGCTATTGATGATGCATCGACCACTATCTCGAACGATATTAATGTTGCAGACTGTGACAACAGCGATTCGATTGATTTGTCTGTTGTGAACACGAGTGTGCTGGATCCTAACGTTTCGATGAATCATGAAAACATTGACGAATCTGCAGAAGAAGATGATGTCATTGTTTTAGATATTGAGGAGTTTGATATTCCTGACTCAACTTCTGAAAGTGGAAATGAAACAGGAGAAACTGCCACCGAATCCGATATCAACAACGCCTCTCTCGCTGAAAATCTTACACCCATCACTTCTGAGAATTTTGATGTACCCGTTAATGATCACTGCCACGGAACCCTCCTCGATTTTGAAATTCCATCTTGGCTTCTTCAGAAATATCGTATCGGTTTGATATCTCCAACCATCATGAATATGCTCAATTTCCAGCGGATCTTCATACCATCGCAAAGTGAGGATTACTTCAGTCGTCCTTCACACGAGATCTGCCTACCAGTGCTGCAGTTCGTCGTTGGTATCGTCTTAAGCGATGAATCCGCTACCACCAGAGTACAGTGTTACGCTCGAATTAAGAATATGCAGATCGGAGTCTTTCATATCGAGCCTATTTTTGAGATTCCCTCTATTGGCCGCCTTCCAACTCTCGGATCAGTGCTCAGATGGGATCTGGAAACCCGAATCGCTGTCTTACTGGATTGTTTGAACATACCACGAACCACCGAACTGAATTTGTTTCCCGAGGAGTGGAGGTTGTACATTATCACGTTAATGTATTGGAAAAAGAACTGTCAGCAGTCCATGGTGAATGAAAGCCATTTGCGTGCTTTATTTGTCTGTTTGATTTATCTGAGCGTGATAGATCGTAAAATAGGCTTCGCTAGATGCGCCAGCGATCTCAAGCAGCTCCGTAAGAAGAAGAAAATCACAGAGTGCGAATCGGAACCAGCTCAAACTGACGTACCTGAGAATGCTAACGTTGAGTGTTGCATTAGTTTAATTTCGGAAGCTGACTGTTTCAAAGCTGCTGATGCGCTGTTGCACTACCATCAAATGGATGCAAATTTACTGAAGGACCGGAAGCAGTTTAATGTAAAACTGGTTCACGCATTCGCTCAGCTTCAACACTGTATTCAAAGTATTGCGCTACTAAACTCTGTTCTGAATTTCCCGTTCGTCCAGTACCAACCATGTTTAGTTTTCTCGGGAACGTTTTTGTACAACTTCCACTTGGAATTGCACAGTCGAAAACTAGCCGATGGCTACATTACGAGGACGTTACTGGCGAAAGCCAACACCGTGATATCGCTGTACAGGTACTTGATGGTCTCCTGGAATACGTGCATAGCGACGAAGAAAGAACAACTGGAAGTTAAGAAGAAGAAATCGCGCAAAAGGAAAAGTAGATACGGACATGCTAGCCAGGCTGAGCAGATAGATGAATGTGACGAGGAGTATAATGACCCGGATAATATATTCTCGATGTTACCAATGGAGTGAAGCTGGATATCAAGTATCTTTTGAAGGTAAGTTTTGTATTTTTGAAGAAAAAAAAATGGGTATTCGTTATTTAGCTCGTATATGATCTTGGATCAGTGTTTGATTTGATTCATAAGTGAAGCAAGTTCTGTCATCAACAGAGACATGTTGTGTGGGAGTTTAGTGTAACGGCCACTTTGAACTATTTTAACCACTGGATCCTTGACAGTAGTCCGCGAGTCAGAAACTACCTGTATAGTTGCTAAGTTCAGCATAAGGTCTTTTACAATGACGCTGAACTTTCAGTTATTCTAGTCATACCAGAATGTATTTCGATTCAAAAATAGTGATATTTTGCGGAAAATGGCTGAACTCATTACACCTTCGTGTTATAAGGATTATAAAAAATATGCAATTTCAATCTCAATTCGTTTTAACTTGACAGTTATTGTGTCCAAAAGGGGCTTTTTATTATTTAGAACCCAAAGGCTTATTCGTTTTCAAATAATTTCCCATGATAATGTCAACAGTAATTGCCGAAATGATCATTCGCTATTCCCATTTTTGGGAAATGCTCCCTCTGCCCCCTCCCTCATTCATTTGAATACGTGCAAAATGAGTCATTTTCAAGTTTATTTGTGATTGATGTGCTTGTGTGTTTATGCCGGGAATTGTGTGACGATTACCATTGCTGATGGTATTTTCTTTAAAAAGATTTTTTGAGTTTCCATAAGTGTTGGTATTTAAGGACGTCCGACCATTCTGGTATTTAAGGAGTAATTATGTATGACCTACTATCCCTAAATACCAATACTATAATCCCTTCTGTCAAATCGCGTAGCAATTCATAATTCACTTGCAATGAAGGATCGGATTTCAAAACCCGATAAGTCCAAAGGAGCAGTTATCCAGAAAATAGAAAGAACTGTGTTGCGCACGCGCATATGGACCAGGCAAGAAGTTCTATCTTATAGCTCGTACCTTTCTCATCAAGCTGCAGAATGTAAAGTTCTGCAGTATCTTCACATTGAGCCGCAAACTGTGATATCCCAATAGAAACCAATGGACCTATTAAGTCGTAATCTTCAGTTGCAAGCGTAAAATGAAAGAAGGAAAACTCTTATGATTTTTATTTGTGCTAAAACAACATAGTATTGTCTTTCAGTAATATTTGTTATGACAATAATTTGAGTAAGAACAAAGTGGACTGGTAGCTCGCTACCAAGTTAAAACATGGAACTAGTCTTATCAAATCTAATAGAGATAACATTTGCTTAACATTTCTCCTCCGGGAAATGCCTTACGGGCACTTTAAGACAAAAGTTGGGAAGAAGTAAATTATTACTTAGACAAGCAATACAAGAAACTGAAATAAATACCTAAAAATAAGGATCTTACAAGATTTCTCATTTTGTTGTAGAGACAGCGTCTTAATTTTCAAGAATACTTCTTTTTTTTAGCATTCAGAGGATGTACATCGACATATTATGCAGGATGACGAAATGCATGTTCCGAAAAAATTAATGTACATAATTGCCGACCCCACTCTCACAGTAACAGCGTAAAAATTGATCAGAGATTTTAAATGGTTGATAACATCTCTCAAATTAATCTTTACCGCCTGGAGACTTTTATTGATTTTATCGAAACGCCCCAACAATGCTGTCCACATAACAGCAATGAAAACTGACTCAAATGTACTCAAATTTTTTTTAAACCAGCTGCTTTTCTTTGATTTTGGGACTTTTCGAACGGATTATCTTCTATTTCCTTCAATACCTCCATCATTTCTTTCCAACCATCTCTAAAAGCAGAGCACGCATCATGACGACTAGACCAACGCGTTCCAGTTACTCGTTTTACAACTTTTTGATCGGTTTTCAATTTTAGAAGAAGTAGTTCCCATCGACCAGTAGATGCAGTAAGAAAATTGTAAAGATCTTCTAGGTAATCAAAAAAACAGCCCATTTTTGTAATAGAATCGACTACATGCTTTCCAACCAGATTTAAAGAGTGCGCTCCACAAGGTACATATTCAGCTTTGTCATTAAATTCTAGGAGTAAAGCTTGTAATCCTTCATAACACCCAGACATATTGGCCGCATTATCGTATGATTGTCCGCGACAATCGTGGAAATTCAAATCATATATAGTAAACGCAACAATAAGCGCATCGTACATTTATTTGGCTTTATGCCCCACATTAGGAAAAAATTTTACAAATTGCTCGACAGCAGTTACACTATTAACTGGAACGTATCTGAGTACCAGTGCCAGTTGATCTATATGACTGATATCTGGTGTTGATGGGTGGTACGTCCGTGTCTGTCGACGACCTGGAAGTAGATGTCGCCGAATCATCGCTAGTTGATGGATCATAAAGATCCGCTGATAGCGCATGAATGCAGAGGGCGACCTCATAATCTGTAACAAGAAAACCGTTGACATGAGAACGGACGATCCGGGTGTAAACGGAGACGAATTGTAACATGCAGATTTACTTACTTTGTAAATAATTCGATAAAGGCACGCCGTGTGGTTCCCAGTCTTTGTAGCATTTTATCGTGAAAGACGCCTCCAGCAGTGGCGTTTCGATGTACTTGGTAACGTAACACCTATTTCTGCGATGCACGTGGATCAATGTCGGCAGTCGATATGGGCACGGTAGTCCTCGAATTGATATGGATACCATAGGGCGGTATGTTTGTGTAAGCAGAACGGGCTGACCCAGGCGTAAAGCAGGCACGTGACCGAAGACGGCTCGCAGAAATCGCAACGTCCCCGAAAACGTCGGGCCTGTGAGGCCCTTCAACGCAGGCACGGTATTCGAAATCGGACGCGATATCGTCACGCGTCCACAATCGGCGTTGACATTGACGTCGGCAGAAGTCGAGGCGGGGACGACTGAAAAATGGGGCGGCATAAATAAGGTATGTGGTACCACCGAACAATTTGAGACAAGACTAACCGAAAATAGGACACTCTGGGACAGGCTATCCGCCACTGGGAGGTGCGAGAGGATCGTATCGAGAACGAAGGGACGTAGCTCCCCTGACTTGCTGGCACCCATTACGCGAAATAACCGAAATTTAGAATAGACGGCGGCATCGTAGTGCCAGTCGGCGACGGGCACGTATATTTTCAAAAATGATTTTAGCGCTTCAAGATGGGGGAAGACGACTGTCAGAAAGACAACGTGCATCGAGGCACGGTCGACGGAGTGAGCTTGTAACACAATCCGTGGAAGCGGACACCGGACGCCCGGGTTGATGTTGCTCACGATCTGATCGAGATACGACCAGAAGGTCGAGGTGGGCATACGATGATCAAAGTCGAAGAACAGCTTCATGGGGAGGTGTGGTGCTATGATCTCGTACAGAGACGTATGTTGAAACGAAACTTTGTAAAAAGCACGTTCTTCATTCATAAGTAAATAGATGTAGCGTTGCCGAGACCGTGTAGCTAGTTGTTCTTTAGCAAACGCGAATACGTGGCAGTTCGGATTCGCCAGATCTGTCGCCTGGGCGTAGGAAACGATGCGATCGGATTCGCGAAAGAATGCCAGTTTTTCCATTCGCTCTTGCGTTCGGCTGATCATCATTTGTAGCAGCGGGGCTGCAAGAAACACAAAACTATTAATATCGTGACACCAGCGCGGAGATCGGGCATCGCAGGGTACTTGTCAGCGCAGGCAGAGCCGAATTATGTGAAATATACTAGGGACGAATCGTCTAATAGATCCTCGTTCGCCTGTGCCTGTTCCGCCGGGGTTACCGGTGAGAGAGGACATAATGCAAGGGATGGACTAGGAACCGTGCCCCGTGTACCTGCTTCTGGTGATTCTGTGCTCGAAATATCAAGACCTACCGATGCTGGGGTCAAAAATATTCCCAGCGCGCTACAATAGTATCTGCCTATGGGATCCACCGCATTCGTGATGTTGTACTGCCATTGTCGAGGAATTGGAACGCGATCTAAAACGTCGAAATATTCCGTAACAGGCAGGCCCACGGCTGACCAAAAGGCCTGTGGGTTAGAGGCATGAGTACACGTGTCGACAACGATTACACGTACGTTTGTAAAATCTTGTTCGACAAGTCCGAAAGGAAGCCCCGCAATCCCCGGCGCTCGACGGCGGGTTTCGCGGGCTCGAACCCGTGATCCCCGGCACTCGACGGCGGGTTTCGCGGGCTCGTAAAGTAGTACAATTTCGACAAGTCCAAAAGGAAGCCCCGCAATCCCCGGCGCTCGACTAGGGAAATAAATTCGTCACAAATTGTAGATGATAAATATGATGTTTGACCTTTGCCTAGATTACCATATTTGTCTATATGAGTTGCTAAAAATGGATCGAATTCCGCAATAATTTCCAATAACATCATGAAATTTCCATTTTTCACCGAACCAAACCTCTCAATCTTGATCCTAAAGGGCAGCCCTCTGCTGCTCAGTGCTTTCACTGCAGCTACAGCGCGTTTTTCCAGTACTTAAATTCTTTCTCAATTTGCATTTGGAGCTCTGTGTCGACTCTTCCAGTTATTTTACTTTGAGCTGAAAAATGTTTACAACTTTTAATATGTTCTGAAGATCTTTCGTGACTGTCTAAGCCTTGATGTGCATTAGACCAATCTTTATAACCTTCTGTTCCGAGTTTTGAATTACCCTCACCAAATAGACGACAAGGAATACAGTATACTGCTTTCTTGCTGGCGGAGTAGCATAGGTATTTTCTTTCAATCCTTTTGCCATTCTTCATCTTTTTTTGAAACATACCTCTTGTCAGGATTCTAAATTTCTTGATTTTTGTGTAAAATGTTTTTGTCTGGGAAAAATCCTCGTCTAAGTTCTGATTTATTTCATTCGAAAGTAAAAAATCAATAGTTGAATCATTAATTACCCACTCTGCAGGATCAGTACCAATAACTGCCGTCGGTGCCGTGAGTATATTGGTAGACAGAGAAGATGAGGCTGAGGCATTTTCTAGTTGCTCTTGTTCTGTTCGTTTTGATTCAATGGATGATACAGGATTGAATTCACTTGTCTGGGGAGATAACTCGTCCTGGACCAAATTGGGCGGTGCAGGTGCTGTTGAGATTTTGGAGGATGACGTACTAGTACCTATTACAAGTACATTCATAATATATAATTACTTAATTAGGCCTACTTAAGTACACGACGTCAACGACGTGATTAAATAATATTTTGAAAGAAAATATGACATACTCGCTTTCGAAAAGAATTTCTCAAGTTTGGGAACTTTTTTCAGAACTGCCTCTTCCCGATCTCGTTTTTCTTCACGAAGCTTTTTATATTTATGGCCACTTTCCTTTTTTCTACCATCCGCCATCGTGGTGAAGTAAAAAAAATGATAAAAATTGACGAAAATCAATCAATAAATAATAAAAAGAGTTAATTCATAAATCACTTCATAAATCGAGAAACGAAGAAACTGAAATTCACGATATCACGATTCAAAGTTCAAGAGTTTGAACGTTTAAAAGATAATAGCTATGGCATTTTTGGTAGCCAGTAATTTGTCGATGTCATAATTCATTCACCAGTTTCAGTAGGTAGGTCAAGAGTGCCGGTGTTCAGCCGGTGTATTCGGACTTCCCAGACCGGTGGCGCGCTAGCATCGGGTCTTCCTCCCTTTCCGCACTTCAGGAAATAGTACCATAGAATTCTTATCAACGTTAGGATACACTGTATGTAAACAATGCCTAGAATCTCATGTAATCCTAACGTTGATAAGGTTCTGTTGAATCTTGGGAAGTCCGAATTATGCCAGTGACGTCATACACTGCGGGTTGCGTTCGCAGTGAGCCCACCTCCTCTCTATTCACCTTGTAGGTAGGTAGCCTATCATTTTTTTTTTCTTCCTTTTTTTTTCTTTCTTTTTTCTTTTCTCTTTTTTTCTGTCGCCTTTTTGCCGCCCCTCAAAATTTGCCGCTCAACGCACGTGCATGGTGTGCGTGTAGGGTAATACAGCACTGCAACAGACGGTTTCGGCAATGTGTCAACGTCTTCTAACATGACTTTAGCGTTCTCCGATTCTATCCACTCCAGAGCATTGTCGTAATTTTCCATCGCTGAAAACAGAAAATAAGATTACCAAACAGAAGAGCGTGAGTACAAAGCTGATGCTAATCATATTACTTACGAAAATCTTTTAATACTGCTTTGAGTAGGTAACGTTTCCACGTCAGCACTATGTACCGTTCACTCGACAGTCCTTGCTTTCCATCACGGCATTTCACTTTTGTGACACGACCAGGCACTAGTAAACGCGGAGTTCCGACCTTGGTCCGACCCAATACGACTATTTTTCGAAATTCATCTTCCTCTTCAGGAGTTAATTTTCTACTGTCACGAAATATTGGAACGTACACGTATCCTTTCCTCAACGATACCCACACGTTGGCCACTAAGTACAAGTGCTTAGTTTCACTTTTGTCGGTAACGACCACCCGATCGGTCGTCAGCGACAGTTATTTCGACACTAAACGCAGTAAGTCATTTTCGTTCATTTTTGATAAATCGAAAAAAACATTCCGGTTTTCGACTCAAAGCTCGTAGAGCCGTTGCGATTGGCTTATATAGAAGCTGAACGCCTACCCTAACTCTCTACAGTCTCGATTCACGAATATGAGCAATGTGATATTATTGGTAGGTTACCGAAGTCACGCCTTACGACTTACTGCAGTTTGGAAAAATTCCTTCTAAGTGTAAAGGGTACAAAAATAAAAGCATTTAAAATCAAAAGTAGTGTTTATTACTGTACATCACATTCGTTCTAATTATTGAGACGATCGATCAGTCGAATAATAGGTTCAGGCTCTCTTACCGAGCGAACAGCGAGATGAGCGTCATAAAAGTTTTTTTCCTCGAGAGATAAACGAACGAATTTTAACAATTTTTCAACGTCCTTTTTTTTAGCCGCACTTACATGACTGTTTCGTGGGACTAATTTCGGTCGCCTTTTTCTGATATCTTCGACAGTTTGTTTCAAAATACGATGATATTTCGGGATTCCACCGTACGATTCGCTAACTCCGATTTCACCAGGCGCGGCTCTAACTGGAAAGTACCAAACGCGAGTTGTTTGAAGTTTTAACACATTCACCTTCTGCTTCACAAAAATCGAATTGGCTAGCGCTTTGAAATCATATACCTGCCAGTCTTGATTATACAAAAAGAGGCGCCCGTAACGTCTGTATACCTCATAGTACAACTGCGGCGAACTGATTTCTTCTCTCTTTCGTAACTCTTTTTCAATGCGGCCAAAGACTCGATTGGCCGGTAAATAACTATGCCCTCGTACTGGAAAAAAAATTTGACTGACGTAATATACTTGGCGATGTATTTTTTAGCGACAATTGTCATTAACATTGCAATCATTGTCGTATTTTTGTTTTGCGCGGGGCAGGAATCAGAAAAAATATGGATATGCCGATATCATTTACAAACAATAAGTCTTTTGGCCAGGTTTTCAAAAAAATGAACGAGGCACGATGCGATCTTATTGCTTCCTTTCCCACTTTCTGATTCGAGCCAGCTATAAATGAATACGTTCTTTGTACTTTGCTTTTTTCGGTGAATGACGATTGTCAAATTATACAACCAAAGTTGCCGGCAGTAATACGCCTCAGTTACATTTGTCTTCGGGAGGGGCATGTTTTGCTGCATGTCGAATACGATTGCTAGCGTGTTTTTTGAAGTTTTGGCCTCAGCGAGAAGTTGGTAGAATCTCTTTGCTTGTGCTTGATGTAACTTCAGTAGCCCTCTGTTTTCTAAGACATCAATTTTCTTTTCCATTTCCAAACAATACGAACACACGCCTACTTTTAGTGACCTGAATGACAGATTGAAGCGGTTGTAAAATACTGACGCGATTAAGCTTTTCGAAGCAACCGGTAAATTTTCAGCCATTCGTTCTGCTTCCCATGCTTTCCATAATTTCACCAACGTTAACGTAGAATCGAGGTATTGCCGTTGCGAGGTACTTCTTTTATAGTGCGATTTGGTTACTTTCAGTTTTTTTATGTATGTAACGATAGGTTCTGTTATCTCTATCTGTTCTTGTTTACGCCGGGAGCCGCCCCGACTCTCCCGTTTCGCCTCCCCTGTCCTCATGAAATGCGCACTCAAGCCATTGATGCGGCGTTGGCCGAGTTGAGTAATACCGCAAAATGTTTTCGCGCAAACTTTCACCAAAATACCATTTTCTTTTCTAATCGAATATTGGGCTACAACCCGTTTACGCGGATTTTCATTTCAAGGACGTAAATGATCCGGTGACGAAGGTGTTATGTAGGGCATAAGAAAGGCATTTTGATCGTCGATGGTGACATTGGAGTACAACTGATTGAAGAATGTTTTGATATCAGCATCTGATAACTCATCCGCTGCACACCGATATGTATCTCTGTGATTGCACAGAATTCTTGGCGCACTCCTTGCACTGGCAATGTTTCGAGCGTCTCATTTCAAATTCTTTACCCATTTACTCGCGTTTTGTTTTCCTCTCGATCCGTCAGAATTTTCGCTCGCTGTCTTATCATCCTATATTCACGAAGAACCCTCATTAACAACAATTCAGATAACAGTAAAATAGGTACAGCTAGTTTGCAATAGAACTTACCATTGTGAAACGATCGTTCCTTATAGTAGGTAAATAAATCAGAAAAATACCGATGAAACTACGTAAAATCTTTTTTTTTTACGAGTAAATAAGACGCATTCTTCTTAACAGTATTATCATTCATCACAATTCACTGTTAGTACTTCATATCACCCTTGAAATTGCTCACAAACGAATGAAACGAATGAAAAGTTTGAAGTAGACTGACTTACTGCGTTTTGGAAAGATGAAAAAAAAATCCCGTTCCTTTCCAGCGCTCTGTAGTGGCCGGAAATGAAGGTAGGAAGAAACGAATTGCAACAGTCGATAGATTACAGATTTTCCCGAGAGATGGCGTTGCTAACTCGAAAACGCTAAAAAATGACTTACTGCGTTTTGGAAAACCACGCTTCAATTATATCCTCCTTCGATGTGGAGAAGAATTTCAAGTTCAAGGAATAACTGAATACAGCTTCAAGCTTTGACTGGGAAATTCCTGGTTCTGCAATGTAAAATCTGTCCCCCTCCCCAATTAGGGCGCTAGAAATGCACAGACGCGATATTAGGTACATACATTTTAATAAAAAAACATAGGGTCTGCGGGGTCAAGCAAAAATTACTTACCGATAGATAACAGTGCATGCAAATCCGCTTCACGAATATTAAATCACTGAACCACTCAGCGACGCATGAAATTTGTAACTGAAACCACTTCGGCGACTTGGCAATTCCGTACTTCCAGACTCCGGAGTCGAGATAACACACTCGTACCTATTACCGAACAGGATCGTGGGAATATTCGCAAACGTGTAAAGGCGCCGACGCGACGACAACCTTCAAAGCTCAATTCTTGTGCACATCACTATGCGACTGACGAATATTCGATGATCAGCCTAACTTCGGACACTGTTCGATAGTAATTCGACAGCAATCAAATTTACTCGTTCCACTCAGTCGAACTCCCGACACTGTTCGACAATAATTCGACAGCAATCAAATTTACTCGTTCCACTCAGTCGAACTCCCGACACTGTTCGATAATAATTCGACAGCAATCGAATTTATTCGTCCCGCCCCTTTATTTTCAGCCAATTAGAAAGCTTTAATCGAAGATTAACTGTCAAACGACACTAATTTTGTCAGATCGGGCAGGAGCTCATCAGGATTCCTTGCGTCGATTTTGCATACAAAATCATTAACCGAAAGTTTGGCAAGGCTACACGTTCCTTCAAATTTTTCATCATCATCAGTACTCGTGCTGTTATTTTTTTCGATGGGGAAAACTTTTTCGACATTCGTTGTCATGTTCGATTGAATGGCGCGGAGTACGTGAACCACAACAGTGACAGAATATATTAGGCGTGATTGAATGGCGGAATATCTGTAGCTGTACAATGTCGGAATTAAAAATTATAATTGAAAGATTGAATGGCGGATTATCTGTAGCTGTACAATGTAAGGATTAAAAATTATAAATAGGAATTGATTTCACAGATTACAAGTATGATGACGTGTACACGAAATACCTAAATGAATAAAGAAAGAAAGAGAGGAATGAGGAAGAATGGTAGAACGGAATGTCTCTCCTCCATATCAGTGAAGAAAACGGATTAATGCAAAGGTGTCAAAAGATTCGTTACCTCCCTTGTCCAGTAAAGGAATTGCGCACACCTTTTGAGAAATGTCTGCGAACTCACACATGTAGGTGTTTCGCAGTGTTGCCAGACGTGAGTAGAGTACTTATGTATGTTCTAGCTGTTCTAGCGCAGTGAACAATTTCTCACTTTTTCATTCAATTTTCACCACTCTTGACAATCCTACAAATTCCTCAAGTTTTCACATTGAGATTCTTGCCATATTCATAAGAAAAAGACGTCATTTTTCTCCTAATTTTTGTGAGCCCTATTCGTGTAATTTTCAATTTTTTGTATCAAATTTTTATAAATTTTCTATATTTTCACTACTTTTCTACCTTCTATATAGATGATAATTTCCATTATATCATACTTCACTTTTTTTTCATTAGTGCAACCGTTATTTTAACATTTCTGATTTATTGTGAAAAACTGAAGTACTCATGTCATGTTCTGGCACAGTTGAAGATTTTTCATTTTTTCCTCGTCTTTTTATCACTTGTGAGAAGATTCTAAAAAAGATCCAGCTGCAAGATTAAGATCAAAATATGAAATATTGATGGATCCTTTATCAGATAAAATTCAACATTTACCTGAAGATAACAGAAAAAGGTATACTAAATTCATGGTGAATATTATCGCTCATTTGAGTGCTTTATCAAGAATTATTGAAAAAGATATAAAAAATCTAAATATTTCACCAAAGGTGAACTAAGCTCTGTGTATTTCTCATGATGATTTTGAATCTGATTTTAAAATTAATTATAAAAGAAATAAAAAAATTATTTTTTATTTTCAGTGTCCTCTTCTGAGTCAAGATCTGATTCTAAATCATTATCTACTCTTATTGGTGATTTATCATATTTATCAACATCTATCTCTTCCTTTTGTCTATCTTTTTCTCTTATTCTCTCTCTTTCTCTGTCCTTACATTTTTGATAATATTCTTCATATTCTTTTTCATAATAATCAGGTTTATAATATTGATCAATTACAATATCCTTGATATGGTTCTCCATTTTTTTTTTGGAAATTTAATTACTATTTATATTTATAAAACCTTAATAAATATTTCTAAAAAATTCATGAAAATGTAGGCTAATATTATTTTGTTACTTGTTGGAAGATAAAATAGACTAGACTATGTTCATAATTTTAAAAGTTACTTATTTTCTATTTTCTTGTTAGATTTATCTTCTAAGTTATTAACATTTTCTGATTCATTCATTGATTCATATCCAAGATCAGGATCAGGTTGAGGATCATAAAATTGTATATCATCAAAAAATGGTCTGCCAAAATAAATTTCTATATTTTTAATTACTCTTATAAATTTTCTGTATTCTTCAGGATTATCATACAAAATGATCTCAATTGTTTCCATTTTTATTAATCAACATATTATGTAGAATAGGAACACATTAAGTTTTTATAATTATTTTTCAATAACATCCTTTTTATTAAGATTTTTCAAGTGTTGAATAAATTTCTCTCTTGGTATTGTATTATAATAACCCTAGGGTAATATATCAGTTTGACCCTCAATTAGATACCTTTTATCATCAAATGCACTTAAACCTCTTTTATTCTGCTCAATGGTATAAATATTATGCTTAGTACTCCTTATCATCTTTTGTTTAATAGTCTTAGAGATATTATTTTCTAAGCATATTTTATAATTGCGTTAACCATCTTATAACCGTTATACCAAACGTACTCGAGGAGATGCCATGCTGGCGTACTCGTATTCTCTTTCTGTATGAAGGTAGCAGTTATACCGCGAGAGGTCGCTGTAGTCGGTGAAGTGAGTGTGACGGTGTTACTTCACCGCTAACACCCCCTCCCAGCGACTCTCGGAGATTATCATTGTTTGTTTATAAACACCGATACTTTCCTTTTTCAAAAACAACTGCACAGAAACTATGGAGTTATCTTCTTGCTGAATTTGATCGGACTTGGTTACATAGGAGTCAGATTTTCGTCAGATATTTTCTTCACTGTCTGAATGCTCCCAGAAACAAAGCTTCTTCTCGCATAGACTCTCAAGGCAGTCATTCTAGTCATTAATGTGTAAGTTATAATGATAAGACAATCGTACATTAGAGGTGGACGAAGTGCACAGAAAGACGAACCTTCTTCTCACTTTGCCTAATTCTACTTCGAAAATATGAAAAATACATAATATTAAAAAAAAAAACATTCTTATCGCTAGCAACTTATTTGGTATGTACATTTAAGAACATCTAGCAGTAGAGGAACGGGGGTCTTAACATTGGCCATGATTACGTTATTATACTTATTGATCAATCGTTTTAGAGATCGACCTCAGTAAGTGTGTTCGACAAGCCTCAAGTTGGACTTGTAGAAGCAGTTTTGTAAGAATATCCGCAACTTGTTGTGAAGTCGGGACTTGTACAACGCGGATTACACCGTTTGCTACGTGTTCCTTTATCTTAAAGTACCTGAGTTCTACATGTTTTAATCTACTTTTCCCCAGGAGAGTTGTTGCTTGACACAGTGCTGCGTAGTTGTCTTCAAAGATTGTAACAGGTACCACCTTAATCTTTACCGTTTCTTCAGTTAATGTTATCAGATACAATACTTCATGTGTTGCCTCATTTAGGGCGATGTATTCTGCTTCTGTCGTGTGCTCTGCAATACTGTCTTGTAAGCGAGAGCACCTTTACACTGGTGTTCCAAAGAATCTTACCACCAATCCTGTGGTTGACTTTCTGGAACAATCACCTGCGTGGTCAGCGTCTACGTACACATCCATAATACCTGGCAAGCATAGATCACTTGTAAAATCCTTCATGGGTTTTGGACAAAGGATACCAAGGTCTGTTGTTTTGGAGAGATAGAAGAGTATTCTTTGAAGAAGTGTCCATTGCAAAGATGTGGGTCTTGTTTGGAAGCGTGCCAGGTAATTTACAGGAAAACTTAAATCAGGTCGTGTGTAGTTTGCTAGGAAGATTAGTGCACCTAGTAACTGCCTATATGGAAATGATTTTTCTGGAAGTACAGGTGTTTTGGAATGTTCAGACAACGGAGGCATGGGAATAATTGACCATTTCTTAGTTGATAACCTGGAATTTTCTAACGTGTAGTATTGACTAATTACAGATTGGGCATAACGCACCGCACCTTTTTCTATTAGCTCGCAAATCCAACTTTTACATTTTTTGGATACGGGTAATTTTCTGCATTGAAATAGTTTTTCAGAGCTCAGTAGGGCCCAATTTTGACACTTTCGATATTGTAGGAAAAATACCTATACCGTGTTGCCTCAACTTACCTCTTCAACAATGGGAAACAGTAGTTCCTGAAAATGATGTATTAAACCCTTCCAGCAAGCAAAAAAAAAACGGAACTAGGCCAGGTTGACACCCACGCTGATGGACATTTCAGGTGCATTTTCGATTTTCTAATGATGTTCTATAGGAGGATTGGTGCAGGAATATACGGTGACTTTTCTTTTCAACCTCGATTCCCACAAAGATTGTCGGAAATCCGAGATTCCGTACTTCGTAATTCTCGTTAAGAAGTTCGAGTGTTCGTTTAATTCCATGGGAATCGTTGCCAGTTGGTAGGAAATCGTCAACGAAAACGAGAATTATCGTTATCAGGTTGGAGTTCCTTCCTTAAAAAATTATTATTACATAAGGTCTGAGTATAAATTCTCGTACTCACAATAATTTTCGCAGGCCGTTTGTATGCAGCGTGTCTCATTTGTTGGTTACACAAGGAACAAACTGTAACTAGATTCCTTCATTTATATTCTACCATCTTATTGTCAGTCACACTTCCAAGACTAAAAAAACATTCAAGTCATCAAATTTTTGAAATACTCGCAGTATAAGATCGTGTCTTACAAGATTAACAAAACAAGAAGTTCGTGAACGCAGTTCCCGTTTTTGAAGTTGGAAGAACTAATGAAAAATAATGTGTAAGAATAACTGAACTCACTCACCTAACAATTAATAGCTCAACTAATTATGGATTTCCTGGCTCCCAATTTACAGCAACGCCGAAGTCAACATCAATACAGGATAACAATAAATTATTATCAAATAGCAATCACTACGATTTTTTCTTCTCAGTTATCATCATACAGCATACACTGTTATCATTTTTTCATAACTCAAAAGTGGATCAAATAATCTATTTTCGTTATATTATGCTCTCTTTTTTCTGTCAGCCAGTCTGTTTCTTTCAAATTCCCTACTGAAAGTACAACATTCATTCTATTCCCTCATTTCATTATTCCGAGGTTGGCTGCACTACATTTTTAAAGAAATTGCGGCCTCTTGATTTTGCGGCTACGTGGCATAGTACCGTTCCTGATGATGAATGTAATTGAAAATAATTCGTCGAGCGTAATTAAAAAGTATAACGTTGACGAAGACTACTCTCGCTACGTATTCGAAATTGAAGAAGAAAAAAGAACTCTCATCAAGTTTTGTTAATTAAGTACATTTACAAAGATGTTCTCTTATTTGTGAAAAGAATGAAGGTAGTGTTTGTTCTACTTCAATTCTAAGATGACCTATACAGTTTATTGGAAAAATATTAGAATTGAATACGCTCAAAATCCATTGTAGATAATATAAATCTTTGTGTAAGAGATAGAATAACGTCGAAAGTCTGAATCTTTCAAAAATTAAGACCGCGAAATCACGAACTGTCGAGGCTTAAACATTACAATCACCGCCATCAACGACGTATACAGACTGGTTTGTTAGGCCCAAATTTTGTTATATCGGAAGAAGACTTCTTTCGACATATCGCGCGGAGTGAAACTTTTCTTCAACTGAAACAAATAATCCTTCTCATCTATACATGAATACAATATGTAAAAGTTTCAATCAACTTTTTCAAAAACTTACGGCATCTAATTCGCCCTCATTGATTGCGTCAATATGAATAAAAACCTCATTCGTATACTCTCTTTTCGCATTAAGAACGAAATAGAAATCGACCATTCGATCTCCAAATTGTCGACAACTCTGAAAAAAAAAAAAGTGTTACAATCACACGGACACCAACAAGGTAATATAAGTACGATGAAGTTTATTACCGCTTTGATTTTTCTTATCGTTTCAGTCTCCCCATCATTTCTTAGATTAATGCAGACGTTGTTGACGTATAATATAATATAGCTAGAATGGATGTCACCTAGTTTCGCTTTTTCTATGAAAAATATTAATATCTTAGTATCATATCATTGTAAAGATCATCTATATGTGTTGGTATTTAATGTAACCTACTAAATTCTTCAATTTCAATCGGGCTTAACATTTTTTTCATCGCGGTTTGCGTAGGTATTTCGTGAATGCCAACCTCGCTGAAAAGCGCAGACCAGAGGTCATCTGTCAGCCGAATGGGTCGAGGCCTTTTGTTGTGACTCACGGTCTCGGAGAACGCATCATATAAATTGACAAATACGTCCGACAAGTCTTCAATTGATAGCGCGATTTCTAATTCCTGAAGGCGTGCGCATAGTACTTTCGCGGCTACGGTCAATTTAAACTTCAGGGAGACCGACCATTTGGTTCTTGTGGGGTAGTCGGCATTCAGCAACCAAGCTGGGAATACTTTTCTTTCCAATATCTCCACTTCTTTAAAAAATTATAATTATATAAGGTCTGAGTATAAATTCTCGTACTCACAATAATTTTCGTAGGCTGTTTGTATGCAGCGTGTCTCATTTGTTGGTTACACAAGGAACAAACTGTAACTAGATTCCTTCATTTATATTCTACCATCTTTATTGTCAGTCACACTTCCAAGACTGAAAAAACATTCAAGTCATCAAATTTTAAAAATACTCACTAAGAAACTATGCAGTATAATATCGTGTCTTACAAGATTAACAAAACAAGAAGTTCGTGAACACAGTTCCCGTTTTTGAACTTTGAAGAACTAATAAAAAGTAATCTGTAAGAATATTTGCACCGAACAATTAATAGGTCAACTAATTATGGATTTCCTGGCTCCCAATTTACAGCAACGCCGAAGTCAACATCAATACACGATAACAATAAATTATTATCAAATAGCAATCACTACAATTTTTCTTCTCAGTTTCATCATTTTTTCATAACTCAAAAGTGGATCAAATAATCTATTTTCGTTATATGCTCTCTTTTTTCTGTCAGCCAGAGATGTGAAAGAAGCTGGAAGCCGGAAGTTTTTATGTATCCTGACTCAAATCGAGAAGCCGGTAGCCGGAAGCCAATTCTAGTTGGAAGCCAGAAGCTGGAAGAGAAGTCTTTTGTTTATCAGCTTCTTTTTGGCTTCAAGGTTCCAACTCAGCGTCAGCATTTGGCCTAACTTGTCAGTCATTATTTATAAGAAAAGAGCTCTTAAACTCGTTGCTTTAAAGTCTAAATAGATTATTTCATTTAAACTTGTTTTGTGCTTCTTATTCTTTGGAGGAGGGGGGGGGGAGAGTTAAAAGATGCTAGAGGTGAAATAAAGTACCATTTCGGGAGCTAGAAGTCGGAAGCTGGAAGTTTTTTGAAATAACAGAAGCCGGAAGTTTTTAAATTACAAAATTGAAAGAAGTCGGAAGCTGGAAGTTTTTTAAAATTATGGAAGCCGGAAGAGAAGTTTTTCAATAAGCTTCTCATCCCTGCTGTCAGCCAGTCTGCTTCTTTCAAATTCCCTACTGAAAGTACAACATTCATTCTATTCCCTCATTTCATTATTCCGAGGTTGGCTGCACTACATTTTATAAGAAATTGCGGCCTTTTGGTATTGCGGTCTCTTGATTTTGCGGCTACAAATTGTCTTGGTCAATACACATTTAAAAATGATAAAGTTGCTCATAAATCTTGTGAAAATTCAAGTCAACCTAAGAGTGATATAAAAGATAAAAATAAGACTAGTTCTACACAACAATCTTCCAGCCAATCTATAAACCATAGCCATCAAAATAAAAAATGTACTGGTAGTGTAAAAAATTTCACTGAATTTAATAAAAAATATGAGAAGTTTTTTTCATAGCCTTGAAAATTGGTAAATTTTCACCACTCTCGACAATCCTACAAATTCCTCAAGTTTTCACATTGAGATTCTCCCCATTTTCATAAGAAAAATACGTAATTTTTCTCCTAATGTTTGTGAGCCCAAGTCGTGTAATTTTCAATTTCTTGTATCAAATTTTTATAAATTTTCTATATATTCAATATTTTTCTACCTTCTATATATAGATGATGATTTCCATTCTATCATACTTCTTTTTTCTTTTTCTTTTTTTTCATTGGTGCAACTGTTATTTTAACATTTCTGATTTATCCTGAAAAACTGAAGTACTGATGTTATGTTCTGGCGCAATGAACAATTTCTCTTTTTTCTTTTATTTTTCAACATTCTAGTGAAGCTTATAATTTCTCTAAATTTTTATATTCAATTTTTAACCATATTAAAGCAATTATCAATATTTTTTCTCAATTTTTTATTTCAACATGTTTCAAAAATTCCAAATTTTTGTATCCAACTTGTATCCATTTAGCTGATTTTCTTATATTTTAATAAGATTTTTCTATAGAATTCATTTTATGATATCTTTCTCAAAAAAGTTGGATTTTTACAAAAATGGCGCTAGTTTTGAATCAAAAGAAACGCAACGAACTGCAGCGAAACGTTGGCGAAGATAGCATGCATGCTCAGAAAATTCGAGCATTAAGAAAGTGAAGGTACATCAAGGAAGGAAATGAAGTGTACCTTTATTAAATGCATATTATTATATGTATAGTGCTATAATACAATCATCAATACTTTATACAAAATAAAAATAATTATGCACACCGTCCGAGGGTTCACAATTCGCATACGTTGATATAAAAATTACAAAATTAACTAGAGAAAAATATTAACATAATAAGTACTTAATTCATATAACCCATACATCATTATTTTTTCTGTACCGGCCACTTGGGGATATCTAGCCAGACGAGACTATAAATTATTATAATCTCAGAATAAAATCGGCTACCATAAAAAATTAAATAAAAATTTTTTCACTGAAAAGGAAACAATTCTAGATTAAAGTGACCTAAGAAGGTTTTTCAGTCAGCTATCACGTCTTTTCAGATGACGATATAAATAACCATACCAAAATTCTACAGGGGAAAAAGGCATTAAAATAAAAACAATCACCGGAGTACCTTCGCTGACCTTCGCCATAAAATAAAGCGCTATAATCCCCTTCGATATCTAAAAATATTTCAGCAAAGTGGTATTTTGATAAAAATTTACGAATTTATTCTGCTCATTTATTCGAAAGAAATCATCGACACTTGACCACCGTAGTTGAAATATGATCAATTTTAAAGGAAGAACTATTAAACAAACCTTTAAAGGCAGAACTATTAAACAAACCTCAAGCAAGGTACAGTACACCTGCTGAAAAACCCTCTAACCCTATAATATATTTTAAAAAATTACCCCAAAAGTAGCATCTAGAAAAATTTTTAGGAATTTGGGAAAATCCAGTACATGAATTTGTACATTCAAACTTTCAAACTTTATAATAATAACAATAAAATTTAAAAAAATTAATAAAATTTTAATACAAATAATAAGATTATTTTTATAGAATCGCTGAACTAAAAATTTTATGGGAAAAAATTTCAACTAACCGCAGTAAACTTTTCTATCATAAAGACTGAAATTATTCTTTATTTGAATAAAATGAATAATTTTACAAACAATATAATAAATTTTTCTCTTGAAAATATATCAGAATTTTTCTATTAAAGAAATTAATTTTGTTTAAAAACAATATATCCTGATGAGGATGATGAATTGTTTTTATCTTCCTTTTCCTTCTCAGCGTTACCGACTTCACCACACAATGGCGTGATCAAAATTCTTACAGCTACCTTTACCGGCCTATCTTTATACACCCCGATTTGTTGTAGCAGACCATCCACGTCCGCCTCCGTTATCTCTTCAGGCAATGAGATTCGGTGCGCTGCCCGATCCGAAAAATCCCCATATAATACATGCAACGATTTACAAAATTCTTCGATACTTGATTTGGTGGCTTTGATTCTTGCTTCAAATTCCATAACGAATGTATTTTTCTTATTGACATCAAACCAACATAACCAACGATCCTCGCGATGGATTAGATGTTTGCCATGGGCATCAATAACTGGTACCTCTAAAAATGTTTCCAAAAATTCAATGCGTGATCTCATTGAGAGTACCATTTCGTTGTTTTTTTTTCTGCCTGAAATCATTATAACACCAAATTTAAATGAGAAGACAAAGGTGAAAAGTAGAGTGTATATCTCTATAAGCACAAAAAAATTGTGTGCGGAATTCATGAACCTACTACGGAAATTTTTGGAGTCTCAACTGCTGAAATTCGAGATTTTCATCTGGCAACACTGGTGTTTCGAGTCAGTCGACCTTCTAATAAGCCCACATCCTCCGACTTATACATGGAAGTGACACCATCCTCATCCGGAGCCTCAAAACAATATAACAAGCCGAGAATTTCAAAAGTGTTGCCGCACAAATAGATACGATCAGTGTTTTCGTCGTGCATTATCTCCCGAACTCTAAGAAAAATATTTTCATTGACAACGCAATAACAGTCAGCGTTATTGACTGTATTGATGACAAAAGATTTTACGTAGAGTCTTTTATAGCGGTGACCAAATGTTGCGTGAGCGGTAGCTGGTCTCCCGCACTCGAAGGAATTTTTTTGTTCAGGGTATTTCAGTACTGGTTTCTCGTAGTATTCATTCAATGAGTCAATCCCCCTATTACCGTCTTCCTTGCCAAACTGACACGATTTTAAGAGAAGTAGGTTTTCAACACCTATATATAGGTGTTGAAAACCTACTTCTTTCAGCCTGGATGATGCTGAAGTCCGATTGTGTTCCAATAATAATTTTTTCGAAACATGAATTGGCATTGAAATTGTGTACTTAATAATTTAGTTTTAACGCAAATTGAATCATTGATGTGATTTCAAGGGTAAATCCACCATTACTGTCAAACAGTCCAAGGAACATGGGAAAATAGTTCATAACTTTGTCACCAGCTTGCACTAAAGTGAAAAAAATACCACTGTTCGAAGTAGTTCGACTTCACAGTAGTGTACTCTGTACATGTGATTTTAGCAACTTGGAAATTTGTAAGTAGGCAAATTTTCTTTGCCGGCACTAATACACCAGCATGTCTTCTGAGTTGATGACCTACATTTTTGATGAAATGAGTAAAGGGATTATTAATTTATGACTGTAACTTTACCTTTTGATGCCCATTGTAACATTGTAACAATATTTCAGTTTCCTAATTGATGACATTGAAAGTTTTTTTATTTGTACCGTAAAAGTGAGCAACTTGAGACAATTTCAACCTATTCGAGCGTGTAACTTTTCAGCAAATCCACCTAAAAACTCGCAGAGGGTCATAAAATACGGGTTAGCATGAGTACTAACGATTCCAAGGGGTAAAATTTGTCTCACACCCCCAGAAAGTGCTTTTTTAAAAAGAAATGAGCTGTCTCAAGTTACAGGCTAGAGTTTTACAACTTGGGACATAAACGCATTTTGACACAAAAACTGAAGATGTAACCAGCGTTTGCCAACTTGAGACATTGTGAGTGAAAAAAAAACATTCCTCATCCCTTCCCTGTCCTCGCTAGGCCGTCAACTCGACGTACTTCGCGAGATTTGAAACCAAGCTTCTGCATCTCTCAGCGACTTTTTGTGTGTTGCCATCCACTGACACGCTTAACGGATATCATCTTCGGAATAATCGTGATAGGTTCGAGCACCTGATTTTCGGCGTGATCTTTCACCAGCCTGTGAGACACGCAAAAAAAAAAACCACGAATACAATTCGGTCAGTGTCCCAATAACATGTACATTGGAGAGATAATACAACTTGAGACACATAATTTTTCTCGGCATTTTGCACTTTTTCTCGAATACCTCACCATCTACATAACCTACCGCGTTCGTTAAGGTCTTGAATTCACCTCGATGAATTTCCCTACTGATTACACGCAAAAATATTTTACTCACCATTATTTCAACGTGTTTCCCACATAAAGTTTCTTCCGGTTACATTTCACGCGAAACAGACCAACTTCAGATAAAAATTTTTATCACGAAACACCGCATCACACCACCTTAGATTTTATTAGTATCATGGACGCTGAAGTATTGTGAGAATAATCTATTGATCGGTATTTAAAGAGATCACATTTTTAAGAAAACGTTTATTTAAGAATAACAAAAAACGAAGTCCGCCATCAACAAAAATAACAGCGAAAAAAGGAAAACAAAATGTGGCAGGGTTGCCAATAATCAAACAAAAAAAACAACGCGTCAGCACGGTTGGACTGTTGGTTTAACTAACACTCGCCCCCAACCATGCGCACATTACAAAAAAAAATTACGATAAATTTAAATGTTTCACAAACTTATTAAATTTGTCTGTATTCAAACCTTTTGTAAACACATCAGCAGTTTGCTCTAATGTACTTATGTATTCAATTTCTACAATTCCCTCTTTCAACAAATCAGATATAAAATGAAATCTTATGTCAATATGTTTACATCTGCGATTATTTTCAATATTCTTAATCATATTGATGGTACTCTGATTGTCTTCATAAATAACAGGGGTTGCATACTTAATGTTTAAATCCTTTAGCAAATGTAACAGGTGCAATAATTCACAAGACGCAGTGCAGATTGCAACAAATTCACTTTCAGTGCTTGACAAAGTTACAATTGGCTGCTTACGAGAAGAGTAACTGACAACATTATTGAATAGTTTGACACAATATCCAGTTATTGATCTGCGATCATCTACATCATTGGCAAAATCAGCGTCAACATAACAAGAGACTTTTGCTACGTCACATTGTTCAGAGTAAAAATGCATTTTTAGATTCACTGTTGAGATAACATACTTCAACACGCGAAGTAAGTGTTTAAAGTGAGTGTCTGTAGGATTCTGTTGGAATTTTCCAAAATAACTTACAGAAAATGCTATGTCTGGACAGGATCCAAGCATAATATACATCAGGCAACCAAGCAGTTGCTTATAAGGCATTTTTGTGTTAAGCTCAATATTCTGATTGACCAACAGGTTTACTTTGCTTTCAATTGGAGTACTAACAGGTCGACAATTAATCACATTAAATTTACTTGCAACGTTTTCAATCAAATCCTTTTGATCAATGGTCATTACTTTACTTTCTACATTACAGTTTACATTTAGACCGAGAATTTTTGAAACTTTGCCAAGGTCTGTCATTTCAAATTCTACTTTAAGTTTTTCTTTAATCTCATTTAATATACTAGGATCATTTGAAGTCAAGAGGATGTCATCAACATAAAAAACAACATACGATAAAAAATTACTCTGCCTTTTAACAAAGAGACAATAATCTGCACGAGAACGTTCAAAACCATTTTTGAGTAGGAAGGTAACCAAACGTTCATTCCATGCTTTAGGAGCTTGCTTAAGGCCGTACAGAGATTTTATTAATCGACAAACTTTATTATTATGCCATTGTCCTTGATGCGAAAAACCCAACGATTACTTAATACAGGTTTATCAACCGGCTTGTCAACTAATTCCCAAGTATTATTTTTAATTAAAGCGTTAAGTTCTTCATCAATAGCCGATTTCCAATTATTCCGAAATTTACCTTTTAAAGCTTCAACGTAGGTGTTAGGAATGTTATTCACAAATGCTTCTACATTATAAACACAATAGTCACTTGAAATTGAATCATTAGTGTCAAAGTCAGGAATGATAATGTTTTCAATATCATCTACGTTAACAATAGGAACAGTATTATTTATGTCCTCTGGAATTTTTATGTTGTCAATATTATCCAGATCAAATTTAAAATTACTGTCAAAAACACTTCGTTCATTAAAAATAATATCTCACCTTCAATTATTTTTCGTTCATCTGGATTCCATAAGCGATAACCACGCGGACTGTAACCAACAAAAATTAGCTTCTTACTTTTTAAATCAAATTTACCGTTACAATTGTCCTTTAGTAAATAAGCATCGCATCCAAAGATTTTAAACTTTGAAAAATCAATATTACGATTGTACCAGGACTTAGCCGCTAATTTTGTACGATTAAAAACGTATGTGGCACACAATATTGCTTCTCCCCACATTTCTAAATTCAACTTAGAGCTTGCTAAGAACGACCGAGCCTTTAATAATAACGTATCATTAAGTTTCTCCGCTTTACCATTCATCTGAGGATTATTCTTAATAGTATTTTCAATACGAATACCTTTTTCTCGACAAAAATCAATCATTTGTTGGTTAAGATACTCGGTGCCGTTATCACAACGTACGGCACTTACAGGTAAATTATGGTGACTGGTTGCTTCATTTACAAACAGCTTGAACTTTTCAAATACTTCACTCTTCGATTTCAACAAATATACGGTAGCAAAGTTAGTGAAGTCGTCTAAAAAGGTTAAGAAATAACGACAATTTGCGTACGTTATTCAACAATATTGCTTTATCCTTGGAAAAGTGATCGGATGCCCCTGAATCAAGAACGAACTTCAAATTTTTAGATTCGTTTTCATTGTTTACGTTATTACACAAAAGGAAGGATTGAGTTACGTTAGTTTCATCGTTTTTGTTAATACGATTAACAGAATTACTTTGAGTAGATGCGCTGAACGCTATTTTACTTTTACAATCAGCAACTAAATGACCAAAGCCCGTACACTTATTACAAAGAATCGATCTATCTAAATTTTTCGGCTTACGACAGTCATTCATTTTATGACCAGGCAAATTACAATTTAAGCAGCGAATACTAGATTTACCATCGGATTTATCACTAGAATTCTGATTGCCACTGGAATTAAAGTTACGTTTAGCGCGATTATTATTACCTTTATAATCACGTGCAGTATTACGATTACAGTTAACAGTTTGATTACTTGAATTAGTCGTAGTCATTGCAACTTTATTTGGTTCAGCAGGGTCAGACTTCACAGTTTCAAGATCGAAATCAAGTAGGGTTGACACTACTCCATCAAAGTCATCAAGCGCCTTCGTTATTCTTAGGATGTCAGCAACCGGTTTATAAGTTGACGGCAAGGAAGATAACAATTTTCTTGAAATTTCTTTATCTTCCATTGTTACTGAGGCCTCTTGTAGCAGTCGAACAATCTCACGAAATTTATTAATGTGTTCGGACAGAGAGCCTTTTTCATACTTAATTTCATCGTATTTCTTTTTAAGTACGGAGATTACTACCTCACTTTCCCGTTTGAAGCATTTTGAAAGAGCCGTCCACATATCAAAAGCAGTGATTGAATTCTTGACAGTTTCAAGCTGGGAATCAGCAATGGTTTCCACGATCAAGCGTCGGCATTTACAATCCTCATGTATCCATTCATCGGTTCGATTTTTTTTGCTTGTTTGATTGGATATATAGGATATTAATTTTTCTTCCTCCAACATTAATTTAACTCGAAAAGACCAGTTGTCATAGTTTCCTCCGTTAAAGAGAGGAATTCGACGCCGATCATTACTGGAACTGTTCGCCGCCATACCTCAGGATTACAGCACGATTTTTGATTGCGAAGCCGCGAACATTAAAAAATTAAGTTACGAGAGCTGCGAACGTTGATAATTACATTAAGGACACAGCGTAGGTCAAGTCGTGACCTGGGCCCAAAACCTGTGAGAATAATCTATTGATCGGTATTTAAAGAGATCACATTTTTAAGAAAACGTTTATTTAAGAATAACAAAAAACGAAGTCCGCCATCAACAAAAATAACAGCGAAAAAAGGAAAACAAAATGTGGTAGGGTTGCCAATAATCAAACAAAAAAAACAACGCGTCAGCACGGTTGGACTGTTGGTTTAACTAACAAGTATACACAACTCGCCAGTTTTTTTTTTCCGGAGCGCTAGAATGCAACGGAACAGTGTTACCGCGTTGTAAACACAAACAACAAAAACTGTCCCAAGTTGTACCCCGTCTCAAGTTGCTCACTTTTACCTAGATTATGAATTATTATCACATTGTGATGTAAGCGATTCTGTGATGTATTTTTATTAAGTTTTAAATAAAATATTATTTCCTTGTCTACTGTTTATCTGTTAATGATGAATGACACTGATGGAGAAAATTATGAAAAGATCACCATAGTTGGCAAGTATCCACGAATCATTAGCATTGCCTCCTATGTTATGTGAAGTGTGAATCATTTGTCCCTTTCTCAGTGTTAGTAGAGGATATAACTTATATGTGGGGACTGTGAAGCTGTAATTTCTCTATTAAAATGTTGTTAGACATTCAAATATTATCAAAATATTTTTTCATCAATTTTAATTTTACAGTACAATTCCATAAACCATTTCCATTTTTAAACGACATCTGTCCATCATGTTGATAAATTTCAACCATTTTATATGAAGTTCTTCTTGACCAGTTTTTATATTCTGTTGAACATCAAATTTAAACTTCTCTGTAAAATCACATTATGTTATTAGAATAATAATAGTATCACTATAAATGCAACTGTTCATTTGTAGATCATAACAAGATGACGATGAATACCCAATAGGCGGATGTAACTCTTAATTTTTAATATTTTATCTTCAGTTTTTACTGACTCTTCAAATATATTCTTTATGTACTCCAAATCAGCCTCTGACTTGTAGTTGTAGGTGCGCAAACTGAAATGAGAATATACATGATGTGTAAAGTGGGTGACTCATGGATCCTCAGTCTAATATTGAGAAGACATCACTTGTTGGAGCGTATAGTGATGCACGCGTGTCAAAGTAGCTCCTCAGACACCGCACCTCTGGCCCTGGAAACTACCCTTTCGAGTATCGCATTTATATTTATCGTTTAAACTGTTTGATCCTGAAAATTCACTTTGGTAGGATATGGCACCTTCTTTTTTCAATTTTATTGAAATCAGTAGAAGAGAAATTCTTGTCACTTCTCAAAAGCTGAACTTCTCCCACAAATTCCGAGTCTGGTCACACCAACAATTTTCTGTCAAGTTCATAGCGAAACCAAGGTGTTTGTTTTAGTCACAAAGCTTTGCGCCATAGAATGTAAATTAGCATAGTTTACAAAATAATAATCTGTTCTTTGTCAACTTGACTCCTGATGTTCATATTAAAATTAACTTTATTTTATAGGGTGTTGAAAGAATCCATTTTTTTGAACGCGAAGTCGGATCAGCGCGGGGTAAATGAGGATCTCCAAGTGGTAGGGTCTTGTTTCTTCTTTGGTGCGGAAATTTTCTCTCTTTCAAAAGTAAGGTTTGGACATTCCTACAACTTCCGAACCAAATATCGAAATGGGGGTTTTCGAGTCGCCGATTTTAAATCATCAGATTTTTGATTCGGTCTCTATTGTTGTAAAAATCCGAATTTAGGACCCAAAATGAGTAACCTTGACTTAGCTTAAAAAACTAAATAGAGTTTCAAAACGGGGGTTTTATTGATCCCTGATTCGGAATATCATATCCGATTTTTGATCCGGTCCCAATAAGGGTCCAGAAACCCAAATTTTTGACCCTAAATGGGTTACTAAAATGACTTGACTTGAAAAATTGAACAACGTATCAAACCTGGAGTTTACTGATGGCTGATTTCAAGTATCGCATCAGGTTTTTGACCCGGCTCCGATTTAGGTTCAAAAATCTAAATTTTGAATCCAAACTAGTAAAATTTGACGTGGCTTGAAAGACTGAAGAAAGCATCCAAATAAGCGATTTTTGGGCTTCTGATACCAAATATTGCATTCGATTTTTAACCCAGTCTAGATTTGGGTCATAATACCTATCCCAATTTCAGACATAGAATGGAGAAAGTTGACTTGACTTGAAAAATGAGGAGCGTATTGAAGCAGGAGTTCTCTATCTCATTGATTTCGAATATTGCATCAGATTTTTGAACAGGCCCAGATTTGAGTCCAAAAATTTAATTTTGTATCCAAAATAGGCAAAATGAAAATTGAAGAAAGGATGGAAACAGAGGAGTTTCTTAGGTCGCTGATTTTAATCATTGCATCAGATTTTTGATCATGCTCTTTTTATTACTGACTTCTATCAAAATTAGTTTGGTATAGTAGATTACGGAACAGGAGAGGTAAACAGGGCCGTGTAGATGAAATCCGGGCCCTGGGGGGGGGGGGTGTAAAAAGTAGGTAAGAGCAAAAAAAAAGGAAACAATGTTTTTAGGGCACTTTTTGTAAAAGTGTATTTTTTTAGCACTGGCGGGCGCTTAAAACCCTTAGCGGGCCCCTAAGAAAAAACTCGGGTGGCCCGGGGGAAAACCCCCCTTCGCCCGTCCTCTGCACAGGCTTGGAGGTAAATGAGCGATGACGAGTAATTTGTTATCTAGTTATTCAAAAAACCTAATGCAATTACAAACCTGGAATACTCGTTATCAATATGTTGACCAATGTTTCGAATTTGATCTATTAAATATTGCTTAAGTTTTTCAGATAACTGCTGTAAACGGATTCTGCATTGTTTTGCCCCTTCAAACGCTAAGTTTGTTGTATCCAAGACAAACAGCGAAATGTTTTCAACTGTGGTAACTGATTGCATTTCATTTATGATGTGATTATACCTGCAAATAAATCATAGCTAGATTTTGTGAATTAGGGATGTTAAGCTAAAGCCACTAGTGTCTTTAGCTAAAGCGTAAGTCACAATTTTGGTATTTATTCATTAAGTCAAAAGCCAGATTTCAGCCTGTTAGTCAGCCATAAGCTAGTTTTAAATGCCGAAAGTCAAAGAAAAATCAAAATAAATACCTGATTTGTAAATAAATTGATGAAAATTTGTTATATTTTAAAAAGCTTTACTGTGAACTGCGATCAGTAGGTAGTAGGTACATTGTACATACTTCAAGGATCAGTATTCAGTACATTCCAGTTCCAAGTTCCAATATTGGACGCTTTTAAGCGTAATAGAACCAACCAACATTTGTTGACAAAATGAGTTATTAGTATCGCTGGATAGAGCATAAAAGGTAGAATTTTTCAAAATTTGGCCCTGATTCAAAAATTTGTGCTCACGTTGAAAAAAACTTATCAGTAAACGCTATCATGCCATGTCATACAGTTTCTACATGGCTCTAGAACTTCGAATCACGTGTTCTCAAAAAACACATTTTGTTGGTTAGTTCTGTTACACTTAACAGCGTCCAATTCGTCTTATCACTTGTCAAAATGGTGGGAAATTGCAAGTTTTGTAACTTGCAACTGAAATCAACTCATGTGCAAAGATTAAGTCATGAGACAAACAGCATTAAGCCACTTTTACAGCCTCAAAATTAGCGTCAATCTTCAAGTCATAAGCCATGTCTACCAACAGCTTAATATTCATCAGCTAAGCTTAAGCCAAAGACCATTGACTTTTAATATCCCTGCTGTCAACGCAGGATGAAGATCAAATTAATAATTAACACTACTGAACAAAATGAAATTTTTTGTTTGCATAACGCAATTAAGGAGGTGATTTGTGAGTACTTTTCAACGCTGAATACAGTGCCGTCGGTTGTTTTTCTTTATCACATTTAGTTTATCTGATCAAAAACTATAAAAAATTCAACTAAATGTGTTCAAAAAGAGGTTTAGGAACTGAATGTGGTCATACTGATTCGTGTTGTTTTGCGTTGAGGTTGTGTGTAGTGGTGTGTATTCGGTCTGTTTGTTTTCTGTTATAGTGGTCTGATAACACTGATAATATCAGTCAGTGGTACCGCTTATTCCACTGCAAAAACAAAATGGAAACGAATTTCAGTCGTTCAGAACTCCGCATTGTGACGTGATAGAGAAAAATGGGTCGCAGTATCGTGTTCAGCGTTAAAAAGTACCTCAGAATCACCTGTCAAAATGCATTGTGCAAAATAGTTGTTCAGGACCACTATTCTCGAAAAGTTGTTATGCGACGTTATGATAACAACCGTTGTTATAAAAAAGTTGTTGAGTTGTTACCGGTTGTTACCCATTTACCGCAATGTTGGATAACATCTCATAACCACTCATAACACCACCTTGGGACTAGTTGTTATGAGTGGTTACCGTAACAACTTTTTGAGAATACCGGTCCAGTAGTGTAATTAATAGAATAATCTAAATGAAAAAATAAACTTTAGCGCTCAAGTGAGAATGTGTAGAAACAATGTAGAGTGACCAATCTATTGCTAAGACTTTGCTCTATGAGAATTATCAGTTTGTGAAAAATAATTATTAAGGATGAATTTAATAATTTGCCAGTTTTTTGTAATTTTGAGAATCATTTCTATGTTCATCCGGTCCCAGGAAAGATTCAAATATTCTTAATTTACATTTTTATAGATTTCAAATCGGAAATTCTATCTACTTACTACTAAAAGGTGAGAATGAAATTTTTATAGTTATATAATAGGTAGTTACAGAGTTAGATGGCGGAGAGTAAAAACAAGTCATTTAGGTTGGGCGAAGATGATCAATGATGTTTAATAATTGAAGGATGTAGAATAATATTTTGTTGCGCTATGCCATCAAAATTTATATAAATAAACATGGAAAGCAGAACTGCAGACACAACCCAAAGTGCCTAGAAAATGCAATAAAGGCTGTTAGAGAAGATGATATGAGCATCAGGAAAGCTTTTCTGAACAATTTGATATCTTTTGTACAACGCTTAACAATCTGAGCCAATTTAGGAATCTCCCTTAGAAATTGGCAATGTACGAACGAATGTATATTTGCAACATCAGTTTTCTAGCACCTAATATGTGTATTGTGAGGTCGTAACATATACCATCCGATAAACTTGAAACTCCTTTTGAGTGGATTCAGGGGAATGTTATTACAAAGAATATTGGATGATGGAAATAGATTTTTAGTCGAAGGGGAAGATGTCAGGCAAATCGAATAAATATGTATGGTTATATATTTTTTCCATATACAACTAATTTATGTTATATTTGCTAACTTTTACGCGCATCACGGATTGGCTTCACCTGTTCAGGTTGCGTGATAGTGATCACACTTTTAACTAATTTTGTGGAAAGGAAGTTCGGCGGTAACGTTAGCTTACTATGGTATCACATAGAGCAGGATTGCACCTTGTACATCCAAAAAATCCAGTCTCTCACTCTGTATCTTCTAGGTCAAAAAGTGGAAAATCCTGTTTTTTTGATCGTCTTCACCCGCGTTGACTGTACTTAGACGTGACTGTTCTGTTCTGGAGTTGATGTGTATCGCTCCCCCTATCATTCAAAAAACTTACAATTTGAAACCAGTTTCATATGGATCAGGCTCAGTGAAAGTATCAATGTATTCTCTGACATAATCGTCAACATCAGTCTTCCATAATGAATCATATTGATGCCAGAATTCAATGTGGCTTCTCACTTTCTTCAAGTTATCTTGAATAACTGCTAACCGTATTTAAAAAAACAATCACCATTAATTACGAACTATTTCCATTCTCTCAATTCAGCCTTCAAACAGGCCAGCTGAGCTTACCAGAATTTATGCGTGTTTGTAAGTTATTAATATCTTCATTTAAAAACAATTTTTCCACATACTCAGGTCTCTTCACAACCTTTGACAACTTAAACTGATTGAAGAGTCGCGGTATCAGTATTATTATTTCGAAAATATTGGTTTTTAACGTAGCAAAAAATGCCGCTATCTCGGATAGTTCTGGTTGAAATACTACCTGAAAGTTTTAAGCATTTCATTATTAATACATGTTGTTGAGAACAAGGAAAGGTACTTGTTTTATGCTACATACGTCTCCATTCTTTATTTCTGCTGTTAGTTCTATCTTCAATTTCACAGAATTTGATTCAAGACCGGGGGATACATTGTGTAAGAATATATTCAGCGTATTTTTAATGCAACATTGTAAAGCATATTCCAGTAAGTTGTCAATTTTCTCGATGTAATGATTCCACTCCTCCTTTGTCTACAAGTAAAGAAAATTTATAGGAGGGTAAATTGCAATATAGGATACAGTCAAATCATCAATGTCTGTGGTCATGAAAAGATGTCAGAACCTACTTTGAGGATATGGTAGCCAAAGCTGTCGAAAATGATTTGGATGCAATTTACAATTTGGTTGTAGTGAATTACCACTCTTCTGCATGACACGAACCTGATGGATAAATACATTTTATTTCATTACACAGGCATCTGTTTGCATAACTATTGCCTATTAAAATTCTCCTTTTATTTAAGTTGAGACCCCGGGTGTACTAGAACTTGTAAAAAAAAAAAAGATAAGGCTAATCTTTTGATGTATGAAGTCAGTAGCGTAACCAGAAAAAATTCTTCAGTGGGCCCAGCAAGGGCCACCAGTTTTCAGGGTAAGCCAGATCCAGGGGTTAGAAAAAAAAAATTTTAAAACCAGGACCTGCCTTCTAAAGAAAAATCACAAAATCCCACTCCTCAAGATGTTGAATTTGTGATATTGAACAGATGAAATGATGAAACTGAGAAATGTAATAAATACTTTATTACAAAATAATTCGCCGATTACAATGATTAGCTGCAAATAAAAGCAATAAATTTGTCTAAATTAATCGATATTTTTTTATAAATGTTTTTCTACATAATGTAAAATCGATAAATTTGAGTCTGTCATGGGTCACAGTGCTGCGCAAACAATTTTTTATTCGCCTCATACATGAAAAACTGCACTTAAAACAGCAATAGTTACAGCAATAACTTATTTGAAAGCTTCTTTAAGAATGAGTTTACATTCTTTCAACAATTCAACGAATGACATGAAATTTGAAATTTTACATTTTTCCGCTTCTCATACGGAATGTAGGTTTCTGATTTCAAAATATTAAGATCTAAATTATAATGTCTGGCTAACACCAGGGACAAAAATAAGGGGGCGCGGGGAGGCAGCTTGCCCCCCCCCCACGCCCCGTCGGAGTTAAGAAATTTTGTTGGAAAAATCCAACAAGTCAAAAGCTTTTTTTTTTTATTTTCCTGATACAAACAAATTTTGATACTTGAGAATTTTGACTCTGGCCTGTAGCTGACACCAGGGCAGTCAAGGCAAAGGCCAGGCTAGCACTTTCAAGAAAAAATAAAAGAAAAAAAAAGAAGTTTTCGCAAAAATAATAAAGTTGTATTGTACTCTTGTGCCCTGGCTGAAATATCAAATGCCCTAGCACACACAAGCAATTAGAAACTATTTTGATCTAGCTGTCTCCAGGCCAAAGTTATTCGCATTTTTCCAGTTCCCCAGAAAACGAGTATAATTTTGGAAATACATATTGGTGTGTGTTGTATTGCATATTCGACTTATTGTAGACGTTACCACATTTTTCAAATATTTGGGAGAGTGTAGATGAAAACGTCAATGTGATAACACCTTCAACACGTTGAATATGCAATACAACACACACCAATACACATTTTTGAAATTTCTAATTTCCGTTGGGAAGTAGAAAAACTCGAATAAATTTTGACTTGGGACAGCTAGAGCAAAACGGTTTGGAATTTCGGTGAGAGGACATCATTACTGACTAGTCTGTCAGTCTACCTAATTGAAACTCATTTTTCCCAAGACCTGTTTGAGATACAGCTAAACAGAAAAAATTCTGCCTCGCGCATAAATTCGAACATTTAAACAACTTCATTTTGTCAGAAATTATCTCCTCGCCAAAATTTCAAACCAGTTTGCTCTAGTTCTCTCAAGGCCAAAGTTATTCGGATTTTTCCAGTTCCCCAGAAAAAGAGCAATTTTGGAAATACACACACATTGGTGTGTGTTGTGTTGCATATTCGACTTGTTTTAGGCGTTACCACATTTTTCAAATATTTGGGAGAGTGTAGACGAAAATGAAAACGTCAATGTGATAACACCTTCAACACGTTGAAAAGGTTTGGCTTTCGGCTTTCAGCTTTTTTCTCATCCCCAAGTGAAAGATGAAACTGTGACCACGTGACTATTTATCTTCTATCCTCTCTCTAATAATGCAGTGTATGTATCCCTTTTTTTTTTTCTATGTTTATAGAAACTAGGATAATTTTCTTGCAGGGTTGCGAAAGTTGCTGTCAAATTTGTATAAAATGTCCTATAAAAGTTCCATATTTTTGAATTTTAGTTTTGTTAGACACCCTGCATCTCCTTGGGGGAAGTGGAAAAACTCGAATAAATTTTGACTAGGGACAGCTGGATCAGAGCGGTTTGAAATTTCAGTGAAAAGACATCATTTGTGACTAGTTCGTCAGTCTACCAAATACAAGCTCATATTTCTCAAAAACTGTTTGAGATAGAGCTAATCGGAGAAAATTTTGCTTCTTGCATGAGAAATTCAAACTTTTCATTACAGGCCTGTAGCGAATATCAGGGCAGTTAGGGCAGAGTCCTGGCTAGCACTTTACAAACAAAACAAAGAAAAAAGTTTTAGCAAAAATAATAAAGTTGTGTTGTACTCCCGTGCCCTGGTTGATATCAAATGCCCTGGCACAAAAACAATTAGCTATGGGCCTGCTTTGATTTGAGTAGTCAATTCGATCAAAAGTTGGAAAAATCTAACAAATCAAAAAGCTTTTTTTTTTTTGCCAAAATACTGATACTTGAGAATAACAATTTTTGCCCCTCCAGAAAAAACTCTTCGCTACGCCCCGCCAACACTTCTATTTTATCAAAAATTAAGAAAATTCATATTTGTTGTATGTAAATAACTGATAGCAGAAATAATGTTAAAATCATCTGTAAACCGACGATTCAGATATTATGTGATCAATAATAGGGTAAAAAACTTTGATTCTGTAATCTTCTGACGTTTCAATTATTATTCCATTTTCTATAGAATAATTCTCCATTATAATAAAATATTTTGAAGGAATTGAAAAGCTTTCCAAAGAGGCAATTTTTGGCGGTTCTGAGATAGTAGCACAATTTGGTAGAGAATATAATAAAGTAGAATCTCGTCGTGGTCTGAACCTTCTGTATTAGGTTAGATGTTCTATGCGTTTTACGTTGAAGACTGTTTCCAAAGTAGCCTCAAAATGCTATTTGTTGTGTATATGCAGTATTATGCCTAAGTGGTCTAAGTGAGGTAGGTCACCAACTCTGACGGTGTGTCACAATATTTTGAAAGATGGTAGGATGATAATTTTGTTCACACCCGGTTGGCACTATCCTTGACTGTTGATTTATACTTATAATTTCCTCCTCCTTTGTGGGGCGTACAAACTGTTTTTCTCGATTTTCTCAGAACGGCAAAAACTGACTTAAATCACGTTGGAAAAAAGCTCTTCAATTTTAGAAATAAGTTTAGTTGTCATTTTCTTCGGTTATTTTAATATTAAATTCATTACAAATTTTCAATCATTCATCAAAAATCAAATTAAAATAAGAATGTGTTTTAGTAGAAGAATCTTCTCGTTTCGAAATAAAATCATGTCATCTATTTCTCCACGGTCGGTTTATCATTTTTTCCTTTTTTCTTTGGGATTAGGGAGGTTTTGGTATCTCAAATTTTTAGAGTGGGCTGGGCCCACCCGGCCATCCTCCTGGTTCCGCCATTGTATGAGTTCCTTGTTTTATAATAGTTCAGCAAACTGACTCTACTGATGTGGGAATTCATAATTTAAATTATTACCTGACTTCTTTGAATTCTTGTATGATTTCATCTAGCTTCGTTTTACTAAAATTCACCATGTTCAGACGGCATATCAGTTTAAAAGTCTCAATTATACGATTATTCTGATTTTTGTAAGTTTGGACGGTAATTTCTATCTGCAATGATGAAATTATTCAGTTATTTTGGAAAATAATTGTGGTGCCTGTATTGATATTTTTGAAATAGAGAAACAGATTTTCATTTTGGTACTTACACTTTTTATTTGCTTCAGGTAATCTAGAACTGCCTTGTTGGATTGTTCGTAGTCCCATTGTAGTGTACAGAAGGCGGGGTTAATTATTTCAGCCCCAAGTTTTAGTATTCGAGAAAAAAACCTTCGTTCGTCTGGACTTAGAACTAGTTAATTAAAAGCACCAAAGCAAACGTTACATTTTGCTGATTTAGATTTTGGGGTAGAGATGTGGGTGTAAAATGAGTTGAGGACTCAAAGCTAAACAAAATTAGAATTCATGTCTCGAGCTATGGTTTAGTTAAAATAGTGACTTATCTGAGTCGACTCTTGGCTCTGACTCAGGTTTATTACAGGCTGCCTGATCCGCAGAATTGAAGTCAGTTGACAAATTCACAAATTTGACGAGTCAATTTTATGAAAACGTGTTAGTGTTCGTTAACCGAAAAAGGAACCCTCTGGTCGGTAAAATGTTGGTCAAAATGTCAAACAGTGTCATCAATTTGATTAATTTTGGCATTGCACCAAATTGCTAAGGGCACCAAGTTACTATGAATGTTTACAAATCAGGTGGGCTTAGTAGGGTTAGAGAAATTGATTGATCTACGAGACCCTAATTTGAAACATTTTTGAATTATTAGGTATTTTTCTTAGTACCTACTTGTTAATATTCTGTTGTAAGTCATTACAAGCTCCTCGACATTCCCACGAAGAATCATAATTTGATCGGCTAATCTCAACAATTTACCGATATTTGTGGTTGGTATAAACCCCACCTGGACCCAAATGTGTGCTTCTTTGACGATTTTAAGTAATTTCCTGAAATAATGACAAGTAACTTGATGGAACACTAAGAGTAATAATGTATTTGCGTTAGGTGCTATTTCTGGAAAAGTTTTTAAAGAAGCGAGATCATCCACTTTCTGAGTTCATTTGTAGCAACAGCTTTTTAAAATGCAACTTGGGAACAAGGATCAGCATAGAAAGTGAGAAGACAAAAACACCTTTAAGTTGTCCTTTGTACACAGTTTTAATTTCCTCGGATTTCATATAAAGATCAATGTGAAAAACTGAAATTTTAAAGGGACCTTGCAGTTATTTGAAAACCCTTATTTCAACACCTATATGTCTTTAATTCATAGTATGGAAATTCAAACCTGTCAATATTAACTTCGATTAAACCAGGCCTGTAGAAACATTTGCTCATCAGTGGCTGCTTGAGTCGGCTTGAAAAATTTGCTGGTAATTTCTCGTTCCATTCTTTATATTTGTCGATTATGAATTGATCAATCTCATTAATAATTCCTTCATATTCTTTTTCATAATTATCTGCTTCAGTTGTTTTATTTTGTTTTAACCATTCACAATCATGTAGCAACTGTTGGACCATAAACATAATATATTGTAGGTAACATGAAAAAGTAGGTATATACGTAGTAGCTGTTTGATCAAGTATTTAATGGGAGGCTATAGTAGTTACCATACATAATAGTTTACATTTACTTGTTGTGTACTAGAAAATAATTAAACTAGCATTGTTTATCACATATACCTCATAGAGAAATTGCAATCTTCGTTTTTTCATGAAAATGGCGAGAACTCCTCGAACATAATCAGCATTTTTATTTAATAATTTTGTTTTTTCAGTCAATAAAGAATCCTTAATTTTATTTGCTTCCTTCAGAAATTTTTGAACCAACTATAAAATTCAAATTAAATACAGGCTATTTATTATAGTCATATAGACAGTCTACCGTATGTCAGTAGGATAAAACTGATGCAAGTGTAGTTAATTGGTTGGAAAATATTCTGTAAACATTACAGCTTGCTTGTAAAAGCATCAGTTCTCGCACACCAAGCATCAAAATCCTGTCTAACTTGCAGTGGCGTAGCTAGGGGTTTCACAAGGGGGGGGGGGCACAATGAGGTTTTCAAGGGAGAAAAAGTCGAAAATTGAGGTATATTTTAAAAATTGCCGATATTAGAGGACTATGAAACATATTGGAGGGGGGCACGTTCCCTCTCATGCCCCGACGCTACGCCACTGCTAACTTGTATTGCATTAAAATGAAATATTTCATGTTGACTTGCTCAAGCCTTCATTGTTACATAAGTAGGTACCTACTAACCATTAGCAGTAATAATAAAGCAAAATTATTAATAAAAAAATAAAAAAAGGAAGGAAGAAAAGGCTTCTTTAGGAGTGTGTAAACAAAATCAAAGAAATTACAAACCTGAATATTTTTATCAATCAAGAAGGATTTTACAGGTAACCATTTTGAATATTGGTACACAATGCGCAAAACATCTAGTCCATCTTCTACAGTTGTTACTAATGAAAATGCTTTTTCCAAGAGATCATTGATCCTGCCTTTGATCTTGTTCATTTGATTTTGGAATCTGGAGCAAAATACATGTAGGATGGGTCAGTGGTATCGGAACAGAGGGCCTCTAAAAATATAGAGGGTAGAAAGAAAATAAACCTGTCATTATAAGAGTACCAATCCATGGACTGAAAATAAAAAATGCTCTCTTGCACTGATAGAAATGCTAGCAGATTTTCTGAAAATTCATTCGATATTGCAGTCATATCATCTGCCATACTGACATGATAATCAAATTTGATTCGCTGATGCGCTTGCTCTTTGACACTGTTAACAGATTCGTCCATCATACATTCATACTACATATGGTAGAAAGTGTAAAGATACAGAATATGCAGCAAGCTCTATACGCACTTGAGAAAAATGTTGATCAAACTGCAGAGTTCTAATAAATCAGCGCATCGCTGAATGAATAAATCAATACAATCAAGAGCATTTTCTGAATTCATGACAGACTCAAGAGCAGGAATGGAAAAGTTACTCAACTGTAACAGAGGTGAGGTGTCATTATAACTGAAGAAAATGATCTTGCATCAAATGCATGCCTTTGCTTGTGTTTTAATTTTGACCGTTTAATTATTACTTAATGTTAGTAGAAAGGGCTTCCTACTTGTTCCTGTATTCCTTTGTATACGAGGCATACTAAAACGGATTGTACAACTGACTTCATTTGTTCTTCGGTTTCCCCATGTAGAATATTTTCAAGTTTTATCCTTCGTTTACAGACATTAATAATTTGTTGGCTCATGCTGTCAACTAATACAACTGCGTTTTCCCTATAAATGAAACTGACTATGAGTAGGTAAAGATATAGACAATACTTAGACTACCTATATCCTTATAATAGTTGATGTAACTACTCTGTAAAAATTTATTATTAAAATCTATCATTCTGCAAACTGAAAAAGCGAAATTACAAGTTTCACATAATATAGGTATTATCATTCTAAGTCGATAACCAAGTTCTTTCAACGATCTCTAACTGCAGTATTCCTCGATCCAAATGGTTGTTGTTAGGAGTAAGTAGGGGAAAGCAGTGCACAATGGAGCATTTTCTCTTTTTCTTCTTTAAACTCTAAAGTCAATTGTGAAAGTCTGGGAAATTGTTCCTACCTATACAGGATACACATTAGAAAACATATAAAATACTATAACCGACATCAGAAATAGGCTGTTAACATATTATGGTACTTTGTGGAACACCAAAAATGCAATGTGGTGTATCCCTTTTTGTATTTGCTCTATCTATGTATCAAAATTAAAGACAAAGATGTATTAAAAAGTATCTTTATGGAAAATTATACTCCCCTATGTACTACTCTCTAAGATCACCCTGTTCACACAAGCAATATTTCTACAAGATCAGCTATCAATTAGTCAAATTACATATTTCCCGCTAAAACCTTGCCCATGTACAGATAGTAACTGTACATTCAGTTTACCAACGTGTATGACAAAAATTAACTGTAAAACAATTTTGGCTTTAATGAAATCATAAAACTGAGATACTTAACGAATAAAAATTCTTTGCCAAAGTCGATGATAGAGTGTAAAAGCCACATCTCTTTTTTTTTTACAATTTGAAGACATTAGTATTATCTGAAAATAAACTTTATGCTCTCTCCATAGCAAACTTTCTTCTTTACGCTAGACAACCCTGACGGGGAGAGGAAGGGGGATATCCCGGGCCCGGGCTTTCAGGGAAGAGGGCGATATTTTTAAAAGGCCTGTGAAGCTTACGGCTATATTATACTGTACATCAAATCAGCAATCACTCCTTACATCATGAAAGAAACCTCTTATCCTGTAGCTTATAATTTTTTCCCATCTGACAAAAGAACAAAATGGACTTGAAGGAGAGGAGGCCCGTGGAAATTGCCCCCGTGCCTCTTTTTCTCTCTACAGGGCGGCCGCTAGGATGCTTGCATTCTATACAATTGACCGAGTGTTTTTTACAACACCCAATTTACTTATATACCAGTTGTTTTCTTTTTTTTTTTACCCGAAACTTTTTTTTTTGGACACTCGGCATTTACTCACAACACTATCGAAGTCTTGTGTGTAATTTTGCTGCCACTGTGAACACTACTCTCCCCTATCTGGTATATCTGGATACTTATAATGCCTTACATCGTTCCAAAGTATGATGAATTGGATATAATTATGTTGACCCGGAAAATGAATTCTGGTATCAGAGTAGGTACATTTTCTATCGGTGAATTATCGAGCCCCTCAGAGACTTTCTTCAGACTCTTCAAAAACTTCACATTTAATCTTGTTTCACTCATTTTCTCCTGGAAACAGGAAATGTGAATGCAAGAATTTCAGAACGTGAACTCACTTTGTTGAAAGCTGTGACAAAATGTCAATTCAAAAACTAAAATCTAAATTACAGAAAAGTTTACCAGAGCTGATTAGTGCATTATAGTGCTAAGATGCCAATAAAAGTGTATTTTTTATTCTATAAGTATCTACCAGTAATGTTTGTTGCAGTTCGCCCAATAATTTAATATGCACTGAGTGATGTTCTTCTAGTACTTGGCACATGAATTTGGCGTGTTTATCTTCAATTGTTTTTTGAACGAGCTCTAAATTATCCACTGTTGTAATACCAAAACAAAAAAAAATTAATAATAATAATATAATGAAAATTTGAAAAATGCAACTCAGGTATATTGGAAAAAAATAAAGATAAATGGCAACACAATGAGGATTTAAATGCTTACGTTTGTACTGCCAAAACTGGATCAAGATTAGAGGGCTAAATTCCTTCATACAACGATAATCAAATTCATTGTCATGTATTACATCACTCAGTTGGTTACACCATCTTACAAGAATATCTTGAAAAAAGATTGATAGATGCAATAAAGAGAAGTAGAGTTAAGCATTATAATAATTAAAATATTCATGTTTTTAGAAATTTAAACTCTCATCCTGTTTTCTTGCTAGGCAATAAAACTTACTTTCATACAACCTTAGAAGATCATCAGTTTTGATGTCGGAATTTTTTTGCAGGAGCAGTGATATTGTTGGAACATAAAGGACAGTTAAACCGAAGTTCTTATAGAAGATCTCAGTGATGTAACACAGAAAAAGTTCGAGACTTTTGGTAACCTTTGATTTTACTCCTGAAGAAAATATGCTTAAGCAAAAATATCATTCATTTGTGCATCCGGTCAAAAAGAATTATTCTACAAAGGATTTAGTTGAGCGAATGATAATAATCCACTCTTATAAGGAATAAATCATTTTAAATTTGTTAAAAGGATACTGTAGGGTAGATTTTTCTTCCTGTACAAAGTAGTAGTAAAAATGTATTTTGTCACAAATAGCAATGATTTGAGAAAATGCCTATCAATATTGCCGAATAGCACATCTGTTGAAAAGTTATTAAAACTGATGTCGGTTCTTTCAGTGCGTTTCACGAAGTACATCATGTCGGTACTTTTTCGAGGAACGAAGTCAGCTTGTAGGGAATACTCTTCAAGAAAGACAAATAAGGTCCTGATACTCGAATCCGTTAAAAATTTCTTCACTTGAGAATCAATATTGATGTCAACATTTTCTGGAAGAGGTAAGGTAACGATTCCTCGTATCTTTTGAATCTATTTAAATAGAGATGCTCCATAGTTAACAAATTGAAGAGAATAGAATAGAAATTATTGACACTTGCCATTTTACTGCAAGGGCGCAAATAGGCAAAATACTGGACACGGGTGCAGGAATATCTTCTCTTTGCTGCGCCTGAGAACGTGAAGTATGTAATACATATCGCAGATTCGCATTCATACATGCGCAGTAAGAGATGATATTCCTGAACATTTGACGCACCAAATTATTCAAATCTTCATCAGTGATTTTCACTATCTTCTGTGTATCGATGGTTGTTTCACGTTTTTCAACGGATGGTTCTAGAAAAAAGAAAAACATGGTGTGAGATGGAGTACCATTCGTGGATCACTTTTTCTGAGTTCAGTTTTCTCCGAAGGTAATGAGATGAGATGAAGTTTAAGGTATGGAATGTTGATATTGGTACTTAGAAAACATGATTCCAGGGTTCGTTTCTTTTCTTCGACATTTCTTGCTGAGTAGCGAGCGTCTGAAAATCGTATTTTGATCCCCGTTCAAATACGGGGGCTTGAACAAGGGTCTGAAAATGTCAGTAAATACTTCGCATCAACGTTGAAAAAGTAGACTATCTGTCCATTGCGCGTATTTACTGTCAAATAACGGAGCTATAATGGAATGTTGAAGATATACCTCAATTGACCTGCCAAATCGGACAAAATTATAATTTTGTAAACAGCTAAAGAAAATCAATGAATACACGCCGTTTTTACTTAAATGGTCGTCCATGCTGATAAAATCTATGTTTCACTAATTCTATAACTACATAGGTGTGCATTTCATGGTGATGTGTTGTATTATATCCACGTAATGGCAGTAGGTATCAGTTTTTCTTCCCTGAGAGACCTAAATTTTGGAACCCTTTTCTCAAAGTACTAATATTAAGAACTCGTATAGGTTAACTACATAGGTAGGTAGGTAACTTTACTTTTATCAGTTAATTTTCCGGATGAGCTCGAGTCGCTGTCTTCACTCGTAGATGAAACGTAAACAGGTAGTTTTGGGTTGGCCATTATAAATATGGCTTAGTTAACGCCTGTTATTCAGTTGCTTCAGTCCTGCTGAAAACTCAAAATAATAAATATATTTTACAAGAATGAAGAAAACAAAAAACTATCTACATGAAAAGATGGAGTGAAGGCTCATCACAGATACAGAGAGAAGTCAAAATTTTGATTCAGTAATAATTATGTTGGAGTGTTGCTCCCTTTTAGTTACCAGGGTTTAGAAAGAAGGAAAATTAACTTTTGAAGATGAGTATAATATGTTTCCTTTATAAAGATCGATAGTGTGTTTGAACGTTTATTTTAATATGCAATTGATACTGCCCTTTTTGTAACTGGTACAGTGCCATTGTTAATGAGATGAGGCTGAAGTGATTTTCTTGAGTTTTGCCCCCTATAATATTTAAATATTTGACAAGGTAAGACTGCAGATGTATAGATTTCTAATTTTGATAGACTGAGAAGGATTTAACTGGCTGATACAAATTATCTGAGTTAAGCTTTTCTTTCGGCACTGTTCTGGATTAGCTGATTATAACTTTACGATGAAATTACGTAAAAGTTCCTTAAAAGTTGAACATTATTAAAGAATGGCAGAAGGGCTATATTAGGTATGAGGTATAGCGTGTTAAAGTTGTACTTTAAGCCCACATTATTTCTTCTCTCAACAAAATTATGGATAAAAAAATCCAGATTTCGTTATTGTTTGACTCTGTAGCTTATATTTTACTGTCATGTGATATGGAATGTACTAGTGGCTCATGACTCAAGGTGATGTCCAAACCATGGGATAATATACAAATTTGTCATTAAATCACTTTTTAAAATTTTTAAATATGTTTTGACCAGCGTTTTTGTCTTACATTTCCATTTTAACTCCGGTAAAAACTAAAAATTGAGAATTCTAATTCATTAGAAGTACACTCTATAGATAAGAAACTAATTTTGTTCCAGTTTTTTCAATGGAAAAAAAAAATTGAATAATAAAGAGAACACCTAGAAGTTACATAAGTGTATCGAAAAAACTGAACTGAAACACTGAATTTTTACTAATGAATTTATTATTACTAAATAGCTACTTACAATAATATAAACGAGTATTTATATATTGGTAACCGGATTTACGCTAACAATTTTTTGGAGTACAAGAGGATATCAAAATTGCCATCAGAAATATACCTATGTTATTTCGGAAGATGAAACTTTCCCGACGGCTAAAGTCCCATCACACCGGTCATAATTGGTGACAGTTTCACGAGATGATGAAAATTCAAGAAATACAACAGTAATCGTTTTCGTACTTCTCCGTATCTAATACCGAAGTCTCAATTTTACTTTCTTTCAGAACATTATTGACCACAGCTCTGGCCAAGTAACTAGTTGTAACCGATTGTTTTTTCGCGATAAGCAGGTGGACGTTCTTATCACCTTCCTCATGATTATCTTTGCAGTACAACTCGACCGCCTCTTGAACCAAAGCATCTAGATTCAAAGGTTCCTGAAATGTGAGCTCCGGGTTACGGAGCAGAATCGTGGAAACGGTGCAGAGTAGCTCGACGATGAATTGTCGATACTCCGGTTCTTGAATGTGCACCAAAGTTTCTTCGATTAATAAAGCGAAATTGAGTTCGGACCGAGTCATATTTATCAAAGCAGACTGATGCGGAAACATTTGGCCCTTGATCCAAATACCTTTAGGAGTACGTGCCATCACGTCCCACACCTGTTCGTAAAAGTGCGTCGGTACCCGGCCCCAACAGCCTTCTATTTTCCTTCGCTGCAGTGGTGTTATGTTCTCGTCGGTGGCCCATTCTCGCACAGATAAAACTTTGCATAATATCTGCCGTATTTCGGACGGACTCACATTTTCCAAGTCCTCTCCCGACCGTCCTGTCATGATTAAATACTGGCGCATAGCTTCTAGCACCCAGCCAACTCTGATTTTCGAAATACCTTTGAACATGTTCGCGTGAGTGGCTACCAACCGACCGCAGTACAATACAATTTCTTGCTGCAATACCGCCTGAATTACATTGAAAATCTGTATTTTGGTGTACATCACCGAGTGAATTTCGGCCGGAGTCATTGGTTTGTCGAAAACCGTTTCTTTATGACCGATTACACCGACGGTCACTTGCTTACCACTAACCAGAATGCTCGTGATGAACGGACTAATGCTGTCGACCATGTAGCGCAATAAACTGCTGCAGTAGCGAACAGCAATCCAGTATTGCAGTGAACCAGCTAAGTAATATAGGTTTTGCAGGTTCTCACGAATGGTTTGGTCGTTCACTTCATACTGCGGGCCGTGTCTATGCAGTAAGATGCCGAACAGTTGAGCCTTTAGATAAATCGCTGAGGTGGCACGTATGGCGTCTACGATTTCGTAGGTCTCTTTGTGGCTGTACTCGGAAATATCGACCGGCTTCTCGGCGTAGTGCGTTGCTTTCGGAACATCGGTCAGACTTTGGTAGCCTATGTAATCGTGCACGAGCTGCCGGAATTCTTGGATCTCCAAATCTGGTTTATCACTCAGTTTCATGAAGTCCAAATGTTCGATACAGGAAGAGGAAAGAAGATTCTGCAACCTGCCAATGCGCACTTTCACGCAATCGCAGTAACCCTTCTTGAACATGGCTAACAAATCGACCATTTTATTGAATTGCGGGTCTCGCATATGCTCCTCGCGGATAACCAGGCACACCGTCGGCCTACCAGACAGCCTCCAATACCGACACACGAACTGTATCTCAGTTTTAATGTCATCAATCAGCAACGCCATATCGCGGTACAAGTAAAACTCTGAAATCTCGAATATCAGAGGATAGCAGAGCACCGTCATACCGCAGACCCTGTAGATTTTACTTGTGCCTAGCGAACCGATAGGACGCATAGGTCTACCTGTCAACTGCAACTTCCGGTTGACTCCTAGGTTTTTATACACCTTTTCAAGTTGTTTCGACGACCAAACCTGTACCGGCTCTACTTCATGCGGGGTTTGAGTCTGAATACCGTACGTCCCCATCATGGCTTGAAGACGCATAGACTCGGCAATCAAGACAACCTGAACCACTAGATCTGTAGCGGCACCTTGGAAGGCTGAATATCGTTCCGCTTTTTTCGGTTTACCGTAAGATGGAAGGAATCGTCGAATCGGATCCAGTTCGTCCACATGCAACAGACCAGCTATGAGCAGCTGGGCGATAATGTAAAGCGCCTGGTTCCATAGAAATAAACCCTGTTCTTCTTTACCCTCGTTGAATGGAAAACGTGTTTGGCTGCCATAATCCGCCTTTTCGAATTCGATGTTCTCCTCCTGGACATAGTAGAACATAGGAACCAACGGGTCTCCATTCTTATCGTATTTAAGAACATCTTGCAACAGCTCTCGATAAGTGTTGACTTGCTTGTCGTTATTCTTAAAAACGCCGTCAATGATCATGAAAATGAAGAACAATGGCCATTCGTTTTCAATATTCTCGAACTCTTTCGTTTCACTGACGTTATAAAATCGTCTGGCTTGGTCTTCTCGCACCGTCTTATAACCATCTCGAAGGAATCTACGAAACCCGTAGCGCCCTTTCAACTTTCGTACGATATTGGAGATCGTGACCTCGCATAGGTGTTTTTCTTGAGATGCGAAAGCCGGGAATGAAATAGTTGGAAGCAGCGAGCTATCTACATCTTTCGAACAAGATTCTCTGGGTAAAAGCGTTTCAAAGATACTTCTGTTGCGATTGTGAGCGTCGATGTCCACATATATCACACTCCAAGACGCGCCCTTTTCGCCAAATAAGTTACAGCCGTTTATGGCTTCCAAGGCGCTTTTCGCCATACCGATGGAACTAGCGTGAATTTCCGGCGTATTATCGTTGTATTTGCTCCCTCGTTCCCACATTCCATAGTCGGGTGTTCGGTAAGCCCTTTCAACGTAGTACACTAGATTCTGCACAAAGGCTACCTCGTCTTGGGTGTAGATGATTTGTAGACCAGAAGTGATCATCTGGACGAGAAACAGAAGGTATAGAGACACGACGTCAATTTGCAGATGCGAATATTCCTCGTCGTTGTAAATTGCCATGCCTGTTGAAAGATGAAACTTACTGTGTAATGCGTGGGCTGAACATTGTTTGGTTTTGAAAAGCTCGACTCGCGCTGCTTGTCGAATCCAGCAGTCTAGGATACCTCTCATACATTTAACCGCCGACTGTCCGAGTTCGTAAGATTTTCCTCGATCGTCGTCTATCCTGCGGTACGCTTGAAACAGACTCCATATCGCCGCCGCGCAGTAAATGCTGTCTCTGACAGTGGCCACTTCCGTGTCGGTGGAAACCGAAGGGAACAGGCCAGTAATCGAGTGCTGATAGCGAAGTAACTGACGCTTTACAATACCGTAACACACGTCTAGCTGCTGTACAGTGGTTTCGTAATTGTTAATTCTCACGTGGGATTCGATATCCATGTCGTAAACGCTGTAATGCCGCATTTTGCCAGCTCTGTAATATAAAACAGTGATGAAGTACACTACCCAAGTTGCTAACTTGAAACTGGGCACTAGAGATAATATTCACCTTTTTTTAACGAACATGAAGGAAGCTTAGAGATATCCTGGGCGGTGTCAGTCTGTCAGATCTTTTCAGCCTGAAAAATAAATCGCAGATGCTTGATATTTTGATCGAAAATCGAGGTAACGATTCAAGAATTTCAATTGAACGCGATGGAGCTAGCGTTATTAATAGACTATTTTATCACCGATACAACTTGAACTTGCACCTTGCAGTAGGCCAAGTAATACTTCTCTAAAATGGCATAGTTTTTCAATTTTCAATTCTCAACTCAACGGTCTCTGATCTGAAAATGTTGAAATTCGAGAGAAAATAGTATTACCTATTAAGTTGACGTTGAATCGAAATTACGAATAAATAACGGTGGTTATACGTACCGGAGTGAATACAGTATTCAACATTAAAGTATAAGTTCAGTTGTTCAATATTTTATTATTTTCGCAGCTTCAGTGCTTCAAAAATCGGATTTCACCTTCATCAGGAAACGGACATGATGGTAAATTCAATCACGTGAAATGCAACAGGAGAACTTTAGCTTGTAAAGACAGGTCTATGAAGAAAATCGATTACTGGAAACCTGAATGTACAGCATGGCTCGTTGATTTCCGGTTCAGGTATATCTAATTAGCATTTCCACTATCAAACTGTACAAACAGCTGATGCCTGTTGCTTCAGTATCAAACCGCCAACCGGTTCTATGTACGGTTTATCAACCTGAATTCGTTTTCCAGATATCATTCGTGATCGCAAGTATTGAACTTATGTGCCACTGTACTCTGTAGAAATGTAGAAATTGCTCCATACTGCCCATGGATAATTTGATAGACATCGTACTTGATACAAGTAGTACGCCGTGCTCTACTTCTAACTATAATAAAATAAAGCACTTCGAGGGATCATACAACGAATTTTTCCATCAGTTTCTGGCGACAAACGAACCGTGTATCATACGTAATGTTACCCAGAGCTGGGCAAGTGTGCAATTGTGGGTTACTGACGACGGAAAACCCAACATCGATTACCTGAAGTCTCGATATGGTAAAGAGTCCTATTTTGTATGAGCGATTCTCGTTTTACATGAATGTAACATAAATGCCACATTCTAATGTTGTAGGAAACGCTGAAGTGACGGTGGCCAATTGTAATCAGAAATATTACAATGCTCAACTGAAAACCAACCTGCAATTTTCCGAGTTCGCTGACTATTGGAAGAATTTAATGAAAAATGAGCATCCTTCCTCTGAACCGTGTTTATACCTCAAAGTGAGAACATCAACCAATTTTTTATAGAATTTAACTGTCCAAGATCACTAATAATTATTCATTATTTAATATGCTTAGGTCTTTCATACAGGATTGGTGAGTATAAGTTTAAGGTGTGAATAACTTTCCTCAATTTAGATTACATGCATGAGTGCAAACTTACCTGTCGCTATAAGTTTAATAGTACTGCACAATTTTACAATTCGATGTATTCTCTCAAAACTGAAATCCGAATAGAAAGATGGTCATTTAGACTACCACGATATAACACAGTGTTATTCAGTTGTTATAGCAACTTCTTCACTCTTCCCAGGATTGGCATTTCCCGCAAGATTTTCCCGATGAAAATGTATACACCGTCCCTCGGGAGTTCAGCAACGACTGGCTCAATGAATATTGTACGTCTTCTGTCGATCAGAAAGATGATTACCGATTTGTGTACATGGGCCCGAAAAGATCATGGTTCGTATTGGACATATCAAAACCATAAAGCAATCAACTAGTGCGTTTCACCACTGATTACAGTTACCTAATGTGTTTAGGACTCCGTTTCATGCCGATGTCTTCCTCTCCTACAGCTGGTCTGTGAATGTTTGCGGTGAAAAGAAATGGATTTTATTACCTCCGGGGGAGGAAGAAAAGTTGAAAGATAAATTCGGAAATCTTCCATACGATATCAGTTTTTTGGAAGAACCTAATAATAACGTATCAGATGTAACATACATGACTATTATTCAAAAAGCTGGAGAAGCGATATTCGTTCCTTCCGGATGGCATCATCAAGTGTGGAATCTGGTAAGAGAAAGCTGTTTGGCAGACGGTTCAGCCAATGAGAATGTGGATATAGCTCCTGTGCTTTAATACAGTTTTGAGATTATTGCCTCATCAAGTCCCTGGAGCCTGACGAGGACAGCAGTTTTGTTATTTGCTAGTTTGCTGTTTTTCATCACATGCAGCATATAAACAATTTCGAAAATGCGTCAATTAGGTCTTGAGACAAAGCGCTTGCTCTGCTCTCTGATTGGTTACGACGTTGAGTCTTGAGATGATGTGCCAAAGTTGTACCTAAATGCTGTTAGTTTGCTAAACGTATCCGCTACACCCTCTGATTGACTGATCTGGTGTATAGAAATGTCAATTTGCCGAAAGTGTAGCTTGCTCCGCTTTCTGTTCGCTAAATTAGCTGCTGAATTGCTGAACACTTCATCAATCCTCCGAAGTATCAATCTGTCAAGTGCTAGCTCCACTTTCTGCTCGGCTGAGTCATCTGCTGAATTGCCAAAACACCCTGTCAAACCTCATCTTGGCTCTTGGAGTATGGTCTTATCTGTTTCCTCCCTCTTGATCTAAATTGAACTATTTTTTTTAGAAATTCTGATCTTAGATCTGTTTTTTATGATTTTTCCCCCTGATAATCTATCTGATCTGAAAATCAACTAATCCCTCTGCATGTTCTCGAACTAAATACCTAAAATTATTCATGAGAAGGTCAAGATGCCTGAGGCACTCTAAGTTTCTGTCATGATTTCACGATTCGAGTTGACCAGGTGACTGTTTCGGGGTTTTACGTCATTATATGCATTATGAAAAACTTTGGGGATAATCTTCGATTTCAGCTGGATACGATTTCGATCAATCATAACTGGATAAATGCCAGCAACATTGATAAGATGTGGTCGTCAATGCTGAAGAATCTCGAGGACGTGAAGAAAGAAATAATCGAATTCAGAAACACCATGGAAGACTGGGAGAATCACTGCCAAATGTTGTTGAAAACCTGTTTTGGAATGGACTTCTGCGGATTCTACGACTTCTTGTGCTACATTTTAGAGAAGAGAAAGAGTTGTATTACCGCGAAAAACAACCGCATGGTCTTCGGAAAATGGGTAATAGGTCAGTGTTATTTGGAATACGATTTGAAAAAGGTTGGGGAAGTTCTCGACGTGTTCCTCGACCATGCAGATGTGAAGTTATGTTTGGAAAATAATAATGTATGATCGTCGCTTGACAGTCTTGTTGGAATAGAAGTACAACAGGATTTTGCATGAAAATTCGATTATGATGGAAACTAGTCCTGTCTGAATTTAAAACTTTAAAAAGTTGATGTTTGTAACCCTCGCCATAACTTGAAATGAGATGAATTTTGTAAGACGGTTATGAGAAGAAAGGTATGATCAGAGAAGACTGCGCAGGTTCTTCGAATTCCCGTTTTTTGATTTTCGTGAAAATTTTCAAAAATCTATCACGACTTGAAAGTCACTTCCAGAATTGGTTGCTCATAAAATCAAACATCAATGTTACATTAGAAAATTTGTGAGAACGTTTTATTGAACGGTATTTTAAAAATGTATTTATGTTTGTAGTAAAACTAAAGAGACTAAAACATAAAACTAAGTGCAGTTAGAATCTGGCAGTAAGTCCTGGAGCAGAATGAAGGCGAAAGGTTCGAAAATGCTCGAGAATATTCTCTGAACTGTAGGCAGCAGTAATGTTAAGTTAACGCTATATTAAGACCTCTGGATATTTCTTTTTCCAAGTCATACATTCGAATGTACGATTTTAGCGTGTAGTCTGTGTATGTATAGTTATCCCGTTTATCGTCTTCGAATGTCGAATAATACGTGATGATTTGGCGAGATCCTTTTTTACCTACGTCAGCAATTATTACTGGAAAAAAGAAGGGGAAACAATAATTAGAATAGTCCATTTTAGAGTGTGGGTGAACTTGATAATATTCCATTTATAGGGTGTGCCAATTCACTTTTTCTTCTTCTGTAGTCCAGAGCGCTTTCGGCTGTTATGCCATCATCAGTGGAATACCCTAAGTGAGACTTGTCTCTTGTGGTCCTGTAATCATAGTCGAGAGTAGTACCGTATGGTGAACCTGATGGCATAACAGCCGAAAGCGCTTTGGACTTTAGAAAAAGTGAATTGTCACACCCTACAAGTGGAATAATTAGAATGTCAAATTTACATGACTTTATTATGGTAAGAAACCATCATCATATTCTTCACTTACATGAATGTTGCTGAGTCACAGGGTCTGGCTGAATGGATTTATTCGCATCATACAATTGCAAAATTGGATTGTAGCTCATGTTGATGGTCTGAATTGGCTCATCGAATGACGAATTGAAAACAACAATGACGGTACGCTCGTACAGAAAACTGACCGTCAACTTGACATTATTATGTCGCATTTTCAATTTCTTGATCTCAGTATCCTGTGAAATCGTACATGTTAGTACTACGGTTAACTGAATTTGAAATTCACGAGCAGACTGGCTTAGACGAAACTCTCATCTGGTCTATAAAGTAACAACCATGTCAGCTCATTTTTTAACTCACCTCGTGCTCATGCTCCCAAATTTTGAACACGAACCCGTACATGCCGGTTGTATAATTCAAATCGAAAGAAATGGGCGTCATGGCGTACGAATAGTCGGACTGATGCGACCAAACAGTTTTCTTCTTTGAATTGCGAATTAGTACACGAGTTTTGCACTTTCTTGGACAGATGTCTCCTTCGTTGGTCACCTGAATTGAGTAATCGTGAACGTACAAACGATTCAGCGATGCGAAAGTATAATGCTGCGCGATGACTTGTTTCGAGGTCGTCGCGGCTGGAGTCAGATGATCTTTCAACGTTAGACTTGCATCAGTGTCTGAAACATATTCTTTCCCTTATTCGCAGTTGTTGATTTGTGGTACGGAATTTCACGCAGGAATACAATACTCACAAGTGTCTTCCACTTTACAACTCAACTTGAGCATTGACTCGTTGTGCATTCGCAAGTTTTTTATATCGGTGCAATTGTGACTCATTAAATTGAAATCATGACTCAGAACATGGCCGTTGAGACCAGAGATTAGAAGTAACTTATTGGCATCCTTAAGTATAAGAAAGTCTAACACACCATCTTCGTTCATATCTGGCAGGACTAGCGGGAACATCTCTTTTGTTTTATTGTTCCTGGTACTGAACGGCAAATTCCAAAACGTTTTACCTGAAAATATTACCGATTAGAATGAAAAAACGAGTTGTAGAGCACGATTTTAAAGGATATTGAGAAAATTACCGGTTTCAGGAGATACGACGGTAACATAATTTCCAAAGCTTACAATCACGCAATCTTTAGGTAACTGGTTTTTGACGGAAAACAAGGCACAGTCGATCTCATTGGGCATTTTATTGAAATGTTTACGCCAGATCTGATTACCAGACAGCCCATCAAAAGCTAACACATCTCCACCAGAAGACGGTGTGGAATTAGTTCGAATAACCGGAGCGTCAGCAAAAATCGACCCCCGGGCCATCAGCAGAAAATTCAAATTTTTCCAATCGGCGGTATGGACTAGAATGATTGAACCTTTCAACTCTGGAAATAATGTCAAAGTGTACTAAAATGCTAGTCGTGCAATGTTAATTCGTTCAAAAATAGTACCCACCAATATTGACGATCACTTTCTGCCAAATTTCTCTCGTTATGTTCAAGTTTGAGCAGCAAGAACAGTTGGCCCACTCACAAGGTACAATTAGAAATAGTCCAACGGTGAAAAGGCACATAAATATAGAAAATGCAAAAGAGAACTTTCGTCCTGTAGACATGCCATCTACGTGGCCTGGTGTGTTATCCTTTTTGGGCGGCGGGAAGATGCGGTTGGCTTTAACTTCGATTTTTTCGGGGTTCATCATTTCTGAAGTATTATGATTTCTACCTCTGGTCACTCCTTCTGTATTGACAAATTAATCAAACTCATACAGTATGAAACAGACAAATAGAATGATTCGGTAAGTTCTGAATTGAAAATTAATATGAAAATTTTTTGATTTACTTTTTCCGAAAGAATCCGATGAATATATGTGTTTTTTCGTTATAATTTGAAACCCATCCTGGTACAAACTATGTAGCTCCTCTTCCGATAGCTCGGAGTCTTCGCTGTTGGACTGAGGGATTAATCTGTAACCTGAACGCCTGTCAGGTCCAACGCCTGACATTAGGCCATCTGAAGATTCAACAGTATAAATGAACAATGAATACAAATCAGGGGAGAATGTAACTAGACATTTTAGCAGAATTAGGTTACCTGAATTATATGAGTTTAAAGTCTACTTTCTCCTCGGAATCCATGCTAACAAGTATCTTTTGGATATTCACATGATCGCACAAGAATCGGAAATGATCCCTCGGCAGATCATTTTAACATAGTTTCCACTCTTTTCGTGTTTCCGATATCTATATAGTTTTCTTGGTCTCATCGAATGAAGAAAAGGCCGAACACTAAAACGACAATCGATTAAAAATCGACAATGGTAAAGTTTTGGAGAATGATTCCATAGTAAGTAAAGGAATCGTTTACCGTGATTTTTAAACGTTGATATTGTCTGATAACGTAGTTGGAAGTTGGAACGCTGAAGAAACCCACGGCAATTGCTAACCTGCGCAAAGGACGGAGATTCGGAATCGCCGAACATTGAGCTTGGAGGGGGCAAGCTTTTTCGATTTTGGTCTTCGTTGGATTTTCGAAATAACTTAAGATTGGCTAACAGTGGAGTTGTTTCCAAGTTTCTTGGTTAATTCCATCTAGGCGCTGTTAAGCGTAACAGAACCAACCGACATTTGTAGACGGAATGAGTTATTTAGCATCGTTGGAAAGAGTGTAAAAAATAGAATTTTTCAAAATTGGACCCCCAATTTAAAAATGTGTACTTATGTTGAAAAAAGCTTATCAGTAAACGCAAACGCTATCATATCATGGCTCGAACTTCGAATCGCCTGTTCTGTGGAGCGCTGGCTGGCTGACTGCGGTACTGCGGAATGCGGATTATTAAATTTGAATACAGGGGAAGGGTATATATACGTAGGTATTTTGGAAAATTCAAAATTATGTGAAAACTGAAATGGATTATGCTACATAATTGTGCTGAGTGCTGATACCTGATGGTAAATCCGAAAACCATGGTGCTAAATAATGAACTTCGAATTATGCTAAATTGGCAACACTTGTCCATTGTTCTCAAATTCTCTGAAAACGTTCTTAAAACTCGATTAATCGAAGGTCCTTTCTTCTGGACGTTTTCTAGAACAATGTAACAATAACCAGGGTTGCAAAAAAAAACAACAGTTTTTTTAAAACCAACAAAACAAACGTTTTTTTGTTTAAAACTGTTTTTTTTTTTTTGTTTAAAACGCGAAATATGACAGTTCAAAATTAAGGTGTTTAAAACCAAAAACATTGAATACAATTCATATATTTTTACTTGGCTTTTTACCTTTTTTTTGCCTGTTACGCACAACAGTGTTATACCAAATTGGGACTGATAATGTACCATTAAATTAATGATAAGTGATAAGTTTTTCTGAAATACTCAATTTCTCTTTCATGTTTACTTTTATGAAAGATAAGATAAAAATAAGTTCCTGTGATGTGTATTGTGTTCGGTTGCATTGATTAAATACAAGATTTGTGATTCAATGAGACATTTATATCAAATTTTCAACTTCTCTAAAAAAACTAAAATCAAACAAAAAGCGTGTTTAAAACAAAAAAAAATAGAAGCAAAAAATACAACGTTTTAAACAAAAAATACGTTTAAAACGGGTCTTTGGTTTAAAACATGTTTTTTTTTTGGTGTTTAAAATATGTTTTAAACACTGTTTAAAACAGATATGTTTTAAACGTAACAACTCTGACAAACAATTAACAAGTATTCTCGGGCCATCTAGGCATCTAGGCTAGGGTACTATAGTTTCACACGGGTATACTGGACCACCATTTTGATTCCCAACCAAGGATGGCAACGAAACCGTTTTTTTTTTTACCGTTTCGTTATTTCATTTCAATATTTTTGACAAAAATCAATCGTTATTTCGTTTCGTTTGTTTGCCATCCCTGGATCCCTGCTATTTGCTGAACTCGCCCTGACTCAATTCACCCGAGAAAAGAAATGAAATTTCGATTACAGTAGGCTCGGCTACTAGTACCGTAGTACCCGACCCTAGAAAGTGGTTGCAGTAGGCTCGGCTACTATGTAGTAGCCGATCCTAAAAATCACAAGTCAGTAAACTAGGGATGGCAAACGAAACGTTTTTTTTTTTCCGTTTCGTTATTTTATTTCAATATTTTAGACAAAAATCAATCGTTATTTCGTTGTTTCGTTTCGTTTGCCATCCCTGTTCCCAACTAGTCCGCACATCCTTGATCACTCGTTCAACGCGTGGTCGAGAATGCTCGGACTAACTTGGGAATCAAAATGGCGGTCCAGCTAGGCTAGGCGCTAGGACTAGGACAAAGTAGAAAAAACGGCTAGGTTTTCAACCAGGATCGCGGCAACACTGTGGTTTTCAAAAACTTCTGCCGAATGCGGAAAATTGAGGAAACCATCGGTCATCGGTCCATTTCTAGTTATTTCTTTTATATTTATTTTACTTACCATGCGACTAAGTATTATATTAGTGATTGAAACAATTGGGAATTGATTCATTATTCTTTATCCTGCGAACGATCTCCGCTTGTAAGTGAACATTCTGTATTCGTTGATCGTGTAACAAATTTAGTGCTACTCGCGATGTCTGTTACATTCGCTCAAAGAGGAAAACAACATCCACCGAGTCCATCCCAAATACAATCTGTAAGTTCATGTATTTACCTACTATACAACTTAGAATAAGAATGTCATGTATCTACCTTTCTGTTTTACCCAATAACCATTTGAAATGTTGATTGGCAAATCCGATGTCTGTTTACTCTGTACGTACACACAGAGGCTACACTTGCGGTTCCCTGCTCAGCTTCTCAATTTGTTTATTCTTATTATTCTATTTAGTTGCTAAACGAAAACAGTCAGCTGCTGCAGACGATTCAAGAATACCAAAATAAAGGCAAATCTCAAGAATGCATGCAGTAAGTTCTATTCATATACTGATAAACTTGACGCGCATGTTATGTAACAGAACTTCATCTCGTTCTGTTCTGTAGTTATTGAAAAACTCTAGTTTTCGTCTATCTTTTTTTTCATCTTTAGGTATCAACAATTGTTGCACCGAAATTTAGTATACTTGGCGTCGATTGCCGATGCAACTCAGAATATGCAAGCGTTATTACCGGTACGTATTAATTCAATTGAGGAATTCGTATTTTTGCTGCATTATCTTTTTTGATCCATCGGACATTTTCATGAATGCCATTTGAATGCCTGTATCAATTGAGGTTGCAGTTTGCATTTAGTCAGTGTAATGTAAATTTATAAACTGTTTTGCCAGTCGCAATAATATTGCAATATCCAGTAAAGGGGCATGTGAGTTTATAATTACCGCTGGAACTATTTGGATGATTGTTTAGTATTCATGAATGTTGTCCAACGTCGAAACACTCAGTATCGGGTACCGTTTATCCCCCCTCCTCCACCTATTTTTCCAGAACTTCTTCTAATTATATAAAAATATCTCTGTTCATATAGCCACCTCAAGGCGTTCACATTCCACCAGTTCAACATGGAGTTCATAATGCCAACGCTCCTCCGACTCAAGGACCTGTACCGCCAATCAACGAGATGCCTAATGCACCAGCTCCTGCACCGAATAACTTTCCTCCCCAAAATAATGTGTATCGAGGTCAACCACAGCCGATAAATCCTCAAAGTAAGTTTAATATTGTCACCTTAGAAACTTCAGATGCTGCGCCACCTCTGACTTTCCAGTCTTAGAACTTTATTACATCAATTTCAACTTTTATATTCTCAACTCTGGCCAAATTTCATTGCAGGACCTCCTGGTAATCCCGGATCTCAGCAATACAGGCCTAATATGTCGGGGTACCCTCAACAAGCTCCTCATCAGTCATTCGGAAACAATCAGTATCCTGGACCAGGACCTGGTCACATACCTCCACAACCTAATTACAATGCTTCCGCTCAACAACCGCCCGGAGGTGCGCAAGGAGGTCCTTATCAACCACCTCCAGCCACCTATCCTCCGTCACAAGGTCCGGCGTCTTACAGTCAGCCAGCACCAAATGGGTATGGTCCTCCAGCTGCCGTTAATCCCGGCACTTCCAATTACGGACCTCCTGTTCAATCTCAACCCGGGTATCCGAATGGACCTGGCTATCCGCCTGCAGCACAGCAATCTAATTATGGACCGGGATACGGGCAAACTGGGTATGGTCCTGGTTCTCAGAACATGGGCCAAAATGTTCAGTCGGCAGGATATCCGGGTGGTTATCCGCCATCGAATTACAGCGGCCAGCAAAACAGTTATCCTCCTATCAGTGCATCTCAAGCTAATGCCAACCCTTCAACATCGTATTCGCAGACAACTGCTTCTCCATCAGCGTCAACACAAACATATCCAGCAAGTAATACACCAAATTATCCTCCCGTGTCGCAGCCACAGAATACTCCTCCAACATCATCTTATCCATCAAGTCCTAGTACTCAGGGTCCTCCGCAACCTAATTATGGCCCTGCTTCTCCAGCACAGAATCATCCGCCGCCGCAATCGTATCCTCCTAACCAAGGACCACCGCAAGCATATCCTCCCCAAAATTATCCTCAACAAGGTTATGGTCCTCAGTCGTATCCAACTGTGCCGGGACAACCTAACGCGCAATACCAACAATACCAAAGGCCGCCCGGGCCGCAACCACAACCAACACCGCAGTCGCAGCCGTCGCAGTATCCGAACTATAACTATCCGCCGCAACCGCAGTGAGGGTAGTTTTTCTGTAATCTTCGTCAGTATTACAACGTGTACTTGGAGTACATTGTGCGCTGGTCACGTTGAAGATCCATAAATTTGTATACGTGTTACAGTTTCGCTTGTGTGTAATTTTAAGCTTAGGGTGATGTTTGCTACAGTGTCGCCGAACAATCTGTTTTTCTTAAGTGTTAATATTTTAAGAATTCCCTTGATGTCTTAATTTTAATTACTTTTGTTGTATGCTAAATGTAATAGTGAATTTGTGTTTGTATAGGTACTGAGTACAGTAATTTAATGATTTTGTGGGGCAGTATTTACTAGCACCGAGGCGATATTCAGTGACGTACTCATTCAGTCTCCTACGAGAGAAACGAATTCACGTATTGTAATCAAGGGTAATGCAAATTTGAATATGTAAGAAACGTAAAACGACAGAAAACAGGTTTTTGATTGAATGCTCTCTTGCGTACCTACTTGACACTTAAAAAGTGAATAAGACCTGTCGGATGATCAGTTAATGAAGCAAGCTGGAGGTTGTGATGAAGTGCGTCTCGCTACATGTAAAAACATAAAAAACATTTATGTCGAATTTGATCCGTGAACAGGATCTCTGACTTCGTCGTGTATGAGACTAGTGTGTCCGAAGTTCTCTCGTCTTTCTTTGTAAAAGACGCGTTAGTATTGAGATAGCGAATTTACAGGGACAACTTTTTGACATACGCAACAGTTATAGCGCTCTGTTCGCCATCCACATCCTAAATTTTATGCACTCGATTTCTAAACCAATGTTCCCTGTCATGGGTATGTAGCTACATTGTGGAGTGATAATTGGGGACTAGAACGTACACATCACCAGTATCTGAAAAAAATATTAAACCGTACTGATGTTAGAATCTTTCTCGACACGTTGAATGTCGATAAATAACGGGACAAAATACGGAGGAACAGCTATTATCAGAGTCCATAGTACGTGTTGTGTAAGTGAAGAAATTAACTGCCGTTTTCGAAGGTTTTATCAATTTTATTTTAAAAGTAACGAATTTTTTTCAAAACTTCTCAGGTGTGTTACCCCATTATTGGGATTACACCAGGAAACTCACTGACAAAAATACGCTGCTTTCACAGTGAAATTTGTACGAATTTGAAAAACTGTGTGTGTAACTGGACTGGGCCAATTTGTATTGTACGGTTATAAATTCTTTTCGCTGATGTATCCCGAATCTGTTACTAGTAGGGTTTCAAAATGGAATTATTCCGTATCGAAACCCACTTACCAGTTTACTCGATCCTTCACGTTCGCTCTAACCAACCGCTGATTACAAGAAACAATGCCTAAATTTCGACTCTGCAGTCGATGGGTGCAGTCGTAAGTCCGAGGGATTTCTTTAGATCGGGTAAATTATTTGTGATCCAAAGAAAAAAATCACAATATTTTTCATGATGGTAAGATATGTTCAAAATCTTTTATTTTCCTTTTTCAAAATCATTTTAAACTCAAAATTCGCGATTTGTATTGCAGTGTTTCAACTGATCTGATCTGCAGATGATAATCCCACATCATTGCTGACTTCAAGATATTGGATTTGTCCATTCCATTGATCTTCCTTCGTTTCAGAAGAAGTAATAATTATGTAAAAGTATGGTCGATTTGTATGTTTAGTTCTCTGTTAACATAGACATAAGTTGATGTACAATTACATTCACATTATATAATTGAGACGAGTGATCCAGAACCGCAGGATGTTGGTATGGTATGTGCGAAAATCTGGAGCACTTCCCTATAGGTAAGGATATACCTACGTTTCTATATTTTTTATGTCAAGTGAGTACATATATCAAAGTAACTACTTCTAAGGCTATATTATTGTTTCTTGTTCTTTAGCAAACTGGCCCCTTAGGGCAATGGCGTTCAACATTTTTGGAGACCGGTCAAAAGTAAGAAACATTTTTAATTTGATTAAAAAATACACCGAAGAATGCCGTTTTTTGACCTTCAAAGAATAACGTGAACTTCCCTCTTCTTGGCATGATCCTGATGCCCCATCGACTACCTCAATCAGTATTCGACCTACCTACTTCTTGCTTACTGCATCCTGTGACCTCTGTACCTTTTTTATTACCTGTCATATGACTTGCTGATTGGGTGTTGTAATCATATCTCGCTAGATCCAATCCTGTTTCTTATTCAGGTCTATATTGCTTCTTTCAGTAATTTCACCCCTCGCCCCTTAGTTCACAAATGTTTACATCCAATTTATAGCTTACTTGTTAATATTAGTACAAATTTTCATCTTGCGTTCTTGACCTTGATTACATAATGCTTTAATATCAATTTTCAGTCTCTCCCATTTGAGTTTTCAGTCGCGTCATCCTCATATTCTGAACTTTCACTTATCCATCTTATTATAGAACAAACAATTCAGCAATTCAGCTCACCTCTTGTCTTTCTTCATTTACTTCAGTAAACTTGCCTGTTCAGACCTCATCAGTTCAAAAGGTAGTCGATAGCTCACTACCAATCCACCAAATCAGTTTAGAAATCGTGTAATTTAGTTTTTGTCTCTGAAAAATGAAGCAATCATACTCTGACATGATCAGAATACGGGAAGATGGAGATAAAGTTCCAATTGTGTCCAATTAGATAGGGTTTTAAAATTTCATATTACATGTTGATTTGGATGAATGAGACAAGACAAACATAGAAGCAAGCCATAAACAGAACTGTGGCTTCAATAAATCATCAACAATACTGCATCTACATATTATTTGAAAACAATTCAAGCTTCTTTATTCTTAGAGAACATACATTTCTTTTACAACATATTTTTATACAAAAAATGAACATATCGAACTGCAGACAGATGACAACAATAACAAAAAGTTAAAAATGTTTGTAACACTTTCGAGAGGGGCGTTATGTATCACATCATCATGAACATAAGTAGCATTTCAACATTAGTTATAGGATTACATTTCAATGCATGGTCGTGTATTGTACGATTCTCGCTTTAGTTATAGTCATACAACAACTATGATACTAATTTTGTTGATAAATTTTGAATCCCTTGACATTATTATCTCGTTATCAACATATGCGTTTTCACAAATTAATGTTTTTAGAATATTACGTTATCCAAAATGCGCAGAATTGTTTACAGTTGAAATGGCGCCGAGATCCTCACACTTTCAGATCTTCCTCCTTCGGTTTCAAGCCCCTTATGGTTAAATCATAGACAACTTCTTCGATTTTCTTAACGTCGTACTTGAGCACATCATACCGCTTCCTCAAAGCATCATTCTTCAAGCTCAGTAATCGAAACCCTGCATTTACTTCGGCTACGAAATGTGAAATCTCGATCGGTCTTTTGAAGTCATTATTCGTGACAGCATTTATAGCAAAACGAGTCAACTCGCTCACCAACGACAGCACTCCAAATAAGTAGTCTTCGAGACTCAAGTGGAAACCGTCTTCTTCACGAGTAGCCAGACCCAATGTGGTAGCAACTTCTTCGCGTGTTTTCAGCGTACTGGTTTCTAAGTAGTTAATCAAAGTGATAACAAAACACAATTTCTGAGTCACTAGTTTCCAGTGATCATAGTATTTATAGTACATCCCGCGATCGACTTGTCGTCCTAATTCGATGTACTTTTCTTTTATATCATTAAGAATTAGTTTACATTTCTCACAAGTGGCGGGAATCTGGTCCAGAGCTCCTTCTTGATGGATGATCTGTAACAATGTTATCGACTTACGAGTGTTTTCCTCGATCTCTTTGGTGGTGCTTTTGATCACTTCCCTCGTGCTTTGCTCCGAATCCAGATTATGTTGGAAATCAGAAAATGTTTTCATGATCGTCTCCATTGTACTCATTTCAAGTTCAGACTTTGCACATAATGAGGACAAATTTCGGTGAGGACAAGGTCGAAGTTTACGATGTAATTACGCAGTAACTGAAATATTTTGACAATTTACACGAAGTAAATTACTAAAAGCCGGATAAAAATGAAATAAATTCAACCACACACAATCGCAACACAAGCGTACATTTGTGGTTTGGCGAGGGTGAGGAAAAAGAAACAACAAAAATTGATAAGAAATATTTTCAGTGTTACCGCGCGCCAGATTTTTGTGTTTACGCAACATTAGCTAAAATAATCTAAAATGTAGGATTAAATCCAGAAAATAGGGCATAATATTCTAAGATGTTTAGGTACTTTTTTCAGGACTTAGATAAATGAACCACTAGTGATCGAAAGCTAGAGCTAGAACAAAGGCTAGAACGCTAAAAGTGTTTGCGGCATTGGGAGGAAACAAAAAAGGTAAGTTGGAGGAAGATAAGTGGTGTGGAGAATGCGGCATGATGAAATCTGGTGAGTTAAGTTGAACAAGTTGAACTTTGAGATCTCCAGAAATCTGTAAGTTGCACACGTGTTTTTATCTTCATTACTAAGTGTATCAGTTTATGTATACCACTCGCCGCAAGTTGACCGTAAATCTTACTAGAAAAACCCATGCTGTGTGTTCATCACTCATCTGAAACGTGTGATTGAACGTCGCAATATATTTATGTTTCTTGCATCACTAGATGAATCTGTCTACGTTGACACCAGTCATTTGTTTGACTCATGCTGAAAGTTTTTCTGAATGTTCCGTGCTTACGTTTGTTTCATGGAACTGAAATTTCAAGGTTTACATACACCGTTTCAGTAGTATTACGTTCTTCTCGTGCATCGTACTGTAGTTCGAGTTCCTCTGAAAAACCTCCTAGTTTATACAAAGTGAGTGTAGCTCTACAAAGTATCTAACTGATTCACCCTGCCATAATACTCATTTACGGGTTGAATACCGTTTTACATTTGCCTAATTCATCCCAGGTTATCAGTCACTTGACCACATTCGTTTTCTGATAGGCAATTTGCTTGTTTATTAATTTTGATGATTGAATAATCGTGTTTAGGCTTGGAAGATGACGAAAAATGAAGAAGCGGGCGAAAGACCCGTTGTGTCTGAATTGAACCCGTGGCCGTCCTACATTCAAGTAAGGCTTTGGACCATTCGTTCTACTTAGCATTTGTAGTATCGAATAAAACGTGTGATCTTTAACTTGATCTAAAGGATAGACTAAAACTTTGGGACGAACTGAAAGCTGAATATGAGCAAGAGTTGGCCAGCAAACCTTCGGAACCTATAACCGTCACACTACCTGATGGTAAACAAGTTGATGCAAAATCGTGGCAATCCACTCCTTACGATATTGCCAGAGGAATCAGGTTCGAACTCGTTGACAAAATTTCGTACTCATTTTGGACAACTGAATGTAATCGTATTTCCTTTATACAGTCAAGGATTGGCGGATCATACGGTTATTGCCAAAGTCAACGGAGTATTATGGGATATTTGTCGACCTCTGGAGGAGAGCTGCACGTTACAGTTACTGAAATTCGACAATGAAGAAGGTTAGTTTGCGAACTGAATTACTGCATACTGTCATTGCTCGAAAAATTTCAACTAAATCGTGGAAAATTTGTGTATTAGCTCAACAAGTGTACTGGCACTCGTCAGCTCATATCCTTGGCGAAGCTTTGGAACGGATATACGGCGGCTGCTTATGCTACGGACCGCCAATAGAAAGCGGATTCTATTATGATATACATATTCCTGATAAAACGGTATGTATTGCCCCCCTGAGTTTGAAACCGATTCCATTATTTGATCTGATCGAACGTGTTCGTTATAGGCTTCAGTTTACGACCTTCCTGTGGTCGAAAACCTCGCGAGAAATATTCTAAAAGAAAAACAACCATTTGAACGTCTGGAAGTGAAAAAAGAAAAATTGCTAGAAATGTTTAAAGTAAGTTCTTGCGTGATCTGTTGGTGATTATAAAGACACGTGGTTGATCTGTCACAGGAACTAAGTACAAGGTATTTCACGATCATTGCGAAAGACTTCGTTGGAGGATAGCTTGGAATGTGTCAAAGAACGGTGAACATATTGCCTATTTCAAATTTCGAAGGAATAATTCGTTGTTAAATCGAGTAGTATTAGTAATATGTTACATGCAGGTTTTAGAATACTGTGTTGAAGAACCCGAATCTGTAAGAGAAGTGTTTTGTTCCGTGAAGGGAACAATACTTTGCCACTTGCAAATTCACGTTAGCTTTGTCCGATGAAATATCACGCTCTAAAAAATCATAGGAAGTAGGAACTAAGCAGACACCCTGCATATTTCATGACAGAAGTCTTAAGTTTTCCCTTTAATTTTTGAAGTTACGAAACATCGTGGTAATAATTTTGATATTTTCATCAGAAGCTATCTTCCGGTGAAGTATTTTCGGTTATTCTGAAACGCTGCTCTGTGTAAGGCTCTATGTACTTTCGTACGGGTAAAGACAGTCGCCATTTTCTTTTCAGTTCGGTCTGTTAGAAGCAGTGTAGTGGTGGCGATGCGATGATTCATACTCGGCTATATTTTAAAGTTTGTAGCTTTGAGAAAATATACAGCTTTTAGCTTTCGGCTTTCAGCTGTTGCTATGCATTTTCGTCGAGATTACAAAAAGCTGACTTTTGGCTTTTTGATGAAAATTTTGGCTGAATACGGCTTTCAGCTTTTGGCTGGCTGCAATACACTGGTTAAAAGGATATCGACTGAGCGGTAAACACTGTGTGATCAATTCTCGTTTCACGAAACAAACCGGGAAGAAAATGGCGATTGTCCTTTCCTGTCTTCATAAATATAGTGCCTTGCTCTGCGAAGTTTTTTTTTTTGAAGTTATGTTGAAACACTGCATTGCATTGATGGTGTATTTCAGTACAATCCATTCAAGCAGCGAATCCTAAATGAGAAAGTAAAGACGCCGACAACCACAGTCTACAGATGTGGTCCTCTGATTGATCTGTGCCGTGGTCCTCACGTTCGTCACACTGGAAGTGTGAAAGCCTTGAAAGTTACAAAGGTTGATACTCGGTACATTTTACTAGATAATACTAATGATGATATGTCTTTTCATGTATCACCTACGTCCACATTTTTAGATTGGCTGCGCGCATTGGGAAGGTAACGTAAACGCGGAAGCATTGCAACGAGTATACGGTATTTCGTTTCCAGATCCAAAACAGCTGAAACAGTGGGAGAAGTGGCAAGAGGAAGCTGCTAAAAGAGATCATCGTAAATTGGGAAAAGTAAGTGACCGGCGGATTCAATAGTACGCATCACGTGGTGGACTAAAAATTACAGTTTACAATCTTTCAGGAACAAGAATTATTCTTCTTCCACGAATTGAGTCCCGGTTCGTGCTTTTTCCAACCTAAAGGCGCGTTTATTTACAACACGTTGATCGAGTTCATTAAATCGGAGTATCGAAAGCGAGGATATCAAGAAGTAGTGTCGCCGAATATCTACAACGTCAAGTTATGGAAGACCTCCGGCCATTGGGACCATTACGCTGTGAGTGAATGTCAGACGGTTTTTCGGTATATTTCTTCGCAAACGCGATAGCTGATGTCTGTATATGGCTCTATAATGTGCAGGAAAACATGTTCTCTTTCGACGTCGAAGATTCCAAATTCGCCTTGAAGCCGATGAATTGTCCTGGACATTGGTACGATCGAATTGCCTTTGATTTCAATAATGTAAATTGTGCTAGCTTTCTCTTTTTACTGCAGACACACAGTGCTTTCTTATTATAGTTCGGTGGATGACATTCACCTTTGATTTGGTATAGTATACTCTGTTCCAAATGAGGAAGTCTTATCCTGATGCAGTCATTAGCGGCACAGGGATAGTGTTGATCAAACACACTATGTTACCTAACCTGTTCTGCTCTTGTTCTTTTTAAATATTTTCTCTTTAAACCTGCTGCTGTTATCAAACTGCTATTTCGCTCCTTCATCTGTGTTCGTTATCTCTGTCTCTCAGTAAAATTAGAAAAGAGGACCCTAACTTTCCGGTATCACAGGGAAAAGAAGCCCCAGATCTGATATTTGAGTTAAACCTGTTCTTTACAATATTTTTGTAACGGCCTTAAAAATATTAATTAGAGGAAGGGGGAGGAATAACCTTTTACATTGTTATACATTTACACAGGCCTTGCGAGACAGAGTGTAGAATTTTCAAGATCTTCTCAATCTCAACAACATTTGGGAGTAGAAAAGATGCAGTTTACCGATTACCCCGACGAGTTTCTATACATTGGTGTGTACCCATTCATGGAATTTTTTTCCAACCCTGACCCCCACCCATTGAAGATCATACAAATTTGTGATTTTGTGACATTTTCATGTTTTTACTTTGGCACACAAACTGGAAAAACGTTACTTTCACGCACCATGTTTCTTGCGTTACATTTCAGAAGGAATGAAATACTCATCTTCATGGAAATTTATTTTTGACATGTTTTTGTCTTTACTTTGGCCCATTCCAGCCATGGGTATAACACAAACGGGGAAAATGTTACATTTGAGGAACGAAACGGAGTGACAAAAAGGAATTACCATTTCTATGGAAATCGTTTTGACATTTTTATGTCTTTGCTTTGGCACACAACAGAAAAAAACGTTACTTTGGAGCGTGATGAAAAGAGTGTTACAAAAAATAATCTCTGACTGACTGACTGACTGACCGTCTGGACTCATTGACTGGACTGAACTGGCTGGCTTACTCACTCACTCATTGGACTGACTGACTGACAGACTCAACACTTCATTTGCCTGCAAGTACCACACTCCTTGTATCAGCCTGTATTCCCTTTTGAGTATCACACCCATTGTACCAGCCTGCAAGGTGCAAGCACTGCACTTTGCTAGTGCATCGTCTTGCAGACGAGTCTGCAACCACGGGAGAGCATTTTCATGTCTGCTTTGCGGACTTCATTGACATGAGAATGTCGTTGTTCACTACACACCGCAATGTATGTTGCGCTCCATATTTTTTGGCGCTCTCATTTTTGGGACGCTGCATTCGGACAATGACATTCTCATGTCGATGCAGTCCATGAAGGAAACATGAAAATGCTCTCTTGTGGTTGCAGACTCGTCTGCAAGATGATGCACTAGCAGAACATAGTGCTCACAGGCTGGTACAAGGGATGTGATGCTTAAAAGGGAATACAGGCTGATACAAAGAGCGTGTCACTTCCAGGCAAATGAAGTGTTGAGTCAATCTGTCAGGCAGCCCAGTCAATCAGTTTTGTTTGGTTTTTTTTTACACTGTTACTAATTTTTGATAATGATTTGATCCTATTTCAAAATTGTGGTAACTTGAAGGAAGTGTGGTGGAAAACCTGGTATAACGCAATGTGGATGCCATTATGCAGGCTCCAAGGGTCGCTGAACTTTTACATTTCTGATAACAATTTGACCTCCCCCCCCCCATTTCAAAATTGTAGCTACAGGGGAGGGGGAGCGAAAACTTGAATATAAAACAATCCGGATATCGTGTCATACGTTTTTAAGGTCACTAAATTTAAATTCATTTCTGGTAATAATTTAACCAAAATTTCAGAGTTGTGGCTACCTAGGGGAGGGGGCAGAAAAACTATTATAGTGCAATAAGATGTCTCATAGGTCTCATAGCTCGCCGAATATTCATTTGTGTTAACGATTTCAACCACCCCCACCCCCCTTCATCATTATGACATCCGGTGGGGTGAGGGCTTGAAATACACATAACGGTAACGTGGATGTCGTTTCATTTCCGACTATCCTAAGATGTCGCAGTTATCCCACGGCTTCCTCGACCCCCTCCCTCCTCCACCATTTATGTTGTATTAGTCTTAGACTAGATTTTTAAAAAGATTTTTGTACATTTCGTTTATGCAAATGATGTAACCGATGTATCATCGAGGGAAGCATCAGATTCGAATTGATTCCTGATATCGGTTTGATCTTAAATCCGAGAGAATAGCTCTACAGGTCGAAAATTGAGTGAAATGCTATATGGGTATCAATTCATAGATTTTCATAGCCCCAAATTCAATTTCAATAGTTATTTGTGCGAAATTAATAAATTATGGCGCATAGAGTAGTGACGAAAGCTAGAACCCAAAAAATTCATCCTGTACAGTATCAGATCATCTTTTTCCTGTTTAAAATTAGTACAGACAGCTTCTGTGATCCTTAAGGTAACTCCTTTCTACAGTTTACTTCTATATTTTTTGTACTGTAACTCTGCTGTGACTATGAGAATCTGTGAGGTGTCACAAGAAAAGGGTCTTAAAGTCTGGTCCCTTTAAGAAACATAATTTGCAACCCGCAATACACATCGATAACATAAGCATTGTGAAGTTGGAAGGAAAGGACGCAATGTTCCTTATCAGAGTTGCGCCGTGAAAAATGTATGTTTCTTAAATGGACCAGACTTTAATGTCAGGGGACTGAAAGCTAGCCAAAAGCTTAAAGTTGAGAGCCAAAAGCCATTGAAAGTCAGGAGCAAAATCTTTATTTTTTTTTTGTTTTTTTCAAACTTTTTCCGCAGAAATAAGTACCTTATTTCCAGAGATGGGCATGATCTGATCTTAATATGATCTTAAGATCAAAGATCATTTAAAAAAAGATCTTCGATCTGATCTGAGATCTTTTTTGGCTCATGGTCTTTGATCTTGATCTGGATCATTTCAAACGTCATCTTGCCCATCTTTACTCCCAGCTATTCCCAGTAGACTCATTGAGTGTCTCTCCCCGTTAATGTGCGTCCACGCCATGTCAAGTGGAGTCAACCGACTCCGTTCGATTCGACTGACCTGGTCGTTACGGACGGTTCGTCACACGTCCAAATTAACAGATGACGAAGGAGTCGAAAGCATCGTCAATCAGATGCATCCACTGAGGCGACTTCATTCGATTGACCTTGGCTGGACCGACTTCCGGGTTGCATTCGACACGATTCGACTTTCGGGTGACTCTTTCGTCGCGTCCACGCTTGGGCGACCTTCCATTCGACTCAAGTCGATCTACACCATTCGCTTTCGATTCGTTATAGTGTGGACGCAGCATTGCACCAGCACTCATTTGTTTTCATTGGCTTTTTACAGTTTGATTTTCGACGTCAGACATCGATCATGGCGAGAATTGCCTTTGAGGCTATTCGCTTTACTGCATCGTACAGTTCGGATTTTGCAGCTGATCTGTGACCTGCACGTTGGTGCGGCAAAATGTTTTTTTCATCTTGAAGCGAAACGGGAAGACGTAATTGTTGAGATTAACAAACATGTAATTTATGAGGGTCGAATCGAAACCGACACTTGCTAAGGGCGCAAATAGGCAAAATATTGTACGTGAATGCCGGCATATTTCTCGCTGCGCCTGTGTACATGGAGTATGCAATACATAGAGCACATTTTCAGGTGCAGCAAGAGATAATCCTGCGCCTGTGTACGGCATTTTACCTACTTGCTCGCTTCGAATAAAACGACAAATGTTGGTTTCAGATTTCTACCTCTTCATTATGGGTTTTAAATTTTACCAACCTAGGATCCCGATTTTGCGTTATTGTTATAAATCAAGGCTTGAAAGCTAGCCAAAAGCCAAAAAACTGTATTTTTTGAAGGATTTAAAAGCCGAAAGCTGAATACCAGGGTTCGAAAGCTAGCTGAAAGCCAGTACTATTCGGCTTTTTCCTCCCTGAAAATGCTCTGCCTTGATTTTCTGTTTTGTGACGTTAGTGACCTATGGCGGGATTTTGGTGTTGGCAAATATTCACCTCGAGATGTCCCAGAATCAAGATCTAAAACCAGGGCTTTGAAAGCCAGAAGCCAAGAAGCTGTATTTTTTGTGGGGTTTGAAAGCCGAAAGCTGAATGTGTTCAGGGCGTGGAAGCTGAAAGCTGAATCTGAAATTTGAAAAATATAATACGGCTTCAAAAGCCACAGCTAAAAGTTGAAAATTTTTTTTCGGCTTTCAAACCCTGTTATAAATTGATCGGATTCCAAACGATTTAGCGTGCGAATGTTTGTTCTGGACTAGATATTTGAGATTCGTTGAATTCAGTTTCTATGTCAGTTTGCCTCTTAATTGGGAGTAATGTAAGCAAAACGAGGACCAGCTGTTGATAAAATCTTGAGTCCAGAAATTTTGTGTTCTAATAGTTTTTCTGATTTGGAATTTTTTTTTTTTTTTTTTTGTACAAGATTTACTCGTCTCAAATTTTTGTTTTCCGTAAAGCTAATTACACCGGTCAAAACTTGATCAAATATTTCACTTTCGCAGATCAAACAAGAAGTGACCGGAGCGTTGAATTTCCTCAAGGACGTTTACACTATTTTCGGATTCTCATTTCAATGCAATCTGTCTACGAGGCCCGATAAGTACCTGGGCGAAATAGAGATGTGGAACAACGCTGAAAAAGTTCGTATATTATTTCAGTATTGATGGAGTATTCAGTTATTGTGGATCGCATTTCGTCATTATTGGACAACAGTTAGTGTCAGGTTCTTAGTCTTACCTGCTCTTTAAATTCTGATGTACCAATATTTTTTGTACCCTACGTCTTCTCATGTATTAATCAGCGAATTGATGACCTAAATTCCCTCAGTGGTAGATTTATCAGAAGGGCTAGAAGAGGTAAATGCCCAGAGGCGTTTAATTGAAAAGAAGTTCCTAAAAACGAATTGAAAATAGAAAAGTGGAGGAATAAAGAGCCTAAAAAGAAAGAATTGAACTATAAAAATTTTATTGATAAGACAATGTGGGTGTTGTTTTTTTTAAATTGAATGCAGGACGTATTTTGCCTAAATACAGATCTGACTCAAAATAAAACAGGTAGTTTTTAAATAAGCCTATAAAAGCCTTAAAATTTTTCAAACACTTTGGAGCTGCTATAAGAAATTTGAATTATTATGGAACTAGTCTTGTTAAGGTGTATTGACCTTCATGACACCGCTCCTTAGGCCCGGGACTTGACCCTTTGGGATATTGCATCGAAGCATTATGGAACTCTTGGGAAGTGTTCGAGGTCTTAATCGAGTCTGTAAAAGTAAAGCCAGTCTTGGAGAATCTTGAGGAGGCTCAGCGAGGTCTGGAAGAGTATTAACGCCTTGGTCCTCATCACATTTGAAGACGTTTCAATGTCTTGATCATACACGGAGAAGTTCTGCTGCGTTTTAAACGAGTTTGAAAGTCTCAAATAGGTTCGAAAGAACCTTGATCAATTCCAAAGGAGTCTTAAATAAGTCTGGAAGGACTTTAAAGAGTCTTAAACAAATCAAAAGGCGTCTGCAAGAGCCTGATGTAATTATGGAGGTCTTTAAATCTTAAATTTGAAAAAGTATGCTGGGAAAATTTTAATCAGTTTTGAAGAAAGCTTATGAGTCTTGAACAAGTACGGAGACGTGCTGCTGGATTGTAAATAAATATTAAAAATCTGAATTGAGTGTAGAAGAGACTTGAAGAATTACTGAGATCCGACAAAGGCTTGAAGAAACTCAGTTAATTGGAAGCAGTTACGGAAAAATTGGAATTGTATATAAAAGGACTCTGAAAAGTCCTACAAGAAGTATAAAAGAGTTGAGAAAGTTTTCAAAGGATCTTAATCGTATCTAAAGGAGTTTTGAAGTTCTGAACAATTTTCACAGAGTCTCAAAGAGTTAGATTAATCTAGAGAAGTCTTAATGGGTCTTGAACAAGCACGGAAGAACAAAAATCATGTTGAAGAGTCCTGATCAAGTCTGAAAAAGTCCAGAACAATTCTAGTCGTGCAGCATTTTAATAATCAATGCGTGAAGTGTCTTGAAAGAATATTAAACTGGTCTGAAAGTTCTCTAACAGGTCCTACGAAAGTTCGAAAAATGGTCATATAAAGTTCTAAATAAGTCTGGAATAATTACAAAAAGGCAGTCTGGTGGAGCTTTAAAGAGACTTGAACAAATCTGAAGGAGCCTTTAAGAGCCCAATATAAGTACATCAGTACATGAATCTTAGAATCGTAAATTTTTTTAAAGATTATCTTGGGAGAAATCTGTTGAGGTTTTATAATCAGTTTTGAAGAAAGCTCATATAAATCTGGAATCAGTATTGAGAAGTGTTGCAAATCTTAAAACAAGTCTTGACGAGATCAAACCTAGTACAGTTTCAAAAGTCAAGTTCTAATAGAAGTATGGAAGAGCTTAACAGATTTTTATGCGATCTTAATCATATTTAGGAGTGGTCGAGGTAATAGGATTTTCAATAGACAACCAACAAATTGAGACAGTCTCGGAATATAAATATCTTGGGCAAATTGTATCTTTTGAAAACAGGCAGGACAAGGAACTGAGCGCGCGTATTGCCAGTGGCTGGAGGAATTTCTGGGCCCATAAGCACATTTTTAAAAGCAATTTGAACGTCAGCCTGAAATCAAAAGTCTTCAGGCAGTGTATTGAGCCGACGCTGACCTACGGAGCCCAAACGTGGTCGCTGACGAGGACACAGACTAATAGGTTGAGGGTGACGCACAACAGAATGCTTCGTAGCTTGCTGGGGGTCAAACTTAGAGACAAAATCAGCGTCCAAAAAATAAGGGAACTTACTGGCACAAGGGACATCGGATGGACTGCCAAAAAACTCAAACTGGGCTACGCGGGGCACCTGGCTAGAAGCCCGGCTGGTAAATGGAATAAGGAAATGTAGGTGTGGTACCCAATGGATTTAATCAGGGTGGTAGGGAGGCCCCAACCCGATGGCGTGACGAAATTCACAGGAGATTCGGACTCCTTTGGCAGCGGACAGCCCGGAACAGAGAGTCGTGGAGGCAGGCGGTAATAGCCTATACCCGTGATTGGGTGGATCCGACGGCCTGACGACCCCACCGGGGGGCCGCTAGTGCCATTTTAGTGTGTTGGAAAAACAAATTTTGTACAGTTTAATCTTAGTCGGAGCAGGCTTTAAATAAAATAAAATAAAATAAAAATTAATCATATTTGAATAAGTGTCTGTCTCACAGACTAACGTCTATCTGAAGAAGTCTTGATAGGTCTTGAACTAGCGTAGATGAGTTGGAAACGCGTTGAAAAGTCTCGATTAAAGCGAGTCACAAACAAATCTAGGAAAGTTTTGTAGAGTTTTCAATGGTCTTACTCGGGGCTGGAAACATCTTAAAAGAATCTTGAATTAAAGGTTTTTTGAAGGGGTTTTGAAAGTTTGGAAAAAATTCTTAGGCAAACTGAAACCAAGTACCGAGGAATTTTGAAGTCTTAAAAAAATATAGGAGAGTTGATATGAATTAATTCTATGCAAGCCCAATCCAATTTGGAGGAAGTGTCGAAGTCGAAAGAATTTGGAAATTTTTAAAGAGCTGAACAAGCTTGAAGCATTTTGAAAGAGTCTCAATCAAGTCTAGAAGAGTTGAGAAAAGTGTTAAGTCTTTCTCACGTTGTATCAATCTCCAATAAGTTTAAAAGTAGTGGGAAGAATGTTAGATATTATGCAAATTTAGAGAGCTATAAATGGATCCGGAACCATCTGGAGGAGCCATAATGGGTCTTACACGAAGTTTAGAAAAATTTTCTGTAGCCTTAAACCATTATGGAGGGATTTTCCTGAGTCTTTGGGAAATACAGCAGGGCAGGAAGAGTGATAACAAGTCTTAATCAAATTCGGAGAAATCTCAAAGAGTCCTGACAAAGTCAAGTAGAGTCCCAAGAGAATCCTGAACTGATCTAGAGGAGCTATAATGGGTTTCGAAGAAGTCGAGAATAATCTTGAAAAGTCTGAACAAATGTAGAGGTTTCTTGATGTCCCTCTGGTCACTGACGAATTACTCGAAAGGCTAGTTTCCAGGAGCAAGGGTACGGTGCCTGGGGAGCCAATTCGGCTTGCGTGCATCGACATACGCTCCACCAAGCGAGAGGATTCTTGGCGAGTCTTGAACATCCTAAAACCAGTAAGGGAAAGTGTTAAAGAATGTGAGAGAGCTGGGACGAGTTTTAAACTAATCTTATTTAATTTGGAGAAGCCTCGAAATGTTTGGTGAGAGGGTTGCGTGTGCCTAGAGCAGCATGAAAATGTCTCAAACTCTGGAAGCAGCTTAGATAGATTTCTTATAGGTCTGGAGAACTTGAAATCGGTTTTAATGTGGAGAGGTCTAGGCGTGTTTTGAATTATTCTGGAAGAGCCTTAAAGAGTTACATGAGCTTGGAGCAATATCAAAGTGTCTCAGACATACTTGGAAGAGTCTTAAATGGTTCTCTGACAGATCTGGAGGAGTTGAAATGAGTTTTAACAAAAGTAAAGAAAATCTTAAATATGTTTGAAAAACTTGTTGAGAATATCAAAGACCTAATGTAGTTTGCGGACTCTCGTGTCAATCGTGTTCCAGTTAATACATATGTTTCTGCGTTCTGCGTTCTGTAGAATAATAATCGAAAAATCTTACGTTCTGTGGCCGTTTTTCCACATGTGTAATCGTTACCCAACATTGAAAATGAGTGCACTCGTTTCGTGTTATCCTGGCGATTCCAGTGATATAAACCAAAGGCTAAAATTTTTCTACGTCCAAGAGTAAAAATTCTAATCCGTGTCGAAACGTGAAAGCTGCAGCAGTGTACTGTTCAAACGCCATTCGCCACCCCCGCAAGACCAACAGGTACCTATCAACGTAATATAACCCCGCGTTAAGTTTTACAAACCGACGTCTACAAGTACCCATCCCACATCTCTAATACGTAGCTGATACCACACTCGTCCATATTCAAATTATTTCACCGTACACCACCCCGCCATCCACCCGCCCTGCCTGTTATTTCGTAGTCAACAGACCGCCGAGAATCGCGAACGACTGGGCGACTGGCAATCGCTTCCACGAGTCAGCCTGACGCGAACTGATTGAGACTGCTAAATGGGCACCAAAGAAAAGGAACCTGTTACAGTGGAAGTGCTGACCAAGATCTTAGAAAGCACCCTGAGTAAGAAGCTGGAAGACCAAAAGACAGCTATAGTACAAGAAATCAGCGATGAATTTCTGAGTACAAAGGCGCAGATCAGAGAGAACACTCAGAAAATCGAAGACCTGGACAGCTATTCAAGACGCAATAATATTGTGCTCCATGGAGTACCACCAATGACTGAAGAAGATCTAATCCAATTATCAATCAAGCTGGGCGAGATAGTAGAAGTGAAAATTGAAGCTAGAGACATCGATATTGCTCATCAGTTCAAATCCAAGAATACCCAACTGCCACCTCCGTTCATAATAAGATTCGTTAATCGCTGGAAAAGGGAGGAGATGATGACGGCAACGAAGACGAAAAAACCAACAGCGGAATTGCTAGGTGGCAATAATAGCGAAATGAAAATATATTGCAATGATCACCTGACATCCAAAGGTCAAGCTCTGCTTGCACATGCCAAGAAACTAAAACCAAACTACTACGTGTGGACCAAGGGAGGTATGGTGTTGTGCAGACGCAAAGAAGAAGGTGCGAAACCACTACAGCTGATTGACCGTGAGGATGTGGACTGTATACTCGAGGGGAAAAAGACGCCAATCAATCACCGACCAACGCAAAAAAGGTGCCGAGAAAACACCAGCGGAGGTGTTAGCCCATCCGGGGACCTGTACCACACACCAAAAAGGAGCCTTAACGATGGTAGTTCAAGCAGATCAGACGGTGCAAGAAGACCAATTTAACATCATAATGTCACGTGTAGTCCACCCACATGCCTCCCAAGCCGGTCTGCAGCTACCGAGGGAGGCTTAGGCTGCAACCCACCACAGTATTTTGGTGTAAACATTCATGGTAATTCAGGTAAAAATATTCTTAAGTCTAAAGCAAATCGGGGTGATATAAGTAAAATTCAAAATCAACATTTCGGATTATATAAGGGAAAAAATATATCTTCTGGCATGGAATATCAGCAAAGAAATTTCAAAAAATCTAGAAACAAACATACAAAAATCAAACATCACAAATTTAAGGTTTGTCATTTAAACTGCCACGGTCTATCGGGAGAAGATCGTCTAATGGAACTGGAACTGGGTCTAGGTAAGATAAAATGGAATGTGGTAGGATTATCTGAGGTTAAAAGACCAGGTGAAAATCTATTAATTCGAAAAGATGGACATGCATTTTACTATTACGGTCAAACGAAAGGCTATAGAGGAGTAGGATTTTATATACATAAGGATACATATAAGTTTGTTGATAAAATCAGAGGAATCTCTGAGAGAGTAGCATTCTTAAAAATCAAACAGCGAGAAAATCAAGATTCTTATTATCCAAGTGTATGCCCCTACAAATCAAGCAGCCGAAGAAGAGTGGTATGAATTCTACAAATCAGTTGAGGAAACTGTAGAAAGCAACAAAGAATATTACTCAATAACTATGGGAGACTGGAATGGTAAGATAGGGAAAGAGCCGTGTAATGATGCGAATATAGGCAAATATGGATTCGGAGAAACAAATAAGGGGGGCAAAAAACTAGCTGAATTCGCATTTCGTAATAATTTGAAAATTGCGGCCACATTCTTTAACTATAAAGACAAGCGTAAATGGACTTGGGCCTCACCAAATGGTAATACCAAAAATATGATTGATAATTTACTTATCTATGATCTGAGTATAGTTGTCAGCATTTATACTATGACGCAGTTCCAATTCCCATCGGACTACAGAATCAGCAGAGCGACACTGGCAATTCCGAGCAGAGCGAGATTTTGGAAATATAAGGCAAAAAATACCTCAATACCCTTATGCATTCTACCATCAGCTGGAAAATCAGCCAACTTGACATTGACAGATAAATTAAACTGCAATAAATTTAAAGATGAGAATAATATTCAAAACAAATATGATTTTCTTACGGAAAAAATTCTAGAAATAGAGAAAGAATTTGACACCCCTAAAATCTTGAAAACCAATAATAAACTGTCCACTCCAACAAAAAAGTTAATAGAAACTAGAAATACCTTGGTGGAAAAATTTCCAAAATCTGCTAAAGAAAAAATCCAACTCGTGGAATTGAATAAATTCACACGAAAAGAAATTCGTAAAGATATTAGGGAGTTCGATGAGAAATTGGCTACAGAGATAATTGAGGGGACATGGTCCACAAAAAAGGTTTAAAAAAAAAGCCCTAAATACAAGTAAGCCACTGCTGGTGAAGCTCAAACAAAATAATTGTAAGGGTAACAAGGCTATCTACAATAGAGTAGATATTGTTGAAATGGCAGCAGAGTTTTATCGTAATCTATCTGCTAAAAAAACAAGGAACACTGGCGAGGGCAAAATACTTGTAAGTCAGGAGCAATGGCGTCCCATTCCGCTAATCTTGCCTGAGGAAACAAGACATGCAATTAAAAGTTTAAAAATTGGAAAAATTCCCGGACCCGACAAAATCGAAAATGAAACATCGAAAAATTTGGAAAAAGCCCTAGTCAAACCACTAACCGATTTGTTCAATATGGTAATTAAAGCAGGTATTGTACCAAATCAATGGTGTATTTCCGAAATAATTCTATTGCATAAAAAAGGAGAAAAATCAGATATAAACAATTATAGGCCTATCAGCCTATCATCAAATCTCGAAAAATTTTTCTAAAAATTTTGAAAGATCGACTCTATCAAATATTGATGATGCACCAACCAATTAAACAAGCCGGGTTCAGACAAGGATATTCAACTGTGGACCATATCCACTCAATAAACTAACTCATCGAGAAGAGCAAAGAATACCAGGTGGAGGTCTGTCTACTATTCGTGGATTATAGCAAAGCCTTCGGCTCTGTGTTCCACGAATCCGTGTGGAAAGCGTTAATGGTACAAGGGCCCCCCTGCAAATCATCCAACTTCTTAAAAATTTGTATGAGAACACAAGTGCGTATATACGGCTTGACAAAATAAGTAGACCCTTTCTGATTCAAAGAGGGGTAAAACTGGGGGACCCCTTATCACCACTATTATTCATTTCTGTGCTCCAAGAGGTCTTTGAAAAACTAAACTGGGAAAACCGTGGCATTAAGGTCAATGGTGTCTGGCTCAGTAACCTGCGCTTTACAGATGACATTATTATAATCGCAAAAAATATAAACGAACTGGCAATAATGCTCGAGGAATTAGTAAGGGAAAGTGAAAAGGTAGGGTTATCCATAAACTTGAATAAAACAAAAATTATGTCAAATTTAGGAGAAATAACTCTTGAAGTTGAAGGTACAAAATTGGAAAATGTGGACTCCCACAACTACTTAGGCCAGACTCTCACTTTTGGTAGCAAGTTTGAAGAAGAACTGAGTTCGAGGATTACGAAACCATGGAAAAAATTTTGAGTCTTGAAAACATTTTTCAAAAGCAAAATGAAATCTAGTATAAAAATGAAACTTTTTGAGAGCTGCTTAATCCCCTCATTAACCTATGGAGCACAGACATGGACGCTAACAAAGGCCCAGGGTCGTAGGCTTCTGCTAACACAAAATAAAATTATCAGATCGATTCTTGGGATACCACAAAGGGAGAGAGTCAGGAATATCACTGTGAGAACAAGGCTAAAGTAGCAAATACATTATATACAGCCAAAAGACTAAAATTTCGATATGCAGGTCATATTGTTCGCGATAAAAATGGGAAGTGGTGTAGCACTCTTACCGAATGGTGCCCAGGAGATCAAATAAGGAGGAGAGGCAGGTCTCCACTTAGGTGGAGTGACGAAATTGCCAGGCACGCTGGGATTCTGTGGGGCAGAATTGCGATAAATCGTAAACCCTGGCAGAGAGTGGTGGAGGCGTATGCCCAAAGGTGGGTGGACTAGGCGTGGCAAAATGTGTACTAAATTACTGTTCATGCGAAACGTACGTGTGCTGTTACTGTGCCTGTCCAATAAACGCTATTTTTTTTTTTTTTTTTTTATTTATCTCTCTGTATACTAAAAAAGTAAAATCCGCCGCCGCCTCCGGGGGAAAAAACGCACTGCGGGTTGCCTATCTAAAAATCCGAAAAATTGCAGGGGCAGATCAGCTACTTTCAACGACATAATCTGTTCTAACATAAGAGATCTCCAAGTTTTAAGACATAACTGACATAATTACCCATAATCTTCAAGATCACAAGTCGCTGAAGGTTGCCTACCCAACTCCTTAATTGCTCAATTTCCCAGGGGCAGTCGACCCTCAGGAGGGGGTTCATGGTTGAGAAGGCAGCTCCTGAAGAGGGAAGAGGGCCCCTGTAAGGGCGTGGGCTGTGGACGGAGATTAAGTCCCCGGGTGGGGCGGGAGTAAGAGGACCTGGTGGAGGAGAAAGTGCTTGGTGAGAGAGGGGACCTCGGAGAGAAATGGCCGTTGTGCGGGAGGGGCTGGTGGTGGGGTAGGGTCTTGAGGGAGAAGGGCTCTCGGGGGAGGGGTGGTCATGGTTGTGAGAGCTCCTGGGTGGATGGTCAGGGATCTTCAAGGAGGTTGGAGGGCCATAGTGAGGACAGGGGCTCTGAAAGGAGATGAATCGCGGGGTAGTGGTGGGTGAGAGGTCCTTGTGTCGGAGGAAATGCTTGGTAGGAGAGGTTGGCCATTGTGGAAGGAGGAGGTAGTGGAGGGTGAGGATCCTAGAGGGGCAGTAAGATTTTGGTAGATAAAGGCCCGGGGGTGTAAGCGGTACTCATGGTAGAGGAGGAGCTCCTAAAGGGGAGGAAAAACACGATGGTGGCGGGGACTGTAAAGGGACATTAAGGCCCCAAGTGGGGAGGAGGTAATAGTGAGGAAGGGGTCCTGGTGGAGGAGGAAGTTCTTGGTGAGAAAGGTGGCCGGGAAGGCGAATTAAGGCCATGGTGCTGAAGGTTCTGGTCCCGGAGAAGGGGTCTTGAGGGGAAGGGTTCTTGACCAGGAGGGGTAATCATGGTGGTGGAAGCTCCTGGTTGGAGGACTAGGGGATCTTCGAGGTGGTTGAGCGAGGAGGCCGTAGGGCGATGGAGCCGCAGAAGGGGAAGGCTGTAGAGAGGGACTAAGGCCGCCATTGGGGAGGTCGTAGTGATGGGTGAAGAGGTCTTGGTGGGGGGGTGTGGTACGTGAACGAAAATGAAGGCCACAGTGGTGTGGGGTGGTCGAAGGACGTGGCCCTAATGGAGGGCACTCGTGGTGGAAGAGGGTGATCAGGGGAGACTAGGTGGAGGACTATGGCCATTGTGGGGGAGGAGTTTGTGACTGAGGAGGGTTGCGACTGTTGAGGTGTGACCGTGGAGGCGGAAAGCAACCGTGGTCAACGATGGGGTCGTGGTGGAGGAGGAGGAGGCTCGTGATGAAGAAAGGATGGAAGGGGGTTCATGGTGGAAGATTGAGGACCGCTGATAGTGGGAGAGCAAAAGAAGCACAAAGCAAATCTCAACTCAGGAACAAAAGTTTCAGACCAAACACTGAGGACTGTGGCGGTTGAACGAGGCGCGAAGCGCCGAGTAAGGCCGGCACGAGCAAAGCGAGTGACGGCAGGGGGGTTGGGCCGCGAAGCGGCCAGGGGGCAAAGCCTAGTTTATTTTATAATGTAGTTTGCAGGCGTCTAAAACGAAACTGGAAAGTATCTTAGTAAAAGTTGTAATTTTTCCTAGGAGGGGGAGGGAGCTTTTCAGTGGTTTAGCTCTGAAGCACATGACCTAAATCCAGCAACAGCGATTATCGTGCTTCAAATGTCAAATGATTCTTAAGTTAGCCAACTTCTAAAAACATGGTGCTTTAATTTCCATTTTTTGTTGCAGCAACTGGAAGAGAGTTTGAACGACTTCAACACCGAGTGGAAAATGAATCCGGGTGATGGCGCATTCTACGGACCGAAGATCGATATCACTATTCGCGATGCCCTCAACAGACCGCACCAGTGCGCCACCATTCAGTTGGATTTTCAACTACCCATTAGATTCGACCTTAAATTCGTCGAGTAAGTACTCAGTACTCAGTCAAGGACTTTTTGGGGTTACCAGACTTGATGGTATGCGGTCTTATTCGACATTTTTCTTCGAATTTCAGCGAAAATCAAGAACTCAAGAGACCGGTTATAATTCACCGAGCCATCCTCGGCTCCGTCGAAAGGATGATCGCTATTTTGACCGAGTCGTATGGCGGTAAATGGCCCTTCTGGTTGTCCCCAAGACAGGCTATTACAATCCCGATCGCACCGGCGCATAATGACTACGCCACCCAGGTATGCTGAAAAGCGATGGAAACGCTCGCTCGTGGAGTCTGAATTTATTGATCTCGCGTATAATGGTGTCTTCCTTTCGGTTAGGTGAAAGAGAGACTGTACGAAGCTGGTTTCCAATGCGATGTCGACACGGATTCCAGTGATACGTTGAACAAGAAGATACGTAATGCGCAGTTGGCACAGTATAACTATATTTTGGGTACGTAGCGAACTGAACAGAAAAACTGAAAAATGAATTCGGTATTTCGATATTGTTGTTGTTACATTCCTTGGTCTCTACGAATAGGTTGCGTCTCTCAGTGTTGATATTTCATTTCTTAGAAGGATTTACACTTTGTACAAAATTATGTGAGCCTCGCTCTTCTTTCTAGGGTACTAGATCACATGTGTGGGTATAATCAGACGCCATCTTGGTAGCAGAACGAAGTAAACAGTAAACAACAAGTCGCTCGCTCGCTCTCGGTTTGCTGTTTACTTCTTTTTGCTACCGAGATGGCGTCTGATTATACCCGCATGTGATTCTCGGCTGTAGCTTCAGGTACTCTTGGTTGAGTGTTCCCTGAGAAGCAAGTTGTTAGGTGTTTATCAATTCTGATGGAATTTAATTTGGTTGCAGTTGTCGGTGACAAAGAGTCGAAGGCGGGCACTGTGAACGTGCGCACCAGAGATAACATCGTGCATGGAGAATTTTCGATCGAAGAAACCATTTTACGATTCGAGAAGTTGAAAACTTGTAGAGGTAAAGACAGCGACAAACAATTTTGAATATTCCTGCTCGGGAAACCAAATCCGTATTGGAAATAAAAAAAGAAAAGCTATTTAGTATTTATTTGAGTAGGTAGTCCTGTTCTACCGAGAGAACAAATGAAAAATGCGAGCACTTCTCGTAAGTATTTATTCTGTAACAAAAAGGTAACAAAAGCAGGGGCGCTGGGAGAAACATTTGTGGGGGGGGGGCACTAATGAAATTTTTAGGGCAAATAGTTATAGTATGTAGGTATAGAGATTAAAATATTTGTTAGAAAAAAATTGCAGAAGGCCTGCGTAATTGATAATGGAATTTAATTCAATTACCTATCTGTAATTTGAGTTTGACCGAGGGGGCAAAATGATGCTTTTTCCCCGCGATCAGTTGAGTGGGGAGGCAAATGCCCCTTACCCACCCCCATCTCCGGCGCCCCTGAACAAAAGTAACGAACTGTAGAATTATAATCAGATAAGTTCCTTAAATAACTGAGGTACAAGTTTTCGTGAAAGCAAAGCTGTGAAAACCAAATGGAGGAGCGTTATTCCAAAACGGCCTATGTCCATTTTTTCGAAACTCGTTTTATAGCGTCATCTGGTGGATGATATAGGTACATATATTCCTACACTGATCTACCAGTATTCAGGTCGGTGTTCTGTTCACAGACTTCTACTAGACAACCTAAAGCCCGCTGTGCACGGTCAATAAAAATGATCACTAAAATGATCTAACATCATTATAAATTTAAGACGATTTGAATTATTAATGACGCTTGATCATTTTTATGATCTCATCATTATAATGATGACCTTGTTCTGTGCACACGTTCACTATTATTGACGCAGCGCTCAATAATGATCATTTTTATTGACCGTGCACAGTGGGCTTGAGTGTCACTTGTGGCACATATATGGTATTCACAAGAGTACCACGTTATTTCATTTTCCTGTAAAGTTTTGAAAAGTGGACGAAGGCCGTTTTGTAATATCGCTCCTCAAATGTATAAATTGGAATATCCGTTATGTTAGTGCAAAATCTGTAGTTATGTTACGGTTATTGTAAAACTGGTTATTGTTATGGGTATTCAAAATGCAACATAACGGTTAATAAGCTCAAAGCACGCCAAATAACCGGTTATTCCTTTTAGTTTTAACGTTATTTATAGATTTATGTTGACCTTTCATACATGCTTTATGATTATATTTTGGTTACAACTTATGAAAATCATTTGGTTATCCGTTTTTCAATGTTATGTTTAAGATTACGTTTTCACAACTCTCTCATAGCGAGATCCTTACAATTTAGGTTATGTTCATAATATCTTATTTTCTAGGTCGTCCCCCCGCTGTCTGTGAGTGACTTCCCTGTGCTGCTATAACGCAAAATTCTTGATTCTTGGCAAGTCCAACGTGGGATGTACACAGTCAGTAATGATAACTGAAATTGTCTTGCGCCGTTGTATTTTTCAATATGCGAACGGTGATTTGACGTCACACAGTGAGTTATAGTTCTTGGTTATTGTTAGCAAAAATACCCAACTTTTGGCCGATGAACTTTTTGACTCCCATAAGAAAAACACACGGAGCAAATATCATTATGTTAATGCCTGAGAATGAGAAATTTGTTGGTAACCACAAGTTTATTAGCAAATGCTAAAAGCCTTCTGCATTAAAAATGTATACCTTTAGTTTCTAAGAAATTTCTTAGTCTCCGGTAGTAACATAATCATCTTTGCTCCGTGTGTTTTTCTTATGCGAGTCAAAGTAACCATCACCGGTCGCTTATCAGTTAGGTTTAGTTCCAGTGTTGTTGTTTGCCCAGTCATTATTTTGTGTAACCTCATAGTGACGAACCTTCATTAAAAATTTAAATCGTTTTGAATTCTTAATGATGATCATCACTTTATTGACCCCTTGGATCATTTTCGTGATCTGTTATCATTATAATGACATTGTTCTGTGTACATCCCGCTTAAATATGGAACTATACTCCCTAGTTGAAAAATACACCATCTTCAACCGTCCCTCAAAACGTCCTAGTGGTTGATCCGATACTAAAAATTAACAGAAATAACAGTTAATAACCTTTGATCAGCCTGAATTAGGTCAAATAACCACCTATTCCAGAATAATTTTAATCGTTATTTTTACAGTTTTCTTTCGATTTTTTAGGTATTAGTTGGACGCTGTTAAACAAAAAGCTCCCAAGTGACAAAATCTGTTTTTTGAGAAAACATAACATTTAAGAGCCCGTTGTACAATCAAGGTTTAAACGAAAACTCTACGTTTTACGCTCTTTCCTACGATACTAACAATAACTCATTTTATCAGAAAATGTCCCTTGGGAACTTTTTGTTTTACATCGTCCAGTTGTGGTTGGCATTTTACATGTAGAATGGATGTAAAAGGGCGAAAAAACACGATTGATTGATAAAAAAGTATAGTCTCTAATCTCGCTCTCTGGATCTCTCTCTCTCTCTCTCTCTCTCTCTCTCTCTCTCTCTCGGCTGTGAGATAGGAGGAGAAAGAAAGTGATTCAATAGGCTCGATCGGCTCCTAGAGCTAGAGCACGTAGAAATACCCCCGAGTATTGACATCTGCCATTTTCTATCGCTTGGTGCCTGACGATTCACAATTCGATATGCGGAACGTTCCGCGTAGTGAATTGCGAATCTTCAGGCACCAAGCGATAGAAAATGGTGGGCATCAATACTCGGGTGTATCCAGATACTCCACTCGAGCCGACCCAAGAATTATATAGACATTTCTAAGTACCTACTTGTCTAAGTTAGAAACAGTAAAAATAAGCAATAGGTATTGACTAGTGGACTGTAAAGAATGTGATTATTGGTAAGGTAGAGATCAAAGGGTCAAATTGAGTTGGAATGTTCTGAAAAGCTAGGAATGATAAGTTTAAAATCATGTTTAAAACATTCTACTTTCTTATGAGCAGAGACGTACCGATAGGGCGGCAGGGGGCAACCCCCCCCCTCCCCCGTAGAAAATTTGTACTCAGCTGATGGGGAAAAAATTTACTATTTTAGTCAGGTGGAGTTGGGAAATTTCAGTAGATGGATCAAAAAATCAAAAGTTGGAAGAATTCAAGAAGGTAAACTTTGATAGGTACTTGGAAATTTTGAGTTGAGAAGTTGGGAAAATCCAACTAGTCAAAAGGTTTTTTTGCCCTTGATACTTGGGAATTTTGGGTTTGAGAAAATTCAACTAGTCAAAAGGTTTTTTTTTTTTCTTTTGCTTTGATACGTGGAGTACTAATGTATGTTCTAGCGCAGTCTTAGATTTTTCAGATCATATTTCATCATTCTTTAGAACCCTAAAAAATCCTCAAAATTCCCAAATAAATATTCACTAATTTTCCAAAGAAAATCATAATTTTTCAACAATTTTCTGTCGAGACTAACTATGAAATTTTTGTATAAATTTTCAATGTTATTCATGCTTTTTTCTAGCTTTTAGCCAAATCTCAGATTCATCTTTTTTTAATTCATTTTTTAAAACATTGAAAATTCGTCAAATTTTTCCAGTGGAAAATGCATCCGTTTTCAAACAAAATCAAACTGTTATCTCCCAATTTCAGTTTAGAAAATTTTCCAACTTTTATTAAAAAATACATATTAGTTTTTCAAATAATTACTCACAATCAATTTTCTTCATTTTTTAAAGGATTTCACTGATTTTAGAATTACAAGAAATCCAAGATTACATTCTAATAGGAAGTTAATATTACATTTTCAAACTTGATACTGGGTCTACTTATTTTTATAAAATGCTGAGGACATGTACTTCTATGTATTACAATTGGGCAAGAATCTGCAGCAAGTGCGTTCAATTGAGTCTTACTTTTACATATGACAGTTCCACCTTCATTGAAAATCGTAGATTCCATTTACTATATATGTACATTCTGATTTTGAAAGTCTTATAAAAAAGTTTAATAAAATGAAAGAAAGGAATAAAAAGATTGAAAAGTAAAAAATTGAATGAGACTAAAGAAGTTGAAAAATATGAATCACACACAATTAAACGTCAAAGACATTTTCCCATTAGTTTTATTTATAATATTAAATATGCTAATGGGTAAATTGAAAAAAATCTGTTTGAATATTTTGGTTTAATGCTCCAAAGAAATTGTATGAAAAATTAAAAGAAGATGCAGTATTCATTGCTAAAGTATATTTAGATTAGAAAACAAAAATGGAAGAATTATCTCTGACACAAAAAATGGAATTTGAAAATTCTAAAAAATGTCATATTTGTGAACAAAAACTCAAAGATACCCCTCCCTCTATTGAAAAAGAAATAAGAATATTAAATTAAAAAATTGATATTGTTTGTAGCACTTTATTAAAGACAACAGATAGAGAGAAAGAATTCTGGGATCAGCTTTCAGAATTAGTGAAAGAATTAAAAAATAAATATAAAAGAGAGAATGAAGGAAAAATAAAAGTTTGTGATCATGATCATCTAACTGGAGAATATAGAGGAGCAGCTCATAGTAATTGTAACCTCGTATCCTAAAGAATTACATGATGCAAATCCTAATCTACCATAACGTTTTAAAAAATGATGAAATTTTGACCAAAAAATGAAAAATCTGCGACTGCGCTAGAACATACATTAGTACTCTACTTTGATACTTGGGAATTTTGAGTTGAGTCAGTTGGGACTTTAACAATTTTTGCCTTCCAGAAAAAACTCCACGGTACGTCTCTGCTTATGAGTTACCTATGGTGAATTTGAGGAGTATAAATTATAAAATTGAATGATGAAAAAGGCGACCATTTTTGACTATAGTTCCAGTTGTGTGCAAGCTTCGAATTTTAATGGAAAAATTGCACTTCAATTTTTTTGATTCATTTTACATTCATTTTACATTATACCTGCCAACCCTGTTCACTCATTCATGTTATGGTCAAGTGTGGACACTCATATCAGTTTTTGTTGTGTTATGATTATGGTTACATTTTCACCAGTGGTGATAAGCTTAGCCATTTGCCTTAGCTTTAGCTTTAAGCCATTAGCCCTGCAATTTCGATCAAGATCAGATAACTGTTAGCTTAGCTACTGAAGAAGGATGTAAACTTTAGCGAATTCGTTAGTTTTTACTGAATTGCTAATGAAAGCTAATCGGTTGGCATTTTTGTCATTCCTGAATTGCGAACATCTGAACTTCTGAACCTGATCCGTTTTCGCTCGTTTGGTTTTGTGTTTATCGCACTTCACAGCAAAGGAATTAGCCTTTAGCTTTTGGCCATTAGCTGTTTGAATTTAGCCCTTGAGCATTAGTTGGTAGCTAGCCACACTGGATTCTACTGGCTGTTACCGTTTAGCGAGTACTCTAACCAAACCCCTTTCTGTAATCTCGCTTGATCCGGGATCACTCGATAACAGTCGCATTTTCAACTAATTAAAGTATATTTCCGCGTGTTTTTTTTTTCTTTCTTGAAATTAAGTGAAATAACGAAATAAGTATTTTATACAGGTTGACGATATTATTCCCAAAAAGGAAATTTATAGTTCAACATTAATATTAAGGTAAATGTTTCACTATATATGCAGCTGGTCTGCAAAAAAGTGCCCTAATGTCTATATCAGATATTTACAGAAAATTCTTGTAATTAATTACGTTGATCCACCGTACATCTTCCTTGAAGATGAGAAGAATAAAATTTCGTGTCCAATAACGCTGTCGAAAGATTTGAAGAAAATTCCTGTCAACACTAGTGTTGATATCCAGGACTTCCTCATCACCTGGAATCCTACAAATACATATTACTAAAGGATGGATCAAGAACATCGAGTATCCAAAACTAAAGGATCACTTTGTTGTTCTATCTAGATGTATACATCAATATAATTACAGACGTTTTCAATAAATATCTGGCGTAGCCGTCAGGAGGTCAGGACACGGTTTTTAATGAAACAATATTGTATGTTAGTTATACAATATTATTACTGAACTGAACTATTGAATTCCCTTTCGAGAACAAGATCGTTAACCTATATAAAGTACTTTTTTCATTTTTTCATTTAAAGAAGAAGAAAAAAAGCGGAAATACCCTTTAATTAGTTGAAAATGCGACTGTTATCAAGTGATCCCGGATCCAGCGAGGAAACGGAAAGGGGTTCGGTTAGAGTACCCGCTAAACGGTAACAGCCTATTTATTAGCTTTATCGTTTATTGGGATTTAAAAGGAAATATAGAGCGCGCTGAAAATCACCCCGCACCAGCAATATAAGGGTGATCAAATCGTTCTCTTATGGGATAACCCATGTAAAACGCAATTTTTCAAGAAGTTCTAATTTTCTCAGAATTTTTTATTTGAAATCGATTTGCCTGTTTTTTGATTATTTATAACTATTTCAACAAAATGTAGGACATACATTTTTCAGAAAAAAAAAGTATGACGGAGAAATTCAAGTTTGAAAATGAAAATTTTCCCATTTAAAATACATGGGCTTTTCTGGTTCGATAAAAATCCACCAGATGTCAGCCACTTCGCTTTTAAATCCCAATCCCTTAGCCTTATTAGTTAAGGTCATTAATTTTTGACTTGAAGCTTTAGCCTTTCTGAATAGCTTATCACCTCAGCTTTTTACATGTTTGGTCTTTCAGTAGAGCTCCATAACTTCGTGTGAGGTGTGAGTACGATCGTCCGCCATTTTGACTCTAACTGCGCCCGTGGATGCCGAATCCGACTATGCGGAGCATACCGTGTAGTTCATTCGGCATCCACGGTAAGGTTGACGTCAAAATGGCGGATGATTGTACTCACACGAAGTATAGAGCTCTACTTGAAGTGAGCCCAGGACATTCAAAATACCGTATTACGTCACTTTGTGCGAATAATAGTATATTATGCAACTAGGGAAAACATGGTGAAATACGACGATTGTGACGAGCGAAAGGTGAGGGCTGCAACAGACTCATATTTCACCATTTCTTCCTCAGTTGCCTACGATATTATTTTCCACACCTTCTCGGAAAGTGCAAAAGTACATGAAACATATAAGTAGCGGGGAGGTAATTAGAAACTTTCCGTTCAGGTGTTGAAAAAATAAAAATGTTTCAATACTTTTCATAACATATTTCCACGATAGGAGGCATGAGCTTGGTTCAGAATCAAGAAGACTCGGGTTAATGAGAATCCTTAATGTATCTACCAACAAAACGAACTATAATTGCAGGTAGGCGTAGAGTGACGCCACATGGAAGATCTGATGTCCATGGGAAGTTCCAGTCAAAACGAACAGAACAGAATAGAAACGGATACAGAATCAGATCTGGTAAATATTAAGCTTGTATTTCAAAACCAACCAAGCCTCATTCATCGTTGAGATGATTGAAGGGTTATCAGAGAAATAGGTAAGTGCTAGAACTTTTTTTCAGAAAGCGCGTTTTAACGTTCTGCGATTAAAAAAATGGTCTACAACACCTGGTTGTACTCATGTCGGATTGGTAATTTACGTGAAAGTAGGCCGTGAAGCATATAAAATCCCCCCTCCCCTCCCCTTTAAGTCGTTCTTACAAGTAAAAAATGAAATTCTGAAACGATCGTTTTTATTACGAAAGAAGTTCCTTATATATAAGTTATGATACTTTATATTTCAAAATTTGAGCATAACCAGCATTAATGGATTCTTCAATCTTGTCGATGCGGATCGTCTTCACAATCTTCATGTTTTTCCATTCCGTCTCATCAATATTCTTCTATCTGAAAACCGGTCCATTACGCAGACGGTCTTCACGGATGCCCAACCACGACACCTTATTGATTCCGAGCTTAGTCGTATTCAGAAATTTGCAAGACGACGCTGCAACATCGAAAAGTCCGATAAAATGATGTTCTAGTCAGGCTAATTCGATCACTGGCAGAACCAGTCGGTTCGATCAGGTGTGCCTCTTTCCAAACGTATACCACCTTTTTTCATATTTGTAAAATTTACAATGCCCCCCCCCCCCAATAAAAATTATACTTCATTCTGTATCGGGTAAATATTTTGAAAATTAAAATCCATCAATATATAAAACGTATCAATGTCGTAAACATAGAACAGTGTTTTGGGGGGGGGGCAGGGGCTGGGGCAATTTAACCGCCGGTTCTGCCAGTGAATGCGATCATCTCTTTTTATTTCGCTGGGTACCATCGACTTCGTAGCACGTTTGCATTTTTCTAGAACTGCGAAATCTTGGTTCCTTTCAGAAATATACCAGGATGTTGGCCCGTTTAGGACTACTGATCTTATCTTTCTGTAGAAAAATTTCATATTTCTCAGCCATCTTCGTTTCAAGTTTTGTTTTCAGAATAAATAACAATAAACTACATTGCAAGTAGGTAGAGAATGTATAACGTCAGATACATGACTCAGTACCGTTTATTTACTTTCTTTTTTGATTCCTGGGTCGTGGCACATCAACCTTTTCAACGGCACAAACAAATGGACTCCGAAAACTCGTTCTCTGGTGAATGTGATCTGAACTACAAGATATGAACATTCGGCATTCACATACGTTTACAGACCCTCTCCCGGTGAAAAACGCGATTTCGTTGGTTGTAGCACTTCACGCCTTTCTTTGGTAATCCTTCAGTTCATAGGCTGTACTTCACTCATGACCTATCAGTAGAACCCTTGGAGGAGAATGTAATTCCGACTTCGCTGAATTCTCTCAACATAAGTCCATTCTACGTCAACACTCGTTAACTTGAAGAGTGAGCACTGTCATTCTAAAACCAGTTTTCGGAACGCAGTACACCACACATTCATAACAAATGTAGACCGACCGAACTGTATTTTGAAAAATACTGACCAAGCACCTTATTTCGAACTAGGACTACGAGACTTCAGCACTGAATTGCGCCGCACCGCCGCGATACAGTCTTCGACCACCGCTTGTCCCGTTGTCAGACGCACATGATCGACTTTCTCACTTTGACCAGAGGAACATGTAGTTCTGGAAGACGACGATGACTTAGAATTCTTGCTCAGTTCCGGTCCCAAAAGTTTCACCATGTAAGGACCTTCGAGCTGGTATCCCATTTTACGGTAATAATCGCGCGTACCGACACCTACAAAGAAATTTGTTCAGTAATTTCACCGTCAGGAATGTAATCAGCTGCTTAGGGAGACGGTCAGTGTCGAGCCGAACCTGATATAACAGCCAATTTCGTATTTTTGTGCTCGTTTAACGTGATTCGTTCGGCTTCCTCCATCAATAGCATACCGAAGCCGTGGTGCTGGAATTTCTTCGGGTCTCTAAAACTAACCGGCACTGCGGATCCGTACACATGTAATTCGCGGACAATGGAAGCACCTTTCAATTCTGGCCTGCAAATTAACGTTAGATAAGAAAACAATGCCTCGAATTTTAATCAGTGATGGGCCTGATCTTGGCTTCTAAGATTATAATAATTGTGATCTTAAATCACTTGAATATGAAATTTTAGGTACTGGGCTTGCCATCTTCTAGGTGAGGACGACCATTCACTGGACCAAGACCAAGACAGGGATGGCAACTGGTCATTGCCTGGCAGCTCTCAGTTCCGTTTCGGTTCAGGCAGCTGTTGATCTGTGAGTCTGTGTGAATGCCGGCTTATACGTTTTTCTTTCAAACTATCTAGCTATATTTTTCGCTGTTATTTGAATCACCCAGACTTTTAGGTAACAGATCTGCACCTGCAACCTTTCAGGTAGACAGTTCACTAGCAGTGGGTAGAAGGTGGAGATCAAGTTTCAGAAATTGAGATGAAGGCCAATATATCAAGGTGAAAATCTGTGCTCACGAAGGCAACATTAGCTATTTTAGAGGCTATTTTCAGATATACACGTTTTCAAAATAATCTTGACAATGCAGAGGTCATTTCGCTCAAGAGCTGAGATCACTCCGAAAAAAGTAATCTTCATATGACATCAATTATTAGCATCTTGGTACTGAACCTCAAATCACTTTCTAAATGACCTTGCATCTTCATCAGTCACCACGTCATTTTACCGAGTTTAAATTCATGAGACTGACTCGTGCTATGATGTCAAATATATTCCCGGAGAGGTCACCACCATTCTCAGTACTTTTCACTCGCTAATTCTGAACGTAATATTCACCTGAACGTATCTTTCGCGCACTTCCTCAATCGAAGTAATCCGATCAAAATATCTTGGCCCGGGTCTTCGTACGACAGAAACGTTTCCCAACCACCATTCGCTTCGTAATCACGTCTAATAAGCTCCACCTACAAAATGAGACCATATTAAACGATACAAACAAACGTTCAGCGATCACTGAAAGTAAGACTGATCACTCACATCATATGGTCGGACTTTGTTATGTATTTCTTGAATGCCAACTTCCCTCGTTCTCACGTCCCTGCATTTGAGTCCCAGATCTTTCATTCGAGCTAGAGCCAACTCCCTGAGATTACCGTGTTCCACTCCGGACCTGAAGTAACAACCAGTAATTAAATCAAATGCGTGCCACTCGAGGCGACTTACAATGAGATTTACTCACGTTACTAATGGCATGGGAATATCTCTTTGTACTCGGTACACCCGAGTCCACGGTGGAACCAACGCCAGAATACGTGCAACCAAATCTACTAGAACACTCGGAGGGTAACTCTTGTATCTGCCAGTCTTCCACAGTTCATACAAACCGGTACCACGTATCACCAAAGTTGGATAAATTTTCAAACCATCGGCTCGGAACGCAGGATTTTCAAAGAATTCCTGGTGAACAAACATCCATTAAGCCTGACCCAATTCACACTCCGCTAACTCAACGTAAACTGACAATATCATACCTTGAACTGAGCGATGTCCCGTTCGTATCCTACATTCGGTAAATCCGGCATCATATGAACGACCACTTTATAGCCGGAATCTTTGGATATACTAAAACACTCGGTAACGGCACGCACGGTATGTCCACGATTTGTATCTCTGGCAACATCTTCGTATACTGACTGCACACCGATTTCCAATCGTGTGCATCCGTACCTTAACATATCTGACAAATGACGTTTCAAACAATAATCGGGTCTCGTTTCGATGGTGATTCCGATACACTTCGTTTTACTGCGTTCCGAAAATCTGGAAACCAAGAACAAGAATCACAAAAACTGTAAGCCCATTGTCATTGCGATCCATAAATAAGAAACGTGAACATTGATTACTTCACTGCATCATCAACTCCATGACTTCGGTAACCAGACAAGGCATCGTGTAAATTTCTTATAAAATAATCTCTGTAATCTTCAGGCAAGCTCATAAATGTTCCTCCCATGACGATGAACTCAACTTTATCAACACTGTGACCCAGCTGTTTCAGCTGTAAAAACGTAATTCAAAGGTCTAAGAACAAATACGCTACACGAATATTTATTTACTGGGTAATGCAAAGAACTAAATACTCCGTTCAGTCTTCCATACCTGTTGAATTCGACTTCTGGTTTGCTCGTATGGATCGTAACGAGCTCTAATGGCTCTCATCGATGTCGGTTCATAACCCGTATACGACTGAGTTGAATACTCGAAATCAGAATCTGGACCTCCAGGACAGTACACGCAGATATTTCCTAAACGAAATAAAGTTCCTCGAGATTAAAAACCCCGTTAATTAGGAACGTAGTCTTTCGCTACAATTGTCTGAACACGTACCCGTCATGTTTATGTGAGGGCATCGATGTGGTTTACACATGACAGCAACAACTGCTATCTACAAATCAGAATCGAGATATTAAGAATTAGACTTTCTCAGGGCAAGAACGCCGGCTGTTAACGAACAAAATGGATAATTACCCCGCTTGCGGTTCGTATAGGTTTCGCGAGTAATTTCGGTTTCAAACTCTTCTCATACTCGCGCGGAATTGCGGCTATAATATCCACAAGCCTGGGCGTAGTTTTCAAGGCATATTTACCGGCGATTTTCGTTTTCAGCGAGTTCAAATTGATGTTCCTGTTGTCTTTTTGCGCTTTAATTAATTCCTGTATGATTTCGGCGATAGCGGCGACCGTGTTTTTTTGATGTAGTTGCTTTCCGTCTGGAATAACACGATTCAAGGATGAATAAACTCCGAAAATGATTGTGAGGTCAGAAGAAAGAAGGCTTACCGTCTTCATAGGCGATGGTGGGCATGTTGATGGTACGGAAATTTACGCGAGGAACAAATTAAGAAAAAAAAACGAAAGGTACCCGATAATTCTAGCGATAGACTAAGGTTAACAAAATTTTCAGCAATTAATATCTAATATATTGCAATAACTGAAACTGGCACACAGAACTTCATGACATTCAGTTGCTCCAGGGCAGCAGTATAAATATCTTTGCTATTAAGTAAATTTTTTCATTTTTGGAGGTTTTTCGGAGCACCTCACCGCTACTTTCTATCATTTCATCACTCATTTTTATCATCATTTTGTTAAAAAAAGCCATGTTTATTTTTCATTTGCTTATCAACCTTAGCCTAGTTCGGATAGAGCATTCGGACAGATAATCGAGATTGGCACGGAATGTAGGAGCGCTAATGTGCACTTCCTATGTTGCGATTATTAAGTATTTCCCTGATCCATATGTCTTGAAATATTGGGTATAAACTTCAGTTGTGGAGGAAGGCACTAAAATTACTATCCTTAAATGTGTTTATGATGAGCAACAATTTCCATATTATAAGACTTGGCAGGGATGGCAAACGAAACCGTTTTTTTTCGTTTTGTTATTTCGTTTCAATATTTTTGACAAAAATCAATCGTTATTATTTCGTTATTTTGTTATTTCGTTTCGTTTGTTTGCCATCCCTGCTATTTACCAGGGATGGCAAACGAAACAGTTTTTTTTTTTCGTTTTGTTATCTCGTTTCAATATTTTTGACAAAAATCAATCTTTATTTTGTAATTTCGTTATTTCGTTTCGTTTGTTTGCCATCCCTGCTATTTACTGAACTCACCCTGAGTCCCTGACTCAACTCACCCGGAAAAAGAAATGAACTTTCGATTACAGTAGGCATGGCACTAATACCATCCTAGAAATGTGTTCTATGACTAGAGCCAATCCAAAATTTCCATAAATAAGAAACTAGGGATGGCAAAAAAACCTTTTTTTTTCGTTTGTTATTTCTTTCAATATTTATGTCAAAAATACAATCGATATTATATGCGTTTATTTTTTATATTACGTTTCTGTTGTATGCCATGCCCTGCTATTTAAGGGATGGCAAATCGAAAGTATTTTTTTTTTCGTTTTGTTATCTCGTTTCAAATATTTTTGACAAAAATCAAGTGCTGTTATATTTGTAATTATGTTATTTGTTTCGTTTGTTTTTTCCACATCTCCTGTATTTTGATCACTTGAGTCCCTACATAACTAAACGGAAAATAGTTGAAAAATGGTAAAATTCGATTTACAGTATCGGCTAATATACCCACATAGAAAATGGCTTCAAAATAGGGCTTCTTTACTAGTGGCGATCCAAAGAATCCAAATCAGAATCAGGTCATGCAAAAAAATATTTTTTTTCGTCGTGTATTTCGTTTCAATATTTTAGACAAAAATTAATTGTTATTTCGTTGTTTCGTTTCGTTTCCTTTGCCATCCCTGTGACTTGGTATAAAGGTGAAAATGGAATGCTAAAATTTAGTGAACAAGTCCATCTCAACCTTGATAATAATTAGGGCTAGAAAAAATATGCTCAAAAAAATGTAAAATATGCGCATAAAATTTGCCGCATTACTGATAAAAATATGCTAAAAATATTCTCCAAAAACCAAGAATATGCCAAAATATGCTTTTGCAATATGGGTATCAAATCACAGATTTTTTAAATCTCTTTCTTTCCTCTGTAAATACAGAGCATTGTGATCCAGCAAATCTGCCATACAAAAATAATTGACGTATGTTCGTTCCATTTAGCTCTCATAGAACATACGTCAATTATTTTTTGGATGGCAGAAATGTCATGTTCTCATGCTCTCATGTTTTTCAATTAATTTTAATTTTTCAAGAATTGTGATGTGTCAGAAGAAAAAGGCCTCAGTGGTAACTATACACTGAGACCTTTTTCTTATGACATGCAATTTAACAGTGTTGATCATGAACAGTGAAAAAAATTGGCAAATATTCTTCAAAATTGTGAATTTCAGCGAAATATTCCCTAATATGCTGAAAAATCAGCTAAAATATGCCAAAATATGCTCAGAGAATCAAAATATGCCAATTTTTGAAAAATATGCGCAGCTCATTTTACTCAAAATCTTCTGATTCGTCCAGATACCAAACATAACCCACTGTGGCGCAATGGAAAAAAATATGCCAAAGCATATTTTTCCTAGCCCTAATAATAATGTTCTCTCCAAAGAATCTAAGTTTGAATGATATTAAATACTAATGTGTATCTATAGATGTGTGAGTCCTGATAAAACTACTACTTAACAGCACCTTTCTGTTAAATTCGTCAGTTTAGTTTCATCTGGAACATAGAAACAGACTAGAAACTAGAAAGTTTAATTCCTTTTAGAAATTGCTGTTAATTAATGAAAAATGTAATTAATGAGAGTGAATATACTTATCTTGTAGGAGTCTACCAGAAAATAAATATAAATATATTATGTAGATATCTGATGCAGCTTAGCAGCCATCAGCATTCAGCACCTCTGGTAGCGTTTTCAAGTGAGATAGTGGAAAACATCATGAATCGAGGATCGAGCCCCCAAAGGGCTTTAGTTCCCCCTTTGGGTTCAACCCCATTTTTTAACCTTTTTAAATTTCTAAAGGGGATTTTTTACCGGCGCGCTGGGTTTTAATCCCGTTGATTTGAGTCCAACCTTAGCTAGGCCCAACTCCGGACGTTCCATGGGAATAAAATTTTCTTTGGGGGGGGTTACTTTTCTCCTTTACAAAAAACATCCCCAGTCCACGGGGGAACCCAACGCCAGAATCGTGCAACCAAATTACTAGAACACCGGGGGTAATTTGTATTGCCAGTTTCCACAGTTCAAAAACCGGACCCGTATCCCCCAAATTTGGGATAAATTTTCAAACCATCGGCTGGGAACGCAGGATTTTCAAAAAATTTCCCTGGTGAACAAACTCCATTAAGCCTGACCCAATTCACACTCCGCTAACTCAACGTAAACGACAATAAAACCTTGAACTGAGCGATGTCCCGTTCGTACCTACATTCGGAAAAATCCGCATCATAGAACGCCACTTTATACCGGAACTTTGGATATACTAAAAACTCGAAGGCACGCACGGTATTCCACGATTTGTATCCTGGCAACATCTTCGTATACGACTGCACACCGATTTCCAATCGTGTGCATCCTACCTTAACACTGACAAATGACGTTTCCAAAAATTTAATCGGGTCTCGTTTCGATGGTGATTCGATACACTTCTTTTTACTGCGTTTCCGAAATCTGGAAACCAAGAACAAGAATCACAAAAACTGAACCCATTGTCATTCGATCCATAAATAAGAAACGTGAACATTGTTATTCCACTGCATCATCAACCCCATGACTTGGGTAACCAGACAAGGCATCGGTAATTCTTATAAAATAATCTCTGTAATCTTCAGGCAAGTCATAAATTTTCCTCCCATGACGAGAACTCAACTTTATCAACACTGTGACCCAGTTTTCAGCGGGTAAAAACGAAATTTCCCCAAAGGTCTAAAAAAAATACGCAACACGAATATTTATTTACTGGTAAGCAAAGAATAAAATTCTTTTCAGTCTTCCAACCTTTTTGAATTCGACTTCGGTTTGCTGATGGACCCGTAGGGCTCTAATGGCTCCTTTCGATGTGGTTCATAACCCGGTATACGACGAGTTAAATCTCGAATCAGAATCTGGACCCCCAGGACAGTACACGCAGAATTTCCTAAAACGAAATAAATTCCCCGGAATTAAAAACCCTTTAATTAGGAAAAGTTTTTCGCAATTGCGAACAACCCTGTTATTGGGGGCATCAAAGGGTTTACACATGACGCAACAACTGCTACTGAAATCAGAATGAGTTTAAGAAAGACTTTTTCGGAAAAGAACGGGTTTAAACAAAGGGAAATTTAAACCCGTGGGGTTTCGTATATTCGGGAAATTTTTCGGTTTCAAACTTCTCATACTGCGCGGAATGCGGTTAATTCCACAACCTGGCGATTTTCAGGCTATTAGCGATTTTCGTTTTGCGAGTTAAATTGATTTCCTGTTGTCTTTTGCGCTTAAATTTAAATTTTCCTGTTGTTTCGTCCCTATTTTTTTGATGTAGTTGTTTCCCGTCTGGAATAACACGATTCAAGGATGAATAAACTCCGAAAATAATTGTGAGGTCAGAAGAAAGAAGGCTTACCGTCTTCATGGGCGATGTGGGCATTTGATGGTACGGAATTTACGCGAGGAACAAATTAAGAAAAAAAAACCCAAAAGGTACCGATAATTCTAGCGATAGACTAAAGGTAACAAAATTTTCAGCAATTTAATATCTAATATATTTGCAATAACTGAAACTGGCACACAAACTTCATGACATTCAGTTGCTCCAGGCAGCAGGTATAATATCTTTGTATAAAGTAAATTTTTTCATTTTTTGGAGGTTTTTTGGAGCACCTCACCGCTACTTTCACATTTCTTTCACCTCATTTTTATCATCATTTTGTTAAAAAGCCATGTTTATTTTTCATTTGCTTATCAACCTTAGCCTAGTTCGGATAGAGCATTCGGACAGATAATCGAGATTGGCACGGAATGTAGGAGCGCTAATGGGGCAACTTCCTATGTTGCGATTATAAGTATTTCCCTGATCCATATGTCTTAAAATTTATTGGGTAAAACTTCAGTTGTGGAGGAAGGCACTAAAATTACTATCCTTTAAATGTGTTTATGATGAGCAACAATTTCCATATTATAAGACTTGGCAGGGATGGCAAACGAAACCGTTTTTTTTTTTCGTTTTGTTATCTCGTTTCAATATTTTTGACAAAAATCAATCTTTATTTTGTAATTTCGTTATTTCGTTTCGTTTGTTTGCCATCCCTGCTATTTACTGAACTCACCCTGAGTCCCTGACTCAACTCACCCGGAAAAAGAAATGAAATTTCGATTACAGTAGGCTCGGCTACTAGTACCCGACCCTAGAAAGTGGTTGCAATAGGCTCGGCTACTAGTAGCCGATCCTAAAAATCACAAATCAGAAAACTAGGGATGGCAAATAAAACCTTTTTTTTTTCGTTTCGTTATTTCGTTTCAATATTTTAGACAAAAATCAATTGTTATTTCGTTGTTTCGTTTCGTTTCCTTTGCCATCCCTGTGACTTGGTATAAAGGTGAAAATGGAATGCTAAAATTTAGTGAACAAGTCCATCTCAACCTTCATAATAATAATAATGTTCTCTCCAAAGAATCTAAGTTTGAATGATATTAAATACTAATGTGTATCTATAGATGTGTGAGTCCTGATAAAACTACTACTTAACAGCACCTTTCTGTTAAATTCGTCAGTTTAGTTTCATCTGGAACATAGAAACAGACTAGAAACTAGAAATTTTAAATTTCCCTTTTTAGAAATTGCTGTTAATTAATGAAAAATGTAATTAATGAGAGTGAATATACTTATCTTGTAGGAGTCTACCAGAAAATAAATATAAATATATTATGTAGATATCTGATGCAGCTTAGCAGCCATCAGCATTCAGCACCTCTGGTAGCGCTTCAAGTGAGATAGTGAGAAAACATCATCAGAGATGCCGAACGAGTCGAGAAGAACGGCTCGTTCCTCGTTCCGTTCCCGTTCTGTTTACATGTCGTTCCGGAACGACGTTCAGAACGGCTCATGCCGGAACGAAAATGCGGAAGAACGACGTTCCCAAAGTCAATTGCTAATAAATAAAGAATAGGCGCGAATTGTCTTTCCGAGGAGGGGAGAGGGGTTCATGTCAGTTCAAGTTATTTGAGTAACGAAACTTCAGTAGATATATATCAGCAAATATTTCCATATTTTTTAAATTATACTTTTCGTTCGCATTTTAAAGTTTATTAAATGACGGATGAGTGCAACGATCAGTCGGAAACTGCAGGTCCATGGCCTCAGTTTGTCGAATATTATAAGTTTATTCGTGAGGAGGAGGACGAAAAATTTTGTATGCAGAATCATATACAATGCAGTTCCAAATTTCTCCTAAAATAGGCTCTGCATCAGTATAGTACCTATAATGTACTGAACTGAAATAAAAAATGAAAAGTATTGTAACGAAGTTTGATGGTAGAGAAGAAAGAAAGAGGCGACTTTGTTATTTTCTTTTGGTTCACCAAGTTCGAAGTTCCTTGAAGAGTTGCCATTTCCTGAGAAAGAATGAGTAAATCTAGTGAAAGATGCATTTTTAGTCCTTAAAACTGTAAATTTGTGAAAATATGCCAGAAAATGCCCTAAGAATTTTAAAAATAGTCGAAAATAATAAGCAACTACCCATAAAATATACAAAAAATGCTTTTCTGAATATATGGCTCATTTTACTTCAAAGCTTACAGTTCGTAAAGGTAAGTGTTCAGTGAGGCAATGGCAAAAAATATGCAAAAGCATAAAATCTCAACCCTGGTTATCATGTTGCGTAGATAGAGAAATATTATTTCATAAAAATATGTTTTCATTATCAACAAGAATGGCAAGGAACCAGACTTGACACCAATCATCATTAATTTTCGCCGATAACAACGATCTCAAATCGACAATTAAGGAACATGAGGAGTACCTGAATCTTGAAATTTGTAGGTAACAACAAAGGTGGATTTAGTTTACTCGCAGGTAGTTTCTTCATAAAAATAAAAATAGTGCAACCTCTACCTGCAGCAAATTAAGGTGAAGGCATGAAAAATTCTATTTCCTTCATTAGAAATTAAAATTTTACAATTTGCGAATAAAAATAAACGATCAGGCTTACGGCGAAATGATAGGGGAATAATACTGATAAGGGAACGGCCGTTCCGTCGTTCCGTTCCTCGTTCCGGAACGAAAAAAGAACGGAACGGCGTCGTTCCCTAGCTGAAGGAACGAAGAACGAGTCGTTCGTTCCCGTTCGGCATCTCTGAACATCATGAATCGAGAGATCGAGACCTTGCTTTCTTAAGGCTCTGTAGTTCCACATGGGTATACTAAGCCGCCATTTTGGTTCAGCTTTTTGAAACTTCTAAAGCGGATGATAACGCGTGACGCTGTGTATTTAATGCGTTGATAACTAGGGCTAGGAAAAATATGCTTTGGCATATTTTTTCCCATTGCGCCACAGTGGGTTATGTTTGGTATCTGGACGAATCAGAAGATTTTAAGTAAAATGAGCTGCGCATATTTTTCAAAAATTGGCATATTTTGATTCTCTGAGCATATTTTGGCATATTTTAGCTGATTTTTCAGCATATTAGGGAATATTTCGCTGAAATTCACAATTTTGAAGAATATTTGCCAATTTTTTTCACTGTTCATGATCAACACTGTTAAATTGCATGTCATAAGAAAAAGGTCTCAGTGTATAGTTACCACTGAGGCCTTTTTCTTATGACACATCACAATTCTTGAAAAATTAAAATTAATTGAAAAACATGAGAGCATGAGAACGTGACATTTCTGCCATCCAAAAAATAATTGACGTATGTTCTATGAGAGCTAAATGGAACATACGTCAATTATTTTTGTATGGCAGATTTGCTGGATCACAATGCTCTGTATTTACAGAGGAAAGAAAGTATGAAGTAGGTTCCTTCATGATGGATTTCTTGCTTTGACTATACATTTATATTACTACATGGTCTAAGATTTCTTGCTTGCTTTCCGATTCCGATCGCTGTGAGCACATGTAGTCGGATATCGTTGATGCAAATGATGCCTCGTGTCGAGTTAATGCCCGTGCGCGTAATAATAATAATTATAAAAATTGAAATATTGTAAAGTTGCTGGGAAAAAAGAAAACAATTCATCCGCTTATTTTTTCCATCGCCATCCTCGTCGTCGACTTTACTCGGAAACCAAAATTATTGTATTACTATTTTTTAACGCTTCATTCGTCGTATTTTCAATCTGTGTCATCGTACTTCAACATTACAAATGGGTGAAGAAGTAAGTAAAACGATTTTTCTTGCTTAAATTTTCCCGTTCAGAAATTGATCAATTTTTTTTCTGTAGGTGGTATCGAAAGCATTATACGAAGACGTGTTAAGAAGAGAAGAGAAACTCCAGAAAAAGTGTGATGCATTGTTGGTAGAGAACGCCGAATTAAAAAAGAACCTAGTAAGTAGACTATTTTGATATCCCGTGTGTGACATTGGTTCGAAATACGTTCAAAGTCGAATTTCTTCGAGAAACTTGAAATCCTGTTTGAACCTTTGATAAACGCTCGAAAATGTTTATGTAGTTGAGTGCTAGGGAACGCTCTCGCTGGAGCGCTTCTTCATTGATCGATTTTTAATTAATCAGAAAACCTTCTAGTATGAGCGCGAGACATACAAGCTAGAATAGTGTTCGAAATAGATGATCGCTTCTGAATTCATGAATATTCTTTCAGAATACTTACAAAAGTGTAAGGAAAGGTTGGTCTGTTCGAATTTAATTTAGTGTTTTATGAGTGCAGCGACGCGTTCGCCGGTTGAATCCACTTGCCTGGAATAGTTTACAAAATAAAAGTCATTTACAGAACTGCATTATATCACCCTTGCACTGGGCATGGAAATGTGACGGGAAACGTGACTCGAACAACGGTCTTAAAATTAGGCAGAATGAGATCGTTCTACAAAAAAACACGGCATTAACTTTAAAAAAGTAGAAGGGAATGGATGATCCTTGGTGAAAACGATCAAGACTGCTGTAGGTCTCACAAGGGCTGTCATTATGTTATTCATCGGCATTTAGCGACAGTTAGGGTTTTAGTGCGGTTCGGTTTGTTTTCGAGAAGTCTGTGGCGTTTTTGTGTCGTGTTATAATTTGAGCCAACTTGAGAATCTGATGAGTTTCACTGAGCATTTCTTGTCCTTAGATTACCTTAGGTTACGTACTTATATAGCTATGTGCTTGTATTTAGAGGTGTGTAACAGCCTGATGCGGGAGAGAAACGAATTAAGCAGAGCCAGCGAATCGGGTGTGATGTTTGCTAGATAGGGTTTCTCTTCAGAGAGGCTTTGGTTGTCTGCGTTGTCAGATAGTGAGTACTACAGGGGGACGTCTCGGAGTTCAGCTCGAGCACCTGCGGCAGTCCTATAGCCAACGGAAGTTGGGGGCAAACAGTTGTCTTGTGTGGTCAAAGGTGGACACTGGTGGGGGGACGTGATGTCCATTGCACTCCTGCAGTTGGCTTTGTGTGCGGATCAGTGGATCCCGATTGGAGTCAGGGTGAGTTAGACGGACTTGATTCACTCGTCTAGGGACACCACGGGGGAGGGTTGTGCCTTCCAGGACCTGTGGTCTGTGTAGTAGCACTGGGGGCTGCAGCCTTGTCAGGGAGCACTGTGTCACGGAGGTGGGGAGCATCCGGTCGACGGCTGAGTCAAGTGCTAACCTCCATTGCACGTCACGGCCAGCGTTGATGCGTCAATGCTGGGGGTGGTCTACTGTCATGCATTGATGGCGCTAAGGGCCACTGCTCAGTAGGACCACCCGGGCATGCTCTTGGACACCTCGCACTACCAGTTGGGTGGGCTAGAGTGCGGAACTGGGTAAACTTAAAGGAGTTCGGGGGCGTCGCACTCGCAGCTGGGAAAACACCCATTGCACGTGGTAGCTGGCGCTAGGGGCAGTGAGATCGTCTTGCTCAACGGTGTGCACACTGTGGATTGGATGCTTCTGCGGGGATCCACAGCTGACAGGTGGAGCAGAGGTACGTCTGCCACTGTCAGGGACATCGTGTTGCGCCTGAAGTTAGCTTTGCCAGAGGGGCAGAGCAGGGTTGGCCAGACGGGCCAGATTTGTACCTGGTGTGATTGTCCAGGAACTGGAAGCTTGTGTTTTGAGATGCGTCATGGCTGGTTGTGCGAAAATGTGAGATCAGGTGTATGATCTTAGATATGATATCTTAGTAGTTAAGATAGGTGGACAAGAGTGCTCACCTTTTGGTTTTTACAGTGTACCAGGATGAATGAACTATTCTGGATCCTGCCGGCTGAACCAGTACTTTGGCCTACTCATCCTGATGTGAGTTAGTATTCATTAGTGTCATTATTTAGGTTTCAAAAAAACAAAAAATGAATATCGAGATTTATTTCTAAATTTTATTATTTTCTCCCCTTATAAAAGTAACACCATGAATTCTTGAAATTATTGAGTTTTCTTTTGAATTGCTGGAAATCATATTGATCTTCTACCCAACAAAGATAGTAGACGTTTTAAGTTCGTAACTCGCTAATGGTTACCATTCTTAATTGGTTTTTTAGGCACAAAAAGATAGGAAATCCGGGAGATGAAACCGGTTCTAACAAACAGAAAGAAAATTGAAATATATGAGGCGCTCTTCGCACCCGAATTAAAAAATATCCGAGATCGGTGTTTGGCCAAGCAGTAATCAGAAGCACCAACTCACTTATGGATTTTCATGAAGCCTAATGGAAGGTTATTTTAACGAATATAAATGATTCCTGAGTAGCTCGATTGAAAAGAAGTCTTCTGTCGAACTATGGGTAGTTTTTTGTTTTTTTTCATTGCGTCAGACACTATTCATTTGCCCTCATTGAGTAGCTACACACCAGAGCCGTACCTACTGCGAGATCAGTTCGAAATTTATGATCCCACGAGGATCAGTGTTGTATTACTGACGTTCTGATGCAGTTATAATTATCATTTCAAGTTCTGTAATTTTAAGTTTAAGGATCTCATTTTTCAATATTGTAATTTTAGTTTCTCGTATTACCGTTTTACTGATTCTCGAATGCTTTTGTACGTTTGACTGGATTTAGATAGATCGTATTCACATTGATGTACTGTCGTAGGGCGAGCATCGTCACTCTTTCTACCTACCATACAATACTTCATTCGCTGTAGTATTAGATCGTTTTCAGCCTATCTGTTTCGTGAACTTCTCATAAAAGACTCCGTAAGTAGGAGCATTATTCGAGTATTCGATTAACTTTTTCACATATACGTATAATTATAATTTGTTGAAATCGTATTCGGGAGAATAATCCCAAGAATTTGAATAATAAAAAAACATTCGATTATCTTCAAGAAAAATACTATACTCTGTTCTCAAATAGAAAGGGGAACGTTGTGGAACTCGCGGTATCCAAGGTATGAAAAGGGTATGTGTAAATATTCGATGTTTGTGCGCGTGTATACTTTGTTAGTAATAAGCCGAGCCTTTAAAATACACAGAATTAGTTCTGCGCTTGTGTGCATGTGCTGGTATTCTGGTCTTTGTTTACATGACCCTTTCTATTTGCGAACAGAGTTTATAATAAAACAACAATCAACAAAGATTCAACACCCAAAACTGCTCTTACATGAGCACTTGAACCTCGATCTTTTAGATATAAACACTTATATTTTCACAAATTTTCTGAATTTCACCCGCACTCAACGCATATTTTTAATTAATATTTACCCTAATTCACCACTAATTTACATATTTTCCTATCAAAATTATGAAATCAACTCGAAACTCGATCTTCAAGACAAACACTGTCAGGATATATTAACATCTGATATTTATTTAAATTTCTATTAAAAAAAAAAAATAAAAAAAAAAAAAAAAAATCGCTTAAAGCAGCTTATAAAGAAAATCGGTCAGGTTGGCCTCCGCGGTAGAGCTTTCAATGGAAGTATTAGAACCTGTGGACCAAGTCTTTTTTCCTCTGAGGGTGTAAAAATGTTAGAATTTAATGAAAAAATAGTTCTCACATACGATACCTAGTGATCTTTATAAAACTGCTTACGCATTCAGAATGATATTTCCCATTCGACGACCGATCTCGATTTGGCGAGTGACACAGAGGTTGAAAGTATTCAGAAACATATCTTATATTTATTCAAATTTCTATTTAAAAAAAAAAAAAGAATAAATCGCTTAAAGCAGCTTATAAAGAAAATCGGTCAGGTTGGCCTCCGCGGTAGGGCTTTCAATGGGAGTATTGGAACCTGTGGACCAAGTCTTTTTTCCTCTGAGGGTGTAAAAATGTTAGAATTTAATGAAAAAATAGTTCTCACATACGATACCTAGTGATCTTTATAAAACTGCTTACGCATTCAGAATGATATTTCCCATTCGACGACCGATCTCGATTTGGCGAGTGACACAGAGGTTGAAAGTATTCAGAAACATATCTTATATTTATTCAAATTTCTATTTAAAAAAAAAAAAAAAAAATCGCTTAAAGCAGCTTATAAAGAAAATCGGTCAGGTTGGCCTCCGCGGTAGAGCTTTCAATGGGAGTATTGGAACCTGTGGATCAAGTCTTTTTTCCTCTGAGGGTGTAAAAATGTTAGAATTTAATGAAAAAATAGTTTTCACATACGATACCTAGTGATCTTTATAAAACTGCTTACACATTCAGAATGATATTTCCCATTCGACGACCGATCTCGATTTTGCGAGTGACACAGAGGTTAAAAGTATTCAGAAACATATCTATTTCCTCGGCGCTTATTTTAATTGGATCAGAAGTTTCCTCCGTAGTACAATTCTAGATAATTGGAATAAAATTACGATCTTCACTCCTTATTTTTAAATTATACATCACAAATATCAAACTCACAGCTAAGTTGAACGTGAATATTTCTGCCCCTCCCGGCGTACCACGACGGAAGTACTGTAAAATAATTTCATGATTGTATTCTTTCGATCTGTATTGTACAGCATTCACTAGATTGTTCGTGATATCAGCTGGAATAGGATTTATTATGTCCACACCATCGGCTTCAATAAAATTATCTAAGAGTAGGTGGTGTACTAGATACTTCGATTGGACGAATTTCCGATCGTTTGCCGGAATTGCGTCAACGTTGAAAAGCCGTAATTGCTGTGAAACGAAAGCCATTGCAGCTACAAAAATTAACCTCAATATGTATAATCTGTATTCAGATAGTTGTAACATTCACAATCGTACTTACAAGAGTTTTCAGCAAATTCTTTCTCTAAGACTAGCAAGTGGAATTTCAAGTCGTTCTCGTTCATACTGGAAATCACGACAATGTAAAATTATTTCCTCACAAGCTAGAATAGTGTTCGAAATAGGTATTACTTGCTTCTCTTCGAGATATAGTTGATGTTCGAAATTCGTTGAATACTCAATACTTGAGAAATTCGATCCATTTCGTACGACTCCTCGCTTTCAACGAACCATGTTTACATAGTTGACTTGAGAATTTCTCAATGACGATCACCCCAATTTTGTATTCGTAATTATGCTGTAAAATAATTCAAGAGCGAGCTCTGGATTAAAAAATATTATGTTATATAGATGTAAGATTCCTCTTTTCTTTTCTCTTCCGTATAATTCCATTTAGTCTTTTCACTTGTCCCTACTATTATTCAGACTGCTCTTCCTGTAAACCTACGGGCATAGTGCTCTCGTAGCATTTGCCAGTTTTGACACTCGCTTCACACACTGGCACGAATGACGAATAGCAATTTCAGCAGTGTACATGACGTTGCAACGTAGCACGCGTTTCATATTTCATTATTCTGATTTTCTCGCCTAAGCTTACACTTTGCCATTATGCAGTTTTCGGGCATTCGATGTAATGTTGCACTCGATGTAATGTTGTACGTTTCCACCCGACGACTTCGTTTTCGAATTCGTTTGGTTTTTGTAAAATAAATGCATTCTTACGATTGTCGTCTTTGCTCTTCGCGAGTGAGATCCTACGGATCTTATAAATTCGAAAACTTTTCGTCATCTCCGCTTTTCGCGCCGTTTTTACACGTCATTTCCGCTTTCCGCGCCGTTTTTACACGTTCTTCAGTTTTTCAACTATGTCTTCCATTCGAGTGAAGTTCACAATGCGTGCAGAGCCTTCGGCCGCCGATCCGCGCACCACTGTACAGAATCTGGTGTCGATCCATCTTTTGGATGATAATACCATCTACGAGTTCCCTCCGGAACTCCGTGACCTCCGTCTTCACGATGCTCTAATGACTCTTCCCATTGCAAAGATGGCGAAGAAAGGATTGGCTCCTCGCTGGGCAACGAAGTCATTTAAAACCATGCTCACAGACGCTCTCCTTGCAACATACTTCGATGTGGATGAGAACCCCGTTTTTAACGGGACTCTCCTCAGTGAGGCCGCTGATACCCCTTCCGTCGCAACCACTCCCGTCACTGCAAACCAAGACTCGCCCCCAAAGGCCCGCTCACTTGTTTCCATCGTCAAGGATGCTGTTATCCCAAAGTTCGGCTCAAAAGGCTCCTGCTCAAACGCAAACGCATGGATTGAGATGTTTGAGGCCGAGTGTCGCCGTCTGCTAATTGAGGAGGACCGTTTATGGGAGGCAATCCGTCTCTTTCTGGAGGATAGCGCACAAGAGTGGTACACTACCACTCGCCTGACCTCAGACTCGACAGCATGGCCCCTCTGGAGAGAGACGTTCCTTGAACACTTTGGAACTCGAGGATTAGCCGCCGTCCGTTCAGCATTCTATTACAAGTACGTCTCTGGCTCCATCTCTGATTACGCTCAACGGAAGCTTAGTCTGCTTGCCGCATTCCACCCCAAAATGTTGGACTTTGATAAAATGGCTCATCTGGCCATGGGTCTGCCTCGCCATTACCAAGATCGTATAAACTGGTCAGAGATGTCATCGCTTGGTAAGCTTCTTGCTACTATCAATTCCTTCGAGAATATCCGTACCCCGGCCGCTTTGTCTGCTCCGTCTTCTTCATCGCAGTCTGGCTCTACGCCCCATTCAAAAACCCCATGTCCATACTGTAAACGGAAGGGATTTGAACGCTTTCATTTTGAGAAAGACTGTTTGACAAAAGCGCGCGACGCGAAGTTCAGGACTTCAAATAGTAGCAATGTAAATTCTCTGGCCCCAAAAGGCGTGCACTCATTTGACCTCCAGGACCTACAAGACGAAATACAGCAAATTCAAAAAAACGAATAAGGCCCGCGTTTGTAACTGTTAACGTTGAATTTGGTGGCCACATTGGCAAAGGGTTGTACGACCCTGGCGCGAACGCGTCAATCATTTCACTCAGCACACTAGGTAAGATAAAAAACCATATCTTTGTGCCGAATCAATCAACGTATAACACTACAAACGGACCGGGCCTTATTGCGGGTGTCACAGTGCTTGACATAAAAATTCTGAACATTAGCAAAAGAGTACTCCTGTACGTCCTGGATTCAAGCGCATTTCACTTCGATTTTTTGATTGCTCTTGATCTTATACCTCTATTCCGTTTGGCTCTTGACCATGAGCTCAAGCTTACGCAAGTTCCTCTAGCTCCCCGTATGAAAGTTCCTCCGACAGTTGCAATTAACAACACTTCGGTATGGAGCGATTTCTTCAGTAAGGAACTGTTTCTTGATAAAGTCTCGCACCTTAAAGGTAATGTAAAGAATTCGATTTGCCATCTTATTTACGAGAACTCTCACGTCTTTGCCAAACATCGTAACAAAGTATGACTGTTCTATCAACCTTACTAAGAATGTTTATGTAGCAAAAAAACCTTACCGCTGCTCTTTTGATGACCAAGCCGAAATCGAACGGCAATGTAATGAGCTCTTAAAGCATGGCATGATTACAGAATCAAAATCACCTTTTGCATCGCCCGTCACAATGCAGTTTAAGAAAGACGGCTTGACGGGATCCAAAAAGAAAACCCGCATGTGCATTGATTATCGCGACCTGAATAAATTAATTACTCCGGAAAGCCAGCCTTTCCCACTAATTGATGAAATTCTGACACAGACGCAAGGTTGCTCATGGTTTTCGGCGCTGGATATCAACGCGGCATTTTGGTCTATCCCAATCTGTGAGGAAGATAGACCCAAATCGGCCTTTGTTACCCGGCACGGACACTATGAGTGGCGCCGTATGGCATTCGGACTCAAGACTGCCCCAGCCGTCTTTCAGCGCATTCTGTCGGGTATCATTAAAGAATATAAGTTATCAAAGTTTGCTACAAACTACCTTGATGACATTTTGATATTCTCTCGTACGTTTGAGGAACACGTCGTACACGTGCACCAAGTAATTACCGCCGTCTTTAAAGAGGGTTTCCGCCTCAATTTCAAAAAGTGCACTTTTGCCGCTTCCTCAATCCAGTACTTGGGTCACATCCTGGGACCCAACACCGTCAAACCTCTCCAGGATAACCTAGTAGCTATCAATGAATTCCCAACTCCATCCTCCAGGAAAAACATCCGTCAATTTCTCGGCAAGGTAAATTTCTACCGAAAGTTCATTCCAGATTCTGTTTCCATTCTCGAACCCTTCCACAACCTTCTCCGAAAAAACACACCCTTTTCCTGGACGGCCGCATGTCAGAATAGTTTCGATAGAATAAAGAAAATTTTAACTTCCGCTCCTGTTCTGGCAGTTTTTGATAGTGCGGGGCCGGTCACTATTTACACTGATGCCAGCGGAATAGGTATCGGCGCCGTGCTAAAACAGACGCAGTCGGACGGTACTGAAAAACCAGTCGCCTACTTCTCGAAAAAGCTGTCAGAATCGCAAAAGAAGAAAAAGGCAATTTATATCGAAAGTATCGCTGTTCGCGAAGCAATCCGTCACTGGCGTTTTTGGCTAATCGGGCGCCATTTCACAGTTATCACCGATCATAAACCTCTCGAAGGTCTGAATCTGAAAGCTCGAACGGATGAGGAACTTGGCGATCTTGCCAACGAACTCCTTCAGTTCGACTTCACCATCCTTTACCGTCCTGGAACATCAAACCACGAGGCCGATTGTCTCTCCCGCAACCCAGTCCTCAAACCCCAACCCGAAAACTCTCCTGTCGAACCGATGCTACCGACATTCAATTTTCTTTCCCTCGGCGAAATAAAGCACTGGCAACGGAACATTGTAAAGTCAAGTTTGGACTCGACCAAACAAGGTGTAATTGTACGTAACATTAATGGTACCGATAAAATTGTACTTGACTCGCAAGTAGGAATAAGCTTGATTCGTATTGTTCACTCAAAATACGGCCACATAGGGTCGAGTCATGTAATATCAATTGTAAAGAGATATTTTACCTTCCCGAAAATGTACTCGCTTATTCGTAAATTCTGTACATCTTGTACCGTATGTGTAATGAATAAATCTCGTCGCTCGCAGCGCAGCGCTCAAATGGGCATGTTAGGACCCGCGTCCGCCCCGTTTGAGGTAATGTCATTAGACACCGTTGGTGGTTTCGGCACAGGCAGTTCTTCTGTACGTTATATGCACATCCTTGTTGATCACTTTACTCGTTACGCCTATATTTCCTGCTCCAACGGACAATCAGCAAAGATATTGTCAAGACTTGTTGATTCAGTGCAGAAGAACAACCAGATTGGTATTCTTCTCACCGATCAATATGGCGGACTATCTTCCGATGAGTTTGAATCATATTGCTCCCATTCAGGAATTCGTCACGTTTTTACGGCGGTCGACAGCGCGTTCTCCAACGGATTGAATGAACGCCTTAATCAGACGTTGGTTAACCGCATACGATGCGTAAAGCACGACAAAAACACTCCCTTGCATAAGAGTTGGTCGGCGATTGCAAGCGAATGCGTTCGCCAATATAACGACTCTCCACATTCCGTTACACGTTTTCCTCCTTCGTACCTGTTATCCGGCATTCCTGTCAAAGTTGTCCCCGACATCCTCTCCCCATCAAACAATATTGTCGAAGACCGAAAGTTAGCTTATAATAATTCTATGAAATACCACCTAAGGAACAAAGAACTGTACGATCGGAGTAAATCTGACATAACTTTTGCTGTTGGAGACATTGTTTACGTCGACAATGGAAGTAAACTAAATCGTAACAAACTTGACAGCTTGCGTATCGGCCCGCACAGAATCACTCGTAAAGTTTCAAACAACGTGTTTGAAGTCACCGTAAGTAACGGCCCGCTAGGAAAACGCTTGTACCATGCCAGTAAGCTGCTACCTTCTCCAGCAAACTCCTTCTCCGTCACTTCCTAGTTGAGGAGCTTTCTTCGCTCCTAAATGAGAGGGGAGGGGGGATGTAAGATTCCTCTCTTCTCTCGTAATCTTGTCTTTTCCTGTCCCTACATTTATCTGCTCTTCCTGTCCTAGCTGGCTCTCGTGTTGCCGTACACTCGCTCACACACTGGCACGAATAGAATAGCAATTTCAGCAGTGTACATGACGTTGCAACGTAGCACGCGTTTCATATTTCATTATTCCGATTTTCTCGCCTAAGCTTACACTTTGCCATTATGCAGTTTTCGGGCATTCGATGTAATGTTGCACTCGATGTAATGTTGTACGTTTCCACCCGACGACTTCGTTTTCGAATTCGTTTGGTTTTTGTAAAATAAATGCATTCTTACGATTGTCGTCGTTTGCTCTTCGCGAGTGAGATCCTACGGATCTTATATAGATATGTTCTAGAATGTTGAAAAACGAATGCGAATCGCATTAAAATGGCCGGTGGCGGTGCGGCAGAGGATGGATTACTTTGAGACTGAATATGGAACCAAGAAGATCTTGGCATAATGAGAAGGCGAAGGAAATGGGATGAAATGCTGGTGCGCACTGACGTGACAACAATGAGATTATTAAGAACTCGGATTCAAACTGCGAACACCACGATCCCTGAATTCGAGAGGATAATAGCGGGCCATGCTGTGATGAGTAGGGCTAGGAAAATATGCTTTTAAAAAATGTAAAATATGCGCATAAAATCTGTAGCATTTAGCATTGTTGATGAAAAATATGCTAAAAATATTCTCCAAAAACTAACATTTGAGGAATTATCTGTCAAAAAGGCGTCCGTTCCATAAGAAATACATTGAACAGACGCCCTTTTGACAAATAACTCCTCATTTGCTTATCAGTGTTAGCCTAAAGTTCCAGCCGATAATTATTGTTCTAATAAGAGCGATATCAAATAAACATTGTTAAGCGTAAGAGAACCAACCAATATTTGTATATTTGAAAAACAAAATGAGTTATTAGTATTGTTGAAAAGAGCATAAAACGTAGAATTTTTCTAAATTGGGCCCCCGAATCAAAAATGTGTACTCACGTTGAAAGAAGCTTATAAGTAAACGCTACGTCATATAGTTTTACATGACTCTTGAACTTCTAATCACGTGTTCTACAAAAAAACAGATTTTTCTGGTTGGTTCCCTTACGCTTAATAGCGTCCAGTTATGTTATGATTCAGCCAGGGATGATAAGTCAGCCATAAGCTATAAGATTTAAGCCATAAGTTGAAGGTTTTTGGGCAATTAAGTCAGCTATAAGTTGAAGCCAAATAAGCCATAAGCATATGCCATATTTTTTCGGCTGATTTATCTTAACATTTTTTATTTTATGCTTTTCAAACCAATATCCCACACACAATTTTACCGGCCATTCATCACCATTTCTTCCAAAATTGATAACAGAACAACTTACCTCAACTACAGCGCTCATACCAATCGCTGGAAATATAAATAAGCCGTAAGTTTAAGCTATAATCCATAAGCTTAAACCAATCAATTCATAAGCTATAAGCATCAGCCATATTTTCAAGGTCGTAAGCAAAAGCCATAAGTTTAAGCTTTATTGATTGGCTTATCATCCCTGGGTTCAGCAACACCATTTGGTTATCATTAATCATTATGGTTATGGTTACATGTTTCCTGCATTAATGGTTATAATTCTAAGTCGGAGCCCATGCTGTGAAAAAAGAACGAGGCTAATAAGTTTACTATATTTCATGGATCTGAGCAACTGAATGGTAACTCCAACTCAGTGTATTGCAGCCAGCCGAAAGCTGAAAGCCAAAAGACAAATTTAGCCGAATTTTTAATGATAAGAGAAAAGCTGTAAGCCAGCTTTATTTGTACCTTCGCAGGCCAAAAGCCAAGAGAAGCCAAATTTTTCCAGCTTTCTTTTGGCTTCTCAAAAACCTATAAATTCGTGAGCTCTCATCAATTTTCCTTGTGTGTGATATTTTTGAGAACTGCATTTCCCCTCCTTAAACCTTAAGACTTCAGCTCAGGTGTCACTTAACAGAAAATTTCAGCAGTGTTTTGCAGCCAGCTAAAAGCCAAATTCAGCCAAATTTTTACTGATAAGAAAAAAGCCGAAAGCCAGCCGAATTTTTCTTAAAAGCCGAAAGCGGAAAGCCAAATCCGTATTTTCAAGGTCAAAAGCGTAAGCCGAAGCTAAAATTTTTAGCTGCAATACACTGTGACTTTAACTCTGACCTTAAAAAAGTAGGCAGCTCCGGCTCCCATTGGGATGCATGCATTTTCTCTTTCGTCAAAAATTTTTATTTTGATACAAAAATTCCCAGTTCCCATTTTCTGGGGAAAATATACAACAGGAATTCCTAATTCCCGATTAAAAACATCGTTCAAAATTGGGCCCCGATTTAAAAATGTGTACTCACTCATGTATTCGGCCGTCCAGCGCTAGTATTGTACTCTTATCAGCGACCCAAAACATGAAGTTTTTGACATATGCAGCAACATTTTGGAATCTAGGTATAAAAATAGTCTTAATTGAAAGAAAATTCTTTGTTCGAAAAATTCTTTTCTCTTTAAATACTTTAAGAACGTCTTACTTTTTGAGATATTTCAATTTTAATGAGTATGTACATTAATGGGGGAAATGCATAGATTCATGTTTTTGTCCTTATCCCTAGTGCTGATTATAGCGCTGTCTGGCGGATGGACGGCCTGAATAGATTCTACACTGCTCTCAAACTCAAACTTCGAATCACGTGTTCTCAAAAAGCTAGTTGGTTCCCTTTTGCTAAACAGCGTTCATATTATCTATTCGGATCTAGCAGGGTGGTGGCGCGCTGATGTTGTTTTACAACTCTCCATCTAGATGTTGAAAACTTCCACCAGATGGACGCTCGTGATTCAAAGTTCAAGAGTCATATAGAAACTATATGGCATTACGTTTACTGATAAGCTGTTTTCAACGTGAGTACACATTTTTGAATCGGGCCCAATTTTGAAAAATTCTACGTTTTATGCGCTTTCCACCGATACTAATAACTCATTTTGTTTACAAATGTGGGTTAGTTCCCTTTTGTTAAACAGCGTCCAGATGTCAGCCATTATGTTGTTAAAGTCTGGTCTAGTTTTGTAGTTTTAGACCATTACAGTATATGAGAAGTTATCTGTCAAAAGGATGCATGACGAACGGGTGCCCTTTTTGCGGATATGCTGACTTTCGAATTCTGCATGTCCTACTCTTTAGGAACCAGTTGAAAATTTTTCCAAAGTCAACGAATTCTGAATACCATGCCGTCTTAAATACGTTCCTGTACGAGAATATACACAATAACTCATCATACAGCGAGTTAGGAATTGTGTATTTTGTTCCATAAGTTATAAATGTATGGAAACAAGCAAAATAGAAGAGTAATACATGAAATTCACCGATATTATCTTATAGGAAAACAAATGGTCTAATGGTCCAGTTAAGAAACATAACTGGCTATACGCAATACACATTGATAGCATGGGCATTGTGAAGTTGGAAGGGAAGGACCGAAGGACGAGTTCAAGAACACATTATCAGTACCGTGAAAAAAATGTTTCTTAACTGAACTAGACTTTAGGTCCGAATTATCGTCAATCTGACCGTCTTCACGGTAGTCGTTCCGGCAACACGGCGTAGCCTGAAACGGGGCCTGGCATACTCTCGCATGATCACGAATTCAGTTCAATGAAAAAATAGTTCGAAAAAAGTAGTCCCTCATTCTTGATTTCCAGATAATATTAGACGTTTCCGAAAACGTTCCAGATTCGTTTTTTTTTTTGAGAATTTTAATTTCCTGAGTTCTCGATTAAACATTTTTAGTAAAACATCCCTGTAATTAATATTTGACACAAACGTCGAGTAAGTATTAATTTGGACACATCATGCAAGAGTATTTAGGGGTGTAAACATTGAAATTTGTCCTAAGATGATTGGTCAGATGACTCAACGGGCTGTTTCAATGTACCGTTACAACAGTTTTCAAGTTTCATTTTGCAGTAGCTATTTTGCCCTAACTAATGTTCTCGCTTTTCTTTCAACTGCTGGGCAGTCTTTCTCTTGTACTAACTGGATATCGGTTATGATCTTATTTTATTTCTAATATGTGCTCCCGCTTGTGTTACAATTACGTCTAATTTCCTTGTCGTGATGCAATATGGCGACCCATGCATTTTGATTTTAATGCAAGTCCTCAAAGTAACTCGGACAATCAAGCTTGAATTCATCTCATTGAACGTGAATAATCGGTAAGAAATTAATTATCTGTATATCTTGTGGTGTTATTAATCGCAGTACCTATGTAATTAAATGAAGCTCTAAAAGCAATGATTGGGTTGTGTTGATCCCTGTTTTTCACTTGGGAAAATCTCAGTCTGTGAACAATATGTATCTGAAAGTTGATTTGAATAGTAATTTCTCGAGCTCAGTAATTTATGACTTATGAGACTGCATAGTTGCATATTGCCAGGCAAAACTAAACGCCACTGATGTGTTCAGCAGAATGTTTAATTAAACTCGAGTTTTGTTCCCGAATTTGATTCGGCAACCTCTTCTGGCGAAGAGTGACGCCAAATGCCACGGGAGGGTGCAATCAATTGCCTGCAATGTAGAGCAGTGTATATAGTTTATTTGCCGTTTCGGAAAAGGTCGAACGCATCCATGTGCATGATGTAATCAAGGTTCGTTCAACTGCAGCAGTGTATTATACTTACTTCCATCAACAATATTTTTATATTTCATTTTCATTCTAGCTCCTGAACTTCCGTGCCTGCTTATAATTATGAACATAGTATGGCGTAGCAGCATCCAGTACTCTCAACTCGATGTGTTTCCAGCTAAAGATTTCAACTCCGGCCGCCCAAGAAGAAAAAAAGAAGACGAAAGATGATGTAGTTCAAATCTGCGGCTTCTTTGAAGGTACTGTTACTTTTTATCAGTAAACGTATGTGGAATTTCAAGTCCAAGATTTTCAATTTAAAAATGTTTTTCTATTTTATATTAAATATATAACCTGTGGGTTTTTGATTTGTAGATGTTCGCTCAACCAGCTGCCAGTACGAAATATGAACGCAACAACTAAAATATAAGGAAGAGATGAAAGTGCTATAACATGTGCAAATGTTCGATCAACTGGTGTCTGGTGTCAGTGCGGACAACTGAGACAAAAAATGAAGATGAATGCTCAGGCAAGTACTGAAAGATTAGTTTTAGTCTGTACAGACTTCTCTTATTGCTTAGCTATCAGTAATTAGTAATAATATTCCTATTTGTCGCCAACAATTAGCTATTGTTTTGGAGTAACAAAAATGTGCGTATGCGGCGTTATATTGATGTTAAGGCTAATATGTTTCAAAATGACTGCAGTAGAATGGTTTATTCATCTTCACTTTTGGTTGTAGACTAAATGTTAGTTTTTCCGTATTTCTGCTTGTTAGTGGCTAGTATTCAGGAAACTTCAAAAATGCAATTAAAGTCGTTTGAGTAATGTAGAAAAATAATTATAAATGAGCACTCTCAATGGCCGTAAGTTTTCTAAAAGTTACAGCTCTTCATCTGTCCGTATTATTTTGTCAGAATAGCCCTGTGAGAAAAAAGTCTCACGATGAAATGTTTTCTGTCTGAATCGAGTTCACTATAACTCGTGTTTAACTGGCGCATAATCTGGGGCTTGGTAATGCCCTTGATGGAAAGTGACTGAGAATGGTGGGGTAGTGATGTTTGTAGCTCCGATGCATTGGCATGCAGGCTCAGATTTTGGTCTTGCAGTATCTTGGGTATAAAGTAGAAAATTTTCCTTTTGTTTGTTCTGGATTAAACGTGATTGGTTGAATGGTTTGCTTGATGTTTATGCTGGCTCCAGTGTACAGCCAGTCATGATTCACCAATCCGCTATACAGTCTCCTCTGCCTTCTTGATTAGATTTATATTCTAAAACGAATTATTATTTCTAAGTTATTAATTAACCTAATTGTGTTTTCCAGATACTTCATTTTTCTCCTAAGATAGTGATAGTTACCTAATTATTCTAGTGTTTATTCTATTTCGAGAGTTGACATGGGTTAGCGAGGGTCTGGAGCAGTTGCAGTGCCTTCTCCCGGCCTGCGTAGTGCTATCGCATCCATGAACCTGTACTTTTTTGGACAAGAGGGCCGTGGAAGAGTATACGGTTCATTGAAGCGATAAGACTATTTGCCCTGACCATAGGTGCAAATAACAAGTGTTGGGGGCCAAAAATTTTTAAGAAAATCAAAAATTTACCTGCTTCTATTATTTATTCATTTTTTGGCAAGTTTGAGGTGCTGAGGCCCCACCCCCACATATTTGCACCTATCGTCCTACTCTATTCCCCGCATGTTTATACCTACACGTCCTATTGTAACCCACTGATCTGCAGCTATGTTCTAACATTGGGTTAGTTTGAAAACTAACGCAGGCAACAGTAATGTCTGTGGGGGACTGCCCCCCTTTGCAGTGAACGGGCAGTCAGTGGCGAATGTAGTGGAGACCAGATTCATAGATTCTTGATGTAGGTTCTTTTCCACTGATTTGGTCGGCGCTGATTGAGACTTTCCTGCCACAAGAACGCCGTGGAGGAAGTCTATGGTGGCTATACCCTCTCAGTGCTGGGTCAGTGGTTTGTGTGTTCGCCTAGGTATACGTATGAGTAACTCAAGGTCCTTCCTTCTCGTCTTCTCTGTTACGTTGCCTCTAACTAGGGTTTGGGGCTGATCCTTAACAGAGTGGAGCGTACTGGATATGGCGGCTGGGGATTAGCGCCAGGAGAAGCGGGCTGCAGTTTTTGGCTGTGATGGCCTTAGCTGTTGTCTCGTGGAGTCTGGGGCCCTACTATGGGTAACGTAACAGCAGGGAAGACAATGGGAAAGGCTCCTTTCGGAAATTATCGTCCTTTTTTCTTAGAGGATTGGTCAGTCTCCCCGGACTTATCCTTTCGGAGAAAAGTACGAAAGTTTCTCAGTCCTTTTTGTGATCCACCTAGGTCTTCTCTGGTAGTTTGGACCTGTTTTGTTGGTGTGTCGACGACGCAACAACCCTACAACCAAACTGACAGGATGAGACTCGAGTCAGGGAGTTTTTTCCCGTTTCCTAAGTGATAAATGCCAGGCACGTATTTTACCACTTCGGAGAACAGGAAAATAATCTCTGAGTTCGTTAAGAAAATCCGTTCTCCAAACATTCCTAATTCCCTAGAACTATTCCTCAATTTGTAAATTCCTTAAAAATCATACTACCCCGGCTGCAGGCGAGATCCGGGGACAAAGCAGGTATCCCTTACACCCGCCTGCAGCCCCCTAGGTTCTAAGTAGGAGAGTTAGCTTCAGCTGAGCTTGTGACATCCTGCGAACTGTTAATGCTAACCGCCATTGTATTTCCCCAGTCTAGCCTTCTGTAGGTCTACTGTCTAGAGTAGTTAAGGTATCGTAGTTCTCTCAGACTCGAATTGCAACTTTGATAGCAGCAGATCAAGGAGTCTCATTCTGTAGGGTAGAGTTTCGAGCAGTAGGCACTTCAGTCTGGCGTCTTGATTCCTTGTGAACCAAGTAACTCTCTAAAGAAACGCACCGGAAATGCCAGGGAGTGAGGCTCACGATGTAAAAAACTTTTCTGATGGGCTAGACCTTGTTCTCGCGAGTCCTCGTGCCCGGGGGCAAGGTTCCCACCAGTTGTCAGCTGATCTGGTCTTAGACCCCCCTGTTCAAAGTATGATGCGTGTTCATTAAAGAGTTATTAGTGTCGAGCGGATCAAGAAGCTTCGTTTACTTTCATTCTTATTTGAAAACTCCCGAAAGGTCAGTGTTGGAAGTTACATAAGGATCCGAAAGGATAACTCTGATTTACCTGAAATCATCCTCCTTCACAGTCCTTTACTTATACGTACTCGAAAAATAAAAAAAGAAAAACGAAAATGAATCTGTTCTTACTACATTCAGGTATTAGATATTAAGTAGTACTCGATTTTCTTTTCTAGTTACAGTCTTAGAAAACATTCAGCGTCGTGGCTTTTCAGGGATACTATTGTCTTACATTTCTGAGCAGCTTTATCAGTATCCTCTGTGGGGGAAATGCACGACCGTAAGACTGCCTGGTAGATCTATGCTCTCCCTTTGTTCGAGGCAGTCTCTTCAGTGAATCGGCCAATAATGAACCATATCGGTCATGGTACGTGTGCGGTTGAGTTGTCTTGGTCATTGCTGGATCATAAGATTTTACGGGTAGCTGTTAGTTTCCTCTACAGAGTGGGGTGTATTGGTATACTTCTTGAGGGTTTGAAAAAGAATATGAATCTCTATTGACTTGAAGTGGAGCAGAGTATTCGGCTCCACTTTATGCCGATATAAATTCAGATTCGGCTTCAAGCATCTGAATATCAGATTCTTCGGGGAATGGAGGGGGGAAGAATACATGTATTCGCTGCATGGAAGTGCACGAACGTTAGCCTCCCTGGTAGTTTTATGCTCTCCCTTTGTTTGGGGCAGTCTCTTCAGTGAATCGACCAATAGTGAACCGTGTGCGGTTGAGCTGTTAAGGCTCTTCAGTGAATCGGTCACGGTACGTGTGCGGTTGAGCTGTCTTGATCATTGCCGGACCATATACTCAACACGGAGCGGTTAGCTTCTTATGCAGGGAATACATGTTTTTATTCAAAAGTAAAACACTTCACTGTAGGCCACTGAGACTGTTTGTCTCAGTGAGAGGTTGCAGGGGTAATGTAAGACACGGCTTACTTAGCAGATCTGATTGTTTGCGACTGTAACACGTGAAAAGAATCTCGAGTTGACATCTAGATAGTAAGAATCTCCGCGATTCTACGTGCAAATCCCCTCGGTACTTATAATGTTTTCTGAACAGCAATTTTGTACATATAAATCTTTGTATTGTTTTTCGGTAATGAACTTCAAGAGACTCGGGGTCAATGCCTGCTTGTCAGTATCAAGCGTTCCAACAGCCGAATGAGTGAAGAATCAACGCAGTATGGCTGGACTCACCATCACTTGCTTATCTGCATTATAGTAGCCAACAGATGGACTAGTTTGGCCACAATTATCTGGATGCTGTTTATTCTTAAGTTGGAATTATAAGTGTGCACAGAACTATTCGGACTTCCCAGACCGGTGGCGTGCTAGCATGGGGTCTACCTCCCTTTCCGCACTCCAGGAAATGATTCTTACCAATGTGTACTTAGGCTGTACTTTCGAAAAAAGGAAGATGCATTTTTATTTCATTACCAATGCGTTCGAAATTTATCTTCAAGGCTTATTCAAATAAAAATTGGTAGGTTGAAGTAAAACTTGAGCAAGTTTTTTCCGCAAAAATCGGACTGAGAGTCGTTTAAATATCCCTCATTTTAATACTAGCATCTCAGTAATTCTAACGTTGGTAAGATTACCAAAAACATAAGTCAGATGTCAGCTACTTTGCTGTTGACTGTTGGGAAGTCCGAATTGTGTCAATCATTGTATTGAACTTTGTCTTGATTGCTGGCATAAAACGGTTGATATTGTCTGTATTTTCCCGCTTTTCATCTTTACCACTTTTATATTCCGCTGCTGATCTTGTTTGCTTCTGAATATCGTTAACTAGGAATAAAAAGTCAGTGTGTCAAAAGATGGCAGTTTTCAGTTTTATACAGTTTTCGCATCTTCTACTTGGCTCATTTACTATCAAATTGAAGGTAATGAAAAGTTGAAACTTCTGTAGAAGCAAAAAATTGCTCAGTTTTCCTCTATCTCCATAGTTCTTGAGAAAAATAAGCTTTCTTAGGTGAAAGCGCAATGAAAACGCAAAGTTGTCGGAAATGATCTCCTCTCACCAAAATTTCAATCCACTTCGCTCTAGCTGTCTCCAGTCCAAAGTTACACGCGTTTTTCTACAGAACATTTTTTTTCAAAAATTTGCACAAAAGTGAAAAAAAGTGAAATTTGTCAGAACCCCGGCATATTTACTATCAAATTGAAGGTAATGAAAAGTTAGAACTTCTCTAGAAGCGGCAAATCGCTCAGAATAAGTTGGCAACACTGAACGATGTTACACGAATGTATTTATTGCTGCAACCCAACCACACGTTTTAATTTTTATCACCAACTTTTTCGTTTAGCTCGTTAATTTTGTGCGTTTTCGATCTCGTGTGTGTAATTTTGTACTCAAATTCGAAAATATGTGTAAAAATGCCTTCCAAAGTGAGAAAAAAGGCACCAGAAGCAGTTTTAAAAGAGCATGAAATCCTAAAGTTATTGGAAAATTGGAATAACGACGATGAATTTGAGGATTATTCCAGCTCGTCAGACGATAGTTTCAGTGCAAAGATCTTTGGATTGGTGGCAGCTACAGCGAAAAGGGTTGACACTTTCGAACGAGGAGATCAATCTGCTCTCAAAATTTCAAACCGTATTCCTCTAGCTATCCCCAGTCCGGAGATTTTCGCGTTTTATTAGTTCCCCCCAGAGAAATTCGCTATTTCGAAAACGACAATTGGTGTAGGTTGAGTTGCATCTTCGACGTGCTGAAGGCATTACCAGAATATTAGAAAATTTGAAATACAATTGTGACGCCTTCGAAGAATTGAATATGCTATTTCTCGTACGCCAATTGACGTTTTCGAAATCGCTAATTTCTCTGGGGCGAACTAATAAAATGCAAAAATCTTTGAATTGGTGGCAGCTACTGCGAAACGGGTTGACAATTTCGAAAGAGGAGATCATTTTGCTCTCAAAATTTCAAACCGTATTCCTCTAGCTATCCCCAGTCCGGAGATTTTCGCGTTTTATTAGTTCCCCCCAGAGAAATTCGCGATTTCGAAAACGACAATTAGTGTAGGTTGAGTTGCATATTCGACGTGCTGAAGGCATTACCAGAAAATCCGCCGTTTTTGAAATCGCTAATTTCTCTGGGGCGAACTAATAAAATGCAAAAATCTTTGAATTGGTGGCAGCTACTGCGAAACGGGTTGACAATTTCGAAAGAGGACATCATTTTGCTCTCAAAATTTCAAACCGTTTTCCTCTAGCTGTCCCCAGTCTGGAGAATTTCGCAATTGCGGAAACCCAATTAGGATAGGTTGAGTTGCATATATGACGTGCTGAAGGCATTACCAGAAAATTCGCCGTTTTCGAAATCGCTAATTTCTCTCGGGCGAACTAATATGTAAAGGGTTCACAGATCAGTGGAAGGGTTGAGTTTCAAGGCCACACGGACGGAATTTAAACCACCGAAGCGAAGAAATGAAGTCCGAAGGTCAAATGAATGGAGAAATGAATCCGAGTAAAATGATCAAAAATAGTGAAAGGGTTGAGGTTTCAAAGGTGTCAGGTACCATGGAATTTAAACGACGAGCGAAGATAGAGTCCGAAGGTCAAATGAATGGAGACGAAATGGAATCGCGTATAAAATAGGTAGTGAAAGGGTTGAGTTTCAAGGCCACCCATATTGAATTTAGACCACCCGGGCAAAAAAATCTGTAGAAAAACGCGTGTAACTTTGGACTGGAGACAGCTAGAGCGAAACGGTTTGAAATTTTGGTGAGAGGAGATCATTTGTGACAACTCAGCGTTTTCATTGCGCTTTCACCTCAAAAAGCTCATTTTTATTTCTTGGGATGCAAAAAGGGTTGACACTTTCGAAAGAGGAGATCAATTTGCTTTCAAAATTTCAAACCGTTTTCCTCTAGCTGTCCCCAGTCCGGAGATTTTCGCGTTTTGCCCCCGGAAATCCATTTAAAGATTTAGGTTGAGTTGCATATTGACGTGCTGAAGGCATTACCAAAAATTTTTGAAACATTCGCTTCGAAGTTATCTTCTGCGTTCGAACTAATTGAATTTTAAAGGGTTCAAGATCATGGAAGGTTGAGTTTCAAGGCCAACGACGAATTTAAACCACCGAAGCGAAGAAATGAAGTCCGAAGTCAAATGAATGGGACGAAATGGAATCGCGAGTAAAATGCTTAACAGATAGTGAAAGGGTTGAGTTCAAGGTTATACCCCGGAATTTAAACGACCAGAGCGAAAGAGTAGAGTCCGAAGGTCAAATGAAGGAGGTAAAATGAACTCCGAGAACGAAATGGTTACCCAGGTAGTGAAAGGGTTGAGTCCAAAGGTTACAACAGCGGAATTTAAACGACCAGAGCGAAAGAGTAGAGTCCGAAGGTCAAATGAATGGAGACGAAATGGAATCGCAGGTAAAATAGTAAAAGGGTAGTGAAAGGGTAGTGAAAGGGTTGAGTCCAAAGGTTACAACAGCGGAATTTGACCAGAGCGAAAGAGTAGAGTCCGAAGGTCAAATGAATGGAGACGAAACAGAATCGCAAGTAAAATAGTAAAAGGGTAGTGAAAGGGTAGTGAAAGGGTTGAGTCCAAAGGTTACAGCAGCGGAATTTAAATGAACAGAGCGAAAGAGTAGAGTCCGAAGGTCAAACGACGGAGATAAAATGAAATCGCGTGTACAGTGTTTACCAAGGTAGTGAAAGGGTTGAGTTTCAAGGCCACCCATATTGAATTTAGACCACCCGGGCAAAAAAATCTGTAGGAAAACGCGTGTAACTTTGGACTGGAGACAGCTAGAGCGAAACGGTTTGAAATTTTGGTGAGAGGAGATCATTTGTGACAACTCAGCGTTTTCATTGCGCTTTCACCTCAAAAAGCTCATTTTTCTCGAGATGCAAAAATCTTTGGATTGGTAGCAGCTACAGCGAACAAGGTTGACACTTTCGAAAGAGGAGATCAATTTGCTTTCAAAATTTCAAACCGTTTTCCTCTAGCTGTCCCCAGTCAGGAGATTTTCACGTTTTATTAGTTCCCCCCAGAGAAATTCACGATTTCGAAAACGACAATTGGTGTAGGTTGAGTTGCATATTCGACGTGCTGAAGGCATTACCAGAATATTAGAAAATTTGAAATACAATTGTGACGCCTTCGAAGAATTGAATATGCTATTTCTCATACGCCAATTGACGTTTTCGAAATCGCCAATTTCTCTGGGGCGAACTAATAAAATGCAAAAATCTTTGGATTGGTGGCAGCTACTGCGAAACGGGTTGACAATTTCGAAAGAGGACATCATTTTGCTCTCAAAATTTCAAACTGTTTTCCTCTAGCTATCCCTAGTCCGGAGATTTTCGCGATTTATTTGAAGTTTCGAAACCTCAATTTGCGTATCTGGTACTGCATATTCAACGAGCTGAAGGCGTCATCACATTAACGTTTGCCTTAAAATTTACGAAAAATTTGGCCGCGTCTTGAACACGTTGAATATGCAATACAATATACACCAATGCACATTTTCGAAATTTCTCATTTTTTGGGTGGAAAAACGCGTGTAACTTTGGAGTGGAGACAGCTGGAGCAAAAGGGTTTGAAATTTTGGTGAGAGGAGATTATTTATCAGAGCTTTGCGCTTTCACCTAAAAAAGCTCATTTTCCTCAAGAACTATGGGAGATAGAGGAAAACGAAGACAATTTTGTTTCTCATAAGAGAAGTTCTAACTTTTCAGTACCTTCAATTTGATAGTAAATGTGCCAAGGTTCTGAGAAAGTTTTACTTCTTTTCATTACTGTGCACATTTTCGAACATTTTTGGTAACGCCTTCAACACGCTTGATATGCTATACGCAATACACTAATTGAAATTTTCGAAATTAAACATTTTTTTTCAAAAATTTTCTTAGGTGAAAGCGCAATGAAAACGCAAAGTTGTCAGAAATGATCTCCTCTCACCAAAATTTCAATCCGCTTCGCTCTAGCTGTCTCCAGTCCAAAGTTACACGCGTTTTTCTACAGAACATTTTTTTTCAAAAATTTGCACAAAAGTGAAAAAAGTACAACTTTGTCAGAACCCCGGCACATAGGAGATCATTTCCGACAACTTTGCGCTTTCACCTAAAAAAGCTCATTTTCTCGAGTACAATGGGAGATAGAGGAAAACTGAGAAAATTTTGCTTATTATAATAGAAGTTGTAACTTTTCATTACCTTCAATTTGATAGTAACGGTGCCAGGGTTCTGACGAAGTTTTCATTTTCGACTTCACTGTTGCATATATTCAAAAAATTTAGTCGCAAGATTAGCAATGGAGTATACAAGTGATAAAAGAACAAAGTTATCAATCATTAGAACAATATCAAACGTTTGATACAAGCGACAAAAAACAAAGTCCAAGTGTTTTACACTATCCTGTGGTAGACCACTGCGAACAACAGCCCACAGTTTTTCGTTTTGGTTGCAGAACTCGATTTTGAAGTCTTCATTTTTCTGCTTCTACCTATTTCATGCCCCTTCATACTGAGATGATGCAACCTATTTAACAGTTTAAAATATTGCAGAAATCCAGTAAAATCGTTTATTATGCCAGAAAATCATGTACTAATGAAAAGAAAGTGATTCATCTAAGCTTACTTCAGTGACTATCTCCACAAGAGTTCCTTACCTTGCAGTATATTCTGAAAGGTAAAAGCGTCCTTATTATCATAAAAATAATTCAATTTTTCCCGTTTCGCAAGCTAAAGAGAGCTTCTTTGTGAAGACTTGTCACCGTTTGTACAGTTTATAGTTTGTTTTAATTAACCAACATTCAGGGGACACTTTTTTTTTGGCTGACAATACTCATAAATGTACTTACAATTCTATAGTTACAAAGACGTCCCCTGATATTTCTAGAAATGCCATTAATTAAATATTAGCGATACCAAAAGTTGCATTGTGTACATCGGTAATTTTAACAGTACAGTGAATGGAAACAAACTGATTCGTTTAATTATCAATACATCGAATATCCATACCGAAGCATATAAAAAATTAAAGAAATAACGACGGAATACAAAAGTAATAAAGAACGCAAGCTGAAAATACAAATATCAAACGTTTTGAGCCAGCACCAAAAACAGAGTAACTCCGAGGTTCTGAGTACACAACATCCAGGATAATTGGGGCCGAACTAGCTGTTGGCTTCTAAAGTAGATATCCAAGTGACGGGGAGTACAGCTGTATAGCGTTGATTCGTCATTCATACAGCTTCTGAAATGTTTGATACTGACCAGCAGACATAGACCCGAGTCTCTTGGCGTTCGTTACCGAAAAACAAAACGAAGGTTTACACAAAATTGCCATTCGAGAACATTATAAGTACCGAGTAGATTTGCACCTCGAAGTGCGAAGCTTCTTACAATCTAGATTTCACCTCGAGATTCTTTTCACGTGTTACAGTCGCAAACAATCAGATCTGCTCAGTTAAGCTGTGTCTTACATAAACCCTACAACCTCCCACTGAAACAAACAGTCTCAGTGGCCTACAGCGAAGTCTTCTACTTTTGATAAGAACATGTATTCCCTGCATAAGAAGCTAACAGCTCCCTGTTGAGTATATGGTCCGGCGATGATCAAGACAGCTCAACCGCACACGTACCGTGACCGATTCACTGAAGAGCCATAACAGCTCAACCGCACACGGTTCACTATTGGCCGATTCACTGAAGAGACTGCCCCAAACAAAGGGAGAGCATAAAACTACCACGGAGGCTAACGCTCGTGCACTTCCACGCAGCAAATACATGTATCCCCATCCCCCAAAGAATCTGATATTCAGATGCTTGAAGCCAAATTTGAATTTATATCGGCATAAAGTGGAACCGAATACTCTGTTCCACTTCAAGTCAATATAAATTCATATTCTTTTTCAAACCCTCAAGTATACGAATACACCCCACTCTGTAGAGGAAACTAACAGCTACCCGTAAAATCTTATGATCCGGCAATGATCAAGACAACTCAACCGCACACGTACCGTGACCGATTCACTGAAGAGCCATAACAGCTCGATCAACCGCACACGGTTCACTATTGGCCGATTCACTGAAGAGACTGCCTCGAACAAAGGGAAAGCATAGATTTACCAAGCAGTCTTAAGGTCGTGCATTTCCACACAGAGGATACAGATAAGGCTGCTCGGAAATGAAAGACAATAGTATCCCTAAAAAGCCACGAAGCTGAGGGTTTTATAAGACTGTAACACTAGAAAAGAAAATCGGGTACTCTTAATACCTAATACCTGAATGTGGCAAGAACAGATTCACTTTGGTTTTTTTTTTGTTTTTTTTTTCTTTTTCGAGTACGTATAAGTAAAGAACTGAGAAGGAGGATCATTACAGGTAAATCAGTTATCCTTTCGGATCCTTATGCAACTTCCAACACTGACCTTTGGGGACTAAATAAGAATGAGATTAAACGAAGCTTCTTGATCCGCTCGATACTCATTTAACTCTTTAATGAGCACGCATCATACTGGGACCAGGGGTGTCTAGAACCAGATCCGCTGATCACTCCTGGGAACCTTGCCCCCGGGCACGAGGACTCGCGAGAACAAGGTCTAGCCCAGAAGGTTGACATCGTGAGCCTCACTGACCCTGACTTTTCCTATGCGTTTCTTTAGAGAGTTAATTGGTTGACAAGGAATCAAGATGCCAGACTGACATGCTTATTGCTCGAGACTCGACCTACAGAATGAGACTCCTTCATCTGCTGCTATCGAAGTTGCAATTAAAGTCTGAGAGAACTGAGACAACTTAACTACTCTAGACAGTAGACCTACAAAAGGCTACTAGACTGGGGAAATACAATGGCGGTTAGCATTAACAGTTCGCAGGATGTAACAAGCTCAGCTGAAGCTAACTCTCCTACTTAGAGCCTAGGGGGCTGCAGGCGGGTGTAAGGGGCACCTGCTTCGCCCCCGGATCTCGCCTGCAGCCGGTGTAGTACGATTCTAAGGAATTCACAAATTGAGGAATGGTTCCAAGGAATTAGGAATATTTAGGAAACGGAAAATAATCGCTGGCTCGAGTCTCATCCTGTCAGTTTGGTTGTAGAGTTGTTGAGTCATCGACACACCAACAAAACAGGTCCAAACTACCAGAAAAGACCCGGGTGGATCACAAAAGGGACTGAGAAACTTTCGTACTTTTCTCCGAAAGGATAAGTCCGGGGAGACTGACCCATCCTTCAAGAAAAAAGGACAATAATTTCCGAAAGGTACCTTTCCCATCGTCTTCCCTGATTTTACGTTACCCATAGTAGAGCCCCAGACTCCACGAGACAACAATTAAGGCCATCACAGCCAAAAACTGCAGCCCGCTTCTCCTGGCGCTAATCCCCAGCCGCCATATCCAGTACGCTCCACTCTGTTAAGGATCAGCCCCAAACCCTAGTTAGAGGCAACGTAACAGAGAAGACGAGTAAGAAGGACCTCGAGTTACTCATACGTATACCTAGGCGGACACACAAACCACTGACCCAGCACTGAGAGGGTATAGCCATACCATAGACTTCCTCCACGGCGTTCTTGTGGCAGGAAAGTCTCAATCAGCGCCGACCAAATCAATGGAAAAGAACCTATGAAATCAAGAATCAAAGAATCTGGTCTCCACTACATTCGCCACTTACTGTCTGTTCACTGCAAAGGGGGGCAGTCCCCCCACAGACATTACTGTTGCCTGTGTTAGTTTTCAACTAACCCGATATTAGAACATAACTGCAGATTAAAGGGGTAAATTAGGGCTTATAGGGTAAACATGCGGGAATTAGAGTAGGGCGATAGGAGCAAACATGTGTGGGTTGGGGGACTTGACACCCCAAAAAGCACCCCAGATTTGCCAAATGTATACTAATAATATAAGCAGGTAAATTTTTGTGTTTCTAAGACATTTTCGGCCCCCACACTGGCTATTTGCGCCTATGGCCAGGGCAAATAGTCTTATCGCTTCAATGAACTGTACTTCCCACGGCCCTCTTGTCCAAAAGAAATACAGATTCATGGATACGACAGCACTACGCAGGCCGGGAGATGGCACTGCAACTTCTCCAGACCCTCGCTAACCCATGTCAACTCCGACTAGATAATTATAGTAACTAGCACTATACTAGGTAAAAACTAAAATAAGCGGGAAAACAAAGTTAGTTTAAAAAATAACTTAAAAATAAAAGTCTAGTCGAGAAGACAGAGAAGATTATATCCGCGAAGTACGACAAGTTGTACACTGGAGTGAGCTTTTGTTAGTTGCTGGATGAAACGAGATTGGTTGATAGTTTGTTCGCTGTGCTGGCTGCCTTCAGCCTACAACAAACTCAAGGATCTGACTCGAACCTGGGTCTGACATTCTGCAAAACCGAAATCTGAGCCTGAATTCTAATATTTTGGAGCTGTAGGTCTCATTAACTAGTCAATTTCAAGTCACTTATCAGTAAGAGCACTTTCAAGTCTAAGATTCTGCGCCATCTAAATGAACACCACCTGTTATAGTAACTCAAAACACGTTTCATCGAGATTTTTGCCATTTAGCTATTCTGGCAAACTGATTATAACTTATTGAGAACCCACGGCTATTGAGAGTATTAATGTATAATAATTACATTAAACAACAGCATAAAAAAGAATGGGACAAGACCAAAAATCATTTTAGTTATATTCTGAATGCTGAATGGCGATAACCATTTTTCTTAAGAGCCTCTCGTTTTTCATAGTCAAAATAAAAATTTCATCAAAATTTTCACTTGTTATTCCTTTTTGTCGTTCACGAATAGCCATCATTTTGATGACACTAAAATTCGCATTTAAGATGGGAGATAGGAAAGAAAATGAACTAATTCGGATCGACATAAAATTCCTCATAACACATATAAGTAGAATCATACATTCTCATGTCACTGCTTTTTAAAAAAAACTCAAATTTTGTATCGTTATTTTTCCATACTACTCAGATTCCTTGCTACCCAATAGACCTTTACTGAATTTACATTCCCAGACTATACTGGTTGGTCGCTAATGAGCGGAGATATCGAGAGACTGGTGCTGATTTTGCAACCAAAAGTGAAGACGACGAATAACCACTGGATTGCCAATATCTTAGTAACAAGAGAAATTTCTACAGACCGCAATCAATCTTTCAGCACTTGGTTGAGCTTTATCCTTGCTATTGATACCAGTTGAACAATCTTCTGCAAAATGAAAATTTGTAAACTGAGACCTTCATCTTCGGTATCCTCAGTAGTTTCGTACATATTTGGTGATATGCGAACATCTGCTAATCAAAAGTCAACAGTTAATCTTAGTACTGTAACATGGGGGGGGGGTACTTTTTCTGTAACTTTTATAACTGATGTGCTCTACAGACCACAGAAATTGAGTCAGAGAATCGGGATATTTTTGCAATTTTGATGGGACAGTGCAGAATATACTGCCCAAAAGATGATGACACCCCCTAACTCACAAATTTTGCCCCAGAATTGTGAAATAAGTGGGCCAAGTAGAACGGCAGTGGGGATGACATTGCACATGTTCATGAATGAACGGGGGGGGGGGAGTTATAATTGTAGTGCTGCCCATTAACAACTCTAAGTAACCTCAAATTGATATACTATGCATACAGAAGTATGCAAAACACCAACTAATGTTAACCATAAGAATTGTACCCTTCCGTAATTTCAAAAATCCTAAGAAAAATTCAAATGAGACCTTCCCTTTGAAAGGCCGAGATCTTAATACACGAACTTATGTCCTAGACATCCGATTTGAATAAGACAGAACATCAAAATGATCACTTACTTTCATGAAGAACAAATATACAATTCTATGTCAACCCCCCCCCCCCCTCCGCATTACATTTCTTTCATTTTTTTAAGATGAATTGCTACGTCATTCTGCTGATTATTACACAATAATTTACTAATATATACGGTTTCCTTTGATTTTTCACTCGTTATCTAAAACGATTTCTGTAATGTAATTGCTATACATTTTTTAAAGCTCTGCGCAAAAGACTGCCTGGAAATAAGGTAATTACATCGAGTTGGTTTTACATGATAGCTACAACATCCTATATTATGAGGAATCAACTCAGTGTTACCATGTTCTATTTTTTCAATCGCGCTCCTATGAGTAATGAAAATATATATGTGCCAAGTTACTCCACGATAGCAAAGTCACGCCTCTGTACCATTATAATTCAGAGTTAATAGTGTTCAGGTCATTGCGGTCGAACTAATGAATAGTTCTTGGAGACAAAATGACCGCCTACAGTTTCAAAGTTGGAGCGGCAAATAATACTTATCCTTGGCGCTGATTCTTCATTCATCCAGTTGTCAAAATGTTTGATAGTAACAGCATGCGTGCATTGATAGAAGTATCTCGGAGTAGAATTACATTACTGAAAACAAAACAATAGATATACTCGAGGCCGCTACTCAAAAACTTAAGTACTGAGTAGAGTTGCACTTTGAAATTCAGATATTCTAAGTAAGTACTAAAATATGTATTACCTCGACATTCTTTTCTTGTGTTACAGTCCTAAACCATCAGATCTGCTGAGTAAACTATGTCTTACACTGTCCCTCCAATCGCCCTACTGAGTGACCTACAGAGAAGTGTTTCTGCCTTCGATACATACGTATACCCCGTGCCGAAAAAGTAACAGCTTCCTGTTAAGTTTATGATCCGGCAATGATCGGGACAGCTCAACCGCACACGTACCGTGACCGATTCACTGAAGAGCCATAACAGCCCAACCACACACGGTTCACTATTGGCCGATTCACTGAAGAGACAGTCCCAAACAAAGGGAGAGCATAAAGCTACCAGGAAGGTTAACTTCCAAGCACCTCTACCTAGAAAATAAATGATCATCCTAACTGCCGCCCCATCCGAATCTAGAATTCAGATGTTTGAAACGGAATCTGTATGTACATTGGCTCAAAGAGGAGAGGAATACTCTGTTCCACTTTAAGCCAACATAAATTCATATTACGTTTCAAACCCTCGCTAGTATCTTCAAGAAGCATATAAATACACCCCGCCATGTAGAGGAAACTACCGCTACCTGTGAGTCTTATGATCCGGCAATGATCCAGGCAACTCAACCGCACACGTACCGTGACCGATTCACTGAAGAGCCATAACAGCTCAACCGCACACGGTTCACTATTGGCCGATTCACTGAAAAGACTGCCTCAAATCAAGGGAGAGCATAGATCTACCAGGCAGGCTTACAGTCGAGCATTTCCTCACAGAGGATACAGATATGACTGTTAGGCGGTGTAAGACCGTATTATAATCCAGAAAAGCCACGAAACTGAGGGTTTTATAAGACTGTAACACTAGAAAAGAAAATCGGGTACTCTTAATATCTAATACCTGAATGTAGCAAGAACAGATTCATTTTCGTTTTTCTTTTTTTATTTTTCGAGTACGTATAAGTAAAGAACTGAGAAGGAGGATGATTACAGGTAAATCAGTTATCCTTTCGGATCCTCATGCAACTTCCAACACTGACCTTTGGGGACTAAATAAGAATGAGATTAAACGAAGCTTCTTGATCCGCTCGATACTCATTTAACTCTTTAATGAGCACGCATCATACTGGGGCCAGGGGTGTCTAGAACCAGATCCGCTGATCACTCCTGGGAACCTTGCCCCCGGGCACGAGGACTCGCGAGAACAAGGTCTAGCCCAGAAGGTTTACATCGTGAGCCTCACTGACCCTGACTTTTCCTATGCGTTTCCTTAGAGAGTTAATTGGTTCACAAGGAATCAAGACGCCAGACTGACATGCCTATTGCTCGAGACTCTACCTATAGAATGAGACTCCCTCATCTGCTGCTATCGAAGTTGCAATTAAAGTCAGAACTGAGACAGCTTAACTACTCTAGACATTAAACTTATAAAGGCTTGACTGGGGAAATACGATAACGGTTAGCATTAACAGTTCGCAGGATGTAACAAGCTCAGCTGAAGCTAACTCTCCTACTTAGAACCTAGGGGCTGCAGGCGGGTGTAAGGGTCACCTGCTTCGTCCCCGGATCTCGCCTGCAGCCGGTGTAGTATGATTTTAAGGAATTCACAAACTGAGGAATAGTTCCAAGGAATTAGGAATATTTGGAGAACGAGTTTTCTTAACGAACTCAGAGATTATTTTCCTGTTCTCCGAAGTGGTAAAATACGTGCCTGGCATTTATCACTTAGGAAACGGGAAAAACTCCCTGACTCGAGTCTCATCCTGTCAGTTTGGTTGTAGGGTTGTTGCGTCGTCGACACACCAACAAAACAGGTCCAAACTACCAGAGAAGACCGGGGTGGATCACAAAAGGGACTGAGAAACTTTCGTACTTTTCTCCGAAAGGATAAGTCCGGGGAGACTGACCAATCCTCTAAGAAAAAAGGACGATAATTTCCGAAAGGAGCCTTTCCCATTGTCTTCCCTGCTGTTACGTTACCCATAGTAGGGCCCCAGACTCCACGAGACAACAGCTAAGGCCATCACAGCCAAAAACTGCAGCCCGCTTCTCCTGGCGCTAATCCCCAGCCGCCATATCCAGTACGCTCCACTCTGTTAAGGATCAGCCCCAAACCCTAGTTAGAGGCAACGTAACAGAGAAGACGAGAAGGAAGGACCTTGAGTTACTCATACGTATACCTAGGCGAACACACAAACCACTGACCCAGCACTGAAAGGGTATAGCCACCATAGACTTCCTCCACGGCGTTCTTGTGGCAGGAAAGTCTCAATCAGCGCCGACCAAATCAGTGGAAAAGAACCTACATCAAGAATCTATGAATCTGGTCTCCACTACATTCGCCACTGACCGCCCGTTCACTGCAAAGGGGGACAGTCCCCCACAGACATTACTGTTGCCTGTGTTAGTTTTCAACTAACCCAATGTTAGTACATAGCTGCAGATCAGTGGGTTACAATAGGACATGTAGGTACAAACATGCGGGGAATAGAGTAGGGCGATAGGTGCAAACATGTGGGGGTTGGGGGACTTGACACCCCAAAAAGCACCCCAGATTTGCCAAAAATATAATAATATAAGCAGGTAAATTTTGGTGTTTCTAAGAAATTTTTGGCCCCCACACTGGCTATTTGCGCCTATGGCCAGGGCAAATAGTCTTATCGCTTCAATGAACTGTACTTCCCACGGCCCTCTTGTCCAAAAGAAATACAGATTCATGGATACGACAGCACTACGCAGGCAGGGAGAAGGCACTGCAACTGCTCCAGACCCTCGCTAACCCATGTCAACTCTCGAACTATAATAAACATTAGAATAATTAGGTAACTATCACTATCCTAGGAGAAAAAAAATCTGGAAAACACAATTAGGTTTATTAAGAACTTAGAAATAAAAATTCGTTCTAATAAATCTAATCAAGAAGGCAGAGAAGACTGTATATTGGATCGACGAATCAGGACTGGCTGAACATTGGAGCCAGCATACACAGCAAGCAAACCATTCAACCAATCACGTTAGATCCAGAACAAACAAAAGCAAAGTATTTTACTTTTGCTGATTGCGAGATGAAGCGGATTTGGTTGACAGTTTATTCGCTGCGCTGGATGCCTCCAGCCTAGAGTATTCCCAAGGGTCTGATTCAGCTGTGTTACCGAACGAGTCTAGCATACCTATTGAAGGATTGAAATCTGAGCCCACATACTAATGCATTGGAGCTAGAAGCACCACTAAACTACCATTCCTAAACACTTGCCATCAAGGGCAATACCAAGCCAATGATTTTGCATAAGCTAGACAAACTCGTGTGCTAGTAACTCAATTCAGATCGAAAACGTTTTATTTTGAGACGTCCCCCACTGAGCTATTCAGACAATAATACTGACAGATGAAGAGCTGCAACTTTTTGAAAACTCATGGCCATTGAGTATTCACTTATAACTATTTTCCTATACATACTCAAAAGACATTTGCATTTTTCAAGTTCCCTGACTATTGGCCACTAACACGCAGAGATACGGAGAAACTCATGTTTCAACCAAAAGTGAACATGAATGAACATTCTATTACAATCATTTTGAAACGAGCCTTTAACATTAATAACCTAGCACACGCACATTTGTTACTCCAAAACAATATAGCAAACTGTTGGCGATAAACAGCAATAATATTGCTAATAGCAATGCAATAAGAGAAATCTTTACAGACCAAAACTAATCCTTCAGTAGGCATTTGACTGAGCATGCATCTTCAGTTTTTGTCTCAGCTGTCAGCACCGACACCAGATACCAGTTGAACGACCATCTGCAAATTTAAAATATGTAAGTTCACACTTTCACCTTCCTCATATCAGTATTTACTTGTTGCATACATATTTAGTATTGGCATACAGTTGAGTGAATGTCAACAAATCAAAAATCCGCACGTTATATTTTCAACAAAAAAAAATTCAGATAATCAGAAATTTTAAAATTTAAATTCTATACGTTACATTCACTGATCGAAAATATAACAGAGCACATACCTTGAAAGAAGCAGCTTGTGGTATCGGAGTTGAACAATCTTTAGCTGGGCGCACATTAAGAGTAAAATTACTAGATGCTGCATTCAAAATTACAGAAACATATGGAAAATCAGGAGCTGAAATAGAAAACGAAACATGAGTGTATTTGTGTGTACAAGTGTATAGTATATTGCTGCAGACGAACAACCCTTGGTTACATCACACCCATAAACGTGTTCGATACTCATCTTTACCTTATCTCAGTTTGCAAATTGAAAATTTTGTACGCTAGCACTTTTATCCTTCTTCTATTTAGAAACTTAAAATTCCATATTGTTCACTGATCACAAGTAGGTAACTATACCTTCAAAGAAGCCAAAGACTTAAATGATCTTCTTCTTGGACAGTTGGAGTTGAAATCTTTAGCTGGGAATATACAGAGTCAAAAGTACTGGATGCTGCTGCTATTACCATACTCCATTCAAAGTTTAACATATGGATGTTCAGGAGCTCTAGAACAGAAAAGGAAACATGAGAGTATTCGTCGGTACAAGTGTAGTGTATTGCTGCACATTAAGGACCCTTGATTATATCATATCCATGAATAAATTCAATAGCTGTTTTCCGAAGCGGCAAATAAATTATACATTGCTTAATACAGCGCACAACTACTGATTTCTACCTCCCGTGATATTTGGTATCACTCTTGGCAGGGAAAGGTCTCTGAATCAGATTCCATAGTAAAACTCAAATTTAGCAGAGCACAGTGCTGAACACATCAGGGGCATTTTTAGTTTTCTGGCAAAGTGCAACTACGCAGTTTCGTAAATTATTGAGCCCGACAAATTACTATTCAAATCAACTTTTGGATCGCCGATTATTGTTCACACGTTGAGATCTTACAACATGAAAGACACGAATCAATATAATCCGATCATTTCTAAGAGTTTCATTTAATTATAAATACTTCGATTCATGACACCACAGCGTATGTAATATGTATAGATAATCAATCTTACCGTTTATTCACGTTCAATGAGATGAATTCAGCTTGATTCTGTAAGTTACTTTGAAGACTGGTATTACAATCAACATGCATCATTCGCCATTTTGCGCGGTCACGGCAAGGAAATTAAGACGCAATTGTAACATAAGCCGGAAAACATAAAAAATAAAATAAAACTGTGAACTATGTCTAGTAAGTAGGCACTAGAGAAATATTGATGACAACTACCGAGAATTACGTCCGGCATTTGAAAGAAAAACGAGAACATTCACTACCGAGCAGGACAAAATAGTGACTGGCTAACGGCTAAGAGCTAACTGGACAACGTGACAACGTTGAAACTTGAAAACTGTTGCAACAGTACAAAGTACAAACAGCCCGCTGAGTCAAATGAAGACAAAAGACAAAAGGATAGGCTTCGACGTGTCGAAATACTATTCGACGTTTTGTGTCAAATACCTTGGGATGTGGAACGGGATGTAGGAGCGCTAATGTGCACTTCCTAATAGAAGGGGGAGTGATCACTGATCACAGACGGAAATAACATTGCTGTAAATGGGAAATACGGGTTTTTCCAAAAAGCATTATAAAATTAACGTAAGAAATGACGGATATGCTTCAAATTTGAACTGTAGGGAGCTACATATGGACGCTATTCAGCAAAAGGGAACCAACCAACATTATTTAGTAAACAAAATGAGTTATTAGTATCGTTGGAAAGAGTGTAAAAAGTAGAATTTTTCAAAGTTGGGCCCCCGATTCAAAAATGTGTACTCACGTTGAAAAAAGCTTATCAGTAAAATCTCTGGCATATAAAGTCAGGTCCAGCTAAGAAACAATTTTGCACGGCGCTGATGGCTGATAACTGATAACGTGTTCTCGAACTCGTCTTTCCCCTCCAACTTCAAAATACTCATATATCGATGTGTATTGCGGGTAGCCGGTTATATTTCTTACATTAATTGAACCAGACTTTAGTTTCCAAAGTCTGGTCCAGTTCAGAAACATAACTGGCTACCCGCAATACACATCGATATATGGGTGTTTTGAAGTTGGAGGGGAAGGACGAGTTCAAGAACACGTTATCAGCGCCGTGAAAAAATTATGTTTCTTAACTGGACGAGACTTTAGGAAAGCGCAACAACACCAGGGATGCGGAGAAGCCGGAAGCTAGAAGTCAGAATCCGGAAGTTTTTGCAGTTTTAAAGTCTAGTTCAGCTGAGAAACACAATTTGCAATCCGCAATATACATCGATAATGGGCATTTCAAAGTTGGAGGGGAAAGACAAGTTCAAGAACATGTTATCAGCGCCGTGAAAAAATTATGTTTCTTAACTGAACTAGACTTTAGGATAATACTGAGAAGCCAGAGATTGAAAGCTGAATGAGTTAAAAGCCGGAAGCTGGAGGCGAAAGCTGAAAGTTTTTCAGCTTCCAATCGGCTTCTTACAATTTTATGAAACGTGTTTTTTATGTTTTTTTATATAAAAAACTAGAAGAAAAAGAGAAAAATAGGTTAATGAAAGTGAAATGGTGAGAATAAGTAAAAGAAGCTGGAAGCTTTGGAAGCCGAAAAAAATTGGAAGTTAGAAGTTCACATATACTGAGGCTGGAAGCTAGAAGCGAGAAGCCAGATGAGAATTGGAGGCTAGAAGCCGAAAGCGGAAGCTGTATCGTTAAGCTTCCATATCACTTATACCCTGAACAACACCTTTTAAAAATGAAGCCAGCGAAAAGCTCACTTTATTGACTTTAACTATCAGCTAGTCAATGAATGCAGTAGCAAACACCCTCTGACTACCTTGCTATCAGCGAGGTAGCTTGTTTTGTAATTGCTGTTCTGTTACTTACCAACATTTCCACTATGAAGGTCCTACACACTACCATACGCTTCCCTAATCTCTTGTCCGTTCTTTTCAGAAAAAATTTCCAGTGTTTTCCAAAGAATTTAAATATTTAATGATCTCCAAAAATTTTCATCGAAAATCTTTAAATCTTTGGGAAAATTCTCCAATGATTTTCAAGGAATTTCATCGGAAATTATCCGATCCGAGTCCCTTTAACGGTAAGAGTAGACAGGCATTCATGCAGCAGGATAAGTTGCCTACATTATAGGGCTTTTACAAAGTTTACATTTTCCTTATCAGTTTGTAGTATGGTGCAGTTTTCGCGGAGTGTTCTGACAGAAGAAACTGGAAAACTGAAATTGAACATCGAACAAATTCAACCGTGATGGCCAAATTTCACTGTTTTAAGTATTCAAAATTTTGCAATAAGGTTTTTGTAATTGAGAATTATCACTGACCATGAGATCTCTGAATATCTAGCTGGTCTACATCCACAAAAACCTTTCGTTTTTGTACAGTATATCGAAAAAATAAAAAGTGTGTAACGTGTTGATCCATAATTATGTATTGTGGGACAAGAAAAAACTGAGTAATCTGAAGAAATCTGAATATTACATTGCCAGATATTTGTGAAGACGAAATACTGCAAAACTTGTTGAAGTACAGAATCTTGAGTGTTTTCTAATGCTCTTGTATCCACACTTTCCTTCTTTCTTTCAACAATCGTAAATTTGATCCTTTCATTTGACAATGTACATGCAGAATTCTATGCATTGAAATACCTATTCTCGCTGTCTTAGGACAGATACAGCAGAAAACCCCCATTTCTCTATAGTATGAACCCTGCATTATTATACCCTGAAATTTACTCAAATTCAACTGAATCGTGTTACGAATGAGGAAATTTCCGGCAGAACGAGTTCCGCCTGGCAGAGCTTGTTTTTAGCGAAATTTCGATGTTTGGATTCTTCAATCTCTAGTCGGCTATCTTAGTAAATCATTAAGTACTACTCACAGGAACTCTTTCTCATTTTCGGGTCCAATGTTTGTTGCTCACTTGTCGGACTTCCAGGGTTCGAGTGTTATCAGTCGATACTGTACTTATCAATACGCGCCTCAAAATTGAACACTTCTCACTGTGATTTGAGTGTGATTTGTTTCTTTTGTATTTCCGATGAAGATGCATTTTGTTCTTATACACCTATGTACTTTCTTCACCAGTGCACTTGAGATTCTTTCATAAAGAAAGAAGACCGATGATACTTTTCAACGACTGTATTTTGATACAGTCAATAGAAAGTAATCATCAAGTTAATCAATACACAAAGAATATTGAAATATTTCGTTAGCTATACTTTATATACGTATTTAAGACATCGAAAAAATTGAAAAAACTGGGGAGACTAAAGGAGAAATTACATTTTGAATATAAATGGTTGATGAGAAAGTTCGCGTTGCTATTGATGCAAAAACAAGCTCCGAGGAACTTTCTTTCTCATCCCCCCCCCCCCGGGAATGAACAGGACTTTAATAGATGAAAGTACACTGAATCTTTTTCATGATAATCAATTTTTACAATAATTTACTCTATTAGTAGTTATTTTGTTTCAAAAGTCTGAATGCAAACTAGCCGAGAAAAAATTGATGCGCGGATCTCGTTAGCTTCCCAAAATACGAACGCGAAATTGCACCATACTACAAACTGATAAGAAAAATGTAGACATTGTAAAAGCGCTATAAGATTGGGGGGAAATTCTCCAATGATTTTCAAGGAATTTCATCGGAAATTATCCAATCTGAGTCCCTTAAACAGTAAAAGTAGAAAGGCATTCATGCAGCAGGATAAGTTGTCTACATTATGAGATTGGGGGAAAATTCTCCAATGATTTTCAAGGAATTTCATCAGAAATTATCCGATCTGAGTCCCTTAGACAGTAAGAGTAGACAGGCATTCATGTAGCAGGATACGTTGCCGACATTATAAGATTGGAAGTTCCCAGCAAGAAATGCGGGACTCTCCTTCAGCAGGTACATAGGCAACTCATCCTGGAACTGGGGAAATGTATTTGCCTGCTCTCATATTTAAAAGGGTAAGAAGAAAATATGTCCAGTATTAATGGAAATTGTTTTCGAACAATTTAATCTTACATATGAACATGCTATTTCCTTTCCTACTTTTTTTGAAATTTTTGAAATAATAAATTAGACTTGCCTCACCTAAAACTGCAATATCTCACTGAATTCTCAAGACAGAGGTCTGGGGTTCGTTTTATTCGATTTCTAAGGGGGTTTTACATAAAATTTAGCTAGAAAAGTAAAAATCAAAAAATTTGTCAACTGGTCCCTTTTTGTATGCGCCTTCACAGACTCGTATTACCTCGGAATCGAGAATCACGAACTACTTTTTTCACTAAACTGAAAACTGAATTATCAAGTGACAGAGTATGTTAAGCGTGGCTCCCCCCCCCCAGGTGACATGGTGGATCAGAACGGAATCTGCATAGAAGTGTAGTATGGAGTCCCCTAAAAACAGCGCACAACGTCTCTCTATCCCTTTAACCCACAGAGGGCGCAGTACCACAAAAAAATCTGCTAAAATATTAGTGCATACTTATAGGGAGGTTTATATGACCAAAAGTTTAGAAAATTCTCCAATCTACGGACGGATCTGAACTTTTAGCCTTATTACACAGTTATACATCACAGTTACACGCCAAAAATTAGCAATTTCTAAAAAAAAATCGCGTCGCCTTTTGAATTTAAAGTTTCAGTTGAATTAATAGTTCAGAGGGGAGGGGGGGGGTGTTAAGTGGCAGGAAATCTCCGGTTTGGAGACAGATCTGAATTCTTCCCCAATAACGCAGTTCCACACAAAAAAAGGAGCAATTTCTACTTCATGTTTCAACGTGAACGTTGAACGAATGCCAAACAAAATGACGGTTCATGTTGCAACACCCCAAGCCGGCTGAGCGCTGAGTCATGTGATCAGTCAGTAACCTTGATGGTGGATTTACACCGAATGCTTTTGTTATTTGTTGTTATGCCAATTTCAATAAAATATAGATAGCACTATTTTGCTCCAAGTGTCGATAATCAGGGGAGCGTTCAGAAAGTGAAATTAGCGAACTGGTTCGATGTGGTTAAGCAAAAAAGGCCGTTCAGGAAGTCTTGGTTAGATTTTCCAAAAAAGTGGTTTGATTTTCTGAACGCGGGTTGGTTCGAAAATTTTTTTTAACCAGTTAGACTTTTCATCAAACCAAAGAAGTTGTTTTGATTTTAACATATTATCACTTTTGTTGATGTTTGTTAATGTTAATATAGACACACAAAATTTGCTGTTTAATTATTTTTTAATGAATTTATTAGTATAAAAATTGTTTGATTGAGTTATTTTTCATCTTTAATTATTTAAATATTCATCTAAATGAATCCAGCAAAGAAAATTATCGTTATGACGCTAATGCAAAGTGTGGCTAGCATCGTTGAAGAGTATGGTCTATCATTATCTGCAGGTAAAATCAGCTCCATAGTCTCAGAATTATTTATTTTTAAATTGAATTTAAATATCTACAGAAAATTTTTTTTCAAAAATTTGCACAAAAGTGAAAAAAAGTGAAATTTGTCAGAACCCCGGCATATTTACTATCAAATTGAAGGTAATGAAAAGTTAGAACTTCTTTAGAAACAAAAAATCGCTCAGTTTTCCTCTATCTCCCATAGTTCTTGAGAAAAATGAGCTTTTTTAGGTGAAAGCGCAATGAAAACGCAAAGTTGTCGGGAATGATCTCCTCTCACCAAAATTTCAATCCGCTTCGCTATTTCTTACGCTGAGTTCGAATTCGGCGTTGAAATTTCGCGGCGACGCTCCGTTCACGAGATACCCTCGAAAATTTGGTCAGAATTAGTCAAAATTGGTCAAAAAATGAGTGTAGCCTAATTTTGACAACGGATTCGAATTCCACTCGAAAAACTCGGTAATTAGCACCAGCGCCTCCGCCGGGGCTGTCCGAAAAATTTTTCGCCCCCAAAAAAATCGATGTGTATGGAGAAATTTTTAAAATTCGAAAAAATAAAAATTCTGAATCAAAGACTCTTTCCGACTCAATTTTTTACGCTAAGTTCGAATTCGGTGTTGAAATTTGGCGGCGACGTTCCGTTCACGAGATACCCTCGAAAATTCGGTCAAAATTAGTCAAAATTGGTCACAAAATGACTCTAGCTCAATTTTGACAACGGATTCGAATTCGTCTCAAAAAATTGAGTAATTAGCACCAGCGCCGACGCTGAAGCTCTCTGAAAATTTTTTCGCCCCCAAAAGAATCGACGTGTATGGAGAAATTTTTAAAATTCGAAAAAATAAAAATTCTGAATCAAAGACTCTTTCCGACTCAATTTTTTACGCTGAGTTCGAATTCGGTGATGAAATTAGGCGGCGACGCTCCGTTCACGAGATGCACTCGAAAACTTGGTCAAAATGCGTCAAAAAATGACTCTATAGCTCAATTTTGACAACGGATTCGAATTCGTCTCGCAGAACTGAGTAATTAGCACTGGCGCCGAAGCCGAAACTCGCCGAAAAGTTTTTCTCGCCAAAAATGACTTGATGAGTAGGGAGAAATTTTCAAAATTCGAAAAAATTAAAAATTCTGAATCACTGACTGTTTCTGACTCAATTTTTCATGCTGTGTTTGAATTCGGTGGTGAAATTTGGCGGTGACTCCCCATTCACGAGATACCCTCGAAAATTTGGTCAAAATTGGTCAAAAAATCACTATAGCTCAATTATGACAACGGATTCGAATTCGTCTCGACAAACTGAGTAATTAGCACCAACGCCGACGCCGAAGCTCTCCAGTAATTCTTTCGCCCTGAAAAAGACAAGATGTATAGGATGGAAACCTTTTAAAAATTCGAAAAAATTAAAAATTCTGAATCACTGACAGTTTTTGACTCAATTTTTTACGCTGAGTTCGTATTCGGTGTTGAAACTTGGCAGCGACGCTCTGTTTACGAGATAGCCTCGAAAATTATTGGTCAAAATGGGTCAAAAAATGACTCGAGCTCAATTTTGACAACGGATTCGAATTCGTCTCGCAAAACTGAGAAAATAGAACCAGCGCCGACGCCGGAGGTCTCCGAAAATTTTCACGCCATAAAAAAGACATGATGTTGTAGTATAAAGATATTTCCAGAATTCGAAAAAATCAAAAATTCCGAAATAAAGACTATTTCTGACTCAATTATTCACGCTGAGTTTAAAATTCGGTGTCGAAATCTAGCGGCGACGCTCCGTTTACGAGATACACTCGCAAATCTGGTCAAAATAGGTCAAAAAATGACTCTAGCTCAATTTTGACAACGGATTCGAATTCATCTCGAACATTTGAGTAATTAGCCAGAAAATTTTTCCAAAATTTCAGGGTGTGCACCAGCGCCGACGCTGAAGCTCTCCGAAAATTTTTTCGCCCCAAAAAAGACATGATATATATATTTATATATAGTATGAAGAAATTTTCAAAATTCGAAAAAATCATAAATTCTGAATTAAAGACTGTTTCTTACTCAACTGGTCACGCTGAGTTTGAATTCGGTGTTGAAATTCGGCGGCGACTCTTCGTTCTCGATATACACTCGGAAATGTAGACAAGATTGGTCAAAAAGTTACTCCAGCACAATTTTGACAACGGATTTGAATTCGTCTCGAAAATTTGAGCAAATAACACCAGCGCCGACGCTCAGCGAAAATTTTTTCGCCCCAAAAAAGACACTAAAATCTAATGTTATATTCGATTGCAGTCTCAGGAACCCCTATTTCGATATTTTATCCGTTACCATTTCATTCAAGATTCAAAAGTTGGCAATAATTCGAGCCCCTCTCCGGCGGAGAGAAATATTTATCACCCGGAATGAATCTAGTCTCTACCACTGGAAAATATTTCCCACAAAATAATCGGGTCTCTTTCCCTTGAAGTGTTCTCTTTTTACTCTGCGTCGATCCCACTTTGTGTTGATAATAGAAGATGACGGTCTCTTTACACCTTGTGCGTGAAATTGCCTACTCAATTCCCCGTAAATACATCATTCAAGGTTAACAATCTGTACGTTGGGAAGTATTACGGTAAACAGAAAGGGAAAGAGAAATTTGGAATATAATTGAAGCGCGCGATTCCTAAAAGTGCTTAGTTCGAACCGGTTGTTTCCGAAACATGAAACCAAACAGGGGCTCAACACTTCTTGGACACGAGTCCCGAACACGCGAAATCATTGAACACGCACAGTGATAGATCAGGTACTGTTTACTATTCTGATATGATCACATTTCCACATCTGACCAACAGATGTCACTAAAATCGCATTTTCGATTACATGGACTAAACACTTCGCGGAATCGAGCTCCACAATTGTAAAAAAAAAAAGAATTAAAATTACAAGTTATAATTTAAGCCATCCAGGAATATTGTTCTTACTACTAGAGGGAATGGTAGAGGGGATGAATTGGAAATGAAGGCGAAGAATGAGCTACGAAGACAATGAAGGATACAAAGTGTGAATCCTTTTCAGAAATGAAAAATCAGCACAGGAGAAAAGTGGAGAGACGCAACCTATTAGTCGACAGACTAAAGAACATCATTATCTTGGTTCATTTCCATGTAACCACAGCCATGTGGAATTATGTACACAAAATGTCTACCATCTATCTCACGTGTAACGGTAATTGAAGGTTTTTCAGAAGAAAATAAGCCATTTCCATGTATTTCCGGTTTGAAGGAAATGAGCACCCAACGTATTTAGCCGATCATACACCGTTTTGAGAAAGCGAACTCTGATTCTTACAATTTTCATTGATGCATGGTAGAGGGGGGCTAAATGATACTTTCGCCTCAGTACCAAAAGCTTTTATGCCACTTTATAGTGCTCACACAGAAGAAAAAGAATGGTGACACTTCACATATCTACAACTTTTTTTTTCAACGAACATCAATACAGAATTGGAGCAGTGACTTAAAAAGTAACACTATGCGCCATTTTTTTGTACATCCCCCCCCCCCCGACTTATAATCACTGAACACAATTACAAGAAAGCGCTAGTAAGAAGACCTACGGGTCTTCACAAGCATACAACTTATCACGTAAGATCACATCGAGTCGGATGGTCGAAAAAGAACTCCATAAAACAAGTAGACTGGGAGTGCCTTCAAACCACCCAGTATACCATTATCAATACTTTCGTGAAAATAAAGTTGCCTATAACTGTTCTCTATGGTTTCTGGTTGGAAGTTAGCAAGTGTGGAATCGAATTCCGTTTTGAAAATCTAATACAGCTCCAACAAGGGTACGTTTGAATATTGCCACACTCTTCTGCAATGTTGTGACTAATAACAAAACGAAGAATCACAATGGTTTATCAAGTGAAATGCTGATTCAATGCAAAAAAATTATTGTCAATGCAGAGGGCATTAAACCCGAACCCGACCGAATACAGCCAATTTTGAATTACCCCCGACCTAATGACGTAGCTGGACTCAGACGTTTTCTGGGTATGATTAACTTTTTCCGTCGCAGTATTCCGCACGCAGCAGAGATTCAGTGACGGCTACAGCTGTTAGTCAACACAAATAAGAAAAACGATAAGACAGCATTAGTGTGGACAGACGATGCGAAGCAAGCATTTAGTGATTTCCAAAGCGCATTAGTAAATGCAACATTACTTTATCACCCGAATGAAGCTGCTTCAATTATTCTATGCACAGATGCGTCAAACACAGCGGTAGGTGGCGCGTTACACCAGGTAGTAAATGGCAACCTGCAACCGCTGGCATTCTTTTCTCGCAAGCTGTCACCAAGCGAAATGAAGTGGTCAACATACGATCGCGCGTTGCTTGCAATCTTTGCCTCAGTCAAACACTTTCGCTCTCAGTTAGAGGGTAGGCAGTTCACCGTATTCACAGACCACAAGCCAATCACTTTTGCATTTTCAAATCCTTCAAAAAACTCATCACCCCGAGTAATCCGACAACTTGACTACATTAGTCAGTTCACAACGGAACTACATTATGTACCAGGCATCGAAAATGCACCCGCTGACGCGTTATCAAGGATTGAGGCAGTACATTTAGGGAAAGGTATAGATTACAAGGAGCTAGCGAAGGACCAAGCTACAGACACAAAATTACAAGCATTAATAAATTCTAACAACAGTGGTCTTGTACTGAAGGAGATGGAAGTGGCCGATTCAGAGGCGAAAGTTTTTTGCGATGTATCCACTAGAAGAGTTCGGCCATACCTCACTCCAGAATTCCGGCGTACAGCTTTCAACAGCGTCCATAACCTCGCACACCCTGGTGCTAAAACCACGACAACCCTAGTCTCGAGGCGTTATGTCTGACCAGGTATGCGCCGAGATTGTACCCGTTGGGCCCGCGCGTGTGTGCCATGCCAGCGCGCCAAAGTTTCCCGACACACTAAGACACCCCTAGGAGATTTTGAACAATCGAGTCGTTTTGAACATGTCCACATGGACATAGTCGGGCCGTTAACACCTTCTGACGGAAAATGTTACGTAGTAACGATCATAGATCGAACTACCGGCTGGCCCGAAGCAATACCTGTTAATGGGATTTCGGCAGCGGAAGTAGCTAGTGTATTTGTACAATGCTGGGTAGCACGATTTGGAGCGCCGGGTCGACTTACAACGGACCAAGGGAGGCAATTTGAGTCCCAACTCTTCGACAGACTACAGACTAGCTCAACTGCTTGGCACCCGCAAGATACGAACAACACCATACCACCCACAGGCGAACGGAAGGGTCGAAAGGTGGCATAGATCCCTGAAAGCAGCGATAATGGCCTACAAAACTGATCGCTGGACCCAAATCCTCCCGCTTATTCTGCTAGGATTACGATCAGCAATTAACAGCGACCGTGGTGTATCTCCCGCACAACTTACCTACGGAAAGGAACTTCGCTTACCGGGCGAATTCTTCGCTAGTGATGTTTCTGAGAAACGTGAAATCGAGGATGCCCCCGACTTTGTCAGACGACTTGGAGAAGCCATGCGTAAGTTTGCTGATCAAGCACGACGGCATGGCACTTCACCCGTGTATGTGCCAGCAACTTTAAAGTCATGTTCTCACGTTTTTGTTCGAGTTGAACTGCAGAGAAAGTCCCTTCAACCACCCTATACTGGTCCACATAGAGTCATCAGCAGAGACGAGAAAACCATAACCGTCGACCTTGAAGGGAAAACTGCAAAGATGTCTCTCGACAGAGTCAAGCCAGCATTCATACTGAGAAATCCGGAGTTAATACGAATACCAGATGCGAGTCCACAGACGGTCAAAATTATTCCGAAGCAACCAAGGAGACAACCAGTTCGTCGAGTTCGTTTTAGGGGTCGTTACCCAGAATAATTACTCACATTTTTACCATTTTTCTTACATGTATATATTTTTTTGAATTTCTATGTGCTGTACCTTATATTTCATTTTTTGTGTGAATTGTTCGTTTTTATGTGTAATGCATGAGTTCTTGCCGTTCCTTCAATGTTTAGTTGTTTTTAGCCACGCACCCCATACTTTATTTTTTTTGTCTATCTTCTTGTCGTGTGAAACACTGGGGGGGTGTGGTGTGGCGATTCGGTATTATAAATGAAAGCAGAGTAACACGTCTCTTATCTGATGTAGATAAGAGTACAGCCACTCTTGCGAGAGTCTCGACAAGTTAGAAGGAACGGTACAATGTTAGTCGGATTGTAGCAATCATAATACACGCTTGTTATTGGAACACTTTATCATTTACCAAAATTTAAAATAAATTTCTTTCAAATTCCTAAAGAATTACTGAAACTTTGAAGGACAACCATGTACGACCCGATCTAGTTACCTGCGGAAAAGTTACCCATTTGCAATCCTCGGTTACCCTCGGATTACCCAGAAACCCATCAGTTACCCTTGGTTCCACTTTACTTATTCGGGTAACTGGCGGGATTTTGCGCACTGGGGAAAGGAATTCCTCTCAATGAATTTATTTATGTTTTATCTTTGGACTTTCATTAATTATCATTATTCATATCATCTATCTCTCCTTTTTTTTTCAACCTTTGTGTGCTTTTGTTATTTTGGTGATTCAATCCAAAAACTCTAGCTGTAGGTAGGGATGCGGACACCGAACGATACAGCTTTTGCTGCCGGCTTCTAGCCTCCAAATCTCATCTACCATCGTGCTTCTAGCTTCCAGCCGCAATATATGAGCTTCCAACTTCCAATGTTCTTTTCGGCTTCTGGCTTCTAGCTTCCTGCTTCTTTTACTTATGTTCACCCAAGATGCCAAGGTTCTTAAACCGAATCAGAGAAGGCTCTTCCTAGAAAATGAGGGAAAATAAAGTGAAGTGAAGAAGAGTAGAAGAGGCACATTAGTTGTTTTTTGTTCTTTTTTTTGGGGAGGGGGGGAGTTTGACTTTGAGTAGAACCACGCCTCGTAATTGGTTTCATTGTAACAACATACTGTATTTCTCTCTTCTTTTTTTTTTCTCTTAGTAAATATTCTAAATTATTCTCTTGTATTTTGTATTTTTGAAACAATAGTCCTTCTGTATGTGTCATCACTCCCCTCGTTTTTGGCCTTCGGGTTGTTGAGGTGGAGTATAATAATCTCTCTATATATTAAAAACCAAACTCCTCCTCCCCCCTCCTGAAAAAAAAAACTCCAAGGAGCCTGATATCTAAATCCCGGCCTTCATCCCTACCACCTCCGGCTACTTACTCTTTCGTTGCGGATTGTAGAACCAGGCACGGTCCCCAGCCTGGAAGCCGACCTCGTTGGCTTTAATGTCATAGCAAGTCTTCATCTGGTCGCTGGCAATTCACAAGTGATTTCAGACCATGCAATGAGTAGAGTCGAGCTTTTCTCTCAGTTGGCTAACAAACTTGTCCACCAGTTGCGGCTGTTGAGGTGGAGTTCCAAATTCCAGATTGCACGGTAATCGTAACTCCCGGCCCTAGACGACCTTTGCGGGAGTGTGCTGCGTACTTTCATGGACGGCTGATCTGTAGGCCAACAGGAACAACGGGATGTGTTGGTCCCAGTCTCTTTGGTGCTTGGTAATGACTTTGGCCAGATGTTCCTTAAGCGTCCAGTTGAATCGCTCAACCACGCTGTCGGATTGCGGGTACAGCGGAGTAGTTCTCATCTTCCAAATTCCCAGAAGCTGACATACTTCTTCAAATAACTTGGATTTGAAGTTCCTCCCCTGGTTTGTATGTAGCTACAGTGGGACACCATAACGTGTGATCCAATTCTCTGTCTGCGTCCTGGCCACTACCTCAGCATCCTGTGTTGGCATTGGGTATACTTCAGGCCATTTACTAAAGTAATCGCCAGTAGCCTACCCAGATGGATTCAGCCGCCGGTGCATCGTTAGTGGAGGCTCCAGACAGCCAGCCACACCAACTGGTTCCAACTTCACGTGGTAATGGCCCGGTGAAGGTGAAACTGCCAACGTTTGATGGTAAGTATTCCTGGGAGACCTACCTTGTCCAGTTTGAGACAACAGCTGCCAGTATAATGGCTGGGATCAAATTATCCTGTACATTTCTCGACCTTAATAGGAGTACTGAGGGTGTTTTTGTTCATTGTCACGCCCTGCTTCAACAGTAATAAATATTACCTATCATAAAGAACTTATTACTACTTGTGACAGTTACTTTTGAGTTTTAAGCATTTTTGGATTTTTGGTGAATTTTTTCCCAAACGTTCTCAAAACCCAAGATTGAGTGCTGCTCCCAATTATGGGTATTTTCTGATTCTCCAGCAATTCACTATAAAATATCCTCGCAAATGACACTGAGGCCTTCTAAGTTGTTGAAAATTCCAGGTGGAATTTTCTCGATCCGACCAACTTTTGAAAATACCAATTATGGGTCGACCCATATTAATTGGCAACGACCCACAATTGATACAAAATTTTTTGATATACCCACAATTGGTCAGTAGATATAATAAATCAAATGAAAAATGATGTTTACTTAAGTAAGCATTTCAAATTTATTTTAAAAACACGTCGACTCGTCTTATTTGACTTTTTTAAGTATTTTAAAAACACTATTAAAGTCGAGTAAATTCACAATACCAATAATGAGTCTGAAAAAAGGTAGTACCAATTGTGGTTCGAGCTAAAGTTTGATTAGAAAAAGTAACTGAAAAACGTGAAATTTGGTCTTATAAGTTAAAGTATCACTTGTACTACACTTTTCATTCGATTACCCGATCATTCACTTTGATTTTTCGCGATTTTTGCAAACTTTTCCCCCCATTTTTTGAATTCCTTTATTCTTTCCGCACACACATACCTACATGTGGACCGAAACCGAAAACTCAAGCGGAAAAATGTTCCCTAGACTCTCCTCTACACAACCATTATATAATACGTTGAGAAAATATCAATTTAAAGTACTTATAGATCGTTTTTCACAGAATTGATATTTCACACACATGAAAAATAAGGCATGGTTTGATAACAACTTTGAAAAAAAAAATTCCATCACAACAAACACATTGAGTTATGAACTGGAAACCAACATGGATAGTGTAAAACATGTTGGTCCTTCGAATGGAAGAGGTTTCACGGTTGTCCAATGCCTCGATCTAGCGAGAAAACGCGTTTTCAAAAACAGGACTCACAATTGATGCTAGGCTCAGAATAGGTAGCTTACCTTACTATTATATTATTTTAAATAAAATATTTCAGAATAGACCTCAGAGGATAAAAGTTCGAATGGTGATGGTTTACATTATAACCTATTCGACGCTGGCGCTTCTATAATTTGCACAGTCCCAGTCAGAGGCTTTCAAAAACATTGATTATAGATAAAAACTTTGATAACAGTTTGTATGTTTGTGTCACAGGTCGCGCTATACGTTCTTCTTATCATTGTATGCAGTACAATTGTAATTTCGCACTTTGAAAATGCCTAGCCGGTATACTTATCATCTAAATCTCTTTAATCTCTTCAATAAATAAAAATTGAAGTAAAAAAGTATTTGTAAAATAAAAGTTTGATAGTAAAAAAAAAAAAATACGACGCTAGCGCTTCTACAATTTGCCCAGTCCCTGTCAGATGAAATAAAAAAAAGTATTATTTGTAAAATATAAAAGTTCGATAGTAAAAAAACGCAACATGAAATATCTACTTACATCTCTTTAATCCTCTCAATAAATAAAAAATGAAGCAAAAAAATGTTTGTAAAATGAAAGATCTGTAGTAAAAAAACGCAACATGAACTGAGTTTTGAACTTGGTATATCTGTCTCCCAACCGGATGCGCAATCAGTTACCCTAGTTACTCGCAGAAAAGTCACCCATTTGCAACCATCAGTTGGACGCTGTTAAGCGCTAGGGAACCAGCTGACATTTGTAAGCAGAATGATTTATTAGTATCGTTATTGGTAAATGCATAAAAAGTAGAATTTAGTATCGTTATTGGTAAGTGCATAAAAAGAATAATTTTTCAAAATTTGCCCCCCGATTCAAAAATGCGCACTCACGTTGAAAAATTCTTATCCGTAAATGCTATGTCACATAGTTTCTACATGGCTCGTGAACTTCGAATCATGTGTTCTCAAAAAACAGATTTTACTGGTTGGTTCCCTTATGCTTAACAGCGTCCAGTTACCCTCAGATTACCCAGAAACCTGTCAGTTACCCTTGGTTCCCTTTCAGTTACTTTGGGTAACTGGCGGGATTCTGCGTATCAGAAAGTCAGTACGTTTTATGTCATAGTTATCAAAAGATTTTCACGCCATAAGCCTGCTAGGGAATAGAAGAGACATTTTAAAAAAGATTTCCCTCAGTAATACCTGAGAACACTGGTGAGGAAAAATCGAGACTTGTCTTCATATATTACTTTAACCGCCTCCGTCGTCGCTGTCAGCGGACAGGACGGGATGACGGAGGGACGGGTGAAGCCTCGCAGCGGTACCAGCAGGCGCGCCGAGCCCTCAAGGCGGCCATCCGGCAGAGTAAGAAGACGGCGTGGGAGGAGCTGCGACAAGAGGCGGACCGCGACCCCTTCGGCAAGCCGTATCACGTTGTGATGCGGAGGGCCGGGGGGCCGTCGGTAACGAGCCGCATGGAGCCGGGAGTCTTGCAGAAGGTGGTGGAGGAGCTGTTCCCGCAGCGCCCACCACTACCGGCATCATCGTCTGGAGAGGCCACGGAGGAGTTCTGTCCACTGAGCATCGGCGAAGTGGACAGTGCTATCGAGCGGATCCGGACGAAGAAGCGGAAGGCACCAGGGCCTGACATGATCCCGAACGTCGTGTGGGAGTCCGTGCATCGGGTGGAGCCGTCCCTCCTAACCAACGAGTTTAACCGCGCGTTGCAGGAGGGGACATTTCCGGACCGATGGAAGGTGGCGCGGCTTGCCCTCATCAAGAAGCCAGGGAAACCAGACGGGCAGCCATCTTCATATCGACCAATCTGCTTGCTCGACACCGTGGGGAAGGTGTTCGAGCGGACGATCGTGGATAGGCTGGAGGCGCACCTGGAGAGGCGGAGGACGATCTCGAACAGCCAGTACGGCTTCAGGACCGGCCGTTCGACAGCGGATGCAGCACTCAGACTGAAGGCGATGGCGGCAAAGGCGATACGGGAAGGAGAGTTCTGTGCGGCGGTCAGTCTCGACATTCGCAACGCCTTCAACTCGATACCGTACTCATGTGTGGTGTTGGCGTTGGAGGAGGCGCGGGTGCCGGGCTACCTCGTGCGGATTATCCGGAGCTATTTCTGCGGGCGTCGGATCGAGATGGAGTCGGCGACAGGACCAGTCACGAGGGCGATGACGTGCGGCGTTCCTCAGGGGTCGGTCCTCGGACCCACCCTGTGGAACGTCGCCTTCAACGGGTTGCTGCGGCTGGCGGTCCCACCAGGCGTGAAACTCATCTGTTATGCCGATGACACGCTGGTGGTGTGCCAAGCCGCGACAACAGCGGAGGTTGCGACCAAGGTCAACCGGGCGTTGGAGTTGCTGACCAGATGGATCGAGTCGGCGGGATTGTGCTTGGCGGTGCAGAAGACGGAAGCAGTTCTGTTCACGACGCGCCGCAAGTACGACCAACCAACGTTCGTGCTGAAAGGCGAGAGGATCGCGCCAAGTCCAGCGCTGAAGTACCTGGGGCTGTGGTTCGACGGGAAGCTGTCGTTCCGTGAGCACTTCCGGAGAGCGGCAGAAGAAGGCGGACCGGGTCGCCGGGCAGCTGTCGCGACTGATGGCGAACCTGGGCGGCCCGCGGGAGCAGAAGCGGAGGTTGTACGCGAACGTCGTGCTTTCGGTCCTGACGTACGGCGCACCGGTTTTCGCGGACGCCGTCCAGACCCCGTACCGGAGAGTGGAGCTGGAGAAGGTTCAGCGGAGAGTCGCGCTAAGGTGCGTCAGCGCGTATCGCACCGTGTCAACGGAGCGGTAGGCGTGCTGGCGCGCCTTCCACCCATCGAGCTGAAGGTCGACGAGTTGGCGCAGTCCTACAAGGCGCAGAAGAAGGCGAGAACGCGGCAGGAGGCACGCCGGGCGAAGCGTGGCATTCAGCTGACCACGCTTCAGCGATGGACGGAGAGGCTCGCCCAGTCTTCGAAAGGCGAGTGGACTCGGGAGCTGATCGGCGAGCTCGACCTGTGGTTAGGAAGGAAGCACGGAAGCCTGAACTTCCACCTGACCCAGGTCTTGAGCGGACACGGCTGCTTCGGGTCATACCTGTACCGGATGGGCTTGGCAGCAAGCGCAGAGTGCACCCATTGTGCAAGCGGAGAGGACACGCCGTGGCATACGCTGTTCGAGTGCGACGCCTGGGAGGAGGTGAGGCGTGGGGCGGTCACGATCGATCCCGGAGACGGCGTGATCGACCGTCTTGCGCCGGACACCTTGGTCCCGGAGCTGTTGAGGAGCCGAAGCGGTTGGAACCGGGTGTCGGGTTTCGTTTCGGCCATCATGCGACGGAAGATGGAGGCTGAGTGGTCGAGACAGAGGACGCAAGGAGGAGAAGCGGATGTTGTTGCTGCTACTGCGGCGGCAGATACCATCCAGCGAAGCTCGCCCGTAGCACTAGGGCTGGAGCAGAGCTCGCCCGCAGTGCAAGGGCTGGAGCTTCAATCGGAAGAGTCTCACACGATGAGTGAGTGAAGAGGAAGAGGCAGCGCGTCCGGCTGCGGGGGACCTGAAATTTCCAGGCGAGTGCTCTGGGAGCGCGGACCTCGGTCAGTAGGGAACCCCGCGGTGGCCCTGGCAGGATGCGCGCACCGTTCCGGCCAGGAGAAATGGGGGCTCGAGCCCGGCCCCAAAGCGTTCCCCTCGGTACTGATGCGATGCCCGAAAGGGTAGTTTCCGGTGCCTGGGGTGCGGTGTCTCAGGGGCCACTTTGGCATGCGTGCATCGCCATACGTCCCACAACACCATATATTACTTTAATCTCTTTAATAAATGAAAAATGAAGCAAAAAAGTATTTGTAAAATGAAAATTCGATAGTAAAAAAACGACACATGGCCTAAGTTTTGAACACATGAAGCCCTACAAAAGGATTTGTGAAGTAAAAGTTCAATAATAAAAAAACGCAGCATAGCCTGATCAACCGCAGTATGTACACTGAGACGCTTTTAGATGAAAGAAACCCTGATCGTTCTATATTCACGATGTGTTATATAAAATACTTCCTGCTGGTCACACTGATCACTCTAAACCACCGCACTTCCCGCTGTCGATGACTACATGCCAACGTATACAACCGGCAAACTATTCGCTTCAAAACGAAAATGAACCTCGTCTTACCCCTGTTCAATTACACCTCCAAAAGATCCACAAAAGTCGTCACTTTTTGGTAACTTTTGAGCTTATTTATGGCTTAAGTATACCCGATAAAGAATTTGGTTGCCCTGAAATTGCCCCGGACTTATTGCCCTGCAAAAGGCAACTGGTTGCCCTGTAATTGCCCTCCAGCACTCCAGCATCGACCAATCAGAACGCACCATTTTACCATTGCGTAAAAAGGCAACATGTTGCCCTCAAGTTGCCATCTGAGTTGCCTTTTCAGATTGCCCCATGGTTGCCCTATCGGTTGCCCTTCCAGATTGCCCTCTTATTGCTCCATGGTTGCCTTCTCAGTTGCCCTCTTGTTGCCCCATGGTTGCCTTCTCAGTTGCCCTTCTGAATTGCCCTCTTGTTGCCCTATGGTTCCCAGGATGTTCTCAATTCAGTACTACTCCCCCATGAAGACACACTCACTTATATCACAGGTGAAAAAATGGAATAAAAGTGTGAAAGTCAAAGGCTATATTAACTGGAAAACAAGATTGAATATATACATATTATGTAAAAGAAGGGAATGAGGATGTAATCCAATAAAAATCCTCAAAGGAAATGAAAATGAGGTACCTATCTCTTATATATGGGTCATTCTACCGAAACCTTGATAATTCATGCTTTTTTTGTTTAAAAAAAATAATAAAGACAAAACATTACTACTTGTTTTTCCATCGAAATCATTTATATGCATATAATAGAACGTATTTATGAGGTTAAACCAATAGCATACTTCCTAGGGGAGGAGACAGAGGAGGCTCAAAGTGATAAGACCACTACGCTGAAGGAATGACAGCCCACGTTGAAGGAACTGTTGGCTATAGAAAGAAGTTCCTACGCGCACGCGTGCCCGTGTACTGTGAATACGCACGTACTCTTCCACACGCACACCAATGAACTCGTATCAGTGCTGCCAAGTGCTCCGGATTTTCTAGTCAATTCGGCAAAAAATATCTGAATTTTTTAATAATGTCCGGAAAGTTTGGGAAAAATCCGGATTTTCGTTGTTTTTTCTCGTTTTGTGGTTTATTCAACTTCTGATTAGTTTGAAATATTTTTCTGTGGATGACTGCATTTTCACTGCACTAAACTGGACTAGAAAAAATGTTTTCTCACTTTCTTACCTTAATAATTACTCAGTTTTCCTTCCACCCACAGCATCCTTTTTCAGAAATATGTGTCTGTTTTCTGACTGGTTCAAATTTGACCACGGTGAAGGACAAAAAAGCGAGAGACACGTTTTCAAATATGGCTGCATTGATTCTGATCGAGTCTAAAACACGTACTGCATTACCAACTTGTTCACTGTACTCGCAAAAACTGTACACACGCATCAGTTTATCCAAACACGCAGAGATAATATTTACAAAAAAATTTTTAAAGTCCAATCCATGGCGAAGGACAATTATGTCGAAGAGATTTTTGAACATTTAAATGAGATTTCCAAAAGGGGTAGGGGCACGATACTTCAAATTAATAAAAAAGATACAATAATTTATCCTCTGAGTTTATACAGTATTAGAGGACCCTATTGTTTATACATTGCCAGATATCTATCTGGGACAAAAGTAACAAGGTTTCGGTAGAATGACCCGTATACATTATTAAAAATAGGATAATGAGTGGCTGCGTCAGCATACAGCTATACAGTTACATATTATTGAATAGAATTGACATTTGAAATATAAAGAATAATATGTGACCGGCTCTGAAGGAGTAGACCTTATGGCTAAATTATTGATTTTGAGATGTGAATGGTTTCTGAACTTTCGAACTCTCCTCTTTCACACATTATTGTGTGCAAATAGCAAGATATGCATTCTAGGCGATGGTAGAGGGGCATTGATTACACCATATCATTGCCAAAAATACGAGTAATGAGCGTACGGTTCGTTGTGTCGTTGTTGAGTAATTGAGGAGATGAGAATCAAAAGTGACTTTATCCAATTTTCTTTTGAAATGGGTTAGTGAGCGTTCCTGACGGTAACGGAACATGAAAATGTTTGTCACGTACGTTTTGTGAGTTGCCTGCCTACCATATTAGTAGGAGAAACCGCCCCAGGCCACGCGCAGTAAATCCCATCAGTTTTTCTCAGTTTCTGAAAACATTTTCTGGCGAATAATGTCACTTTTGATTCTAACCTCTACTGCTTTAATGGCTTCTGCCGTTTTTGAATATCTGCAACGAAGCACTGCAATTTGATCAAGCCAAATATGCGATATCTGGTGCAAATTCCGTGTGATCCACGACTAAAAAAATCAGCGGAATTTTCTGATTCAGTCCGGCATGAATGCACCCTAAGAATGCAATGCACAATCCTCTGATACCTGTCACTCTATAATGCTATGCTGTTACACGTTTCGTAGGTACACAGAAATATATACGGAAAACGTATTACGTTTAGCATGTACGTCGTACTTGTACTCACCTCTTCGAACGGCAACGGTGTAGAATCTGACTATACTTCAAATTGCTTCGCTTTTTCACTTTTAATAACGTATGAAATACAATTTCAGCAATCTTTCACGCAACACTCGTATCTCGGAAATACTGGACAAAGTTGTACATTAAAAACTGTTTAACCAAAAGGCAACCAATGGGCAACCAAGAGCAACCAAAGGGCAATCAAAGGGCAACCAACGGGCAACCAACGGGCAACAGTGAAGTTTGCTGGAGAATATGAGGCAACTTCTAGAAGTGGGCGGTCCTTCAGCGTGGTTACCCTGTAGTTGCCCTAAAACGGCAACAGTTACCCTATTCTACAAGGCAACTACAGGGCAACCGTATTCAAATTATTTATCGGGTACACAACATTGTATTTTTTTTTTTTCGCTACGAACCTTGTACTCGTCATTTCCTGTTTAATGGTACAACTTTCAACGAAATTGGTTCAGCGGTTGAAGCGTCTACTGGCGCCCAGAAACAGCAACTTTTATTTATATAATAGATGAATCACAGGAATCAAGTTTTCTTCTTTTTAACATCCATTTCCGAGGCTGTTGTCCAATACTGCGTTTCTTAGGAGGCATATCAAAGTTAAAGACAAATTGAACACGATTAACGGGCAAGCGTGAATAACAAAACAGAAAATGTAGGAAACGCAAAATCTGTACCACTGAAGCCCGGCTACACACATGCGACATTCGCCGAATGACGAACGTTCGGCATACTTCTCGAACGTTCGCAATATCACAAATGCACCCCTACACACTATGCGTGAATTCGGCGAACGTCGAATGTTTTGGGATTGTTTCCTTTGACTCGCGTCAGTTTACCGACAACGGATGGAAAATGTTCGGCATTCGGCGAACGTGCCTCTCACACTCGCCAAATGCCAAATATTGCCATACACACCACTAGATGTTCGGCATATGACGAACATTCGTGATTCGAAGTTCGGCGAATGCCGCATGTGTGTAGCCGGCTTGATGTCTGTACCACTGATGTTCACCAACAACATCTACCTTTCAGGAAAACCACCGCACTTCCCGCTGTCGCCCACATGCCAACGTATACAACCGGCAAACTATTCGCTTCAAAACGAAAATGAACCTCGTCTTACCCCTGTTCAATTACACCTCCGAAAGATCCACAAAAGTCGTCACTTTTTGGTAACTTTTGAGCTTATTTGTGGCTTAAGTACACAACATTGTAATTTTTTTTTTCGCTACGAACCTTGTACTCGTCATTTCCTGTTTAATGGTACAACTTTCAACGAAATTGGTTCAGCGGTTGAAGCGTCTACTGGCGCCCAAAAACAGCAACTTTCATTTATATAATAGTCGTCCATTCCCGGCTTCACTCGGCATTCTCCGTGTTGGTCAGTCGAAACGTGATGGAACGAATGACTACGTAAATAGGAATACGCAACTGCATCACGACGGTAACGTTTTTCTGCGGAAAGTTTTTACAGAACATTTTTTTGTGGAGCGTTTTTTGCGGGGCGTTTTGGCGGAGCGTTTTCTGCGTCATTTTTCTCTTACGCGTGACGTGCCATCAGACATATATCCATGTCAAAAAGTAGTGTCCCATGATTGGCACTTTGCCTTGCGCCACATCATCATCGAATCACCCGGTAGACAGTTTCTTCGTGCAACGGCCAGAAAAGAGTCGTAAATGCGCACACGCTGTAAAGCAGTTCGGCGTCAGCGCCGAGACCAAACACGGATAACGTGTCCGACGAATTTCAACGCACGTTTTAAAATTTTCCCGAACGTGAGAAACAATAAAGATGCTGCATCTATTCGTACAGCGACGGTTCGCCATTTTTGTCGAAATAAAATTTATTATTAACGCATTTTACAAAGAGATAATAAAATGTCTGCGAACGCATTTGGAGGAGAAGAAAATCTGTGAAATCACGTTCAACTCGACGAGCGAACGGCGGGCGTGGACACGCCTTCGGAGCTTCGGGAAAAGAAGATGAGTTTAAATTGTTTTCTAAGTTTCATCATTTGCGCGGGTTTATTACCCCGTGTCCGTCGTTTATACACACATATTTTATAAAACCCCACCGACGGTTCTAAAAGCCGGGAGTGGATATACCTAAGAGGTGTAGTACAAGTAACACCGGCAACCTCCAAGAACTCCTACACACCACTGAGTTCGGTATTATCCGTCATAAACCTCACCTTTTGAGGTTGCACTAGAATCATGCTTCAACATAATGTTATATTTACGATTATTGATGCGCTGGGTAATTCGTAACACATTTCAGATTTATGATCGGTAAATATAGGAAGCCGGTCGCTCGTAAAACCGTACGAGAAAATATTATCATTCTTTCATTCTCTGTCTCCTATATATAAATGTAACTTATACCTTCCATACTAATGAATTTCTGCTCTTGACAGGAAAGGTTAACGGTTAACTAATTCTTGAATATAATGAAATAATATCGACCAATACAACGCGGGCATATATTTTTTAAAACCTAGTCGATCCGAAAATATTATTTACTATAACTCGTTAATCCGCTTGTATAAATACTAGTGAATTTTTCGATCTTTAGGCAGGCGCGTTTTAGTATTCAGATATTCCAAACTTTGCAACGAAACTCTCAGATTGTGGTTATCTGATAACAGCAGAAACATATCCGTATAACGTGCTTAAAGAAGTAATTTTTGGAATGTGAAATATTCGAAAGAACGGTTTCCGTAGAGCTGTTTTAAAACCTGCCGCTCGTTTTTCCGAAGTACCAGATAAATTTTTAAACATTTACTTACGAAGGTACCTGTGTATATGTTATTCAAAGGTGTGAAAACTTCCTTGTTTTACAAGATACAGATATCTCTCATCTTATTGTGCCCTGTGTACTACATGAACTTGTTTCTTGTTTTCTTTTATTTTTTCTAACATTGTAAATAATAATTTGTTTGCCACGATGTCTTTATCAAATGTAAAATATTTACTGTGTGAACGATAAACAAATTTGTTATCTAGTTTCTTCCATTATTCGGCAACAGATTGTAAGTTTAGCTAAACCGAATGCGTGGAATTCTAACCTAGTTATGGCATCGAAACAAATTTGTTTTTGTTGTCTGACAAAATACACCCAAGATTTGTTCTCGGATAGGAAGTATAACTGGGTAATTCTCCCAATAACTCGTAATTTTAAGGTTTTTTTAAAGCATTTTTGAATTTATTTTTTGATGGATTTTTTTTTTCATGGAACGTGTAATGTATACATGCGTACCTTAAGGCATGTCTGCGTTTTAAAAATCTACCACCCCCTAGTTGGGGCAGGGGGATACGATTTGTAAGCAACGAAGGAATTTTTGTAGATGACAAAGGAATTTTTGAAGACGGCGAATACAGGAATGTTCCACCTTTATTTTCTTTTACCTAGATACAATGAACATCAAGCATCAACATGGCCGTGTGTCTGAGGATTGCCTGATTGATCGATTACAAAACGTTGATGAAGATGAATATATTCGTTCCTTGTTTATTACAGTCCCTTTCGGCGTTTGTTTAAGCTTTGCTCGGATTAGGGCTGTCAAAAATCGAAAATTTTTCGGGTTCGTTACCCTGCCCCCCCCCCAAATTTGATTTTAGACCCGATTTTGGGTTAGGAGAAATGTACCCAAATGTACCGCCATTATTACAAAATGTACCTCCTCCCCTTGCGAAGGGGGAACTAAAGTACTTTGGTGGGGTCAGGGTAACGGGAGCCCCCCAATTTGTCTGATTTTGTCAAATTTGGTTCGAATGAAATGTACCCGAAATGTACCACCAATTATCTGAAATGTACCCCCTTTATAGCCGCGGGGGGAGGATTCAAGTAGGTGGGGCTGTGGTAACGTTAGCCCCTCCATTCGTTCCACCTTCACCGAATTTGTTCAGAATGAAATGTACCCGAAATGTACCGAAATGTACCATCAATTATATAAAATTTACCCCCTCCCTTCCCATGTAATGACCAAAAGTATAAGTGGGCCGAAATGAATTAGAGCTCCCAACTTAGCTGATTTCGTCATATTTGGTTCGAATGAAATGTACCCTAAATGTACCGAAATGTACCACCAATTATCTGAAATGTACCTCCCTTATCGCCGCAGGGGGGACGATTGAATATGGTGTGGCTGTGGTAACGTTAGCCCCTCTCCAATTTGTTCCAATTTCACCTAATTTGTGCAGAATGAAATGTACCCGAAATGTACCCAAATGTACCACCAATTATATGAAGTACACCCCTTCATCGCCGCAGGGGGAAGGATTAAATTTGGTGGGGCTATGGTAACGTCAACTCCCCCCCCCACCCATATTTGTTCCAATGCTAAAAAGCGTATTTGAGAAATACATACACTTCAGTAAAAAGTTAGATGTTTGTAAATAATTGTCAATCCAACTGTTGTTCCTTGAGAGTTACAGAACCATTTCAGGATTTATTTTAATAGTACCCGATCTAAACAATGGGATTATATATTTCACACAGTTTTCCGTAAACAGTAAAACCGCACGAGAAACGGGAAACAGATAGCAAATTTTACAGCTGCTTACAGAATTTAGGCGTTCATTCGTTTACAACAAGATGATTACTGAATCAGAAGCAATTGATCGGCAAAACTCGGAAATATCTCAACTGAGTGCAACGAGTGATAAGGTCATGCGGTACTTTCTCTTGAGTAATAGAGTGTCGGTTTTAGTAGTGGTCTCCGAAATATAAACTCATCCAACGTGAACATTCATTCATACGGGACTTATTTCGTACAAAATGCAGATAAGTAGGTATACTTACATCACATTCAAATGAAGTACCCAAATAATTATATTCCGAACCAAATTTGACGAAATAGGCAAAGTTGGAGGCTCTAATTCATTTCGGCCCCCTTATACTTTTGACCATTACATGGGAAGGGAAGGGAGGGGGTACATTTCAAATAATTGGTGGTACATTTCTGTACATTTCGGGTACATTTCATTTGAACCAAATTTGACGAAATCAGTTAAGTTGGAAGCTCGAATTTATTTCGGCCCCCTCATACATTTGGTCATTACATGGGAAGGGAGGCGGTACATTTTATATAATTCATGGTACATTTAGGTACATTTCGGGTACATTTCATTCTGCACAAATTTGGTGAAAGTGTACAAATGGGGAGGGGGGGCTAAGGTTACCATACTCCACCAAATTTAATCCTTCCCCTTGCGGCGATAAAGGGGGTACATTTCAGATAATTGGTGGTACATTTCGGTACATTTCGGGTACATTCCATTCGAACCAAATTTGACGAAATCAGCTAAGTTGGGAGCTCTAATTCATTTCGGCCCACTTATACTTTTGGTCATTACATGGGAAGGGAGGGGTACATTTTATATAATTGATGGTACATTTCGGTACATTTCATTCTGAACAAATTCGGTGAAGGTGGAACGAATGGGAGGGCTAACGTTAGCACAGCCCCACCATATTAAATCCTCCCCCCTGCGGCGATGAAGGGGGTACATTTCAGATAATTGGTGGTACATTTCGGTACATTTCGGGTACATTTCATTCGAACCAAATTTGACGAAATCAGACAAATTGGGGGGCTCCCATTACCCTGGCCCCACCAAAGTACTTTTGTCCCCCCTTTGCAAGGGAAGGAGGTACATTTTGTAATATTAGCGGTACATTTGGGTACATTTCGGATACATTTCCCCTAACCCAAGATCGGGTCTAAATTCAAATTTGGGGGGCCAGGGTAATGGACCTAAAGTTTTCTCATCGATTTAAATTGATTTGCTATCCGCCTTTATCGATTTAAATCGATAATTCAATAAGTTTTCAAGCTACGTTTTACAGAGTCCTCATTTCTCTTGATTGAAGCCTGTAGTCTGCACTCTTACAGCCTGGTTATCCGGTATTGTGAACAGGAGTCAAATAATATACTTACACGAAAATGGGAAATCAGAGTTGAAATGCTGAAACTGAACTCAGAGGCGAAACCTGACTTTCCGCTTGGGGGGGGGGGGGTAGAGATGGAAAGTTTTCCGACAAATAGGTATTTTCTTTTAAGTAAAAATTTGGAGACAAAATTTTCTAAAAATTTGAGAATTCGCCGATTTTTGAATCAAAATATTTTTTAATTGAAAAAATTAATAATAATAATAAACAAACAAACGTTCTTAGAAAATGAAAAATTTAAATAAACAGTTTTAAAATTTGCTGACTGCCTAATTATTGGGGGTGTTTCACCCCCACCCCGTAGTTTCGTCCACGCAAATGCAGATTGGAACCTTATCCCCCAAGTACTCACATTTGCGCACATGAGCATACCCTATTCTAGGAGGATAAGGTGGAAAGATGTTAGGAATACTTGAGAGGAACACACAACTTCCTTTACACATCTTTTTTACCGACTTTTCGGAGAAAAGGGAGGTATTACACTCGTCACAGTTGTGAAGATGGGGATGGGGCAATGTTTTTTTTTGCGTTTCAGAGTGTTTAGAACACGACTGTAACAGTGGCTGAATTTCATGTTTCCTTACTTTTGTTCCAGACCAAATTTCCCTCCTATCGGGCCGTACAGCGTTAGTATCGACTACTCTTATCAGCGAACAAAAGGTGAAGTGTTTGACACATGTAGCAAAATTTTGGAATCTCGGATGTACGGTCCGAATATTTGCCAAGACCAAAGACCGTAAATTAAACGATAGAACATTTGCTATCGGATTCAGTTTGTGACATTGGAAGATGAGTATTTTGCTTTTCAACTTTTAGCTTTTAATAAAAAAATGTTCAACATTCTCAAATTTCAGGCTCTGGATCAAACAGAGAATCTAATAACAACAGATTTCGGGCTGCTCAATGCGGTGGCGCGCTGTAGTCGTTTACGAACGATTGAGTGAGTGAGTGATCACTGACTCATTGAGTGAGTGACGAAGTGAGGAAGTGAATGAATAACTGAATTAGAGAATGAATGAGTGACTGAGTGAGTGAGCGAATCACTGAATCACTGAGCGAGTGACTGAGTAACTGAGTGAATAACTCAATGAGTAAGCGAGTGACTGAGCGAGTGAGTGAATCACTGAGGCACTGAGTAAGTGATAGAGTTACTGTCTGAATAACTGAATAAGTAAGCGAGTGACTGAGAGAATCACTAAATAAGTAAGCGATTGACAGAGTGAGAAAGTGAATGAATAACTGAGTAAGTGAGTGAATTACTAAATAAGTAAGCGAGTGACTGAGTAAATCACCGACTTATTGAGTGAGTTATGGAGTGAAGAAGTGAATAAATAACTAAATTATAGAACGAGTGAGTGAGTGAGTGAGTGAGTGAGTGAGTGAACCACTGAGTAAGTGAGTAACTTGGTGAATCACTAAATGAGTAATCGAGTGATTGAGTTAGTCACTGAGTAAGTGATTGGGTAACTGAGGGAATCACTAAATAAGTAAGCAATGACTTTGCGAGTTAGTGAATCACTGACTTATTGAGTGAGCGACGGAGTGAGGAAATGAGCGAATAACTAAGTGAGTGCGTGACTCACTGAGTCACTAAGTAAGTGAGTGAGTAACTTAGTGAATCACTAAATGAGTAAGCGAGCAACTGAGTAAGTTACTGAGTAAGTGATTGAGTGAGCGAGTAAATCACTGACTCAGTGAGTGACGAAAGATTATGAAAACGAAAGTGTTTATTGAAAAAAATGAAGAGGACAAAATTTATAGTACATAAAATTTTTTTTCTACTGAGACCATTTTCATTTCAATCTGATGAATATTTTATAAATACGTAGGGTTTCAATAGTTCCGGTTTTTCATGTGCCTGAAATTATAGAGGGCGACTCTTTCGCGCTGGCAGTCCGAATAGTCATTGAAATTTGAAATTCAACGTTTGCTACCGATTTTCAGATTTTCGAAATGTCTTCCACATTTCAGATTTGTTTCAACCTTTCAAATAACGTTCGGTACTCAGCTTGAAACCTTTTGCTTTTGACTGACTAATCTCTAACAGGGGTCCAGGGTACTCCATTTTCAGAAACGAAATTTGACTTTGAGTTTGGAAAGATGGAAAAGAACAATTTGCCGACAAGTATTTTTTGAAAACTAAAAACTCGCCGACAAAATGTTTAAAAAATTAAAAATTTGCCAATTTTTTAATCGAAATATTTTTTAATTGAAAAAGAAAATAAATAAAAATCCGAACTCTGAAACTCTGTGATTATTAATTATATTAATTCCATACCGAGAGCCGTTAGGAATTAAATGTCTCGTTAGTAAAATTAAAAAAAAAAAAAAAAAAAAAAAATGAAAATTTAAATGAAGGGTTTCAAAATTTGGGGGGGGGGTCACGGGAACAGTCTTAAAATTTGCCGACTGCCAAATTATTGGGGGTGTTTCAACCCCACACCCCATAGTTTCGCCCCTGACTGAATTTTTTTTCTTTTTTTTTTTTCTTATATATGTATTTTATTTATTGTTTCTAAATTACAATTCTGGCTGTACAGTATGACACTGAGAACCACTTTTTGCTTAGCAGCTTGTCGGTGTTTCTCAGGTCATTTACAATAATCATGTGTACTTAGTTTACTTCATTATTACAGCGGATAGACTAATTCAATTAATATATTTTTATTTATTTTTCATAATTTCATTTACATAGTCGATTGTTATTTGTATGCTGTTGCGATTTTCAAACCAGTTTTTGCTTATATTTTCAATTTTGTACTTATTTCTAATTTCTTTGAAAGCGGGACATGTCAAGAAGGTGTGATCTGGGGTGTCTGTTAAATTTTTTTTTGCAGTTTATGCAGGTGTCATCTTATGTGATTTTGATTTTTTTTTTAATATACGCCAAAGTTTCCGTGACCTGTTAGGAATTGTGTGAGGTAGAAGTTAGGTTTTAGTTCTTTATTTTTAAGTCTTTCTTCAATGTTTGGTATTAATTCATAAGTTCTTCTTCCTTTTTCGGAGGTGTTATATTCTTCTTGCCAGAGATTGATGTATTTAGCTTTAGTTTCATTTATTCTCTCTTTTTTCTGGGTTGGAGTGAGTTGGGATGTTCTTATTGTTTTGATTTCGTTACTTCTCAGTATTTGTAGATCAGTTGGTAATATTCCTGCAATCACGTTAGTGGCTGTGTAAGAGACTGTTCTGTATGCGGCTATGACTCCTAATAGTATTTTTCTTTGCTCTTTTTGGATTTTTTACTTATTTTTGGGTAGTAAATTTTGCAGCCATACTCTATTGTTGACCTGAAAAGTGCGGAGTATAGAATTTTCCTGTCTGTGTAAGAACAAATAACTGATAACAGAACTTACTTCACGCGGTCAGTCGGTCAGCCGTTTGATTTTTTTTTTGTCTTCTCACTTCTCTCTTTGAAAAGCAAGAGAACAGAACAGGGCTATTCTTCCGTGTTGACCACGAATAACCTAATGTGCGTTTTGATGCCAACTTTTCAGGAACACCACAAAACTTTTGAAGTTTTTCTAGAGCTACTACGTCATAAAATTACTATCGTCGATGGCCAGGTAATGCATCTTATTCCTTTCTATTAAAATTTGCACATGAGACATTTTGCTATTAAAGAATGGTAGGGGGAAATGCCCTATCTGCAGACGTGAAGTAGAGTAAAACAGAAAAGTCATACAAGGCGTTTTTGATTAACATAACTATGTAGTGCTCAGTTATTCATAGTGAAGTATCATGGATCAACACTAATACGCTGATACATGAGACATTTCTGCCAAACAGAATGGTGTACTTTTGTAACATGAGCTGCTTTCACGTAATACATAATGCATTCTTGTCTAATAAAACCCCGAAAGATAAGAAGATAGGCTTTTTTGTTGTATGTATTTTCTACATTTTTGGCATGTACTAGCGAACATAGGGTGTTTTCCCTTCACATTCTTGCGTAGAATCGTGTGCTCTATCATAATTCATCAAGAACTCAAATTCCCAAAATTTGCACATTGGTTGTTCTTGTTTAACACGGCAGTCTTGGATACTTGACACAATCAGTGGAATATGCTTTTTAATACAGGACACGTAAGACAATTTTTCCGGTTCTTTATTTCAATTTTCAGTGTTATGCCTGAAGGAAAATCGATTAAATCGATAACTCGAGGATCCTTACCGATTCGATTTTTCGACAACCCTAACTTGGATACGATGAAGGAAAAAAGTATTGTGGGCGACGAAGGAAAAAATCTTGTAAACGGCGAAGGAAAAAAATCTTGTAGACGATGAAGGAAAATTTTGTGTATAAATTGATTGTAGGCAACCAGCAGTGCGAAAAAATTTAATACTGAGCACGTTGGTATATTCTACAGTGTTGGCTTTCTACAAATACGCAGTTATTTAATACTTGTGATAATTGCTTCACAGTTTATTAGTGTAGTCTACAAAGGAAAATTTAGAGTATGGAAAGTTGATTTTCAGTTAAAAAGTATTATGCATAATAGTAAAAAAAATTTATTCTTTCTGCGCCACTTGGTTTTTCTTTATGCCAACCTCAATTTTTCCAACTCTTAATAAAAAAAAAAATTCACTAAATTTTCGAATTGATAATCCAACCATTTTTTAAAACAAATATTAATCATTTTCATCTTATTTTTCATCTCCCTCATTTCAAAAATTTTCAAACTTTTGTATCCTCTTCCATGAATTTTCTACATTTTTGAAATTTTTTCCCAACCTCCAATACAATTACATATGGAAAAATCAAAATTTTCTGGCCATTTTTTCATCCGTTTTAAATCAACATACAATGCACAAGCGCAAGTTAATTTATAATCATTTTCACAACGTGCAGCTCGATTCACGAGCGTAACCAATTCTTCTAATTCTTTTCGAATATTAGGAAGATTATTCATTATTAATTATTTTCGACAATATACTTTGGATATAATTCACAAACCCAGTACTAGCTCAAGATAGAGGAGAGTGGGAGAGGGTGAGATACACCTTTGCCCTTAAAGGGCCGGGGGCACTTACAGCGTGTCGAAAATTCATTATTTTCGACTCGACACAGTCGAAATTTATGATAATAATAATAGTAATATTAATAATTTAATACAACTCTAATATGATTCAACTCTAATATGATTCAACTATTAATTAATTGTAATTAATCAACTGTGATTAATTAGCCATTCAACGCTCTGCTCAAACTCGGCTGGCCCCTACCTGTTAGGATAGCCCCCGCCTGTGACGATAATTTGGACGCATTTGAGTGAGCGGCTCGCCCCCCGTTGTGGGTTTCGGCCCCCTCATTGGTCCACGTACTACTATGAAGCATATCTCCATTGGTCCACGTGTGACCATGTATGTACACGACGGAACCCAGTGGGGTCAGACGATTTTATTATTTACTACCGGTTATATTTACGTTTCTTTTGAGAAGTCGCATTTTCCTAGGGTCGTCGTTCGTTTTGTGTGTTCTACAAGCCTTGTGTCACTATCCGGTGGTGGTGCACTTGGTAAATTGAATTCTACAGGAATTTACGTTTCCTCTCTTGGTGTCTACTACAGGCCTCGTGTTACCACCCTGTGGTGGTGCACTTGGTAAAGCCCTACAAATTCTACAGCAATTCTACGATCCTCGCTCACTTAGAATTTCTATCAGAGCAGTTGGTAGTCGCATTGATGTACCTCGATGGTACTCGTCTCCACCCCCCTTGGACTTGAGGATGTTAGCTTGTGCTGGCATGTCAATCCAAGTGTACAGGGTGGTCGTATTATTTGTACCCCGGTGGTACTCGTTTCTTACTTGGAGTCGATGGTGCTAGCCATGCTCACACATTGATCCAAGGTGTTATAAAATTGTCTTGACATCTTATGACTGACGGTATCTTGTTTCTACTTGTGCCGTTAGGTAAACCAGCAGAATAAGTCGGCGAAGAAGAGGACCGGAAGACATTCATTCAAACCTTATAATTTGTTTCGTGAAGAATAAAGTTATTTTTTGTTTCTACCAACTTAGTTATTTCTATAGTGTGTTTGTCAGTTGTGCTCGTGACTACTTTTCTCCCTGCACCAAGCAGGTGGGAATTCAACTTCAAACTACAAGCTTCCACTGCAAGTTCAACTTTCATAATTAATCTCATCGTGATTAATTTCAACTATTTAATGATTAATCTACCCCTGATTTATTACAACTTTAATTAAGGTGAAATAATTTAATCATAACTGTCATAATTTGGTAATTATGAAATATTAGTTATGATTGTTACTCTGCTTCTCCGAATTTATTTCACACAGCGTAACAATATTGCTGTAAAGTTCGTTTCTGCAATGAAAAGGTTTTGAATTGAGCTGAACTGAACCTGATGATAATGATATCGTCACGCTACGACTCACTGTTCGGTTGCGGGCAGTGGGCATTTTTATTCGTGTCAACAATCGATGTCAAATGATTAAGTTAATGCCCTCGGGCAATTCTTAGATAAATAATAATAATAAAATAAAATAAAAAAATGGTTAAATAAAATAAATAAATAAGAAAATGTTGCCGGCTATTACTGCCCTTAGGAATAAAATTGAAAATTGTAGAAATTCTTCTTAGTAATAAAAAATGTTATTTTTTTAACTTTTTGGCGGCGGGGCGGGGGTGGTGGAAACTAGAAAGGGTGGTAAGGAAAAGGAAAATGAGAAAAGTGATAATCGTGATGAAGAATCTTATTTTTTCAAGTTTCTCCCCCCCCCCCGAGAAGAAGTGGAAGGGGGTACTGCCCAGCGATTGTTACAGTAGTGGTCAGTAAAACTGATTCTCCAGGTGACCTGTCTGGTCTCATTCCGCGTTTTTGCCAGTCCCAAATAAAGTTCAGACGCCGTTGTACCGACAGTGAAAAAATAATGAAAATTATTACTAGGCCATCCCGGCCACATCGGATATCCCTCAGCCACGAATAATTTTGATTCACCCCTCCCTAATGTTCAGTTATCAGAATCCAATATTACTGGCGGCATAGCTTAATATTCGAGGTCTAAAACGATCTTTATTATTCTGTTGGCCGAGTATGGCCACACCTGAAGAGCTTTCTGGTATACAAAAGCAGCTTAAAGAGCTCAGTCTGTTAAGGATAAGAACCAACAACTGAAGAGAAAACTCGGCATCCGCCAATTTCTCCAGTCACCATCCACGAATCGCGACTCCCCGATGGAAACAGTTTCCGACGCATCTCCAAATCAACCCGTTCAAAGCGTCAGAAAACCTCCCCCCTTCTACATTAGGGGCGTGAAATCCATCGCCAACTTAAACAAGCTGATTAAGTCAGCCAATATCATTTCACACGAAATGAAAGCGATGTCCAACGGTGAGTTAAAACTTACACTTACTAACTCTGATGACTGTCGTAAAAATTGTTCTATCTGAAGTGAGACGAGTTATCCCAAATGATAAAGGACTTGAATTACTTTGGGGAAAAAGCGGGTCTATCGATGAATAAAAACAAAACGAAAATAATTAGCAATTGGAAAGAAACAAGGGGTACAAAAATAAACGGTATCCAAATAGTTGAGGAAACAACATACTTGGGACAAATAGTATCTTTTGACGAGCAAATGACTAAAGAAATTGAATCAAGAATTACAAAAACCTGGGCGAAGTACTGGTCATTGGAGAAGGTGTTCAAAGGCCCATTCAAAATTACCCAAAAAAGTGAAATTTTCAATAAATGTGTCCTCCCAACTCTAACATATGGATGTCAAACATGATCTTTAAATAAAAAAATCATAAACAAAATAAAAACTACCCAAAATATTGAAAGATCAATACTAGGAATAAAAAAGAAAGACCATGTACCAATCATAGAAATCAAAGGTAAAATAAAAAACACAGAAGCAGTATCATATACAGGGTGTCCCAGCATAGATTACGAATATTTCAACAGTTTGTAGAACTCATTGAGACAAAGAAAAAAAATTTTAATACCATTTTCTCGAATTAAAGGCGAGAAAGTTATGGGTACCTGAAAGTGTACTCGGGTATATCAGCTACAATTTTTGAGATAGAGTAAAATGTTATGAATGAAAATTGAACTACTTTCAATTTCCAACAAAAAAATTGAAGTAACATTCTTGCCTATTATTGAAATTAAAGGCGCTATACAACATTAAAGAATGACAAAAATTTGAAAATTCTCTTTTAATTTATGGGGAAGGGAGTAATCCAGGTCAGGTGGAGTGTTGAGGCAGGGGACGTCAACAAACCATCATTGATTGAATTTGGTTCAGTGTACCCGAAGTTATTACCGTTTGAAAATCGTTATTGTATTATGCAACTTGCTATGCGATATTTAAAACAAGTCTACAGCAGTGATCAAAATTCCAAAAAATGTTCAGATCGTCTGCTATTTACATTTTGACATAACTGGGCACGATAGGATATTGATAAAATAGCAGTTTCAATCATTTGTGGCTGACTTTTTTATGTCCGCAGCAAACTTGTTAATTTTTTCACGCATTTGCTCCGCTGTATCCAGTCGTTGTGCCATATAAATACGTCTTTTCATCACACCCCACAGAAAAAAGTCGAGGAGGTAAGGTCTGGTGATTTCGCCGGCCGCGCTTGCGGTCCCCCTCGACCAAATCACCGGTAAGGAGAATTTTTATCCTGATATTGACGTACAATTATGCCATAATGGGGGTCCAGAAACATCATGTTGGAAATATTATAATTCACCTTGATCAGCAAGTGGCACATCCTCCATCGCTTCCATAATTAGAGCAGGTAGTTGATTTTGCAAAAAATCTAGGTAGACTGCTGATGTTAAGTGATGCGGCATTTCGATTGGTCTAAGAAACTTGTTATTCACTGAGCCGCCTCGAATACGCACAGTGAATCTTCGCTGTGTCGAAGATACGGCTGTTTCAAATTGATTCTCTGAAGACCAGTAATGCTCATTGCGCCGATAAAAATTTCCCTCTCTTGTGAAAAGAGACTCATAAGTAAAAATTATGTTTCAAGTTAACTGTACTTTATTTTCCCCTATCCTGACGCAGGCCCATTTAGGGCATTTCCGGGACGGGGGTGCGGTGTCCCGGGCCAATTTGGCCAGCATGCATCGCCATACGCCCCACTATCATCGAACTGTACCATATTCTATAAATACCAATCACAGAGAGGGAAGAAGTTCTGCAGCTATGGATAGCCTGTAGGGGTAGAAGCCTTCATGGTTTAAAATTCTCTAAACTGTAGTTCGCCTGACGTTAAAATTCTTGAGCAATGGTTCGTATACTGATGTAGGGGGTCTTCAATGGCCTGTTGTATCACGGCTTCTTCAAGGTCGGCACACATTGTTGTTCTTCTTGGCTTCCATGTAATCCACTTTCTCGCCTTTGACGTGTAACGCAACCAGTTGTGCGTAGTCGATGCTATGCGTTGTAGATTGTCTTGTTTGTAGGAGGTTTCCCTTTGCGATTACTTTATCTTTCTCTATAATATTGCGCTGTTCGGCCAGCACTCGAGTTTGCCCTGCCATATTGCAGTATCATATCTGCATACTCTTGGATGGTGTATATAATGTATGTAGGACGCGTAGGTCCCGCTCCTTCCTGTTCAGCTATTGCGGAAAATAGTTCAAGAGATGAGAATGCAATGAGCCAAACCATAATTATTTTCCCCAGTGGTACTGAATTTCAAAAATTTTGCCTAGCAATTTGATAAATAAGTTCAAATGGTAATAACATTGGATACATTGGACCAAATTCAATCAATGATGATTTGTTGAAGTCCGCTAATTCAACACTCCATCTGACCTATATTACTCCCTCCCCCATAAATTGGGGGAGAATTTTCAATTTTTTGTCATTTATGATGTTGCACAGCGCCTTTAATTTCAATGATAAGCAAAGATGTTACTTTACTTTTTTTGTTGGAAATTAAAAGTAGTTCAAGTTTCATCTATAACATTTTACTCTCATCTCAAAAATTGTAACTGGAACATCCTGGTCCACTTTCAGGTACACTCAATTTCCTCCCATTTGAGAATTCGAGAAAAGGGTATTTATATTTTTTTCGTCTCGATAAGTTCTACACACTATTGAAAAATTCGTAATCTATGCTGGGACACCCGGTATTAGAAGACAAAAATGGGGTTGGGCAGGACACATAGCAAGACTTCGCGACGACCGATGGACCTACTGCACAGCTTTCTGGTTTACTCAATATTATATAAGGAAACAAGGAAAACAAAAGACCAAATGGGCAGATGAAATAACGACATTCTTAACAAATAAAAATTGGGAGGGCAATAGCCAGAAATCGAGAAGAATGGAACCGCCTACAGGAAACCTTTGCTCTTTATGGGCCAAGGAGAATATCTTTTGCGCGGGTCTTCACATTTTGAGATGTTTGTGTTTTCGAATTTACATGTACATAGTTTTTTAAGGCCTGTATAATAGCATAAGTCTGTATTCTCTAATAAAGGTAACTGTAACTGTAACTGTAACTTTGTTTAGACTGCTTATTTCTTTTAGTACTTGCCATATTTGCTTAGTATTGGTTCCCGCCTTTTCAAACTTAGTACTTTAGTATCTTTCTTTACTTGCCTTTATAATGTTTGTTACTATATTGCGGTATTTCTTGTACTGAGCCCAGCGTTTCGTCGTTTGTGTATTTCTTTGTTTGCAAGTGTAACTTGTCCCTTTTTTTTATCGCTTATATGATCCCAGCTGTTATCCATGGTTTAGAAATGGGTTTTATTTGGTTTATATAGCGTATTTTTTTCAATTTGAGTTTTCAGAATGTGCACGAATTTATTTCTTGCCACATTTACATCATCTTCATTTTCGATTTCTTCCCAATTTTGTATTTTTAAGTCCCTTCTTAAGTCCTCATACTGAATTTTTTTACACATTTTTTGTTTTTCATGTTTCTCTTTCTCGTTTTTCACATCTAAGGTCACCAGTACAGAGTCAATCAATCAAACCTTTTTATTTGGGTAGTACATGTTTGCAATGCGATGCGTAATTTGTAATTTTTTACATGTGTACATAGTGTTCTTCTACTTTATTAGTATGATATTTTTACGTTGCATTGAATGTACCCCCGGCCCGTAGTAGGCGAAACGTAGTAGGCGAAAGTGCTCCTCACCCTCTCCCATTCCTTGCGTTCTATTGCTATTCGGTGAAAGTAACTGTGTTTTAAAAACCTATCGACCTCGTCCCTCAACCTAATTTTTGGTTTCCCTTTTTTTCTTTCTTTGTGGCTTAAAGTCCAAAAAGTCGCTATGTATGCCCACCTGTCTTTATGGAGGCCCATCCCCATTTTTGATTTCTTATCGTTTGAAGAGTGTTCCTTATTTCTGGTAGTTTTTTTCTCATTTCTTTTATACTGATGCGGTCTTTTATTTTTATACCTAACGTGGAACTCATCATGGAGTTTTGTGTAGTTTCTATTTTATTTTCTAATTTCTTGTTGAGTGCCCAGGATGAGGAGCCATATGTCAGAACTGGGGCGACGCACATGTTGAATATTTCACTTTTGTGGGCGTTTTTGAAGTTACCTTTAAAAATTTTTTTCAGTGACCAGAATTTTTTCCATGCCAATGTAATTCTTCTGTTTATTTCTTTTTCTGTTTTATTTTCCTAAGCAATTTGTTGTCCTAAGTATATTATTATGTCCGAAACTTGTTCTAGTTCTTTGTTTTCAATCTTAATTTTGAGGGGGGGGGGGGTTGGTTTCTGTTGATAAAATTTTGGATTTTTCGAAGTTGATTGTTAAGCCTGCCTTTTTCCCCTCTTTGTTAAGCTCTTGAATCATTTCCACTAACTCGTTCCAAGAATCAGATATTATGGCAATGTCATCCGCAAATCTGAGATTGGATATTTTTTTGCCGTTCATCATCAAACCTTTCTCTTCCCAATTCAGCTCTCTGAAGATTTCTTCTAAGGCTGCAATGAATAGAAGGGGGGAAAGGGGGTCGCCTTGGCGTACTCCTCTGTTTATTTGAAAGTATTCTCCTGTTACGTCTGTGACGATACGGCTCTCTGGACCTGAGTACATATCCTGTACAATTTTCGTTAGTTGTTTCGGGACACCTTGTGAATACAAAGTTTATAGGATGTATGGGTGTTCTAGTGAGTCGAAAGCTTTATCATAGTCAATGAATGCAATATGCACGTTTTCAGAATATTCTTGGGATTTTTCAATAATTTGGTTTATAGTGTGGAGATGGTCCAACGTCGAGTAGTTTTTTCTGAATCCTGCTTGGTCTGGAGTTTGGTGGGGTTCCAAAAAATTTCCAAGTCTCATTTCAATTAGTTTAGAATAAATTTTTGAGATTGTTGGGGAAAGGCTTATGGGTCTGTAGTTTCCAATTTGGTGTCTATTTCCTTTTTTAAAAAGAAGAATAATATCAGATAGTTTCCAGCTTTTAGGGATTATGCCAGTTACCAAAATTTTGTTGAAAAGTAGAGTTAATGATTTTATCATCTCCTCTCCTCCATGAATTATGTGTTCGTTTTTGATGCCGTCACTACCCGGAGCTTTGTTTTTTTTTTCAGGTTTTTCACTACGTGTCTTATCTCTGATGCCAGAAAGGGTGGTTCTAATTCACTGTCCTTACTCCATAGGCTGGTTTGAGATATTGCTTTTTCCGTTAATTCCGAAGAGTAGAGGTTTTTATAAAAATCAGTGGCTATTTTATTCATTTCTCTCCGATCATAGACTTTGGTGCCAGTTTTATCCATGAGGTGTGTGGTTAATTGAGTCCCTAATGATAAATTGCGGTTAAGTTTTTTCATGTATTTTGCATTATCCAGGGTTTCATTAATCAGGCTCGATTTCCAGTGCTCTTCTTTTTCCTTTTGAATATTTTTTATTTTTTTCGAAACCATGTTTAATTCCACCTTGTCTTTCGCGCTTTTGTTTTTCTGACTTTCAATTTTTCTTCTTACCTTCCAAAGGTTGTTCAAAATTTCTGCATGATTTTCCTTGATATCTTTTTGATTTTGATTTTCATAGTTATTTCTAAGTGTTTTTGAGCTTTCCAGTATAGCATCACAGAGAGCTGCGTAGTACTCATCTACATTTTGTAGGTTCGTCCTTGTTGGTTTTTCTAAAGCCTTAGGGATATTTTTTGTAGCTCTCTGAGTTGCTTATATCTGGAGTTTTTTTCTTGGTTTTTTTATAGTACGATATTGTTTTTGATAATCTTAAAGTGGTCTGTATGAGTCTATGATCAGAGACAAATTTGAATTTATTTGATACTTCAAAATCTGTAATATTTTTGTTTTTACTAGGTGTTAAGACGAAGTCGATTTGGTTTTTGTATTCCCGATTCGGGCTGATCCAGGTCCATCTTCTTTTCTTTTTAAAGAAGCCATTTATTATTTTCAGGTCTAATTCCTGGCAAAATTTAATTAATTTTTCGCCTCCTATATGTGTCATTCTCAATTAATTGTCCGATTGCTGTCCAACCTGAATAACTACCCCGGTTTTTGTTCTTTTTACATAATTCAAAGTGAGAGCGAGTAGGTAATTTCTTTTGAAAGAAAATCCTGAAATTTTCACAACCAAATAATACCTCCTTCTCCCCGGAAAAATCGATAAAACATCCGTTTTCTCATTCCCGTGGCCACCTTATTTTTGACACTCCCACGGAAATGAGAAACAATCATGAAAATAAAGTTATTAATGACGAACATGATTTCTTCAGGATATATTATGGCGCCAAAGAAAGGTCTGGCACGAGAGGAAGTCTTAAGAAGAAAGAGAGAGGCTGAAAAAAGGCGACGAGATCGAATTCGGGAGGACCCCATCCTAAAGAAGGCTCAACAAGAGAAGGAACATGCTCGATATTTGAAGAAACTCGAAAAAGGTATTGTCGTACCAGCAAAAGATTTGACTTCACGTGACCATAGAATAAAGAAGAAAAAATGGAGGGTGAGTTCGAAGAAACACTACCGTAAAATTAAGCAGGAGAAATGTGAGTTACCGCCGCGTCAACAGCATCTCCAGAGTTTAGGAAGAAAAAAGAGGATGAATAGCGAAATGTCGAAAAAAAAATGTTAAATTGAATAAGAAAATCAAAGTTTTGAAAAGGAAAGTGGATAAGTTACGGAAGAGAGAAGAACGTGGGAAGAAGAAAATTTCTGAAGATTCGGCAAATTACTACCTCTCACCTGGGACACGAACTCGAAACATATTGATACGGGGAGACCAGAAACTGATAGCTCGAAAAGTACTTTTTGCAGAAACAGTTCACGATAATCTTAAAGACGGCTATAAAGAGCTGAGGAGAGAGTACGACAAACGAATAGTGAAGCGTTTACTGACGAAGAACGCAAAACTACTCCGCAAATATCGACTCATTGGTGAGTTGAGTGTCATTTCTCCCAAGATGTTTTCGAGGTCCAGATTATTAAGGATGACTTTGAATAAACGTATTCGACAAGTTAACGAATCAATGCGCACTAATTTGAGACAATTTTTCGAAAGAGATGATGTTTCTCGTATGTGTCCAGGCAAGAGAGATTTCAGAACGGTGAAAAAAGTTAGGAAACAGATGCGAATTTTGTTAGAACCCATGAAAGATCTGTACACCAAGTTTTGTGAGTCGAGTTTATTTCAAATATCATACAGTACGTTCTGCAGATCAAGACCGTTCTGGGTAATTCCACCTCGTGTTAGAGATAGAGACACCTGTGCTTGCAAAATTCATGCCAATATAGAATATCTAATGACCGCATTACACAAAGTTGGTGTGGTGGAGAAAGCTACTGCAAAAGATATGTCGGCGTTTTTGTGCTGTGACGTGAATAGTGTTGCATGTTTACAAAAAAAGTGTGCGGCTTGCCAAGATGCACAGATCCCTTATTTGGAGTATAATGAAGACGAACCACTCACTTATGAACAATGGGTATCTGAGAAAGAGGATGTTCTAGTTCGAAATATTAAGAAAACTGTGATGCGTACTGTGAAGAAAGAAATACAATCTACTCTTGTAAACGTTGTGACTCAATTTGAAATCAAATTTCCGATCTACATGCACCATCAAGGAGTAGTTATTCACCAATTTCGAGCTGTCGATGGGCTGAAAAAAAACACTGAAGGATATTGAAGCAATTATTCACTGTGACTTCAGTGAGAACTACGCGGGTAAATATTCTAAAGAGATTCAAAGTTACCATTTCGGTGGAAATCGACGACAATTTACAATACACACAGTCATGGTGTACTATCGAAAAGATAGCTACTCTGAGGTGCGTTCGAAAGCTATTTGCACTTTATCAGAGTGTAATGAGCACAGCGCCGTTTCAGCATGGGCCCATCTTCAGCCAGTTTTCAAATTTATCAGGGAAGAATGTCCAAGAATCGAAACTATTCACTTCGTTAGCGATGCTCCAAGTACACAATACCGAAATAGAACACTCTTCTATTTATTTACCAACTCTTTGAAGCACCTTTTTCCATCTATGAAATCCGCCATATGGAATTATAGTGCACCTGGCCATGGGAAGGGAGCAGTCGACGGACTGGGTGGTACTTTAAAAAGGAAGGCTGATGAAATGGTTGCATTTGGCGTGGATATAGCAAATTTCAACGATTTTGTTGCTACTCTCAATGCCAAAATTAGAAACATCGAACTACACGTTATTGAGGAAAGCGAAATTGGTGCCATAAGGGATATCTTGCCTCGACCTGTGGACTTGCCGAATTTTCAAGGTACTATGAAAGTGTACCAACTAGTTTACTCGGATAACTTCCCAAATACGCTAACGATGAAGTATCTGAGTTGTCTAAAATGTTTGGACTGTGAGAAATTCAAAATGGGAAGTCTCACTTATTCAAACGTTGCCGGTGGAGAAACGGTCGAGGCAGAGACAGACCTACCGGCAGAATGTTTGGAGGTTCAAATTCTACCTATTGAAGAAAGCCAATCAGAATATCGTTTCGAAGAAATTGAATCTCAAAAATCACGTGGTTCAATAGATGATGCTGTCTGTACTTGTACCTAACACATACCTGCTCGTGAAATTTGACTCGGCTGAGAAGAAGAAAAAGAGGAAGAGTTATCGATATGTATGCTGCATACGAGATTTTAATGAAGCAACCATAAGAGTACAGGGTTTACGAAGTTTTGGCGAGAAAAACAAATTCATGTTGTGTGTGAATGACATTTGTTACATTAATAAAGATGATATTATTTCTATTCTCCCGAAACCAAATTTTGAAATTGTGAAACGAAAAGAGGTTTTTGTATTCCCATATTTTATCGACGTGCTCGAAAAATGATTTTAATTATTCTGTGATTGCATATTCTAAGTCTTTAATGTAGGACTCGCAACTTTCAAAGTTGAACGTCAACCTGTTTTCTTATCTTATTTTAAGCCCTAAATTTAAAAATAATAATACGTCTGATCAAATCGTAATAATTATTACTTTCATGGTCCATTTTGTTATATTTTTGAAGTTTTTCCTGCGCTACGTGAAGAAATCGTAAAAGCACTAACCTATAGTTACTTTTTTCAATTTTTTTATAATTCTGAAGTTTTTCTACATCATGTACCTACTCAGTTACGAATATTTCCTCACTGAAGCATTAATAGGTACTAATAAATTTTGTCAGAAAGTGTGTTTTCTCATTTCCGTGGATCACTTCTCATTCCCGTGTCAAAGCTTTTTTGAAAAACTCTATATCTCGCAAACGAAAAATTTCTATGATTTGATAACCTGGCTATGTATTTGTATATAGGTAAAGATCATTTCTCCCCCAAAAAAACGCAAAAAACCGCAATAAAAAAAATGGCGAAATTGAATATTGAAATCGGACAATTAATTGAGAATGACCCATATTACGTTTTCCGTAATTAAATTTTCCTAGTAGATATTCTTCTTCAGGTTTACTTTTCCCTATCTGACTGTTAAAGTCGCCAAGAATTATTAATTTTGTCTTTTTTTTGCTGTTTAGATTTATTTCTTGGTACGTTTCACCTAAAAGTTCATAAAATTTTTCCACTTCCTCTTTTGATGAAACTGATGTTGGAGCATAAACCTGGATCAGACATAAGATGTTGTTATTGTTGTAGCATCGTATTATTAAACGCACAGCCCGATAAGGAACCGGTATTCCTTATCGGGCTAGAAAAGTAATGTACCTATCGTACCAGACTAGCTGGCTATTATTAAGGAGTATGTAATGTGCATGTTAGAATACACGCATCAGAACTGTTTCTCGCTTTTTGTTTAATAAACATGGTGGCAGCGCAAATTTGGTTTTTCGCCTCAGTGAAAACGTTTAAAACAGTCTCTTAAAATGGATTTCTTTTCATGTTGATGTTTTCACAATTCTCTTCATGAATTAGTTGAAAGTTTGAGCTCGCCACTTTACTGTATTTCAGCGAAAGTCACTTTAAACCAAGTTCGTCGCGTTTCTATCAAATCAATCTGATTTGAAATTCCACGAGCGTCCCTGTATACAAGGTGTCCAAACCGGTGAGTACTACCGTTATGCCATTACATTGTGATCACGATTTCGTCTCCGCGATCTCAAATCAGTTCGGTCTCACAATCAGAACGTATACAAGTCCACAACTGTAAATACTCAAGTTTACTCCTCAGTTTTCGTCCATTATCAATATGCGGTCAGATCGTTATTGTCGACCGAGATCGTAGCGTTCATTTTCGCAACAGCATTCTGTTTCGACAAATTTGCGTTTCCTGTCCGATCACGCCAGTGAGCATTAAACCACTTCGGCGTCCATTTCTCGCACTTGTTTGCACCAATATGTGTGTGAAAACAATACACTACGATTCTCCTTCAAAAGGAGAGTGAAGATCAGGAGCATCGCCAGCGCCAACAACGAGACCCGCCAGATCCCGCCCACCCCTTCAGTTTCGAACCGAAGGAATGGCCTCTTGAGGAAAATTTCGAGAGGTACACAGCGCTAGCATCCCGGTGTCACACAGACGACAAACTATCGTTTGATTACGTCATGGTATCAACGCGAATAATATCTAAAGTCTTTCACCTTACTGCCAGCGAAGATAACCTTTACGGACAACCGAATAAATTCGATTCTACACTTCCTCACACCGCATCCACACGCATTTCGTTTTTTCCGAGACCCACCAGGTCGTGTCCGTGAAGAACATCACTCAATGGTACAAGCTCGCAGAACATCATTTGAGAAAATCGAGCGGGTCAAAAATCGTGATAAAAATCGTGATGAGGATAGTTGTTGGTATCGCCGATGCAGAGCTGAGCAAGAGGCTCCAACTTGTGTCAGGCTTAACACTCAACAAAGCAGTGGACATGGTTCGTACTTATGAAGATGTGGTTCATCAAAGCGAAGAACAACGACCTGGAACCAGTAACATTGATCGAGTCCAACGAAACCGCCGTTTTCAACAACGAGCCAACAACTGCAATCGCTGTGGAGGTAACCCACATTCTCGTGACTATTGCCCAGCCAGGGATGCCGAATGCAACAAGTGTCACCGTCGGGGGCATTATGCCCAGCAGTGCTTTGCTGGTAGCAGTCAAGACTCGTCATCATTGAGAACTCCAATGCAGTCATCGAGAAACAGATCCAGAAAGCAAAATCGTGGAGTACGCCAAGTTGATGCTAACACAGATTCGAGTTATAGTGACGAAGACAAGCCCTTTGATGTTGGTCGCGTCCAACGGATAGGCGCGGTCAGATCAGCCAAAGAAGATAAAGAGATGACCATCCACCTAGACTTAGCTGGAAACCGTAAACAATTCGAGATATGGACACAGGGGCACAAGAAGTGGTCGCCCCCCTGTCATATGAAAACCCAAACTATGATCTCCTCGAGCCAGATATTCGTCTCAGAGGACCGGGCAAGAAAAGGCTTGATATTCATGGAATGCAGATAATGCCAATCAGAGGTAATGGCAGAGAAACAATTGAGAAGGTGTATCTGGTTCACGACCAAGAAGAAGCTTTGCTCAGCTGGAAGGCAATCAAAGCCTTAAATCTTATCGAAGTCAAGCACATTAGTCGAGTGAAAGCGAGCATCGAACGATCTCCACTACCAGAGGATCAATTCAAGCACCTTTATCGTGGTTATGGCACCATGGAAGGAGATTATCGTATATCCCTAACAGCAGATGCCAAACCATTTGCCATCACAACACCTCGCCGTGTTCCTTTTGCGCTGTATCCAGAAACCAAGAGTAATCTTGAGAAAATGGAAACGAAGAAAGTCATTACTCGAGTCCCTGCAAATGTACCAACGGACTGGGTAGCACCTATGGTAGTTGTGCCCAAACTAGACGGTCGAGTGCGGATCTGCGTAGATTTTTCCAGATTAAATCAGTTTGTGAAACGCGAGCACTACAAGATTCCACCAGTTGAAGAAACGCTGGCCAAAATCACTGGTGCCATGTACGTTTCAAAACTTGATGCAGATTCAGGGTTTTTCCAAGTCCCTCTTGCAGAAGAATCAAGGTTGCTGACTACCTTTTTAACACCGTGGGGTAGGTTCTACTTTAACAAACTTCCTCAAGGAATCTCGAGTACACCTGAGGTTTTTCAAGCCAGAATGACCCGGATGCTTGAAGGACTACAGAATGTTGTATGTCATATGGATGACATCCTAGTCTGGGGTGATACTGTAGAAGAACATGACAAAAAATTACTGTCAGTCTTGGAACGTATCAACGACGCGGGGATGACGCTAAACCGGGATAAATGCATCTTCCGCACAAAGAAAGTCAAGTTTCTAGGTCATCAGATTGAAAATGGCAAAATTCTCGCTGATCCAGCAAAGATTGAAGCAATTGCCAACATGGAGCCGCCAAAGTCAAAAACAGAGCTTCAATCACTTCTTGGTTCAGTAAACTTTCTAGCTCGTCACATTCCTGACCGATCAACCCTACTTCAACCGCTATACAGTCTCCTGAAGGATGACTGCGAGTTTGTTTGGGAGTCAGCTCAACAAGTTGCCTTTCAGAAGTTGAAGGATATTCTGTCTCGAGCTCCAGTATTAGCCGTTTACGATCCAGTGAAGTCAACAACAGTCTCATGTGACGCCTCGTCTTATGGCATTGGCGCAGTTTTACTTCAGAAAGCAGATGATGGTAAAAATCTGCCAGTAGCTTTCGCATCTCGTACACTCGCGGATACAGAAAAACGTTATGCTCAAATCGAGAAAGAAGCGCTTGCAATTGCATGGGCGTGTACCAGATTTGATAGCTTCTTAATCGGACTGAAGTTTACAATCGAGACAGATCACAAGCCGTTATTGCCAATACTAACAACCAAGTTCCTAGACGAGCTAACACCAAGATTGCAGAGAATTCGAATGCGCCTTCAAAGGTTCGACTATGAAGTCATCCACACAGCCGGAAAAAATCTGTTCACCGCAGACCTTCTCTCAAGAAAACCCGTCTCGTCATCCACCAATGATGACAAAAGGTTCGAGGTTGAACTCCAAACAGTCGCCTTTAGGACAGTAAATGAGATCAAATGCTCTCAAACTCAGCTTGAGCGAATAAGAACAGCTCAAAAAGCCATTGATCTTGGCAGACAACTCTCCACATACATCAGCAACGGCTGGCCAAACCAGCGAGAAGATGTACCTGAGGAACTCATCTCCTACTGGAAACACCAAAGTTCACTCTCCACAGAAGACGACTTAATTCTATTCCAACATCGTCTATGGATCCCACCAGAACTACAACGGGAAATGCTGAAAAAGCTTCACGAAGGCCACTCAGGCGTAACTAAAACTCGAGCTCTTGCTCGAACTGCCATCTGGTGGCCCAATATTGACACTGATATCGAGAAGATCGTGTCAGATTGCGAGACATGTGCTGAAAAAAGACCAACTCGAACTGAGCCATTAATTCCATCAGCTTTACCCGCACGCCCTTGGGAGAAGTTAGGCGTTGACCTCCTTAAAGAAGGGGGGAAATGGTGGCTAGTTTTGATAGATTATTACTCAAAATTCATCGAGTTAGCACCAATTTCAAGGCTAGACTCCAAAACAATCATCATGAAGTTTGAAGCCATATTTGCTCGGTTTGGCATTCCGAAAATTATATTCACTGATAATGGCGCTCAGCTAATTTCGAGTGAAATGAAGTCATTTGCAGAGGAATACGACTTTACCATTGTCACTCGCAGTCCAGCTTACCCCCAGTCGAACGGGCTAGCTGAAGCAGCGGTGAAAATCGTGAAGAAGGTCTTAAACGCGCCAAACCCAACTGTGGCATTAATGCAGTATCGAGCTACACCAACAGCCGTGGGGTATAGTCCTGCACAACTACTCTTCAACCGACAGATTCGCACAAAGGTACCGTCGATCAACCTCGATAATTGTGTTATTAAACGATCAGATCTCGAAGCCCAAGATACCAGACGTCGTAACCAGATGAAGGAAAACTTTGATTGTGCCAAAGGGACCCGTCATGCCCGAGAATTAAGTCCAGGTAGAAAGGTCTATGTTGAGGACGCTAACAGGAAAGGCACCGTCATTCGAAAACGGCTAGAACCTCGTTCCTACGATGTCCAGCTGGAAAATGGCGCCAAACTGCGCCGAAATCGGAAGAGTCTTCGCCGCCTTCCCACTCGGTATTCGGACTGGCCAGACTTCCACGAGCCTCAGCCTCCACTGTTGAACCTTGCTCCTGCATCGACATCCTCGCCGTCATTGAGTCAGAGGGTTGCCACGCCAACGTCGAGTCCATCAAAGATTCCAAAGCCAAAGACACCGGCACCAGCCAGAAGATTGCCCGATCGTGCAGCCAAACGGGGAGTTACTTATGGACCCCCCGAACTCCCAGAGGTATTTCGTTAGAAGGGGAGATGTTGTAGCATCGTATTATTAAACGCACAGCCCGATAAGGAACCGGTATTCCTTATCGGGCTAGAAAAGTAATGTACCTATCGTACCAGACTAGCTGGCTATTATTAAGTAGTATGTAATGTGCATGTTGAGAATACACAGCATCAGAACTGTTTCTCGCTTTTTGTTTAATATAACAGTTATGAATTTCTATTTTCATTGTTCCTATTCTGTCAGATATCCCTTTTAGTTCTACAATGTTATTTTTTAATTTTGAGTTTATTAGAAAGCCTGCGCTCTGTTATTGCTGTTTGTATTATAATAGTTACTTGTACTCTTTTCAGGATTTTTGAGTCAATAAAGTGGTGATCAAGACAATGTTCGCCCCTGGTTGGGCTGTTTATGAGGGGAAATAGGCTCATTTCTGCCATTTGCATTAAGTACTTGTTTTACGTCTAGCCCATCCTTCAGGTTTATATTTATATCGCCTGTCCACAATGTAATGTTGCTTTGATTAAGTTCAAAATAAAAATTACTGTACAAAAAGAAGGGCGGCAGTAAAACCTAAATGCCCGAAACAAGGAGCCCCCTCGCGAGCTATTACCCAAGGGGTGTGTAACGTCACCAGTAACCGAGCTAGTGCACCATAATTCATCAAGTGGCGATCATCAGTAACTCCGATAACTGGCGGAGCGTCTTTATCGGTTCGCGCCGCTCGGTGCGGCCCGCCTTTCGTCGCTTTTCGCCGCACCATTTCGGCCACTTTTTCGCAAACCGCATTAACATGCGTAACGCCGTTATGTCGAGAATGGAAAACGCGAAAGAGGAGAGCACAAATAAAAATAAGCGACAAAGAATGAAAATTAAAAAAAAAAAAAAGAAGAAGAAGAAAAAATCGAAATTAAAAATTACAAACAGTCGAGAATTTGTTCAGGTAAGAGAAGAACCAATTAAAGAAACGCTAATAAAAACCGACACAAATCCGAAAGGTGGGTTGTGGCAGGTGATGTCTTCAGCCTCAGGACACAGCAGACCACACAGACCGCCACTACCACCCCGAGAATTACGTATCGCGTACGTACGCCGCGCAGATGCGGGGGTACCACTTTGATTAATATTTTGGGTACGCCCAAAAAATCCGCTGGTGTGAATACGGCTTCATTTCTTTCCCGAACGCGTTATAATTATCAGCGCCTATTATAGGGTGTTCACGAAATAAAAAGAGGAAAAAAAATCACACATCCGGGGTGGCTGTGAGTTATATATATATATATACGCGCTCGAGGGAGGTGCCATTAACTCGCCCGATGATAGCCTTCGAGGTGAGAAAATTGAGAAATTCCGAGCAATCGATCCGACAGAAGGGTTTTCTGATCGGAGATTTTAGCATGCGAAGAGCGCAGAGCGAAGGTCTACAATATTGTTCTTGGAAGATTTCGCTGTAGACAGCAGGTGAGAGGCTTTTTATCGTCTCCTGGGTCGTGTTTTCTGGCAGGGCAAAAAAGTCAGTTTGTCTTCGGTAATAGAGACTTGAAAATTATGGACGTTGTATCGATTTACGGTCATTGTATGGCAACAACTGCGGCGCGTGGTGTACCACTTCAATAAGCTGCGTATTTACGGCGTTAAGTATGCAATTCTATTAACGCCTAAATACTGAGATTATTTTTGCTCGTCAGTATAGTGCAGGAACCTACCCAAAATCTGTAAACAAAAACCATCTCGAACACGAAAACATAAAATCCTACAGATTAAGGTCTTCAAAGAACTCTTCGATTTCGAAACAACACAAGCCTCCATAAATCCCGGATGTAACTATCGAAAAATACCAATCAAAAATTGAATCGGTTAGAACTGAAAGGGGTCAAGTCCACTTTTGTAGTTTTTGCTTTTTTCACGGATTACGGAGTATTGAAGTATCGCGGATCTGCGTGGTGTGATTGAAATTTCGTGAAACAGTTGGGAAAGTGTTTTTTGGCAACATCGCTTTCTTTCATTTTTTTTTCTAATAAAATTTTTTCAAAAAATGGATTTTTCCAGAAATTGTTTGAAAATGGCGTATTTTAGTGTAAAAAATAGAAATAAATAAAAAAATCCTGCCCAGCTCTCTCTTTCTGCATTTTTATACCTGAAAAGTGCTATTTCCAAAAACGAAATCGCAATTTTCCCTGCGAAAAAATCGTTCAGAACCAAAAGGGGTTAAGTCCAAATACTTTGAGCCCCCCCCCCCAGCATCACCCTATCAAAATTTTATTTGACTGGACCGGACCTAAAGGTTGTCTCTTCTGATCCTCTACCACAACCCTGAATGACGTATTCCACGATTTTCAAATTTTCGAATGAAACAGTTTTTTTCGCTTCCTGAAAAGCGCGATTTTTGGACTTAACCCCATTTAGTTCCAACCAGTTCATTTATAACGGTGGTGGCGGGGTTGGTAGTAGCATTGGTAGGTTCTTTCCTGGAGGGAAGAAGGTAATGCAGTTGAAAATTTTACTCAACAGAGAAATAAAATTAAAACGAGTTTTCAGCTCTAAACATGGACTTGAGAAGCAAAAATGTGAAAGAATTTCGTCATTTCTATCCCGAAAACTTCTAAGATGTCTATTCATCAGATTCTTGAATAGGCAGTTTATGAACATTTTTTAATTTTTTAAAGGATATGAATAATATTTTGTACTTTCTAATTCTTTTCTCGGTGGGGGGATACATTGTGACCTTATAATACCCACCACGTTTATGGAAAACGGGTGTAGGTGAGGGGCTGAGCAAAATTTCGAGGTAAATATTTTTTACACATATCTGTTGGGTTCGGGAATCGCTGAGTAGTTTTTCGATATCAGATGCACCTCTATTTGAAAATTGTGGCGCTAGGTTGGATGTGCAAGTCAACTTTGCCAAAATACTGTGGCGAATAATCCCGAACATTCGAGATAAGCGAAGAAAGATCGACACGTTTCGAGCAGCAGAATAGAAGTTCGATAACAAAAGCGATAAGGAGCATGCTTGGGCGTCGTTCCGTTCAAGAACGACTCATTCCAGGTCGTTCACAAGTTTTTTTGTGAACGAGGAACGGAACGGGAATGACTTTATGTATGAAATGAACGGAACGTGAACGGAACGTAATTTTCTTGTGAACTGAACGACTCGTTCATCTCGTTTTTACTGTTCTTTTTTTTTCATAATTTCATCTGCGCCTTCTGTTTGTGAGCTCATGAGCTGTGTTTGTGAGGTTCATACTCAGGGCCGAATTTACCTTCTGTGGCGTTGTAGGCAAAACGGAAGGCGGCGCCTATGAATTTTCACCTTGAAATCCCCCCCCCCTTCTCAACATTTTTTTCGTGGGAGAAAATTTCCTCATTCTTTTCTCTCTCTCTCTCTCTCTCTCTCTCTCTCTCTCTCTCTCTCTCCCTCTCTCCCTCCCTCCCCTGATTAATTATTAAAATATGAATAATATGATCATGTATTAGGAATTAGGAATAATAAAAAACTACAAAAAAATAGTCTTGATGATTCATGAACCAAAAATAAAAAAGTAAAATCTGCCGCCGCCACCGCCTCCGGGGAAAAAAACGCACTGCGGGTTGCCTATCTAAAAATCCGAAAAATTGCAGGGGCAGATCAGCTACTTTCAAGGACATAATCTGTTCTAATATAAAAGATCTCCAAGTTTTAAGACATAACCGACATAATAAGACATAAAAAGACATAAAATTACATAATTACCCATAATTTTCAAGATCACAAGTCGCTGCAGATTGCCTACCCGGCCCCTTAATTACTCAATTTTCCAGGGGTAGCGGTTGTGGAGAAAGCTCCTGAAGAGGGAGGAGAGTCCTTGGAAAATTGCAGGGGCAGATCAACTACTTCCAAGGATATAATCTGTTCTAACATAGAAGATCTCTAAGTTTTAAGACATAACTGACATAATAAGACATAAAAAGACATAATTACCCATGATCTCCAAGATCTCAAGTCAAAAGATATAAAATGACATAGCTCTCTATATATTAAAAACCAAAACTCCTCCCCCCTCCACCGCCCTACCTAAAAAACCGCACTGCAGGTTGCCTACCTAAAAATTAGAAAAATTGCAGGGGCAGAGCAGCTACTTTCAAGGACATAATCTGTTCTAACATAAAAGATCTCCAAGTTTTAAGACATAACTGACATAAAAAGACATAAAATGATATAATTACCCATAATCTTCAAGATCACAAGTCGCTGAAGGTTGCCTACCCAACCCCTTAATTGCTCAATTTCCCAGGGGTAGCCGACCCTCAGGAGGGGGTTCATGGTTGAGAAGGCAGCTCCTGAAGAGGGAAGAGGGCCCCTGTAAGGGCGTGGGCTGTGGACGGAGATGAAGTCCCTGGGTGGGGTGGGAGTAAGAGGACCTGGTGGAGGAGAAAGTGCTTGGTGACAGAGGGGACCACGGAGAGAAATGGCCGTTGTACGGGAGGGGCTGGTGGCGGGGTAGGGTCTTGAGGGAGAAGGGCTCTCGGGGGAGGGGTGGTCATGGTTGTGAGAGCTCCTGGGTGGATGGTCAGGGATCTTCAAGGGGGTTGGAGGGCCATAGTGAGGACAGGGGCTCTGAAAGGAGATGAATCCCGGGGTAGTAGTGGGTGAGAGGTCCTTGTGTCGGAGGAAATCCTTGGTAGAATGCAAAATATCAATTTGTTCTCAAGATTTCGATATTTTTATAGAATTTCGTAAATTTGTGGAGAAAAAAATTTTGAAAATCTTATTTTGTCCAAAAATGTCGAAAGTTCATCGTTCCTCAAAAGACCCCTACCGCCAAGGGAGCTAGGTCACACTGTCCAAATTGCTCCTTCCTCTGTGTCTGCCTGAACATTCATTTCGAGGCTGCACTGGAGCTCTCGATAACCAGGATACGCCAGTAGAAATAACAAAAGTTTTACAAAGTATATATGAGGGAGCAGAGGGCTATATCAATCTAGATCAAGTAGGAGACAAGTTCGAAATACAAAAAGGTGTAAGACAGGGCGACCCCTTATCACCCAACCTATTTAACGCAGTATTAGAAGAAATATTTCGAAAAATTAATTTGGAAGGGAAGGGAGATAGAGTGGATGGTAAATACCTGAACAATCTTCGATTCGCAGATGATGATGTACTTATAAACGAAAATATGAAAGAATTGGAACAGATGGCTAATGAGCTAAAAGAGAAAGGGGAAACCGTTGGATTAAACATTAACCTAAGCAAAACGAAACTGATATCAACCGATGGGGAATGTGCATTCAAAATTGGGGATACCGAAATTGAAAAGGTAACAGAATACGAATATTTGGGACAAATAATAACTCTTGACAACAAGATGAACAAAGAATTAAATACGCGAATTCAAACAGCATGGAAATGTTTTTGGTCGTTCAAAACAATTTTAAAAGGTAAAATGTCCCTAAAAACAAAAATTCTAGTTTTAGAAAAATGTGTCTTCCCAAGTTTGGCATATGGTTCTCAAACATGGACACTAAATAAGAAACAAATAAACAAAATCCAAGTAACACAGAACAGTATGCTGCGAAGTATTTTGAAAGTAAAATTAAAGATAAAACAAACCTCCAGAAAATTTATAAAATCACTAATGCTAAAAGTTTGATTGGACAAATTAAAAAATCAAAATTCAAATATGCAGGTCATTTCGCAAGAGAAGTAAAAGATAAATGGCGTAAAAGGACAACAGACTGGACACCCTATAACGTCACAAGGAAGAAAGGAAGTCCTCCTGGCAGGTGGAGAGACGAAATAATATGATACGCGGGAATAGCATGGGGAAGGACGGCCCAGGACCGGCAGAGCTGGTCCAGAGTAGGGGAGGCTTATGCCCGTAGATGGGGGTGTCGTTGATTACATACAACACAACGCTATAAATAAATAAAAAACTTGAAAGCTATAACAAATTCGAAAATAGGCAAAGCCCCAGGACCCGATAAAATAGACAACGAAACTTTGAAAATTTTTGCAGAAGCTATAACCCCCTCCCCCACTGACGGAAATATTCAACAAAAGTTTAAAAGAAAAAAACACACCGCTCCAATAGCATGTAGCAAAAATAATCCTCTTGCATAAAAAGGGGGACAGATCTAATATCAATAAAACTACCGACCAATTAGTCAGACTCGTAGCCAGCTCATCATTTGTGACAAGGCAAGTTAAATTTCGGACAAGGAAACTTTTCTAACTCCCCCCCCCCCCCAAAAAAAAAAACAACTTTTTTCTTGAAAATAGCAGATAACAAATTTACATTTTCTATGGCGGTATGGAAAAATAATGTTGGATGAAGATTCCGGGCAAAACTTATTGTTTATCAGACCAAAAAAGAATTAAATTCTAATTTTTCATTTTTTTGCTAGACAAGGCAAGCGCACTTGTCAGAAAAGGGCTAAGTCTTGTCTGCCTTGTCGCTGGCTACGGGCCTGCAATTAGTCTAACCTCAAATGTAGGAAGAATCTTTTTCAAAGTTATAAAAAAAAGAATGTACAAAACATTGGACGAACAACAACCGCCTGAACAGGCAGGGTCCAGGAGGAACCAAGCGACACGCGATCATATACACGTACTAAACCAGGTATTGGAGAGGGCGCGAGAGTACAATTTCCACGTATACCTAGCCTTTATCGACTTCAACAAGGCCTTCGACACCATCTATGACGACAAAGTGTGGATGGCCTTGGAAAAAGAGGGGGTCCACACGACCTTCATAAAAATTCAGAGCAACTTCTACGAAAATTCGATGGCGTATATAAAAACTGACAAAAAGGGCAGGGAATTCAAGATTCAAAGGGGGGGGGAGTTGTTAGCAGGGCGACCCCCTCTCTCCGAACATCTTCAACAGCGTGTTAGAGCAGGCATTCCGCAACCTAAAATAGGACAAAAAAGGTTTGAAAGTGAATGGTGAGTATTTGAATAACTTAAGGACCGGGGTAAGTATAACGGTTGAGAAAATGATAAAAATTATAAGAGAAATGTACAAAAACAACAGCGGAAAAATCCGTTTGGACAAAACAGACAAAAATTTTAAAATCGAAAGGGGAGTGAAACAAGGGGACCCCCTATCTCCCAACTTATTTAATCGTCTACTGGAAGATATATTTCAAAACTTAAACTGGGAACAAAAAGGTATAATAATAAATGGGGAAAGGCTCAACAACTTAAGATTTGCGGACGATGTGGCTATAATTTCTCAGGACGGACAAGAAATACAAACCATGGCAAACGAATTAGCAGGCCTGATTATAAATACCAGTACAACAGTGTTATTAACAAACAGTAAGTCTAGCAAAGAAATAGTTATCGGTAACAATCAAATTATAGTAGAAGATAGCACGATATATTTAGGTCAAATTATTTCATTTAAAAATAAATCAGAAAGGGAAATTTCAAAAAGAAGACCACAGGCATGGAAAAGTTTCTGGTCCCTAAAAAATATCTACAAAAGTGAAATGCCTTTGGCAATGAAAAAGAAAATATGGGAGTCATGTACACTACCGGTGCTAATGTACGGCGCACAGACATGGGCCGCCACACAAGGCCAAACTTTGAAGCTACTAGCTAGGACCCAGATTGCAATAGATTGCAATGGAGAGGGCTATAATCGGAGTAAAAAGAAAAGACAGACTAACCAATAGACGGGTAAGGGATACATCAAAGGTCAAGGACTATAGATTTGTCATGAAAAAACTGAAATTTGATTACGCGGGTCATGTTGCAAGAGGGGGGATGGACAGGTGGGAAAGAAAAATTTTGGAATGGGTACCCAGGGGAACAGAAAGAAATGTAGGGAGACCTACTACCCGATGGGCTGATGAAATCAGGCAACATGCCGGGGTCGCCTGGGGAAGAGACGCCAGGGAAAGGGGCCGCTGGAAAAGAGTGGGGGAGGCCTATGCCCGTCAATGGGCGCATTAAACTAGAAATTTTATTTCAAGTTAAACTATATTAAGATGTACACATGGGCTGCAAAATAAATAAATAAGGATCGGGGAGATGGAAGTGTATAGAGATGTGAGGATTGGGCACTCCAGTAGGGGGTGTAGAATTGTGAGTGGATAATGACATTGAGAGCATAACGGAGGAGGTGATTTATTGAGGAGGAATTCATGAGCAAGACGAGTGTGGCCAGTGAGTCGTGTCTGCGATGACCGGTGGAGAGGATGACTGTTGCTGGGGTGTCGAAGACGGTTCGAAGTTGACGTGTGGGATGTTGAGAGGAGAGTTACTTCTGGGTTGGTCAGCGTTGAAGATGGAAGTCCGAGAGTTTCCAAGTCAGTTTCTAGTCTGGGTGCAAAGCGTTTCCGATTGTAGGTTCTGTGGCGGTTGATTTCCTCCAGTTGAAATAGCGTTCGTGTGGATGTGTTGATGCGGATAGTGAAGCGAAGGAAAAGTAGTTCTAGGCGAAGGTCTGGTGGAAGTTCGTTGCAGAGAAAATAGAGATTGGAGCAGGCTGTGGCGGGGAAGGCACCACTGGCCAGGCGTAGTACTCGATGGTGAATGGCGTTCAGTTTGTTCAAATCCGTCGTGGTTGCTGCTGAGTAGATGGTAAGTCCCTAGTCGCATTTTAATCGGATAAGTGAACGATAGATGCTTAGTAGAGATATTGTATCGGCGCCGTAGGATGTGAGGTGCTAGTTTTTTGAGAAGGCCGAGACGTGAATGGCAGGATTTCTTGAATTTCTGTAAAACGATGTCTGAAGGTGAGTGATTGATCTAAGTGAAATCCGAGATATTTGATTGTAGGTGAAGTGGGAAGAGAAGTTCCATATTTAAAGTGATGCTGATGGAGTGCTGACAGGCGTGTGCTTTACAGAAGTGTACGGCGTTAATTTTTGTAGCTGAAAATTCTTGGCCGTGGCGTGAAGTCCAGGATGTGAGTTTACTGTTTCTTGGAGCTGACATGTTCCTCTTTGTGGCGATGTGCTGGAAACGAAAATGGTTAGATCGTCTGCGAAGAGAGCTGATTTTACGGTAGTTGCTATTTCTTCACAAATACTGCTGAAACCTATGTTAAAGAGTGTGGGACTTAGAATGGAACCTTCAGGAACTTCAATGTCTAGTGTTCAACTTGAGAAGATGGTGAGACCACGACCAACTTTGCAGCTTCGGTTGGTGAGTAACTGCTGGATAAAGAGAGGGATACCTTTGATATCCTATTTGTATGGTTGTTAGGTGATTTGTATTTTCCAGATGGTGTCAAAGGCTTTTTGTAGATCAAAGAAGACGGTTAGTGCAGGATGGCGACGGGAGAAGGCTTCGAAGATGGAGCTGGAAAGGAAGGCAAGTTTTTCTTCTGTTGATCAGCCGGATTGAAATCCAGCCGGTTGAGGAGGCATTAGTTTTTCTGTGGAAAGAATGCGTTGGAGCCGAGCGTTGACTATTTTTTCTAGGAGCTTGCAGAGTACGGAGGTGAGTGAGATGGGTCTGTAGCTGTCGACGAGGTGTGGAGGCTTGTGTGGTTTGAGAAGTGGTATGATGATTGCGTGTCGCCAGGCTTGAGGAAATTGTCCAGTGATCCATAGATGGTGTTGAAGAGGCGGAGAATGAAGAATTTCAGTTTGGGGTGTGCGTTTTTGATCATCGAAATGTGGATTTCGTCTGGTCCTGGACTTGCTGCTTTGGTGCGTTGAATGGCTGACTGTAGTTCTTCGTAGGTGAATTGTTGGTCGTGTGGCTTCGGCGTTATCTGTGTGACTAATGTTGGTGAAGTGTGGTGGGGCTGTTAAACGTTGAAGCCACTGCGAAAAAATCAACAAAGGATTCGGCTTTGTTTGTGGACGATATATGAGGTTGCTGATCTCCGGATATGATGGCGGTGGGGATGTGGAATGTTCGTTTCTTTTCTATTGCCCTTCGGCAGGTGCAGTATTTTTGGTGATACTTAAGACATACAGCTGCCACGGGTGCTTTTTGGCAGTATTGAATTCCAGTTTGGCTTTGGCTTTCATTCTTTTGAAGTATATGTAATTTTCTGGCATGGAGTTTCTTCTGAGTTTTCGTAGCGCGTTTTTTCTGTTTTGGAGAGCGATGGAGCAAGCCCACCGAGGAACAGGTATTCTGTGGGTGACTGTGCTACGAGGAGTTGGATGGGTTGGATGTGGTGTGCATTTGTGTGATATGTCTAGTGTTGTGGTGATAAATTGGGTTGCTTCTTCTAGATTTGTGATTCGAGGAGTGATGGATAATTGAAGCGCTTGTTTTATAGTAGAGTTTCCAGTCCATTTTCCGATGCTTCAGCTTTGAAGTTGCGAAAGGGTGGTGGATTTTGTAGTGATACTACGTTGAGGGGGATATGGTCGCTACCAGCCATGTCTGGGTGATACTGGACGACTAGTTGGCTGCTTAGTTGTGCGATGCTGATAATGAGATCTAAGAGGGAGATAAGTGAAGTTGAAGCGTGTGGCTCGGTGGTTGAGGATTGTGAGATTGAGTGTGTCCAATATTTTTACAGTATTTTGCCTCTGGAGTGTGATGAGTTGAAATCTCCAGTTAGTACAAATGGGTGTGGAGGTTGTTCCAGAAGCGCTTCGAGGTCCGCTTGTGCGAGTGGAGTGTTGGGAGGAAGACAGATGTTGCAGACGGTGAGATGATTTGGAGCAACAATTTGAACTGCGACAGCTTAGGGATTTGTGTAGAGATCGATTCTGTCTGCATACAGTTTGGAGAAATTGCTATGATGACTCCTCCATGGGTGACTACTTTATCAGCTGGCCAGTTAGAGTAGGATGTATAATTTGGAAGAGAGGGTGAAAAGTTAGTTTGGAAGTGAGTTTCTTGGAGACATGGGATTTGCGGAGTGTAAGTATGAATAAGGAGTTTGAGATTTTCATGGTGTGAGTAGAAGCCATTACAATTCCAGTTTAATATTAGCGACATAATGACGATTATAGAGAGCGGAGTTCGGTTTGACATCCGGTTTTGCGGTGATTGCGGGCAGGATGCGCGAGATTCGGCCTTTAGATTTGGCGTTGTGGACGATGGGGTGACATTTTTGAAGTAGCTGGGCTAATTGATTGGCGTGGATGTTGAGTTTTCGCATGTTTGTTGCGGCGTATTTGGTTAGATTTTTGCACGAATCTAAGGGCTTCAACGGTTATCGGTGGTTTGTATTTTGTTTGATCGGCATACAAAGGTTTGAGCTGTTCTGTCAGTTGTTTTGCTGTCAGCGGTGAAATATCGTTTGGAGTATCTTCTGTTTTCCCTTTTTTGGTTTGATGTTGGGCTAAGGAGTCGTGTGCTGAAGTGTTGTCCAGCTCGATTAGGGTGGCGTCTTTGTATTTGGAAGAGTTGGAACCGCTGGAGGGTGGGGTTCTTTTGGCTGCTAGAGGTGGACAGTCGTTCGTGGGAAGAATATTTTCGGTCTGTACGTCAGTGGTTTGAAAGGCTGGCGAGACGAGAAGACAGCTTTCATGACCGAATAATCTCACAAAAATGCATCCGATGTGCGGCAAAGATTAAACGACGAACATTATGCCAGCTTAGATAGGGAACCGGTTACTCTTACCTAAAAGTTGGCCGCAGATACGAATGTCGGACTACAGATTGGATATTCTGTGTGCATCCATGCACTATACTCATTCCCCTGCAGCTACCTGTCATCCCCATTAGGATGGTCCTTATTTGTACAATTTTCTTTTTTGTAGAATTCATCATTGCAGACCCTTCAAATTTGTTCCATTTCAAAACAAAAATAAGATGCTTAAAATTTGAAGTCGATAAAATAAGATTAACAGGAAGCGCAACGAGTTAGAAAATGAATAAGGTACGGTATCCACTCAGGCAGATTTTGCGTCGCTCTGGCGCAGTCCTGACGCAGTGATGGAACTGGTCAACTTGCTTTCTATTGTTTCCAGGTAGCTATCCACCATTTCACAAATTCTTTCTTTTTTTTTCTTTCCATCCCCCCCCCCGTTACACGATTAGGTATGTATAGAAAGATCAAGAAAATCAGTTTTACGAAGGAACTGCAAGTGTGATAGCGTACTGTGATTTGTTCATTCGGCGCATCTTACATTATATTCTACAGATTATCGCTTTGTTTATTATAAAAACACTATAAAAATGTCTCGACAACGCAAATCAATATTTTTGGTTGGTGCTATGAATCACAACATTTCTGGTAATATTACCATCCGTACGCGATTGTTTAAGTGTCCTCTTTTATAATATGCGTGAAAAACAAATGACTTTATCCGCGAGTGCAAATTTAGTTGCTGAAGAATGTCTCAGTTTTTGGGTAAAAGCTCGTATTCCAACAAAGCATAAACTAGATTGCGTGAAAAAATTGAAAAACCTTCATACACTTTGGACAAACCTGAGGAAAAGTAAGAATAAAAAAATGACCGCCGCTTGCCAAGGAATTGAAGGATTTTCAAGACTCTTTAGACAATTCATTCGACATCAGTCATGAAGAAGCTTTGACCCTGCTTAAAAATGAAGAAGATAGACAGTTCTTACTGCAGCAAAGAAAACCAGGTCGACCAGGATATGTGGCTGGAATCGATAAGGAGCTAGCCGCAGCTGAAAAAAGGAAAGCCGATCGGGAAGAAGCTGAGGCAAAAAGAAGGAAAACTATGGCTGAAAATGAAGATTTGAAATTAAGTAAGCCATACAAAATTCAATGCTCATAACAAAGATAACTTTAAAGTAGATTACAATTTCTCTTGTTTTATATTTTTACAGTTCCATCAGCAGATATAATATCATCAACGTCATCCAAAGACAATGGAAGCAGTCAGATTAGTCATTCTTCCTCAGAAGAAATACAAGTTCCCATAGCATTACCTGGTCCCAGTTCAGCTCCTATTCAGTTTCGAAGAGCTAGTAAAACAGTTATAACACCTCGTCTCGCAGCGGCTTTGGACAAATGCAAAGTAAGCGATAGAGATGCTGTACATTTATTAACTACCTGTGTAGAAAGCCTTCAGCGACGCCCTGAAGATTATGTAATTAATCGAACTTCAATCCGGAATGCACGAATATCTTTTCGAGAAAAGGGAGCTAAAAAAATTGGGTCCAATTTTTCTAAATTTCTCGAAAATACAGATTTTGTTATTATTCACTGGGATTGAAAAATGTTGCCTAATATAATTAGAAATGAAAAGGTAGAGCGGCTGCCAGTTATTGCTACAACTACTCCGGATGTGGAACAACTCCTTGGAATCCCAAAGATTAGTTCGACAACAGGAGTGGAAGTTTCTTCTGCTGTCTATAAAATACTTGAAAAATGGTCATTGATAGACAAAGTACAGGGATTTGTCTTTGACACAACAGCCTCTAATACTGGGCGATTTAATGGCGCTTGTACTTTGTTGGAGCAAAAGTTGGAAAGGGAAGTCCTCTTCTTTGCTTGCCGCTACCACATTTTTGAATTAATTTTACAGGCTGCAATTCAAGAGGTGAAGTTATATACATCGAGTGGACCAGAAATTGCTCTTTTTAAACATTTTCAGACATCATGGAAAAACATCAATACGAACAATATTAAAATTTATGATAAAGATGAAAATCTAAGGCAAATTATTGAACCTCAAAGAAATGAAATTTTGTCTTTTTGTGAAAAACAAATAAAAGAAAATTTTCCGCGAGATGATTATAATGAATTTATAGAACTTGTAATTATTCTGTTAGGCGCGAGTCCACCTGGTGGAATTAAGTTTCGCCAACCTGGAGCTTATCATCAGGCTAGATGGATGGCTAAAGGTATTTATGCCTTGAAAATTTACCTGCTTAGAGGCGAATTTAAAATTAAAAAAACTGAAGAAACAGCCCTAAGGAGAATTTGTGCATTTATTACAAAAATATACATCAGAGTGTGGGTTCAAGCAACAAATACTGTCCAAGCTCCATTCAATGATTACCAGTTGGTTCAAGCAGGGCCGTTTCCCCAGCAGCGCCCATTTCAGATTCGAAGTTCAAAATTTCAGGATCGTTAGTACTACGTTAGTGCTGGTTAGTGCCGTAAAAATTTTCGTTAGTGCTTCCCCCCGTCCATACTTTTAAAAAATGAATTCGGGCGCGGCTGGGGAAACGGTGGCACCGCCCATGAGGCCTAGCTCTCCGAAACACTCAGGATCGTTAGTGCTGGCTAGTGCCGTTCAAATTTTCGTTAGTGCTGCCGCCTTCCATACTTTAAAAAAAAAAAATTTGAGCGCTGCTGGAGAAACGGTGGCACCGCCCATAAGGCCTCGCTCACCGAAACACTCGGAATCGTCAGTGCTACATTAGTGCTGGCTAGAACCGTGCAAATTTTCGTTAGTGCTGCCCCACTTCCATACATTTTGAAAAATAAATTTGGGCGTTGCTGGGGAAACGGTGGCACCGCCCATGAGGCCTAGCTCTCCGAAATATTCTGGATCTTTAGTGCTACGTTAGTGCTGGATAGTGCTGTGCAAATTTTCGTTAGTGCAACACGTCAACCCCTGCAGTCCTTCACATCCTCATTATAGGGGATAAAATACAAGGGACTGAAGACCCCATTCCAGAATCGAAGTTCAAAATGTCAGGATCATTAGTGCTACGTTATTGCTGGTTAATGCTGCGCAAATTTTCGTTAGTGCAACCCGCCAACCCCCGCAGTCGTTCACAATCCACAAATACTTCCAAAGTATTCGGGAATTTTTCTCGAAATATTTTTTATTGGAAAATATTAGAGATTTTCTCAAAAGATTTCCAATAAAATTCTTCTGAAATTTTCGGATATTTCTCTCCGTTTCTGGTGAAATTATCGGCCGCAGAGATTACAGATAACTCTTTGGAAATCATCTGATTTTTTTCCACGAATAATTTTTTGTTTATAACAGCGCCACACTGGGCTCAGTAATGTTGCGTTTTATTAACACGCAACGAACGGGCTTTTCTTAATGCTGAGTTTTAAACGGCATAATCTTGCGGAAATTATCGGAATTTTTTCCAAAAAATTTCTGACAAAATTCCTTAAAAATCATCGGAGATGTTTATCGAAAATATCGATATATTTTTCCTGAAAATTGTTGATAAAATTCTCCAAAACCATTGTAGTTTTCCCTCAAATATTTCCATGATCGGGAAATTTTTTTTAGAAAACATTGGAAATGTTCGGATGAGATTATTTGGACATTATTGGAATTTTTTCCTAAAAATTCCTCTTGAAATTCTTTAAAGATCATCGAAGATTATTCCTGAAGATTTTCGATGAATCTCTTCGGAATACATTTTTCCTGGAGGTAAGTTGTTTCGAATATTACCGGAATTTGTTTCCGAAGATTTCCAGTGAAATTCCTTAAAAATCATCCGAGATTTTCACAAAAAATCTTCGATGAAATTCTTCGGAGAACATTTTTTCTGAACATTGTTGATACTTCAAAAACCATCGGAGTTTTCCCCTAATGAAATTCTTCAAAAATTATCGGAATATTTTTCCCAAGAATTTTCGGTTCAGCATTAAACTCATTAATAATGAAAAAAAAAAAATTGAAAAACCTAAGGATCTTTTTTCGAATCTTTCCGATGAAGTTCCTTCAAAATCATCGGAAAACTTTCCCAAAGATTTTCGATGAAATTCCCAAATGTCCAAAAGTACGGTATACAAAAACTGGAGTGACATTTGCGGTATCGAATTTTCACCTTTCTAACGTAAGTTTCTCTTTGAACATTCTCAGAAAAATTGGAAATTCATATAAAAAGTATGAACGAAGACAACAAAACTTTAGAGAGAATGGGTGTAACTCCCAAAATTGGGAAACAATATGAGAACCCTGAAATTTTCAAAAAGTATGGAAGGGGCAGCACTAACGAAAATTTGTACGGCACTAACCAGCACTAACGTATCACTAACGATCCTGAGTGTTTCGATGAGCTAAGCCTCATGGGCGGTGCCACCGTTTCCCCAGCAGCGCCCAAATTCATTTTTTAAAAAGTATGGAAGGGCAGCACTAACGAAAATTTGTACGGCACTAACCAGCACTAACGTAGCACTAACGATCCTGAAATTTTGAACTTCGAATCTGAAATGGGCGCTGCTGGGGAAACGGACCCGGTTCAAGCTCTATATAAATATGAAGATAAGAAAATTGGTGAAACATGCTTGAAAAAATTCCTCCAACATTTATGGTACCTCAGTGAAGAAATAATACTATTTTCCCTTTTTGATCAACAACTTCCTGAGGCCCAGAAAGCCAGAACGGCGCAGAAGCTACTAAAATATAATGCTAGCGAACAGTTGGATGAAGAAGATGAAGAGAAAACACAGAAGAGACTTATTATAAGATTTGAAAATATTACTGATTTTTTAGAGAAAGACTTTCCATCGAGTTTTATTAGTGCCAAATCTTTAAAAAATTTTCAGCGTTTCAAAATCCCATTAAGTTTTCTCGAAAAAAGTTCCACAGAATGGTGGTGCGATGAGGTCTTTCTTAGTGCTAAAAAAAATTGAAGGCATAAGAATTGTCAATGATACAGCGGAAAGAGGAGTTCGTTTGATTGAAGAATTCAATGATAAATTTACGAAAATCTCCGGACTGGAGATAGCTGGAGGAAAACGGTTTGAAATTTTGAGAGCAAATTGATCTCCTCTTTCGAAAGTGTCAACCCGTTTCGCTGTAGCTGCCTCCAATCCAAAGATTTTTGCGAAAAGTGAATCTTAGAAACAGTTTTTAGTACAAGTTATCCAAGAATATAGGAACACATACCCAAAAGCTCACAGAAGCACGATGCGAGCCCCCTTCCCTTAATTGATACTGGTAATACTTGTATTAGTTGTAATTTACTTGTATAGAATATAACTTTTTAATTTTTAATTATAAGTACAATTTACTTTGTATAATATAATAGGTACTCTTCATAATTATATACTGTATATTAGAAACACGTTTTGCGTACTTATTTCAGTGTAGCTATATAAGTGTGCGTATGGTACATAATATGATGTGCTGAATACATCTCGTTTATTCAGACTGTACATATAGTGTACATACAGTGATGTATTCTTCTTATGTGATATTTAAAAAGCTTCGGCGCGCCTACTTAAAATTATCCAATGAACTTCAAATTTCTAGAGGGTTGTTTTTTTGTGTAATGGAACAATTTTAGAGGATCTGCGATACCAAATTCACACTTTCAAAAATAAGGACCACCCTAATCCCCATATTTCATAGTAAAAAGAACAACAAAATTCTAGGCTGATGAAAAGCCAAAATGAAGCCAAACTCAGCATATTTGTTTACAGTAAAAAAAAAAATCATAGAAATCTATTGAAAAAATATCAAGAAATTTCAAACATCAGAATTTCCCATTCTGGAAGAATTACCCACCTATATATCAACGTTTTCGCCATAGCTAAGATGTCCATAGTCGTAAGTAGAAGTCGTCCCCTCTCTGAATCTTGATGCTCCTGTTTTATTAACTTGTTGACAATTGAGTATGCTAGTTCCATAGGTAGACTTCTCCGAATTTAGGGAAATTGAGTTAAGTATCGTTTCGGTTACTGTACAACACTGCCTACAACGTGACGTCATCGATTTTCAAAAAACAACAGAAGCGCTCCAGTATGCAAACGAAAATTGGTTTAGAATCATAGGTAGACTTATCCTATGGAGAAGTCTGGGTCTGACACGATTATTGTTTTGTTTACAAAACTGTGTTTTTGATAATGAATTATTGTCATCGTGTACTAATGTAAAACAATAATTTGTATAAGTAGTCTTTTCTTTTCAATTATTACTCAATTTTTTATAACTATATAGCAAAAACTGAATCATGTTGCGTTTTCATTTTTTGTGTATTGATAATAAAAATGTCTCATTTTGAAAGGTGATAACTGATAATAAATTTCCATTTTATTCCTCTTTTGCAGCCTTTTATAGCAATAATAAACAAAAATTGATAAGCAATTTCAAAACATCGTGTCAAACCCAGACTTCTCCATCTTTGAACGCCTTTTGAACACGAATCGGAGTACTTGAAAAAATTTTCGACTTATATCTTCAATGTGAGCACAAAAAGTGATCCATCGCACCTATATCCAACCATTAAGCCCGAACATTAGCTGAGAAACATTTTTTTGCGTTTTCTGGAAAACTAGGTTTTTGGAAAAGTCTACCTATGGAACTAGCATACTCAATTCTCTATTACAAATAAACTAAATATTATTGAAGAAAAAAGTCTAATTAAAAAAAAAAAAGATATGACGCCATAAAATTCTCAGTTTCCGCAGAATGACCCTCCTACCGGAAGTTGCGTCGCAAAGCAGCCAGATAGCGGAGCTCTAAGCTCCTCTAATCTTCAATTTTATCTTTAATTCTTCCATCTACTCAATGTGTGGGATTCCTTTAAAGTTTCGGTGAATCTTCTATAGCAGTTATGAACTAACTGATGTACATGATTAGGAGAGCTTGTGCGCCGCTGCGACCACCAAAACGGTTTATCGACGATTCGATTGAAATAACGTCAAATTAGTGCAGCTCCTGATTACGTTTGCCGTCCGTAAATTAACAACATCTTTAGAAGACAAAAGTTGAAGGAAAAAAAAAAATGATTTATCACTCGTCTACACCGTAAACTGTGTGCGTAATCACCGTTGTCTTACATTGTGTACACTCGCAGCCCACTCGATAGCCGCGACAGCGGCGGTAAAATTTATCGTTCTCATTCGAGGGCCCCGGCCACGAGATTAACACATCTGGAGGAAAACAAAACAAAAAAAGTACAAATTTTGATTAATTACCGGCTGACGGTATTTATTTAAATGCGGCCAATTTTACGATCTCGCCCGTGTTACACAGACATACATAAATTCCCGGCTCGACTAATCGATCAATAAAATAATGAAAAATCAATAAAAATTCGAAACTCGTTTTCTCGACCACCGAATGGTACTGCAACACGCTCAATGATATCGCGTAATCTCCGATCGGCGTATTCAAATAACGTTCATTAATAAATTGGAAAACGATATAAGCGTTTTCAAATAATATTTTATGTTCCGATCAGAATGTTTTAAATAATGTTTTAAATCACGTTACCCGGCTAATTATTTCGTTTTAAACTAGACAAATAAAACCGGTTGAAATATAAATTTATCTAGTCATTACGCCCGTATGATAATTTTACTTTTTTTCCTTCTGCCTTCCCCTCTCTCTGTTATCTCTTCGTCTCTCTTCCTATTATTATTTTTTTTTCCCCGATTAGAACTTTCTGAATTATTTATAGTTTACGCTCGGTATTAGCAATACCGCATTTTTCATTTTAAAACGATATATTTTTAACGTGTAATTAAGCGTATCGCGTGATTGGCGATATGTACGCCAATAAAACGATCCGCTGATTTTCTGAGTCATACCGAGAAATGGTCGTCGCCTGGTCGTTTCCATCTCTCGCGTTGAGAATTCTCGCGAAATCCTATCTTCGACTTTTTATGGATAATTTAAATCGATCACGCGAAACGCCGAAAACAAAAAGAGTGGTCTGAGTCGGTCGCGGTCTCGCGGGTTCGCATCAATCGCCACCAAATCGTTAATATGGCCGTCGATGTCCTCGTTCGCCGACTTATCCGTTTATTATCGCGGGAAAAGTTGCGAGTTCCACCCTCGTCTGGGTTATCCGAGTCTCACGGGTCGTACAAGACGCCCGATTACCGTCGAACGAACGTCCGGCGAGGGCGCCTGCCGAATGGAGACCGATTTTATGGGCGACGATGTGCTGTTGAGATTGCATACGCGCGAATAGTAGGCACAGAGAAACCGGCTACGAAACTTCTGATCCAGTTGAGACCAGAACAGCATTGAAGCCAAGGGTATCATTTTCCTCCGCCGGTTTCAAAGAGAACAAGGCAGGAATCTCCATGTGGTGCCCCTGGACAGCGAGGTAACAACACACAAGCAAGATGCACACCGAAGAATTTGGAGAATTTTGCGGAAAATTTCATCTTAACGCTGACCAATTCTGCCAGCACTGTGACGCAATCACCGCAATCAACCTTGAATTTAAAATGGCACTTTCCAGGGCCACTTTTGACAATGATCCAGACCCGTAGCCAGACTATGATTATTGAGGGGGCAAATGACATTGCTGTTTTTGCCTAAACCAGGCAGAGACCCCTGGAAGGCCAAACCCTAAAGGCCGATAAGTCTCTCATCATTCATGCTAAAAACCTTGGAAAGGCTGATAGATAGGCACCTACGAGAGGTTACCCTGAAAAGGTTTCCACGACATGAGAACCAGCACGCATATAAGGCAGTCAAATTAGTAGAGTCATCACTGCACTCGCTTGTTACAGCAATTGAGAGAGCGATGACAGGCGGAGATAATGTCCTGGCAACATTCATGGATATACAGGCCGGACAAAACTAAGATCACTTTTTGCAACCGTAAAAGGAAAACAAAGAGTTGATCAAGGTGCAATACAAAGGAAGACCATTAGCCCTCACAGGAAAGATGAAGTACTCAGGAGTATATCTTGATGAAAAACTATCCTGAAGGGATCACGTCTCTGATAAAATAAGAAAAGGGATTGAAGCTCTTTGGGCTTGCCGCACCTATGTCGGCAAGACCTAGGGACTCTCTCCCAAAATGATGCACTGGATATACCTGATGTCCCAGCATAGATTACGAATTTTTCAATAGTGTGTAGAACTTATCGAGACGAAAAAAATATAAATACCCTTTTCTCGAATTCTCAAATGGGAGGAAATTGAGTGTACCTGAAAGTGGACCAGGATGTTCCAGTTACAATTTTTGAGATGAGAGTAAAATGTTATGGATGAAACTTGAACTACTTTTAATTTCCAACAAAAAAAGTGAAGTAACATCTTTGCTTATCATTGAAATTAAAGGCGCTGTGCAACATCATAAATAACAAAAAATTGAAAATTCTCCCCCAATTTATGGGGGAGGGAGTAATATAGGTCAGATGGAGTGTTGAATTAGCGGACTTCAACAAATCATCATTGATTGAATTTGGTCCAATGTATCCAATGTTATTACCATTTGAACTTATTTATTATAAATTGCTAGGCAAAATTTTTTAAATTCAGTACCACTGGGGAAAATAATTATGGTTTGGCTCATTGCATTCTCATCTCTTGAACTATTTTCCGCAACAGCTGAACAGGAAGGAGCGGGACCTACGCGTCCTACATACATTATATACACCATCCAAGAGTATGCAGATATGATACTGCAATATGGCAGGGCAAACTCGAGTGCTGGCCGAACAGCGCAATATTATAGAGACAGATAAAGTAATCGCAAAGGGAAACCTCCTACAAACAAGACAATCTACAACGCATAGCATCGACTACGCACAACTGGTTGCGTTACACGTCAAAGGCGAGAAAGTGGATTACCTGGAAGCCAAGAAGAACAACAATGTGTGCCGACCTTGAAGAAGCCGTGATACAACAGGCCATTGAAGACCCCCTACATCAGTATACGAACCATGCTCAAGAATTTTAACGTCAGGCGAACTACAGTTTAGAGAATTTTAAACCATGAAGGCTTCTACCCCTACAGGCTATCCATAGCTGCAGAACTATCGTGCCCAGTTATGTCAAAATGTAAATAGCAGACGATCTGAACATTTTTGGAATTTTGATCACTGCTGTAGACTTGTTTTAAATATCGCATAGCAAGTTACATAATACAATAACGATTTTCAAACGGTAATAACTTCGGGTACACTGAACCAAATTCAATCAATGATGGTTTGTTGACGTCCCCTACCTCAACACTCCACCTGACCTGGATTACTTCCTTCCCCATAAATTAAAAGAGAATTTTCAAATTTTTGTCATTCTTTGATGTTGTATAGCGCCTTTAATTTCAATAATAGGCAAGAATGTTACTTCACTTTTTTTGCTGGAAATTGAAAGTAGTTCAATTTTCATTCATAACATTTTACTCTATCTCAAAAATTGTAGCTGATATACCTGAGTACATTTTCAGGTACCCATAACTTTCTCGCCTTTGAGAATTCGAGAAAATGGTATTAAAATTTTTTTTCTTTGTCTCAATGAGTTCTACAAACTGTTGAAATATTCGTAATCTATGCTGGGACACCCTGTATACCGGTGTAATACGTCCCAGACTCACATATGCGGCCATTGTGTGGTGGGGTCGGGAGAGGAACTAGACCACCTGCAAAGGCTGGCGTGTGTGATGACAACGGGGGCAATGAGTACGGTGCCGACAAAGGCACTGGAAAGGCTCCTAAACTTGCCTCCACTTCACACTGCTAGAAAAGCAGTTGCGATAATGGGGGCCTATTGTCTGAGTCAATCAAACCTTCAGGCCCATAAAACAGGCCACAGAAGGATATGGGAGATGGCGGAGACGATGGACAAATGCCTTGGGATACCAAAGGATAGAATCGCGATGGAACACTTCTTTGACAAGCCGTACCGTGCGCTAATACCCACACGGGAGGCTTGGGAAAAGAGTAAAATGTGTGATTTGCAAATGCCTCTAAGAATGACCAAGGTGGAGGAATCGGAATCACGAATGCAAAAGGCACTGACAACTGTTCAGTGGCACTGGGCGAGGGCGTCACTATCCTCCAGGCAGAGGTAATGGCGATCACGGTGGCCATTGATAGAAGCCAGCAGAAGGGCCTTGTTAATAAGCAGATCTATATCTGTACAGGCAGTCAATCGGCTATCAAGGCACTATCGTCACACCAAACGACATCCCTGGTGGTGGCGGAGTGTATTAAACAAACAATACACCCTTGCTCAGGAGAACCGTGTCACCATACTATGGACCCCGGGACACTGCGGCATAAAAGTGAACATGATCGCTGGCAAGTTAGCGAAAGAGGGCATAAAAAAGGAACTGGCAACACCCAGGCCGTGTCTTCCTGTAGTATACAGCGTCATAAACTCCAAAGTAAAGGCTTGGATAAGTAAGCAGACGGAAATGCACTGGCGGTTGGCCAGTGGCATGAACATCAGCAAAACCTTGATAGGGGACACCCCAAGTAAGTATGCCAAGTTCCTATTAGGACTTGACAGGAAATATGCAAAGCTCATGGTCGGACTACTATCCGATCATTGGGCCACAAAACACATGTGGTATAAAATAGTAGTGGTAAGAAGCGGCTCTTGTAGGTACTGAGGAGGAGAGGAAGAAACCTCGATCTATATCGTATGTCAATGCACAGCAATAGCCGGGACAAGACGCGAAGCATTGGGACTAGAGTATCCAGTACCCAGTGAAGTCAAAGGGATAGAGCTAAGTAAAATTCTCACTTTGGCTATAAACGTGAGGCTACTGAGCTGATCCTTAACAGCAACTTGAGGAATAGTGCAATGAACTGCAAAGTCTGGCACTCGGCGCATACAGCGCCACCTCAGACACAAATGTATGTAGGATTGGGAAAATAAAGGTCTAAATCTAAATGGAACCACAGTCTCAAACCTAAGATTTGCAGACGATATTGCTTTAATATCAAACTCAACGGGGAAGCTGGAGGAAATGATACACGAACTCAACAAAATTGGAAAAACAGCTGGATTAACAATAAACACCGATAAATCGAAATCATAATAACCTCAACGAACCCAACAAAAATCTCGAAGTAGTCCCAGAAACAGTATACTTGGGCCAACTAATTTCACTAGAAAATAGAACCGAAAAGGAGATTAAACGTAGGATCACACTGGCTTGGCAGGACACTAAAGCACATCTCTAAAGGAAAATTTAAAAACAGGCAAAAAGGCGAAATCTTCAATATGTGCATAACACCAGTTTTGACGTATGGCTCCCACACTCGGTCCCCTACTTTCAGACAACTTAAGAAAATTGAGACAATTCAGAACTCCGTGATGAGATCGATTCTAGGCTTAAAAATCAAAGACCAAGTCAGTACAAAAAACATTTGGAAAAAATCACTCAATATCAAAAACTGTGTACAATCAATTCGAAATTTACAATGGGAGTGAGCGGGACATATTGCCAGACTACCTCAAGATAGAATAACCTATCAGTTTACCTTTTGGTATTTAAACCAATTCAAAAGAAAAAAATTGCAAATCAAAAACTAGGTGGGAAAACGAAATCGATCGGTTTCTAAAAAATAAGCTTTTCCATCGAGTGGCACAAGATCGCAAAGAATGGGAGAGGGTGAGGTGCACCTTCGCCTACTACGGCTTGAGAGTATACTCAGAATAGTAAGTGCTCTTTGACGGCGTTACCTTGGAAGCTGAATATTATTATAAAACTGTATCGCTCTCAATAAATGTTTGATTGATCGAATGTAAATTGGAATGTTAAAAAACGGCGACCCCCCCCCTCACCTCCGATTCTACCGAAATCAAATACCATTGCAGAAAATTTTAACAAAAAATTAAATCCTAGAGCAAACTCCAGAAATTCGGAGAACCTCAAAATAAGGGATAACTTAGAAGAAAAATTTGAAAGAACCTCCGAAAAAATCAAACAGGAACGGGAGGTACTTTTACAGAAGTTGAAAACTTATGAATTTGAAATAAACCTCATTATAAATGAGGGAGCGAAAAAGTCAACCTCGACATTCCAAAAATTAATCTCGTTCATGTCTCATATGATCAATTCCGATTCGGACGATAATAAGCTTGTTGGAAAAATTTATTAACACAGAGAAGGGCTACTAAGCAACCCCAAAAGGAACCACTCCAACTCCGAATTATGAAATCATGAAAGCAGCAAAAGACTACTAGGTAACCCAAATAGGAACCACCCCAAGTCCCCAAGTCTGACTCAAATTATAATAAGAGACAATTTAACCCAAATAGGGACCTCTCCGAACCAGATCTGAGGAAGAATATTATTTTATCCGACAGCTCAGAATATTCAAATAATGGAAGTGACGAAGAGAATTACATAAATCTTCAAAGAAATCTTCAAAAAGAAGAAGCAAAATCTATACATAAAATCCAATTTCTTGGTAAATTTCAGAAATATTTAATAAAGAAATTAAGCTACTTAATGAATTCATTGATTGCTGCGACGAAGCAGACAGCTTAAGAAAACGCTAAATAAAATACTTTGCTAAATTAGAACATTTTGCCCAAGATTTAAAAAGAAGAATGGACGAAATTCAATTCCTTGAAACTTCAGAAATTCATGGAAACATGTTAACTTTCCTGGATGAGAAGAACTTGGGCCTTTTATTGAAAGAAACCCGAATAAATTATTTTATTTCTTGAAATAGAGGTAGCATGTTCATTCATTAAGTTAAAAAAAAGAGAAAAAGTCTGGTTTCTTCCCTCTGTGAGAAGAACTTATTCCTGTCCTTAAGCAAGAATAAGAGAATCACCATTTTTCTTTGGATAATTTTCCACGACAAAAAAAAATTCGCTCCATAGAAAAAAAAATTGTAAGAAAAACCAGTGAGTAAAAAAAAAGAACTCTGCGCCATTGCCTCAACTCTATGCGCCACTGCCTCAACTGTTGAAGTTCAACCTTGACTTTCATTAAGTGCAACTTCAAATTTCTGTACTTTCGTTTTCGTTACCATTTTTTAACAATTTTTTTTTTAATAAATAAATTTTTAAACCTATGTACTCATATATATCTACTGTTTTTTGGAACTGCCGAAACAAATTTTAGGTACTGCCCATTAAGGCCCCTGAAAAAAAGGTAGAAATATTCAGACTAAAATATCATGTTTCAAATTCGATTACGAACGCATAAATCACAAAGGAAAAAACTGAAAACATCAAAAGAAATATCAAATAGGATTGTGATAAGAGCACCAAAAACCAAAACTCGAGATAAGATTGTAATCCAGAACAAAGTAAGCCAAAAAGGAAAGAGTAAAAAATTATCGCCGAAGTCATATTTTCCTTAAAGTAGGTCCTTCGTTTTTCTCTTTGAATAAAAATAAATAAATAAAACTAATAAACGCCTCCTCTTCTCTTTGATGCGAAAAAGATTTGTCCTTTGACTTTGACTCGTAAAAGTGTAGAACAATAATTCATTCTACATGGTGTATTCTACGCGTAGAATAAAAAAATCCAGACCAGTTTATTCTACGGCACAACCCTGATGCGGAATGAACGAAAGAGGAATCAGTGATACCAAAATTGAGTTTTAAAATAACCAGCTCACTCATGTCTCTACACTTCTTAACAGCTCACATCAGTACAATACGTTCCTCACGTGCTCACATACGTCATCAGGACACGCTCACTTCACACGCCCGGGGGGGGGGAGCCCAGATCATCAGTAAACCGATAACGAGTATCTATATAACATGCAGATACATTGGTACGTGGATATGTCTTATAACTAAGGCTGCCAAAAGTATGCTTTGGCATACCTTTCCTCTGTGAATTAAGTCAAGCATTTTGAAGATATCTTCGCGAAACATGACATTCCGAGTGACATAAGTCCTATTTGAAATAGCATATTTTTGCAAATATCGATATAATTGCATACTTGGAGCATATTTTATCAAATTTATCAAAATTTCTAAATTTTTGCATTGATGAACTTGATGCAGAAGATTTAGACTTGGTGACTGAAGAGCTGAAACCATCACTACTCCCAACCTCTGGCAAGAATGGAGAACGTTAAACCGCCTGCGTACAGGATGTACAAGGACCACAGTGAACCTACTCAAATGGAACTTGGCTGAAGACGACAAATACTACCGTGGAGAAACTCAGGACCACAGTCACCTTTTCCAGTGTAGCTTAGCACAGACACAGGTCATAGAAAAAGAACTATGGCGGACAGAGTTCCATGACGAAATCCAACAACTGATTAAAACTTGGACCGGAAGAATATGCCTATTTAATCTTTTAATTTTTATAACCAAAATGTTTTAATATATACTAGTCACCCAATTAAGTTTGGACACGGTAAGAAGAACCGCCTCAAAAAAGAAAACTGTAAGAGTGAGAGCTCGCTTACACGAAACGGTATATGATCGGGCGCAAACCAGAAGAAAAGAACTGGTTTATTTTCTTATGAAGAAATTCCAGTTATTGTCGTACTTGAGGCGAGTGATAGGCAAAGGGATGCTAGTAACATGATTGCAACGCTGAGTAAGCTGAGCTTAGATTCATACAAAGAATATAATTGTTTACCTGAATTCCACATGTCTACAAGTTGAATACAGGATCAGTAGGCCATCTTCGAATAGTTCTCAGCTCCGCGAAGGATTAGGATGCAGTGTTACCTAAAAAAATAATTAAAATTATCAGTAGGCTATCCCTGAGTAACTGCGAGCCTAGGGGTGGGCCCACCGAACAACTGGGAAAATTCTAGATGGCCTGACAATCTAAGAACTGACTGAACATCTTCAAGCCTCCTCAATGCTCGTTAATAACTCTTCAAAACTTTTCTAAGACTCTCTTGCTATATTTTAGATTTTTTTAATTTCTTCAAGATATGTTTAAGATTTTCCATCAACATTCTCCGCCGTACTTTTCCAGCATTGGGCGATCCCAAGGCCAGGCCTGATGAGAGAAGGGAGAGGGAGATTTCCCCCGGGCACCGGTCTTGGAAGGGAGCTCACCGAAATTACCAAAAAGGCAAAAAATATATGAAAATAATCGAATACAATTATTCTTAGGAAGCAAAGTATAATAAAACTATAAAAAATTTCCCCCGGGCCCCAATTTTCTCTCGACGGCCCTGCCCAAGGCTCCTACGTAGTTGGCGCAGCATATCTTGGAAGCGTTTCGACTGCCCTCCACTTGCCCCGCGGCCTTCTACGAAACTTTAGGTCGCCGGGTACCGTCCATTCTTTCAACACGACCGATCACTTCGGATCAATTTACGATCTGGATCAAAAAATTTCCCTCCCACTCCCTCTCCACGGGAAAAAGTTGAAAAATAAAAATCGTCATCATGATAGTAATTTTTCTCGTTTTTCCTTTTCTTTAGCCTCCCCCTTCGCATTACCCCACAAAAAAATTTTAATAACATTATTGTTTGTCATTTTTTAAAGACATTTTCTATATATTTTTAATTTCCTCCTGTAAAATAATAACCGTCGGCGAAATTTTATTGACCCAGTGTATAAGCTGGACGGTTTTGAGAAAATTCTTGCGTTTCACATACGAGAGTTCGGATGCGTGGAAATCCTTTTTTTTTTTTGTAATTCCATTTTTTTGTCCTTCGTGGATGATTAAAAGTCGAATGTGAAAGTATAATCCGATAAAATGAAGGATCCGTTAACTTTATCAAATCGAGCTCAAATTTTCAGGATATGATGGTCCATCACGTCGAATAATAATCACTTTAGCACAGTTAATAGGTACATCGACTTGAAAGCTCAAAAACAATTGGCTGTGGGCAGTAGCGTGAACAGAAAAATTCTGAAGGGGACGGGGGACGAGGGATAACTTAAGATTTTATAACTTTAAAAAAAAAAAAAAAAAAAAAAAAACTAACAGGTAAGATTATAGTTGCGAGCGGAACAAGTAAAATTTTTTTTTCTTCAAAAAATTGAGTTGTACAAATGAGTAATTTTCAAATTTCTTCCCAGCTCAGAGGACGGGAGGCTTTATCCCTATAATTCTTTAAAATTCTTTCAAACGCATTTTACTCGACAAAAGTTTTCTAGAATAAACTTTTTCGGATTTGTTTAAGATTATTATTCCTGACTCTACAAAGACTTCTTTATGAGAACTTATACAAGACTCTTTAAGACTCGTTAAGTTGAGCAATAAAATCGGTAATTTCTTTCTTGGCTTGGAAGGCGTGGGGGAGGAGTGGGAGATATATCCTCATAATTTCTTAAAATTCTTTCAGTATTTTAATCTTCAAGTTTCTTCCAGATTTCTTCAATCAAGACCATCTCCGAAACCTTTTCGTTCTTGTTCAAATTTATTATTCCATGTTGTACATGAGGGGGTTCAAAAATTTCATAAAATGCAATATGAATGTGATTTCATAAATTTGAAGAGTCGGTAACTCATGTTTGGTAATGATTGAGCCCAAAATTGCAAAATGTATGACCTAGAGAGGTGGATTCAAAAGGATGACTGAAAAATAAAATGCATAAGTATATGGGTATCGTTTCCTAGTTTTGAAGGGTCACCGAGTTAAATTTATCATTTACTGCCTGATTTGCAAGTTGTAGCATTCAGGAAGGAGAAGGGGCTTGAAATTTCATATTATACAATATGCATGTCATTTCGCAGTTATAAAGGGTCACTGAACTCATTATATGAAAGAATGTGCCCTAATTTGCAAAGTTAAAAATTCGGGGAGGAGGAAGGGACAGAAAAGTGAAGATGATAGTGCAGTGAATCAATATATTACACACCAAGAGTCAAAAGTGAGTGTTTACATGGCGAGGGAAAGTTCGCGAATGAGCGTAGCGAGTGAGCAATTCCCGAGTCATGTAAACTCACTTTTGGCTCTTGTTGCGGAAGATATTTTTTATACTACATACTTGATCAGAAGCGGCAATGTTTTTCGCTGACATGGTCTGTATTTATTTATTATTTTTTAAAAATCTTTTTCTTTATTTAAATTATAGACAGGTGATTTTTGTGTGCGTAATTAATTCAAAAATTTAATTTGCTTAGTTAATTACTATGAAGTACAGTATCACAGTCTTGTCTTCAGTTTGTTCACGTGCACAAATAGCATACACAGGTAGTGGCCAGCAAAAACGTAACGACGGGTAACAACAAACGGTAACAGTTGTACTACGTCGTGAATATTTAAATACGTTCTTAATTCGCTATTTTGTAATATGCTCCGTGGTCGAGTGGTTAGAGACGATCGCTGCATTTCAGTCAAATGTTTCAATGGACGCGGGTTCGATTTCCCGATACAAAATTACTGGTCAACATTTTTTTCATGTAAAAACGCTTTACATTGAGGGACGTTTACTTTACATGCAGGTTTTGTTAGAACTTGATGCATGAATGATAGGCGCTTCTTGTCGTCTGTAAAACACCAATGTAAACATTAACTTTCTGATCAAGTAGCATAAAAACTCGTTTATAAACTCTGTCACACATGCACATATATTGTAACCTTGTAACAACAACTGGTGACAAGGTCTGTAATACAAAACTTCCTACGTTAATATTTATACTGTCGATCAACAGGTGACAGATCTGAAGTGAATCAGTTATGGGAGGATTCGTGGACCTAACACCTCACCCCACTTTGCTCAGAATGCCGGTGAAAATTCGTTAGACTGAAAGAAGTAAGCGCGTGAAGTTCATTTTTGACTGTCCCAGCTGATTGGCAGACTAAGGCGAGGAGAACGTTCCTACCAGAGACAAAGAGGCAAGCATGAGGCCTAGGCTAGACTAAAGGAGGGCCACAAGTGAATTGCAAACCTTACGTGAAGGGACATGTGAATTGGATGTATGAATTGCCAACCGCTATATAGATTCACTCCGTAGGTAGGAGATACTCGTATATGAATTGCGAACTGAGGAGAACTACGAACGCATGCGAGTCATTCCACTCAGCATTCAATTCCTCATTTCATCATTCACATCCTGACCTGTTTACTTTCGTTGACACTCTTTTTTTATTTCAAAACAAAACCTACATAACAGTTAACAGTATTTCAGATGCCAGTTCTACTGTGCCGACTGTACGTAAAGAAGTGAGAGTAAGGTAGCAGTTTTTGGGTTGAAAAATTCAGGACTGCGAATGCGGTCGATTGACCAGATTTGAATGCGTTGAGTGCTTGAGTTATTTTTATAAGAGCGTGTTTGAGGGGAGGGGGGATAATTTGACTGACGTTCTACCTTTTTTTTACGTTTTAATATGACGTTGATTAATATTTTCTTTAGTACGTTACCATTACATTATATTTGTGAGCAGTGCTGGAAGAACGAACGAGAACGAGAAGAAAAATAACATGCTTTCGTTCGAGAACGAGAACATGATGGAATTATGAACGAGAACGGGAAATGGGAACCGGAACCAACGGGCATGCACGTTAAAGACCGGGAAATATCGTGAACATCCATTTTGTCTACAATTTACTTGGGAATTGTTGTAAATTCCAGATAATAATAGAATTGGACCGAGCAATCTCAAGATTTCCCAATACATCTTGGGAAATCTTGGCTTTTGGGCCATCTTGATATGAGTAGTTCCGAAGAGGATATAAAAAAACTAGCAGATATACAAGACTGCAAGACTGTTAGACACAGATGGATTGGTAGACAGATAGATATGGGCATATCATCATCAATGAACTACCCTGTAAGCGAAAGTGGAGCAACTTATTATACCCCATGCAGAACAGTTGGCCGGCTCCGTGACCTAAAGGGGCACTGAAGTTAGGTAAAATATATTTATCAAATTTCTCTTCAACATTTCGACCTTGTAGTCATTTTTTGGCAGGACGCAAATTTTCGATTCCAGCCCTTTAACCCTCTCCTTTTTTTCCTCTTTGACCGTCCCCATAATCTTCCATCTTTTTCGTCCCCGTAAAAATAACTGGAGCTGGAGTAAAAATCGCATTTCTGATGAAACAAGAGTTTTCGGGAATTTTCTTCTGGGAAGCCGAGCTAATTTAATAATCTTACTTGAGCCAAAGCCAATTCTAGGTTCGGCTCCAGCCCTTAAATATTCTCTGTTCCTATCCCTCCCTCATCGATATCCATCACACTTTTCCACCCTTCCTCTTCCTATAAAATTAATTAGATCCGGAGCAAAGATAACATTTTTGGAGCCAGAGCGATCAAAAAAAATTTTCGCCGGCTAGAGCCGGAGACCGACAAATATTATTTGCCAGAGTTGAGACTAAAGTTAATTCCGAGAATTTTAACTGAAGCCGGGGCTAGTTCAAATTTGCTTCGAAGCCGGAGCCAGATTGGAGGGGCTCTCTTTTTCTAATTTGCTCTCAACCCGAGTCCTGATAAGCATCGGGCTCAGACAATACAGTATAATGCTATAAGGCGCACGTCATTTCCCGAACTGTACTGGGTAACGTCGATCAGCTCGGGAAGTGATGATAATTTGAACGTGTACCAACATGGCCCAAGTAGCTAGGTAAATTACGTCATATCTCGGTCATTAACACCACGGCCCAATGACGCTGGGTTACAACGTACTTGCCCGGGAATTCACTTCGATCCCAAATTTACATCATGTATTGTAACACACACACGGTTTGCAGTTCATACATCCAGTCTTCCTCTCGGTTTGCCATTCATAAGCGCCCACTAAAGGTAGTCCATTCTATGGCAAATTTTACAAGGCATCTTTTTGGTTTGAAACAATTTTTCCTACAACTCGCCGTTTCCGAGATATTCGCCATAATTTATCAATTTTTCGAAATTTTTAAAAGTTGTCCAACTTAGGACGGTGATTGTAGGCTAAGGACTAGACCCAGGCGAACATGTGATACATGCGTTTCGTAGCAAATTTCACGAGGAATCTTTTTTGTCTGAAACTTTTTTCTCTAGTGCACCTATTTTCTATGATATAAGCCAAAAATTATTGAAATTGGGGGCGTTAACGTGCCACAGAAACTTTTGCACATAGCATTTCGGGGGTGAGATTTTCAGGAGGTTGTTTCTGGCACCTAGTTCTACATTTTCCAACGAGATCCCGCTTGTTACCTGGAAATTTTTTTTTTTTTGTCTATAGGGCCTAGACTATAAATATATGTTTTATGGCTACCCGAACACATTTCACGCATTCAGTCAGCGCGCAACAGATGCCGTCATAACACCACTGTGGTAACATTCTCGGGGTTAGTCGGGCATTCTCGGTGTGCGTCGGCATTCTTCGTGTCAGTTGGTCGAAACGTGATGCACACAATTCGTAGAGGGTCAGCGAATAGACATAACTTTGCAATGAAATTTTCCGATTTCCCGTTGGCTCCCGTGTGTTTCCATGGGCTATATAGAACTTGCAGGCCTGGATCTTCGCTGTCCGGAAGTTCGCACACCAAATTTCACGCTCACAAGTTAAGATGACCGATTAGCGAATATGGAAGTTCGCGCCAATCAGCCATATAGGACAGCGAAGACTCGATGACGTCTCGATCGATCTGCATCGACGATTTTCGCCGGATTCACGAGCAGCGAATGCGAAGATGGAAAAAAAGGGTATTGAAAATGCCCGCAGAAAAACGATTCGTATTGAAGACGCGATTCAGCTCGTTGTAAATAATTGAAATGAGAAAACGTCATATAAGCTGGTAATAACCCAGCGCGCGGTACAGAGCGCGCCTCTAGCCAGTTGGATTTTTCGAACAACAATAATAATATATAGGGCACTGCGGCTATGCCAGGTAATTAAAAAAGAATAGTTCATTATGGTTCAACAACAGAAGAGAGAAAAATATGGCCAGTAACGGGAATCAGAAATGCGTTCGTTATTATTATATTTTAGTCGAACTGCGCGGTGCCAGCGACCGCGGTGGTCCCCGCATACACAAATCGTGCTGAGACCCGAATCGCGTCCACTGGTCGGGGCGAGCATCGGGAACAATACGAGTGTCAATTGTTTTTATCAATCCGGAATATTTATTACTTCACGATAATTTCGTTCTTGTGTTCACTTAGATTTAACCGGTGTTTTTGTTTCAGCGCGGTAATGACTTTATTAAACGTCTATACGAAGAAGTATCTTACTTCGCTTTTTTTTTTTTTAAAGGTACCTTATACGCTTTCGTTACTCGCAGCTCTACTCCCCACGGCATTCTATAAACTTCGTGTATTCCTATCGTACATGACTCATGAAAATTCTCCATCTTTCCGATTCAATTGGAAACGCCGGTTTGGAAATCACGTTTCGTATACGTCATTTCAAAAGCTCGATGGCTGGTGATGCCGTCATTCTGCGCCGTATTCCAGCACTCGACACCGGGTTGACATTTCGATTGCACCAATTGGCGAACACTTCAACGTCGGGCACTCGAAACGACAGGCAAAGGAGTTATTCAAGAAACGATGTCGAGAAAAGTCCATACAGGCCGATCGAGCCCGTACAGAAAACCAGCAGCGCACATTTGTGCTGCGGGATGAACTCGACTGCTTTGAAATGTGAAACACGAATCTACATGCGCTTGGATCTATCTGAGCTCTGACGAATGAATTTCTGCTGGTTGCGGCAAATGTGAAGAAGATATAGGAAGAGAACAGTTTGGCTTCTGGAGTGGCCTCGGAACCCGAGCTGCGCTATTCTGGCTCCGCGACTTTTCGGCTAGAGACAAAATGCATCTAGGGTACACTACATCCAGCGAGGTTACTTGTTTTTGGTCCAGTCAAGTTCTGTCTAACCCCTGCTGCTCCAAAACAACAACTACAGATCATTGTGAGGATTTCATATAACAACGCCTTCTAGCAATATCGCCGTTTCCCGCAAAACCGTGAAAAAGGCAGACATGAAGCAATATCGCCTTCCGATTTACTACTATATATGTGACAACATTGTACTACGATAAGATTCAATGTATAATGGGACAGGATTGCAAAAAGATAGAATAAAAGGCAGGAAGGCACATTTCATTTTGAAGAACCAGTCCACCAGTGGGGATATTCGTCCCTCGCGTTTATGTTTTTTTATACTGCATGATCAGAAAGTCACTGTTTACATTAGTGAAACCTAAGTGTAAAGTAAACGTGCCTTCATGTAAAAGGATGCATCACGTTTCTACATGGAAGCACATAGAGGCACAAATTACTGACCAGTAATTCTGTATTGGAAGATAGAACCCGCATCTATTGAGACATCTGACTGGAGTACATGTATATCAAACGTCTCTAACTACTCGGCCATATAGCAAATTACCAAATAATGACTTAGAAACGCAAACGCATTCAAATATGGCATGCATTTTCCCGCCCAGCAGAAAATTTGCAAATAACGACAAATAAATATAATCAGCGGTTAAAAAAAGATGAGCACGCTGAAATAAAGACGGGCACGCTGAAATAAAAATCGAACACAGTGAAATAAAGTTTTGCACAGTAAAATAAAGTTTTGAATGACAGAAAAATAGCGGCACAACAATTTAAAAGAAGTGCCCGGTCTGAAAATATAAGTAAAATCAATTACAATATAAGGTACAAATAATACAAGTATGACGCTGGATTTACACTAAAGTTAAGCATGTTATTATAACAAGTTATCCCTTAACGTTTCAAATGTAGCCTACTTGTTAATAGTATACTTATAACTTTGGTGTAAATCCAGCATTATACCCGTATTACTGTTAGTAAATAGAAATACTGTTATAAAACACTGTCTTACAACACCTTATCACCAGGGTCAAGCATGTTCAGCCGCATGTATACAGATACAGATACATTCAATGAAAGTTATTGTCACCTTTCAATCTCACACATGATCACCATTCTCACCTATTTATGCGCCGTTTGACAATTGCCGTTCACTTTGAGCATACTTGCTGTTCTTCATAACTGTTTCATCGTTACGTATTTGTCGGACATCTCTATTTTTCTATCCTGTTAAATATTACTTCCCTTTAAATATTCACAACATAGTAGATACAACCATTACTGTATGTTATTATTTAATGTCGCTTAACTGTCGTTGCAACTGCCTTGTGAATTACCTACTTGATAAAAAACATTGCTATTTCTGATCATTAAGTATAAAAATATCTTACAAAACAAGAGCCAAAAGTAAGTTTACATGACTCGGGAATGCTCACTCGCCATATAAACATTCACTTTTGACTCTTGGTATATAATATACTATTTTATACTACATGATCAGAAAGGCAATGTTTATGTTACATGGTGTTTTGCGGACAGAAAGAAGCGCTTAGCATTTATGCATCAAGTGTCAACAAAACCTGCGTGTAAAGTAAACGTGCCTTAACGTAAAAGGATGCATCACAGGCACAGATTGTTGGCCAGTAATTCTGTATCAGAGGATATAGAGCCTGTGTATATTGAGACATCTGACTGAAGTATATTGAACATCTCCAACCACTTGGGCCTCGTAGCAAATTATCAAATAATGACTTAGGAACGCATTTAAATATTCACAACATAGTACAATCGTTACTGTTCATTGTTATTTATTGTTGCTTAACTGTTGTTACATTTGCCTTGTGAATTACTCGATGAAAAACATTGCTATTTCTGATCATTAAGTATAAAAGATATCTTACAAAACAAGAGCCAAAAGTGAGTTTATATGACTCGGGAATTGCTCAATTGCCACATAAACACTCATATTCTGACTCTTGGTGTGTAATATACTAATTCATTCATTTCTGGGGACAAAGTATCTGCATGCAGGTTTTATTTTACTGTTTATCACTTTTGTTCAAAGACATCTCAATTTTCAATTATTCAATTAATTTATTTATGTACTGCAGGGGGAACAGGGGCCACATTTACAGAATTTTACATATTACAAGATACAAGAAAAGGAAATTAATGCATATGCACAATTTATGAGTAACTGCGCGTAGATGTTGGCTTTTTGAAGATGGTGGATTAGTAGGTCAGGTGTTACAATTTGGGAAAGATTTTTGAGTGTAAGGGGATTAAGGAGATGGAGGCATAGAGATGCGATGATTGGGCACTCCAGTAGGATGTGTGGAATTGTGAGTGGCTAATGACATTAAGAGCATATCGGAGGAGGTGATTTGTTGAGGAGGAATTCATGAGTACAAGTGTGGCCAGTGAATAGTTGGGTGAGAATGACGTAGTGTCTGCAATGACTGATGGAGAGGATGACTGTTGCTGGGGTGTCACAGATGGATCCAAGTTGACGTGTGGAATGTTGAGCTTGCTAGCGTTGAAGATGGAAGTCCGAAAGTTTCTAGGGCAGTTTCTAGTCTGGGTGCAAAGCGTTTCCAATTGTAGGTTCTGTGGCAGTTGATTTCCTCCAGTTGAAATAGTGTTTGTGTGGATTTGTTGATGCGGATAATGAAGCAAAGGTAAAGCAGATATCGGCAAAAGTCCGGTGGAAGTTCGTTGCAGAGAAAATAGAGAATGGAGATGGAGCAGACTGTGGTGGGGAAGGCACCACTGGCCAGGCGTAGTGCTCGATGGTGAATGGCGTTCAGTTTGTTTAAATCCGTTTTGGTTGCTGCTGAGTAGATGGCAAGTCCATAGTCGCATTTTAATCGGATAAGTGAACGATAGATGCTCAGTAGAGATACTGTATCAGCGCCGTAGGATGTGAGGTGCTAGTTTTTTGAGAAGGCTGAGACGTGAGTGGCAGGATTTCTTGAGTTCTGTAATGTAATGTTTGAAGGTGAGTGATTGATCAAAATGAAATCCGAGATATTTGATTGTAGATGGAAAGGGAAGAAAGTTCCATTTAAAGTGATGTTGATGGAGTGCTGACAGGTATGTACATTGCAAAAGTGTACGGCGTTAGTTCTTGCAGCTGAAAATTCTAGGTCAAGATGCGAAATCTAAGACGTGAGTTTGTTTACTGTTTCTTGGAGCTGACGTGTTCATTTTTGTGGTGATGTGCTGGAAATGAAATTGGTTAGGTCGTCTGCAAAAAGAGCTTATTTTACAGGTGTTGCTATTTCTTCACAAATACTGTTGAAACCTATGTTAAAGAGTGTGGGACTTTGAAAGGAACCTTGAGGAACTTCATTGTCTAGTGTTCGACTTGAGGAGATGGTGTGACCAAGACGAACTTTGCAGCTTTGGTTGGTGAGTAACTGCTGGATAAAGAGAGGGATACGACCTTTGATATCCCATTTGTATGGTTGTTAGGTGATTTGTATTTTCCAGATGGTGTCAAAGGCTTTTTGTAGATCAAAGAAGACGGTTAGTGCACGATGGCGACGGGAGAAGGCTTCGAAGATGGAGCTGGAAAGGAAGGCAAGTTTTTCTTCTGTTGATTGGTCGAGTTGAAATCCAGCTAGTTGAGGAGTCATTAGCTTATCTGTGGAAAGAATGCGTTCGGCTGAGCGTTGACTATTTTTTCTAGGAGCATGTAGAGCATGGAGGTGAATGAGATGGGTCTGTAGCTGTCGATGAGGGGTGGAGGTTTGTATGGTTTGAGAAGTGGTATGACGATTGCGTTGCGTCTTGCCGAGACTGAGGAATTGTCCAGTGTTGAAGAGGCGGAGAATGAAGAATCTCAGTTTGGGGTGTGCGTTTTTGATAATCGAAATGTGGATTTAGTCTGGTCCTGGAATTGCTGATTTGGTGCGTCGAATGGTTGATTGTAGTACTTTGTAAGTGAGTTGTTGGTTGTATGTGGCTTCGGCGTTATCTGTGAGACTAGTGTTGGTGAAGTATGGAGGGGCTGTTGAAGGATTTGAAGTTTTTGGGAAAAAATCAACAAAGGATTCGGCTATGTCTGTAGACCATGTGTGAGGTTGCTGATCTCCGGATATGAAGGAGGTGGGGATGTGGAATGTTCTTTTCTTTTCTATTGCCCGTATTTTGTTCCATACTTTCGCAGGTGGAGTATTTTTGGTGATACTTCAGACATATAGCTGCCACGAGTGCTTTTTGGCTGTCTTGAATTCCAGTTTGGCTTTAGTTTTCGTAGTGCGTTTTTTCTATTTGGGAGGGCAATGGAGCAAGCTGCGTTCCACCGAGGAACAGGTATTTTGTGGGTGACTGTGTTATGAGGAGTTGGATGGGTTGGATGTGGTGTGCATTTGTGTGATATGTCTAGAAGTGTTGGGGTGATAAATTGGGTTGCTTCTTCTGGATTTGTGATTGAAGGAGTGATAATTGAAGCGCTTGTTTTATAGTAGTTTCCAGTCTATTTTCCTATCGTTTAGCTTTAAAGTTGCGAAAGGTGGTTCGTAGTTGGGTGGATTTTGTAGTGATTCAACGATGAACAGACCTAGTTATGGAAGTTCAGTTTATGGAAGGAACCCGGACAGGAGGTGAACAACTTTTATATCACTGGTACTGGAAGAATCTAAAAAACTCCTTGTACAGTCTGAAATAATAATTTTGAACAAGAATAAAAAAAGTTACAGAGATGCCCTTGAAGAATTCTGGAAGCAGTTTGAATACTAAAATACGTCTCCCACCTCCCATTCCTCCTCCAAACTAGGAAAAAATTTACAAAATACCAATCTTATAGCATACGAGTCTAAAAAGGTCAAGTAAAAGTCTTGAAGAGTCTTAAAAAGTCTTTATAAAGCCAGGAGTGATAATATGAAACAAATCCGAAGTTTCTTTTGGAAGACTCATGCCGAGTAAAATATGTCTTGGGGAAGAGAGAGAGGAGGCATGTGAAATAATCTTGTTTAAGCAGAGTAATATTGCAACCCAAAATTCATACATTATCATATTTTTATGATTCATACAAATTTATGAAAGGGTATGGAATATAGATTATTTCAGCCAATTGATTGAGAAAGCTCAACTGGGTGCAGTGGAAGGCTTGTGATGAGCTTGTAATGTGGTTTATATACTGAAAGTCACTTTTATAGGAATGAAAAGCCATAGTATACAATAAAAGGTATATTACAAATACTTGTAAATGATGAGCTCCTAAAGTAAAGTAGGTTTCTTGCGGCGGCTTCGGTCTTACTTTTTGGTGGCTTCATCGAACAGTATACATGAAACTAACACATATACCGTCAGTCATACGATGTCGAGGTAACGGTATGATTAGTTAGGTGAAGCGCCAACATAGGATATCCTAGGGGCGGTTCATGAAGTCAGTACAATGCGGTGTGCAAGACATCTGGATGACGGCTTGCGCGGCGGCTTATAGTGTCTCTAAGTATTAGTCAAAATTGTGGAAGACAACTTGAGAGCTTACCAGTGAACTCAATGTCAAGGACTGCTTGAACATCAAACGCACCACAAACACCACAACTTACAGTTGGACTCAGTGTCATGGATTGCTTGAACATCAAATGCACCACAAATACCACAACTTACAGGTGGACTCAGTGTCAAGGATTGCTTGCACATCAAATGCACCACAGACCCTACTACTTATGAGTGGACTCAGTGTCAAGGACTGCTTGAACATCAAATGCACCACAACTTACCGAAGTGGACTTAATGTTAAGGATTGCTCGAACATAAAGTGCACTACTAGTAATAGAGATGGGAACTTACAGAAGTGGACTCAAAGTTAAGGATTGCTCGAACATCAACTGCACTAATAGTAATAGAGATGTGGGAACTTACAGAGGTGGACTCAATGTCAAGGATTGCTCGAACATATCTAGTGCAACTAAGTAATGTTCACTTATTACAGATTGTTGTTGGCCGACAGGAGTCGGTGAATATATTGCAGGGTTCGTTATAGTTAGCATTTGCACAACTTTTATTACAGAGCCTGTCAACAGATATCGAAAGAGCGAAGCGAGATCAACTTTAGGAAAATTGGTAGTTAATCTAACGGTTATCTAACCTGTGAATCTTCACAATTCTGCTTGGACCGGCGTCAACACAAACACGAGCGCAAATTCACATTCACAGTAAATTACACGACGTACGAGAACGCAAGAAAAACTCACATTTGAACTATATGAAGATCTGAACAAAAATGAGACTAAGGTCCCCTACTGGCTACCAGGTACCGTAGAGACTAGTATAAACATGATCATGACTCATTGGTTTATCGTTAGTTTTCGGTTAACAGGCTCAAGCGATTGGCTTTGTTGAAGTATCTGAGGCGGTCCCGTACGAGGAATTACAATAGGGACTGGACCTTTTTTACCTTATCTATTTTATCGTTTCGGCTATTAACAATAGCGAAACACTACTGCTATCAGTCGAAGTCGAATTTTCCGGTTACAGGCTGAAGTACTTTGCTTTGAAAGCATTTGAGACTGTCCTTCTCGAGATATTAACTGATCGCATGAATTCAATATTTCGACTATTAATTATAGTGGGTTTTACTAATAATTAATGTCGAAGTCGAATTTTTTCGACAAGGCTCCTCACGCTTCCGAACAAATTCTCAAAGGGAAAGCACTGGATTTTAGTAATTCTCGATGTGACAACTGCTCAGAATGGAGAATTGTGACAACTGCTCGGACTGGAAAATACAGGAGTATCCAAAACACTTGGCGGGGTATGAAGTGTCATCTGCATCTCCTCTCCCTCTCCAAAAAAATGGGGGAAATTCATATAATTGCCGGAATTGGTAAATTCAGGAAATTCGACCCTTAGCAGGAAAATCACAAATTCACAGATGAAAATCTGTAAGGAACAAAAATCCAAGTTCAGTCTGCTACAAGTCTATAAGACGTAAATGAAAATTGTTCCACACTCTCAAGACTACACTGGTGCAGAATAACTTTGTTAATTGTTACGACTCAAGCCGTAGGAGAGAAAAAATTCACTCGCTCCGCTCGCAATTACAGTTTTACTAAATGTTTTTTCTCTTTTTTTTTTTCTTATAAGTAAAATTATGAGCTATCCTCCATCCCCTTTAAGTCTTTTTGTTTACGGTACTACCAAGAGCTACTTAGTTTTTGAGCTTTTGCAGTGCTAAGCTGATTATTATTCCACTTGATGGACATGTGGTATCCTTAAAATTTCAGTTCAATTTGATAATGCTGAGAGATTTCCTATTTCATCATGTTCAAAAGAAATTTCCAAGTGTCTATATTGCATACTACCCCGACTCGATAGAATCTAAGAAGCCACTGCAGGAGATTTGAACAAAAATTCTAAAAGCACGCAGAAATGAAACCTCACTTATCCTTTTATACATCCTACTCCTTAATTTCATACTTGATTCCACGCTCCTGAGTACAATTCAGATTATAGTTCCGGCAATTTATGGGTGCAAAGGAGATTTTTCTTGACTAACCTTGCCAACACGTATCGTGATTTCAACGCCCCTCTCAATCGAACTGGCAGGCAATACAATGAATAAACAAAACGGGAAGGGGGAGAGATATTTCGAGAGAGGGCAAAAAAGAAAGAGTTTGAAGGTATACTCCGGATTGCGAATGATTAATGCAAGGGGTTTGGGCGTGAAGACGGGGGCGGGCAGTGGTGGCGAATCATGGCGAGGAAAAGGCTGGTTTTATCTGTCACCATTTTCGAAGTTGTTTTCTTTTTCATTTAATTTTGTTACTTTAACACTACTTTATCCCCTTTTTGTTCCATATTTTACTTTTTGGCTTCAGTTTACTTTATGTTAACTCCTTTTTGTTTCTGTTTCCTTTTTGTTAAATAATATTCTATCGTATAATACCCGCTTCAAGTAACTGGCTGTAAGGCTATTGGCAGGAGGGTTTACAAAGAAAGAATAAAGAATAGAGACTAGCTTATAGACTAAACTTCAAGTTATAGCCCCTCTCCCTCCCCCCACCAATAATGGGAACAGTGGAGTCTGTCTGGGGTTTCTCGATTTCAAATTTCATTCGAACAAGTTTTCCGGAGCTCACACACGAAATTTCATATCATCATTTCGTGCGTGAACGTGCACGATTTCTCATCAACCAGCCGTACTAAAAGTGCCCTGGCGCCTGATGCGACACCTCTTTCTCCTTTCACAAAGGCCCGATGTCTGCGCCTCCAAAAAGGTGCTAAAACACGAGGCCCATACGCCGCTATGCCAGTTGGTCGAATTCCGCTCATTCATAATTTCGGGTTCGAAGCGTGTTTTCGTAGAAACGGTTGTAAGAATCCGGGCGACTCCGCGCCGAAGGTGAGACGGAGCGCGTCACTCTTCGCAGTTATAAATCGGAGAACATCTCCGGCCTTTCGCCTTCGCAGGTTCGTCGCAGGTCTTCAAAAATATATTGATCGATTAGAACGGAAATTGATGAAGGCAATAAAAACGCAACGAATGTAGTTAAAGTGTCCGCGCACACGGGCGATGCGGCGAACCTTCTATTGACATCCGTAACGGCGTAAAAGGCCTGGTCCGGGTAATACACGAGCAGCGGATAATTAATTACGACCACTCCTCGAAGGACGGTAAACCATACGAAGTGCGTGTAATATACCTATCATTAACTCGGGCGCACTGGCCGGACGAAAACGATTACACGAAAATATGTGTAATTTCTGGCGCGATCCAACAGCGGCGCACCGTGGCTCTGAACAACGCGAACTCTACATATATTGAGAAGTCAAAAATCGTTGCGAGGAAAAATAACGGATAAGAGGATTTTTGAGCGTTCTGAGGGGAGGGGTAGGAATATTTGGACTCCATCCCCCACCCCCACTGCCAAAAATGAAGCGAGTAGGTACCTACTAGAGCCCTGCACAAGTAAGTAAAAAGTAATCGGCGAGTATTGAAGGAAACGATGCCAATCAGTACTTGTAATTGTCTGTAACCGGCATCGTCTGTAATCGTCGAGAAAAGTAACTGAGTGTATCTGTAACAGCCGGTAACGGTAATCGTCTGTAACTGGCATCGTCTACCCAGTTACAAACGATTACCGTTACCGGCTATCGCATCGTCCAGGCATTGCAGGCATCGTGAAGATAAGAAACGATATAGTAAAAAATACACATGTCATTATGCGAGTTATCCGGATAGCACTGCAAAATCCTGTAACGCAATAAGAAATAAATGACGATGCCACGATGCCGATGCTGATGCCGATGCCACAATGCGAACAATAATATGTAACTGGGTATATTATACCCAGTTACAAGTTACATATCGGCATCGTTCTTCTACTACATCCAGTTACAGTTACAGTTCCTGGCATCGTTGTAATCGTTTTATGAGTTACTATAATCGGCATTGTACGATGCGTAACGCATCCTGCAGGCCTCTGGTACCTACACTGCATGCAGATACATCGTGATATGGTTATGTCTTATGGCTACACGAGTAATTACCAGCCATAGGCAAGTTCACTTTTGAACGAGTTAACTTTTGTTCAGTTCGCGAACTTAGTTCACTTTTCAGTGAACAAAGTTCAAAAATGAACGAACGGGAAAAAATGTGAACGTGAACTTGAACTGAACTTTATTTTTGGTGAACTTGAAGAAAAATAGTCGTTCACTTAGTTGTTCATTTCATTCTGTGAGAAATGTTTATCAGTTGTTGTCCTCCCTGAAAAGATCTGAAATTTAGTTCTATCTGAGAAATTATACATCTCCAGTCCCCACAAAAAGTTCTTCTAATTGCGCTCCCCCCCCCCCTACCAGGAAATTTAACACTTCACTCCTTTCCCAAAAGATCTTTTGGAATATCTACAGTTCTCTGAAGGTCACATTTTCATTCCTGTTCCAGGAAATTATTAAATTAACTCATTCATTCTTGTAATCCTGTCCCAGCATGTTCAGCCCTTCATTTCTCTCGCAGAATATTGCTGGCTCACAACTCGCAAGCCTCTTACTAGATTGCGTTTCTAAAACTGCCGCGACAAGGATCGAACCACATTCGAAAAAATGTCTCATTGTTGGAAGTAGTCATCCAACAATGAGACGTATTCGTACGGAGAGACAGAATTATGTCAATTGGAAGAGTAGTTTAGAGTCGGCTGAAATGAACAAAATAATAAGATTGAAGTTGTGAATAAATAAACACGTTTCTCATGGAAAGCACAATTTTAATAAGTGTTTGGTGTTACTATCAAACTGTAAGTGCGAATTTTGCCGTTTTGTTGTGCCATAAGACTCGGGGAAGTCAGCATTTCTCATATTATCCTCCTCAAAAGAACCTATTTTGCGTACTGATGACATAATGATTAATGAAGGAGGCATAAAAATAGCAGTAACATTATTTTGAAGAAAACTCATTTCTTCTCACTGGATTTTTATTAATAAAAGTGTTTGCCAGCTCATCTAAATTCAACTCAGAAGTTATATCTTTATGAGAAGAGAGCAATGCTAAATGGTTCAAGCGTTTCTGCCCGTGGTTGACCATAGGTAAGTTTTCAGGCACTGAATGTCCTTCCAGCAGTGCTTGCGTTTCTCAACAATAACATTCACAATTCACCATAGGAAACTACTGGGTGATAACGTCTCACTGTTGGATTACTAGAGGACGCTTCAATGAAAAACGTATTACGCAATGAATAATTGTGTCTATTTCCATCTCAATACTCACCAATGGTACAGATCTATCACAAATTTAAATTTAAATTTTCAACACTTCATAGGAAATTTTCGGTAATAAAATGACCGGGAAAACAAACAAGCCAGGTCGCTTTGCGACCTAGTAATAGGATCGGCCTTTCAGCTGAAGTTTGGGCGGCTATTCCACTAACCAACTTCAAACAAAAAGTACGAAAGTACAATCGCACTTTGCCACTGTTCTTATGAGTAAGGGAACCAACCAGCAAAATCTGTTTTCTGAGAACACGTGATTCTAAGTTCAAGAGCCATGTAGAAACTATATGACATAGCGTTTACTGATAAGCTTTGATCAATGTGCGTACACATTTTTGAATCGGCGGCCCAATTCTAAAAAATTCTACTTTTTACACTATTTCCAACAATACTAATAACTTATTTTGTTTACAAAAATGTCAATTGGTTCACGGCAAACCTTAATTTCAGCAAGAATCATACACAATATTACCAACCTCACAAAATGAACTCTTTTTATCTATTCCTTATGTTGATAACTCGAGTCACTTTTGCTAAGACTGTAAGTACGATGTAAAACCATATTTCTATCTGTTTCTTTTACACACGATTACGTTCACTTTTACATTTAAAACCACAAGTGCCATTTTTGAAAGCAAACGCGATTCATTCTCGTGTATCTCGAACATCAATTGACAAGAACAAAAGTCACTGGAAGACAAACCCTAACCACTGACATCAGGCGTCGCGTAGAACAATTTTTTCATTGGCTGCGCCGACCATAAACCACTGACATCACGCGTCGTGTGGAACTATTTTTCCATTGTATAAGGCTAGGATTTCGTTGACGAAAACTCAATTTGTGTATTGGCTTCCAATACAGTCAATCATATTCAGTGTCAAGTACGTTACAAGATGTGGTAACACTGCATGCATACGTCATTCGCTTCTGCAACCGAAATTCTAGTTATCAGCTGTGTTCTGTGAACTGTCTCACTTGGACCTCTCCCCATACTTCAATTGACATTACTCGGCTACTTTTGTGACGCGATTCCACAGTTTCTATGGGAAATATTCAAAACTGCGTACTTCCAATTTACAACACAAAAACCGCTCGAGAACAATAACACTAGATACACAACAATTTGAGAATTTGTAAAAAATAATGACATGAAAACATATGATTCTACAAGTAAGTTAAAAGTAGGTAATGTGACCACCTTAAGCAAGAATCGCTCTTGTTCATTCATTTTCATTGTTAATGAAAAATTAGCTCACGGAACATAAAGTATGATCTATTTCCCATCAGAATTGCTATCTGAAACCCCCAAAATGAGATTCTAAGCCCCCTAAATAGGTCAATTTTTAAAAACCTTCAAAGTTGCCATTTTACCCACACCTGGGGGGTAATATGGCCATACTTTTTAAAGATTTTTTTTTAATTTTTAAAAATATGAAATTATTAATTTTTTTTCTTGAGAAGGGGGAATTCCTTTCAGGAAATCTCCCCATTCTTCTATGGCCGACCATGGCGAAATTCGGGGGGAACTCCATTTTTCCCAATTATTATTATTTTTTGTGCTTGTTTCAAATCTTCGGGTTTCCACTTACGTCATGTGACCGGTAGAGTGTCAGGTTCATCCACAGAACTACTTGTATTATCGTTCGAATCCATTATCTACGATATGCGTCAATGAATGATGAATCACAGATTTTTCGAGATTTTAATAGGGTGGCCATATTACCCGCAAGATCAATTATGGTCATTTTTTAACAAAAGTTATTATATTGTGAGAAATATTAGCTGAACATCTATCATGAGCCACATACTTGGAAATCTCATGTAATTCTGAATAGGCTAATGTTAAAATTTAGTATCTACTTATGTATGACCGCTGATGTTGTCGTACAGCACAATGAAAAACACGTATTTCTTAACTTGACTGGGAAGACTAGTCACATTTTTCGTGATAACAATTATAGACTTAGAACGAATTGATGCAACGCTCTAAAAATTGAGTATGTGCGGTAGTACTGATAAAACAACAAATCAGTGCGACCACATTGCAGAAATATTACGTGGTTCTCGAGATCTTATGGGATGGCCACTTTCGCCACAGTGGCCACATTACCTACTTTTACCTTATTTTCAAGTAGAAATTTAATGCCGATGTTAATTTTTGGGTTATAGTTCTTTTTTTTCTTTTTTTTTTTCCCCTAATCTCCTATCTTAAATACGAATTTTAGTATCTATCATCAAGATGACACCACTAATCAAACAACTATGCGCGTTCAGTATTGTTATCAGTATCAGTGTAGCTATTCATAGAAGACAAAAAAGAATAAAACGAGAGGAATTTAATGAAATTTTAATTTTGAGTATGGAAAACGAGAGTTCTCGAGAGAAATGGTTAACGCCATCGTATTCAACATTCAAAACGTTTCAGAGTCTAGTAACGGATACATCGTTATACAAACATTGCTCAGCTACGTTATGACAGCCCTGGAGGCGATTGACTATGATTAAATGATCAGAAAAATTAACGAAAGTTGATCGATATCAAGGTGGAATCCTCAGTGAAGAGTTTTTTCCTAGGTCAGTTCAATTTTAATAACAGCCATTCGTGTTTGTGCGGGCACAACTACCCCACTCTTCCCTACTCCAACATGGCAGAACTGTCGTTTATTATAACCATTGCTTCTCAGCTCCCCCTCCCCGTTTGTTCCATTTGTTCGACCCGGACTATTTTTTCTTTTTTTACTTTCAAAAAACCGTTTCAACCGTACCGAATAATTAAGATAATTTTTACAAGGTTTTTTCCAAAAGGGAAGAACGGATTTCCGAGAACCGCGCGAGGATATGCTGTTAATGGAATATCTTAAATATAAAGCCGAATGCGTTGGATTTTTTTTTCTGTATCTTAATTTTAGGGTTGCTCCGTAACGTTATAAATATACGTCTGTAGAGCGAGAACGACAACTCGAAATTTAGTGATGAAAATTAGTTCAATGCGCGTGAATGTCGTGGGTATTAAGACAACAGCGGGAGGTAAAATATAAGGTATACGAGGAGAATTTGGGAGTTCGAGTTCGCTCTGCGCCGTATGCGCTGTATATTGCAAAATAGGTCATTTCTGGAGCAGCTGTCAACTCAGATTTCCATCGAGCGTCTTTTCTTTATTAACGGACTCAAAACCATGACGAATTAATCCGTAGATACGGCCGGATCCCCGCGGATATTGAAAATAACTATATACATCAATGGACGGAGAACCGGAAATTTGGACGAATAAATTTCGAATTTAACTATCGTCTCGAAGGTATATATATGCTAATATGTGGTTTGCATCGTCGCTGTGGTCCGTGAGCGGACGTCATTTTTATGACACTTTGGGGCGGTCTGAGCTCGTCTGTGCCAGACGAATGTTACGAAACCGAACGGCGAAAATGTCGGCCAGGTTGCGCCTTTCAATCTTCTCCCGCGTATTCCGAGGGATTCGAAACAGGTAGGGATCACCGTTCCCGTCTCAGTTTGCTGTTAAAGTGAACGCAGCTATACAACTGTACACCTCCCTGGTTACGAACCAGGTCTTCGATTTGCTGTCTCTGGCACTACGATACTGGAATTTCAATAGCAATTACACAAGTGTCCGTTTAAAGAGAGCTCTTTCAGCTGAAACCGACAAGGTCAGAGTGAATGGGACTGAACACAGACCTCCAATATCGTCAGCTCAGACAAATTCACTAAATTTTTCGAGCAAGGCTGTAACCAAATCCACTTAATACAGCTTTCAAGAAGAAATCAGCTTATAAGACGAAAGTCTCCGTGTTGTAATAACTCTAAGCAGTAGCAAACGGGTCAGGGGGAGGCTGCCCCAACAGATCCACTCACAGGCGGTGAACTTGCAGAATTTCGTACATCGCAAAAACGTCCGGCAAACAGGGCAGTAGAAGTCTTATGGGCTTGCCTCTCTCTCCCTTTAGAACCGGCCTTTGAATTGGCGAGGCCTCGTGACGTTCTGATAAATAGTTAGTATCAATAATGGGATGCTGTTCCAGAAGTAATACGGATATCAGCACTAGCATTATCCTTTGCTGTTACTGAATACGCATATGCTGCTTGGGGAGGGTCAACCCATTCCAAAAAAGTAGATACTGCTCTCAACAACTCTTGTAGAATTGTCACCCGTTGTCTAATACCAACAAAAATAGAAAACTGATACAAAGCCAGTGAGATAGCTCCATCAAAAATCCGCAAGGAGAAAGCGAACCGGGTACTAACTGACCAAAGGCACGTGCTATATAATCAGTGGCCACCAAAAAGAAGACTAAAATTAAAAACTAAAACATACTTTTGGCACGAAAACAGCCTACTTCTAGAAGACCCAAGCAAACATCCGATAAAGCTGTGGGAACAGATCCATGAAAACAGTAGTGCGGAGGTAAGCACATAATAAAATAGACTGGAAACGATGGAAACTCTTAACAAACTCAGATCGGAATGAGGAAGGACAAAATACAATCTCCACATGTGAGGAGTGGATGAGAAGATGAGAACCCATTTTGTGAGTGTGGTGGCTTGCAGAACCAAGAACATTTATTCAAATGCCCACTTACTCAAGTTACCATAGACATTTATTGTATAATGAACTACAGAAGCCTAACCTAACAAATAACAAAAGTTTTCTTTCGATTTTGATATCCTATTTGTAATTATTTCAGCAGTTTTCAGGTCGTGCCACCTCAGGAACCTCAAAGCGCCATCTTATGAACCCCGATTCCTAAGATGACGCTTTTGCCTTAGCACTCTAATAATCGTTGCAAGTTTGGTGACTTCGGTCAATTTGTAGTTGAGCTATGGCCAATATAATATTAGGTGCGCCAATCTTGGGCAACCCATCCCTACTTGTGTTCTATAGTCGCATACAAAGCGGGCTATGAGATTCCCCTTCCCCCTCAACGGGACAAACGGGCATCTTCAAAGACTGCGGTCTAGTATACTTTGAGAGCAGTTCAAAAAAGTATTTAGAGCAACCGCTGATTCCATTAACGGTATCTTCGCGTGGTTCTCGAAAATCCGTTCCTTTCTTTAAGAAAAACCCCGTATGATGTTATAATTCGGCACGTTTGAAACCGTTTTTTTTTTGTTTTTTTTTTTAACGTAAAAAAATAACATAAAAGTAAAGCAACCCAGACCACTGGTCTAACAAACGCAGGGGAAAAAACGGGGAAGCCGAAAAGGTCAACCTAAAAGCATCCATCGTATCGGCTTGCTGCCTTTGCCAGCAACGCCGGTTGTAAAAATGCAAACCGAATAAAATTGGCTACTTTTCGGCGAATCTCAAAAGACCCGGATAAGTAACAATGAACATGTATACAGAAAGCCTGCCGACTCACAATCAAGTTCCATTTGCAAAGCGGTGCACCCGAACAAAAAAGGAATTTGGATGGCGCCACTCTGGGTGGTAACACTGGCCATCGCCATTTAGTTCCTTTTCGCTTTTTGTTTACACCGACAATGCGAAATATGTTATTTACTGTCATATATACTCGCCCCTCGTCCATGCCCTCCCTTTTCTTTTCCATCTCCTCGCTGCGAAAAATTTGACGCTTTTGGTGGAAATTGCAGTCGTAGAAAGAGTCAGGTATTTAATCCTCCCGAAACCTTTGAAATTAATAACATCGGTCTATTTCGCGAACACGTGTAAACATTTTACGGACTTTTATCTGCCGCAATTATTATCTTTCCTCTATTCTGTATTTTGTGAATGAGAGCACAATCCTAATAATGCTCGCTTTTAGGTAGCTTGTCGCGATTATTTTCCTATTTTTCGTGCACGTGAATTGAAGAACACCCCGGCCAAGGATATAATTAAGCGCCTGGGTTGATTTATACGCCGTTTCGAACATATTAAGAAATGGCAAAGCGGTATCCCATCCTTCCCAATCAACTCGATCGTGCACTCAGCCAGCCATGAACGCAACCACATTCTTTCCCTGGATTCTTTTTGCAAAGAAATAACGTCCATTTGTAGTCCTGCACAGTTATGCATAAGTGAACAAATTGTTGGGAAGCCGAGTTTTAGCACAGTGGGTTGGATGACAGCAACTATACCTACTAATCAACATCCTAAGGCTAATGTCTGTCACATGAACTTCATTTCTCAGCAGGTGATTGAAATATGAACAACAGATTTCTGTATTATAAGAAGGTGAAAAGAAGTGAAAACAACCCGAAAATTGTGGATGCATTGTCAAAACTGTACATGATTTAAAACCGAGTACTTTTACCTTCAGAAGCATCCGTTACTCCAATATTCAAAAAAGTTTTTCAATTACTACAGAATATCCAGAAATTCGTTTGACGAATTATCGATGAAATTGAAAAATTCTTTGTTTTTCATTTCTGTCTTTATACCTATTTCTCGTGAGCCGGATCCCGCAGCAATGGCAATTTTCCAACTTCTATTACCAGTGTGTCTAACAAAATCGAATTTTGAAAATAAATAACCTTTAAATGACCTTTTTTTCCTTTCAATTTTTGACATTTTCATGTCTTTACTTTGGCACACAGCGGAAAAAAGCGTTACTTTGGAGCGTAACGGAAATCGCGTTACGGGCTGGCTAGGCTGGCTGGCAATGGAAAACAATTTTCTGCGCCGATTCCATTACTTCATAATTTTTTAGCATTTTGTATTGGGGTTTACACCTCACCTAGGTGGCGCTACCATAGGCAAACGTTTTGCGTGTATTGTTATCAGTTTGGGGTGATCGATTCGTGAAAATTCACCCCAAAGTGATAAGAATACAATGCATATACTGACAGTGCTGCCAACACATGCAACTTAGGTTTAAGTCCCAATGCTTTTACTACTGGGTATACTTAAGCGAAAATCCCGTAACAAAACATTGATTTTTGTCCCTTCCCTTTCCAATCCAATTTCCGAAACTTAAAAAACGCGTGTAACATTTTACATGCTTTCGTAACCTAATAAAAAAATTTCCATGGAAATTTCTATGAACAACACGGCTGTAAACTGTAGTCGCGCAGCAACAACACTACTGCAGGCATTAGTCGCGCAGGGCGCGGCAAGTGTTAACCACTGAATTCGTGTCGGGGTAGCGTTATGGTTTTCGCTCAAGTATACCCATGGCTGGAAGAAAATGGAAATGTCAACCACTAAACTGAATTGTCTACATATGAAGAGCTCAAGAACGGTGAGCTGAACTGAGCTGGAAATCAGAAGAGAACCCCTACGTCTCTGAGGTAATGCTCGAAAGGGCGCTGGCTTCATGTCGAGGGATCGTGTCGAGGGGGCGTAACGGTTTTCGCTCAAGTACACCCCTGGCTGGAAGAAATTAATTTCCATGGAAATGTATACGAATAAACACAAATTTCACTCAATATACTCACTAGTATGATGCCATATCCATCTCTTGGCTCTTCCGAGCCAACAACGGAATCACACTCTCCAATAAACGACTAGTATACAGCACAGTCATTAGACCAGCTTGGTCATATGCCATAGTAACAGGAGCGTTACAGGGGACCGTTACGGTTTTCGCTTAAGTATACCCCGTAGTATGAAGTCATAGTAACAGAAGCGTTACGGGAGGCTGTTACAGAGAGCTGTTACGGGGGGAGCGTACAGTTTTCGCTCAAGTTTACCCAGTAATATGACGTCATAGTAAAGCTAGATGCACATTACGCTGACGTTTTCGTGTTAACACGTTGTATGACCTGTTAACACGACACGTGACAAAAACAAAATCATCTAGTTCAATTGGACTGTTCACACTACACTTATGTGTCGTCAGATAACGCATTATGAGGACACATCAGTGTAGTGTGAACAGTCCAATTGAATTATGATTTGATTTTCGTCACATGTCGTGTAAACCCATCATATGATGTGTTAACACGAAACGTCAGCGTAATGCGAACCTACCTTAGTTTTTGCTCAAGTATATACCCAGTAGTAAAAGCATATAAAATGCTAAAAGCGTTAAGCTAGATGCACATTACGCTGATGTTTTTGTGTTAACACGTCATATGATGTGTTAACACGAAACACAACATATGATGTAAACAAAATCATCTAGTTCAATTGGACCATTCACACTGCATTGACGCATTATGACGACACATCAGAGTAGTGTGAACGGTCCAGATGAACTAAATGATTTTGTTTTCGTCATGTGTCGTGTTAACTCGTCATGTGTCGTGTTAACTCGTCATGTGTTGTGTTAACTCGTCATATGACGTGTTAAAAAAACAAAAATCATCTAGTTCAATTGGACTGTTCACACTGCACTGATGTGTCGTCAGATGACGCATTATGACAACACATCAGCGCAGTGTGAACAGACCAATTGAACTAGATGGTTTTGTTTTCGTCATTATGTTGTGTTAACACGTCATATGACGTGTTAACACAAAAACGTCAGCATAGTGTGCATCTAGCTTTACTCTGAAGCGTGACAAAAATAGCGTTACGAAAACGAGCTGGCTAGGTAGGCTGGCTGGGTAGGCTGGCTGGCAACGGCAGAAAAAAGTGTAACTTTGGAAGCGTGATGAAAAGAGCGTTATGGGCTGGTTAGGCTGGCTGGCTGAATGACTAACTTTTTTCTTATTAACATTTTCATGTCTTAACTTCGGCACCCACAAGGAAAAAACGTTACATTTTGCGGGTTACATTTCTGACAGGCTGACTGACTGACTACTGACTGACTGAATGACTGACCGCGCAGGGCCATATACGCAAGCCTATATATCGTACTTCTTTCAACCATCCTCAGTATTAAAAATGTCCATGGAATTGACAATACGGCTGCAGAATGCAGTTGCGCAGGGCGCAGCAAAGTTACACAGTGTAGACATGAAAATGGTCTCCCGTTGTGGCAAACCCGTCTGCAACATGACGAAAATAAAATTTTAGTCCGAAGCTACATCCGAATTTAGTTTGCAACGATGTCCAAGTTTAGTCCCTCGCAGTTTAGTAAAAATTTTTTCGAAGCTGGGAATCATTTTCAGTATTTTTGAGTAAAAAACTAGAAAAATCACTTTTTGGAGAAAAATGTATGTATTGAAAAATAATCAGAAATGGTGCAAAATATGCGGTAAATGCTAAAATACGCAAAATATGCAAAATGAAGTGCTGCTCGTTTGGCTCAGAATTCTGTGATTCGTGAAGATCTTTTGAACCTTCTGGAATAAACGCCAAAGATAAAATTATGCATTCGCATACAAATTGCAGTCCTGGTTGTGATAATAGAATTTTCCAATTCTAAATTCTTTGTTCTCTCTTTCAAGGCATAACTTGCTGATTTTTAAATTTTTAAATGACCATGACTGAAAATAAATGACTTTGAATGACTTAAGTGACCTTCTTTCCAAAATGAATGATGTTAAATGACTGTTATACATGAGTAGTGGCCTAAGAAAGACGTTTCCTTTATTTGGGTATGTTAGTTAAACATTCGGACTTGAAGGATTGGTGGCGCGCTAGCGTCGCAACTGTTCCATGTAGGTAAAATGGGTCTCTGCTGGCTGTGTGTGTTAGTAGTAGTGCGTATAATAGCGCTCCATTTTACCTACATGCGAAGGTGCAAAAAAATTCCACCAGATGTCAGTCACTATTCTTTCAAGTCCGAATTAGACAAACGAAATTCAGCATAAGCCTTAATAATCATGAAAAACAAGCTGAGATGTATATCGGCTGACCTTCCCGCAAGTTTCTTACTTTGCCGCAAGAAACTTTTGGTGAGCATAAAAGTTATTCCACAAACATTTCGCACATCTCAAATATCTAAGAAAGGAATCGCTTTCAGAAATCGTGCAGAATCGTTACAAGTACCAGAATGATAAAAGCCTTGAAAATACATAAAAGTACAAATCTTTGCAACTTTCTTACATTTGTGAGACAAGTAAAATATCAATCTGGGCGTCTCTTGTAGCAGAAGTGAATTTCTACAAGAGCACTAGTCTGAAAAGAATATTTCCTCTTATTTTACTGTACTAGTTGAATGTCAGTTACAGATTAAACCATTTCTCTCCAAATGAAAAATTCAGCCAGAAAATTTCAATAAATCTACGTCTCAGTGGCTGACTTTTCTGTGCCAGGGGTGATTTGCGGTTTTCATGTACATATCCAGCCCCGTAGAGAAAAAGAGGGCCCGGGGGAATTTCCACAGGCCCCCTCTCCTACCAGTTCATTTTCTTCTCTTGTCAGATGGGAAAAATTATAAGCTACGGGATAGAGATTTTTAATGGTGTAATGAGTGATTCTGATTTGATGTACATAAGCCGTGCTACAAGAAAAAAAGTATATGGAAATAACACAAGTGACCTTTCCAGAAGTTGTTTGGCTATCCCCAATCCTCCAAACCAAAGATGAATGGGGAAACAAAATAAGCAGAATTTATATTTATGTTTATACTACTAGACGCTATGGTTAAAATGAACAGAAATTTGAAGTCGATTTTTGGGTGAAAGCATTTTATTTGTAGAATACGACTCTAGGGAGTGCTGAAGTAAAATTAAACGACGAAAAAATTTTCCGTGAGTTCATTCTTTGTTTTTTTCCAAATTTCTTGAAAATATAGTTGAATTTCCTGACTATTTACAAACTTCCTGACCTACTTTTCAAATTCCTGACTTTTTCCAAACTTTCCAAATTTTCCAAACCTGTAGACACCTTGTGTACAGTATAGCCGCAGGCACAAGAAACAAAATGTATGATGGGAGAAATAACACAAAAGGAATAGAGCCCCAACCAGGGAAGTGGGCACCTTGGGGCTATCAGCCCCCAAAGATCCGTCACCCAAACCACAAAACAGGAGAAATGGGGAAAACAAAAATAAAGACAGAAAATATGAGAATTTTGTTCTTTAATTGCCAGGGGTTAGCGACCGACGGAAGATTCTTGGAATTGGAAAATGCGTTGGAGGGGCTAAAGTTGGATACAATTGGAGTACCAGAAACAAGAAGGAAAGGGAAAGATTTATCCAAAAGGAGAAATGATAATCTCTTTTATTATTTTGGGTTAACAATAGGGTACAGAGGGGAGTAGGTTTCTACATCAAGGAGCAGTGGGTACCCCACGTAAACGGAATGACGGGTACAAGTGAACACATAGCAGTGTTAAAAATTGAAATAAATAAAGGAACCAAACTTCCGACACTCATAATTAATGCTTCTACACTATAGACTCTTCAGTGGTGGAAATCGAAAAGTTTTACGACCACCTGAGCCAAATTTAAGAAAGAAAAAAAAAAAAATACTATACAATAAAAATGGGAGCTCTAATGCCACGATGGATGAAAATAGAGGAAACAGAAGAAATGTTGGTAAATATACTACAGAAGAAAGAAACGAAAATGGGGAAAGGACGTTAGGGTTACTGATAAATATAATTTTAAAATAGCTGGATCGTTTTTCAAAAAAAAGAGCGGTAACAAGAAATGGACATGGAAATTATCTGATGCGCTGATGGGAAGTCAAAAAATGAAATAGATCATATTTTGATCAATGAAATGAAAATTATAATGGACGTGGATGTTATTTCAAATTTATACTTCAGTTCAGATCACAGGATGAGGAGGTGCAAATTAATATTTCGAAATAAAACGAAAGTTTCAGTACACAAAGTGCGTAAAAATGAAAGTAAGAGGTACATTATCACTATTCGTAAAATATGTACAAGCTTTGAACATATTAGAAGAAAAACTGGAAACAGTAGTTACCATTGGGAGGATGTAAGCAAAATACGATAAAATTGAGACATGCATTAAAAAAAAAAAACTATGTGGGAAAAGTGGGAAGTTTAAAGACTGAGACACAAACAGATGACAAACTGAATATACAAACAATAAACCTTATAGAAAGAAGAATCACACTCAAGAAAAAGAAATTAAAAAATCGAGTAGAATGTAATGAGCTCACAGAGATCAACATGCTAATCAAAAGAAAAATTAAAGAAGATATTAGTAAATACGAAACTGAAATGATAAAAGATCAATAAGAGATATATTGGAGGAAACATGGCCAATACAAAAGGCAAAAAAAGCAATTTCAAAGGGTACTAATATCGTACCCAAAATCAAGGGTAATAACGGTTTCATATTTGAGAGGGAACAGAATAGTAAAAAGAGCAACGGAATTTTATGAAAAGCTGTGTCGGGTACAAGAGGAAGCAACAACTGGGCAAGGCATGGAGAAATGGGAATTAAACTTGAGAAATCAGGATGAAGCATTCTCACAGGAAATTTGAATTTATTGAATTTCCCGAATGGTTAATTGTGCGTACTACGTAATTTCGATTTTCATGAGTTTGCAAGATTTTCATCTTGTTTCACCTGCCGGTTCCAGATTATAAAATTCATCAACTTTATAATTCACTAACTTTCTTGTATCCCTTCGAATTTTGATACTGACAACTTATTTTTACAGTTTTTGATTAAACGATCGTATGTTCGAAGATCCACAGAGACCTCGCCGTTGATTCGTGAAAGCCTTTCTTCCATATACACACACCGAGAAAAGGGGTCCGAAAAAAATCATGCCTGCAAAATGTGCTAATGAATTATCAGATTCGGATGAAGAACCCACTCCCTTGCCTGTTCTCATTGATTCTGATGAGGACTGCGATCCTGGAAGAACCCACTGGTCACCAAAATGTAGACGAATATGTTGCTCGTCTATTTTGTGACGGTTTGTACAAGAATAGCGTCAGAGGCGAGCAGTGGATTCAAAGTCAAGAATATAACCTTTGGGCACACACTCAGTGCTCCGCAGCGAAGAAAGACCAATATATATTGTGAGTTTTGTTCACGAAATAGAGAGTACTTTTTTAATACAAGCCCACGTTCGTATCAAAGGTATTCAAGTGTCATTTTTCATTACATTTGCAAAATTTTGAACTATGGAAAAGTAGGACGAATGGAGGAAGAACCATCAAAGTGAGATGAAAGTACATACATCTAATCACCTACAATACGAGTATATGAAAAAAATTGGATTCTACTCAATTACAGAAAGAGTTATGACTTATGAGTATTTACTTTTTCTAGGCACAGGTTTATACCTTTTGCTCTACCAGGGGTACAACAATCTTGTACTGTGAGTGGGTACTCAGATCATGCGCCTATCAATGATTCAAAAAAATAAATAAATAAATAAACATTATCCTCAGCTAGGGATGCTCGTCAAAATTGAGTGGATGCTCTGGCACCCCCAAACTCCCCGTTGTTGCGTCTCTGGATACTACCTCATCCCCCTGGTAGGGCTCAACCCCTCGTCACCACCTCCCAGCGTTGCCACACATAATAAGATGAGGAGGTGAGGGGCGAAGGAAGGCTGTGGTGCACCCGGTGGCGTAGCCAGACTTGGTACGAAGGGGGGGGGTCGTTTCACATTTACAACATCACAGGTGTAAAACTTACTATTACCAGAATAAATTTTAATTTTTTCACATTTTCGGCTGATGCCAAGGAAGGGGTTCAGACCCCCCCCCCATGGCTACGCCCCTTGGTGCACCCAAATTCCAGGTTAATGCTGGGTGAGTGTTGCCTCAGTCAGTAGAGTGTCTCATAGTGGCCCTGGCAGGACAGTGTGAATCCGAAGCGGAGAGGCGAACGGGGGGCTCAGACCAGCCTCAATGCGTCCCTCTGGTCACTGACGCGATACTCGAAAGGGTAGTTTCGGGGGCCAGGGGTGCGGTGTCTGGGAAGCCACTCTGGTATGCGTGCATCGCCATACGCTCCACAAAGTGAGGATACTACATCATGATAAAAAACAAGTTTAGAGGGCAGCCCATCCGATTTTCGAAAATGTGGAAGGTAACAGACATTCGAATGTATAAGTTTACACCGGCTCTGCATATTCAGCGGCTGGAGAATCGACTCTCCCTCATCCTCGCTCCATCGAAGTTAACTGACACCCGATCGTTTCGGTCGCGAGTCGCCAGCGAAAACAAGACAGAATAAAGTCAACGATTTTCGCAAGCGAAGCGAATGGCATTTCGATGCTGACATTATTCGGCAATGCGAATGTGCAAAGCTGATGGTTATTTGTGTGAGAACCAACCGCCGATTTTGTTCGGCCGCATTGACGCTATAAATTATCAGTCCTTGCTCTCGACTAAAATCGGTGAGATGAACGAAAGAGAAAAAAAAACTATCCGCATTCAGTATCCGCGGCTAAACGCTGGACCGCTTCAGCGAGAATTTTAGATGTTTCGATTCGATGGAAAAAGTACATTCGATTTGCTGGTTGTGTGTTTTCAGTCTGTGGGCGAGATGGGAAGATTAAGATACATGCAGAATCTCGAGGAATATTTCCAGCTTTTTATTGTCGCATACGGACCACCGAATATATACAGCGTCTATTGGTGTCGAGGGGAGAAGGTTTCGTTTATGGTTGATAGTTGCTTATCATTAACAAGTCTCAAAGGGTCCAGTAAAATGTCAGGAAGTCTTAAAAAGTCTTTGTAGAATCTGAAATAATAATCTAGAATAGGAATGAGAAACCTCGAGATATGGCGGCCTCGAAGAATTCAGGAAGCGTCTCGAATCAGAAAGAAGTTTAAGATGTTTGTGAGGGTATATCTCTCAACCGCACCCTTCCAAGCCAGGAAAAAAATTACAAACTATCCAGCTTATTACTTATCTTAACGAGTCTTAAAGGAAGTAGTCAATGTTTGGGAGCGTCTTTAAGAGCAAGGAATAATAATTTTAAATCCGAAAAAGTTTTGAGATAACTTTGAACAATTCTGAAAGGATCTTGAAAAGCTAAATGAGCAAGGACGTGTGGGGATATATTCCCTCCTTCCTCCCTCTTCTCCGGAAAAAAACAGAAAATCCCAAATTTTACTGCTTATCTTAAAGACGTTTTTAAAAGGTCTTAAAAGTCTGCAAGAGACTAAAAAGTCTGCAAGAGTCTAAACAAGTTAGTAGAGTCTAAAATAATAATCTTAAACATGAGTGAAAAGGTTTTACAGATGGCACTGAAGAATTCTGGAAGAGTCATAACTCATAACGAATAAAATAGGCTGAAAGAATTTTAAAAAAAATTATGAAGATCTACCTCCTACCCCCTCCCCTCGCCAAGACAGGAAAACAAATTTCAGAATTTTATAGCTCAACTTAACGAGTCTTTAAAGGTCTAGTGAAAGTCTGCAAGAGTCTTAAAAAGTTTTCACAGAGTCAGTAATATGAACCTTACACAAATCTAAATTAGTTTCGTCTGGGAGACTCTTGCCGAGTAGAAAACATTTGAAGGAATTTTCAAGAACTATGATGATAAATCCTCTTTTCTCCGAGCTGGGAAAAAATTGAAGATTACTAATTTTTACAACCCAAATCGCTGAAAAGAAATTATTTTTTCTGCTCACACTTATGTCCAAAGCCACTTAGTTTTTAAGCTTTCAGGTCGAAACACCTATTAACTGTGCTAAACTTGAGCTTGACTCGAGAAAGTCGACGGATCCTCCATTTTATGAGAATATACTTTGACTTTCGACTTCTAGTCATCCACAAAGGACACCAAAATGGAATTGTTTAGTAAAAGCCTAGAAGAGCCATAAAAAATCGTTGCAGCGTGAGGAATAATAATCTTGAGCAAATTCGAAATAGTTTCTTCGGGAAGACGCATACCGGAGTAACGTATGAAAGAATTTTAAAAAAGTGGGGGGATAAATCCTCCCTTCCTTCGAGCAGGGAAAAAAGTTCTTTTTTCTTTTTTTTTTTCTACTTATAAAATTATAAGCTAACCTCCGTCCCTTTCAAATAAAATTATAAGCTAACCTCCGTCCCTTTCAAAATCTTTCGGTTTACACTACTGCCCACAGCCACTTTTTGATTTTTTTTCTAGGTTATTCATTTATTTTATTTAATCTACAAACTGCACACTTCCATGAGACGTCTACATCTTGCTTATTATCTCATGGAAGTGGGAAGTTCCCGTACCTTGTAATTCATATTACAAGAATAAGCACATCTTAATTATGCGCAGCACTACACCTAATTTATTCAATTATAATTTCAGTATTTTTCTTCTTTTTTTTTTTAAAGTTTTTTCGCTGGGGTAAATGGACGAATGTCATTGAAGGCTATTAATAGTGGTATCATTTGAAAGTGAACTATATGAGGAAAACATCCATTACAAAAATAATGACCTTGGCCTTGGGGGTCGGTAGTTATGACGTCTGAAAGTCGATTGGTAATGTTAAACGGCTTTATGGGGAAAGGATGATTTAAAAATAGCTGGATCGTTTTTCAGAAAGAATGGTAACAAGAAATAGATATGGAAGTCACTTGATGGGAAGTCAAAAAATGAAATAGATCATATTATGATCAATGAAATGAAAATTGTAATGGACGTAGATGTTCTTTGAGATTTATACTTTAGCTCGGATCACAGGATGAGGAGGTGCAAATTAAAATTTCCAAATAAAACGAACAATTCAGTACATCAAAATAAAAATGAAAATAAGAGGAACATTATCCCGATTTATAAAATACCACGAGCTTTGAATATATTAGAAGAAAAATTGGAAACAGTAGTTGCCACTGTCAGAATGCAAGCAAAATACGATAAAATTGAGACATGCATTGAAGAAACGATGTGGGAAGTGGAAGTCTGAAGATCGAGACACAAACAGATAACAAACTGAGTATACAAACAAGAAACCTTATAGAAAGAAGAATGACACTCAAAAAAAAGAAATTAAAAACTCGAGTAGAAAGTATTGAGCTCACAGAGATCAACAAGCTAGTGAAAAGAAAAATTAAAGAAGATATTATAAGTAAATACGGAACGGAAATGATAAGAAATGTACTGGAGGAGACATGGTCAATAAAAAAGGCGAAAAGAGCAATTCCAAAGGATGGTAACATCCTACTCAAAATCAAAGGGTAATAATGGTTTCATATTTGAGAGAGAACAAATAGTAAAAAGAGCAACGGGATTTCATGAAAAGCTGTATAGGGTACAAGAGGAAGCAACAGCTGGGCAAGATATGGAGAAATGGGAATTAAACTTGAGAAGTCAGGATGAAGTAGGGCCAATTCTGGAAGATGAAGTAACAAAAGCTTCAAGGGAACTCAAGTTGAATAAGGCACCAGGCCCAGATAAAATTGATAATAGTATTTTGAAGTTATTTTCGGAAAAAATCTCCCAACCTTTGACCCATATATGTAACGAAATTCTAAATACTGGAAAAATCCTTATCTTTATTATTCAAAAAGTTGATTGATCAGAAATAAATAATTATCGCCCTATCAGCCTCTTCTTTAATATTTTTAAATTATTTATGAAAATTTTGAAAGCTAGAATGTATAGAATTTTGGGTTCAGAGCAAACAATAGAACAAGCAAGTTTCCGAAAAAAATTTCAGCATCATTGACCACATCCATACACTATCGAATACAACAGAGACGTCCATTTCTTTGATACAACATACTACACCCCACCTCCAAAAAAATCCACCAATACCGATGAATCTGTAGGTCAACACTACTGAAAAATAATCCCCCAAAAGATTTTCCAGCGACGCCTCTGATGTCTGGGTATTTACTTCTGTACCCTTCTTTCCTAGTAATTCTATTTTTGGCTTTCAGAATTTTACTTTTTTTTTTCTTTTTTTTTCCATAGAAAATTTTATTTTTTCATGATGTCCTTGTCCAACTCAATTATATTTTTCTTTTAATTTTTCTAGTTTTCTGCAGTCTCCGAAAGCATGGTCCAGGACATCTTCTCTCTTCATAACCTTCTCCACATGTACCACTTACCATCTATAACTATTTTAAACTTTTGTAGGTAGTTGGCAAAATTCCCATGGCCAGTTACATATTGTATAATAAGGTAGTAATCTAGTTTAAAATGTTTATTTTTAATTCTGGTTTTGATATCTCAGTTTTTGAGCTTCTGAAGTCGAAATACCTATTTCCAGCGCTACACTAATTATTATTCCACTTGATTGGCAGGTAATATCTTGAATAGTTCATCAGGTCGATTTGATAAAGTTAAGGGATCCCCTCATTTCATGAGAATGTACTTTGACTTTTCACTGCCAGTCATCAGCAAAGGACCCCAAAATAGAAAAACAAAAAAATTTATTTCTCCGTATCCAAACTCGAAGGGAACCAACCAACATTTGTAAACAAAATGAGTTATTAGTATATCATTGGAAAGAGCGTAAAACGTACAATTTTCCAAAATTGGGCCCCCGATTCAAAAACGTGTACTCAGACGTTGAATAAAGCTTATCAGTAAACGCTATATGTCATATACTTTCTACATGGCTCTTGAACTTCAAATCACGTGTTCTCGAAAACCAGATTTTGCTGGTTGGTTCCTTTACGCTTAACAGCGTCCATATACGGAAAACGCAACAACTGTTTTCTCAAAATGACCAGCTTTTACGCTTAGGCAATAAAAACTCACCGACTGATTACTTTTCAGAAAAAAATTACAAAATGGTAGAACGTTATTTTTTCAACTTGCTTTTTCTTTAGGGGCGGGGGGTGGGGTAGAAACTAGTGAGGAAAGGGGTAAAGAAAAGGTGGAAATGAAGAAAATGAAAATCATGATGAAGAATGTTATTTTTTCAACTGTCTCCCGTAGAGAGGAAATAGGAGGGGGTATTGGCTTGCGATTGTTACCGTGACGGGTAACAAAACTGATTTTCCCGGTGGCCCAGGCCTGGTCCCATTCCGCCCCTAGTTTTAGCACACGGACCTAAAAGTGTAAGATGATCGACTACTTGAAACAATTGATTTGATCTCATTTTATGGTGAAGGCCGAGAGGGTGTACGCCCGTAGGTCAGCTTAACATAAGGGCAAGTTTCCTTTCACAAATGAGACCCCTCTTAGTATGTTTCGAGCACGCCCCCGCGTCATACAGTGCACACGATTTTTCGCCAATCAATTGTATACCTTCTATATTGCGTTTATTCTCTGCTGCCCCGGAGGTCTCTACCTTTACGGTCGAGGTTCGAAAATGAAATGACATCCTTAATGAATAATGAAGATCTCGAACAATTCTCCTCCGGTCCAACGCCGTGGTATCGTTGTACCCGACACAAAACATGCAGAAATTTCGTTTACAGCCTCTCCGAATCTGATTTACAAGCGGACAAGCGCCCGTTCAAGATAAATATGTTCGAAAAAGGTACACGGGTACATCGATACATCCCGAAGATCGACATCTGTTCTCGATGCAACCAAGAGGCCAGGGGGGGGGGAGAAGAGAAGATTTTTAATAGTTATGGCACGCGACTAAGAACAAGCCTTTGCACTTTTCTGAGTGCTTAAAAGGATAAAAGTTAATTTCCGGTATACGTCTCATTACATTGTCTGTTCGCTTCATTAGAATGCCACAGCAGATGTTTCCAGCTCTTGGCTCGATTGTTTCTAAGTAGGCGTAGCCACAGGGTATCGCGAAATGTCCGCCGCTAAATGGCTCCGGATCAATTAATGAAATTACACTTCTTTTTTCCTCATTCATTATTTCGTGTTGTGGCGCTGGGGTTGCGGGTTGACCGGGGCCTGTATTCCCTTATTGGTGCCTCTGTGGGGCGGAGGTAGCAAGGGCCCCCGGGTGAAAGACCGTGCACCCTTTTCGCCGATCCAGGCGCAATAGAAATATGACATCCACACTTCTGGCCCGACTATCCTAGATTCAAAATTATAATTCCGATCGCACCTGACAGGGTAGCATCATCGAGCCGTTTCAAGGAGTAGGCACCTTCCACCATAATGAACTCCGTGGGAAGCGCTCAGGTTGTCGACCTCCTTCACGTCCGACCAGCCGGGTTACGCATAAAGAGCATTAAGTCCAATGGCAATGGTGATAGGCTGCAGGGCAGTGTTGATCGCACAGAAGCTCCTAGCTGACGCTTTGCACCCTGGCGACGGGGGATTTAGGTCGTAAAACTCCAGTATAAGGAACGGTTTCAACATTCCCTCCTCCCCTCCTCCCCAGCTAGCAAATGCGGGTACCTAGGAAATGAAACAGGTCGTCACACGACTGCCTTGCAGTGAGGAGTTGACTCTCCAAAGGCTAAGGGAGAAAACCGAAACAGAAAATCTGCTTGCTTGAAAGCAAAAAGGGCAGCCCCACTATCAAGCCATGTCCCCTGTAACTGTTGACTGTTTCGGATGAATACACCACACTCGCAATAAGGCCACCAGGCCTACTTGCGATACCGGAGACGACAATGACACTATTTCGAGCGCACTCTCTACACTGCGAAATGAAGTACCTAGTCTATATATGTCTGCATCACGAAGGCTACAGCAATGTGGCCCCGGGTGAGATAAGCCCCTTAGCGTCGAAAAATCGAATTCAGGGTTTTTGCAGATTCTGGTATACATGTAGATGTACTTTCACGTGATACAGGTCCATAGCTGACTGCTTGTGCGTGCCACGGCATGATATTTCGACCAGGGCATGAGGGTGGGTTTTGTTGCCGGGCGTGAAACGAGGAAGCAAATCCTTAACATGAGGATTATCACAGAGAAACCCCGCGAATATAATGTCTCTGCATATATGCTTTATCGACTATGCAAAAGCTTTTGACTATGTCAAGTGGAAGCCCTAATGAGCACGATGATGGAGATGAGAGTACCCAGATACCTGACGAACTTGGTGAAGACACTGTACAGAAGCAGTGAAATGACTGTAAGAATTACAGAGGAGGAGCCTGGAACACTCAGGGCAAAACGGGGCATCAAGCAAGAAATGTCAGGTATTGTCACCACAACTCTTCAACACATATGGAGAGAAGATTAAGAAAAAAGCGCCGGAAAACTGGAGCGGTGCATGGCATCTCAATAGGTGGCCGAAAAATCTCGAATCTAAGACATGCCGACGATACAACTCTGTTGGCAACTTCCGGCAGGGAAACGGGGGGAGCTGATTGAGCGTGTCAGGAAGATCAGCGAGAAGTACAGGCTGCTCATAAATGGTTCGAAAACCAATATCACGGTGATAGACCGCGAAGATGTCCCGACTGACACTAACCTACTGACAGGTTTTGAAAAAGTGAAGTCGTTTGTATATCTGAGGTCGATAACGGATGTCAACGGTGGCTTCTCGGCAAGGCTCAAAAGAAGAATCGCTATCGGAATTATGGTACGCTGCGGAAACTTGGACCCTCGAAGAAACAAACAGACAACAAATTGACGCCTTTGAAATGTGGCTATGGCGCCGAATGCTGCGCGTGTCCTGGACGGAGTACAGAACCAACCTATCCACACGCGAAGAAGCCGGAGAGCCGGAACAGCTCCACAAAATATGCGAACGTCGGATCCACCAGTTCTTTGGTCACATTGCTAGGCAAAGTGGGGAAAATCTACAAAAAAAAAATAATAAATAAAAATATGGTTGTGCTCGGGAAATCCCCAGAGCCAGAGGAAGAGGCCGATTACCCGCACGCTTGACGAACTTTGAGCTAAGGTTGGATCCATGGCGAGAGCAGTCGCCCTGGCGCAAAATCGAGAACGGTGGAGAGCATTCGCTGGTCGTAACGGTCAGATCTGACTGATAACCGACGACAATGAGGGTAGAACAATACTTCATTATTGACATGGACATGTTTATTGGCTGGCCTTCTATGCTATTTCCGACCAACACGGAGTTTGATTCCAGTTCAGTTCACAGTTCACTTCAGTTGTGCGTATTCCTTCCAGTCATCTGCTCACTGATCTTGATCTTTGCTGCACGACTGTAGTCTGTAGCCTCCATTAGGGTATGATACACTCCTGTTACTATGACGTCATATTACTGAGTATATTTGAGCGAAAACCGTGTTTGTCCCAAACGTTACGCTCCCCCACAACATTCTTCCAGCCATTTGCTCCTTGATCTTTGTTGCGCGACTGCAGTCTGCAGCCGTGTTAATAAAGAACAAAATTGATTTAACTCAATCAATGAGAAATTTCTTGGGTGGCTGAGTTACAATATCTCATCAGAATTCATACTGGGCCTCAATTTTGGCTAACTAATACAAATTTTACACTTGAACTGAGTAAAGTGTAGTAGATCAGTAGGTAGCTAATGGAAACGAAGAAAAGAAAAAGAAACTGTCCTGGAGAATAAAGGAAATGATTGTTCTTTCTCTTTTCTGAATAAAAAGAACTTTGTTCTGACATGAATATGTTAACTGGCTGGCCCTACCATCCTATTTCCAACTGACACTGAACTTGCTTCCAGTTCAGTTCCAGTGTTGGAAGAACAAATGAAAACGAGAAGAAAAACAACATGTTCTCGATCTCGGAACAAAAGAACAAGATCAAGAACACGGTGGGATTGAGAACAAGAACTAGAACACAATGGGATTGAAAACGAGAACAAGAACATGATGGGATTGAGAACGAGAACAGGAACGTTGACAATTTCAAGGTAATAAGGAGAACAAGGGATATGAACAAGAACCATGCAGTTAGAGAAGAACAAACGAGAACGGGAACGAGATGATTTCAATGTTCTTCCAACACATTTGCAGCTGGCGCAAAGGTAAAATTCTGAAAACCTAAAACCAATTATATTTATATAATATATTTTTTTAATTAAAAAATCAAACTGTACTATAGTACTGCACCAGTGTTGGAAGAATGAACAAGAACGAGAAGAAAAAGTATGTTCTTGTTCTTGTTCTGAGAACAAGAACATGATTGAATTGAGAATGAGGACAAGAAACGGGAATGGGAACAGGACCAAAGTGAGAACGAGAACAAGAACAGGAACGATGATTTTTGCGTTCTTCAAACACTGTATCAGTTCACAGTTCAGTTGTGCGTGCTGCGTAAAGCCAATGAATATGATTTAGCTCTTTGTGGTCACAATTCAGTTCAGTAGTCCACATTTCCATGGAAATTATTTTTCCTTCTAGCCATGTGCTCACTGATCTTGATATTTGCCGCGCGGCTGCAGAATGCAGCCGATTAATTTGAAATGCTTAAAAGTTCGACATCTTACATCCATGGGTATACTTGAGCGAAAACTGTACCCCCCCCCCCCCGATACACTCGACGCTCCAACCAACATTCTTCCAGCCATGTGCTCATTGATCTTGATTTTAGCTGTACGACAGCAGTCTGCAGCCGTGTTGTTAATGGAAATTTCTATTAAGCCCGGATTACACTACAGCTGTGACTGACAGGCAGAAAGGGACCTCGGCGCAAAAATGTAAATTTTACAGTAGAGCGGATAAACAAAATTGATAACGTTTTCACGTTACGGAGACTCTCAACTTTGGAGACTTACAGCCGTTTGGGAAAATTTTTTAGAATTTTTTGGACAACACCAGGCAAAAGAGCAGCCAAAAATTAGTCAAAAACAGTGTTGTTATCACAAAAATGTTTTTTTTTTTTTGCCCTGAAGTCCCTTTTTTCCTGACAGCCCACAGCTAAGCTATTGGAGCTCGGAATCAAAGTGGCTGACATCTAGCGGATGTTTTGCGAACCCTCGCCGAGTAATCGTGGAAAAAAGGCACCTAATTTTTAAGTGCCCATAAATGGGAAAAAATCACTTAACATTGCACTTAAGTAACCTCCAATTAGCTTATTTTTCAATTATTATAATTTTGCAAATTTAGCAAGTAAAAATAATATGTATGTAAGATTCCGTCACGCCGAAATCTTGGTTGCGGTGATACTCGCAGATAGATTCGTGCAGTGTACGAGATATATAGTAGGTCGGAGTAACAGTTGTTATCCGAGCTAGGACATGTCGTGGTCTACATCCTCGGAACTGTAGCTTTTTGTTGATTCAGTGTTCTCACTGCAATCTTAGAAGCGTGATTTGAAGGGTATTCCGTTCTAGTCTTAATTAATTTAACTTTCAACTATGAAATTTAGGATTTAAAAATTTTTAATTAATAATCAAAATTTTAACTATTATTATTCAATTTATTAATTAGAATAGGTTTTTTTATATTAATAGAAGGAAAAATTTTAAGTTTTATTAATAATTGATTCGGTCCAAATAATTTTTTTTTAAAAGGTTTAATTCAATTTTAAGTGATTTTTTTCTATTTAAAGGCACTTACATGATTGAGTGTTGTTTGAAAATACGGCTGTCATTTCTTACCTCACTGCACTTCTATTAATTTTATTACCTGACATATTGAACTCTTAATCACAAGTTCGAATATGTAGCTCCCTGCAGTTCAAATTTAAAGCATGTCCGTCATTTTTTTTATTTTATAATGATTTTTTTTTTAAACCCCTCCATGATTACTCAACCTTTTATTAGGAGGTGCACTTAGCTCTCCTACATTCCGTTCCACATCCCAATATGAGCTATGTCCATTTGTGAGCTAAGCCAGCCGAGTTATGCTACAGTTTATCCTTCGAGGACAATTTTCAAAAACATAACTCACTTAGCTGAATTCGGATTGTCTGTTACTAATGTTTACCAACCGACTGGAAAGAAATGAACCTTTTTTGGACGACTTAAGCTTGCTCAACTCAGCCGAAGAGTGTGAATTCATAGCTTAGTTCGCATAGCTTAGCTGTAGTGTAATACAGGCGTTAGGGTATGATACACTCGTATTACTATGACGTCATATTACTGACCTGAGTATATTTGAGCGAAAACCGTGTTTGTACCAAATTTTACGCCCCTCCCCCCGACATTCTTCCAGCCATTTGCTCATTGATCTTGATCTGTGCTACGCGACTGCAGTCTGCAGCCGTGTTGTGAACAGAAATTTCCATGGAAAATTTTTAAATTAGGGTATGATACACTCCTGTTACTATGGAGTCATACTACTGAGTATACTTGAGCGAAAACCGTGTTTGTACCAAACGTTTGAATTTGACCATTTCCAGGCATTTTGTCGTGAATGCCATATGAATTGTGAAACTGGACACTTCTAAATAGTAAGACGAGAATGGTTCCGAAATCGAAAGGACATATATGACTGATGTATCTGCATGCAGTGTAGATACCCGTCATCAGTTTACTGATGATTTTTTCTCACAACTGGAGGTGTTTTTTCTAACTTTAATTTTTTGTAAAGTGTTAGCCAGGGCGATGTGCTTGCCAGCAAGGACTTCGCCCTGGCGTTAGCTACGGGCCTGACGTGATAATAATACGAAACCAGAGGGCCCAAATTAGACCCTGCGCTCGCCAAAGACGAGCTGTGCGAAATTTCGTTTCCCTGTATCTGCAAAACTCGGTTTTGACGCTAAGGAGCATTTTCTTATCCGGGGTCACATATAAATTCTGTCGATCTATGCGGCTCGCGCGAACACGAACTGCCGACCTCCGAGCAAAACACCCTCGATGAAAGCTTTTTATTTATACCTCGTGTGAGTCGTAATAAATAATTCAAGTGCTACGTTCCTGATCTTGATGTAACACAGAATAGTTTTCTGTGTACGCGTATAATGGTGCGCCACGCTAAAAGCAAGTCAAGGAGCAGATAACCCTGCACCGGTGTACTTACGGTGCACTATACACCATTTTCGGAATACTTTAAAAGCCCTTATTCTAAAATTAAAAGAATTTATGACTCGAAGCGAAGACCTACGTAATTAGAAGAAAGACGAGGGTGAATCAGAGAATCGTTCAACCAGTATAGGGGCCTACACTAGATACGTACAACCGAGTTGGGTTCGACTAGCATATTATCAGTGACGCCGGAGACGAGGGGGCATCTGCCCCCTCCACATCTGTGAAGCAGAGGAGGCAGTAGTATCGGATTGCCTCCTCTCCCTAACCTCAACGAAGAAATCCCTTACCCAAAATGATCCCATATACATCATTGCTGTATAATCAGAACAAGATTTACACTCAGGGGCGGAGTGGCCCGCCAGTCAACCGGGCCAATGCCCGACGGTTTGGCACATGTAAGGCCTGGTTAAACCAAAGTGGCCTCATCATTCCAGAAGGTAATGATGTGTACATAGTCTAAGGGGGGGAGGGGTGCAAATTTTCACTTTAAATTTAGGTTTCACTTGAGAAGCTGAATATATAGAAAGTTCACCGACGTAGGAATAGGAGGAGAGGGTTAGAACAATCCCGCGCTATCAAAGAGAGCATTTCAAAATATATTTTAGCGCATTAATCACAACAATAAGATAGCGGGGTGGGATATGTGCTATAACGACCACTAACCCCCAAGGCTGAGACCTTCCTACGCTGGGTGGGAAGGATCTAGGCTTCTTTAGCACTCTCCAAGACTTCTTTAAGGCTCTTGCTATGTTTTAGATTCTTCAAGACATGTATGACTTCACAACTCTTACAAATTCGGTCAGGGCCGTACCGACGGGGGGGGGGTAGTTAAACCCCTCTCGTTGGCCAAAAAAAACCACGAACAAACAATGGGTTGAGACGGAGAGGAGGAAGGATCTGTGACTGAGCCTCCTCCCCAACAAGGAAAAATTAATCCAAATCACAAACCCCCGCCCTTCACTTAAATTCTGGGTACGGCCCTGAATTCGCTCAAGAATATTCCAAACCTCAATTCTTTCAAAAGACTTTCAAGATTCTTTGGAATTTTCAAAACATTTATCAAACTCACTGAAATATTGTTTCATATAACTGGTAGGGAAGTGCGTCCCAAGATAGCGCACTGTCTAAGACGGCGCACTGCAGATTTCTCACTACTGGCAACACTGATGTCAAAACCGACTTCTGAATTAGTATTTGGTGCCCTTGCCTTTCTAACGTAGGAACACCCGGTCATCGGATGGCACTGCTTTCGCCATAACGTCTTCTTTTTTTGAGTATGTAAATTTGATTTCTTCTACTTTATACCGGAAGTGTTCTCGAATTTGCATTTTCACAAAAAGTGAGAGTGAGTATCGCATTATGTTTGGAATTCCTTCTACTTTCTAGTGAACCAATCAGACTGTTAGTCTACGCCACTGTTTTTTAATAATTATTTAAAATTCGAATAGATTTAACTCATCTGAGAAGATGGTGCAAAAACAGTCACCAAAACGGAAGCTATGTAATAAAGAAAATTTATTCGGGTCGAACATCCGCTAGGAGCGCTACAATCGGTAAAATTGAAAGATGGATCAGGACGATTTTCCTACTTGAATATTAACTGAGTTATCTCAAAATAAGTCAAGAACGAAGCCATTTAGCGGAAAAATTAAGACAACAAAATTTATAGAGCGTACAATTTTCTATAAATTACCTTCTCGCACAAAAATTGATTTCGATTGATTTAAGGAAAGTTTCCGCCCCCCACACGCGCCGCTCACCAATTGTCCCGTTTTCGCTATGCGCGATACTAGCGCTGTTCAGCCCGAATTAATCGAAGCACACACAAGAAAATAAAGTTGGACGAGATGAAAGTCGAAGATGTATAGCTCGAGCACGTTTTTATACGTTTTTACTAGAAACTTGAAGGAGCGCTATCTTAGGAACACATGTCTCAATATGGTGCATTCGACTTCTCTTCACAATTTTAATTACTAAGGAAAGAGTCTGGGAGCAAATGATACCCTACAAAACTTTGGGAACTAATAGTATACAGTTTAAAGAACCTTCAATCAAATTTTGATAAATTTTGATCTCACACCGTTAGAGAAATCGGCATTCAAAAAAAAAAGTACGCCATCTTAGGAATAGGGTTGCGCTATCTTACAAACACATGTTCTAAGATAGCGCATTTGACTTCTCTTCACAATTTTAATTACTGAGGGAAGAGTTTGAGAGCGAATGACACGAAGCTTTAGGAATAAGTAGTAGACAGTCTAGAGAACCTTCCAACAAATTTTGATACATTTTGGTCCCATATATTTGGAAATATCGGCATTCAAAAAGAAAGTGCGCCATCTTAGGACAACCTTTGCTACTTGTTTAAAACTCTTTTAGACTCTTATCAGACTTTTTAAAACTATCCAGACGGATTTACTCGTTCAAACTCTTTTCCGCTTTTTCAAACGGATTTACTCGTTCAAACTCTTTTCCGCCTTTTTCAAACTTATTTAAGACTTTTCACGACTTTTTCAGACATGTTTCGGATCACCGCTAAGGTTTTTCTAGATTCGTCTCAAAATTATTTCAGGTTTGATTCGAGACGTTCTAAACGTAGCTGAGAATTCTTGAGACTTTTTTCAAATTTATTCAAGACGTCTTAAAACTAATCCGAATGGAATTAAAGCTCTTTGAGACCCTTTAAAGATTTTCCCAAGCTTACTCTGGATTCTTCAAGACTTCTTCAGAACTCTTCCAGACATGATTACAACGTTTTAAGACCATTCATTTTCGGCCTTATTCTGCACTCTTCAACACTCATCAAGGCTGATTTAATACTTTTGAGACTCTTTAAAGCTTTTTTAAATTTGTTTATAACTCTTTCAATTACGTGTTTGTATCTAGAGAAGACTTAAAAAAGATCTGAAGAAGTTTTAAAAATCTTAGTGAGTCTTAAAAGGGTCTTGTACAGATCTAGAAGAGTCTCAAAAACTCTTTGCAGAGCAGTGACCCAAAAACCCCACATTTCGATAGTTTTTTTCATTCAAGTTGGTAGAACGTTCGATGGGCCAGTTATTTCCTAATTCAATCTTGGAATTTTGAAATTGAAATGAAATTTTTCCCGAAACTTAGTTCCGTGATCAGACCTTAAGCATGAATAAAAGTAACTTCAGAGACCTTAAAGAAGGAGGAGCGGATCCTTCCTTATTTTCTCACTCTCATTTTGAATTTTCATTGCAATTTCAATTTTTTGTTTTTAATTTGAAAGAAACATTAGGATTAATATTGGTAGAAGCCCTGCTTTGCAGAGATCTTTGCCTAAAAGGAAAACAGCCTTGCTCCATAAGGGCTTCCGCCTAGTAAGGGTTAGAGAGGACCTTTCTGGTAAAGGGTCCCCGACTCTAGTGGGATCCAGAGCCCTCTAGATCATCACATTGAACGAGCAACGCCACAGAGAATAATAAGGAGTCTTAAACTTTTTCAATTTTTGTTTCTCAGCCTGTAACAAAGCTCAAAATATGTTTTGGATAGCTGTTGGATTATAAAACGGGTTGACTTCACGATCTGGGCCGATGGCACACCTGACAGGAGCTTCAAAAAGAAGAGGAGGACTAAAAAATGAAATTCAAGGTAAGAATTGTTTTCCACGGGGCTGAATTCGATTCTGGGGTTAGTTTCTCGATCAGACCCCGCAGGATGCCGCCAATGGTGGTTGAGCCCTATTCGTAGTGTTCCCAATTTATACAAGTTTTCGAGGTCGCCGAAGTTCAGCCTTTGGCATGTCATCTCGTCATCTGAAATTTCTCTCGATTTTGACTGTGTAGTTAAAATATCAGTCCGATGTTCGCTGCCTTCATCTGCTCGTATGGCATGTGTAATGTGTATCACCCTATCATTTTGAAAAAAAAAAAAAAAAAAAAAAAAACCCTGATCGTTAGAGTCTGCAGTAGACTGAGAAGCCCTGTCGCGCTTTTAAAAGGTAGAACAATTTCAAACAAATATATAAAGATTTTCGGATGCAGGATGATTCAATTAACGCACCCTTACATGTCACGGGCCACCTCGTACCTACAATTCGTTAAGCATTTCACACTCACAGTAGGCGCTTTAACTGGTCGACACGACTGTTTTGTCTCTTTAGTCTGCTCCTATACATACGTCCACTCGAAAAATAGACATTCCAAAATTTCGAAAACAATAATATCGTGGGTTGTCAGCCTCGCTCGGTATCCATTTCAATGGACTATAGGCTCAGATACGCAGTATGAATGTACGAAAATGGTCTTGAAATTTCACGCTGGTCTCGATCTCTCGATTCCTCGATGTTCGCTAACGCGTCAACCGAAAAATTATCCCGCGAAATTGAAACAGCCGTAGCTGGATTCCATCGACAGCTCTTTGGTTATGTGAATGAATCGCGGTAACCTCTGAATTCAGCCTCGAAAAGTGACACGTTTGAGACTAATGTAAGTTTAACCTTCAGTAGGGTACAAAACCGAGTCAAAATTATTCTGCCAGTAGAACTAATTATAATTAAATTTTTTGGTGATGATGCAGTTGAAATTAGGACAAATTTTCTTTGAAAGTGAATTTCTAATCGACTTAATGATACGCTTACGGTAAATCACACAAGATCACTCACACGTATGCAGGGCTGCCAAAACTTGAAACTCTTAAGTTTAAATCCCAATATGGCGCACCGAAGTCAGCCTCTCAGCCACCACTTTTCGGCATCGTGAATACAGCCTACAGCTCTGCATTTAACTTCTCGTTTATTCAAGTACAAAAAAACGCCCACAGATAGCACTCTAAGCAGTATATTCCACTGCGGAGGTTTGCTCCATGGTGCGACTAAGGTAGGGTTAACTGAGATTTTTCAGTCTCTTCCGCGGACCTGTTATAGATCCTTCTAGGCTTACAAGTAAGGGGGAGTGTGTCCTAAGGCATAGGAAAGTGGGTATCGCCAACATAAGGACTGGGCAAATTGTAGGTTCGCTAGCACTGATTGAAGAAAAACTGATAAGGAAACGGGGTCGAAAAGGGGGAGGAGTTTAGCGCAGCAGTTTAGGGCAATTTCAATGTTTTTCCAAAATATCTCGAGAATGGATGCGGTTAACGGAAAACTGATAAGAACATACCTTGTAGCAAATACAATAGTATATTACACTGCAAGGATTGAAAGCGAGCTTTATCACGCCGAGTGCGACTGTTAGCGGAGCGAGCCGAAGGCGAGTGAAGCTAGTCGTGCGGAGGCGTGATAACTCGCCTCAATCCTTGCATTGTAAGATATTTTGTATTACAAATGCATCGAACAGCTAATTGTACCTAGATTGTACACATCTGTGAAAGAAAAATATGTGACGTCATCTTTTTTCAGTCCTTTTACAAGTCCTAGGACTGAAAAGAATCTTCTGCGCATGTGCCGTAGCATTTACAAACGCAGCTGCGATCTATCGTGACAACGTGAACTTTCAATCTGCAAAATGAGACTGTTAAACCGTTGTTTCGATGCATGTGTAATACAAATTTCCTTTCGGATGAGCTCATTTATTGTTGCTGTTGTTCGCCCGGTCCGAATAGTCCTTCCGTGCAGCGGTTGGACTCTTTTTTTCTTTTATTTAATAACTCACCAACAATGAAGTCGATTCTCAGTTTTGCACTCGGATTCGGATACGTGAGGTTAAAACACCGCCATTATTAACTACAAGTTGTTAGCATAGTTTTGCAGCGCTTACCTGTAAACAAAAACAGAAAATAAACATTAGAAAAAGTATTAACTACAAACAGTTTCATTTATGCCGAGGAATAATGAGTGCAACAGTTACAGTTAAAAAACCAGCGGCATAGGGAAAGAAGAGGGTGACAACTTAACGAATCTTTGGAGTCGGACTTTTTCGGCAAATTTGACCATTTAGTCGGCACTTCGGACTATCAATTAGCCAAACAAGAAAACTGTTAGTTTACTTTTTTTCGCATAAAGGATTGAAAATTTTTGTGCTGAGTTTGCATTTTTCGGCCGTTTAGTCGAAATTTTGAACTGTGCATCACTTAGCAAGAAACAAAAAGCGCTGTTTCCCCCGCGCCGACAGGGTTCACATCGCCTCTTAATAAAACTGTCCACACTCCACTTTATCAAAATAATATTTTAAAATACGTGTTATTAACTCATACAATTCTAAATTTCTTCACTATTGGGCAGGGTTTTCGACAAAATAACTTCAAAAATGAATTTGGCCACTAAAGAAAGCCAATTATAGATAGTAAGGATAGTGATTTTCCAACCTAAACTGAGAAGGTTTCGAATCCACAACCAAACACATTAATTTCGCATAATGATATTTGTTATTGATGAAAAGATCAAACCAACAAAAAGTCATCATTCTAATTTTGCTGACAGTTCGATTTTTACTTTACTAAAACCAGTTTTGCATCTGTTTTCTTCTCATTTATTTGTTTGAATTACCTAAGCTTACAGATCTTGGATTAGTAACGATTTCTCAGCAAACCTTAGTTATAGATTGAATGAAAGTTAGGCGGAGTACTTTTCCTTTACACATTAAGGTGGTCGTTATTTACTCTTGGTGATATAATTCTCTGCATTTCCTCTGATTCGTGTTCTAAATTGAGGACCTGACTTCCAAAATGCAGTCAGTCCAAAATACGAAATGTTGAGAAATAAAAAAACATTTCGTATGAACGATAACTGATAACACTGATTCAATTGAGTGGATGAGAAGAAGAGGGGTCAATGCTAATACCACCTAAGTATGAAGATTGGCGAGCGAACAGTCTTCGAGCTACGGGAGTGCCAAGTGGGGAAGTCGTGGACTTAGCTCGTTTTGGCAGACCCTGTCATACTTGTGAAAGGTCAAAATTTGTACATCTTGACCTAGAAACTGCCGAAGATCGGAAGATACAGCTTAAAGACGAACATTCCGGTGAATGAGACACACGTGAACAATGCCCCTCCTTCCTCCCTCCACACTTCAGATATCCTTGTATCCCCCCCCCCCTCAACAGGAAGAAGCAAGTATGACTTACAAAGTGAGTCAGTATTATAAAGAAGAACGAAGGAAAGGTTTAGCTGGCTCTAAGTCGTGATAAAATCGGGAAACCAACTCTGAAAGGTGCCTTTTGACTTCCTCCACCAGATTGCGCTAAAAACTCGATTTTCGATTATTTGTACTAAGCGCGTTTTGGAAGTCAGGCCTTTCAATTGGTTCCAGTAAACTCATTAAAAAAAAAAAAAACCTGCAAGTTTTAGGTCGATCGGATTAGGAAAATCCGGGCCATAAGCTCCCTTTCAAGGTTCTTATGGGAAAAACACATGAAGTTTTTACTTTTGTTCTAGACTAAACTTCCCTCTTATATTCACTAGGACCAAAGACTGTAAATTAAACAATAGAACATTTGCTATCAGATTCAGCTTGTGACATTGAAAAATAAGTCCTTTGCTTTCAACTTTGAGATTTTAATGAAATGTTCAACTTCCTCAAAATTCAGTCTCTAGATCAATTAGGGAATCTAATAAAAACAGAATAGTTACTGAAAATCGAAATTCAACATTTGCTCCCAACTTTCAGATTTTTGAAATGTCTTCCACATTTCAGCTTTGTTTCAACCTTTCAGATAACTTGCGATACTCAGCTTGAAATCTTCGGCTTTTGACTGATTACTCCCTGACAGGAGTCCAGGGTACTCCATTTTCAGAAACGAAAGTTGACTTTCAATTTGGGGAGGTGGAGAAGAAAAATTTCCCGATAAATATTTTTTTTAAACTAATAATTCGCTGACAAAATTTTAAGAAGTTAAATATTTGCCGATTTTTTAATCGAAATATTTGAATAATACCGGTTTACGGACACAGCGTTTACTGATAAGTTTTTTTCAACGTGGTTACATATTCTTGTACCGGAGGCCTAATTACTTTTTACGTTCTTTCCAGCGATACTAATAACTCATTTTGTCAATCAGTGTCACTTGGGCCGTTTTTGCTTATAAAAGCGTCCATTTCTGAAGTAGGATTCGGACACTAGCGAGCCCAGTATCGTACACTTCAACTTATGAGTTATCCAGAAAAGTCAGTTTGCACGCGTCAATAAACTCATATAGCCAAGAATTTCCAGTTTTTTTAGTTTTCAGAATTAAGGAAACTGAATTATTCAGTAGAGCGTGCAAATAAACCTATTATTATAATTTTTTTTAACGCACAAAAACAAACACACATACGTGAACCGCTAGCGCGATCTTGGTGGCTGAAATAAGAACTACCAACTGCATAATACCAACCAAAATATGTGGATCGATGCTCGATGGCTTAGATTTGTTATTTTTGTATTTTATATAATGAAATTACACAAAGTTGACAAAAATTAGGTGAATCATAAAATCTGTAAAAATTTTCTAGATTTTTTCACCTGTTGCAAGTGCAACTGGTGCAACACTAAATATTTGTACCAACCAATATTTGGCTCCAATTTTTTTTTTTGACTAATGATTGGCTAATGTTATCTTTCTATAGTTATCAGTCTGTCGAATGAAATAAGAGACGACTTTTTGGCATTTCTATGATTTTTGTATTTTACTTTCATTACAATAAATAAATTAAATTTCACTTTCTTCTTTTCATTCTGTCAATTTCAGATAATTTTTTTCAGATTGTGCCAAACATTAGTCGACCAATAACGGGCAAATTTTAATGTATTTCCAAAAATTCACCGAAAATAGCACTTGAGCTTAACATCAGCGCGTGTAAGTGAAACATGGCATACAGTACTCTAATGCTATGATTAAAAATGGACAATTCTGCAGACCAATAAATGGCAACATTTGCCAAATTTTGGTTCTCGGACCCTTCGTGGGAAATCTGTGGATTCATCTGGGGGGAGAGGCAGTGCCATTTTGTCATACGTAGCAGAGAGGAAGGATGAAAGTAGTAAGTATCCCATCACTTCCAAAATCAACTCCCCCGCATGTAATTTACAACTCGAGATATGACCCGCCCAAAAAATTTGACCAATAAATGGTACTTTACCTCACCCAATTCGAATTGTTTAATGTATCTATTATTAATTCACATTAAACTGGAGTGTAATATTATGATTTCAGTTCGAGAATCCAGTTCAAATAATTTACAGTTATTAGCAGATTTACCTCCGAGGTTGCGTCTCACCGCCTCACGTGCTAAACGTGAATGCATTCATGATCAAGGAATCAAAATTAATATATTGATGTACAGTGAGTCAACAATTCAGGTTTCTTAAATTTTCAAATTCTGTCGCCTTCAGAGACGTATCGATAGGGGGGGAGCTCCGCCCTGCAGGAAATTTTTTGCTCAGCAGTTGGGAAAATTTACCATTTCAGTCAGCCGAAGTTCGAAAATTTCGGTAGAGTTGGAAAAATCCTACAAGACAATTTCTTTTTTTGCTCTGATACTTGGGAATTTTGAGTTGAGTAGGGAAGTTAAGAAAATCCAACAAGTCAAAAGCTTTTTTTTCTTCTTCTTTGACACTAGGGAATTTTGAGTTGAATCAGTTGGGACTTTTACACCTCCCTCTCCCCCTCCCAGGAAAAACTCTTCGGTACGTTTTATTTTCAAACCAAAAGGCTCTCTCTAAGTACTTCTTCATATTACTTCTCGAAAAATCCTGCCTTTTCGTGATACCCTACTGAATAGGAAGTCTGGTAAGTCGAGTTCTGAGTTATCGTGTGAGTTTTAGCAAGTTCAGATGTGTAATAAGAGAGTCAGAATGCGTCTTAACGAGTTATAAGGGAGTCTGGTAACCTCAAGAATTCTCGAAGGTGAATGCACCTCAACAAAGTATGAATGAGCCTTTAACAACAGAATTCAAACACTTATTCACGAAATCCGAGTGAGTCGCTGGAGAATTTAAATGAGTCTTACGGTCGACTGTACAGAACTGCAACCTCGTCTGAATCATCGAACAGTATTAACTGAGTTGATTCGAGTCTGATGAGTCCGGAAGCAGGGCCGGATTTACGAATAGGCGAAGTAGGCAATTGCCTACGACGAAAGCTCATGAGTGGTACCTATAGGCGCCACTCGTTTCATTGGCGCTATTCGAATTCTCACGAAATTTTGAAATTGATTTTTTAAAATACATACAAATGGATATTCCCCTCTAGTTTCGGTTTTAGAAGAGATTAAGAATGATGAGAGAGCCAGGATAAGGAGATCCAATTTCAAAATAATAATATTCTGAAGAAGCTCCTTTCTCTAACAACTCACCTTATGATTATTTTGTGGACAAAAATACTGAAAAGACTGAATGAGACGAATATAACTTTACAAAAAGTCAGAATATCTCTGAATGAAATTATATTTTCAAGACTTGAGAGGACGATACAATGAGTTAATTTCAGAGATGAACACAACATTCCACACTTCCCTATATATGACTGTGCCGGATGAAGGTGATTCTCATCAGGGTGGAACTAGGGTGCCTAGAATTCGAAGGACTGAAAGATTTCATGATGGAACTCAGACTCCTGAGGTCATACTGACCGAGGTCAAAAAAATGGAAGTGGAAGGTTTCAACGTGATTATTGATAATTTGGTCAACGAGATGGAGCGAAGGAAGACAGCTTACAATGATATAAATGATAACTTTGAATTTCTTTTTCGGAAAAAGTGATGAACATAACGAGGAATTAAGGAAAAGTGCGAAACAATTTTCAGAATTTTATGATGTCGATGTATCCAATGACATAATTGAGGAAGCAATTCAATTCAAGTATTTTTTGCAGAGTCAAAATCTTTAAAGTCTTCTTAAATCGGATCCCTTGGAAAATTTCCAGTGTATCACAAAGAATAATTTGATGTCCACCTTTCCAAACATATTTATTGCTTATCAAATCTTCTTAACATTACCGGCCAGCAATTATTCCGGGGAAAGGAGTTTTTCAGCTTTGAGACGTATCAAAAATTACCTAAGGAATACGCTGAGTCAGATTAAAACTTCATACCTCTCGTTGTTGCACACTCAGTCTAAATTGACCAAAGAATATGATTTTAATCAGATTACTGATGCATTTGCGGCCAAAAAAAAACCAGAAATAAATCTTTCTAGAGTGTTTTGCACCATATTTCAAAGTAATAATACGGTTGGCCGTCTATCACAATATGATTGGTGAATCTTTTCATTATTTATTTTTATATTATTACTAGGGGGCTTCGCCCCCTGGCCGCTTCGCGCCTCGTCCATCCGCCACAGTCCTCAGTGTTTGGTCTGAAACTTTTGTTCCTGAGTTGAGGGTTGCTTTGTGCTTCTTTTGCTCCCCTCTCTATCAGCGGTCCTCAATCTTCCACCATGAACCCCCTTCCATCCTTTCTTCATCACGAGCTTCCTCCTCCTCCACCACGACCCCGTCGTTGACCATGGTTGCTCGCCGCCTCCAAGGTCACACCTCAACAGTCGCAACCCTCCTCAGCCACAAACTCCTCCCCCACAATGGCCATAGTCCTCCACCTAGTCTCCCCTGATCACCCTCTTCCACCACGAGTGCCCTCCATTAGGGCCACGTCCTTCGACCACCCCACACCACTGTGGCCTTCATTTTTCGTTCACGTACCCCCCCCCCCACCAAGACCTCTTTACCCATCACTACAACCTCCCCAATGGCGGTCTTAGTCCCCCTCTACAGCCTTCCCCTCCTGCGGCTCCATCGCCCTACGGCCTCCTCGCTCAACCACCACGAAGATCCCCTGATCCTCCAACCAGGAGCTTCCACCACCATGACCAACCCTCCCCGATGAGAACCCTTCCCTTCAAGACCACCTGCCCGGGACCAGAACCTTCCACACCATGGCCTTTATTCGCCTTCCCGGCCGCCTCTCTCACTAAGGACTTCCTCCTCCACCAGGACCTTTCCTCACTATTACCCCCTCCCCACTCGGGGTCTTTACGCCCCTCTACAGTCATCGCCACCATCGTGGTTTTCCTCCCCTTTAGGAGCTGCCTCCTCTACCATGAGTACCTCTTACACCCCCGGGCCTTTATCTACCAAAATTTTACTGCCCCTCTAGGATCCTCACCCACTACTACCTCCTCCTTCCTCAATGGCCAACCTCTCCTACTTAGGATTTCCTCCGCCACAAGGACCTCTCACCCACCACTACCCCCTGTGCTTCATCTCCTTTCAGAGCCCCTGTCCTCACTATGGCCCTCCAACCCCCTTGAAGATCCCTGACCATCCACCCAGGAGCTCTCACAACCATGACCCCCCCCCCCGAGAGCCCTTCCCCCTCAAGCCCCTACCCCGCCACCAGCCCCTCCCGCACAACGGCCATTTCTCTCCGAGGTCCCTTCTCTCACCAAGGACTTTCTCCTCCACCAGGTCCTCTTACTCCCGTCCCACCCAGGGACTTCATCTCCGTCCACAGCCCACGCCCCCACAGGGGCCCTCTTCCTACTTCAGGAGCTGCCTTCTCAACCATGAACCCCCTCCTGAGGGTCGGCTACCCCTAGAAAATTGAGCAATCAAGGGGTAGGGTAGGCTACCTGCAGCGACTTGTGATATTGAAAATTATGGGTAATTATATCATTTTATGTCTTTTTATGTCGGTTATGTCCTACAACTTGGAGATCTTTTATGTTAGAACAGATTATGTCCTTAAAAGTAGCTGATCTGCCCCGGCAATTTTTCTGGTTCTTAGGTAGGCTACCCGCAGTGCGTTTTTTTTCTCCCGGAGGCAGTGGCGGTGGCGGATTTTACTTTTTTCGTATATTTTATGTTAGAACAGATTATGTCCTTAAAAGTAGCTGATCTGCCCCTGCAATTTTTCTGGTTCTTGAAATAGAGAGATGTCTTTTTTTATGTCTTATCATGTCGGTTATGTCTTAAAACTTGGAGATCTTTTATATTAGTACAGATTATATCCTTGAAAGTAGCTGATCTGCCCCTGCAATTTTTCGAATTCTTAGATAGGCAACCCGCAGTGCGTTTTTTTCCCCCGGAGGTGGCGGTGGCGGCGGCGGCGGATTTTACTTTTTTAGTATATAGAGAGATAGAGAGATAGAGAGATATATCTCTATCATTTACTCGTGCATTATTGTTGAATTTTCATTACCTACTTATTACCAAACTTGTGATTTCGTTTATAACCTACAATTGTTTCTTATTTTTATTCTCATCATATACCTAGTATATACTTTCATTTTCATTTGTTCAATTATTATCATAAGTTTAATCTTTGGTCTCGCTATCTAGTTTTTGGTTCATCAATCAAGACTCTTTTTGTAGTTTTTTATTATTCCTAATTCCTAATACATGATCATATTATTCATATTTCAATAATTAATCATGGGAGGGAGGGAGAGAGGGCAGGGGAGAGAGAGAGAGAGAGAGAGAGAGAGAAAAGAATGAGGAAATTTTCTCCCACGAAAAAATGTTGGGGAAGGGGGGAGGGGGATTTCAGGGTGAAAATTCATAGGCGCCGCCTTCCGTTTTGCCTACAACGCCACAGAAGGTAAATTCGGCCCTGTCCGGAAGAGTCAGTCGTAAGGAAGTTCATGCGCTTATCAGTAACGGTTGATGGTTCATGATGGTTGGTCTACTGATTGAATTTACCGCCCCCAAATTTATAATTTATAGTTTCAAACCATCCGTCACCGACGTAGCCATAATCGCCCAGGTCTTGAAACGTTTTTTCTTCCTTTCTTTTCTGCTTTTCTTTCCATTTCTTTTTTATATTTATTTTATTCTTCTTCGTTGAAACGGTAACCTTTCATCGAAAATCAATGAAGAGTCGACCTGGCGCCAAGTAGGTTTGGGAAAAAAGCTAGTTGTTAAGTAGACCACTATAAAAGTAAGATTTCCTCATATTAGTCATCGGTCATTCATAAGCACGTTTCGTTTCATTCTAATGTTGTCGTTCGGCTTAAAGGCAGGTGTAAATGTTTTTTTTTGCTGGGAATTTGGATCGAAAGGCGGCTACGAGAAAAAAAGGTAAACAAGGTATCGGTGACTTTGACCGTTTTACATCAATAAAAAGAGAGGAAAGAAAAAAAAAAACAGGGGATACTGAAAAATGACCTAACTAAAGATGTTTGGTGAATTTCTGACCTAACTATAGATGTTTGGTGAATTTCGTTAAATTAGGGACAAAAAGGAAGAGAGAGAGAGAGAGAGAGAGAGAGAGAGAGAAAACTGGTGGACGACAAAAACAAGTTTAAAATGTGACTCTGTCGCAATAATTAGCTGTAGGTATTGTGTATATTTAATATCCAAGACGTAGATCCATTTCGTACATTTCTTTTGTCAGAGTGTTCAACTGCAGGGTCAAAGTTTTGGTGACATGTCGTAAATTAGAATCGGAGGAATTATACGCTGATATAGTGTTCTAATTTTGGGTAGGTCCCTTTATTCGTGCTTCATAAAAAACGACTGGGCTGCATTTGCCATTCTTCCAGAATGATAATGTTGTCGGTTTGCTGATTTCTGAAAATAAAAGTATATACATAATACCTGAACATATACAGGTAAACATATACGCCATTTGGTTGAAAGCCTGAAACGCGCCGGCTATTAAGGGAAATGTCTTGATCGTCTATTAAAGGGGGGGGGGGGCGACGAGGTTATAACGGCCTGTATCAATTGTACAAGCCAACAGCATTGTAATTTCCACGAACTGAATTTCGAACAAATAAGACACGCACAATCAATCTACGTACTTACTTTGGGAACTGATGACCACCAGCGCAGGAAGGTCTCAGTCCCAGGGAGTTAATGGTCGCTGCGGCACATATTCGCTGGATTTTTTAGTAGAGGGGAAGGAGGGTTATTTTTATAAGAATAATAAAAATTCGGGTATTTACGAGAAAAGCGAGCGATATGTCCTGAAACTCTAGGTAAAAAATGCATTGGAAATGAAATTTTTTCATTTGAAGAGTCTCCTTCCTGTTAAGAGCAAGCAGGAGATTTTAGTTTTCTTTCGAGTGCCAGGATATCCAGTGTAAGCTTGATGATTAAGGAGGGGGGCTAAAGCACCTACAGTCCTCCTAGATTCACAGCAGAAATAAATTTATGTGTATCAGATTAAGTCAAAAGTTTGGAGCAAAATCAGTCACCATAAGTTGGTTCGTTCTTTATGAGAGGTAATCCATACGTTTTCAGCAATCTGTTATAAAGTTTCACGAAGAACTACTCAGTTTGCAGTGGGTGGTGAGTTGAAAACGTTATTTTTGAACTGTGTTTCACCCTATTCAACTCCAGCCCTGCTTCTAACTCGAAAATAACAATTTTGATAGTTTTGACGACGATAATAATCTTGTAGAGTTTGTACACGGTATAGCCCATCACAATATTTCTTCTTAATTAAGTAATCCAAATTGTAGATACCTAACATAATTTACTATACTCGTACACGGTTTACCCCGTTAAAACTAATTTTTTCCTCATTCGCGGTCAATTTTCTTCGCAATCAAATTTTCGGCTTTCAGTTTTCGCGCGATCAATTTCGCGCGACGAATTTTCCTGCACCCGTAAGCGTTGAAATTCGGACCTTTTAAAAATATCGGGTCCCCTGAAAGTCCAGGCTCAGGGTATTCCCCCTCCCCCCATCTCATCAGGGCTGCACCTACCCCTAGTTAACATTATATACTTGTATAGTACTAAGTTTTGTCACAGCGAATGACCTAGAAAAAAAATAAAAGTTGAAACTAAGCTGAGATGTGGAAGACATTTCGAAAATCTGAAACTCGAAGCAATCGTTGAATTTCGAATTTCAATGACTATTCTGTTCTTACTAGATTCTCTGTTTGACCTACAGCCTAAAATTTAAGAAAGTTAAACATTGTATTAAAATCTAAAAGCAGGCCCGCAGGCAGCCATCTACGATAAGTGGTGCTGACTGTTTACCAGGGGGGGGGGGCTTGAGGATACAAATAGTATATAATGTGAAGAGTTCTCCGAGACAGTGGTATAGCCAGGGGGCAGAGGGAGCGAATGCCCCCAAGGCACCTGAAAAAGAATGTAAAAAATGCAGAAATGAGCAATTTTTTGCTTTAAAACACGTTTTCTCGAAAAATTTTTGCTCGAGTAGTAATTTTATCTTCATTATCATACAATAGTCCTCTAATATCGGCGATTTTTAAAAAAATACTTCAATTTTCGACTTTGTCTTCCTAGAAAATCTTACTTCCCCCCCCCCCCCGGAAAATCCTGGCTACGCCACTGATTGAATTTGGTCTCAAAATTCATAATCAAAACTAATGATTCAACTTACCGACAACCCATTGAAAAAAAAAACTGAATAGATAGTGTGAAAAGAAATTAGCACTTAGAACGATCAAATTTTCGAACTTTTGGGAACAAAAACAAAAAAAACACTCTGTTTCTGTGGACTTATTACGTTATTAGTTCTCAAACAGCCATTCAGGCATTTAGCCATCGATATTCAATGTGACCTGGATCGCGAGCCTACCATTGTGTTTGCGAATATTGTAATGTGACACAAGAAAAAGGCCTGTGTGTCTGAAACTGCTGGATGGACACTCGGCCCTTTTCTTGTGACACGTCACATATAAGAAACGACAAACATATACGATTCTTCTATCTTTTAAAGCAAAATAATTAGTGTTGACAAGTTTATAAACACTAAAATGTAGTGGAACGAAAAGTTTTGAACGAAACTAGCGAGAAAAATAGGAGGAATTCTTTATTTTTGTTCACGAAATTTAGCCAGGGGAGGCTCCGGCAAGCGTTAGGGGCTGCTCAGTACCAACTAGCACCACTCTGGCTAGGGGCCTGGCGTAATGATGATTTTTTAAATGGTGGTATCTCTGCCTAGGGGGGGGGGCTCAGGATACCTTTAGAGGGGGCTCAGCCACAGCTCCCCCCCCCCGGCTACGGGCTGTCTGAAGGTTGAAAGCAAAAGACTTATTTTCCAATGTCACAAGCTGAATTCGATAGCAAATGTTCTATAATTTAATTTACGTGCTTTGGTCCTGGTGAATATAGGAGGGGAAATTGAGTCTGGAACAAAAGTCAAAACTCCATGTGTTTTTCCCATAAGAACGAAAGGGAGCTTGTAGCACGGTTTCCCCTAAATCCGATCGACCTAAAACTTTGCTGGTTTTCTATTTATTTCTTATTACTGATTTCATTGAAACTAATGTAGGAGACGAATCAGAGGAAATTCAGAAAAAAAAATCACCAAGAGTAAATAATCACCACCTTAATGTGTAAAGGAAGTGGTGTGTTTCTCTCAAGTATTCCTAATATCCTTCCAGCTTACCCTCCCAAACTAGGGTATGCTCATGTGCGCAAATGTGAGTGCTTGAGAGATAAGGTTCCAATCTGCATTTGCAGGGACGAAACTCTGAGGGGGGAGGGGTGAAAAAAAAACAATAATTTGACAGTCGGCGAATTTTGAAACTTTTCATTTTAATTTTCCATTTTCTAAGGTATAAGGTTTTAGTGAAGCCTGAAAAAGTTTTTAACAAATTCAGAAGATCCTTGAAGTCTCAGAGAAGTCTGAAAGAGTCCTAAAAGTTTTGCATAAGTTGGAGGAGGAAGTCTTGATGGGTCAATCAATTCAATCAATCAATCAAACCTTTTTATTTGGGTAGTACATGTTTGCAGTGCGATGCGTAATTTGTAATTTTTTACATGTGTACATAGTGTTCTTCTACTTTATTAGTATGTTATGTTTACGTTGCATTGAATGTACCCCCGGCCCGTAGTAGGCGAAAGTGCTCCTCACCCTCTCCCATTCCTTGCGTTCTATTGCTATTCGGTGAAAGTGTCTGTGTTTTAAAAACCTATCGACTTCGTCCCTCCACCTAATTTTTGGTTTCCCTTTTTTTCTTTCTTTGTGGCCTAAAGTCCAAAAAGTTGCTATGTATGCCCACCTGTCTTTATGGAGTCGGGCTACATGTCCCGCCCATCCCCATTTTTGATTTCTTATCGTTTGAAGAGGGTTCCTTATTTCTGGTAGTTTTTTTTTCTTCTAATTTCTTTTATACTGATGCGGTCTTTTATTTTTATGCCTAACATGGACCTCATCATGGAGTTTTGTGTAGTTTCTATTTTATTTTCTAATTTTTTGTTGAGTGCCCAGGTTGAGGAGCCATATGTCAAAATTGAGGCGACGCACATGTTGAATATTTCACTTTTGTGGGCGTTTTTGAAGTTGCCCTTAAAATTTTTTTTCAATTACCAGAATTTTTTCCATACCAACGTAATTCTTCTGCTTAGTTCTTTTTCTGTTTTATTTTCCAAAGCAATTTGTTGTCCTAAGTATATTATGTCCGAAACTTGTTCTAGTTCTTTGTTTTCAATTCAAATTTTGAGGGGGGTTGGTCTCTGTTGATAAAATTTTGGATTTTTCGAAGTTGATTGTTAAACCTGCCTTTTTCCCATCTTTGTTAAGCTCTTGAATCATTTCCTCTAACTCGTTCCAAGAATCAGATATTATGGCAATGTCATCCGCAAATCTGAGATTGGATATTTTTTTGCCGTTCATCATCAAACCTTTCTCTTCCCAATTCAGCTCTCTGAAGATTTCTTCTAAGGCTGCAATGAATAGGAGGGGGGACAGTGGGTCGCCTTGGCGTACTCCTCTGTATATATGACAGTATTCTCCTGTTACGTCTGTGACGATACGGCTCTCTGGACCTGAGTACATATCCTGTACAATTTTCGTTAGTTGTTTCGGGACACCTTGTGAATACAAAGTTTATAGGATGTATGAGTGTTCTAGTGCATGAGTCGAAAGCTTTATCATAGTCAATGAATGCAATATGCACGTTCTCAGAATATTATTGGGATTTTTCAATAATTTGGTTTATAGTGTGGAGATGGTCCAACGTCGAGTAGTTTTTTCTGAATCCTGCTTGGTCTGGAGTTTGGTGGGGTTCCAAAAAATTTCTTAGTCTCATTTCAATCAGTTTAGAATAAATTTTTGAGATTGTTGGGGAAAGGCTTATGGGTCTGTAGTTTCCAATTTAATGTCTATTTCCTCTTTTAAAAAGAAGAATAATATCAGATCAGCTTTTAGGGATTATGCCAGTTACCAAAATTTTGTTGAAAAGTAGAGTTAATGATTTTATCATCTCCTCTCCTCCATGAATTATGTGTTCGTTTTTGATGCCGTCACTACCCGGAGCTTTGTTTTTTTTTCCAGATTTTTCACTACGTGTCTTATCTCTGATGCCAGAAAGGGTGGTTCTAATTCACTGTCCTTACTCCATAGGCTGGTTTGAGATATTGCTCTTTCCGTTAATTCCGAAGAGTAGAGGTTTTTATAAAAATCAATGGCTATTTTATTCATTTCTCTCCGATCATACACTTTGGTGCCAGTTTTGTCCATGAGGTATGTGGTTAATTGAGTCCCTAATGATAAGTTGCGGTTAAGTTTTTCCATGTTTTTTGCATTAAGTATCCAGGGTTTCATTAATCAGGCTCGATTTCCAGCGCTCTTCTTTTTCCTTTTGAATATTTTTTATTTTTTTCGAAACCATGTTTAATACCTTGTCTTTTGCGCTTTTGTTTTTCTGACTTAAAATTTTTCTTCTTACCTTCCAAAGGTTGTTCAAAATTTCTGTATGATTTTCCTTAATATCTTTTTGATTTTGATTTTCATAGTTATTTCAAAGTGTTTTTGAGCTTTCCAGTATAGCATCGCAGAGAGCTGCGTAGTACTCCTCTACATTTTGTAAGTTCGTCCTTGTTAGTTTTTCTAAAGCCTTATAGACATATTTTTTTTGTAGCTCTCTGAGTTACTTATATCTGGAGTTTTTTTTCTTGGTTTTTTTATGGTACGATATTGTTTTTGCTAATCTTAAAGTGGTCTGTATGAGTCTATGATCAGAGACAAATTTGAATTTATTTGATACTTCAAAATCTGTAATATTTTTGTTTTTACTATAGGTGTTAGGACGAAGTCGATTTGGTTTTTGTATTCCTGATTCGGACTGATCCAGGTCCATCTTCTTTTCTTCTTAAAGAAGCCACTTATTATTTTCAGGTCTAATTCCTGGCAAAATTTAATTAATTTTTCGCCTCTTATATTACGTTTTCTGTAATTAAATTTTCCTAGTAGATATTCTTCTTCAGGTTTACTTTTCCCTATCTGACTGTTAAAGTCGCCAAGAAATATAAATTTTGTTGTTTTTTTTTTGCTTTTTATATTTATTTCTTGGTACGTTTCGCCTAAAAATTTATAAAATTTTTCCACTTCCTCTTTTGATGAAGTTGATATTGGAGCATCTTGATGGGTCAATAGAGTCTTATTATCATAGTATTAAATGAATCCAAGAAACCTCTCGGATGGTGTATGTTTACACAAGAGCCGAGAAAGGAGGATGTCTCAAGCGGCTCACTATAAAAAAGGCGCTTCAAAAATATGGTAAAAAGCGGAACGAAAAACGGAAGAAGGATAAAGAGTAGAAAAAAGGCAGACTTTTTTTGAGGGTACAAGGACGTTTTCAAAAATTAATCCCCGGGCCCATATTTTGCTTCTGTTTTATTATTATTATTTTAATTAAGAGATATTTTGATTAAAAAATCGGCAAATTTTCTAATTTTTAAAATGTTTTGTCAGCGAATTTTTAGTTTTCAAAAAATATACGTCGGCAAATTTTTCTTCTCCACCCCCCCCCCCTCCTCCCAAACTTAAGTCAAGTTTCGCCTCTGAAAGTGATACACGTAAGGGTAAGAACATGTTCCATTCGATTCCCGGCTGAAAGAGAAACATTTTTTCAGATTGGGAACCAAAAAGGGCTAAGTCCACTTTCTTTCAGGAGGCATATCTCCAGTGCACCTGAAATTTTTTCCCCTTAAATTGCCTTAAAAGCAGGGTTGCCAACCGGTCGGTATTTTTGTGGCTAGGTCGGTAAAAAGTAAAAATAAAGACCGATCCTAACAATACATAACTAATGATAGAAATAAGCGGAAAAATTTTGGAAACTCGGTGGGTCGATAATTTTTGTTTTTATTAAGTTGGCAATTGCTTAAAAGTCGTGTCGTATGGTCCTCTGTCAATGCCCTAAAACACGTTTTCCACGATTTTTGGGTTTTCGAATAAATCAGTTTTTTGTGTCTCCTGAAAAATGCAAAAAATGGACTTTCCCCCTTTTGGTTCTTATCAATTCAAATTTTAAAAAAAAAATCTGGCGCGCAGCAATACTGAAGATTTTGCCGCAACGTCGGCTTGAGAAAGGTTTATTTTCCGCAATAAGGTAACACACAACCAGTAATCGACAGGGTTCCAGTAATCGTCATTTATAATTTGCTTTCTGTTTATAAGGTTTGATTCGTCAATTAGCGCTACCTCGCAATTTGGATAAAAACGTACATATCTCCTCTTCACACTGTTACCAACTACATAAAAGTGGCACTTTTTGAAACAAAAATCTTTTTTTGTGTTTGCTGTGGTTATCAAAACAAAATTAGTGATTAAAATTTACGATTGAAATTAAGAAACCACAATTCTGAAATAAGGATTTACAAAAGAAATAGCTCAGGTGAGTTGAAATTTATGGTTATTTAATGATTATATCACGTTTTTGGTATAAAATTTACATAATTTTGAAGATTTTTCACATTAAATTTAAAATAAAAAAAAGGTTAAAAACCACACCTTGTAATTTACCGTGTGATCCTACCAGTAATCGACACCCTGTCAATTACTGGTAGATTACATCAGTTTTATTTTTCCTTTATATTTTTTTAAATTCTTTATTATTACCCATGAAAATTATATGAGTTAAAGAAAATATATTGATGAAAGTACTTACCAGTAATCGACAACAATATTTTTGAAAATTTTTTCACATCTTTCAAAAATGTGGAGATAAAATTTTTTTCACTACCAATATGTCGATTACTGGCTAACATTATTACTGAGTAATTTAAATGTAAATTTTGTTTTAGGAAAATGGCTCCGAAATTCAATTATACAGAGGCTGATCTATTAGCAGCTATCGAAGCAATTAATACTGGAGAATCTGTAAGTGCAGCAGCCAAAAAATTTCTAGTTCCTCGTACAACCTTATTAGACAAAGTTCATGGACGGGTGCCTTTAAAAAGAAAAATGGGCCCAGATACTGTATTAACGAATGAAGAGGAATCTAATTTAGTAACATGGATTTTGGAACTATCAAAAAGAGGTTTCCCAGTAACTAGAGAACAACTTCTTGATAGTGTGGCGAAATTAATTATAACTTTGAAGCGGCCAAATACATTCACTAATGGACGACCTGGACCCAAATGGTACTCCTCTTTTCTCAAGCGGCACCCAGAAATTTCTCTTCGTACCAGTCAAAATTTGACTAAAACGAGATCAGATGTCTCTGAAGAAAATTTGAGAAACTGGTTTAAAGAAGTAAGTATGTGCTTATTTATACTTTGCAATGTATGATTAAAATGTTCTTTTGAAAAATTACTAATTCATATTATTCATTCAATTTTTAGATTGAAACTTACATTTTAGAAAATGATTTGCAAGAGGCTATGGAGAATCCATCGTGTGTTTTCAACTTAGATGAAACAGCTTTCTACTTTTCTCCGGATGGAAATAAAGTCCTAGCAAACAGAGGCAGTAAGGCTGTATACAGTATCATTTCTTCGGGAGAAAAAGAGAACCTCGCAGTTCTGTTGAATGTGAATGCAGCTGGTAATTTAGCTCCACCATTAGTTGTATTTTCTTTGAAGAGAATGAGTAAGCCAATTGCTGAAAGTGCACCCAAAGATTGGTCTTTGGGAAAGTCTGATAATGGGTGGATGACACGAGAGCTTTTTTATGAGTACATGGTCAATACATTTTATCCCTGGCTAATAGAAAAGCAAATACCCCGCCCTGTAATAGTATTTTTTGATGGCCATGTTTCTCATCTTACCTACCATTTGTCACAGTTTTGTAGAGAAAATGGTATTGAATTGGTTGTTTTATATCCAAATGCAACACATCTTATACAGTCTCTTGATATTGGTATATTCAGACCCTTGAAAGCAGAATGGAAAAAAGTGGTCCACGAATACAGGATAGGGAATGGTGGTAACGAGCCCAGTAATGCTGGTAAACGAATGAAAAAACAGGATTTTTGTAAAGAATTGCAAAAGGCAATTCAAAGATCTGTGACACCTGAGAAAGTAATAAATGCTTTTCGAGCTTCTGGACTCCTCCCTTTGAATGCAAATAATGTCAAATATTCTAATTTAACCAATATACCTGTCTCAAATACAGTTACCAAAAAAGTGGACACAGAAAATGCAACAAAGTCTACTAATTTGAAGAATTCAGTGCTGGAGTATTTAGAAAATTTTTTGGGTCCTGAAAAACTGAGGAATTTTCGAAATAATGAAGGTGATATTTGGCTTGGTGACATAGAAAATAAGGCTCTGTTTGAATTTTGGAAGCACTTGAGAGAAGCTGATTTAAGCTTGAATTTTTCTTCGTCAGTAAACCTTAATTTGGAATCTTCAGTTGGTACTGGAGATGAGTCAATGAATATGGATGATCCATAGTACAACAGCTCCTTGGTTAAGACCAGTGAGCTATAGCATAAGTCTAGTAGTGACTTGGTTACACATGAGGATAACTTACTGTTAACCAAGGAGCTGCTGGACAATGCAGAATTTATTTTCATAGACTCATTTAATACAAATGAAGCTACCTCATTAAACTTTAATGACGAGAAAGAAGATAGCTATGCCAAGCCAGATTTGATCGAATCTACATTTGAAAAACTTATATCTATGGAGGTACCTGAAGATAATAACTATGGCTTTGAGAGGCTTTTCAGCAATATGAGAAATGAACAGCAGATAATGGAAGCAGATTCACTTTCTCCTATGCAGTTGAACCCTAAAGCAAATAGTAAGTACTCCTCATAAAAATATAACTGCCACTGAAATAAGAGATCTTGAGACTGAGAGAAAAAAAACTGTTGGTGAAAATTTAAATATTCCATCGCCCTTCAAGAAATCTTATTCTGGCCTGTAGCAACAAGTACAAATAATCCAGAAGCCCCCCAAAAAATAATGCCTACCAATGCTACTTCTGAAAAATGGCTCGAATATTTCAAAAAAAAAAAAAAAGAGGAAGAAAAAGAAAAAATAATTCAAGATGTAGCTGGCAGAAAAGCGGAAAGGTTGAAACAAAAAGACAAAATGCTGAAAGAGAAAAAAGAAAAAAGCAGAAAAGAAACTGGAGAAAAAGAAATCTATCAAGAAAATGAGACAGAAGAGAACAGAACCAGACATCAAATAATGACTCTGAATGGTACTGCAAAATTTGTGATACTATGAGACAAGTAGATATGATAAAATGTGACAAATGCAATATATGGCTCCACGAGCAGTGTGTGACACTTGACCCAAATTTTGCTCAGTTCTACTGTGCCAGCTGTATTTAGTTGAGCTTATCTAGTAATAAAAATAATTGACATGCCTACCCATGTACTTATTTCTTAAGTGTTTGTTGTGAATTTAAAATAAAGTTTTTTTTTTTTTTTTAAATAAAGTTTAGAGTAAAATTTTCAGACTAAAAACGTATTTTCATTCAAATTTCTGCACTTACAATTTTTTATTTCTTATAACATCAACTCTTCCATTCTCTTAATCAGTGCTATCTTCACAAAAATAAAAAAAAAAACTTAAATTTATCAAAAATTCATTGATATTTACCACAAGAAGCATTGTAAAATGTAATGTCGATTATTGGTATGGTAAGTATCGATTATTGGAATGTACTTGTCAATTACTGGTAAAAATTCAATTTTCCAAGTTGAATTATAAGAATTCATTTTATACTTATAAAAGTTGACGAAATTGGGAAATTTTTTAGCATTTTACTAAGTCAAGGGTTTATTAAAAACAATTACCCATGAGTTAATTTTGAACTAAGTTTATTGGTTGAATTTATTTTATAAAATAGTAAAGTCAAAAATCTTCTAAAGGTGTCGGCGATTATATCTACTGGTGTTCTACCTTAATTTTCACATCTCCATCGGAATCCACTGTTTCGCCAACGTACCTCATCACCGGGTAAATTCGCGCCTCTCGCACACGCACTCGTTACCTCATTAGCGGAATACTAATTTCGCCGCCAATAATCGCCCGCCAATAGCTAACGCGATTGGGCGAATTACGCAACTATATAGACGTCATCATTCATCAGCGCATCGGCCCATCGGCGAGTATGCAAGTCCGAGCTTACACGTTAACGCCAGACAGGTCTTCACACGTCGCGGCCAGCTCTCTCCGCACCCCCAGCGAGACGCCGCCATTTCGTTCTTCGCGCCGCCGCGATCTCCATTGCGAATTTTCGCACGCCAATTAAACTTTTCCGATCGTAATTACCTCGATCGATTTGATTTCGTTTTTCATTTCACTCGTTATCGCACATACATAAGTAGGTACGCATTAATGTACATATACGTGAAATCGGCGTAATCGGCCGGCGGCTTGTAATAAGTTCAACACATACGCCTCGTACTTTTCTCGCCCGTAATGTTATTTATTTATAATATTTATGTATGTGTCTTCGCGTTCCGGCCGTATTTTTCGGTCGTTCATTTTCTCCTCCACTCTTTCGCCGACGACCACAAATTCCGCGTCGAGCCGCTAACACGTGTACCGGCGATGCGCGCGCACCGGCCGCGGATCACGACCGCCGCTAATCGCTGGGATTGGCGGTTGCCGGGACCGCCCTCGAAGGAATAAGGCGGTATCTGCTCCGCCGCCTGACCACCCGTAGGTGGTCGCGCCTAATTGAAAGATCTAGTTCAAAGAAAGTTGAAGAACTGACCGTTCCACCGGGTGTTTAGTAGTTCGTCCTTGTTATAACAGAAGCAGAATTTTCGAGTCCGAAAAATCGCGTCGTTTTTCGAGATTTATTTTCTAAGGCTTTTTTATAATCCGGAAATTTCGTTCATAATATTTCGTTGTTTCTTTTTTTTTTCGACGTGAAAAACGACGTCGAGGAATTGTTGGCACCCCGAGTGGTCAATTCGTGGTACTCGCGAAAATCGTATGCTCGTTTTCGGAAACCGTCGCCGAGGATGTTTCGCTGGTGAGACTGTGATAACGTTGTTCGGATGAGATGTGAAGGAAGGTCATGTGGTCGAGGGTCCTACGGGTTGCTATGCTTACGGCTCTCTGGGGCCTCGGAGATTTGCAAGTGACCACAACTGTGAAGCCGGGACGAGGGAAGGGCAGTAATTGGTGGTAAGCTATTTTTTTATTAAATATATATCAACGTGATGCCTTCACGGATTATTATGTAATTATTTCGCGTATGTTGCGTGAATTTAATAACTGTGCGCAATATTTATGCGACATCGATATGAATCATTTAGCAGAGATATACTCGCAAGTTTTATATGAGATCACATAAAAGTACACTTGACTTTGACCCGTATCGTAATGGAATTATACTTTTTCTAGGGGGGGGGGGCAATCTCAAAAATTTATTGAACAGGGGTGAGGTTATAACTGAGTAAAATACTATATTTACACAGCTTGTCTTATTACTCTTCTCTTAATGCAAATCTTCGACACTACTTCCAGTCAGCTATCAAACGTGAGAAACCATATTAGCAAAAACGATATACGAGTACGTGTGTGGAAGGTCCAGTTTTGTGCACTAAACTATTTCCTACTAACACAGTGCAGGAACCTGCCAGGTTATGGAAAAGTTTTTCTGATACTTGGAAAACATGGTTCGAAATTGACACCTCTGCGGATAAAAAGCATTTCCAATTCAACGTGTACCTCCTGAACCATTCTCTACATTAGTATTCTCATTAAGAAATACTTTCTACGAATTTTGAGGAACAAGTTCACGCCTGCAGATGGATGCGAAAATGTTGCCGCTATTCAAAAACGTATTATGAAATTTACGGCCCTCTGTCTGAAAGAGAGGGATTCCCCGGGTTGAGTAGTGATTATTTTCCAAATATTAAACTGGAGAATCCTTCTGTCTGGAGGCAATGCATTTTTTACGTTATCGAAACTCACATCCAGCAGCAGATCAGGTCCCTTTGGAAAAGCATTACTTCGACTTAAATTTCGTATAGTAGGCAATGGTCAGTTGCCTATTAAATTGCAGAGTGTCCTTCAGTTAGAGAGCCATAGATTTCCCAAGTTATTGAACATTTTCAAAACCAGCTGTAGGTGAGGACTATTGTCAGAAAATCGTATCTGTTTGAAGAGGACTAAACGTATCACTAATAATTAATTTTATTTTCAAATCGACCATCATGAAAAAGACACAATCAGGCTAAGACAATTTCAAAATCGACAACGAAAAGCAATCAGGCTACAACGTTTTCAGGAGGAACTCTGCGATTTCCGTACAACTGAACTGTAGCTATACTAGAAGTAACACAGCCTACTGCAAACAGCGATAAAAGAAAGGGTTGATGTCAAGATAAATCATGCAACATTTTTCGATAAGAACGACACTAACACGAACTCTTTCATCGGCATGTAAACTCCTGTCCTAATCTAACGTGTCGTCCAAAATTATTCTTGACTCTCACAATATTTCCAACATGAATACTGCACGTTACAGGAAACGGTCGAGTATAGTGATTGATATTTATTGAATCTGAGAAACTTTCTGCCACGGGTCAATAAACTTCTTACTACGGTTTTGAAAATACAGGAAAAATCTTCGCATCCAGCAGCAGGCCAGGCCTACCTCAAAATTCTCTTGAACTTGAATTTTGAAGTGGAAACGAGTCGAGCACGTAAACATATATTGAACTATGGAGGATCCTTCTGTCCAGGGGCCCGAAATTTCGCGCTACGTTACTGTAAATATTTATATTGAGTTGCGGCCCAGGCCTCCTTCCTCCGAATTTTTGAAAAAGCATTTCCTCAACATGATTTTTGTATAGCACGATATTACTTGATAATTACCGATATATTGCCCTGGTGACCCGAAAGTCCAACTCTGTTTCAAAGAATATCAGAAAAATTTCAACATTCAGCTGCGGACGCAGACCTGTCAAGAAGTTGGAGGAAAGGGGGTTTCCCCCGAATCCATTTTCTTTTTCTTACATAGTCTGATCTGTTTTGGGTCTTCGAGCGCAAAATTGAAATTTCCAAAAAATTCCCAAGAAAATTGCGCAACTTTTTAAATGTTTTCCCCCGGGCTGGATTTTTTCTCGACGGCCCTTCGCGGACGAGGACTTTATCTTCAAAATTCGGGAAAGAGTTTTCCTTCAATTTGAATTTGTTATAGTTGAAAATTATGAGTAGTTATACAGGAGATTGGTACACTAAGACAATATTTATATTAAAACCTAAGAGGAGGGGCAGAAAAAAAAAAGGAAAATTGTACGGCTGCACAGCCCCTTGTCTTCCAGTTTCACAGCTCATCACCGGCATTCATTGAGCTGTTCGGCATTTTCGGTCGTATTCGTAGACGAAAATAAATGCATCCCCTTCAAAAGCGATTCCTTACAATGCTCTAAGGTAGCGCCCGAGCTTCCTTAAACCCTTCCTTTTTGAAGAGACGTGTTCGTGATTACTGCAATTTTTCTTCCGGACTATAGTATCGGTATTTTCTTTCTTTTTTTCCGAATAATAAGAATATGGCTCGAAGTCGTCTCCTCTAAGGTCAATCAAATTGGCAATGAAAAAATCGAGCTTGAAAACTAAGTGGTAGTGCTGCGAGGGGGAGAACCACATCCCGTGATCCTATACTCTTTGTCCCCTCAATAAAGTTCATTTTCCTTAACGGACATTTGGATTATTCTCTCCAAAATGCAACAGATAGAAATGAACAAAGTTTCTTTTCATTCGACATGAGAAAGTTCTAAAAATCAGAGGCTTGTCTAAGAATTTCGAATGAAGGAGTCAAATTAGGAGTACACGAGAACACGAGCGAATCTGTTTTTCAGTTGGGCCAACGATGTTATATAGAATTGGAAAAAATAATTTTTATACCTCAGTTCGGTGAACACGATCCTGGTCAGAGATGAATAGAAAAAAAAAAGGTCCACTTGTTCGAAACAAGACCAAAACCGAAATCTGTCTCATTTTCCTCTTTTCTATCTTCTTCCTCGTCAACAGGAGAAAGTTTAAACATTTTACTAGAAAAAAGAACAATTTTTTCGAGTTCTTTCACTTCCTAATCACAGCAGACTTTATTCCTTATCACAGGATAAGAGAAGAAAATTGCTGCTTCTCTGGAGGAGGAAATGAACAAGAAACTCGTCAGTAACTTTCCGCTCGCATGAATGAGAAAAATTGTATTTTCTTTGAGGGAGGAAATAATGCAACTCGCAAAAGAAAAATAGTGAAATACGACTCTTGGGTTGCAGCTTTCGCCTTCAGCTCGTCCTGCCAACTCACAGCCGTCGTATCACACTATTTTTCCTCTCGAGATGCGTACAGTATTCTACTCAACACCTATGCATTATTATGAGCTGTTTACAAACATGAACCCATTATCTCGCCATAAGTAACTTCAAAAGATACACAAGCACAACCAGGACCCGTGACAATGACCGCGAAAGAGCAGTTTATGAACCATCTCAAAGTGCCAGAGCAATTCTCTTAATAACAGTTCGTCGTTTGTACGCTGTTAAAAGCTAAAAAGTATCTCGAACGATGGAATGATTCTTGGAGAAGTTTCCACGATGAATATGCAGATTACAATGAACATTTTTGCAAGTCAGTAGCGCGTCTATAAATTTGAAAATAAAACTATTTAAATAGTTTCCACGTTTCTCATTTCCATTTACACCGCACTGCATATAGGTACATTTGGTCGAAACAAGGCGGCGTTAGGAGGGGCAAAGAGAGGAGAGGAAATTTAAAAATTGCAGCTGGAGTAGATGGCTCAGTGTGAATTCTGTTTGGTGAAAATTGTGACGAGGTTGTAGAAGTTATAGCCTATTTCTGATATTCTGCACGCTTCTCCAAAATAAGTCTCTTTCCAGTTGAATTGTAAGTTTTGTAATCTATTACCACTGACTATCTCCTCTACGTGTGCTAGCTTACTTTAAAGAAGAACTAAAAGGCACATAAGAGAAGGAAAACTGAAAGATGAACCCTGATGAAAGCAAGGAGAAGCTATATCAGTATTCTCTCATAAAGATGCGTATCCACCACACAATTATGATGGCAACTTACAAAGTACATTAATGATTTTGGACGTAAAACGTCTTTTCCATTCGGATGTCCGGGTGGAGACTACCCAGTGGGAAACTATCAGAACTGAGAACAGGGACATGGTGTGAGGGGACGTATGGCGATGCACGCATGCAAAAGTCGCCCCTGAGACACCGCACCCCGGCCCCGGAAACTATATCTTTTCGAGTATCGCATCAGTGGCCGGAGGGGAGAATAGGGACATAATCACAGGAGAGAGAGAAAAATAGAGACACGCAGTCCACAAGTCGCGAGACTAAGGAATATACATCATCATCATTAACGAAACATTTTCGGGGTGTGCATCAATCTCAAGCGCCTGATAACGTTTCTGTAAGACTATACACTCTCATATGATAAAGCCACTTTCGCCTGTGGAGGGTCTTGAAATTCTTGTTTGGGAAGGCCATCAATTTCCGGCACCCCTCTCGTCCCTCCGAATACTGACAAAACAGCCCCAATTTCTTCCTCTTCAATTTAAAGGAAAATCCTCGAGGGACAAACAATTTTGCTGACCTGGTCTCTTGCAGTATCCACCACTAAGTCGTAATCATTGTCCCGTCTTCCTATTGCTTGTAACAGGTTCATGTGTCCAATGTCAGCAACAACTCATAGAAAGACGAAGCACAACATTCTTAGCACTGCCTCAACCGTAAGGGTAACTCCTGTCTTCAGAGCCTCAAAACACATAGATACAAAGCACTAACGATGGGATACCGCCAAAAACCTTATGTGAATTCCAGTAAAAAACCTACAGCTTATATGAAAACATATACCTATCTGAGAATAAGGTATACAAGAAATAACTTACACTTTTATTAACACGGATTCGATAATATTTCTATGTTTCCCCTCGCATTCGTGAACCAGATATTTGGGTTTCGTCGGCAGTCCAGTCACTTCCCACACTCGCAAAGTAGCGTCTCCTCTAAATACGCAAACTGCCGTTTCAATTGATGGCTTTTAAAAAATCATTCTGTAAGCAGCTCTCGGTCATTTCTCACACAAGTTTACTTTCATTTACATAATCGATCCAACTACCTCTTAAGTAAACAGTTGCTTTATAGATGTTTCTGCTCGCAACTCGACTGTTTCTCACACATTAGTTTAAAAAAAACCACGACACTACTTATTACCTATAACCGATCAATAAAATCCTGCGGTTGTAACTGCCAACGAAAACAACACTTATTTCGTCCGAGTAGCCAATAAATTAATTACAGCGCGGTTGGTCCCGGTGTAATTAGCGCTGCTGGAAATGTCACGGTGACACAATTTATGGCCAGAAATGGATAGCTCTTCGAGAAACCCGATTCCGAGCATCAGCATCGCGCATATATGTATGCAACAGATATGGGTAAATTAATGTAAGTTCAACTAGTTTTTGGCTGCTGACGACGGGCACCCCGAAGCGCCAAACTCTAGGTGGTTATGTCTGGATGTCACCTATCAAGTCATCATCACCTGTTGCTCCAATCCGCCTCTGGTTACACCGGCGGCTTGAAAAACGTCTGTTAACAGCACCAGGTCGAGTGTAAAAAGTCCAGCGCTACGTTACAGCATAATTTTTGTAAAAGGCTTCATCTGCGCTTATCGCTTCAGCATCTGTAAACACGACGGGGAAGCGGCGAAGTGTTTTTTCTTTTTAGAGTTTTCCGGCTATAGAGAGACGGGGGAACGCATACTCGTTTTAATGGTTCGACGATGTCGGCATGTAAGTGATACCGGAAGGTGTCGATAGTTTCCAGGAGCACGTGGTAGACATTTACATATTTTTTGAATCGTACTAATTCATGCTGGCCAGCTATATCAATGGCAACAAATTTGAGCTGTGGACAATCGCCGCTGATACGAAAAATACCGTGAAATGGGGTGAATAGAGACACGTTTTCATCTTTGAAATACCATATGTGAAAGGAGCAACACTGTACGCTAGCGAGTGTGTTAGGTACCAAAATGCTATCACCGTAAATCCGTAACTCATCACTCTTATCACTTACATGAAATATCCATTCCGACAGAACCTGAGGTGAATAGAGACACGCATTGAGTTTCTCCACCAGCACAGGGGAGAAACGCGAAAAAATGTACACAAATTTATTTACTAGTAACCCTTGACCTACCCACCTACCCTCAGGAACACAATTTGACTCAGTAGTAGTGAAAAAGTGATGAATATTCATCGACTCCGTCCATTTAAAATGTACAGGGAGGCGTGGCATAATTCTTCTTCGGAGTAGCATTTGGCATCAAACTTGAGGGCCAACACCAGCAAAAAACTAAGTGGATATTTTAGTGCAATCATCAGCTAATTGAGATTATATTATAGTACAGCTGGCTACGGGAACCGTAGTGTAAGATAGATGGATGGGTACGTGAGAAAGAAAATATCCGTCAACGCCCCATACCAGGGTACCACAATCCAGAGCCCCCCTCACCGAATCGATCCAGATTCCCTCCCTTGAAATTTTACGCCGAAATTTACTCCGAAGAACAACTAAGCCGCATTTAAATGGACGGGGTCAACGTACGCCCCATTTTTACCCTACTGTCAAGGAAATCCGAAGTTGCAAACATCAAAATACCTAATATCTTCCTCCGAACTTTCCAATTGGAGCATACTTCCCTATAATAAATGCTTATCCTACAGAAACAATATGACAATATGCTTAGTTCCGAACAAATTGCACTTGGTAGCGCTACTATCAATAATCAGTCAACTCTGACGAGAAGGGGGGGATACCCCGGGCCCGGACTTTCAGGGGGCCCGATATTTAAAAAAAAAAAAACTGAATTTCAACGCTTACGGCTACATCACACTGTACATCAAATCAACAATCACTCCTTACACCATGAAAGAAACCTCTTATCCCATAGGTTATAATTTTTTCCCATCCGATAAAAGAACAAAATGGACTGGAAGGAGAGGGAGCCCGTAAAAATTTCCTCCAGGCCCTCTTTTTCTCTCTACGGGGCTGTTATCAGTGTCGCTATACCCGGTGTCTCGCAAAGGCTTCCTGTTTTCTCTCTGTCCCCCAACAGTCTCCATTCGCCCCATTGTCCGGTTCTAACATAGGCAAGTAAATGGTGGCATTTGTACCATCAATTAACTTGTGCGGGAAAGATAAGCACTGATAGCCTAGTGTTCGCTTGTCTCACGTCCAAAAGTCAGCTGTTGATTGGCATTGGTGTTCTACATTTCGAATAGCATATGGGCGGTAACTTCAGAAGTGTTCGCAGGCTCTAGCACCTGATGAGAGTTTTCGAGCACCACATGGGAAAATTAAAGGCGGGCGGGGAAGGCAGAGGTATTTAAAAAGACTCTAAGAAGGGAGGGGAGAGTCGAACCAATTCGAGCACCACATGAGAATAATAAAAGTTGCCGCCTATGGAATAGCATGGAAATGGAATCTAATGGGGCACAGATAAGCTTGACATTGAATTTAACACAACTGTTTGGGTTTTGAATGTTTTTGGTTGTGAATTTGATCGCCACTGATTTTTATTTTCATTTTTAATGATCTCAGAATTTGAAAAAATTGATATGAGGCAAGTAAGCACCGAGTAGGGCTGTGAAAAGAGGATGCAAGCTCATGGAAGAAAGTATAACGAGAGCAGATGCTGTTCTGCTTAGGAACTATTAAAGAAATTTGTTTTACTGAGTCAACGTTATTCACTGGCTCTAGTAGGCAGGGGTGGATTGTCCATGTAAGTTACTGGGCGATTTCTCGGTAGGGCATAAACATTCCAAGTAACAAAATTTAGTTTCGGGCAGTTTTAGTACCTGGAAGGATGAAAAAAGCCGACATAATTGGGATGTTAACACTGCCTATAGCGCTAGTGTAGCACACTACTACAAACTAAGTAACACTCAACACCACATTGGATACGTCTGGGGGATTATTTCAGCTGCCCTATTCTATACTACGTCAAAAATCGCGATTTTCAATTTCACGTCATTTCATTGAAAAGGTGTCCACAGGAGTAATTCTTTTTTATCCTGACAGTTCAATGCTATAGCTGACATTATTTCAACCAACTTGCTTTCAAAAGCGATTTTTATAATGTGCCAATGGCGTTCAAAGATCACTCCTTTTACACGTTTTTGCTATGAACGAGTAAAATTATCTCCTTGCTGTAGGAGCAGGGCTACCAACATAGGTACTTTTGATTGATTCCGCTCGGTGAAGGCAAGGCTGCTCAACCAAATTCGGTTTTGTTCTCAGGATTTGGGTCTTTGGATTTTCTTAACGATTTTTGGGCTTCTTTTCCAGGCTCATGGTTTTGGTTTACCGAAAAAACTGCATTTTCCATTAAGTTTTAGTTTCATTTCATTCAGACCATTTAGCATACTTCTAAAGGGTTAGTATTTTCAATAATTATAATATGAATACTATTTATTATAGATTTTTAGGGTAGCTGGAATTCTTTTCTGATATTTTCTCAACTTCAAGTAGAAAATTGGAGCATTTACTGAGGGGATGTGGGGGGAGGGGGGTAAAAGGTCCCGATTGTCCATTGGCACATGATTACTTTTAGTACTTTCAATTGTTTTCACAGTAGTTATTATTTTATTTTTTTATGTTATTTTTTTTGTTTGGTTCCTTTAACATTTTTAATAAATACTTAACCACATTGTTGTTCTTTTTAAAGATTATAATTTATAATTTGATACAATTTCATTTCTGTTTTCCTCGTGCTCTTGTTTCTAGTTTTTGGAGAAAACAATTCAAAATTGCAAATTTAGCTACTCAAACTTTATAAATTTGGCGATTTTCATTTTAAGAATTTTTGTTCCTCAGCCCTGGTTCAAAGGTTTTTGCATGACCTAGATACACACAGCTCTCTGAAAATCTCAATTATAAGTTTACCTGGATCATAAGTTTATCTGGAACACTTACTCTGGGTATCCGTTCCCCCTTCCTAATGCACTGTGGGAATGTTATTTCAGTTTAGAAGCAATAACGGATGTATCTGCTCAGAAAAAAGCCATAGGTATTTTTTTCTTGAGATAATACTACTACACAGGGACGTACCTAAGAGTTTTCATGGGGGGGGGGGTGTAAAAATTATGAAAGTCCCAATTGACTCAACTCAAAATTCCCAAGTATCAAAGCAACAGAAGAAAAACCTTTTGACACTTGTTGGGTTTTTCCAACTTCTCAACTCCATTCCCAAGTAGCAAAGCAAAAAAAAAAAAAACCTTTTTCAACTTGTGGCATTTGCCCAACTCGCCTGACTGAAATGGTAAATTTTCTCAACTGCTGAGGGAGAAAATCATACAGGGGGAGTTGCCCCCTGCCCCCTATCGGTGGGTCCTTGCTACTACATGTAACTAAATAAAGTTACACCATTCTTTTATGCGATAACTAGTTGACACAAATTCTGTTGAAACTCGCGCTACTAAGATCTAAAATTTCGAAGGACGCTAACCCGAAACGGTACCTCAGAACCAGAGGGAGGTAAGGCCACTTCTGGCCATTTGTGAGTTACGTGTCTGAATTACCCTAGCAAGCAGTGCTGCAGAATGTACACTGAAAATCTCCCTCAAAAAGTTCCACTATGAGAAGATTTTCTCGATCACAGAAGAACAAGTGCATTGTACACAATGCCAGAAAGAGGCAAAAAAATCATTTTTCCGACCATTAAGTCAGATGAACTTGCCTTTGTTAGGTTTTAAGGTATATATTGAAAATTGCTTTTTACTCAAAGTTGAAGCCTATTTGCAGTCCTTTAGGTAGAGAACTCTTGGCACTAACCGACATTATTCGCGTTTGGACGCTAAAGAGTCGCTCTCTAGCGGTCTGATGAAATGCGGCGCGCTGATTGGTGTATTTGGACGAAAAGAGATCAGTGACACAAATGTTCTGCAAAAAAACTGAAGCTGGGCTCATCTGAAGGGAAATTATGAGGGCTAACCCTTTAGTTCTCTTCAGATACCAAAATAAGCAATATTGAAGATACTAGACCTCATTTTACTCGTACATGTTTCTGTGGTAAACATACCCTGATCATCTTTTCGTCCACGACACTAGCGCATCTACCTTCTTTGAACTAATACATACTATATGATAGTAAACACATTCTACTACATGGTTATCAATTTAAAAAATAGAAACATCAATTTTTTTAAATGCAGGCTCGTACTTTTGAAACCAACAGAGGCGAGGCGGACAAGGGTCAGTTTTGAAAATGAACGATGAAAAATGCAGCTACAATAGAAAAACTCTAGTTTACTTCGAGTCAGGCTCTTAGCATCGAAAGTGCAAATCGGGGCATTGCTTCCTCCCTCCCGGGCCAACAGTTTCTCTAGCAGAAAGGCCAAGACCTTATTGTTTTGCGGACGTGAAATTTGCAAAATTGCCTCCCGGAGTAGTGGTTACACCTTCCCCCGAAAGAAAAGGGGTCATGCTATAAGTCTGCTTCGAGTAACTGCTGACTGGCTATAACAGGAAGAACAGACTTTTGAAGACATGAGCATCTATCTACAAGACAGAACATGGATTTTATTCATGTTTTGGGTTCGGCTACCCACCGCGCCGAAATCTGAATGAATTTTCGGAAACTGTTTGAATAAAATGGGAATGAGCTGACTTGATTCTCGGTTCCTGATTCTTCAGCATTTCTTTAACGAAGGAATCGGTATTACTGAAATCATGCGGATTTTAAGGATTCCAAAAAGAGCTCTAGACTCGACCGAATTCGAATCTTGTTTGCCCTTTTTCACTGTTGCCCCATCATTTACAGGAGCGGATTAACACGTAAGCATGGGAAGCATTTGCTCAGGGACGGCGCGATCTTGTATTCTGCGGCGGGGGGGGGGGGGTGGTTATTAAAATTTTCCGACAGGCGGTTAAGGGTAACCGCTTTTTCTGCCGACTGTAGAATTGCCGACGAAGTACATACTAAAAAATGTCAACGAAATGCCGACGAGTATAAAGTGCGTGGGGTGTTCCACCCCCACCCCCTCGCCACGTCCCTGCATTTGCTTAGAGCGCGGGGAAAAGACGGGCGCCATCAGGTGGTGAAAAGAATTTTCAACACAGTGCCTTGCGCGCTCGCTGAGGGCGCCAATTTTGATCTGGCTTCCTACGCCAGAAGGGGTTAATCCGCCCCGATCATTTATCCATAATGTTCTCCAAGATGGTAATACTGACTTGTGAAAATTAGAGCTGAAAAAGACTCGAAGCGGAATTACAATAAATTCCAACCAACTAGAATTGGAATCAGGCCCGCAGCCAGAGGGTGTGGCGCTTACCGGAGCTCCTCTGGCAAAATTTCGTGAATGAAAATAACGAATTCCTTATATTTTCCTCGCTAGTTTTTCCAGCAACATTTTTTCGAAAAAACGTGTTTTCAAGGTGTCTACATAGGTTTGGAAAAAGTCAGGAATTTGAAAAGTAGGTCAGAAAGTTTGTAAATACTCAGGAAATTCAACAATATTTTTGAGAAGTTCGAAAAAAAAAACAAAGAATGAACTCACGGAAAATTTTTTCGATCATTTGATTTTACTTCAGCACTCCCTAGAGTCGTATTCTACAAATAAAATGCTTTCATCCAAAAATCAACTTCAAATTTCAGTTCATTTTAACCATAGCGTCTAGTAGTATAAACATAAATATATACTGTTTATCTCTATACTGTAAAGGTTTAAAGAAGAGAAAATAAAAAGTTTGGAAAAAGTCAGGAATTTATATTTTTCCATTCTTGTAGACACCTTGGTTTTAAAGGCGAAAAATTGCTCATTTTTGCATATTTTACATTCAATTTCAGGTGCCTGGGGGGCATTCGGCCTCGTGGAAATCTTCACATTATATACTACATATATCCCCACCCCCACCCTGGTAAACAGTCAGCACCCCCTACCCCAAAAGGCTGGTGACGGGCCTGATTGGAATTAATTCCACAAATCGTTTTTGGAATTGAACCCTTCATCTGAGCCTAGAAGCATTTCCCCCGCAATCTGCCCATCTCTGACAACAAATATAGCTAAGTTAATAAGTTTAACCAGAAGCGGATTGGCTGGAGTGAAGGGCAAATGGCCCCAGACCTAAAAGGTTTACGGCGTGCTGACCGGAGACGTGACCTACTATGCAGTAAAATAAATATTAAAATTTGAGAAATTCACCCCCTCCATGACTGATGGACACTCACTCCCTTTTTCTAAAGTGTTACTGAGCCCTTTTACTGCTCAAGAGGCCTGATACAAATAAATCTGCCCCTGGCCTTTTCGGCCCCAGCCTGTCCTTGAGTTCAACTAGTTTTTGTCTGCTGATGATGGACATCCCGCATTGCCAAACTTCAGGTGGTTATGCCTCAATGTCACCTATCGTCATCATCACTTGTTAACCCAGACCACCTTTGGTTACACTAATGGCTCGAAAAACGCCAGTTAAAGGCACCAGTCGAGCGTGAACACAAAGTCTAACACTATAAATGACTATATCCGTGCTCATCACTCGTATCATTTGTATATATACAGAAATGCGACGGGGAGCGACGAAGTGTTTCCGATTCCAGGGGGAGGGGGCTGCATATGTTCGTTTTAATGATTCGAGTGATACCGAAAGATGTAACAACAGTTTCGGCGATCACACGGCCGACACAGGCTCACATTCAAATCGAACAAATTCACGCTGGCCACCGGCACAGATGACAACAAATTTGAGCGGCGGACGGCCGTTACAATATAAAATTAAAGGGCAATTTAGACGGTTTATTAACCTATGCGGGAAAGATGTAGCTCTATAACTTCATATAAATATACTCTTATGTGTGGTTACATCTTGTGACCGCACGGGAGCAGAGCGGCGCAGCATTGGACAGGTATCGGTGTTCCGCCTCTGATTCATTAATAAAGAAATTTGTTTCACTGAGTCAACGCCGGCCAGCGGCTCAAGGTTCTCGTGGGGCTTTGTGCCAACGTCATTGGGGACGATGATTTATTTAACACGGCGATGAGAAGGCGAATTTCGCGTGAACAGGAGCGTTGTTACCTCCGGGGCCGATGGTTGATGGTTGAAAATTTCATCGCCGTAAAAAAATACATACAATTCTCGTTTTTACAGATAAAATCACAGGTTGGTCTCGCTCCCGCCTATGGTGTACCTTCTCCGTCAGCGGTGTGAGAAAATCGTCGAATGTATAACCCCTCGCGGTGTCGCGCACAGTAAGCCTGTATGATTTTTATGCTCCCCGGATCTCACTGCGATGGTGAATGCACAGTTAAAACAGCGGAACGATGTTAGCAAGTTGAGCATTACCGTTTACTGTTATAAGCTAACATGCGTGCAGCCTAACCCAGGTACACGCCATCGCCATCAGCAGCACCTCCCTGTCGCTCGATCTGCTCAATTACAGCCAGTTGGGCAAGACAAATAAAAAGTTTATTCGGTGTCCGCAGCAGGTAATTGCACATACAGCTGACAGAGAAAATGTCGCGTTTATCCTTACAGTAGATATAATGTACCTTATTATACCTGTTTAAGATAAACAAAAAACGGACATCTTTGCGCGAGCCCCGAATAATAGAAAGAAGTCCATCGCGGTAATGTCTTTCTTCCCCCCCCCCGCTTCTTTCCGCGGATTTTAAAGCTATACAAACACAGCGACTCCCTACCTAAGTTATTGAACTCTAGGATAAGCCGAATGTGGCCGGTAGAGCCAGGAAGACCGAATCGTGACGTATCATTTGTCTTCCTAGCTCGCAGTGTTCGGTTATTGCTATCAGAGGCTTTATGTCATCGGGGAATTGGTGTACAGGTTGCCGAAAATTCTAAAATAGAGATGTCCCGGCATCTGTAAGTGTCTCTTTGTGAATAATGCGCGAAGTCGAATACAGGAGACTGGTCGAGGTTAAATCAGGTCAACGCTGAATGTTTGGTCAGTTCACACGCAGGTTCCGGCCTCGACCAGTGACTTCTAACCTTTGACAGTGAATGCTGTCCGAGCGCTGGACTGTCTTTGGAGGGTGAAATGGACGTTCAAATAAATAGAACGGTACGGACCACCTAGTGGGGCTACCGAACTCCAGAGAAAAAACGATCGCGAGATGAAAACAACTAACGTGTTCTTTGTTGCAATCATGTGAGTGTCCTATTTCAGGCACACCACTCTGAAATCAAGAGTAAACGCAACTTGATCTACTACTGTGTGTATGGTGGCTTACCGTCCCCTACGGTTGAAGGGACAAAGATACAAAATGAAGCAGCAGGTGGAAAAACAAAACGTTATCGGGATAATGCCCGTATTCTGTAATCAGTTTTACATGTAATGGAAAGTCCTGACTGGTCCTGATGTCAATACGTAATTTGAATACTCGGTAACTTGATGTGTGTAACATGGAGTTCAATTTGTATGGAAGTCATAATTTGTCCTAAGTCCTGGTGTCGTTAAATGGGTATATCTGATGTATGAGGATATGAGAAATATGAATTCGTCCTCCTCCAATCAATTTAGTTTTTCATTGTTCAGTAATAGGGAAGTCGCGCATGTTGGCATTACTTCGCCATTTTTCAGTATTATTTATGCAAAAAAGAAACAAAAGCTGGTATTTTCCACCATAAATCAACCCTTTCGAGAGGGGGGAGGGGAGAAATACCCCGGGCCCGGACTTTCAAGGGGGCCCGATGTTTTTAACAGGCTTGAATTTCAATCATACTGTACAAGTAGTAAGAGGGCTACTTTGTAACTCTCGCCCGTCTCATAGCCCTCTTCAGTTTGTCACCCTTTACAAAAAGCAATAAAATGAAATGCTTAAATGTATTTTCCCGAAAATTCACTTTTTGGGATAACATCATGGTTCCATCTTTTACTATGAGAAGTATATCAACTATGTATTGATATCATATTATTATTCCTTGAACAATTCACGTGCTAAAGATATCACTTTTTCTCTTGAACACTGCTGGCAAACAAATGTCTGCTGTTCCCTTAAGTATTCTTCCTGGTCTTAGTCGGTCATGACTGTGCTGACTGCCGATGAATTCTGTTTACTCTTTTCCTTCTTGTACCATGGCCCTTACAGTGTTCCCAGATGGGAAATTGATAAGTGTACCAGCAAGAGATATTCTAAGATTGTATCAGATTTTAAGTGAAATGTGCCAAATAAAAATGTGATCTTTGAAATTGTACCAAAATGTATAAGAAATTGTTTTGGTCAAAATCCTTAAAATGCATCAAAATCCGCTGAATAAATAGGGCTTTTCCATGACTCCATATTGCATATATAAGTGTTGGACTAGATTTGAACTCCAATTTGCATTAATGAGTAACACGATTTGGATCAATCAAAATTGTATTGCAAAATACGAAATTCATAAGCTACAAATATGAAATTAGAAATTTCAAGTAAAATATCTTGAAGTCCAACACAAAAATCTATCTATCTATCTCAATGAACAAAATGAAAATGACTACAGGTGAGAAAGTGAAAACGAATTTGACCATCAGTCTCTCGGATACAAAATAATAAGGTACATTAAAATGACATCATCTAACGGTGAATCGAGGGTAACGTGAAAACAAGAGATGAGGTATGATAAGCAAGGTTCAACACGGTATGCAGAAATTAACAAGCTAGAACAAATATCAAGTAGCAATTCAAAAATAATGCAGACATTATTTTACACCTACATATCTATTTGCCTCTCCTGTTGTCAAGTTGGTATGATAACAGAATTTGATGGGCGAAATGGGCCCGATACTTAAAAACGTCGGAGATCAGAATTTCTTGAGAAAGTTTGAATTCTTTCGGCAACGCAAACGCCGCCGAATTGCGTTGCCAAAAGTGTAAGCCGAAAATTGAACTGTTATTTAACAAAATCGATGATCCTACAATAAGACGATGAGGTATGATCGAAAAACGAAAATTTCAACCTACACAAAGAACAGAAAAGACAGACGAGGTATCATAAAAGGTACGACACGAAAGACAAAACTCAAAACACACTGGTACGACCATAATATTACAAAATTACAATCATGTCCTTATCATACACTACCAACTTGATAACAGGACAGGCGAATAAGTATGCAGTATGGAGTACTGGAAAAGCCCTATTAAAAAGTAACAAAACGAATCAAACAAGCCAGGTTGCTTTGCGACCTAGTAATAGGGTCGACCTTTCAGCAGAAGTCTGGGCGACTATTCCACGAACCAACTTTGAACAAAAAGTACAATCGCACTTGTACGCTGTTAAGCGTAAGGGAACCAACAAGTAATATCTGTTTTTTGAGAACACGTAATTCTAAGTTCAAGAGCCATGTAGAAACTATATGACATAGCCATTTACTGATAACCTTTGATCAACGTGAGTAGGTACACATTTTTGAATTGGAGGCCCAATTCTGTAAAATTCTACTTTTCACGCTCTTTCCAACGATACTAATAACGCATTTTGTTTACAAATGTGGGTTGGTTCACGCCAACCCTAATTTCAGCAAGACTTGTACACAATATTACAAACCTCACAAAATGAACTCATTTCATTGATTCCTTATGTTGATACCTTGAGTCACTTTTACAGAGACTGTAAGCACGATGTAAAACCAGCTTCCTATCTGTTTCTTTTACACACGATTACGTTCACTTTCACATTTAAAACCACAGGTGCCACTGTCAAAAGAAAACGCGATTCAGTCAAACATCAATTGATAAGAAGAAGAGCCAATAAGAGGGCTGGAAACAGCAGTGTCACCAATACAGAGTAGATTGTTGCGTCATGTAGAATTATTTTTTCCATTGTATAAGGCTGGACTGCGCCGACCCTAAAAACGACAAAACGTAGGTACCAGAAAACGTACTTTATCCTATACCAAGAATAATAACAATGAAAATGCGCCAAAACGAATCAAATTGTTGAAATAGCCAGACATTGTACCAGAAAAGTTGGAATGTACCAAATCTGGCAACACAGGTCCCCTAGCGCGCCACTATATACAGCCGATGTCTCTTATTGCTTGACAGAAGGTTCTGAGGGAGAACTGCTTTCTGGTTGGACGACTTGAAATAGGATAACAGTGTAGACTAACATTCAGCGAGAAAATATCTACTAGCCTTGTCAGTTTTGTTTAGTGCATGCTGTAAGCTGTGTCCATGTGGCGTCGTGCATGATGCGTGTTTGAGGTATCACTTCTCACTTCAATTAATTTCCAATTAAAAAAATTATTTTACAATAATCCTTTTCAAGACTTGGTAGATTACATGAGGGGAGTTTCCTCAACATCATGGTAATGGGCATGCTCACAAAATAGCTTTATAACAGAATAAAGTATTTTAAATCTTTAGAACAGTTACGATTCCCCCCCCCCCTAAAAGTTTTGTTTCCGATGTTTTAGAAAACTGAATTCGACTGATAGGATTACGTGGTTGGTACTAAAAGTTAACAGGCATAACGTAGTACTCGTGAACAGAGAATAAAACTTGGGTGTTATTTCAACACACAAACCAGAAATGGGATATAAGAATAAACTTCCTCAATTTGAATCAGCGGAATTCGCTGGATTTTCAGCTATAAATATATCGAGCATGATTATCTTCTTTTTTTTTGGGGGGGGGCAATTGAAAATACCGAATGGCCTTGTGGGAATCATGCAATTCAACCCTACTTATTTTGCATGCTTTAGCATAATATTATGTTGGGTACGCAAGCATATTTTTCCATGTTCTTCTTCTGTTTAGAATATATTTCTCCATATTTGCCATTTTCACCCATTTTGCGGAATACTTATCGATTATTCGCAATTTCTCTACTTTTTGAACTATTCAACCTACAGAATTGCTGAAATTTTCCAGAAATGAGGCTGTCTGAAACCGCAATGGAAAAAACAAAACACTCATCATTTATCATGAATTTTGTAATCCTTGTGTCTCGGGTTCGAGTCCCACCAACGCCGGAAAGCTAGTGATATTCGAATACCCTCACTAACATACTCGAAAGGGTATTTCCAGGGCCGGGGCTGCGGTGTCTGGGGAGCAACTTTGGTATGTGTGCATTGCCATACGCTCCACCAACCATTATCATCCTAGCGAACGCAGGGACTCCAGTATCAGTCGAGGTGGAAACATAGCGCGTACTGTAACCCCCTTTAGTTCGAATGAATACGGCATTGCAATAGCAGGGCGTGTTACCATCAGATCAGAAAGATTGGAACTGTGTGTGTGCGCGCGCATCGTGGACAGCTGAGGTTATGCAGGAAGTTTCACTTGGAACCAACATAGGCTCAGCTCCCCAAAGGTTTCACAATTGTTTGAAGGGTACAAGGTCAGTTGATTCTTTCTAGAGAGGGGGAGGGGGATTGGTTCTAAGGGGCAGTCACTATTTTGCCCCGTGTTTTGCTGCGAGTGTTATTCGTTGTATCAGTCTTTTGATTAGGGAGGTATCAATGGTGCCTCTGTTTTCTTTCAAAGTTAGATGATGATATAACGTTTTCTCATCGGCTCGACCCGACATGGACTTGAATTCATGTTTGGGACTCAATTGTGTCTGCATGTTGGTACACGGAAAAATAAATACACCGAAAAAGTTGAAGCTTACCTGTCGCGTGACTTCCATTCTACGGAGAAGGTTTCTCTAGTCTGCTTGTTGAGTTGAAGGTGTTCCGCAACTTGCTCTGAAAATCATCAAACCCAAAAATTTGAAATTAGCCGCATAAACAGTTGGAAAAATAATGCGTAAGAAGATGGAAGGTAAACTAAAAAGTTCTCCATGACTAGTAGGAAAGAAAAAAAAGTGCAGGAAACATTGCGATTATAAGACCAGTTTGTAATATTCTTCATATCCATTTCACTCACTCAATCTGGCATTTCTGTTTCTACTTGTCTATCTGATAGTCAGAATGTCGTCTGTCTGTTTAGCCGGTTGGTTAAATTTCTCAACTGACTTTTTGTTAGCCAGTCAGTCAGCTGATGTGTCTTACTTTTTGCATCGTCTGTTTGTTAATTTCATAGTCTGAGGGAGGGGGGCAAATTTTCTGAGTTGATTTCACTGCTTGCCTGTTGGTCTAGTTAACATCAGTGCTACTATCGCAAACAGTAATTTATGGTCCCTTCAAAATAATATCCATAATTATTGTACCGGGATATTTTTGCATATTTTGCATTTTTTGGGAATAAATTGTGCTATGCGCATACTTCACTTGGTTTTGGAGTATAGAAATCTGAGCCTTAATGATCGCTGATTCAAATCAGCGTATATGCGCTGATTTGCAGGATATATACACGCTGATTTGAATCCGTGATCACGTGATCGGCACACTTACAGCTAAAAAACCAGTAAATTCCGCAGATTCAAATTTCGAGAGTACACACATCTTGTCGATTCCCTCAAATGTATATGCAGACACTGTATGTTGCATCTAGTACATTTCATCTAATCAGATCTTACACTGGAAAGAAAGCTACTCGACTTGCTGCGCTATCTTAACTGCATACTATGATGCACTAAAAATGCAACTTCACCCATAATTTTGCAAGGGTAAAGTAGCTGTAGCGCAAGGTATTTAGAAAAATGATTTTCTTATCGTCTTCATATGCGGCCTAGTGAAGCTGTAATCTTTGGGATTCCAGGTGTGTGTTAAAAAGACACTCAACAATATCGCTTGCACTTCTTTACGGCTTTCTCAATGACGAGCTACATAATATATTGGTCGATTTATTGAAATGGAACATGCTGGCAGAGAAAATAATTCAGAATGAATCTGCGTCATTTCAACGAGAATTGTTGAAATCACCAGACATTGTACCAGAAACGTTGAAATGTACCAAATCTGGCAACACTGGTTCCCTAGTGCGCCACTTTATATAGCCGATGTCTCCTACTGCCTGCCAAGAAGTTCCCAAGGAGAACTGCTTTCTGGTTGGACGACTTGAAATGGGGTAACAGTGCAGACTAACATTCAGCGGGAAAATATCTACTACCCTTGTCAGCTTCGTTTAGTGCATGCTGTAAGCTGTGTCTATGTTGCTTTCATCAGTTACCCTAGTTACCCGTGGAAAAAGTTTCCTATTTGCAACCCTCAGATTACCCCGAAAGCCGTCAATTACCCTTGGTTCCCCTTTAGTTACCTAGGTACGTTACCCGTTTGCAACCCTCAGTTACCCTCAGATTACCCAAAAACCCGTCAGTTACTCTTGGTTCCCCTTTAGTTACCTGGGTAACTGGCGGGATTTTGCGCATCGAGGTTCGAGGTATCACTTTTCACTTCAATTAATTTCCAACATTCCAACTCTCTTATCCTTTTTCAAAAATTACTAAATTATATGAGAGAAGTTTTCTCTACATTATGGTAATGGGCATGCTCACGAAATAGCTTTATAACAGAATAGAACATTTTGAATCTGGAAAAACAAAAGTTTCCGTCTTTTTTTTTTCAAAGTGAAGTTACAGATGTTTTAGAAAAATGAATTCGATTGATAAGGCTACGTGGTTTCTTTCAAGAGTTTGAATAGCGTTCTCCAAATTACGAATAGAAGGTACAGTTGAAAAGCATTTTTTCAAAGTGGCGTAAGTCAATTTTTGCCGTATTGAGAAAATTGATAAACACTGTACGCCACGTAGTCACCACAAAGAAGGGGAAAATCATGCGAATCGGCAATCAGGATCAAAATTATCATTCCACCATCTTTCAAAATATGTGACCATGCCCGAAGAAAGGATACATATGGGTAAAAAACCAATTTCGAGCTTTTGACGGTTTCAGATAGAGGGAAACTTCCTCTTTTGAATGCAGTTTGTTCCAGCATTGTAGCTTTAAAAATGAGCGCTGGAAGAAATTGCATTCAAAAGTAAAGCACTGTAATCACGAATACGCGCGTACGCCATTTTGGATCCAACCGCGCCCGTCAATGCCGAATTGATTACGCGGTACGCTCCGCATAGATGGATTCGGCATCCACGGGCACGGTTGGATCCAAAATGGCGTATGCGCGTACTTGTGTTTATAGGTTCTCTATCAAAAGAGGAAGGTTCCCTCTATTTGAAACCATCAAAAGCCCAAAATTGGTTTTTTACCCCTACGTATCCTTTTGTCACATATTGTGAGAGGCCGTCAAAATTAGTGACTTACCTAACTTAGGCCACTTGGGCTAAAGCCCTACACACGGGAGAGTATAATTGGGATTTAAACTTAGAGTTTCAAGTGTTGGCGGCCCTGTGATATGTGTGAGTGATCACGTATGATTTTACCATAAGCGTGTAGCAAACTTCAACTATCATTAAGTCAATTAGAAATTCACTTCCAAAGAAAATTTGTCCTAAATTCGACTGCATCATCGCCAAAAAATTAAATTATAATCAGTTCTACTGGTAGAATAATTTTTCCTCGAAACACCCTACTGAAGATAGCAGTGTTTCTATTTGAAAGTACACATGATCACTCACTCATTTTCACCCGCTAACACCCGCGCAGGTAGTTTTGCAGCGCACTCTAGTGCAGGTTTAAATCCCAATGGGTCGCCATTTTGGCGCACACCGTGCCAGTGGATACCGAATCCGACTATGCGGAGCGTGCCGCGTGGTCAATTCGGCATTGACGGGCGCGGTGTGCGCTAAACTGGCGGCCCATTATACTTGAGTATTTAGGGCTCTACTTAGGTATAAAATATATACTGCAGACACAATAAAAATAAATAGGTAGTTGTATTATCCCTCCGTCCACAGATGCGATACTCGAAAGGGTAGTTTCCGGGGCTGGGGGTGCGGTGCCTCAGGGGCCACGTTGGCATGCGTGCATCACCATACGTCTCACCACACAGAAAGGTAGTTGTATTATGGTGGATTTACTTTCGAACCGGCGACATCCGGCCAACATGTTTTGTCGGATGCTGTTTTGACAACACAACATAGCTACACATGTCGGCGACATCCTCCTCAATCCGGCTTGTCGGTTCGAGGAAAAGTTGTCCGCGGCATGTCTGTGATAGATCTGTGGCAAAGTTGGAAAGGAATGTAAATCCGTAGTTGTCGCCGTCTCGAATGTATATCTACCATTACTGTTATCAGCTTTTGCAATAGCACTCAGGCCATTTTGGAAACAAACCTCAACTTAAAACGCATAGAACATCAAATCGTTCATAGACAGAGGGTTCAGACCACAACTGGGTTCTAATTCATTATATTCTCTACCAGATTGCGTTGCTTCAGAACCGCCAAAAATTGATTTGGGCCACTTCAGAAAAAGGCTCTTCAGTTGCACGGGCTGAGTTAATGACAGTGGGGATCGCGGTGGTGATTGTTGAACACCGCTGCGGTGGAATGCTGGATCCTCGCGAACATTCTTCGTGCGAGAATAAAAATGTATCAAAGTAAATAATATCGAAATTATACGTAATCCTAGCGCAATAGCTGTAAACCAACTTTCACATTCGTCGCAGTTGCGAATATCGTCAATTGTCACGATTTCAAGCATCGCACAAATCCGCCGTGGCCTTCTGCGTCGCTGGTATCGCCTCAGTGATGGATGTACACGAAAGATGCGAGCCAGAGCTGGAGAACCTTTTCTCCGGCTGACGAGTTCGCCGGAGCGGCATTCTCAACTCATTCACGCTCATTGATCACGAAGCCAAATCGATGCGTACCCTCTTTCACGCGCGACCGTTTCGCGCCATCTTTCAACACCGATAAATCGATTTTTTTTTCTCGCGAACTCGCGCTCCGTCAAACTTCAGATTCCGTTGACCGCGCGGCCGCACAAACCCGTTCGCAATACCCGCGATCTCGAGTTGATAAATGCCTCCGCTAATAATCCTCGAGGTGTCCAATTTCAACGGGCGACACTGGCCGCGTAGATTGGTATCGCCGCAGAAGGAATATTATTATACTTTGTCTAAAATTGAAGAACATGAATGGCCACCTACTGACGTGCACAATATCTCCGGCACAGATACCGGAATATTCGCAATTTTCGAATACACCATCGAATAAAGAGTTGATCCTTAACTTGTGTATGGAAACTTGTCCGTCCTAACTCGAGAAATTATCCAGTCGTACACAATGTGCCGATTCAGTATCACTTAATTCCACTTTTTTCTCGAGTGCGGCCTACGCAGGCGGGGGCTGGGTTGTACGGCAAAAGAAACCACTCGTTTTAAATGGCCACCTTTACCCCTAATAACGTGTCAATCATCCGGCCTGGTCATGTGTAAACATATAAGAAGATACTGGAAACATCGTAAACGAGGGTATGTTAAATCGGGTCCTGGAGGCTGCGCAGCTCGGGCCGTGTTGACGATCGCGAAATATCTTCACCCGGAGTGCTACCGAGGCGACAAAATCACGACCGACCATTTTTTTTTTTAAGGCTCCGGCGGACTCGTTCGATTCGACGTCGTACAATGACTGTCGTATATTATGCACCAAAATACACATGAATCTCCCAGCTGAAGCTGCTTCGGTTGCGGAATTCCGACGACTATGCAAATTTTCCTATTTCGAGAGAAACACGGATTTCGGCCCGAGGGTAAATTCCGTATTATACTTCTTCGTAATGAAACGTACACGTACGTTGATTATTATGTGAGACACGCATGACAAGACTGGCACCAGCTACCAGCTCAATTGAATGCTAATGTCGTATACATCGTTCTGCGCGGATGATACTGTAATATAACAAATTATTGATACGCATTGAAAAAGAATCGCATCGCGTTTCACAGAGCCGGTTAACTGTTTGCATTTGCGTTCGAGGTATGCTGGTAGCCCAGCTAGAGAGCTCTTCGTGTATACCTGTCCACTCTTTCCATCCAGGCTCGGCAGTTGGGGTCCGAACTACGGCTACAGCAATGGGAATCTCCTACAGGTACTTGAAACACTATATAGCTCATCGGTGTATTCGAGGTAAAGAATCTGAATAACTTTTGAATTGTTAACGTGGAGGCCATAATAAGGTCACTTGTGGAGCTGTTCTACATGACCCTCGTGAACTCGCAGTTTTTGACCAGAGGTACGTCAAGGAGATCTCTTTCTCTCCTTCACGTCGGCAGCCACGGATTGGCGATACTAGCTCTACCCGTTTACACTCCATTAGAAAAAAGTGCACGTGATGATGTGATAATGATACTTTCTTTAGCCTCTCTACTAATTAGTAGGGTCTAGTAAAAATGACCGCGGATGAATTCACCCCGGAAAACTGAACGCAGTCAAATCGTATTCATCAGTCCGTTACTTACGACTGAGTGTTGGTAACCCGTCTAACTGCGTCCACCATTTCTCTCCAGGCCTCTCTATCCTCCGCTTATCTAAGGAGCCGATGTATGTCTCGGTTTCCTGTTATCCCTGGATCTTCAAGTGTCGGCGTTCCTCTACGAGATCGCTCCTGGGAGAGCCAGGTTGTCTTTTTCCAGGCTGTATTTCTCTTTTTTATCACCGCTTGGGTCACCGTGCGTTCTTCATTTCAGACCAGTTTCCCGAATTTGATATTTTGCCCTGTATGCGCTCTTCGAATTTACGTATGTAATTCCTACTTGCCTTCCAGCCGTTTCAATCTGTTCCAGGGTTGCCAGATGAGCGACGCTGAATCGGACCACTCTTGAATTTCTTTAGGACCAAAGAGGAGAAAAAAGGATCAAAATAATGTTCTTTTAGACGCGCTCGCATCTCGCTTTCAAACTCTCCCATTGGGATTTAAACTAGAGTTTCAAGTGTTGGCAGCCCTGTACATGTGTGAGTGATCACGTATAATTTTCCGCGAATAAGAGTGTAACAAACGTCAACCATCATCAAGTCGATTAGAAATTCACTTTCAAAGAAAATTTGCCCTAAAGTTAACTGCATCATTACCAAAAAATTGAATTATAATCAGTTCTACTGGTAGAATAATTTTTACTCGTTTTTTAACTCTCCTGAAGATAGTAGTTGTTCTATTTGAAAGTACACATGATCACTCATTCATTTTCACCCGCACAGGTGATTTTGCAGCGCACTCTAGCGTAAGTTTAAACCTTCGCAATGGTTTAAACGGAAAACGTAGTACGTCACATTTCAGTTTTCTGACTTTAGTAGCCCTGCCTGGACAAGGTCAATACTCAACTTCCCCATGAACAACTAGCTGAATGCTGGACGCTGCATAGTTATAAAAACGCAGTGTTACCAACGTTATAGTTGATTTTCTGAGAGAAAACGAAATGTGACATTGACATACTAACTTTTCCATAGCCATTGTGAATAGGCATCCACAAATAGTTGAACAATGAAGAATTGAGATCCTAATTTGAATGAATTTATGATACAGAATTCAAAATTGAATAAGACAAAAAGTAACAAACGAACAATGAATTTCGTCTCAATCTGGTACCAGTAAATAAACACTGCGAAGTTGACATTCCATTTCAGTTGAACTTGCAATCTAAAATTCGCACTCGAATGTGATGATGGCCAGCACTAGGGCAGTACAGTGTCACCCAGGTATACCGGGCCGCCATATTATTGCAACTTTTGTCCATGAAACGAAAATTGGTCACGCGGTGTGACGCGGTGTTTACCGGTCAGCCGATTTTCTTTCGACAGACCAAACTTGCATCAATATGGCGGTCCGGTATACCCGTGTAAAACTGTACTTCCCTACCAGCACAGGGTTGGCTCGTTCTAAAACATGTTTTAGGTTCTTTATTGATAAAAATGAACCTCCAATGCTTTATTTGATCAATCCATTTCTAGAAGCTCATTTGCGGACCAAAAAGAAACCCAAAAAGGACCAAATCTGGCAACCTTGACTACTCTGTCGTCTAGCAGTCATCGCTAGTTTCGCGATTGCTTTGACGGCTTCATCCACAGTTGCCCCCCCCCTCCGGAAATCCGAGCGAGGAGCTATTTGTGTCTCCGGAAAATTTCTTGGAGTGGTTTCCCGTTACCTCCTCCAAGCCGCTATGGTTGCCTTTTACGACCAGCCGGGGAGCCGCGGTGGTATTCTAATACCTGCCCCCCATGTGGAGCAGTCAAAGCACCGCGGAGTAAATTCCTGGCAGGAAAATTGATCCGCAGAACAACTAATCGCAGGACTACTTCTTCATTTTTCATGTTCCTTTCGTACGATGATGACGACTGCATCATCTCACACATTCGAAAATTCGAATACGTAAAAATTCGTTCATTATAAAAAATGCTGATGTCTGGCGGAGTCTCGAAACGTTCGATGGAATGAAAAACAGGAGTTTTAGCTTTAGCGAGCCCTGAAGAGTTTTTGAAATGAGTATGGAAGAATTTTAAGAGGTTAAGTTTTGAGAAACCTTAGTCAAGTATAACAGAGTCATTCAAATTCGTTGATAAATTTTGACCAGTTCTAGCGGTTTTCGAACAAGTCCAAGAGAGTCTATATATTTCTTTAATGATAATTGAGGCGTAGCGAAAGGTACGTATTTTCAATTTGATATCCTCAATGAGGAAACATTCAGCGACGCGAATCGTTCAATACTCTATGTTGGACTCTTCTACTGATTCAGGGAACATTTTGAGGGCGTAAAAATGATTAAAATACTCAGTAGACACCTCAGTAGGTAAGTCTGTATAATCGTTTATGCATTTCAGATCCGTTTAGCCAATGTTGAAAGAAAGTTGTCTGACACCCACTTTCTCAATCTCTAGTCAAACCTCTAGTTAACTAACCTTTAGTTATTCCTATTCAGTACTCCATCTACCAAATAGTTATCTGGTACTTTAACCGCTAGCTAAGCGCTAACTAGAGATTGAGAAAGGGGACCTAAGTGATGATAATATATTCTTTAGTCTCTCGACTAGTAGGTTTTACGTCCCTCCGCTTTTTTCTCACGCTAATCTTTCCATTTCTGAGAAGGATTTACATCGTGCATCCTTCATCATCTGCCCTTCGTAACTCAAGACCTTCCTTTCCAGTTCTTTCCCTCGACCATTCCCTCTAGCAGTAATAACAATATGCCTGGATGTCTTGTTTTTTCATTTTCTTATTTGACAATATTTTACCCTCCTCCGTCAACAGGTAGGCCCTATTCGGGGCAGGGGAGCCGCTAGGGTATAACAAGTTTTACTATTAGGACTGGGCAAACAACAACAACACGGGAACTAAACCTAACTGATAAGCGAACGGCGATGGTTACTTTGACTCCCATAAGAAAAACACACGGAACAAAGATCATTATGTTACCACCTGAGAATAAGAAATTGCTAAGAAACTAAAGGTATGCATTTTTAATCCAGAAGGCTTTCAGCATTTACTAATAAACTTCTGGTTACCAACCCATTTCTTATTCTCGGGTAGTAACATAATGATCTTTGCTCCGCGTGTTTTTCTTATGGGAGTTAGAACGTTCGTTGGCCAAAAAGTGGGTATTTTGGCTAACAGTAACCAAGAACAGTAACTCACTGTGTGACGTCAGATCACCATTCGCTTATCAGAAAATAGCTATTCGACGCTAGCGCTCCTACAATTTGCACAGTCTCACGAGCAAATCGGTATGTGTATAAAACAGAACAAAACACAAAAGAAGAAACCAAAATACGAAGGAAGGAAGAACCCGCACGAGATGTAACTGAGTCAACAGCTCAGGCGCAAACCACCATCATCTTCCATCCCCTTCTTCCTTCCCGATGACTATTCCCACACACGCACACCATCCATACCAGATCAATGCTCCCAGTTCATATTCATTCAGTCAGGGCGTGATGAACTCCTACGAACTGTTATAGATCTATCATTTCAACTCCCCTCTTTACGATTCTATTCCGGATTTATTTGGAGGTCCTGGATTAGATTTATTTCCCGATCCATTGTTTAATTTTGGACAGGTTCCTTTTCTTTCGTCCTTTATAAAAAAACGATCGACTGCATTTGCCTCTCTTTCAGCCTGATGATGTTTTCTGTTTGTTGATTTCTAAAATAGAAGTATACAAAATAATACCTATACATAGGTAAACCTATATTATACGTTATTTGATTGCACCGCACCGGCTAAAAAAGGAAATGTTTTGATCGTATAGTTAACTGAGGGAGGGGGGGGGGGGTTTCAACGGCCTATATCAACTGTACAAGCCAACGGCATTTATACCATTTCTGCGAACTGAATTTCAAAAAAATCGCTTTTAGAAGCCGATCAATAGAACGTCAGAATACGAGCACTGCTGATCATTAATCTATGTAGTTAATTTGGGAATTGATGATGCATAAAAGAAAGAGAGGAGGAGACCTCAGTGGGCAGGTCTCAATAATCATTTATGCATTTTAAGATCCGTTTAGCTAATGTTGAAAGGCTGTTTTCCGACTGATGATAATAATATATTCTTTAGTCTCTCGACTAGTTGATTGCATCTCTCCACTTTCCTCTCTCGCTAATCTTTTTATTTTTGAGAAAGATTTACACTTTGTATCCTTCATTATCTGCCCTTCAGAGTTCATTGCCTTCCTTTCCAGTTTTTCCCCTCAACCATTCCCTTTACCAGTAATAACCATATCTCTGGATTTCTTATACTAAGACCATCATTCAAAAGTCTCCTCTTTACAATTATATTCCAAATTTCTCTTTCCCTTTCTATTCGCCTCGATACTTTCTCATTCCTGATCCTGATCTTTTCTATCCATTTGGTTTTCAACATTCTCCGATAAGATCACATTTCGAAAGCTTCAATCCTTTTCCTTTCTTGTACTCCTAATTGTTCAAGTCTCACTTCCACACAATACTGTACTTCAAGTATTCGTTCGAAGAAATCTTAGTCTCACTTTTTCAAATCTATATTTGCCCTAAATATGCCCCCTTTATGAGAGAGAGAAAAAAGCTCTCTTAGCTTGTTCAATTCTACTCTTTATTTCTGTTTTACTTCTTCCATCTCACGTTATCAGACTACAATAAGTACTTAAATTCCTTTATCTCCTTTATTTTTTCAATTCCTCTTTCAATATTTATCGGATTTTGTTCCCATCCACCAGAGGTACTACCCTTGAGCACTAAGACCCCCCCCACCCCCAACGGGAGGAACGAAAAAGTTATTAAAAATCCGCTCTGAAGTACAATGCTGAATAAAGAGGTACCAGAAATGATGGTCTTGGCATCAGAAAAGGACATATTCAGGGATATACATAATGAAGAAATTATCGATTGTCTTGCCCAAAAGTCGTATATGTATACTCCACATTATTCATGAAAAGAGCCCTTAAAAGTTTTTGTTTTTCACTGTTAACATGGGCGCAATTAATAGGCGTGGGCGGGGGGAGCATGGGCTATAGCTCTCCCCAAAAGCCCTGAGCATTTTTTAACCCTAAAAACTTTTCGTTTTTGATTTATAAAATAAAATAGGCGCAACTATAGCGGTGAGGGATATAGGAGCTATAGTCCTCCCAAAAAAGCCCCGAGCCTTTTTTAAACAATCTTAGCGAAGCTAAAAATTACAAGTCAAGTACTTTACTTTTTCGTAGAAATTTTAGCCCTCCCCCGCGTTTTATTGGTTTAACCCCTCCCAGAGGTAATTTCTGGTTGCGCTTATGATTGATAATTACACTCAGGGACGCACCGAAGAGTTTTACCTGGGGGGAGGGGGGGGGTAAAATTGTGAAACCCAACTGACTCAGACTCAACTAAGAATTCCCAAAGTATCAAAGCAAAAGAAAAAACCCTTTTGACCTGTTGGATTTTTCCAACTGACTGAACTCAAAATTCCCAAGTATCAAGGCAAAAGAAGAAAAACCTAGTGACTTGTTGGGTTTTCCCAACTTCTCAACTCAATTCCTAAATATCAAAGCGGAGAGAGAGGGGAAAAAAAACTTTTTTTAACTTGTTGGATTTTTCCAACTCCACTGACTAAAATGGTAAATTTTCCCCACTGCTGAGTAAAAAATTCCTACATGGGGGAGAGTTGTCCCCCTCCCCTATCAGTACGTCCCTGATTACACTACACAAGAGCCAAAAAAACACAAAAACGAGAGTAACCGATTATAGAAGTATTTTTCACGCAGAATTCAATGCCGTCCTTCCTTCTTTGGTTTTCTTAAGTACCTCTCGTTTTTTTTTTTTTTTTTTTTTTTTTTTTTGTAAATTCATTCCGATTTCCCTCTTTTGTTTGAAATATTAAAGAATGTGGCTACACTGCATGAACTACGAAAGGTAAACGCACCCACACAGGTGTGTGAACGTGTGATTTGATATCAAACATTAAAGGAGCTTGTCAGTAATATCGCAGTTTAATACACCCTCAGTGTCGCCACATAAAACAACTTCTCAAAATACGCTATTTCGTTTCCCAGTAAACGTAAAAACTGGTTGGTTGATTGCGCATTTTCAATATCATATTTGAATTTCGCGTTAAGAATGCATTTAGAGTCGTCTATTTTCCTTTACGTGGTTTCCAGGAAATCTCAGTCTGTTGTGTAGTGTTATGTACAAATGCATAATATATAAATATGTATTCATTCACATAGTGATGAACTGTTTGCGTAAAAAAATACCAAGAAGACTCGTTCCATTAATTAAAATAAGAAAATCGCCCTCCCTCCCCCCTCCGATGAAAAAAATTGACTGAGGATCAGTCCTCAAAACAGCATCTATCTAGTGTGACTACCACCACTTTTGTTTTATTTTTATTAATCTTCATTTCATATTTTATTTTCAATTTTGCATCCAAATTTTTCAACATTTTCTTTAGCTCTTCTTTACTTCTTTCCACTATTGCAACTAAGATTTTGTTGAGAATTTTGTTTATTGTGGGTACTATCCCTTCAGCCAGTGATTTTATTATCTCGTTTTCAATGCCGTCCGGCCCTGGTGCTCTGATGGTTTTTAATTTTTTGACTGCCTCGAATACTTCTTTTTCCAGGAAGGGTGGTTTCGGTTCATGGTCACGTCATCTGCAAATCCAATCATTCTAACCGTCTCCCCTCTCATCTTCACACCTAATTTCTTCTGATTCATTTCTTCAATTTCTTATCCAATGAATAGGTCAAACAGCACTGGTGAAAAATAGCAACCGTGTCTCACTCCTCTTTTGAATTTCCGCTTCTCTACTTCATTTTCTTTTTGTATTTGAGCCCTCTGATCCCTATATAAGTTCCACTTTACTTTTCTTTCTCTATACTTAATCCATATATCCTTCAATATCTGAAACATTTTCGACCATTCATGTAGAAAGAAAAAAACTGAACATCTGCGAAGGCTACCTCGATACCTCGAATCCCTTATATGCACTATCCTGGGCATTCGCCAGTTAAGCGAACCACTTGCGACACCAATATGGATAACACCTGAGGGATTCACTCGAAGAACAACTATAGTCAGTTCTGAAATTGTAACTCTGCTCACTGATAGCGCTGTCCGTACCTGCAGCCAACATGCTCACCCATGATAGTGCATTTGGCACAGGTTTCAACATCTGCTTATGATGGCACGCAGGTATGGTCTAGCGGAACTGCCTTTACAGCGCTGTCTATTGGCCAGAGCAAAGGCCGGTCCGGGTTGGGGGTTACAACCCTCCCTCTTGAAGAAATTCCAATTACCAGTCTGGAAACTTCAGGAGTTGGTAACTCTTTTTTTTTTTTGGCATATGTCGACTGAAATTCTGGGAGTTGAGTACAGGGACGTACCGATAGGGGGCAACTCCCCCCGTTGGGAAAAGTTACCATTTCAGTCAGGCGAGTTGGGAAAATCTACCATGTTATAAGTTTTTTTGTTTTTTTTTTATACTTGGGAATTGAGTATTGAGTTGAGAAGTTGGAAAAACCCAACAAGTAAAACGGTTTTTCTTCTTTTGCTTTGATACTTGGGAATTTTGAGTTGAGTCAGTTGGAAAAATCCAAGTCAAAAGGTTTTTTTTTTGCTTTGATACTTGGGAATTCTGAGTTGAGTCAATTAGGACTTTCCACAACTTTTACCCCTCCCTCTTTACAGGAAAAACTGTTCGGTATGTACCTGGTTAAGAGTGAGGCAAATTTGGGACTCAAGTCAGGAACATCAAGAGAAGAGGAGCTCTCTCTTTTTTGTGTAGAATTTGCAAATTTCAATTGGGATTTTTCGTTCACAATCCCTCCCCGTCTCCTCTTCGAGGATATATTCTTCGCGGCGACCTTGCAGTCGGCAAAGTTGAAATTATGGAAGTAGGATATCATTATTCTGTAGGCAAATAACCCCTCGTTTGGGTAGTTTGGGTTGTTTCCTTTTGACTCCAAGCAATGGAAAATTGCCCATAAGGCTACTTAGGCCGTGGGCTTAAGCGACAAATTTTCCAGGGCGGCAGAATTTTTAGAAAATATTAATATAACTTTTTTTTTGTGTGGAACATAGGGGCGGTAAAAGATTTTTTGGCCTAGGGCGGCTAACCCCCTAAATCCCGCACTGATTCTAAAATGCTTTCCTGTTCGACGAACTTCCTATACGGCTAGAACCAGGGGCCCGCGCCCAGGGCGGAACATTTTTGAAGGGCGGAAAAATTTTTGAGTATATAATGTATGAAAATTCATTCCCAACTCGCAAATCCCAAGTTTAAAACCAATACAAGCGAAACTTTGAAAAAGAAAATCCTAATGAACGTTTTTTACAACTTGAAATTACTCGAGGGGGAGGGGTGCTTCTGAGCGAGTGCCCAGGGGCGCTCGCGACTTTAATCTGGCCCTGGCTAGAACGCCCTGACTGTGGTGCTTCTTCTGACCATTTCATCATACTTTTCTGTTTTCGCGTTCGCACCGATCCTCTGTTTAGCGCTACGGTCCTCACCGTTTGCAAGTTTGACTGGCTAGCTGATTCAACGATTGGCAACTAACTGACTCGCTGACTCGCACATTCACTCACTCACTTAAATTTGATGACGACTTGACTGGCCAACTAGAATTTCTTCACCACCACTCTGCATCTACTTTATACAGCTTTGCATTAGTGGTTATACAGTCAGTGACACCTCCATGAGCACCGCCACGGTACTCTTCGTGGGCTGACCACACGCACAATTGAATCGGTGAGAACCGAGAGGGGGAAAGTCCAAAATTATTGGGATATAAACCTGCACTAGAGTGCGCTGCAAAATCACCTATGCGGGTGTCAGCGGGGAAAATGAAAAGATGATCATGTGTTCATGTGTATCTACTTTCAAAAAGAAACACTGCTATCTTCAGGAAGGGAACAAAAACGAGTAGAAATTACTCTGCCAGTGGAACTGATTATAATCCAATTTTTTAGTGATGAGGTAGTTGAATTTAGGACAAATTTTCGTTGAAAGTGAATATCTAATCAACTTGATGATAGTTGAAGTTTGCAACACGCTTATGGATAAATCTCCATGATCACTCATTCATACCACCACTGATAAGAAGCAATCGTACCAATATTTGCAACTTTAATTTATATCACAATCATTTTTGACTTTTTGACAAAGATCGGGGTATGGAAGTATCGCGGATCGACTGGTGTGGTTGAAATTTCGCGAAACCGCCGAGAAAGTGCTTTTTGGCAACGTCACACTATTGCGTTGGGAACCAAAAGTGGTCAAGTTCAATGCAATTCCGCCAACGTTCATCTGTGCCTGTATTCTTTACTGATATGAATGAGCTAGTAAACATACCGAATATTGAAATACGTGGTTTTAAAAATTGGCTATCTTGAAAAGGGATTTACTAAAAATGTTGGGACTTTGGTCAATTCAAGCGGGATCAACGCTGAAGTGATGCACTTAAGGGTAGGAATAAGTTACAATCGATTCCCGGCGAAAAGAGAAACATTTCTTAATATTTTCTTCTTCCCCCCACCCCCTACCCGTAATTGCCTCAAAAGTCGTGTCTTGTGGTCCTCTTTCAACGCCCTGAAAACACGCTTCCCACAATTTTTGTGTTTTCGAATAAATCAGTTTTTTGTGTCTCCTAAAAAATGGGGAGAAAAACGGGATTTCCTCCTTTTGGTTCTCATCAGTTCGAATTTATATAACGGTTATTTTCATTTGAACACAAAATAAGAATACCTAACGGTTGCAAGCTGAAAAAATTTCGTCTAATGAAGAGAATCGTCTTCAATTTTTTCAACCTACAAACTGACAAAAGCTCCCGGGAAAACTTTTTACTCGCTTGGAATTGTGATGCCCCATCACCTCGTCCCCCGGTTCCTCCACAGTTACACACTGGGCAATTCGAACCTACCGGGTTACTTGTGGACACACTACGCATAATTAAAGGTATTCGACAAGTTGAACTTGGCCGCCTTCGAATAATTTATCCGTAAATTTCCTTTATCTATCTACAATCTGAGGTGCTCTAAAAACAAACCCAATAGTCCGGTGCAACTGCACAAACATTACGGCTAATCTCCGTCCGAATCTGGTCAAACAAGAGCCCGATAAAGTGAATTTCGTTTAAATTTTGAAAATTATTACCTTTGACAATCGGGTCGTGTGAACGATTCCAATTTTGGCAACAAAATTTCGCCATCGTATACGAGTATAAGAGTATCATCATCGGAGGAATTAACTCGTTCCTCGTTGCGTAATTATAAGCGCGATTATTATTTTAACGCGAATATCGCCAAATTAATTGGCATTTACATACATTAACGCACAGTTATATCTGCCTAAATTTATTCTCGGAAAGTCGTTAAAGTATGTCGTCGTATTAAACAGGATACAAAATCTTTTAGATAGAAAAGCGAGCTATACAACCAACTCGAGTATGTCTTAGGGACGTAGGTACCGAAGCTGTTTTCACAAGGGGGAGGTGCTAAATTCTGTCGACTACAAAATGTCAATGAGCTTTTGATTAAGCCCGGATACGTAAATAATTATACAAGATATAAGCAGAGCAGCAACCGGCATCAATGTGTCGCGAATAATTAATATAACCGAATAACTTGTCATTTACTTAATATAACATCATTAAGGATATCCAAACAGCATTGAACTAGATAAATTTTCCGAAACAGCTGATACGAGTGGTGGAAAAATTCGTTTTCACGTCATAATACCGCATAAATAAGAAATTTTGCTTCGCGACCGACATACGATGACATTTATTTACCTGAGGCGCGCATTTAGAGTTAATTATAAAAAATTGACGCCCGCCTTCATCTCAGCATGTTCAGTCATTAGTGAATATTTCAAATATCGAGTTCATTATCTAATAATCTAGATGACAAATACAGGCAAACACGCAAACAGAAAAGCAGAAGACAAACATGCAGACAATCTCGTGGATAGGCAGGAAGGATGCCTCCTCCTGGTCAAGGAAAAACTCTTAGCTAGAGAAAAATTTAAATACCCTGCCTCGCCCCTAGATTAACTTTGGTATTTCCTTTTATCATCCTGTGATCGGAATCCACCGCGATCAAGAGAATGGCACAATCCCATTAATCTCGATTGCAAAATAGAAATTCCGAATACTTTGAAGAGCAGCGAAATTAAGTTCAGTTCAGTTTCAATTTCCTGTTCTTCAATCTTCGCTCGAGAATTCTTCAATATTGTAATATTTATAAATTAATGTTGTATCTTTTTACTTATCTTTACCAACCAACTACTCACAATAAATTGAAGGAAAAACAAAATTGTCGACATGCCACTGGCGGTTGGCCAGTGGCATGAAAGTCAGCAAAACACTGATAGGGGACGCCCCCAGTAACTATACGCCAAGTTCCTACTAGGGCTTGACAAGAAACATGCAAGGCTCATGGTCGGACTACTAACTGGTCATGGGGTCACAAAACACATGTGGTATAACATAGGAGTGGTGAAAAGCGGCTCCTGTAGGTACTGTGGAGAAGAGGAAGAAACCTCGATCCATATCATGTCAATACCCAGCAATAGCCGGGACAAGACGCGAAGCACTGGGACTAGAGTACCCAGCACCCAGTGAAGTCAATAGGGATAGAGCTCAGTAAAATTGTCAGTTTGGCTGTAAGAGTGAGGCTACTGAGCTGATCCTTAACAGCAATTTGAGGAATAGTCCGGGCCAGATTTAGGGGGAGGGGTCGCACATCCTATAACTAATTCCGTAGAGCTGATGATGGATGTTATTGAATAGCTCTTTAAAAAAAAAAAAAAAAAAAAAAAAAAAAACCACAAACCTTAATAATAATGACGATGATGACGGATGACGATATTAATAATAATAATGAAAATTATGATCAATGTTGCTAAAAAAATTTTGTTGGGGGCCCACACAAAATTTGGGCCCCGGGCCCGCAAGTGCCTAAATCAGGCCCTGGGAATAGTGCAATGGACTACAAGGTCTGAGCACTCGGCGCATACAGCGCCACCTCACACACAAATGAATGAATGAAGAATTGCTCCCCTCCCTCTTCAAGAGGAAAACTTGGTTGGCATTGTAAGAAGCATAAGAGTTCACCCAATCAAGAACTCGGTGGGTTGAAGAAATTTGGGTCGCACTGATTTTAGAAGGGATTTTTATTTCCTATGTTAGTGGGTCATTATTACCAAATGTTTATATGTAGCACGGAATAAAGGTTTTGTCTGTAGATGGGCCTAATTAGAATATGGGGGGGGGGGCACTTTTTTTGATCATTAGAAATTATTAATATGCATTTATTGCAGTGTACTGTTACCGTTGAAAACACAGCGGGCTAACAATTTTTTTCGTCCAACTGGAAGGCATAACAAGTGGCCCGACGATGGACAAGAAAACAGCTCCACAACGATAGGCCAAATCTTACAAAATTGGAACTGTTGGTCAGTAATGGGTTCTCAATGGTTAAATGAACTAAGACGTACAACGGCTAATAGGAATTCACTCTTACTGGAGGTTCTCCAAATCCAGCCAGTTAGTAGAGAGAAGTTGAGAAAATCTGACCCCAAAGCGCCAAAGAACTCATTTTGCCTGCTCTTATAACTGAGATCATGAAAAAAAAACTCAAGAATTTTTTGCTGACGGGAATTCCTCAGTTGAAAAATTCTTCTTATTTCCTCTCCTGATCCAATTCACAGTGCCCGAGCACTGCTAGAGCGTCTAGAAACACCCGAGTACCGACATTCACCATTTTGAGTCGCTTGGTGCCTGACGATTCACAATTCGATACGCGGAACCAAACGACTCAAACTGGCGGAGGTCAATCGCAAGAGAAGGATAATGGCACGAGGGAGACGAGACGCAAGAAGTGTAATTATAAAACATTTTGGATTACCTTATCCAAGAGATTGCTCCCCGGATCCGCGGCTGGTTCTGATGAAATATAAACGTAATGAATGCGTAGCTCAATACGTTACAAAAATCTCTAAAGGTTGAACTTATTGTTAGTTGTTAAGAACCAGTGACGTACCGATAGGAGAGGTAGGGGGCATCCCCCCGGTAGAAATTTTTCACTCAGCAGTTGGGAAAATTTACCATTTAAGTCAAACAAAGTTGAAAAAAAATCCAACAAGTTGAAAGTTTTTTTTTTGTTTTTGCTTTGGTACCTGGGAATTGAGTTGAGAAGTTGGGAACATCCAACAAATCAAACGGATTTTCTTCTTTTGCTTTGATACTTGGGAAATTTGAGTTGAGTCAGTTAAAAAAATCCAATAAGTCAAAAGTTTTACTTTTTTTTTTTTGCTTTGAAATTTGGGCATTTTGAGTCGAGTCAGTTGGGACTTTCACAATCCCCCCCTTCCTCCCGAAAAAGCTTTTTATACGTCCCTGTTAAGAACGGATGCAATGATGGCGATCTTGAGGCATTTGGGGATAACTGTCCTCAACGAAAAACTGGGACATCCCCCCCACGGAAAATCTTTGCTTGTATGGTTCTTTTAAGGTGTTGTGCATGCAAAATTATAGTACATGAACACTTTTTTTTCCTATAGTTTACGAGCGATCAAAATTATTCGTTCCCCCCCCCCTGATTAAAATAAATAGCGATCAATGTCGTTGAACTGACGACTGATCAAATTTGTTGTATACTTGTGAAGTGAAAGCAGAAATATGAATGAAAATTCAATTATGTTCGCTACATACATGACATTTCTAGATATGTACTTTTGAAGTTCACGACTGGGCACTTTTCATTTGCCCCCCCCCCCCCCGCACACACATACCTATGCGAGGCCTGTGAAGTCCATGCATTAAGATCCCATCCTTCTTAATGGAAGATTTTTGCTTATATGGTTCTTTTACGGTGTCGAGTAGGCGAATTAGTAGCAAATAAATAAGTTTCTTCTTCGTTGCCCCTTCTCCCCAAAGAATAGCGATCACCACTGTTGAGCTGATGATTGATCAAATTTGTAGCTCACTTGTAGAAGAAGTGAAAGTAGAAAGTTTAATGAAAATTCAATTATATTCGCAACACCTTTGGCATTTCTAAGATTACTAAAACTAAATAGGTACTTCGAAGTTCTCAACTCAGTACTTTCACCCCCCTCCCGCCCACATACGCACACAGAAACAGCTTTGCAAAACCTCTGGTGGAGTTCATACATCAAGACTCCCCTGTCATTGGGAGATTTTTGTTTGTAGGGTTCTTTTAAGGTGTCGTGTAGGCTAATTCGTAGCAAATAAAGAAGTTTCTTTTTTTTTTAAATAGTTTTCGAACGAGCAAACGGTGCGTTGCCTCTCCCCCCCCCTCCAAAATTAGCGATCACCACCGCTGAGATGATGATTAATAAAATTTGCTGCACACATGTAGAAGTGAAGAAAAACAACCGTAGGCGCAATTAGGAATTACCTCTGGGAGGGGCTGAATCAGTAAAAGATGGAAGGGGGAGGGGGTAAATTTTATACAAAAAATTGGTGCGGTGGCTCAATTTTAATTCGAAAACATATTTGAAACATATCTGACACCCAAACGAAATAGACACTTTGAATATTAAATACTTCCAGGGGCGCAACCAGAAATAATTTTTTGGTGGGGGAAGGGGCTAGAATTTAGGGAAAGAAACTTGTGTTTAGGAAAAGAAACTTGTGCGGGGGTGAAAACTAGATTTGGTACTAACCTATTCTCATGAGGTGTAAAATTGTACGAACCTACGATGTAACGTAACCGCATCAAGCGATCGGCATCAGTTTCTTATCGTTTCAAAATTGATTTCGAAAAAATTTTGAACATTCTTTGGGGGGGGGGAGGACTATAGTCTTCTAGTCCCCTCCTTGGTTGCGTCCATGATTACTTCGCTTAATCACTCATTAAAGACAAAAGTTCAGGTTTTTTTGGAGGGGCCTTAGCCCCAAAGCTTTCTCGTTGCATTGAAAATTCAATGATGTTCGCTACTTATTTGGCATTTCTAGGATTATATAGAAAACTACATTGGTACTTTGAAGTCATCGGCTTGGCACATTGATTTGCTTCCCTCCCCCTACCACACAGAAGAGTCAGGTCTCTGGAGTCATTAGGACTCCCCCCCCCCCACGGGAAGATTTCTGCTTGTACGGCTCTTATCAGGTGTTATGTATACGAAATTTGTAGCAAATAAGTTTTTTTTTGCGAGCAAAAATATTCGTTGTCCTCCCTCCTTTTCCCCTCCACCCCAAAAATAGCAATCACCACCTTTGAACTGATAACTGATCGAATTTGTAACACACTCTTATAAAAGTGGAAGAGCAAACAGCTGAATGAAAATTCAGTTATGTTCGCCACGCATTTGGAATTTCTGAGATTATATTGAACCTAGGTTTGAAAATTTCACGACTCGGCACTTTCATTTACCCCCTCCCCACACAGCTTTGCAAGGCCTCTGGAGTCCACGCATTAAGATTCCACCTTCACGGAATATTTTTTCTTGTAGGGTCTTTTTAAGGTGTCGTGTAGGTAAATTTGTTGCAAATGAACAAGTTTTTCTTTTTTTCTTCTATAATTTGCGAAAGAGCGAAAAAATTTGTTACCTCCTCCCCCTATAAAATAGCGCGATCACTCTACTGACTGATTAAATTTGTTGCACACTTGAAGAAGTAAAAGAAAGAACTTGACTGAAAATTCCATAATTATGTTTACTACATATTTGGCATTTCCAAGATTGTATTAGAATTAGGTATACTTTGAAGTTCACGACTCGGTACTTTCATTTACCCCCTCCCTCGCCGAGAAACAGCTTCGCGAGGCCTCTGGAGTCCGCACATTAAGATTACATTCCAGTATCAAGTTCAAAATAAAATTCGAAGCTCCAGGATATCTTTGTCTTCTTTCCGTTACGTACTGGCGAAAATCGTTTTAAATCACGTTAATACACCGTGTAAAGAAGATTAATATCTAAATGCCTTACATACCCTTCGTTTAGGGATTAATCCCTTTTCCAAACTGATATCCATTCAACGTCTTTGATGTTCTATTTACCCAGCGTTTAAAAGCATTCGGTTTTGTTCTAAATACTACACGCGTAAGCGAGACTCTTTTATTCTTCGAAGGGGGATCCCGGAGAAGGAAAATATTATGATCTACACTCAAAATGAAATTCGGAGCGCATTCTGCCATAGATGCGTGTTATGGAAATGTACTGGCACCCAAAATTACAGGGTGCTCTGATCTGCCGAGACCCATCTGCGAAACCAAAAACCTCCTCGCATCTTTCACACGGAACACGCAGTACGCACAATTTTCGGCTTTCAATCGCGATAGACAATTAGAATCAAAAATATTTTACGGGTGTTAGTTCGGCTGGTTATATTTTTATTTGAAACTGTCGTAAAAAATATGTCGTTCATGTTCGGATACCGACAAACGTACAAGTGATTTTTTGCAGCTTCTAAAACTACAAAAAACTTGTCTTCGATAGGAAGAAGAAAAAAAAAAAAAGGTTTATTCCGAGGTTACATTCTTTCTTTCGCCTAGCAAGTGCCATTTATAGCGAATTTTACTCGACTTAAGTACAAACTGCATTTCTGAGAGGAAAATCGCGGTGTACTCGCTGTCGGTGCATCGAGAAACTACTGCACGACGCATCGAACGGAGAGCCGAGAGCTGATCGTGAGACTCGGAATGTTTGAATGTTTGACAGTCGATTCGATAGGTCTCGATTCGGCTATAACTGTTAAACCGGCGACCGAGGAAGAACTGGAAGCCCCCGGCCGTTCGTAACGCAATTACCGGAGCCCAAATTTAGGTTACACCGCGCGGCACCGAGGGTACTCCGCAGCTGGTGCGGCAGCATTCGCCAAGAAGCGCTCCAGTTCTCGAACGCACTCTTTGGCTCCCGTTCCCTCGTTGCGCCGGCGATTCGCTAATTACGGTACACTCGACTTTTGCCTTCCAGAAATGATAACTCCGCAATAACCTACTAATAATCAATGGAAGAAGAAGCCACTGTATCGTCAGTTAGTTGACTTTCTAAATGTAATTTCTCGGTAGCGGCCGCTGCGCCGCGTCCATCTCCCGGTTTTATTTATTACAATAAAAACACAATGAAAACCGTTCAGCTATTAATCAATCAAATGGTAAAGGACGACAGGCATTACACGTCGACAGATAGTAGAAAAGACGACAATGATGAAAGGACGGGGGCACTCTCGTATATACCATCGACAGCGGCGTAGTGGCAATTCAGCGCCGCTCTACTCGCTGCCGATGCTGTGATGCCCGGTTCGCTTTGCCGGAGACGTTTTCTCCAATTACACTCGGCCGGCCGACAATCGCTCCGTGGCTTCCCAGTTAATTAGTCGAATGCGAAAGCCAAACCGAACGCGCACTTGGAGTAGCGTGGGAGCTGCAGAGCGGTCGCACAGCGCAGGCACCGACTCGGAGGGCCGCGACTTCCAGAAACGCCGAGCACCCAGGGGTTCGAGGTTTCGCGACGCGCCGAAGCCGCGACGAAGACCGATTTTGCGAATACTTTGAGAGACGCGAGGAATTCGCCGAGGCGAATAACAAGGTCAACATACTCCGCTTCGATTTCTTACTCTTGAGTTAGAATTAGGATATCTACTAACAAGTGCATACAACAACCAAAACAAATAAATAGCAAGTCTTTGACTGAGGTCGGCAACCGAACACATAGCATTCACTCCGTTCAGTTCACTTGAAATTCGGACCGTTCACGTCACCGGTGTAGGCAGGTCTCAGTCTTGGGCATGGGTTAGTGCATATCCAGTTATCTTCTTTCTGGAAATACCTAACGGGCTAAAATACATTCTGAAACATTCTTTTTGATAGCGTTGGGCGTTCCAACCCGACCCCTTGTTCCTACACTGGTTCACATTCACGTTCAGTTCACTGGAAAAAGTGAACGGTGCCCATCTATGAAAAGGGCTCTGCTTTTATTGACTACAGAAAGACAGAATGCTCTTTTGCATTTTCACGTTATTTTGTCAGTATTCGAATCATCAAATGGAGGCGCCTTCCAACTTTCAATTGGTTTCTACTTTTATTGCGAATCAAGTCCCCTCGCTAAACCATGCTGACCGTCGATTTTGAGTCGACTTGGAGTTGTTAAGCAGTGTCAACCTGAAGTCAACAGGAATGCGACGTCGAACTGAGACCTTCACAAAAACTCGTCGAAATGGAGTCGATTTTTAAACTAAATCCTGACGTCGACTTTGAGTCGTAATTGTTAAACTATTTCATGCTACTCAATTTCTACCTAATTTCGCCATCGACTTGAAGTTGAAGGTCAATCGAATTTAAAACTACACAAATCGAATTTGAAACACACCGTGCTACCCAACTTCTACCTAATTCCACCGTCGACTTGAAGTCAAAAGTCAAAGTTAAAACTGTAATGTGCTACCTAATTTCTACTAATTTCGCCGTTGACTTGAAACTGAAAGTCAGTCAAAGTTAAAATCATACTGTGCTACCCAATTCCTACTTAATTTCGTTCATTGACTTGAAAGTCAATCAAATTTGAAACACATCACGCTACCCAATTTCTTCCTAGTTTTGTCATCAACTTGAAGTTGAAAGTCAATCAAATTTAAAATTACCCCATGCTACCTAATTTCTACCTAATTTTGCCGCCGACTTGAAGTTGAAAGTCAGTCAAAGTTAAAATCATACTGTGCTACCCAATTTCTACTTCATTTTGCCATTGACTTGAAAGTCAATCGAATTTGAAACACATTCCGCTACCCAATTTCTACCTAATTCCGCCTCCAACTTGAAGTCAAAAGTCAGTTGAAGTTAAAACCATAATGCGCTACCTAATTTCTACTTAATTTCGCCATTGACTTGAAATTGACAGTCAGTCAAAGTTAAAATCATACTGTGCTACCAATTTCTACTTAATTTCGTCTCTTGACTTGAAATTCAATCAAATTTGAAACACATCACGCTATCCAATTTCTTCCTAGTTTTGTCATCAACTTGAAGTTGAAAGTCAATCAAATTTAAAATTACACCATGCTACCCAACTTCTACCTAATTTTGCCGCCAACTTGAAGTCAAAAGTCAGTCAAAGTTAAAATCATACTGCGCTACCCAATTTCTACTTAATTTGGTCCATTGACTTGAAAGTCAATCGAATTTGAAACACATTCCGCTACCCAATTTCTACCTAATGCCGCCGTCGACTTGGTAGTCAAAAGTCATTTGAAGTTGAAACCAAAATGCGCTACCTAATTTCTACTTAATTTCGCCGTTGACTTAAAGTTGAAAGTCAGTCATCAAATTTAAAACTACATCGTGCTACCCAATTTCTACCTAATTTTGCCACCAATATGAAGTTGAAAGTCAGTCAAAGTTGAAATCATAGAGTGCTACCCAATTTCTACTTGATTTCATCAACTGACTTGAAAGTCAATCGAATTTGAAACACATCACGCTACCCAATTTCTACCTAGTTTTGTCGTCGACTTGAAGTTGACATCAAAGTTGAAACCATACTGTGCTACCCAATTTCTACTTAATTTCGCCGTCGACTTGAAGCTGAAAGTCAATCAAATTTAAAACGACACTGTGCTACCCAATTTCTACCTAATTTTGCCGTTGACATGAAGTCAAAAGTCAGTCAAACTAAAAACCACACTGTGCTACTCAATTTCTACTTGATTTCGCCATTGACTTGAAGCTGAAAGTCAATCAAATTTAAAAAGACACTGTGCTACCCAATTTCTACCTAATTTCGCCGCTGACTTGGAGTCAAAAGCCAGTCGAATCTGAACCCATACCGTACTACTTAATTTCGCCATAGACTTGAAATCGAAATGCAGTTTCAAATGAAAAACCACACTACCTACTACATACTTCATTTCTACTCCATTTCGTTGTCAACTTTGAGTTGAAATGCAGTGTTGAATATAGAACACACTCAGTTTTTACTCCATTTAGTTGTCGATTTCGAATTGTCAAAATTCCTGAAGCGAAAACCCACGGACAATTTGTTTTCGACTATTTTTCGTTAGATAACCAATTTCAACTTTTGTTTCAGTCAAACATAACTCCTTTTCACATTTTATTATTTCTTACGAATGTGTAAAGTTCCCCCATCGTGGTATGATTTCACACACTTTTCAGAGGCTCGTAACTGTTCTCGGTCGCATGCACTGCACTCATTTTTAAATCAAAATATTCCCTGAATCTTCCTCTTTCCAGTGATACTAAACATGACTACCGCTCCCTTCATTTTCAACCCGCTGGAGCGCATTAAAGCTTCGAAAACTTGAAAAAATGTGTAAAATTACACCAGTTGACAAAATTTTAAAATGAGAGATCGAGCTGACAACGGCAGCATTTTCCGGATTTTTTTGAAAAATTCCTCATCATTATCAAACTCATAAATAATATAAGATAAGATAAGCTAAGAATATAAAGAATTGCTGTTTTCGATACTTTTTTTCACTTTTTATAAGTTTTTCGATGTTTACGAGATTTTTCAAGGGCGGATTCGAATTCAGGACATTAAAATACATAATATAGGAATGATATTTTCATTTCTGAGCATTTTTCGTGCGCAACTGTGTAAGGGAATGCGCTAATTGGTCAGGTGCTTAATGCTGGTCGCTACATTCTTAAGTTCAATGACATCCGGTAGGAGCGCTATGAACTTTTTTGTTTCACAGGAATGTGTTCTGTAGACTCAAAGCTATAATTCTATACCAGGGTGTCTACTAACCAGAAAAGTCATGACTTCAAAAATTGTCATGAAAAGTTATAATATTTCAACAAAAACTCGAAAAAGTCATGATATTTCATCATGTTATAGTTCACAATATTTCCACAACCAAAGAAGAAAAAATCAGTTTTATTCATTTACCGAGAAAAATATATTGATTGAATACGTATTTATTATGGAAGTTTAGCGCGCTCTGTACTGAGCCTCCGGCGAGGAGCGAAGCACCGAGTTTTCTCCTCCCCCTTCCACTTCAGTTTTATATCCCCCATGATAATCATGAAAAGTCATGATGCTTTGTTTCCCAAATCTAGTAGACACCCTGTATACCTTCGTGACTGTAAAGACGTGATTACAACTCCGTGTCTCTGATTTTGAAATTTATAGTGATAAGAAAGTGGTAGTTTTCTCACAGTTTGAAAAAAGGTGTTTAAAAAAATCGAAATGTCAAGTACGTAACACATTTTCTCGGTAATGTAAATAGGCATATGTTATGATAGAGGTCCAAAAAACGTATTTTCGGGGTGTTTTGAGAATTTCAGTTCGAGCAGGTGATTTGCAGGAGGTGAGAAGGGTGGTTGAAAAATTCATTTTCAATTTGCAATAACTTCAGTTAGAATAAAATTTTCGTTTTTTTTTTTTTTTTGTTAATTTATACACCCTTGTGCATACCATGTCATTTATTTTTAATAAGAAATATGAAATACCTGAAAATTGAAACTGGCCAATAACTGGTACTGACCAACAGCTGGCACAAATTACATCTGGTACTTACTCGACTATACCATGTTAGTCAAAATTAGTACGCGCCAGATGTTGATCAGTTGAGTCAGTTGATCGGCCAACAATTGGCATTTTTTAACAATCATTTTTAGAAAAATCTTATTCAGTTCAAGCCAATTTTAGTCCTGTATTCTAAATGTGTATATGAACTGAAATGAAGGGAAAGGAATCCTGTGATGAAATTTTACCTGACCAATAATTGGCACAGTGGTACCGAATGTTGGTCATCAGATCTCTTCGTAAAATAGCTGTAGTCAACATTTCATTGCATATTAAAAATTTTCGAGTGTATTAGCTGAGAGTAGAAGAATGGTATTAATGTACTATACATGGGCTTCATTGCCAAAAACTGATTAAGGGAGGTACACGACCTGTTCAAAAAAGTTAACCAACAATTGGCACGTTCCCTTAATAAATATCGACAAAAAAAAAAAATCATTAATGCAAAATTTTAAAGTTCTACGTAGAAGATTTTTTCCCGTTTTCTCATTTCTAATTAGCAACACTGCTAGTATTCAAAATGAGGGTTTCTCTTCTTTTTTTCTTTTTTTTTTTGGGGGGGGGGGGTGAGGGGTGAGAAAAATCACAGTTGTATTTAAAATGAATGAGAAAATCTTGCCCTCTCTGGTCTGCAGTTTGCCTCCCTTGAAGATTCAATCTGGTTACGTTGCTGAACCAGAGGCGTCGCATGGTGCTCTTTTCCAGGTGTTCAACTGGCGGGTCTATGCCCCCTCCCCACACACACACACACACACAAATCAGTATGTATCCAAAACTTATGGTCAGTATCAGTATGTATAAATAATGGGTGTCGATGAAAAATGAAGTTGTATCCATCCACTCACCACATAGCAGCATGCGCTTCCAGAACGTTCATTTTTGCTGGTGAACACCCTGCCATTTAAATTAACAAAGTCTCCGCTTCACTCTTTGTGGTCTTTGTTGAGAACGCCACTGCGACAAGACCAACAAGAAGGTGCAATGTTGCTAGTGAACATCCTACACAATTCCTATAGTATGTGACAAAGATAATGCCCTTGCGACAGGACCGACAAGAGTGTGCAATGTCGCTAGTGAACATCCTGCGCGATTCCCATAGTATGTGACAGAGACAATGCCCTTGTGACAGGACCAACAAGAGTGTGCAATGTCGCTAGTGAACATCCTACGCGATTCTCATAGTATGTGACAAAGATAAGCCCTGCGACAGACCGACAAATGGAAAGTCTGTCATCTTGCATTCTAAATTGTGCAAGTGATACTCGCATACAAAATTCAATGTTCTGTATCCTCGGATTTAGTATGTGACAACGATAAAAACCGCGCGAAGCGCAAAGAGAAAAATTCCTGCTATTTTTCAATTTTTCGAGGTGATATTTCGCATTTTAATCAAAATTCAAATCTTTCCTTGTTTCTGGGATATTGAATTTTATAGACCTTTTTCAAGTCGACGTCATACAATGAGTTACAGTACTTGGTTATTGACTCCCATAAGAAAAACACACAGAGCAAATATCATCATGTTGTTACTGCCTGAGAATAAGAAATTTATTAGAAACCAGAAGTTTATTAGCAAATGCTAAGAACCTTCTGGATTAGAAATATATACTTTTAGTTTCTAACAAATTTCTTATTCTCAGGTAGTAACATAATGATCTTTGGTCCGTGTGCTTTTCTTATGGGAGTCGATACGTTCGTTGTCGCAAAAACGGGTATTTTTGCTAACAATAAACATAAATTAACATACTGTGTGACATCACCTGAAAAAGGTCTATTAGATATCCTGTTATAATTATTACCGTATCAGCAGTGGCGTACCGAAGAGTGTTTCTTGTGAAAGTTTCAACTGACTCAACTCAGAATTCCCAAATATGAAAGCAAGAAAAAAAAAACTTTTGACCTATTGGATTTTCCCAACTGACTCAATTCCCAAATATCAAAGCGAAAAAAAACCCATTTTGTCGCGCTATCAATGGGTGGGGACTTTACGAAAAAAATTCCAGGAAGGATATAGGTACAGGATTTAGAAATGGCTAACACAATTTACTGTTTAGAATAAAATTACTATCATAAATCAATCATATCTGTATTGCATCATCTGAAGTCTTCAATTTGGAACACCTCCCCGGTTGTTAGGTTTTCCCAACTAGCCTGACTGAAATGGTAAGTTTTCGCAACTGCTGAGAAATTCCCATAGGGGGTGAGTTACCCTCTCACCCCTATCGGTACGTCCCTGGGTATCAGCAGTCAGCCCTGTTGGCTTTCTGTGTTTTTAAAATTTTTTTTTTTTAGCTAAGAGTATGACTTCCAATAAAAAAATGGGAAGATTCCTGGGGAGGGGGGGGGGTTGTAAAGACTAACTACACTGCGCGCAGATACATAGTTATGTTTTATGGCTACCCGGACACATTCCACGCATTCAGTGGACGCGCAATAGGTGCCGCTATGACGTTATTGCAATAACATCCTTGATGATGTCGGCATTTCTAGTATAGGTCGGTCGAAACGTGACGCCCAAAATTCGTCGAGGACCATCGAATAAGCATTTATGTATTCACGTCAAAAATAAGAAAAATCACAATCTGGATGAAGAACGTTATTTTTCCAACTTTCTCTCGCGAAGAGGGAGAGGGAGAGGGTATTAGCCCGCGACTGTAACGCTAATGGCTAGTAAAACTGATTTTCCCGGTAGCCTGTCTGGTCTCACCCGCGGCCTCTGGAAGTGAACCTCTGGAAGTGAATTGCGATATATCAAATCAACCCGGTGGATTTAATTAGAAATGGGAAGGCAAGAAAAAGAGGTGCGCGTGCAGGGAGAGTATGGAGAAGGTAAAGGAGAATATTATCGAATGTCGTTATCCGTTGTTTGCTCCGTTGTTTGCTCGAGTCGTAAAATGGGCAAAAAGAAGCCGACTTTCTTGCGCGGCAGTATTTCAATTCGGTTTTATTATTTTATTAGGATAAAGATTTGTTTTAAGACTAGTAAAATCTTCAGCGCGTGCTTTGTAGCATCGAAACAGTGTACAAGATTATGTAGGTATGTTCAAGTGGGTACGCGTACATACAGCCGAATCGTTATGCACGTCGGCTTTATTCAATATATCTTTTTTACGAGCGAATACAGGTTGTTCAACGCCCCGGGGGAGCGGGGTAAGCGGGGCGTAAAAATTCTAAAATGTAAGTGCTACAGCCGTAAGTGTACCGCGAGTACGACTCGGTGCGTATAATACACGAAATCGAGGAATTTAATTTGTACGCCAGCTTAACCGTATTTCGAGTGTCGACGAATCGGAAGGTGTGAATTACCTGTTTTAAAAAGAATGTATATTTGCGTGCTGGTGCAATCAACGTTGGTGGTTGCGGGGGCGGGAGAGGATTATAATGAATAAATGGAGCGACTAACGCATCCCCAAATTACACAATTAGCGCTAGACGGACTCCGACCCAGTGTCCGCGCACTTTCGAGGTAATCACTTTTCGAGCAAATCGGACATTCTCTCGAGCCGACGTCATTCTGTAGAGCAGAGTCTCGGGTTGCATCATCGGCAGCACTCGGAACGGTGATAATTTTATTAAGTTCTGGCGGGCATCGTCATTTCTCATTCGAAATGGTCGAACAAAACTCGCACCGAAACCATTTTCGGCGTCCGAGGATTCCATCGAGAGCAGGCGGAGATTATTTACAGCATCGCGGAGAGAAATTCACTCGTAAATTTGATAATTATCCGCCAGAGCCGTATACACACACATTCCTGTGTATACTACTTATTAGCGAATGACCTGGCTATCACTAATCGTGGTTCCTTTGTAAACGGATGGGTCCAGATGAGACGTGGAAAGCGGGAATCGAAAAGGAAACACGAACCGAGCGGAAGAAAGAGAACCGGTGCGAGAGAGAGGTCGGGACTGACACGTCCTGCGGACTGTTTTAGTGTGAAGATTACGAGCTTCGCTCTCTTCTGGCTTTTAAAACCGATCTAGTAAAGAGTACTTCTACAAAACAATATTTCTCAAGTGGACAGATTGTTGAAAACACAAGTTAAGTATATCGTTTTAGGGGATTCCCAAAACGCACGGCTGTAGTATTGAAAGCGAGATCCGAAAAGCGAGTTAAGTCAACACGGAGATGAGCTACGGAGGAGCTGCGCCTATACATCTGCCCGGGTCAGCTGGTGACGAAATCCGAATAAGCTCGGCTATAATAGCTCCGAATGCATTCGAAATGTTTATTATTCGATTTCGAGTATAATTTATCGTGTTTTCTATAATGTAGCCTTCGTATTAAGCTTAATTTGTATACAGAAGACCGCATTCGTACATAGATGGGACTTGATCGAGGAAGTGCATGTATCCGCGGGCCAATGACCTAATTTAGATGCTGATGACTTGATTCGTCCGAGGTGGCGCGCGGTAAAAAAGCGCGATACACATCGACAGGTTGCCGAACAGTACAAGCGGCATTAACATTGAAAAGTGCGGGTTAACAGATTCCTAAGCCGCCGTGGGAGTTCGATGAATTAATTAATTCGGAAGTATGATTGGAAGCGCTAATAGGTATACGAGTTGTATAGAGGTACTTATGAAACACACGAATTGCGGATCGGATCTTTCTCAGTATGAGATAGCGTGTCAAAAGAATTGACCGTCGAGCTCAAGTTAGCCTCTAACTAATCCGATGAGGGGCTGTATGCAGACTCCCGAATTGTTATCACATATCCGATGGCATTTTTATGTTACCACAAATCTGATGGCATTTTCATATTACTGCAAATCTGATCACATTTCCACATTACCACAAATGTGATGACATTTCCATGTTACAACAAATCTGATTGTATCTCCATGTTACCACAAATCTGATGACATTTCCACGTTCACAAATTGGATGGCATTTCCATGTTATTACACACCTGATGGCATTTCCGCAATACAAAAAATCTGATAACATTTCCAGATTACCACAAATCTGATAACATTTCCATGCTACCACACACCTGACGGCATTTCCACATTACAAAAAATCTGATGACATTACAACATTATCACAATACTGATGGCATTTGTATGTTTTATCATACACCTGATGGCATTTCCACATTAAAACAAATCTGAAGACATTTCCATGTTACAACAAATCTGATGACATTTCCACGTTCTCAAATTGGATGGCATTTCCAAGTTGCCACAAATTTGATGGAATTTTCATGTTATTACACACCTGATGACATTTCCACTTTACAAAAAAATCTGATAACATTTCCAGATTACCACAAATCTGATGATATTTCCAGATTACCACAAATCTGCTAACATTTCCATGTTACCACACACCTGATGACACTTCCACATTACAACAAATCTAATGACATTTCTACATTATCACAAATCTGATGGGTGATGGCAATTCCATGTTATCACACACCTGATGACATTTCCGCATTGCAACAAATCTGATGACATTTCCCGATTACTACAAATAAATCTGATAACATTTACAGGTTACCACAAATCTTATGGCATTTCCATGTTATCACACACCTGATGACATTTTTACATCAAATCAGATGGCATTTCCGTGTTACCACAAATCTGATGGCATTTCCATATTACCACAAATTTGACGGCATTTATGTAGTAAAACCGATGATTCAGGACAAAGATAGTGTTCTTGACTTGTTGACAGAACCTGCTTCAAAAAGGTTTTGTATACTAATGTTGACTTTGGACCAAAGTCTATTATTACTAACTCGTTAACAGAATTGGTGTCAACAATTTTCGTATCACAAGAAGGATATGAATAAGCAGGGTTAATGTATTTAGTACTGGGAAGTCACTTGCACACGCACTTCTCACATTCCTGACACCTCTCACTACAGAAACATACATGGTCGAGTCTACAAAATTGGAAGCTATGACAATATGTAAGACCAAATAAATAACAAACAATTCTAGTTAATAAGAAATGACAGCCTCAAACATATCAACTAACATGTGTAATTATGGTGAAGTTCAAGAATGCATACTTGAGTTGCTAATATAACCATTTGCGTTATCGATATTACCACCCAGAAATAGTACAGCGACAGTAGCACGCCATCATGCTGTATTTTAAGTAAAAACCACATCATCCAGCAAACACTGTATATAACCTTGGATAAGAAAAAGCTCCTTAACATAGAAAAATTTTATTTCCGGGTTTTTGCAGCGCCTGGTAGATATGTAGACGTACTTTCATGAGATAATAATGTGAAACTCCAAACATCTTTTTTTGGGGCTGGACAGAGGCTCCAAACTAGGCCCACCCTCACTGCAAAGTTTTTCCCCCTGTACCTACAAAACTCTTTTTCAACGCTAAGGAGCTTTTTTTATCCGGGGTCACATACAGTGTTGGAAGAACGCAACAAGCTACCTCGCAGACAGCGGGGTAGTAAGAGGGTGTTTGCTTAGGCTGAAAAACTTTCAGCTTCCAACTTCTGGCTTCTCAAATTTATCCTAAAACTGCAAAAACTTCCGGCTTCTCCGCATTCTGATGTTGTTGCGCCAACTTCCTACACTGGTATTGATAAAACAAAACCAAATCTGAAATGTTTAAGCTTTGAAGCTAATATTCAGACACAGTACCAACGTCTATGCAATAAAACAAATATATGCCACGAACGCCAGAATGAGAATCTGTTGAGGTTAGCTCTCTAATCTTCCACACGCCTCCGCCTTAAGACCAATCTAACGATCTAAACGCAACTAAGCTAAAACTGAACTATGAGCTGTAAACAATTCACTCTTATTTAAAGAAAAAAATGAAAAAGCAACTGCAATAGGGTGCTTGCAGCGCTGCGCGCGGGCAAACACCCTAAAAATCATCGTTCCCATTCCCATTTGTTCTTCTCTAATTGCATGGTTCTCATTCGTGTTCTTTGTTCCTACCTTAAAATTATCAATATTCTTGTTCTTGTTCTCGTTCCCATTCCCGTTTTTGTTCCCACCTTTGTCCTGTTTTCGTTCTTGTTCTCAATCCCATCATGTTCTCGTTTTAATTCTCATTCTGAGAACGAGAAGAATGAGAATGAGAACATGCGATTATTCTTCTTGTTCTTGTTCATTTTTCCAATATTGGAGTACTGTAGTTTGATTTTTTTCATTTACAAAGTACATAATTGATGGTTTTAGGCCTCCAGAATTTCACTTTTGCGCCAGCTGTAGAGGTGTTGGAAGAACGCAAAAATCTTCTTGTTCCCGTTCTTTTTTGTTCTTCTCTAACTGCATGATTTTTGTTCATGCTTCTTGTTCTCCTTGCCTTAATAATTGTCAACATTCCCGTTCTTGTTCGCAACCTGGTCCTGTTCCCGCGTTCCCGCTTCCCGTTCCTCAATCCCATCATGTTCTTGTTCTCGTTCTCGCTCTGAGAAAAAGAACGAGAACATGCAGTTTTTCTTCTCGTTCTCGTTTGTTCTTCCAACACTGGTCACACATGCTCGTATGAACATTGTCTTTAAGGAAAAGGCATCCTTAATGGTTTACTGTATACCTTTGTCTGTATCCCCTGTATACAAATATAAATATATAGTGTGTTACAGTAAGACCCTACTCTCATTCGAACCATCTGGGAATTTAGGGGCTTCAGATAATCAAAAGTTTGGTTAACACGGATAGTGATGTAAATTCACGGTGTAAGTGGGTGCAAAATAAAGTGAATTGTAGACAACAGTTTTTGTGTGTATTAGTACAATGCTGTTTACTTCATTTGGTTCCTGGAATTTACACAGAGAAGTATGAGAATTGTATGCGGATATTTTTGTTTTGGCATCCTGTTTGGATGATAGAGAATGGTTCTGGGGACTTCGGATAATATTGTAATTTGGATAAATAAGGTTATACCAGGCGGGGATCCAGACCACCATTTTGGGGAGGGAAATGGCAGAGGGAAGATTTGCTGCCCTCTCCCACATAGATTCCCCTTCCCTCATGAAATTTTCCTTCCATCACAGATTTTCCCTCCTTCCCTACAGATTTTGTAGAGAGGGGTTTTTCCCATTTCTCTCCCCCTCCCCCCACCGTGGATCCGCGCCACAGTTATACTGTAAGAAAATTGTTTAAACACAGGTTTCTTGTTAACCAAGTTACGTGATGATAAAGGACCTTTCTGACTTGAATAATCGATGGCATCGCTACTTTTATATGTTCCTCGATGTTTGAAAACAAGGGATGATTGTGATACGAGCTTTGTAACTGGAGCGAGATTAATTTTACTGCGAAAAAAATACAGGAATGCGTCCTGAATGTTTGGAGGAGAAGGATAAAGGAACGATGGGCGTAAAAAAACTCGTCCCCAACATTCAGTGATTCCAATACAAGTTTAGTGATCAGTACCAAAGTTTAGTATTGGTTACCAAATGTATATAAGTATTAGAATCACGGAATGCACTGATGAGTCTGTTGTTACACGTTCTTCCAGTGCCGGTTCTGATAACAAGTTTATAATAAAGGACCCTTTTGACTTGAACCGACAGCTCTACTTGATATTTGGAAACAAGGGATATGATTGTGATACAAGCTTTGTTACTGGAGCACGGCGGTTAAACTGTACTGAGAAAAAATATAGGAATGAGTGGAACTGAATGTTTGTGGGAAAATGAACGACGGATGTAAGGACCTCATCCCCAACATTCCCTTTGGTGATCAATACCAAAGTTACGTATTGATACCAAATGTAAAATCACTAAATGGGTACCCATGAAGACTATGGGTACATTGTTGTCCCTGTTTCATAGAGCATTCAGAACTCGTTCCTGTACTTTTTTCTCTACGTTCTTTGAAACTGAGCTCCAGAACCCATCTCAAGTGGCCTGTTGCGGCTCTGCCATGCATAGTTCGTGTTCACATCAAACTCACGCTCCCGGATGGAGTGCAGCTTGACATGTCGAGAATGCTCAACTGATGCAAAACTGCGGCACTGCATTTTCACTTGTTTATTTTCTCCACGATCTCGGTGAAACGTTTTTTCGTTTTTGAACAGCGAAACGACACACGCTGCACGACAGTGTACATGTATTGTTTCCAGAGAGCAAAGACTATCAGGTAACAGCGATCTTGAAAATTGAATGCGAGATAATTGACAGAATGATGGAAGGGAATTCGTTGTACGTAATATTTAGAGAGGTGATTTTGAGCTGCATCCGTAACCATCCACTCGGCGTCTATCGCGGCGCAGTAAAATTCAACCCAGTGCCCTCCGACCACAGCGGATATTTAGAGGCCTTTTGACAAGTTGTTACACATACAAGTGAAGTGTTCGGATGTTTGGCGCAGTCATTTATTTTTTACGAACAGACGATCGGCCAGGGGTTCTCAGACTGAGCCTCGGGGAAGTGAGCTCAACACAGTCGTACTCTCTTGCACATGAGAAGAAGATCGTGAGACTCTAGAATTGTTAAGATTATAATTATAAGGCCGTTTTAAATCGCGTTTCAGTTTCTGGCTGATTGAAATACTGATCACGATTTGCAACTTTTTAATGCTGTCAAGCCTCATTACGGATTTCCCAGTTTTAGAAATCGTTTAGAATAATTCGGGGGCTTCGCTCCCATCATTTACAAGGTTTTCTTTTTTGTAAAGTCATACAGGGTCTGCACGGAACCAGTACAGGCCCAAGCGCAGGAACATTCCTCAGGTGGCTCCCCCAAAGGTTTAACAATTGAAGGGTAACGAACCAAAACTCACATGTCACATTTGCCATTTTACTTCCGCAAATAGACAAAATACTGTACACGGGCGCAGGAATATCTTTGCTGCGCCTGTGAACGTGGAGTATGTTATACAAATATCGCACATTCACAGGCGTAGCAAAGGTATTCCTACACCCGTGTACAGTATTTTGCCTATTTGCACTCTTGAAGTAAAATGGCAAATGTGAGTTATGGTTCTTTACCCTTCGATTGTTCACCGTTGACAAATCGGTGACCATTACCTAGAAACTTATTAAACTTTTTGGGATGTTTTGCCTGTACACCCTAGAAATGAAAAGGTTTTTCAGTCGGATGATTTTGGGTTTCTCCTCCTCGCCAATTTCTTTCGATACCTTAAGCGGTGCAATGTTTCCATATTAGAAGGGGAGGGGGGAGTAAACGGTAAAATTATCTGTCACGGCTGACAAGTAAAAAAGATGTTTGCACTTTGGAACCTTCGTCGACTTAGCGTCCTGATTCTATCAGATAACTGTTCACTTTTGAAATCAACGAGCAACAGGGCAAAGTCCAACGATTTGAGGATTAATTCGGAGGGGACAAGAAGAGTACAATATGAGTTAATTCGTTCCAGAGAGGCGGGGGGGGGGCTGGCTCTTAGTGGCAGTTACCATTTGCCCCTTGTTTCGCAGCGAGTGTTATTCGCGGTATTAAGTGATTCGATAGATAAACAAAATTCTCGGGGGTATAAATGGTGCCTCTCCCTTTTCCGTCGAGGGTCAGGATCACTGTCAGTGCTGACATAACGTGTTCTTACCAACTTGACCCCCAAAATCCACTCGCAGGGATGCACCAATAGGGGTAGGGGACAACTCCCCCCTCCCCCCGGAAGGAATTTTTTACTCAGCATCGGGAAAATCTACCATTTCAAGCAGGCGGAGTTGCGAAAATCCAACAACTTAAAGTTTTTTTTTTACCACGATATTTGGGGATTTTGAGTTGAGAGTCACTTGGAACTTTCACAATGTTTACCCCCACTCCGGAAAACCTCTTCGGTACATCCCTGTCGACTTCAATTCATTTTTGGAATATTACCGTAACTGCGTGTTGACATACGAAAATAATAAGTACACGGGAAAAGTTAAGGCTTACCTATTTCATGACTTCCACACTATTCAGTTATAACCGGAAGAAGTTTTCTCGAGTCTGCTTGTTGAACTGAATGTCTTTCATAGCTTGATCTGGAACCATAGAACCAACAACTTGAGATTAGCCAAAAAAAAAAAGAAAAAGAAGTAGAAAACTTTTGTAATGCACTGGAAGTGGTAAAACTAAACAGTTCTCTATGTGTAAAACAAAAATTAATCAACTCAAATATTAGGAGAACCTTGACTAAAATTTGCAAGAAACGATGATATTGTAAGACCAATTTGCAAGTACATCTCACCCTCTGAATCTGGCAATTCCTTGTTTACCTGTCTGTCTATCATGTCGTCTATTTGTTTAGCCGGTTGGTTAAATATCACAACTGACTTTCTGTAAGCCAGTTAGTCGATCGGCTGACATGTCTGACTTTCTACGTGATCTGTTTGTTAGTTTCGTAGTCTGAGGGGGCAGATTGTTAGAGTTAATTCGACTGCTTGTTTATTAGTCTGTTTGTTCGCCAGCTTCCCTGCCTCTGCTTGCACCTATTTGTCTTCCTTTCATTCTGTCTACTGCACTAAACAAGTGGGACAGACTGGCTAGTGGGATTCTACAGAATGTCTTTTCTTAGTGGGGTGACATTGCAAATGTTCACGAATAAACGGGGGGGAAGGGGTAAATGTCGTGTTGTCTATTGAAAGTGCCACATAACCCCAAATCAATATACTAACTGATGTATGCCAAAAACACCAAGAAATGTTGACCATGAGAACTGTACTTTTCCTTCATTCCAGAAATAATTAATTTTTTTTTTTTTGCTAAATAATAGAATGAGACATTTCCTTGAAAGGCCCAGATCCTTCTACATGAACATACGTCCTAGACATCTTTGAAATGCATAAACATCCAATTTGTACTTCTTTGTTTACAGCAATAAGACAAAATATCGAAATTGATCACTTACTGGCTTGAAGAACAAATTAACCAATTGTGTGTAAAATCACATCCTCCATGTCTTTTTCAGTTTTTCACCAACTGCTACGTCACAATACTGATTACCGTCAACTGGGGTATCTTGGAACAGCTTGGTAACTTAGGACACCCAACAGGCTCGTACGTATCTATGAACTTCGACCGTTCATTGTTCACGCTCATAAGTGACCGGGAAGGTCCAGGGATTAGTTTGAATGGGCAAGTAAAGTGGCTCCTACGCATATCTGCTGGTGTGTTCCAAGATACCCCATTTGACGGTAATATACAATTGTTTACTTTTATCATGATCACGATCAAATCCTGCGTGTAATGATACCAAACACGAGTTTACTTCAATTTTCACTCATTATGAAAAACAATTTCTATAATGTAATTTTGATAAGCTTTTTGAAGCTCTGTACAAACGTCCTGGTAACGCTGCCTTGAAATAGTGGAGTTATACCGAATTGGTTTTACACGACAGCTACAACATCCGAATCATGTGTCAGTGCTGCCACAGGTTCCATTTCCCCCTCGCGCTTGTAGGAGTAATGAAAACAGACGTGTGCCAAGTCACCCCGTGTTACGGAGGAAGCAAATCTGGACTGTACAAATGCAATATGGAAGGTTCTTTCGGTCCACTGGTTCAGTGGCTAATCTTTTGCAAACATTCTACTCAAAAACAAACGAACGCGCACACAAACAACCACTTTTGGCCAGGGATGCGAAAGCCGAACGATACAGCTTCCGTTTCCAGCTTCTAGCCTCCAATTCTCATCCAACTTCTCGCTTCTAGCTTCCAGCCTCAGTATATGAACTTCTAACTTCCAATTTTTTTCGACTTCCGGCTTCTAGCTTCTAGCTTTTTTACTTCTTCTCATCATTTCACTGTCACTAACCTATTGTTTTCCTTTCTTTTTATTCTTTATTTTTAGATTAAAAAATATAAAAAACAATTTTCATAAAATTATAAAAAGCCGAATGTAAGCTGAAAAACTTTTAGCTTCCGTTTCCAGGTTTTAACTCATTCAGCTTCCAACTTCTGGCTCCTCAAAATTACCCTAAAACTGCAGAAACTTCCGGCTTCTGTCTTCCAGCTACCGGCTTCTCCGCATCCCTGCTTCTGGCCACGTGTACGCAGAGCTTGCTCATATTTTTGCGTGTCTTCTGAAAATATTCTGCCCGAACAAAGTTTTTGTTTTGCATTTACATACTTGAAACCAGTCCCGGGCAAGGCTTTTAGGCGACATTTTGAAGGTCTTCGTTGAACGCCATCTCCTGGTAATTGACGACACAGCGAATGTCGAGAGAAGGGGGGTGAAAATAGAAAAAAAATGCAACTTACAGATTGAATTTTGCCACCCTTATGTACGAATCTCAATTGACAAGCAAAACGGATAAGGGCTTTCCACTATTCCGAAACTGATCTCAGTCAAATTACCAACTTTGCACCAAATTTCGAGTATTGTGAATCGGTAACCGATTCTGGTCAAATTGTCATCTTTAGTTGGGATGTTTCCAGGGGGAGCTTTTCCTTTGCCCCCATAACTACGTTCCCACTGCCTGTTTGAACCAATATACGGCTTCCGGTATCTGCGTCCTCAGCTCGGTACGAAGAACTTCTGACCCGGCGAAGTGGCCCGATCCAATAATTTCCAACCGGTGGCATCGCTCCCAGAGCGCAGGTTAGTGCCGAGGTCGAGTTTACGAGCTCGTGAGTGCGCGGTGCCCTTCCGCCGCACCCGGCAATCCTTTTCTCGTGGTAATTTATCCCCTTCCGCTATCGATGTACACCGCGATAACAGACGATACATTTCGGATCGGGTTTTACGATTTACAAAATACACGGGCACATCAGCTCACTGGCGGCTATCCGGCTTGAAACGAAATGAGATTCGAATCGCAAGTCGGAAGCCAGAAACTGTATAATTTCACAACCGACAAATTAACGGCGCGAATTTTCGTTGATACCGAATCGGCCACATAGACGAGATCATTTCACTCAGCGCAGCTGAGCTTTTCTCACGAAGGGATACGGCCCTCCCTCTCTTTTGGGTTTAGGCGCACACTTCGGAATTCGTCGATCACGAAATGTCATTTTCGCGCCGGGATATTCCGGCCCGTAAGAGAGCGACTCATCCGTTGTGCCGGCTATTTACCCTGGAAGGGAGGGAGCTCACGTAGGTAAACTTTTATCATTATCAGCGCATCTGATCTTTTTATTACAACTGTGAGAAAAAAGCGTAAAACACTATATATAAGCATACCGTATAGGAAAAAAAAAAAAAAAGAAGAAGAAAAGATTGATCAACTTGTAATTGTAACTGGTTGCACCGAAGGATAGAGATCTAGAAAAAGAGAGGTTAAAAAAAAGTGAAAAGAGGTAAGCCGATTTATCTGGTTTCAGTGGCTGCGCGTATAGTTCTGTCACGTAGAGAACTGGTTCGATATCATCGTAAAGTTTATCATATTTTCAGAAAAAGAAAGAAGCGTATACACGAGTATACATTTTATGAAGTACGGAAATATATAAATCTAAAACCTAATTCCTCCGAAAATGCCTCCGTTAATGTATCTGTTTGTGTTTGTATTGTATTCGCAGGGGTATAGCCAAAGCCGGAGAGCCTAATAATTTGATACCACTTTCGCCGGGTATGGTGTACATGGACTCGTCCGTGTTAACGAATTTACGTAAAAAACAAAAACGTTTAGTCCGAGAGAATCCGGGTGTTTTGATGGCCGTGTCGAAAGGTGCGAATATGGCGATACAAGAGTGTCAACACCAGTTCAAGAACCGAAGGTGGAACTGCTCCACGCGGAACTTCTTCAGAGGGAAGAACCTTTTCGGGAAGATCGTCGACAAAGGTAAGCTGATTGTCACTTTGAAAATGAACAGAAAGCTTAGCGTACCTCTAGTGGGCATGGATACGCGGGGGAGGCAGTGGAACCGCTGACACGACACGTGTTTCGTTGGAAGACTTCACAAGTCCTAATGCAGCCTTGAGGAGCATCAACATGTCTTAGGAATGGGAGATGAAATATTTTTAAGAGAGACACCTGAGCCCCAAAATTCTTACTTTTTCAGGAATTGGGTACTTTAGAAGAGCTTTCTAGAAAGGGGATTAAGCCCTTCGAGACTTCCTAGCCCCGGCATCATGTCCTAACAAAGTTTTACAGAATTTTAATGAATTTTAACATGGTCAGAAAGAATGCTGAAGCAGCCGTAAGGAGTCTACTCTTCGCATAGTCATCATAGAGGGGTCCTACAACAACATTGAGAAATCTTGAAGAGTCTGAAGAAAGCTCAAGGAATCTTCACAAGTCCTAAAACATTCTGAATGAGTCTTTTAGTTTACGGGAATTCTTGAAACAATTCAAAATAATCGCAACACTGTTTCAAGTAGTCTTAACACGTCTTAGTACCGTCTTATGGAGTCTTAACGAAGTTTCACACCGCTGGAATGAGACATAACGAAGTTTAACGTAATCTCAAAGAGCCTTTATGAGTCTTAACCCAATTTCAAGATGATTCGAGAAGTCTCGACACAGTTTTAAGCCAGTGGCGTAGCTAGGATTTTTCCGAAGGGGAGGGGGTCAGCAAAATTTTTTGGGGGTACACCCAATATGAACCGTATGTTTTTACATTGACGTATCAGTATGTTGTGCTTTTCAACTTCAATTAAGCATCTGGATTTAAACTTCACTTCGCGCATTTACTGTGATACTGCCACCATCTAAAAAATTTTTATCTGAAAGGGGGATTCATCCCCAAAATTCCCCCTTGGCTACGCCACTGTCTTGAGCCCCTCTCCTCCCCATACCTTTTCCACGGTTGGAAAATTTGGTAGAATTGACTCCAATCGACAAATTTTCGAAAGTGCTGACCTTTGCTTTTTGTTTCATGCTCGTCAATAGGGAAAATCGGATACCTCCCCCCCCCAGCCCTCAATCTTCAGACATTTTGGCGAATTTCTAAAAATTCAGGAAAACTTTTAATACGAATATCAGGGACTTTAAAATCATCTTCAGACGTCTAATCACAATTTAAACATGTCTCAACAGGGCCTTAAGGATTTTTGAGGAGTCTCAAGGAGTCTTAATGAATCTTAGCGCGCTTCGACATAATTGTAAGGAATTTTACCACAGATTAACCCAGTCACAAAGGATCTTGACCCGATTTTGAAAGGTCTTACAACCATCTTCGAGAGTGTTCGTAGTCTCAACAAGCCTTGAAGTCTCAACGTCCAGAGGTCTAAAACTGAATCTGATTAATACCCATACGGCGGGGTGACCCTTATTTAACCAATTTTTACTTTTCTGATCTTACCCCTAGGTTAGTGACGTGCGGTGAATTTTTCTTTATGAGGTAAGTGATAAGCGTAGAGGAAAATTGAGGTTTTTAGAGACTTTTTGGGACTGTCTCGAATAGAAACCCAATTTTTGAGACTATTTTGTCAATTGCCAACTTTTTGAGGAACAAGGAATGTTTGAAAATCCATTTTATTAAAAATAATTTGAAAAGTCGTAGCAATCTTATTATTTGTTGCAATAGAGTATTTTGATTCAAAATTTTTACGTTGCACACAGTTTGGGAGAAACAGAAATACAAAAATGAAGTTCAGTTTTCCAAGACCTTTAGTTTAATACCCATAAAGACATAGTTTTATAGAAACTTTTTGGGACTAATTACTTTCTTTAAGACTATTTCATTTTTATAGCGACTTTTTATGGACTATTTAGGGTTTTTCAGAAACTTATAATACGGCATTTTTTGAGTTTTTAGCGCCTAAAAATCCGGGCCCTGGTTATAATACTTAATTTATTATAGTTTCAACCTCACCTAAGTAGCGCTATCATAGGCAAACGTTTTGTGGGTATTGTTATCAGTTCAGGGTGATCTGATCACCCCAAAGTGATAAGAGTACAGTGAACATACTGACAGTGCTGTCAACACACGCAACTTAGGTTTAAGTCCCAATATCTAGTAAAGAATATTTAACAAATTTACTGAGTAATAGCATCACAATTCAGGGAGGGTGATAATTTTGTCCAGGACGATAGACATCTAGTCCAAAAGAAAACAGCTTCAAGAATTTCCCTTTCCACGAAATTTTTGAAAATTGTGCTACCACATGGGTCAGTGACTACGATCTGGTACCCACATCATGTTCAGGGATCAAAACTTTACCAGTATTGCCATTTGTTGGGCTGAAAATTGAGGAAGGCACATATTTTACACCAGTCAAGACTGACCACGACAACGGACTGAAAACCCTGGTAACAGAACTTTAAGCCATCCCTTCTGGAAATGTGAAGTCACTGCAGCAAATTGAACTTCTTGACTTATAGAAAAAACAACTTGAAACAAAAATGTTAAAGAAATGTAACCAAGGTGACTATAGACTCTTCAAGATTTTTTTCCTGACTTTTTCTAGGCCTCCTTTTGTGTATTTGAATTATCCATACACGAAAGCCTTCGTATCATCTTTAAATTTCAAATATAAAGCCATAAGTATAAATTTATGACTTGATAATGAATGTAATTGAGGTAATCATCAATTCCTTGGACTATGCGCAGAGGTTGACATATTTGATACTAACAGGTCAAAGTTTAAGCGTCGTTTGGAGGGACCTTGGGGGTGGTGGAGGGCTGATACACCTGTACCATTTTTTTTGTTTTATTTTGTTTTATTTGCTTCCCCAAGAAGTCTGTATTTTCTTTTTTGTTTTCTTTTTCCTCGTAGTTTGTAATAATAATTAAGAACAGTCTCCTTTATAATTGGCCAATGACTGTTGAGGGGACCTTAAATAAATAAATACCTAAATAAAATAATTCTCACATTACATTGCTTTCCTACAGAATCTTCCATTGGAAGGTAATTTACTAATTTTCTTCAAACCTTTCAGCGAATTCCTCTAAATGTCGTGACGTTTTCCTGATTTCTTGATCTACCTTCAAAAATACAGATTTTCACCAACTTTTCCCAACTTCCTGGCCGTGTAGGCACCCTACAGGTATTGAGACAAGATGGTAACATCCACGACGATAGACACCTACCTTTGCTTTTTTGATTCAAAAGACGGTAATTGTCCCATCTGATGAATTGAACTGGTGAATCTGTTACGGATGTTATTATGTGACCCACCCCCTCCAAATAAAATCGGAATTTCGGGTTAAAAATTTGCTGGTAACAAAATATTCTCAGTTTCTGGAGAATGACTCCTTTACCGCGCAAAAAATTTTACAAGTGAGCTTCTGAGTTATCAGTTGTTGGATTTAAAGAAACCACCACATGCAGCATAAGCTTTTGTACGGCGCCTGAGCTGAGTGGGTCTATTCTTAATAAATCTCCCCCCCCCCCCGGGAAGATTCCTCTTTTCTTTCCTTTTCTCTGCAGTGTTGTCCCCATTTCCTTTTGTCTTCCCTGGCTCCCTTTTTCAGCAGAATGTTCCGAGGCTACGGCTCCTCAAGTCTGGCTCTACCAACAAACTTCCACTCCGATCTACATTTCTTACACTTTATTCGAATTAATTATACCTCTCGTTTCTCGGTGTTTTTAATGGAAATAATTTCACACACATTCGTGAATATATTACCGTACATGATGACTTATGCGCGTATAGTTCGTGTATCGTGATCGGACCTACGGTGAAGACCCCTCGTGAAGTGAACGCCGGGGGGTCCGTAAATGATGATGTTATTCCACGAAATAATAGTCGAGATACAACAGTGTGGGGCGATGGACACTTCCCTATAATTTTTCCATTCAAAAGACGGTAATTATCCTGTCCGATGAACTGACTTGGTGGAATTGGTTGGGGATATTATTATGTAACCCAAAATAACCTACTCCCTCCCTCCTGAAAAGAAAAATCAAAACTTAAAGAGTTCAAAATTTGCTGGTAACAAAATAGATTCTGGAGAATGATTCTTGTACATATAATATCGCTTAAGGGGCGACAGAAGCGTCCATTTTCACTCGCATGAGTAAAAGAACTCACAGGGACAATATTTTGGCGCAGGGCGATCAAATAGCAACCCTTTTCGGTTTTCAGTTTCGGTAGACATCCTGAAAAGCCAATAAAGTGTTTTGTATAATTCGTGAGCGTCTCTTCGGTCACTGATGCGATACTCGAAAGTGTAGTTTCCGAGGCCAGGGGTATGATGTCTGGAGAGCCACTTTGGCATGCGTGCATCGCCATACGCTCCACCATATCATTCGTGGCGTTTCGTTGAAGATTAGTAAGGAGATAATTCTTCGGCATCGATGACAGCAACCTTCACAGATCTTCCTGACCAGAGCGAGGGGGAAGCATTACTGAGTCGAAACTGGTCGGTAATGCGAATTTTCTATTTCCGTCTGCCCACTCGGCAGTCTCTAATCAATTTCAGAGAAATGCAAATCCCCTTCCCTGCCTGCCTCTTCGGCAGTCATGACTTGATCTGTCAGCAATTACGACAGATTATCTCGAGAGGTCCGGACTCAATTCCACGCTGCAGTTACGACAGGCATTCACTCCAGCCACATTAAGCTCTCGTCTCGTGTGCTCCCTCTCGCAAACGAAGAACACACTCTCTCGTGCACGTCGAGTCCCCTTTCCAAAAGAACATGTAGTTCCGCGTTTCAAATTCACTCTCTGTGACAACGGCCAGTGCTGAGAAAAATAACGTTCCCAGTTCCTCTTTCAAATACAAAACTGAAAATCGACACTACGCTGGCTGTCTTCGTCGACTCGCCGCAGTCATTTCCCCCCCAAAAATTCTCCAGTAACCGCGGTTCGTGTATTCGAACTGGTAGGTTACCACACGCAGTACCACTTTTCAACATTTGACATATTATCTCATTTTGTACTTCGTATATAAGGCTTACCTACACCGTAGTATCGGTATAATCCAATCAATATGTAAATATACAATCTCGTCTAGTATTTCCCCCAAATTAAGTGATAATTAAACTGCGAACGGCGTGAGTCCAGCCTCGCCGCAGCATCCGGACAACATAACGACAGAGCCAAAAAAGAGCGAAGGCAGAAGGAAAAAAAAAAAGAACATGAAAAAAAAAAAAGGTAGATAGTCGATAGCACTCGAGACGGAGCGGACTTTCTGTATGGACGGTACTTTAACTCCCGCTGCGATTATCCATCATGTACGATGACATGTTCAATAATAAATGTCCAATTGATAAACATTATGTCAAACATGTCACCGCCACACACTGGTTTACATCTGGCCTCCGCCGGGTCCTATTTAAGAATCCCCTAGCACTCGCAATCGAAATTTGCATGAAAATGCTCGCGAAAGGAGCAGCTCGGTTGTCGTCGAGGGGCTACTTTGATAACAACCACCCTTGTCCGGGTAATTTGGGTACTTACGGCGGGTTCCCTCTAGCTCGACGCTTTTGTCCAAGCAGAGCGCAGTTTTGTTCGAAGACCGTTCGTTTCTCCTTTTGTAAGCGGTTCGGCTAATAAAAACTGGTCAACGATTGTTTCGCAGGCGCACGCCGCCTCGGTCAACTACAAATTGGCGGGGATTTGGCAGCGACGGGGGAAGGGGGGGCACTGCTAGGATGGAGCTCGCTGTGGTCGTCGGCGAATACGATGATTTCTTTATAATAATAATAAGAGCCTGTCGTTGAAACTAAAAGCCACCGTGTGTATTGGGACAGGACTCCGGCAACCGATAAGGAAGTAGTGCACACCAGGCCAGACATATCTGGGATAAGAGGAAAAGAACTGCTGATTGACATTGCAATACCAGGAGCCAACAACAACAAACGTTTGCGGAACAGCGAAGTGAATATACAGAACTGGCAAAGCTGATGCAGATGCAGTGGAAATCTGAAAAGGTGGAAACAATACCCATAGTAGGGTGTATACCAGAATTCGGTTTTGGAATTCCGAGACTTTTCCAGGACTTTGTAAGACACTTTCGGGAAGAATTTGAGCGCAGAAGAATACCATGTTTTGCTCAATATACATGACAGTGTCACCGGTATTCTTCTACTGTACATTCTTATCACTCTTCACCTTCCAAATACACGCACGCACTTTGAATTTCAATAATTTAATGCAATAATTCGGTAAAGAACCCTAATTTCATTTGAACATACAGGTGATCCCCCACCTCTCCCCTCCACTCGGCGGACCAGGTCCCGTGCGATTTCTACCCATATCCCGCCGCGAAAAAGGACCTGAAAGGACGTCGATTCGAGTGTCAGGCTTCAAGGTTCAGGAGCTGCGGAAGCGATTTTCAAGAGGATGTCGAAAGGGGGCGGGATTCCAGCATGTGTTCCGGAAGTAGCAGGAAAGGTGGGCCAAGTGTATTCGACTCAGAGGGGAGTATACTGAACGGGAAACCGGACCGGATTTATAAATTTTTATAAATGTGACCTGCCAGGAAGAAAGGAACCTGAGCTCAAAAAATCATTTTTGTGATAACAACTGTTCTTTACTAATTTTTGGCCGCTCTTTCGCGTGGCAAAGTCGAAAAAGTTCTAAAAAATGTTCCCAAATTGCTGTTAGTCTTTCAAAGTTGAGAGTCTCCATAACGTGAAACGTTACCAATTTTGTTTATTCGTTCTCCTGTAAAATTTTAAATTTTTGCGCTCAGGTCCCTTTCTTCCTGACAGGTCACAAATAAAATTTTATGAAGGTCGTCCGGGTCTTGATTGAACACCTCTCGTGTTTTCTCAGTCGCTAATTGATTGATTCATTATCAAAATTTCAACTGCAGCGTCACCTCACTCTTACGCACGTGGGGGCACACATTGTCGTTATCATAGATGAGCACGTTTGCACAAAATTCGTTCGCATTGTCAAAGATTTGCGAAAAATCCGTTCGAGTTCACTGAAGTTAACTTTTGAAAAATTATTGTTTCAAATTCTTAGAAATTCACGTTTGTTGGCGACATCGACATCTCTAGTCGTGATCGGTCTAGACTATGCACAAATTAGGCTCCATGTATAGGGGAAGCAATCCAAGCTTTGGGGAGAAATTGTGTCCAACATTTAAAAAATGATTCCGGGACCTTAGGCAATGGTTAAGTGAATTCCGGGACTTTTCCAGAACTTCCGGGATTGGCAGACACACTGCATAGCGCTCTCAAGCACAGGACTGGTCCACCAGAACTACGACGAATGCTGACCATCAATATCAACGCATGCAAAAGGGGTTATACTAAGCCCTTGCCATTTTATTAGAGAATTCCCGGGCCAATGATGAGGACCTTCGTGGTTACTTGGCAAACTCTACTCGAACAGTCAAGAAAGTAAACAACTAATGATCTCCATAACTTGTGAGAGCGCCCAAATGGAAACCAAAGCGAAAAGGGGGCAACTGGGAGACCAAGGAGAAGGTGAATTCACGAGATAAGGAAGATCAACGGGAAATGGGGATTGGTGGCGTCGGACTGAAGCGTCAGAGAAGTGGAAGAGGAGGCTTTCATTCAGCAGTGGATGAAAATAAGAGCTGAAAGAAAAAGAAGTATTTTACTCGGCAAGAGTCTTCTCGAAGAAACGCCTTTTGATTTTTTCAAGGATTCTTCCAGACTTTTACTAGATTCTTTAAGACCCTTTAAGGCTCGTTAAGATGAGCAATAAAATGGGTATATCGTAATATTTTCCTTGTCTCGAAGAAGAGGGAGGAGTGGGAGATACATCCTCGTAGTTTTTTAAAATTCTTTCAGACGTATTTTATTTTACAAGATTCTTCCAGAATTCTTCAAAGCCATTTCTAGAACTTTTTCTTCTTGTATGAGATTATTATTTCAGACTCTTCTAGATTTTTATGAGACTGTGACTGTTTTACTCTTCAAGACCCTTCCAGAATTGGGCAAGACTATTTCTAAAACTTTTTCGAATTCGAGATTGTTATTCTACGCTCTACATAGACTTCTTCAGACTCTTCCAGACTTTTACAAAATCCCTTAAAACTCTCTGAGGTGAATTGTAAAGTCTTTATAATCTTCCCCTGGTTTGGGAAAGGATACATCATAATATAATTTTAAAAATTCTGTCAGGCGAACTTTATTTTTCGTTTTACCAACAGAAATTCATTAAAGGGGTGCATTGTGATGAGTGCCGCAAGCGACTCAAATTTTTGATAATCGCAATAAATTAAATATATGGGTAAGTACATCAGATCACAGCTTATCGTTTCATCATCTTTTAAAATGCCTGTGGTCAAAATCGAAAGACCCAGGGAACCTTTATCAATTTTGTGAAGATTTTTTCCCATCTCCATCATCGCGGCAACAGGAATTTTCTGAAAGCCACCATGAAGGAATCCGATACCACTATGAAAGAATTTACTAAAGTCTGGTTCCATGAGAGAACGGAAGTTCGTGAATACGAGTCAGTGCTGCCAAATTTATTTTGCCAAAATTTGGAGAACAGTCCGGAAAGAAAAATCCGGAAAAATCCAGACACAAATGTGATGTCCAAAAGGAAGGGACCTCAGGGTGAAAAAGCAAAAAATCTGTTTTTCAGATTCTCTGACGTAGAATTGAGTGTAGAATGATAATCCATGTTCAGTTTTACCAATTATTGTACAAAAAATTAATTGCTCCGAGTTTTACAGAAGTTGAAAAAAATAAATTAAAACTTATTAAAAAACTAATGATGAGAAAAAAAGCATTTAAAGTTCAATTTATGAAAAATTAATGATAAAACTATCAGAAATGAAAGGAGATTAATGTTTTTTTATTGGAAATTTCATGCAGAATTCAATTTTCCTATCAGTTTTACCGAATAATGCACCCAAAATTAAATTAACAGAAAAAGGAATTGCCCTATTAAAAATCACTCAAACCGCTCGCACAACAAATTACTATAGGTACGTAGATCAAATTGAAGTTAAAAATCTCTACATTCAAGAAACTGAAAATTCTTTCGCTATTTTCTTTTCATTTTGGAACCATGCATAAGTCGATGGCCCAGCAGCATTTTCCTCCAATACATTGAATTTGAATGGGAGCTGAGAAATTAGGAATGAATTCGTATCAGTAATTCGATCAAATGAACGTTATGGATTCGTGAAATTTATTCGAAGCTTTTTAGTGGATTCAGGGGGCGAGGATAAGAGGGAGCTAAGGAGGCTAAGCCCCCGGGTTTCAAAATTAGACCCCCTAAATTTTATTTTTTAAATCAACCTTAATACAGTATGACCTTTTTTTCTTTTGCTTACAAAGGAAGTACCTATTACAGAAAAAAAATCTAGTTTTCATTATTTATTTTTTTATTGGGAGGGGGGAGCTATGATTTTAGAATTTTTATAAAGTCATTTCAGGCGTTGAGGCTTCAGCTCCCCCAAAGTTTTCGCTCCATTCCCGCCCCTGGTGGATTCATCGGATTTGTACTTTTTTTTGTCTCTTTGTGAATCTCACACTGAAAGCCCATAATTTTAGGGGGGAAAACGAAAAAGAGAACAACCAAAAAGGCGCTAGAAAAAGAGGATTATTTTCAATTTTTAATTGAATCTTAAATTAATCACAATGGCGGATCCGAAAGAAATGGAAGATGACCCGGGAAAAGTTGACTTGGATGCCGGAACCGAATTATAGCAAACGTGAATCATTCTCGAATCAAAAAAAAATCGTTATTCGTGGATTTGTTTTCAAGCTTGGTTTTTTTTAAAAAGGATGCTTTGTATCTGAATAAAGACTTTCTAATCCAGTTTAGTTCAGTCAAAATACAGTCAGTCACAGAAACACATTTCAAATTAATCTGAAGTTGAATGAACCCACAAAACGAGAAAAAACTTACAAAAATCTGGATTTTTTCCAAAATTTCCGGACATCATTCAGAAACTGGGACACTTTTTGTCTAAGGATGAAAAGTCCGGAGATCTACTGGAGAATCCGGACCCCTAGCAGCACTGGTACGCATGCGTAAATGTGCAGGTGGAAGAATAGGTGCGGACAATACACGGGCGCGCGTGCGCGTAGGAACTTCTTTCTACGGCCAACAATTCCTTCAGCGTGGTCTCAATCATTCTGAGCCCCCTCTATCTCTTCCCCTAGGAAGTATGCTGTTGGTTCAACCTCATAAATATATTCTATTATATGCATATACATCAATGATTTCCGCGGGGGGGGGGGGGAGTAATGTTGACAAAAAAGAAGAAAAAACATGAATTATCAAGGTTGAAGGTTTCTGTAGAATGATCCCGAGGGTTGACCAATGACTCAAGAAATTCTTATTCGGTGGTCCTTTATTGTTGACCACGGCCCAAGGAATTCCTAGCTCGTGGACATATTTTGAAAACACGCTGCTTCTCCTCTAGTGGGGATGACTTCAGTCAAAGGTTACAACTCATATCTAGGATTATTATCATACCTTTATTGAGAGCATTACAGTTTTATAATAGTACCTATTTAGCTTCCTCGGTCGCCGCTCACTGTTCTAAGTATGCTCTCGGTCCATAGTAGGCAAAGGTACACCTAACCCTCTTCCATTCTTTGCGATCTCGTGCCACTCGATGGAAAAGCTTATTTTTTTAGAAATTGATCGATTTCGTCCCTCCACCTAGTTTTTGGTTGGCCCTTTTTCCTTTTGAATTGGTTTAAATACCAAAAGGTAGCTTGATAGGTTATTCTGTCTTGATGTAGTCTTGATATATATCCCGCCCACCCCCATTTTAAATTTCGGATTGATTGAACACAGTTTTCGATGTTGGGTAATTTTTTCCAAATGTTTTTTATACTGACTTGGACTTTGATTTTTAAGCCTAGGATCGACCTCATCATGGAGTTTTGTGTTGTCTCAATTTTCTTCATTCGTTTGAAAGTAGGGGACCAAGTGGGGGAACCATAAGTCAAAACTGGTGTTATGCACACTTCGAAGATTTCGCCTTTTTGCCTGTTTTTGAATTTTCCTTCAAAGATGTGCTTTAGTATCCAAAACTTCTTCCACGCCAGTGTGATCCTAGTTTTGTCTCCTTTTCGGTTCTATTTTCTAGTGAGATTAGGGCCCAAGTATACTGTTTCTGGGACTACTTCGAGATTTTTGTTTCCTATCTTGATTTTTGTTATAGGTTCGTTGAGGTTGTTATGATTTTTGATTTACAGTGTTTATTGTCAATCCAGCTGTTCTTCCAATTTTGTTGAGTTCGTGTATCATTTCCTCTAGCTCCCCCATTGAGGTTTGATATTAAAGCAATATCGTCTGCAAATCACAAGTTGGAGACTCTAGTGCCGTTTAAATTTAGACCTTTGTTTTCCCAATCAAGTTTCCTAAATATTCCTTCCAATGCCAGATTAAAAAGGATGGGTGACAGTGGGTCGCTCTGTCGGACTCCTTTCCCGATTTCAAAGTAATTTCTATTTGGTCTCGAATACATTTCTTTTATTAGCACCGTGAGTTGAAGGGGCACTCTCTGATTCTTTAGTGATTCCAAAATGAAGCAGTGATGTGAGGAATCGAATGCTTTATTATAGTCAATAAATGCAATACCTGTGTTGAGACCGTATTCCAAGGATTTTTCTATGATTTGGTTTATCGTATGAAGCTGGTCCAATGTAGAGACATTTTTTCTAAAGCGAGGTTGTTAGGGTTCTAAATAATGCTTGATTCTCGTTTCGATTAGTTTCGAGAAAATTTTTGAGACTGTGGGAGATAAGCCGATTGGTCTGTAGTTCCCAATAAGGTGTCTGTTTTCTTTTTTATGTAGAATTATACTTGAAAGTTTCCAATTTTTGGGTATTTTGCCTGAAATCAAAATTTTGTTGAAAAGAGAAGTAAGTGTTTCTGTCATCTCCCCTCCTCCGTAGGTTATGTGTTCGTTTTTTATTCCGTCGTTTCCCGGTGCCTTATTTTCTTAATCACATATTCTACTTCAGAGTGTATAAATGGCGTTTCTGGTTCGCTTATCTCATTGGGTGAGCTGGTGTGAAGTGATCTGGTGGTCATTGTTTGGGATGAGTGAAGATCTTCATAAAATTCTGTGGCCATTTTGTTTATTTCGTCCCGATCATAGATCCTGTTTCCTTCATTGTTTAGTAAATATGTGGTTTAGGATTATGTAACCAATGATCCCTCTAGAAAAATTTGAATAAAATGGCCATTTTTGACATTTCAAGCCATCAAATATGGACTTGAGAATTACCTATTCAGGGAGTACGTAGAGGAGACCGGGGGAACTGTAAAGCCGGGTTTAAGAGAGTAAATCGCCGAGTTCGTTTTTTTTTTCTCGTATACTACATAACCACCACCAGCCATAGACAACGTGGTCACGCTTTTCGGCGCAGCCTGTGGTCAATCTTTCGGCTCCTTCTGTGCCTAACAAATGGTTCGACATGCTGAGAAGTACGGCGCGCACGTTCTCGTAACATGAATGATGATGTGCGTTGTTTGTAAATTGAAATTGTCTCCGCTCGTATTACGCTTCCCATTAAAAACGTATATATAACTAACCTACCTCATTATATTTTTTATTATTGTCATTACTATCGCCATCGCCGCGATTGCATTCCCGTTGCCGGGCAGGCGCCGAAACTGCACCATGAAAGTTCTTCTACTTAGACATTCGAACCGAGCCGGCGAGGGTGCTGGCGCGGAATTTCTACGTGGCCATTTTGAAGCCGCGAAATTTCTCATTTCATCGTACATCGATACAGTCTGGCCGGTCTCCAAATATTTAGATCATTATCTGTTATAAATCTGTCATAAATAAATTCGAAATATTTTTTCGCATTAGTGTTACGGAATTCGGGCTGCTCGTAATTTTTTGCTCGGCTCGCAATCGAAAGAGGTGCAGACTCGATAAACTTTCCCCCCCCCCCTTCTGCACATGACAGTCGGCGAGGAAGTTTTCCAGTAGTATACGCTCCATAATGCCGCACACAGAACCAGTTGTAATAAATTTTGCTTCGGATACCACAGAGTGCGAGAGGGAGAGAGACAGAGACAAAGAGATAAGGAGACTTCAAGTCGGTAATTATACCAGATAGCGATGTAGTGAACTTTTCAAGGCGCGACATTTTGATTACGAAATTGCGGGCGAACGTGTACAGAAAAATGAGTACAAAAACCGACGCGCGGAGCGATCCCGGGTTATGTAAATTGGACGTCGATAAAATCGCGTGGCTCAGATCGAAAAGCGCGACAAATTAATTTTACAACGTGCTGACGAGTTTCGAAGGTGTATAATTTTGTTGAACACAATTCAGAGAACGGAAAAAAGAAAAAAAAAATTGTGCAAGGTGATTCATTTTCGGGTACCTGCGATGGTCGCGATTACTGAGGTGCCGTGAAACGGTTCGCGAATTACAGCGCAAATCGATCGATCGATTACAAAATGAGGTGAAAGATGAGTACCTACTCGCATTCGACAGGCGAGTCGGAGGCTTCGTGTCAGGGATGAGGTCGGATGCCGACCGATTATTGGAGATACGCCGAAGCGTGCTCGGCCATGTGACAAAGATGTTTCCGAATGCGCAGACCTTCGCCGGCTTCTATAAATGTGCACGACGATCTTTATCTCTGAAATCCTATTTACCTCATTCTCAGCTCGTTTTCCACGTACATGGTACTACACTTGTTTGCCGCTTCTACGTGTGTCTTGTTGATATATATTCTGGCCAAAATCACTCCCTGACTCGCATATACACTGAGAGGTACTCTCGAGTATGGGTCGAATATTTGAACAGAGAACTTTCGTTCTTGATTCAGAGTCGAATCAGCGGTATCTTTCACTATTGACCCAGACAAGCCTGAACAGGCATACACCGCTGCGAATAAACGAAGATGAGGTTACGAATCTTACATATATTCATCTGGGGTGGGGGGGGGGGGTTAGTCTGGTATCGGGATCTTAATTGGTCTCCCTGTATAGTTCGTACAAAATGACGATTGAATTTTCAAAATTTTGTCATATATGACAAAACTTTAAATCATTTTTGTCAGGACCGTTTCATCACTGACCTAACAAAAAAAAAAAAAAGGAAAAAAAAAAAGAAAAAAAAAAGAAATTGAATCCTACAACAAAATGAAATGACAAAAAACAGTATGTTATATGTAACATTTTGTAAACGATTAAATGATGAACTATTGTAACGAGATTCGCGCCGAAAAACGCACGAAAACACGTACTAAGAACTTTTAATATCGCACTCATACAAACGCACAAAAACAGTAGCTAGAACGTTTGAAAAGGCACTATTTATCGCGTACAAAAACTAGACTGTACGGCGATGGCCAGCGGCCTTTATATACCCCGGCGTTATCGGCGAAACTCCTTATCGCTTTCGTTATCGAACTTCTATTCTGCTGCTCAAAACGTCTCAATCTTTCTTCGCTTATCACGAATGTTCGGGATTATTCGCCACACTATGTTAAACACAGATTATGCTCAGCGACATTGCCACTGTCAGTAGACTGTGTTAAGCACCATGACAAAACGGAAGACAAAATGACGAAATAATTTTCTCAAAGCATATAACAAAACCACGAATAAACAAAATGACAACACATGGAAGATAACAAAACTTACGACATAACGAAAAAATATGAAATGATCCTCTGAAAAGATGACAAAAAATCGTTTTGTCTAACAACAGCGATATAGGAAGAGGATACAACCCATCTTCTGCACTAAGAATAACTACATATACATTAGACGAACAGACCAAACTACAACAGCCAATAGGAAGACGGAACTCGACATTTACCATATACGGTACTACCTTACTATATCGGGGTCTGGTTGGCCGAGTGGATAGCGCGTTGGTCTCGGACTCCGGAGGTCCCGGGTTCGAGCCCACGTAGCAACTCGTCAGATTTCGACCTAGGCCGGTTTTTCGGCCAGAAAGAAAGAGGGCTAAGACAGCCTTAACCGCCTCCCCGACGTCTCTGAAGGATTGCTCGAAAGGGCGTATTCCAGGGCTCGGGTTGAAACCAGAATAACAATGATGCATTTGAACGAGGCAACATTTGCCGGTAAACTCACGCTGAGTTCACCGAGCTAAAGAGAACTTACAGCACTATCTGTCGGCAAAGTCGACTACCTAACCATATCGTGTGTAACTTAGCCATAAGAACTTCAGTTGAAAGCGAACTATCTACTCTCTAGTGACGGAATAAAATTCGATAGAAACTTACAACGGAAAGTGAAAGAGCTCTAAAAGCTCTTTTCATTAATATCTGTCAATTTACATTTGAAAAGGAGGGAACTAGTCTCTAGCCTTCAAAAGCTCTGAAGAATCTTTAGGAATCTGAAAAAGTTATGATCGAGACTTGAAGAGTCCGGAAAATCTCTAGCAAGTTTAGAAAGATCATACAGTGTCTTGGACAAATTTTGAATGATCTGAGCGAACCATTAACAAGCTTGAGTTTCAAAGAGCATCTGCTTGTTTTATAAACAAGTATAGTAGAACTTGTATTAGTCTTCACCCAATCTTCAAGACTCATAGAAAGACTTTAACGAATCTTGGACAGTCAGAAGTGTCGAAGAAAGGCCTTGAAAAGTCTTAAAATAGTCCGGCAGAGGAAAAAGGGCCATCGATGCCTAGTATTCGAGGAGGAGGTCTGGTCTTGACCAAAGGCGGAAAGGATGTTCGAAGAGGTGCTAAAATAAAGAAAACCACTACTCGACGAAGTCGCTAAGGGGGGTCCAGAAAGAAGTCAAGAAATATTTCGATTTCTATGTATTTTTTTTTAGCCGATACAAAAAATGTTGACACTTGGGAATTTTGAGTTGTCAGTTGGAAATTCAACAGTTTTCCCCCTCCCCCTCAGAAAAAACTCTTCGCTACGTCGTCACTGGCATTTGTCATCAGAATCTAGAAAGAACGACCAAAATTTCAGGTAAAAAACTTCAGAGACTTACAGAATTTTAGTAACTTTTACCATACAATTTTTCTCAGAGTAATATAGCCAACTCGTGTATATCAAATTGCCAATACGACCTGCCTTGCTCTAAAATTACGTAATCCGATATCAATTACCGTACCAATTTTCGGTACACGTTATTTCTGAACGCTTAATTTATCCGATGCCCTTGTTCTTTCCCCCCCCCCCGCAAAATCGCCAATTCAACATTACCAACTTCAGTATTAAAATTAATACTACGTCAAATGTTTACGATAAATATTCCTGTTAGAAAATTTTCGATATCTCGTTAAATTTTCCACACTGCATCTGTAAAACAGCCAACTCACGTAGATCAAATTGAAAACTGCTGTTAATAAGCTGAGGTTTGAAACAAAAAATAAATCTCTTCGCTTGTAATGTTTAAAAATTCCAATTTGTACATACTTTCCGTCAAATCTGCAACTCAGATTGTTAAATTGCCAAGTACGGCTCCTGTTTTTCTAGGGGCAGCTTGTCTCCTCTCTTTTTCGTCTTCTACAGCCCTGTTCAGTGTGACTGTAAGCAGGCCTAAAATTTCACTGTGGAGCCTGCATCAGAACAAGGTAATCCCATTTCCCCCTTTTGCATGATTGCTATCACTAATTAAAGAGGTGGTATGCAATCATGTCGGAAATATGATTGAGCGAGAAAGCGTTGACCACTAGCTCCCTCCCTGATAGCGCTCCTGACAGTATCAATCGAGGTGGAAAGATAACGCGTCCTGTAACCTCCGCCAGTTCGAACGAACAGGGCACTACAATCGCAGAGCGTGTCACCACCGGACCTAAAAAGACTGATACTGGTGTGTGCACGTCGTGACCAGCTTACTCAACGTTGTGCAAACACGTGGCTAGTAAACGAACTGCGGCTGCGCACTCTTTGGCATAGAGAAGGAGAACATTAACGCAATAAACCTGGGGAAAGCAACGGCAAACTATCCCGGCTAACCCTGCCCAGTAAAGTCGCGCGTCAGAAATCGCGATCGCCAACATCCGGCAACGGGTACGGCACCTGATTATTTTTTCCTGAAATTCATTTTTCTGTAAACTGTTGTTTTTGAAACGAAAGCCTCAGCCGGACTCGCAAAAAGCTTCTATAGCGGCTAATGTCACAACAACAGGGGTAAAAATAAAGAGGTTATATGGGGACGTACACACCCTGCTGAGTTAAGGAACAGTGCAACTTTAGAGCTTGTCAACAACATTTGCACGAACTTCTGTTCTTTCGCGGTGTATTTGTCGGTACATTTTGAGGTCATACACTCATAGCGAACTTTCGAGTTTCGACTCTCGGTCGTCGTGCTCCGGCTCGGATGAGTTTTTCACTCGCCGGCGACAGACGTGCGCGACAGATCACAGCATCGGCGCGCAGCATTCTTATAAGGAGAGCGAGCAACTGGTCTCTCTTATATGCATCTTCCGTGAGCCCTCGATAGTTCTCCCGGCTCGAGACGACAGGACGACACAGATCTCAGATGTGACGTAAACTCAATCAAACTGACCGATTAACACATTGTGACCGAATATATTAGTGAAGCGCCACCATGTTGTATTTGATCACCATAACCAGTTTCACAGTTATCCGTATAAATACTAGCAAATATTTATCTTGGAATATACCTCTATGTGCGTTTAAAAAGTATATAAACTTACTTAATAGTTTGAGTCACGCGCTGTGTTTGTACAACGCGTATATATTGTTTATTTTTATAATTCGAGATCGTGGACCAGCACCGCAGTACGACGGGAACTTCTTTAGTATTTCTCATTCGAAAAATCATCACTCAAAAAGCATCCGCGGTGTAGTACTTTCAAAAATCTCAACTTTAATCACAAAATTGATGAAGCAATTACTGGCGAAGCAATTACCTACTTTCTAATGGAATCAAGGGAATTCGCGGTTTTTTTCAGCTCCCAACGTGTACACGCTGATTTGAATCCGAGACCACATGATCGGTGGCTGAAACACCAGCGAATTCCGCTGATGCAAATAGGAATTTACCAGCGAAGCGTTTACAAGCAACGAATTTACTGAATACCTACACCTTGCCAAGTGATGCTTGAAATCAGAGATAAAATGTATCATGATGAAAGTCATCGGTAAAAGATAAAGAGAATCCTCATTTTTCAAAGATGGAGTTGATCAGGTAACATCTTCTTCATCAGACACCATATCCGATGCCGAACGTTAGCGGTCGCGGTTTCTGACGCGCGACTTTCCTGGGCAAGGTTAGACGGAGTAATTTTAAACATGGGTATAGTCATCCGCCATTTTGATTCACATTGCGCCCGTTGATGCCAAATTGACCACGCGGTAGCAGTACCAGTGTTGTTAGACAAAACGATTTTTTGTCATTTTGTCCGACAAGCATTTCACTTTTTTTTGTTATGTCATGAGTTTTGTCATGTTTGGAGTTTTGTCATTTTGTTTTTTCATAATCTTGTTATGTCATGACAAAATTATTTTGTCATTTTGTCATATCCACAAATTTTCAGGTATTTTACTATTCTTACATACAATCCAATCCTACCAATCACCAATGATATTTTAACAAAGGTTGCATACGAGGCTTAAAAAGAAATTGGGATTTAAACCTGCACTAGAGTGCACTGCAAAATTGCCTGCGCGGTTGTTAGCGGGTGAAAATGAGTGAGTGACCATGTTGTGTACTTTCAAGTAGAAACATTGCTATCTTTAGTAGAGTAAAAAAACGAGTAAAAATTATTCTGCCAGTACGCCAGTAGAACTGATTATAATTTAACTTTTTGGTGATGATGCAGTCGAATTTAGGACAAAATTTCTTTGAAAGTGAATTTCGAATCGACTTAATGATAGTTGAAGTTTGCTACACGCTTCCAGTAAATCATACGTGATCACTCTTCTGGCTTGGGTTGACTTCTTAAGTTTTGACTGATGGCTAATAGCTGATCACTTCTTTAACAAAAAGTGTCTGAGAAAAAGGACCTAATGAATAGGTTGGTTTAGATACATTTTCTAAGACACTAATTCCATGTTCTTCTAGTCTTTCTTAACTTCTTGATCCTTGTTCTTTTCCACCAACGTAATATTGGAATGACAAAATGTCATGACAAAATCGTTTTGTCATTTTGTTTTGTCATTGATTCATTTTTTTGTTATGTCATTTCCATTTTGTCATATGACAAAACTGAGAAATGGTTTTGTCATTATGACAAAATTCCTAAAATTCAACTGTTATTTTGTCATTTTGTTTTGTTATGTCTAACAACACTGCGCGGTACACGTTCCGCATAGTCGGATTCGGCATCCACGGGCACGCTGTGAGTAAAAATGGCGGATGATTATACTCATGTTTGTAGTGCCCTAGCGTCGCGCAATCACTTTTGCACCACCCTTTGTCTGAGGAATTGCAACCTAGCCTTATAACCTCAGTTTGGCATTTCAAGACTCCATGATTGGTGTTATCATTACAGATATAAAAGTGTGTTATTTTGACTTTCCAATGACGCATAAACGTACAGTTTAACGTGTCAGTGTTACTATTTACAGAGCATAAGAAATGTAAAAGGTTTCTCTGAGCGACCCCATACGCGCATATTCCGCAATTTTTAGCGCGTAAAAAAACGTGTCCTAATGCTTATTGGGACTCGGAATGAAAGTGGCAGACATCTAGCGGATGTTTTGTAACCCCTCATAGAGTGATATAAAAGAAAAATTTGAAACGGCGTCATTATACATGGAGAGCGAGTAAAGATGCTCAGGTTTGCAGATAATATTGTCTTATTAGCTGAAAGGAGTATTGATTTGGAAAACATTTTAATTGGAATACTGGAGATTTTGTGTATAGAATATCGTATGAGAATGAATAAAAATAAAGTAATGGTATGTAATCGATGTGAACATGATAGCTTAAATATAAATATTGGACAGGAAAAGACTGAGGAAGTAATCAAATTTTGCTGTTTCGGGAGTAAAATAACAAAAGACGGAAGGAGTAAAAGCGATATTACTAGTAGAATAGCACAAGCCAAATTAGCATTTTATCGAAAAAGTAATCTATTCAAATCAAAAATATATCTGGAAATCAAAAAATTGTTCTTAAAAATTTATGTTTGGAGTGTAGCCTTTTATGGATGTGAAACATGGACCACAGGAAAACCAGAGAAGAGAAGCATCGAAGCTTTTGAGGTGTGGTGCTGTAGGCGGGTACTTAGCTTCACAAGGACGGATAAGGTAAGAAATGAGGAAGTAATTAACAGAGTATGAGGTAACATGGATACTTGGAATTGTCTGAAGAAAAGGAGATTAAACTAATAGGGCATAATTCGGGGCACCCAGGAATAATATCACTGCTGCTAGAAGGAAGAGTAGAAGGAAAGGATTGGGTAGGTCGACAAAGATTCCAGTATGTTCAGCAGATAATCAAGGATGTGAGATGTAAGTTTTATTACGAAATGAAAGAATTTGCACGAGGAAGAGCTGCATCAAACCGGTCGTAAGACTGCTAACCTTATTATCAACCCTAGATATAGCGAAGTTTGGTTTTCTTCAATCATTGAATTTGGAATTAGTTGTGGCTCGTAGAGTTAACGTTTCCATTTTAGGCTCTTCCAAAATTTTTTATCTCTAGGGTCAGACCATCAGTCCTACTTTTTGCAAATACAAACTTTCAACAATCTCAAACACTTCTGCATGTGTCCATCTTCACCCTGTGGACGATGGGATGAAGAAAAACATAAGTGTAGAAGTGGTTACATTGCTCGTGCAAGTAAGGGAATATAAGTACTTGAAAAGTATAAGTTTTGGCTAAGGATACGACAATAAACATTAGGTGAGCTCAACCTGAAGATGGGCACATGCAGACGTGTGTGTGATCGTTAAGAGCCTGTATTCGCAAGAGGTAAGACTGTTGGTCTGACCCCAGTGATAGAAAATTTGCGGAGGAGCCTAAAATTGAAACGTTCACAAGGTATCCATGAGCCACAACTAATTCCAAATTCAATGATTGACAAAAACCAAACTTTGCGATCTAGGGTTAACAAACTGTTTTTATTGAGTCTTGAGCATTCTAAGATTCCTTTGAAGACTTTTAGTATGGTAGACTTGAGATGATGTGTACCAACAATAGGAAACAGCGATTTGTCGATAGGACATGGTCCTGAATTCTGAGAACACGTGACTGCCTTAACAACTCAATGTTATATATCTTAGGCGCAAATTGTTGACTATTGTTCATATTGCGCATATTCCGCAATTTTCAGCGCATAAAAAATCCTACCCTAATACTATGCAACTTCCAGATTATTCCAAGTGGTAGCAGAGCGTGGTTCTGCTCCCGTAGTTTCTACACTCGCGCGCTAGTACTGCTGAAATTGAACAAGCATTTTTGAAGAATGGGAAATTACGCAGCGAAAAGGCAGTTGCGCAGGTGCGAAACTATAAGGGAGTGTGGGGGGTTGAGACACCCCCCCCCCAATAATTTGGCAGTCGGCTAATTTTAAAAGAGTTCATTTGAATTTTTCATTTTTTACGAATGTTTGTTCATTTATTTATTATTATTTTTTTTTTTCAATTAAAAAATATTTCGAAGTAGAAAATCTGCAAATTATTAATTTTTAAAAGATTTTGTGGGCAAATTTTTAGTTTTCAAAAAACATTTGTCGGCAAATTTTTAGTTTTCAAAAAATATTAGTCGGCAAATTTTTCTTGTTGACCTCCCCAAACTGAAAGTCAAATTTCGTTTCTGAAAATGGAGTACTCGGGAAGACTAGTGAGTCAAAAACCGAAGGTTTCAAGCTGAGTATCGAACATTATCTGAAAGGGTAAAACAAAGCTGAGCTGTGGAAGACATTTCGAAAATTTGAAAGTCGGTCACAAACGTTGAACTTCGAATTTCAATGGCTATTCTGTTCTTTTTAGATTCTCTAAGTTGAACATTTTATTAAAATCTAAAACGCAGGCCCGTAACCAGCCATGACAGCCATCTGCGGTAGGTGGTGTTGACTGTTTACCAGAGAGGGGGGGGGGCTTGAGGATACACATGGTATATAATATGAAGAGTTCCACGAGGTAGTGGTACAGCCAGGAGGTAAAGGGAGCGAATGCCCCCAATGCAACAGAAATTGAATGTAAAATATGCAGAAATGAGCAATTTTTTGCTCTAAAACACGTTTTTTCGAAAAAATTTCACTCGAGTAGTAATTTTACCTTCATTTTTGTACAATAGCCCTCTAATATCGGCGATTTAAAAAAAATACTTCAATTTTCTATTTTGTCTCCCTTGAAAATCTTACTTTGCCTCCCCCCCCCCGAAAATCCTGGCTACGCTACTGATTGAATTCGGTCTCAAAATTCATAATCAAAACTGGTGATTCAACTTACCGACAATTCATTGAAAAAAAAATTGAATAAATCGCGTGAAGAAAATTAACACTTAGAACGATCAAGTTTTCGAACTTTTGGAAGTAAAAAAACTCTATTTCTGCGGACTTATCAAGTTATCAGTTCTCTAACAGCTATTCGGGCATTTAGCCATCGATATTCAATGTGAACTGGATCGCGAGCTTACCATTATGTTGGTGAATATTGTAATGTCACACAAAAGAAAAAGCCTGCGTGTCTGAAACTGCTGGATGGACATTCGGGTCCCTTTCTTGTGACACGTCACATATAAAGAACGACAAACATACGATTCTTTTATCTTTCAAAGTAAAATCAGTGTTGACAAGTTTATAAACATTAAAATGTAGTGGAACGAAAAGTTCTGAACAAAACTAGCGAGAAAAATAGAAGGAATTCGTTATTTTTACTCACGAAATTTTACCAGGGGAGGCCTCAGCAAGCGTTAGGAGGTGCTCAGTACCCCCTAGCACCACTCTGGCTAGGGGCCTGGCGTAATGATCATTTTTTTAAATGGTAGTATCTCTGCCTAAGGGGGGCTCAAGATACCTTTAGAGGGAGCTCAGCCCCAGCTTGCTCCCATAGCTACGGGGCTGTCTAAAATTTGAAAGCAAAAGACTTATTTTCCAATCTCACAAGCTGAATCCGATAGCAAATGTTCTATTATTTAATTTACGTGCCTTGGTCCTGGTAAATCTAGGAGAGAAATTTAGTCTGGAACAAAAGTCAAAACTCCATGTGTTTTTCCCATAACAACAAATAGGAGCTTGTGGCACGGATTCCCCGAAATCCGGTTGACCTGAAACTTTGTAGATTTTTCTCTATTGATTTCACTAAAAAAAAAAGGCCACCAAGAGTAAAATAACAACCACCTTAATGTGTAAAGGATGTTGTGTGTTCCTCTCAAGTATTCCCAATATCCTTCCAGATTAGGGTATGCTCATGTGCGCAAATGTGAGTACTTGGGGGATAAGGTTCCAATCTGCATTTGCAAAGACGAAACTATGAGGGAAGGGGGGTGAAAAAACCCAATAATTTGACAGTCGGCAAATTTTGAATGTGTTCGTTAAAATTTTTCATTTTCTAAGGTATAATGTTTTAATGAAGCCTTAAAATGTCTTGAATAAATTCGGAAGATCCTACCTTGAAGTCTCAGAGAAGTCTGAAAGAGTCCTAAAAGTTTTACATAAGTTGGGAGAGGAGGTCTTGATGGGCCAAAAGAGTCTTATTATCGTAGTATCAAATGAATCCAAGAAATTTCTCGGATGGTGTATGTTTGCACAAGGGCCGAGGAAGGAGAATGTCGCAAGCGGCTCACTATAAAAAACACGCTTTAAAAATAAGGTAAAAAGAGGAACGACGGTAGGAAGAAAAATACAGAGTAGAAAAAAGGCAGACTTTTTTGAGGATACAAGGACGTTCTCAAAAATCAGTCCCCAGGCCCATATTTTCCTTCTGTTTTATTTTTTATTTTTTGAACTATGAAATATTTTGATTGAAAAATCAGCAAATTTTCAAATTTTTAAAATGTTTTGTCGGCGAATTATTAGTTTTCAAAAAATATTGTCGGCAAATTTTCCTTCTCCGCCCCCCCCCTACCTCCCCCCCAAACTGAAAGTCAAGTTTCGCCTCTGTATCCACAAGTTATTACAATTAATTCCAAATTCAATGACTGACGAAAACCAAACTTTGCGATCTAGGATTAACAAACTGTTTTTATTGAGTCTTGAGCATTCTAAGATTCCGTTGAAGACTTTTATAGTTTGGTAGACTTGAGATGATGTATATCAACAATAGGAAACAGCGATTTGCCCATAGGACATGACCCTGAATTCTGAGAGCACGGGACTGTCTTAACAACTCAATGCTATAATACCTTATGCGCAAATTGTTGACTATTGTTCACATTGCGCATATTCCGCAATTTTCAGGGCATAAAAAAACTTGCCTTAATGAGTATACTATGCAACTTCCAGATTATTCCACGTGGAAGCAGAGCGTGGTTCTGTTCCCGTAGTTTCTATACTCGCGCGCTGGTACTGCTGAAATTTAACAAGCATTTTTGAGGAATGGGAAATTCACTTCCTGATAATGCCGCAGCGAAAAGGCAGTCGCGCATTTCCAGCACCGTTGATCGGCCCAATTACTCGAATAATTCGAAAATTATGTACTTAGATTGTAATCAGTGCACGTTATATATGGCGTTTGTTACTCGGATCGAGAGCGCGATGTCGCCGTACTTTATTCATAATCTTTCACAAACGCTTATCGGTCCTTTCTATCGCGTTAAAATGCTAATTATGAGGACAAAGTAGAAGTACCACACGGCTCCACACCGAATCCGCGACGCGTACATCGTATTCGCCGACAATGCGCCAAAACAAGAGGAGTTTTCTGCCCGGTAATTACATCGAATTCGATATGTAATTAGCGGTTTCGGCGGCTCGATGTAAGCCATCAGTTAGCGGACGCAAATACGGGTTAAGTATACCGGATATCAACGCGGCCGAGAGGACCACCGTTTAATCCTTTTCTATGTCGTAATTATAACGGAATCAAACCGGGCTCATCCTGCCAATTAAAGATGAAAAAAAAAAAACAGGAGGAGGAGACCGAAACAAAAAAACACGAAATAGATGAAGATATTGTCCTATCATCCCTTACAAGAGTGAGAAACACAGCGGCAGCATCGCCGGAGCGAGCGAGAGAAGAGGTTACAAAACCATTCGGGTGATAAAGATATCTGTCATCGAATCCGTTGGATGTACCATGACAAAGTGGCGTTTATATAGTTAAAAGATAAAGGAGCACACCTGGGATACCATCGGAGATTACGGATGAGGTGAGATACGGGGACTTATAAAACCCCTGAAGATGAAGTTTAGCGGGTGGTCTTATAGGTTTCCCCAGGTATCAATCTAGTCCTTTTATTGTTTACCATTCTATTCTGCGCCAGACGACATACCCTTACCATATATACACCTATGTACTCTTGCTCTCTCTCTCTCCTCTCTGTCTCTCTGGCAATTTCAACTGCTTTTCGAGTACACGCATACGAGCGCACACGTATTCAAAGGTTTTTGTAAAGGCGACTTGTATTTTGCATGTAGTTTACCGGGGGTATTAGTTATGCTCTCGGAAAGGAACCCAGCCAGCGCCCTTAATATAGAAAGATAATGGATGCCTCGTGTGTACTTCTATTTTTCGTCTTCTTCTTCTTTTTATATAAAAACCCACTTTGTATACACGGCTCTGCTATATTCCGTTTCGAGAGATTATAAAACGTTTTCCCAGCAAGCCGTTTCTAACACCCAGAAATTGAAAAGGAAATCGTTTTGTGAGCGGATTGACAGCGTTAAAAAGGAAATTTGTCAAATTCCGAACCACGCCGAGCGTGCAGAATCGCTGAAATATCACAAACGACGACGAGATACCTTTGCGACGCCCGGAACGGACTCCGCGGGCGTATAATTCGGTGGTGGACCGCCGGGGCGAAAAAGTCAATATAGCAGCGAAATTCCAGCGGGCCGCTGTTTGCCCGACAATTACCGGCGACTCGTTAATTAACGAGAGAAAAAGCGCTTTTTTCCCACACCGGAGTCGCGGCTTTTGATTTTTCACTATTCTTCCGAGAAGATGCGTATTCCCGCGACCAGGTGACCTATGAGAATTTCGGTTCTGTTTGCGCGACCGGTAGATGGCGCGGAAGTTGCTTATTTAATGGTGATAACACGCCTTCGCAATTGTTTCCATTGTTTACAAATCGGACCTGGAATCTTCAAACATCTCGGCCTCCTCTCGTCTTTTTTTCCCTATTCGGTTTAATGCTGTGTCAACATTTACCTATATCATTCTTCTGGTATTCTTTTTTTTTTTTGAAGGATATTTAGTTTAGTTCCAATATACCGCTTTACCGCTGTTTCTCACTTTTGTTTAAATAGGATAGTTTTTTTTTGTTTTTTTTTGTATATACGCTTTAGGAGGGTCAAACTGTTCCGAAGCTATTAAATGTCACTTCTTCTGAGGTGCGAGTTAACTGGCGAACTGATGCGAGTTTGGCAACTGAAGTTCTCTGTGTACTCGACGAGGACGCGAGATGTTTGGTTTTACCAGCCGAACAGTGTGAACGCTCGAAATTCGAGCTCAGTAAGGTATTTTTGTGTATAATCAGCAATACGGGCGTTGGAGTTCTCAGGATCAGGCTAACTGGCTGGTAAATTATTTGGTGTCGCATGCTAGAACTCTACCATTGTTTCCCAGCATCGTATGTTTGTTTTCACGAGACTTCCAGGGACGAACCAGTCATCATCTGTGAATAAATAGACGACAGATTTGGTTCGAGGTATTACGGCCTCACTCTCGGATCCAAGAGTACCGAAGATCAAAAACAGAGGGGGGGGAGAGAGGAAATGTGATCATTCTGGTATTTGGTTCGAGCCCAAGCAACTCGCCACATTTCGACCTCGGCTGGTTTTTCGGACAGAAGGGAAGAGGACTAAGACAGCCCCAACAGCCTCCCCGACGTCTTTGAATTAATACTCAAAAGAGCGGATTCCAGGACTCGGGGAAAGAGGTAGATGGGCTGAGGCGAATGAAGCTGTAAGGGTGAAGCTGGATGAGGCAAGGAGACGAACTTTCTCCAGCTTGCAAAAAGGAATACAACCGGTTGGAAAATCTATTAACGAAATAGTCGAGCAAGCGGGGGAGAGAAGAGCCAGGCCCATAACAAATGATAAAATGAGTGTGGAAACGCAAAGAACCACCAATTTACAGACCAATAGTTACGTTTAAAAAAAGTAACATTTTATATGCTTTTCGTACCCTAATAAAATAATAAAATCCCACCCCGAGGGTTTCAGGTATGATGTTCCAGTTTGGTAAATCACAACACGACCAATTAAACTGAACGATAATACGACCCGAGGATACTTACAATTTCTGAAAATTCTGCACCCCCCCCCCCTTTTTAAGAAAATCCTAGCCTAAGTATTTCAGGTTTGATGTTTCAAAGTAGTTTCCTTACACAGTTTTTGAGAATTGTTGAAGCTGAAGCGGGCCGGGGGGCGGAAAATACTGTATGGAGTCTGTTGCTGGAGAGAAAGATAGACATAGGTTATCAGAATTTAATTTAGGGTTTCTTCTTCTGGATATTTTAAGAGACCAGAGTACAAATTGATAACTTTTTCTTTTTTATGATGTAATTTAGGGATCTAATGTATAACCTAGTCAATCATGGGCACCTCACCTATAATGGGCAATTTAGATTTCAGTTGTTTATTTTAAGATTTCTAAACGCTAATTGGCAACACTAATTATGCCAGTTCATCTTTCCAACATAGTTGTCCTCATTTACTGCCGTAAAATCCTAAAACGTTGGACCATTTTCGTGATAATAATTTTTATTTGAAAAAAAGGATAACTGCAGTCAAAGTTTTCCGCAGCCGTTAAAAAATAATTAAGGAACGAAGGAAATTTCTAGTTTTGATAAATTGAGAGCTAATGCAGATTTTATTATGCGATAAGTAGCAGTGCACTTTATCGAAGTTATGCTTTGATATGCGATAGTGAATTCATGAGTAAATGTAATGGATGTCTTCAGAGTGCAAGTGCCCATTATGGGGTTATCAAAATTTGTCATCTGTCCAGTAATGATCTGTGTATGCCCATTATTAGAACCAGTCAAGTATTATGCAAACGCCAGTAATGGGCACATTGCTAATAATCATTGTTTTGGTCGTATCAGGACGTTATTTCTTTCACAATTGGCACTTATAGAGCTTGCATGTGTTTATAATAGGGTAAGGTTGCCTAATATGAACCCTCCCCTAATATGGACCCCTCGATTATCTCCGATGTTCTTAGCGCTCTCTGGCTAGAAAAAAATATGTTGTACAGTTCAAGTCACAGGTCAAATCCATCCAATAAGTAGCATCCCACAAGCCAATAAAAAATTAAGTGCAGAAAAATGAAAACTGATAATCAAACTTTTTTTCGGGTCCAATGTTTTCAGCTATAATTAAAAAAAAAATCAGATTTAAATAAAGTGTATATACAGTTCATTTTGAACCCACTTATTAGAAATACATTTTTCTTTGTGTCCACTATTGGGTGCCTATTACTGGATTTTTGAATTTTTCAGTGCCCATTATTAGCAAATATTATGGTCATCTTTAAGACCAATTTTGAACACTAATTTTTAGCTCTTTCCTCCCATTCATAGGCAAACTTATGGAGAATTTTATCCTTCATTCTGTAATTTTTATCGCACGTTCGCAAGTTGATCCAATAAAATAAAAACATTTACGGTAAAAAAATTGCTTAAGGTGCTCAATTGGCTAGGTTACCTTATATTTTGTAGTGTTACTGTATGTGTTCTGTGCTTTTATCATTGCACGTGTTTTACCTCTGACTAGGCCAGACGTACTCTTTCCCTGCCCATGAGTTTGAAGTACCTCCTCTTTTTTACTGCACGTACTTTTGAAGTACTCGTTCCAAAGTTTCATCTCTACTAAAAACAATGTGTATGATGAAAGAAAAATTCTAATGTTCCAGCAATCAATCATCCGGCATAATATTTCATCATTATTTCCCGATCTCCCAACTCCAATTACAAACAAACATGATTTCTAATAGGTACATGCGCTAAGAAATGGTTTAAAGTTATTTACCTAACCCCCCCCCTTTTTTTTGGTCTGAGAGCATCTAATGGCAGTTACGACTACTTCTAATCGGAAGCGCAATTCAGTAAAACTGGACCGTATTAAAATAAATTTAGAAAGAAAGAGTGGGAAAATCCTTCACTCAGGCCGCAGAAATATTTAAAATTTTCCAGAATGTCTTATACTTTTGGGACACATTGGTTGTATTCGCCTCATCTTCTTTCAAACTGTCAAGTCTAAAGGGTGAGGGAGGGGAGAAGGGAACTTGAAAAACGTGTCTCCTACAGATACACGTAGTGTTACATTTTATGTGATTTCGTACTCTAATAAAAAAAAAATTCCATAGAAATTTCTATTAACAATGCGGCTACACTGTAGTCGCGCAGGGCGCAGCAAAGATGAAGATCAATGAGCACAAGACTGAAAGAAAAATAAAAAATTACTATGGAAATGTCAACCACTGAACTGAATTGTCACCATGAAGAGCTAAATCATACGGTACCGGCTTCGTGTCGGGGGACATGGAAATTTCTATTAACAGCACGGCTGCAGACTGCAGTCGCGCAGCAACAACACTGCTGCAGACTCTAGTTGCGCAAGGCGCAGCAAGTGTCAACCATTGAATTCGTGTCGGGGGAGCGTAACGGTTTTCGCTCAAGTATACCCATGACTGGAAAAAAATGGAAATTTTAACCACTGAACTGAATTGTCACCATGAAAAGCTAAAGAACTGTGAGCTGAACTGAGCTCGAAATGAGAAGAGAATCCCGACGTCTCTGAGGTAATGCTTGAAAGAGTGCTCGCTTCGTGTCGGGGGACCGTGTCAAGGGGGATGTTGCAGTTTTTACTCAAGTATACCCCTGGCTGGAAGAAATAAATTTCCATGGAAATGTATAAACACGATTTTCGCTCAAGTGTACTCACTAGTATGACGTCATACCAACAGTTGCGTTACGGTTTTCGCTCAAGTATACCCAGTAGTATGATGTCATAGTAACATGGGTCCAGGGACGTACCAAAGTTTTTCCGGGGGAGGGGGTGTCAGAATTGTGAAAGTCCCAACTGACTCAACTCAGAATTCCCAAGTAACAAAGCAAAAAAAAAACTTTTTGACCTGTTGGATTTTTTCAACTGACTCAACTCAAAATTCCCAAGTATCAAAGCAAAAGAAGAAATACCTTTTGACTTGTTTGGTTTTCCCAACTTCTCAACTCAATTCCCAAGAATCAAACAAAGCAATAAAAAGAAAAAACCTTTTAAACCTTGTTTGATTTTTCTAACTCGCTTGGCTGAAATGGTAAATTTTTCCCAACTGCTGAGTGAAGAATTCCTACAAGAGGGGGGTACGTTCCTGGAGGGGTCAATCCGAAACTTGAATAAATCAGTAAAAATCGTAAACAGGCCAGGAAGAGACAAATAAGTCTAAAGTATGTCTGGCAGGGTGTTGAAGAAATATTGAAAGGTCTCAAACTAGTTTTCAAAATCCTCCAACAGGTGAAGTCCGAAACTCATTCAAGTCTGAAATTGGTTTAAATAAGTTTTAAGCCGGTGACAGTTCTAAAAATTGACTTAACCAGTCAGATAGAAGTTTTGAAATTTCTGAGGGAAAAAATTCTCGTTCTTGATACAGTATAATCAGAGGATTAGGATAATCTGGAATAGTGACAACATAGAACATGGATATCATTTTGTAGGTTTTCATAGTCTGCAGGTTCATACTTATTATCATTCTGACTCCAATTATAGAAATGTAGGGCATCTGCACGGGGTTTCATAATTTCAAAGCCCGAGGAGTGCAATAGCTGCAAATCTTGCGGCCTTCGTTACACAAGGTAGCCACTTTCTGTAGAACGATTTTCCTTGACTTTTACCGGTTTTCAGGCTAATTTTCCAAGTCTTCTCTGAAGTTTTTCTACTACTATAGTACGCAACTTTGAAAATACTTACTGCGATCAAATCTGATATTCGTTAACTACTATACAAATTGCGGGTATTCTTTAATTCACATTATTCTCAAAAAGTTCCCTGATTTTGTTCAACAATATTATAGCAATTCCCTGACTTTTCCCGGTTCTCCAGAAAATGGCTACTCTGTTGAAAACTAAGGTAACTGGCGAAAGGGTAAAAAGGGAGCGAGGGGCAGGAGCACATTTTTACGAAAAATAATAACATGGACTGATATCGCTTTGATCCTAATTGGAAAAATAAGTACCTGCTACGGGGGAAGTCTCGATGCTACGGAGAAAGTCTCAAGATTTCAGTTGTCAGGAGCGCAGTATTTGTATAATGTTTGAGACTCAGAGGGGTATCCAAAGAAGTTTCATCACTCCTACCCTGAAAAGTAAGATAACCGGCAGATGAAGTTGTGGATGGGTGCAAATTTCCATAAAAATAACAATCTAGGTATCATGTAACAGATTTTCACAGTCTCTGCCGGCACAGTCTGGCGAATAAATTCTTGGGTTGCAAAACGTAAGGGACCCGGTCAAAAAATTGAAAAGTTTTTTCAGTGATGTTGTGAACTGCGACGAAAAGGGCCCACAAGGCCACAACCGACCAAAAGGCCCAGGATACCTCCGCACCCCTAGCCAGGCCGTGCGTGGGTCTCTGAATTCATTTTTGATATAATTTCGAACTTGCCTTCCGAGATGGTACACCTATGGGAGGAAGGGTGTCTGGTTGGCTGAGTGGAAAGCGCGCTAGTCCCGCGTAGCAACTCGCTACCTGTCGACCTAGACCGGTTTTTCGGCAAGACGAGAAGAGGGCTAAAACAGCCCTAACAGCCTCCCCGAAGTCTCTGAGGTAATGCTCGAAAGGGCGGATTCCAGGGCTCATGGTGAGAGCAAAATTAGAAAAGAGGAAGAGGGTAAAATTCAAAATTTGGAAGGCACAACGTCGGCATCATGTCGAAGGTCGATGAAATCATCGTCCACTTCAGTTCGACCGTGGCAGAGTGGCACACGCTCCCTGAATAAATCCAGAGTGAATACTCATTGGGCGGGGATGGAAACTAAATTCAATTCCTGAGCATTCCGAACTGCCTTCTGATTGATTCCTGGTAGTACTTGATCGCTGGTAACACACCAACCGCCATTCTCTGTTCCACGTAAAGCGAGCCCACCAACGAAAAAATCATTAGCCACCAGCGGGCATAAATCTTTGAACTCGGTTGACAGTATTACATGGAAACCACTTCGGTAGTCGAGAATTCGCTACATAACTTTCTATCTACCTGAATATCGTTTCATTGAGTTATAGGTGCAAAACTCTCGTCAACGATTACTCTGTTAATGCGAGAGAGAGAAAGACGAAAAAAAAACTGGAAGCATTACCTGTTCCCCCGCGCGCTCCACCAATTCCGAAACACTTTTGTAATTCACTGGCGTATATAGTGAATTGGCGATGAGAAGTCTCATAATAGAGCCATTATAGAGGATATTACATTCTACATTAGTGTTATTGCTTCAGCGACCTTCATATCACCCATTCCTGTTTGAGCGCACAGGTATGAATAGCATTGGTACCGCCGACGCCCTCCCTTAGTATTTTTTCTTCCTACACGCCAGCCGAGAGAGGTCTGGATCTCTCCTCGGATCCTGACACCCCCTTTTCGTGCACCCTTATTCGAATATTCATTCCCTGTAACCTAATTTTAGCTCGAAAGTGAAAGCAATAAATACCCTCGTTCGGGCCTGACGAAATAGAAGACACGAACCCGAGAGGTATAAATAGCCTGTGCAGGATGTTAATGGATGGAAGCCAGTTCTTATCTATACAAAATGGAAAAAAAAAGAAAAAAGAAAAAAAAAAGAAAAAAGAAAACTTAAAAATGTGCGGTGAAATAATGAATTACAATAAATCAGCGCCCTCTATGGGAATGAGAAAAATAAAAGAAATAAACTAACGCCCTCCACAAAATTAATCGAGTAGCGGTATTACAATTAATTTAATATCGTTGACAACGGATTTAACCAGTTGAGGAAGCCAACAAAACAAAATATTCTATAAATTACGAAAAAGACGCGATTAAAACCTGTATTAAAAAAAAAAAGTTATATGCTTCTGTAAATGTCTCGTGGGTAACTGGTTTTTTGTGTTCGTTATACGAAACGTCCATTAAGATAATAAAGCGGTAGAAAAAAATTAAAAAATAATACAGAAGAGAACGGACGGGGCAGCGTCGGACTTCCAGAGGAGTGAAGGAGAAAGAAAAACAATGTGGCCGATGCTCACGAATAAATTTCCTGAAATATTAGTCCCGCCGAACAACACGAGAATCGAATATTACAGAACTGGATTAAAATGTAATTGAAACGAAGTAAATATCATTTTAGAAAAAAAAAAAAAAAAAAACCTGTCAACAGCCATTAACGTTGTGGTCATACACACCGCGCACTGAATTCCCGCCACGCAGACTGTTGTCGATGGGAAGAAGGTCCGTGTCGCATAAATAAGTGAGTAAAAAAACACTATCGCCATCGCTGGTAAAAGAGACACCGACAATTTTCAATTACGAGTAGTGGTCAAAGTGTCGAAAACTAGCGCTGACCATAATTGATGTCATAAATTGATGATAGAGAAACCAGAACCACGAAGATGCACTCAACATATGTATCTCCCAGGCAACATTCAAACCGTGTAAATGGTACTTTGTCTCCTACCCAACGAGGCTCAAAACTGAATCTCCACGTGTTTCCTCTATCACTCCAAAGACCCACATACCCCTTTCCTGCCCGACTTCCAATCCCTTTCGCAACCAACTGAAACTCCTTACCGCGCAACCTGACCTCTTATGTCCTCAGTCCACCCACATCCGATCTGTGCTCCGCTTCCTTACCCACCTTGACAACAGCCTTCTTCAGGCGCCATATCCGATGCCGGGCGCTGGCAGTCGCGGTTTCTAACGCGTGACTCCTGGGCAAGTCATTCCCAATAATCGTTTCGCCTCTAAATTTGAAAGAGGTTGAACGAAGTCTGAGTTAGTCCGAATAAAGTCTGAATAAGTCTTGACAAAGTCTGAATGATTCCCATCACGTTACCACAGTACCAATATCTGAATAAGTCTTTTTATGTACTCACCGAGTTATAGTCAACATATATAACGCCCAGGGGCGTAGCGACCGGGGAGGGTGAGCCTTTTCCTCAATCATGTCGACCAGTTTGAAAAAGTTGGGAAAATGTCGTTCGAGTTGAGGAAATTCGATCCCAAAATAGCAAAAGAGACCTAAAAGGAAGTGTCTGTTTCTGCTTAGACGCAGCTATGAATAGAAGGAGAGGGCAATACTGTCAACTGTCACTCCCAGAGAGAGTCCGACAGGGTGTCCACTTTTTACCGAGAATTAAATTCCCTGATGACCTTTCCAGATTATTTAAGAATTTTTCAGTTCATTTTCCAACTTTTTCGTAACAAACAAATTATTTGAAAAAAAAAAAAATTAAAATGTTCAATTGAGTCTGACAGAAAACATTGTACAATACTTTCGCATCATAAAATTTTCTTTAAAATTCCCAGACTTTTTTGATTTTTTATTCAAAATTCCCTGACTTTTTCTCGGCTTTTTCAGGTCCCACAGAATTCCCTGAGTTCCAGGACTCGCAGAAAAGTGGTCTCCCTGTTCGAATTCGAAATACTCCAGACATCTTTTCATTCGCTCCCTTCCCGTGAGAAATGTGTTGGAGGCGACCACCATTCTAAACAACCATTTCGTCGCTAACTATGAAAGAGGTAGAACGAAGTCTGAATTAGTCCTAACAAAGTCTGAATGAGCCTTAACAAAGTGTGAATGAGCCTAGACAAAACCCGAATGATTCAGATCACGTTATCACTGTACCACTAACTGAATAAGTCTTTTTATGTTTTCCTCCGTCTTCCCAATGCGCAGTCGGTTACCCTCAGATTACTCAGAAACCTATCAGCTACCCTTGGTTCCCCTTCAATTACTCGGGTAACTGGCGGAATTTGGCGCATCCTGATACGCAATCAGTTACCATCTAGTTACCCGCGGAAAAGTGATTCATTTGCAAACCTCAGTTACTCTCAGATTACCCTCATATTACCCAGCAAACCATCAGTTACACTGGTTCCCCTTTAGTCACACGGGAAACTGACGGGATTTAGCGCATCCCGATACGCAATCAGTTACCCTCAAGTTACCCATTGGCAGCCCTCGGTTACCTTCCGATTACCCAGAAACCCGTCAGTTACCCTTGGTTCCCCTTTAGTTACCCGGGCAACTGGTGGGATTTTGCGCATCGGGTTCTTTAAGCGCCATATCCAATGCCGAGCATTCGAGGTCGCGGTTTCTGACGCACACCTTTCTTGGGCAGGTCAGTCGGGGTAGTTTGCCGTGGCTTTCCCCACGGTTTTGTTGAGTCAGAGTTTCCTTCTCTACGGCGAAAAGTGTACAGCCGCAGTTTGCTTACTAGCCACGTGTTTCACGATGTCGAGCAAGCTGTCCATAACGTGCACACGCACAATATCAATCCTTCTGATCTGGCGGTAGCATGCCCCACAATTGTAATACCTTGTTCGTGTGAACTGGCAAGGGTTACAGGATGCGCTATGTTTCCACCTCGATTGATACTGTAGTCGCTGGTTTCACTAATATGTTAGTGGGGGTATTCGAATATCCCTAGCTTGCCGGTGTTGGTGGGACTCAAACGAAGACGCAAGAATTGCGAAGCGGACACGTTACCACCAGTGCTGCCAACCAAGCATTTTAACAAATCCCAGGATTCTTCATAGAAATCTCAAGATTTCCCAAAGAATCTTGAGACAAGAATTTTCGCCTTTTCTATGTTTCTCAACAATTAAAATGTTTACTGATTCATCACATTTGTTGTTGTGCCCCCTCCTTCCACAGTTCTGTCGAGAATCCTAAAAATCTCCTTTTTTTTCTTCATTTTCGTTCTTGAATACTGTGAAGAAGAGAGAAGCGAATTTCATTACTTATACCTTTTTCTTAGAACATCTCGATGCCACTAAGGGCTCTTTTCTTGTGACAGGTCACAGATGTATTCTACATTTCTATTGATGTGTGAAATCTGAGTGCTTATAACTCCCATAAGGCGATAAATTTTCCATTTCTCAAATTTTGGAGGTGAAAAATTTGAAGAAGCAATGCATATTCACTCAGTTTTGCGTAAATTCTTTAGAACTCTCGAGATTTTCTTGAAAGTCTCGAGATTTTGTCTCAAGATTTATCTTGAGGTTGGCAGCAGCGGTTACCACTTGGCCACACAGCGACTTACACCTCCTGTAACCCCCAAATTCAATGGCATCGAACAAAGTTTTTGGAAAGACAAGAAGTAAACTTAATCTTCAAACTGAGAATCTGATTTCCTTCTACTGACGGACATTTTTATACCTAATCGACAAGTGATAACAGCAAAAAGGTCAAACACTTGAATGTTTGCCATTTACTGATCTGAGTTTAGTAACTAAGAACCAAAATTTTGCTAGACTTGTAATAACCCGAGAAAATGTTGTGAAGAGGCTCCTCTTCCACATTTGGCCAACACTGATCAGGACGGACTAAAAACAATCTGAAACGAACTAAATCAATATAACGACGAAAACTAACGAAAATATGACGTAATTCAAACAGTCTGACTCACAGTTCTCCTAAATTCATCGAATTCAATCGAAATCGGACCAAACAATCAAAAACAGTCAAAATGACCAAATCTGACGAAAATTGTCCAAACACCAGTACGGGTGGGGGGTGGGGGTGTAAATCGATTTTCTATCGGACGGCATCCCCCCCCTCCTCCGTGTGTGATTGTGATAATAGAGTCTGTACAGAAAGAAATTACACTTAACTTGTCCGAACGTGGAGATCGCTCATTTTATTGACGGCAGAGGGGAAAGATAATAAATGTATACACTTTTTTTTACTAATTGAGATGTTTGTGCGGAAAAACATTAATATTTCGAAGGGAGAAAAGGCGGAGAGGCTTCCTGGAAGCCAACATTTTCCGTTTGAGGAGGAGAGACGGGTGCTAATACAGTCTTCGTAAGGTTCATCAGTTTTAACAGAGCCTTTTTACGAGTCTTATTAGTCTTAATGAGCTGAATAAATGATAGTAAGTTTAGATTCGATGAATTTCACAAATTCTCTTGTCGGACTAACACAAGCGCAAGTGACTTCTCAAGATAGAAGGCTGAGGCTTGAGAAATTTTCACTCGCGGAATTTGTATTACATAACTCCCTCCTCCGCCGGCTGTACTTGATTTTCAAATATTATGGGTACCTCAACATATTTGGGGCTGAGCTCCAAGCTCCTCCTTCCTACTTGCAAGGTTAGTACTAGACAACTGGAATCACCAAATCTTAAACGGCTATACAAACTGAACGCACAAAACCCACACAGTCCACTGCTAAAAGTTCTTAAAAGACTTAGTTTACGTTCTCAGTTCACTCGGAGCACTAGCGTTGGCGAATACTACCGACCGGTGCGGGGCGTACCGAGGGGACTTCGCTAGGAAGAGACAACCCGAAAATTTTCCATCTGGGAAACCCCTAATTTCGCGAATGGAGTAGGGGAACATTTTTCAAGTTTTCTCCTACGGATCTGAGTTTAAAGAAATAGGACAAAATGTCTCAGAAAGTCTCAATTTCCCAACTGAGGGCCACTGATTTTCCAACTCAGGATGTACAGAAACTGACGACAGAAAAAGGTTGCTGTTTGGTTGCCCTAGGGAGACCCTCGTCCGTACTTCTTTTCAGCTGCCTTCTCGAACAAGAATTCCGTTCAATGAACCGAACGGGTACGGGTACAAAAGTTGGCGGAGAGCAAACAATCTAAGGTTCGACCGATAATAGAGATTACTTTTTTTAATTAGCGTTTGGACACTCCTGTAGATGCGCTAGTGTAGTGGATGAAAATATGATCAGGTTATTTTTACCACACAAACATGTACAAGTAAAATTAGCTCCAGCATTTTCAATATTGTTTCTCATGGTCAGTGGCGGATCTAGAAATTTTCCAAGGAGGGTTTTTAAAAAAAAAAACTTTTTCCACCGCCGTCTCCTAAAAAACCGAAATGGATGTCAATTTAAATATAGTTTCTGAAGACAAGTTTCATAATGTGATTAAATCGTTTCAAAATAAACGTACTCGTTCATTACATTTTCATAAAATGTGATTTCGCAAGGGTTTTTTTTTCTTCTTCGGCCCGAAGGGGGTGTCCGATCTCCCCCCTCCCAGATCCGCCACTGTTTATGGAAAACTGAAGAGAACTAAAGTGTCAGCCCTTATCATTTCCTTTAAGATGAACCCCACTTAAGCTTTATTGCAGAACATTTTTGTCGCTGATCATTATTTCGTCCACACCAATCAGCGCGCCGCATTTCATTAGACCGCTAGAGGGTGACTCTTTAGCATCCAAATGCTAATAATAAAGTTAGTTGTTTTTGTTTATTAAAAAGTTTTTTTTGCAATTTTTCATTGTTACTTCACTGTATTTATGAAATTTTCAGATTTTTGGTTGCTCTGCCCAACAGAAGGATGCTATTTACATGATCGGTTACCGATTTGGTCAAATGCTAGCTATTTACTTGTTTTGGTTGTTTTACTTGCTAGTAGACACCCTTCAACTGAAGCTGATGGTCAGACTTTGAGGGTACGGCTCCTTTTAGCCCCTCTCTTCGGTGCTCCCCTAACTACAATCTGGATGTATTTTCTATCCTCGATCTCTGATGCACATAACTCATTTCCAGGAAAGATGGACTTTGGTGAAGTTCGCCAGGAGTCCTGCAATGCAGTTTTCCAAGATTTGAAATTCACCGATACTTGACTACATCATTCACCCGTTTCAATAAAGCTCCGAAAGGGATTAAGAAAATTTAATCTTGCTAACTAAACGTTTCAATATTACTAACTAAAAAGTCCATTTCGCTTACTGACGTACAATTTTGAAATCGACTACCAAAGCAGGATGTCTACCAGTCATGAATTAGCCAAAGGTTATGAAAGTCATGAAGAAGCCATGAATTCAGTTGTATATTTAATTTGCTTTTTTCCAAAAATCATAAATGCTATCCAAATTCTTCTGGGAAAAAGAAAAATTTATAATTTTTTTGAATTTGAACTCCAAATATTAGTAAATGAAGAAACTGAATAAGTATCACTGAAACCTCAAAATTAGTTTTTGTTTTTACAGTTTAGGGCTCCTAACATGAGTACTGTGAGTCCATGAAAGAAGTCATGGAAGGGCCAGGAAAAAGTCACGAATTTCACAATGTATTCGGTAATCCGGAGAAGGTACACTTTTGAAAATATTTCGCGGTTGTCCCTCCCCATCGGTACATCTCTAACTGACCCAGACCACAAGATAAGATACGAAAAGCCCTTCAAAATATTCACCGTACGATGAACTATTGTAGTGCGGTTCTAAAAACGCATCCGAGCTGGAGGTCAGTTACCTCAGTAAATTTCTGATGCTCTTTAAATCACGTTTCATTTTCCTCGCCACCCTTCGACCGAGAGTGCCAAATGGCCGAAGTAGCTTCAAAGTTTTCACTGTCAAAGTCGAGCCTATAATTCTTTCGAATGGTTTTTACCGTCGGCTGACTTCATCTGAAAACAGCACAATCCGTGAACTTTTTTCGCACCCGTAACGCCGCATCGTCGGTCTTTCCCCTTCTCTGGTCGGAAGCCAAAATGCGATTTATATCTTATTTTTCTCGTAAAGGTTCTTGTCCTTCTTTCGAACTTGCAAAAAAAAAACCGACGTCCGACGTCGGCAGTCCGCTTCCCCGGGCCCGGAGATGGTCGCACAAATAGCTCGCAGAGGTTCGACTTTCTCTGCCGCACCGCTCGGCGATCTCGGAAAACCACGCCGATAATTCTAGAAATAAGTGTACGCTTGGAAAGCCCCCCACGGTTGTATCTCGACTATTAGTTCGTGTAATAACATCATCATTTACGGACCCCCCGGCGCTCACTTCACGAGGGGTCTTCACCATAGGTCCGATCACGATACACGAACTGTACGCCGCATAAGTCATGTACCGTAATGTATTCACGAATGCGTGTGAAATTATTTCCATTAAAAACGCCGAAAAAAAGAGATGTAATTAATTCGAATAAAGTGTAAGAAATGCAGATCGGAGTGGAGGTTTGCTGGCAGAGCCAGGTTTAAGGAGTCGGCTGAGTAAGGGCGCCAGGGAAAACAAAAGGACAAAGGGAAAACACTGCAGACTGAAGGAAAGAAAAGAAGAACCGATTTCTCTAACGAAGATATTTTTCCAGTGGGAGGATTTGTTGAAAATGGACCCCACTCCGCTCAGGTGCCGTGCGAAGACTTGCATGCTATAGGGGGAGAGTTCTTGAAATTCACCAACTGATGACTGAAAATCTTACTTGTAAAATTTTTCATGTGTTAAAGGGGTCATTCTCCAGAAACTGGGAATATTTTGTTGCCAGCAAATTTTGAACCCTAACTTCCGATTTTTTTAGGGGAGGGGGAGTTATTCTGGATTACGTAATAACTGCATTACTTAATAAGAATGCAACCAATCCAATTGATCAGATAAGACAATTACCATATTTAAAATAGAAAAAGCACAGGAAGCTGTCTATCGTCGTGGATGTTGCCATCTTGTCTCAATACCGGTTATAAGTTTCTAAATTTTTGTTCCAAGTTGTTTTTTCCCAGTAAAGTGACATTGTTATTCAGAAGAATTGGAAGTATATCTCCCCATGTCCCCTTTTTTGGTCCCTGACCAGGTGGTACAGTCGGGAGTAGGCAAAACTTAAGGGTCCCAGTGTTTTTGCTTGGTTTTCAGGTAAAAATCCTACAAGAATTCCAAAACTAAAAATTTTGTTTTATTTGTCGATCTTGGAATTTATTGCTGCTTTTATTTGATTCTAGTTGTTTTTGGTTAGATTTGATGAGTTTCGGTCGTTTGGTCAAATTTGATTGTTCTTATTCGTATTTGGTTAAATTTGGTTATTTTTGATCAGAATTAGTCGTTTTTGGTAATGCTTGGCCAAGATGGTTCTTGGTGATTTTTGCTCAATTTTGGTCAAATGTGATTGATCATTTTTGCTTATTTCTGATTATGCGTGATTTAGGCAATTAATCTTGATCAAATTAGGTCAGATTGGATCATTTTATTATTTTTAATTGCGTTTGGTTCAGCTCCTTTTGGTATTTTTTGGCCAACTATGGTTAAATTTGTACTTCTTTGTAATATTTGATAGTTGTTGGTCATTAGTGATCCATTTGGTTGATTTTTGTCGGATGAAGTCGAACCTGCTAATGTTTGGTCAGAGCCGGACTTTGTCCTACCTCGTGGTACTCAGCTGGAGGGGAACGTCTGGAAGCGCGAAGAAATTAAAATAAGGGAAGATAGAAAGAGAGAAACAGAGAAAGAAAAAGTCCCACGTATTTTCTTTATATAGGTCGTAGCTAAAGGTCAGCTCTTCAGTGAGCTATTGACTCCAATGTGGTTAGGAATTTGATGGATAGAATCGTATACAGAGAATTTTATATAAGTTCAATAGTGCGTTGAGTGAGAATATTTTCAAATGGCATCGGAATTGTTTCAGTTTCAAAGGTCAGTATTTTCTCATCGCATTGTACATCAGTCGGACATTTTTTAGCTTGAAAGCTCTATAACATGGCACGTGGAATGTTGCATGCATGGAAGAATTTTATAATTTCTTAAACTATTTCCAGCGGGACGTCTCTGAACACTCGTATCATGATCACAGTTGGAACTATCGCCAAAAAACTGAATTTCCGTAGAATTCGCACTCAGGTTGGTTGGAGCCTTTCGACATCTCAACGTTACACGGTTTTATTAATTGGTGTAAGTAGGGTAGGAACCTATTCACTCTGAGGCACTCACATTCAAAATATTTGACGAACCAACTTTTTTTTTTGGCCGATGAGGATACAGATTTGGGAAATCGTCTTAAAGGGGAAGGACAGGGAGATAAGTGAGGAAAACAAGGGGAAGAAACAACTTCATCAAATTTTACAATTCGTACGTATGATAGAATTTTCCTGAGGAGGCCAAAAAGGCAATATTTTGCAGAGCTGGTAGGTAAAATACATTTTACATGTAAAATTTTTATCTATTTATTTATTTATTAGCGGGCCAGTACATAATTTCCTTAATTTAATTCTGCAATAAAAGAAGGGGGCTTCCTTTCCCGTACTGGCTAAGCCCAGGATTGGGCATATGCCTCTCCTTTAATTGCCCAGGTCTGTCGATCCGCAGTCATTCTCCTCCGGAGTGGTCCTAGGTGCTTTCTGAACTCGTCCCTCCATCTTGTTAGTGGTCTCCCTTGTGATCTTTTGCCCCGTATGGTATCCATTCTTCGACTTTCCTCTCCCATCTCTCTGTTTTGAATCCAGCCACATGTCCCCCATACTTCATTTATCGAATATCCTACGTCCTTTAATCTAGCTTTTTGTCTACTTGTTTTCTTTGTTAGTAATTCTTGTTTCTTAAATCCTAACATACCCCTTTCCATTGTGCTTTGTGTGTTCTGTAGTTGTACATCTTTTTTGGTTAGAGACCATGTCTGGGCACCATATATGTAAGTACTGAGTGGACGCAGCTTTCCCTGATTAGCGACTTTGTTTTTTGCAGTGTTTTCCCTTTAAATATTTCTTTTAATTCCCAATATTTTTTGCATCCCTTCAAAATTCGTATTTTCAGCTCTCTCGTTGTTTTGTTTTGGATTGTCACAGATTGTCCGAGATAAGTGAATGCTTCTTCCCATTCTAGTTCTCTTCCCTCTATTTCGACCCTTTCCTTGGCTTGGTTAGATAGAATTCTTGTTTGTTCCCGGTTGATCACTAATCTTGCTTCTTTACTTTTACATGTAAAATAGTCGATGTAAATTAACTTTTTACTTTACATTTTACATGTAAAATGAATGTAATATGAGTAAGAAAAAAAATTAAAGTTCAATTTTTCGATAAAAATTTTTAAAACTTGCACACAACTGGAACTACAGTCAAAAGTGGTCGTCTCCTTTATCATTTGATTTTATAATTTACACTCCTCAAATTTACTATACGTAACTCATAAGAAAGTAGAGTGTTTTATAGAAAGTGAATTACAAAAGACAAGTATAAAACAGTTTTAAATAAATTGAGCTACAGGTAATTCAGGCAAAAACAAATTTTAACATATTTCGCCCAACTTCTTCCAATTTGAACTTAAAATTAAGAATTTTCAACGAACAAAAACTAAACAAAAATAATTATCAATAAATCTTATAATTTACATTTAAAAAAAGTTAAGTTAAAACTCATCGGACTTTATGGTATCAGCATTTTTTACTTGAACTACTCTATTTGTTTTATGTTTCCGTCAAAATTTAAATAACTTCATCTCAATTCTTTATTTCATTATTCCTTTTCAATTTTTCATTCTCATTTCTTATCATATCATTATCATCTATCAATCATCAATTATTATGGTTTTTCCCCCCAAATTTTACATCGATTTCACATTTTATATTCATTTTACATAAAATGTAAAATGAACCGTTTTACGTGTAAAATGCCAACCCTGATATTTTGGATGGAAGAGCAAGTCAAGTTGCGCAGGCTGAATTCTACTGTCAACTACCTCATTCTTTTGGTTATGATCTTTGGTTCCTATGAGTTGGCCTCGAAGGGAAAATCCATATTATGACTATTTATGAAGTACTTACCTTCTTCTGGCGAGGGTTTCACTCTTGTGAGTAGGTCTCGAATCTGGCTATTTTCACAAACCTAGCGCTCGTCTTTTCTGTCATCGACACTGACATAAGCTGCAACATACAAAATGAACAACAGTCAGCAATATCTGAACCGACAGAAGATAAAATGATGGGTGCGACAGATGGATAGGGGAGTGTGTCCTAAGATGACGCACTGCCTTAGATTTCTCGAAACTGGCAACAGAGAGGTCAAAACTGATTTCCCCTCCCCCAATTTCTCAATGCTTGCGAAGTTGGCATTCGCAAGTATCAAGTTGGTAAAATTGGGGAAAAGTCAGGACCATCTTTTTTAGACTTCAACTGAAGTTTCTCGTATTTAGTCAGAATTGTTGCTGGGTACCCCTCCCAAGAGACAATTTCACCAGTTACAGCCCAAGTATACATACTATTATGCAATAAAATGCGCTGTAAAATCATGGCAACGTAAATGTCCTTTGACAGGTTTTTTAAAACGACTCTAGTCAAATCCGCCACGAACTCTAAATTGTGTATCCATTATCGATAGCACTAATTCAAGAAAAAAAAGGGGAAAAAATCGTTTCAATCGTGGTTTCCAAATTTTCAATGCCAAATTTTTCAACAGTTTTGCTATAATTATAAGATTGAAAAAAGAGCTAAATTCTTCAATATTTTTCCTCTTTTTCAAATTCAAAATCGGAAATTAGGTTGTAATTATTCCTTAAGAACACGTGAAATAATTAGATAATGTGCACAATTTTGTTCAAAAATTGCGAAAATATGCAAAACTACGCAATTATACCCGATATATGCATTTTATGCAAATATAAATTCGATTTATGTGGCTGGAAAAACCGTGACACGAAAATGTATATTATCAATATGCACAATAAAAACGATCACACAAAAAGATGCATTTGCATAAGAATTCGCTCCATAGTTATCACTTACGAGCAGCTCAAGGTTTATTTCAAAAAATTATAAGCCATAATAGGGAACCCCTTTCGAAAATGATAAGTTGATTTCTCTGAAAACCTAAATTTTTTCTTCGCTTCATGTTGCCAACTTGGAAAGTTTGTAAAATAGTTTCCATGTTATAAATTATATCTACATTCGATGGCCTCTCTCGCTTCTCAGCCTTTATAATATTCTCATGTTACAGGCGAATAAGGCCTTGAAGATAACATGTACTACGGCTCCGTTTTCGCAAAATAAATACCCAGAAAAAATTGTTGCTCGATGCTGACGGAAGTCATTCTGGTGCAAATTTAGATGTTTATCAATCAAGTTGAATAATTATGCGTATTTCTTATGTATGTAAAATGAACGAGAGACGTCGAATTTAGCGAACTCCTAACTTCTAGATGTCACTTCGTGCGTAAAATACATTCACTTAACCCGCACAGGTTAGATGGCAGCGAATCAAAATTAGGTAAGAAAGCTAATTATAGCTATTTTAATGATTCTGATCGCAGTGTCATTGTGTTTTTTTACACCTGTTTAAACACAATTATCAAATTTACTACACGAAGTCTACTAGCAAGTAAAACAACTAAAGGGCAAGCATCTGATCGAATCGGCAACCGAGCGGGTCAATAGTATCATGTTTTGGGCAGAGGAACCAAGAATTCGAAAATGCCATAAATACAGTGACAATGAATAATTGCAAAAATACCTACTATGAGAAAAAAAAGAAAAAATGAAAAACTTCATTACTAAGAATAGTGATCTGTATTATCGTACATTTTGTACTACTAATCTGGTCTAACCTGTTCGTGACATCAGTCTTTAAAACCAAATACCTATTTCAAATTTTATTAAAAGAACGTTACTATTACGTACTAACTTGGAATCATTCTCTTTTTTGTCTATTTTTAAACTGTGTATTTACTATATTCCAGTAGTACGACCTTTGTATGACTTGTACGATATTTTTTCGAACCACTTTTACGCCTGAACAGAATTCCCACAAGTTAAAAAAGAACATGCTAGTTTCAAACGTAAACTCTGAAGAAACTTAATAATTAAATAATAACGAATTATTGCAATGTATGTTGCAAAGAACACAAATTTTTACTTAAATTTCAATCGAGTCATATCTTGATAAGAAATACTGCAAATAATCACAAACGCGTATCAATAATATGTATTAACAAACATCATTCCAAGTTTGTAAGTAACTAGAGGCAATTGTATGACTTTTGTGATTTTTATGACCACTGCCTCACTTGTAAGACTTTTGTACGGCTTGTATGACCAGTAGACTCTTTGATATAAGATATCAGATCAAGTATGAAATCAACAGCAAATTATATCCCAATCAATTTTTCCTTTGACATGGTTAGTCTATAGGATGTTTTGTATTTCGATATTTAGAAGAAAGCAATCTCAAATTTCCTTCCTCTGCCCAGAAATTCTCTATTTCACTTTGATCTTCTAGTACTTGTTATTTTTGAATTACATTTGTTTTTTACCTCAATCAAAAATGCTTTTTAGATAACTTAATAAAAATTAGTCTTCGTTCATTCAGACTTTGCAATCCATTGCACTATAAAATTAGTCTTACAAAAGTCTCCTGTTCATACATTTGGTACCTTTTGAAAAACTGAACATAGGAAACAAGCCAAAGAAAAACGAGCTCAATCACTTGTTGACCTGTTATTTACAGAAGAACAATACGACACCTTAAAGCAAAATAGCGCTATATACATTTTTTGGGGGAAATGAGTTATTGGTATCGCTGGAAAGGAAATTTCACGCTCTTCATGTTGATGCTGGCAAAACATCAACTTTATGTAAGCATAACGTCACAATTTCATAACACATGGGTGATAGATAGGCTATTTGTAAAATGTACATAGCACTATTTTGCTCTAGGTGTCGATTACACTGCTGAAGGAACCAGTAGTGCTGAGTACATAGACATATTACGTGGCAGTTTTTATAAAAAGGGGTAACTTTGTTGATTCGACAAATTTTGAGTTATGGACAGTACGTAATAGCGAAATGAATGCCCATTCCAATGAGCTATCGGCGAGATTTGTAGCGTTTTTTGTTCCGGAGATACACACGGTCAAAGATGAGTGTAACAAGAACGCGCGAAAACACGTTTTCGGGAAAAACGCGTTTGAAGTTAGACACACCTTTTTCTCCCACTCCGTCAAGCGGCCCTAACTCGCCGCGAAATCACGTTACCAGCCTCGGCGAAGGCTTGTTGAAAAGGTAATTTTTCGCTCTTCTGCGCGGTAACAATTCAGAAGATCGGATTTATTCGTGAGCTCCAAAAAACCAAGAAGAAGCGAACGCAGACATTCGCATTTTTTTCTCATTCTTTTTCTCTCTCTTTGTCTTCTCTCTCATGCGCGTAAATTTTCTCTTTGTTATTGCGATGTTTGTTCTATTGAAATCAATCAAAATCTCCAAACTGATTTTTTTTAACTAAAATTTTTTTTTGCGTTTTTTGAGACTTTGATCAAACGACAAAGTTACCCCTCATTATAGAAACTGCCACATATAATCGCTCAAGGGGCACCAGAGGCGTCTATTTTAGCTCACATGGGTGCAAAGACGGACAAATTTATAGCGAGGGATAACCAACGAGCAACCTTTTTTTTATTCTCAATTTTAGTATACGCCCTGTACCAGTTGGCAATAGTGCAAGAAGGCGGAATACAAGAATACTTCTCCAACATCCAAGGGGAAAAGTGAAACTTTAGAACTTGCGACGTAAATTTTTGAACGATTTTATTTATTTTGGCTAGTCAAGTAAAAATTTTGTATTTATCCCTGAACGTCTTTCGGCTTAACTTTTTGTGTTAGTCAAGTTCAAATGTGGACAAAGTTTACATCCGGGACAGTTTTGCTTGTTGAGTAAAAATTTAACGGCCGCTATTTTGCCTACACAATTTTTAGATATCTCCACAGGGAACGCCCAATTTATAATACTGCCAGTTGGAGTAATTCTGGTGCCCAACAGACAAGAATTTGAACTGAAATGGCAGACCTAGCCTCGAATTCTTCACTGGAGTAGGTTTTACAATGTTAACCTTTAAACAACAATTAAAAACATCGTTTGCCAGCAAAGCAAGCAAAATGTTTTCAAACTGTTCGGAGAATTTGCATGAAAAAATGATATTTTGGATTGTCATGGCAATCACCCCCAAATTCCTCTCCTTAAAACAGGCTATGTGAAACGGAGAGAATTTCAACTGAAGTACACAATCGAAAAAAGAAAAAAACTCCTCGATGACTTCATTTTTCCAAATGATCGCCAGAATTTCTGTACATTTCAGTATCATTCCCGACATGGAACGTGTTAAATTCTCCCCCCCCCCCACATACAGACCCTTTGCGTTGATCTCTGATCTCCAATCTTCAGTCAGCAACATTTAAAAAGTAAAGATTTGTTGGTTTGCTTGTTCGTTAATTTGCTTTCTACATTTCCACTTCCCCCTTCCTATCAACACACTCATCTTTCTACTTTTCTCACTATGGTATAGACGTTTGATCGGAGTAGACCCCTTCCCCACGTCGTTTTGCTTCAATACAATGGTGGCAATATCTACTTTTCCCACGCGGGCAAGGTATTTTGATTATTTTATCTCCTACTATAATTTCTGTTCGAATTTTCTGAATCAACTTTCCAACTCGTAGCCCCTTCAATGCTAAAAATAGGCTATAACTAGTTATGCAAGTTTATATCGAAAGTTTTAAATATCGATACCAGAAAATATTGATAATATTGGAAAAATCAGAATATATCAACTTTGGTTTTCAGTTTGTTGAAATAAATTACAAAAATTGTCAACATTTTCTCAAGTTTATCCCAAAAATGTTGGAAAATATCGACATCAAAATATCAAATAAATCGGAAAATATCAACTCTGGTTTTCAATTAGTTCAAATAAATTACAAAAATTGTTGATTTTTTAACTGTTTCAAAACTTATGATAAAAAAATGAACGCTCATTTTTTGTTCAAAATACGGGTTTCAAAGTTTAGAAAACATGACAAAAAACGGACTCATAGCAGTTTAGACCTCACTCCGGTTCCCGGTAAAATTTTGAACTGAGCTTTGGCTTCGGCAAAATATTTTTCTGGCTTTAGCTGCTTCGCAATCCTTGTGTCTCGGCTCTCGGGTTCGAGTCCCACCAACGCTGGAAAGCTCATGATATTCGAATATCCCCACTAACATCCTAGCGAATACAGCGACTACAGTATCAATCGAGGTGGAAATATAGCACGTCCAGTAACCCCAGCCAGTTCACACGAACAAGGTATTATAATAGCAGATTGTGTTACCACCAGATTAGGGAAATTGGTACTGTGTGCGCGCACATTGTGAAACACATGGCTAGTAAGCGAACTGTGACTGCATACTCCGGCACAGAGAAGGGAAACTATAAACCAAACAAAAACGGTGGGGATAGCAACAGCAAACTACCCCAACTAACCTGGCGAGGAGAGTCGCGGGTCAGAAACCGTGATCGTCAACGTCCTGTATCGGATATAGCATCTGAAGAAGAATGAGGTTATGCAATAAGTTTCACTTGGAACCAATGTAGGCGCAAGTGCAGGAGTATTCTGCCGGGTTCCCCCAAAGGTTTGGTACTGTGATCCGCCGGGAAGCTGAAGAGGCTGGCACAGTGCTGGGAATGGCGGTCCCCTCTACCACATTTCTCGCGGGAAGGGAGCGAATGAAAAGATGTCTGAAGTATTTTCAATTCGAATTTTTCTCTCTGGTAGCGACAATTGACAGCACTACGGACATTTCTTCAGGTCGCTCGCTATTTTGGGGACGAATTTTTCCAACTCGAATGAAATTTTCCCAACTTTTTCAAACTGGTCAACACGACTGGGGAAGAGGGGCTCACCCTCCTGGATATTATGTTCAACTTATTTCAACTCGGTGCATACGACTTACTTATTTAGATATTGGCACTGTGGTAACGTGATAAGAATCATTCAGATTTTGTCAAGGTTCCTTCAGACTTTATTAGGAGTAACTCAGACTGCTTTCAGCTTATTTCACGTTAAAGACAAAATGATTATTGGGAATAGCGGTCGCCTCCAGGTAGTCTCTACTACATTTACCGCGGGGAGTGAGCGAATAAAAAGTTGTCTACAGTATTTTGAATTCAAATGTTTCTCTTTGGGAGTGACAATTGACAGTATTGCCCTCTGCCAGCGTCTAAGCAAAAACGGACACTCCTTTTACTACTCATCGAGCGGTTTCGATATTCTCGACCATGGCAGTTTTTTTCATATAGGCGGATGAAATCCGGTGATACCGGCCAGCAGGTATTTCAGAAAATGGAAATGGCTAAAATACTTAGATTCCATCATTCTTCGCCCCATTAACCGCGTATATCTAATTAGATGCATTCCGTCTTACAGGCCAGAGTGTGTATACACACGTATGTAAATACACGCCGATATTTAAATTTGAAAACATCGGTAAATTAATGCTCGCCCATCGCACTATCATAAAATGATTTTAATCTAAAGTATACAAAGTCATCGTTTAGATTTATGTGCTATGTCATGTCGTTCGCCATGTAACAGCAATTATTTATAGCTGGAGAAGGAAGAAGAGAAAGAAGAAAAAAAGAGGAAAAAACAATTCAGGCACGATATATTAGTGAGGTTATTATTTTACGCTCGTCAGTAACTCGGTGTATACTTAACAGGTTTTACCACGACGCTGTTATTCTTGAAAGGGTGGCTTGTTTAATGGGGGTTGCTAGGGGTCTGAAAAACACCCGTTCACGGGCCCGATTCGATCAGTTCGATCGGCAGTTCATCGAGTTCTATCGATTCGTTTCGATTGAAAAATCGATTTAAGCTTTTCCACGCTTTTATTCAGCCTCAGCAGTGCCAGATCGCGAGTTTTCCATCTCTCCCTGCCCACCGAGCCCGGATTGAGAATCACTCGTATGCGGCCGGGAAAAATTCTTTGTAACACTCATTTAGTATACATATATGATTCCGGTCGGAATGTTCAGAATTCGAAGAAGAGATCAAATTTATTATATTGTTTCTTCATCAGACGGTCTGAAGTAATTAGTATTCTATTTTATTGAGGGCAACCTTCTTCGTTTTCTCCTCGAATTTTTCTTTCTTGCATCCCAAAGTATGTTGATTGAAATGATAAACCGAAGGGAATGACCTTTGACAAATGGCGTGTATTTTCGTGGGCAGAACGATTATATAGCCGTAGAATATTTTAAAATATTGCATTATCGTTTTACTTTATCGCTGGCGATCGGGGCTGCCGAGCAAGAATTATATTGTTACTCGGGTGTTCGACTTTTTCCCATTGTTTTGAAAGTGATCGATATAATCGATGGCCTCCAAATTTCGTCGAGATTTCTGTTGTAAATTTAGGTGCGACTGAAATCTCACCTAACCACCTCGAGAGTTATCCGGGGCCTGCACATACCTCAGGAGGAAGGGGTACGATCCCACTCCCAAACACTGTCGTCAGTTAGCAGACTTGAGAAGATCTAGAAATTTGTTGTATTCCCTCCATTGATTTTTTTTTTTTTGTTAAATTTCGCTGGTTGGCCAAGCCAGCATCTCAAGTTTGAAAACATTAGGATTTCTCTCCTCTCCCCCCCCCCACCTTCCAACGTAAGGTGACTGCTGTACGTTCCTAGCTCGGCGTGAGTATAAATAAAGCCAGGGAAATTCCACTTCTTACATTTTATACTTTAGATTGTCCATCAGTGGCATCGCAAGGTTTTCTGAGAAGGTTTTAGGATAGGGTACAAAATTTAGAATTTTAATTAACCAACAAAAAAGAAAGAAGAAGAGAAAATATTCATTTATCTCAGTTAAATGGATTTAACAAGGGAAAAATATCGTGAATCGCGTACCTGAAAACCTTCAAGGGGCATTTTATCAACTTACTGAATAGTATAAATCTTTCTTGGGAGGCGAGGGGAGTTAGATAGTACTTTCAACACCTCCCGTTTTTGACGCCATTAAATCGTATAAATTTGAAGAATGAGCTTAGTTCAAAATCATACTACACATCACCATCCTCTGGTCACGATGCACCATGTGGGACTCGAAACATCGGAAGAGGAAAAGAGGCCGCCCAGCGACACGGTGGATAGTAGAGATTTTAGGATGCCTAGGCTCTTGCTGGGCACAGACAGCGAGGGAGCGCGAAAGATGGAGGAAGGTGACAGAACCTATGCTCAATGGTGGGCAGATTAGGTGACAACTTACACCGCAAACTTGGTGTACACCTAATCAAGGTTGTAATGAATGAATAATAAATCTGGTCACGAATAGGTTGGGTTTTGGCTTTTACTTCGCAAAAATACCCCCTCCCAATTTCCGGCTTTTTGAATTATATTAACCTGTGCTCCAGGGGCAGTCAAATTCAATATGGAATTTGCATGAGGGTTTTTCCTAAATTTCTTCCTGACCAGAAGACGTTCTCAAAGCAAAACAGGAGCGGGTTTTTATCCTGAGAGTAGATGAAATTTTGAACATTTTCAAAAAGAATTCCCGAATTCAGTTCTGAGGTGTGGGATGGTACCTCTCTGCGATGTCGAGATCACCAGTATGGGATTGCTCCCTACTGTGGTGCCTACCCCTCGCTTCGATCCGCCGGCCAGTCAGATAACACGCGCAGCGAAGATTCGCCTATGGTCCTGGCTGAGCTACATGCGAGCCTAACACATCCCTGGCGTGGATTCGTCGAAACCGGGAAAAAGTGGGGGTGAGGGACGAAGTACCACAAATTCGAACTCCAGATAAAATTCTAGTCTAATACAACCTTGTACACATGATCGCATCTGTAATCTGCGGTATTGCAATATGGCGGCGATGCGATGCACATTAACATCTGTGCCCGACATTATCAGCGAGTTTAGCAGAGAGGTAGAGACGCCGTATGAGGAGTTTTAAACAAAATCGGAGTATGAAGGCTGAACTTCTCACTCCAGTGTATATTTTGAACGCTGTCTCCTGTTCAACATAATTTTCATGCTCGGGACTTACTACAGTCATCTTTTTGTTTAGGCTGCCGGGAAACAGCCTTCATCTACGCAATTACCAGCGCGGCGGTTACGCACGCCGTCGCCAGAGGGTGCAGCGAGGGCAGCATCGAATCCTGTGCCTGCGAAATCAGTCACCAGGGCCGCGGCGCTCACGTACCGCCCAACGCGGTCACCGGTGTCCGCGACTGGGAATGGGGCGGCTGCTCCGACAACATCGGCTTCGGATACAAATTTTCACGCGAATTCGTGGACGCCGGCGAAAAAGGCCGCAACGTAAGAGAGAAGATGAATTTGCACAACAACGAAGCGGGCAGAGCGGTGAGTAACACAAAAATTCGTAATACTAAATATTAGTGGTTTTTTTTTTAAATCAAAAATCAGGTATTACTCCTGTTCTGATGGTGGGAAGGGAGGAGGGGCAGGAATTTTCAAGAAATTCATACAGGTGATTCGGTAACACAGGGGGGAGTCGTTGTTGTTGTTGTTGTTGTTTTGTCACGCCTAGTCCCCGAGAATCATATCCAACACTGTTTCTATCTGTGCACCCATCTGTGACTGACCATCCTGATCCTTAACCCTATCAGTCTTCCACAACCGGGGCCAGTTTATCTGGGTATTTCCGGCCGTATGTCCAACTCTCCGCTGCCATACACTGTTCTCCATGCAACTGGATCCTCGCATAGTTTTCCCCATCTTTTGTGTATTTTGGCATTTCTCAGCATGATATGTACCACACATCATTGTGCCACTTTATTTGACCTCGTTGTGCTGTCTAGCCTTTTCAATCTCCGCATAGACTCATCTGCTTTGAGAACCTGTTCATCTGGCATTCTAGCTGCCTCTGTTGAAATGTCTCAAATGATTTTACAAGCTTTTTATATTCTGTCCAGCATTCGCTTCCGTATAAGATGGGTAGTATCACAGCTTTGTAGACCGCGATCTTAATTTCGGTTTTAAGATCACTACAGTCCAATACTCGGCGTTTCAATTTCAGAACTGCATTCCCATCACTTTTTATTCTCTGGCTTATCTCAGAGTCCAGGTTACAGTTACTGACTATAAGATTCCCTGGATAACTGGACTGCTTCACTGTCGCGATGTACTGAATTTCACCAAATTTGGTCGGAATCTAGAGACGAGGAATCAACCATATAATCAATCAAAAGTATCTAATTATAAACAAATTACGCATGTAAATGGTCGATTAACCATGAACAACTAAATAATCAGTCACAATAGATTCTTGGAAGTTAATTAGCTAGTCGGAAATGACGAATTATTAATCCAAAACCATCAATTGATTAACAAAACAATTACTTAGTTAATGGTAAACATTTGATTAATTAATCAAAACCCACCAATTGATTAATTGTGAGTAACTAATTAATGATAAACATTTGATTAATTAATCAAAAACAATCAACTGATTAATCAAAATTAATTTTAAGCCTAAATAAAATTAAATATAAAATTAAAAAAATTAATTAATTAGTTAAAGCAATTAATTAATTGTAAAAATTGATCAATAATTACTCAAAAACTAAATGATTAGTTAATTAGAACCATTTATAGTAGAAGAGACAAAACAATAAATTATTGATTAAAAATAATTAAATCATGAATCAAAAATGATAAATTAATTAATTGAACCCAATTCTGATACATTAAAAACAATTAAGTAAGTAAATAATTGGAAATAATTCATTGATTACCGATCATTAAAAATTGGTAAATTAATTCAGAACATTTGATTAATGAATCAAAAACAAGTAGGTAAGTAAATTAATCAAAGACATTATACATTAATTCATCAAAAACAATTGACTATGTAAAACTAACTAATTAATTATTTGCAAAATCTGATTAGTTAATTAAAAAATAAATAGTTGATTAATTGATGAATTGAAAACAATCAATCAATTATTAGTAAAAATAAGTTAGATCTAAGCAAATAATTAATCAAAATCAATTCATAGATTAATCAAGACAATTAATTGATCAATTTAATATAATCAGAAACACCTATTCAATTAATCAAAAATAATTAATTATGTAATTGAAAACGATTAATTAATTAAACTAATTTTGAATTATTAAAAACATTAATTTAAAACAACTGAGTACTTAAAATTTTTGGGAACAATTGATTAATTATAGAAGGCTTTTAATTATCTGACATTTGGATTAACCAACTCTAATTTCCCCCCGACTATTTTGGATTAATCAACCTCAAAATGTTGGATAGTCCAAAATCCAAATTGTGTTCAAACCTGTTACAGTTTGTCAACATGCTTGAACAGTTCTGTAGGTATTTGGGACTCACAGTCACCATAACGAAAAATGTCCAACTAGCATTCATGAAGTTTTCAAAACGACTCAATTCTTTTTTAACATAAATATGGAATTATTCTCATTAAAATTTTTCTAAATAGTGTGGTATACAATGACTTTTTGAATATAGAAATACGTATACATATATTATATCGACACCTTAGAGCAAAATAGTGTTACCTACATTTTATTGAAATTGGCAGAAAACGGAGAAGTTTTCAATAGCCTATTACTCCTGTTACAAAATTGGAACGTCATGCTCACGTAAAATTGATATCTTGCTAGCATCAACGTGCAGCGCTGCACATAAATAGAGCGTGAAATTTCTTTTCCAATGATAAAAATAACTCACCCCCCCCCCACTCCCTAAAAAAAGTAGGTAACACCATTTTTCTCGAAGGTGTCGATATATACCTGAACTGCTCTACTTTTGGATGCTACTTTTACAGAATTTGCACATTTTTGGATCATCTGATTTTTTCCTTATCCGACCCACCTTAAACATCAGTTAGGTCCGATGATTGGGAGTCTACTGTTACTAAAACAACTGATTGATTAATTGAACATAATCACTCAAAAACAATTAATAAATTGATCCAGGGACGCTATCTGAACCTTTTTTGATGAGGGCTAGAATTTAGGGGGAAAAAATAACTTGAGCAGAGGTGAAAACTCGATTTGGTACCTATCTGATTTTGATATCTACCAAACTATTTTCATGAACTGTAAATTCGCACAAACCTACAACGCAACATAACCACGTCAGGCCATCAGAATCAGTTTTTTGTTTGTTTCAAAATTGATTTTGAAAAAACTTTGAAGATTTTTTTTTTTTTTTGGGGGGGGGGGGCTATAGCCTCTAGCTACCTTCTTGGTTGCGTCCTCGAATTAATCCAAAACAATCAACTTATCAATTAATTAAAAACAACTAATTAATTGTAAAAATTGATCAGTTGATTAAACAATAAATAATTAATTGATTAATTGATTATAAACAATTAAGGAGCCCATTCCAAGCTGCCTTTAGTCCAAAAAATTAGAAAAATAGGGAATCAATAAGAACTTTCTCCCCCATAATCCAGTTGCAATAACTTTTTGAAATTTTTTAACATATGGCAAGCCTGAATATACATTCATATGATGCTACATTAAAAACTGGTTTCACAACAGTGTAGCCTGCGATATATAAGCATTTCAAGGGAAGCAAAGTTATGGAAGGACTACGAGCAGCTTGGAACGGGGCTTCTCAATTAATCATTGAATCAATATTAATCAAATAATCAAGATATCAATTCGATAAAAACAAATAATCCATTAATGAAAACTAATTAAAAGAATAATTGAAACAATTAATAAATAAAAAACGATCAGTTAATTGAAGCCAATATTAATTCTTTAAAAACAATAATTGTAATTATGATTAATTAAAAACAAACAAGCATTTTTATACTAGTAAAGCAGAGGAGAACGAAGTTAGCATTTAGACCACGGATTTCAGTTGTTTGCTCAGTTTGTACGTGATGATGACAGCGAGTGTCGAAACGTCGTTTTTGTGATTTGAAAATATCATTAAATTAATTTTTAGAGCAATTCGCCTCTTTTGCAATTACAGTATAAAACAAGCTTTTTCTTGATTAAAATAACTGACTAATTAACTGAATAAAATTAATCAATGAATCAAAAACAAGAGACCTTTTCACAATGACGTCATAAGGAGGACTGTTGCGCAGCTGTTCATGGTCCAGCTTGTTTTGTTTACATTGATTTTACATGAAAAACTCTATAAGCAAACATTTGTTCTTCTTTGCGAGTCCATAAATATGAAAAGATAGCATTTCTTAACAATGGCTTGGGCATGGGGGAAAGGGAGTCTGACCCCCCCCCCCCCGGCATCAGCCGGAAATGTGAGAAAATTGAAATTTAATCTGGTAATAGTAAGTATTATACCTGTAATGTTGTAAAAATGAAACGACCCCCCTTCACACGCCACTGTTTCTTAATGCTTCTGGGCGCTTATATATGACCTAAAAGCATTTAGTTTTGATTTAAATAATCGTTCAATACCAAGAAATGCTCTCTTTCATATTTACGGACTCGCAAAGAAGAACGAATGTTCGCTTATGGAGTTTTACATGTAAAATGAATGTAAACAAAACAAGCTGGACCCTGATGGCTGCAAATTGCTGCGAATGCTGGAGCAGCTGCGCAACTGTCCTCCTCATGAGCCAACATGATGTAGTCTATTAGTCAATGCATCAAAAACACTGGATTAATTAATTAATTAAAAATAGATAATCGAGTAACTAATAACAATTAATGAATTAATCAGAAACATTTGATGAAACTCAAAAACAACTGACTAATTAACTAAAACAATGAATCAATTAATTAAAAACAATTAATGAATACAATTGACTAATTTATTTTAAAAAAACACTTAATTGATTCATTAAATATAATTATTAGTATTAAAAGATTGAAAACAATCGACTGATTAGTTGAAACCAGTTTTAATTCATTAAAAACAATTGATTTATTAAGAACATTTAATTAATTAATTGATTAATCTAAAACAATTGATTTATAAGAAATAATTTAATGAACGAGTATCAATTTATGTAAAAGAATTAGCTTTTCTAACACGCTTTAGGTGCTTTTTTTTTTTTTTTTTTTTTTTTTACATAAAATAAATACCTAATCCATTTATGTACCAATTTATCGCCCATACCCCCCTCAGCTTCTATACTGCGGCCGCTCTGTGCTTTTAATCAAACCGGTTGCCGCGCCAACACACTTGTATTGAAGAGAAAATTTTAGCGATGGACGTTTGTTGCTGCCGTTGATGTATCGCACCATCGCACCGGGTGTGTGGTTGTGGTTTATAGCTGATAGAGTTTCGGCCGAATCGGCGGCATAGCACCGGCTGTAGATGGCCGGCTCCTGTATTGGCAGCGATCGATCGATCGTAATTGATGGCGAGCTCGTAGAGTTGCATACGCATACGCCGTGCCAGACGACCACGTGCTCGGCGGCGATCGTGATAGCATCGTGGGTGTAATTAAATCGTTCGTCGGTCGAACCTCGAACGTGCCAGTGCCGCCGCTTGTTGGCCGTCTCCGTGATCTCCGCGGTCGTGGGCTCCGCGTAATCGAGCGCCCGTGTCGCCGGGATATCCGAACTCTTCTCGAACGGTCCGGATTGAACTCAATACGGAAGAGAGTGCGGCTGGCTGTACGGTGCGCGAAGAAATATTATGTTTACATTGACGGTGATGTAAGGCGAATGTGTTTGGGTCATCGAAACGGATGATTTATTTACCGGATTTAGATCACGATCATTGTCTGTACGTAGTTTGTTATTCCGCAGACCGTTATTTTGTATTGCGGTGGTGTTTGCGTTAGTTTTGTTTAACGTCGACGCCGTGGCTCATCGTTGTTTACATTGAGCTATTTCGGTTGTATTGTCCTCGAAATTCGATATTGGCAGTTGGTTTCAAGGTTAGATAGACGTCCGAAGTGCATGTATCTGTCTGACATTGTCGAAGAAGTATATAGTTTCCACTTCAGATCCGACTCCCCGGAGCCGCACAGTGAGCTAGTTGGCAATTCTACGCAGTGATCAAGTGAACTGGAGGGCGTGGTGAGAGAGACACCTCCCGTTACCCCTTGGAAATTTCTCAGTTGGAAATTAAACATGTTTTGAAAGTTTCAAAAAAATGGAAATTTACCAGAAGCCATACGACAGATGAGAAATCTGCAAAGGACACGTAGAAACTGATGTCTGGTGATGAATAATATCGCTTCTGGCTCATACGAGTAAGGAGTAACGACTAACGTCTTGTAATCACTTGGTGGAGCGTATGGCGATGCACGTATGCTAAATTGGCTCCCCAGACACCGCGACCGTGGCCAGGGAAACTACCCTTTCAAGTATCGCTTCGGAAACCAGAGAGCAGGGGCGAAACTATAGGGGTGTGGGGGGGTTGAAACACCCTCCCAATAATTTGGCAATCGGCAAATTTTAAGGCTGTTCATTTGACCCTCCCCCCAATAATTTGACAATCGGGAAATTTTGAAACTATTCATTTGAAATTTCATTTTTTTAATGCATGTTTGTTTATTTATTTTCTTTTTCAATTAAAAAACATTTCGATCAAAAAATTGACAAATTTTTGATTTTTTAAGCATTTTGTCGGCGAATTTTTAGCTTTCAAAAAATATTTTTCGTAAACTTTTCTTCTCTACCTTTCCAAACTGAAAGTCACATTTCGTTTCTGAAAATAGAGTACCCCGGACCCCTGTTAGAGACTAATCAGTCAAAAGCAGAAGGTTTCAAGCTGAGTATCGAACGTTATTTGAAAGGTTCAAACTAAGTTTAAATGTATCAGACATTTTGAAAATCGGAAAGTCGGTAGCAAACGTTGAATTTCAAATTTCAATGACTATTCGGACTGCCAGCGCGAAAGAGTCGCCCTCTATAATTTTAGGCACGTGAAAAAAAGGAACTATTGAAACTCTAAATATTTTACAAAAATTCATCAGATTGAAATGAAAATGGTCTCAATGGAAGGAAAATTTTATGTACTATAAATTTTGTCCCAATGATTTTTTCGATAAACGCTTTCGTTTTATTTTGAGATTTCTTCGTATGCCTGACAATGAAATATTTCCCCTCGATCAGGGTTACATTCTGTAATATAGTTGATCATTCACTTCGTCACTCACTCAATAAGTCAGTGATTCACTCACTCACTTAATTATGCACTCATTTTGTAATGGAGTTATTCATTCTTTTCCTCACTCCTTCACTCACTCGATAAGTCAATGGTTCACTCACTCAGTCATATGCTTACTTATTTAGTGACTCACGCAGTTACTCAATCACTTACTCAGTGATTCACTCACTTAATTACTCATTCTCTAATTTAGTTATTCATTCACTTCCTCACGCCATCACTCACTCACTTATTCAGTTATTCACACAGTTACTCAATCACTGACTCAGTGATTCACTCAGCCCATCGCTAATTTATTGAGTTATTCACACAGTAACTCCGTCACTCACTCACTCACTTACTTAATGACTCATCACTGAGTTACTTGCTTATTTATTCAGTTATTCGCACAACTAATCACTTACTCAGTGACTCAGTGATCAATAACTAGGCAGTCAGCAAATTTTGAAACTGTTTATTTGAATTTTTCATTTTCTAAGAACATTTGTTTGTTTATTTTTTTGTTTACTTTTTTTTTTCAGTTAAAAAATATTTTGATAGAAAATCAGCAAAATTTAAAATTTTTAGAAAAATTTGTCGACAAATCTTTAGTCAAAAGAAAATATTTGTTGGCAAATTTTCCTTCACCCCCCCCCCCAACTAAAAGTCAAGTTTCGCCTCTGTCAGTCAGAGAGATGTCTTGCTGGCTCGGGCCCCTATTTCGCCTTTCCTTGCTTCGGATTCACGCTCACTATGGCTTCTAATTAAGTAGACCAACGTTTTTTCCTTTTTTTTTTCTTTATTCATTTCCATTGATCAAGTACGGTTTTTAAATGCAAAGGTATTGAGCAAACTATTTTGGATCCGATTCGGGCATCATAATACAAATTTCAAATTTAAAAAGGGGTAAATTGACTAGAACTCGAAACTCAACCAACCTATAAAATTGAGTTTTTTCTGGATCGCTTATTTCATATATCGCATCAGATCTTTCATCAAACCCCGATTAAGAGCACCAGAATACAAATTTCAAACTTGAAAATGGCAAAATAAAACTCGAGTTTATACAAATCAAGTAAACTGCCTGCCGAAATACAAATTTCTTGGGCAGAACGACATTCAGCATTTTGCCGCCCTTCATCCCCGTTTTTTATTGGAGGGGGCTGGAGGGAAATGTGTTACCAATCAGTGGCGTAGCTAGGGGTTCCCAACGGGGAGGCACAATATAGTTTTCAAGTGAGAACAAGTCGAAAATTGAGGTATTTTTTAACAGTCGCCGACATTAGAGGACTATGTAAAAATATGGGGGCACGTACCTCCCCCCCCCGACTTTACGCCACTGCTTTCGACAGTGGCGATTGTCTTATCAATCGATGTTCGAGATATTGAGAATGAATCGCGTTTGCTTTTGACAGTGGCACTTGTGGTTTTAAAAGTAAAAGTGAACGTAATTGTGTGTAAGAGAAACAGATAGGAAGATGCTTTTATATCATGCTTACAGTCTCAGCAAAAGTGACTTGAGGTATCAACATAAGAAATGGATGAAAGGAGTACATTTTGTGAGGTTTGTAATATTGTGTATGATTCTTGCTGAAAGTAGGGTCGGCGTGAACTAACTGACATTCTTGTAAACAAAATGAGTAATTAGTATCGTTGGAAAGAGCATAAAAAGTAGAATTATTCAGAACTGGGCCTCCAATTCAAAAATATGTACTCACGTTGAAAAAAGCTTATCAGTAAACGCTATGTCATGTGATTTCTACACGGCTCTTGAACTTAGACTCCCGTGTTCTCAAGAAACAGATTTTGCTTGTTGGTTCCCTTACGCTTAACAGCATCCAAGTGCGATTGTACTTTTTATTCGAAGTTGGTTAGTGGAATAGCGGCCCAGACTTCAGCTGAAAGGCCGACCCTATTCAGTCGCGTCACGGCAATGGAGCGCTACTGTATTTCATCCCGTTTTGTGTACTTCCACTTTTGGCCACCATTTGTAAGGTAGATGGCGCGCTATGTATTTCATCCCGTTTCTGTCACGTTTCGGTAGCTTCTGCATTTGTCCACCAGATGTCAGCCACTTTGCTGACGCGTCCCAATTACTAGGTCGCAAAGCGACCTGGCTTATTATATAGGAGTATGATTTCAGATAGTCCCCACTGGTCAAGAATTTCCCCTCTTCTAATGACAGTGTCAGTAGTACACTTTTTTATGCACGGGTATAGCCCAGTTCATAGCGCTGATAATACTCCTCACCGACACTAATATTCACAAAATGGCGCGAACCACACTATGTCAATTATTCAAACGATCTTTCCTCCCTGTTCCTCGACGTTGGAAAGGCTTACACATGCGGAAGTGTCCTCACACGAGAGGCTATCAGTTATGTTCCCATACACATTGCAACCCGGTAGAAAACATCAAGTGGTAAAATCGTTTGTCGAAATGCATGCCGACCAACAATCGCGATTGTAAAAATGTTGATGGCCGGCTTTCGCAGCATGTGCGCAGTGTTCGCCGAAACTGTTAATAGGTTGAAAAAGAAAAAAAAATCCGCAGAAAGTGAGGATGGTGTTCGAAGCAGAGGTGTTGCATTTAACGAACTGTGGTGCTCGCTATTAGTAACAGCAAAGAGAGCTATAAAGAGAGATTTAAAAAAAAAAAAAAAAAAAAAAAAAAAGTAATAACAGAAGAGATGTTAATTATAATGAAAGAGTTTGAAGAATATTATAAGTTCTTGATTTGTAACAGTTGGATGAGTAATAACGTTCATTTGGGAGATGGCCGCCCAGGCAAAAAGGTATTACGAGGGTGAAAAATCATTAACCGGTTCGAGAGGCGTTCATTCCGACACCGCGGCACGCAACCCGAGAAGACAAAATCGCGCAAGAAACGCGCTCTTGAGGCCGGCCGGCATCGGCGTCACGTTGATTTATGCGCCGGAATCGCAAACAGTGATTCGGCAGTTTTGCCTTTATGGCAGGTGCCGTAAATGTTTATAGATACCACTGGACACGTATACACATTAACGTCGAGCCAGATTTTATGATCAGTTGGAGGAGATTCCGATAGCCGTGGAAACACAACTCGCATCTCCAGAATGACCGGTTTAACTGTGCGTCCAATATTTACTGTCGCGCTACGTGAAAGGCCATTCTTGCGATCTTGCAATGTGATGGCGTGTGCAACAATGTAACTTCCTCTCGCCATACGATAGATAAGCGATGCGATTGCAAATTTTCATCAGGAGTAGTCGCGGATAGGTGAATGCCAGCGATGGAATGTTTTAGGACGAGATAGGGCAAGGGCGGAGTGACCCGCTGGGTAATTTGGCAAGTTCTCGGTCGCCTGGCACAAATATAGTCTGATTATTGACTCAATGTTCTAATGTTCCCGCTTCAAACTCGAACGTTTTAATTTCAACTTTAAACTTTCAACGAGGCAAAACTTCTATCATGTCATCGGTTAGAAGTTTCTACTCTACTGTTACCTACTAGTCCCATTATTGCTCACTAACCACCTTTTCTCAATGCAGATCACATATGTGACTTGTCACAAGAAAAAGGCCCTTAGTGACATCGAAATGATCTAAGAAAAGGGCCCTTAGCAACATTGAACTAAGGGTCCTTTCCTTAGAACATTCCGGTGCCCTAAGGGCCGTGTTCTTCTGATACGTCACATATGTTTGTTTACTGTTTCACGCTATTGTACGCCTGTTGGTCTTCAGAGTGAGCTAGTTACTGTATCATGACAAGTGTTCAAACATACAAATTGTTCAATTCCCCAGTGACTAAGTCAAAATTCCCAAGTATCAACATTTGTTTGTATTAGAAAAAGAAAAGAAAAAAAAAGGGGAAAAAACTTTTTGACTTGTTGGATTTTCCCAACTCCTGATCCATCTACTAAAATTTCATAACTCCGGCGGAAGCTTGGAAGCACCCTTTATTTTCATCTCTGATTCCTGGTGACCTGACACAAATATAGCCTGAATTGATTTAACATCTTCAAGCCTTTTCAACGTTCTATAAGATTTCTTTAAGGATCTTGCTATGTTTTAGATGTTTTTTTTTAATCTTTCAAGACGTGTTTAAGACTCTTTGACGGACTAGATCAAAACTATTGATCGTTCCAGAAATGACAATACCGTGACGTCACAGCAAACACTTGGTAGAAGTTTTAACACAGTACATGGAGGGATACCGTTTCAGTGCATTTTTCTCGAAAATTATGAGTTAAAATGAAAATATCCTCAGGACATCGTTTGTAGCATTTTAAATTCTCTGTAATGACACTAATCACGACCAAAACTATTCTTTGCGTGTATTCTTATGTAGGTCCGCCCAACTTGAATGTCGGTGACGTCATTTCCGAAACGATCAATCCCAAGCCTCAAGACTTGAAGATTTTTCAGATTCTTTGATATTTTCTGAGCTCCTTTCAGAATCGCTACGATATTTTTTAATAACTACGTTACCTATTTCAGAATCTTTAATATTCGTTTCAGCCTTTTTGACATCCATCCAGATTGGTTTAGAACTCTGAGACTCGTTTAGGCTTTTTAAATCTTGTTCAAAACTTTTCAAGACTACAGGACATTTTTTTATCATTTCTAAAATCTTCGAGATCAGTTTCAAGATTATTTCTGGCTTAATAGAACTAGAACTAATCGAGAATTGCTTCAGATGCCTACATATAATAAATATATAGAAAATATACAGAATTCCAAAAAGTAAGATTCAGGAAAAAACAAAAATGAAAGACGTGAGATACATAATCGAAAGACTCAAATTCAAGTTTGCTGGCCACAGTAAAGTGACAGGTGGAGAAAATCGTTATTAGAATGGACCCTCTAGCTATGGCCATGAAAGAAAACTGTGATACCTAGAGGCAATGTTTGGTGGAACGTACGGCGATGTACGCATGCCAAAATGGCCCCTGAGACACCGCACCCCGACCTGGGAAACTACCCCTTCGAGTATCGCATCAGTGGCCAAAGGGAATATCTAGAGGCAAGGTGGGCGGACGAAATAATTAGAAGAATGCGAACAATATGGAATAGAGCAGCTCAAGATCGTGACTATTGGAAAAGGATTGGGGAAAGTTTATGCCCAACAATGGACAGTTCGAGTTTTGCTATACCTCACAGTACAAAAGAAGAGAAAAAAAATATAAAAAATAAAATAGGGGTAATGGTGATATGTAATACATTAGAAACATAATGCAAATGTTATATATACGTCTTATGTTGAAGAAAATAGTTCGTTACTGTACAACCTTAAATAAAGAAATGTGAATTTTTCAAAACTCTTAGGACTCTCACAAACTTGACTGAAACTTTCGTATTCCATTCTGTGCTTCACTGAGACTTTTGAAACTCTTCCAACCTAGTTATGAGCTTGTAGTGAGGTTCAGCATTTTTCGAGACTCTTTAGAGTTTTTCTGAACTTGTTCACTTTAGTCTCTAGTTAAGTTTCAAGAAGTTTTAAATAGGTCTTCTCGGAAACGTATGGAAAAGTCTCCGCAGAGCGTACAATAACAATCGTGAACAAGTTCGAACAAGCTGTGGAAATAAATCTGGAACAATTTTAGACAAGTCTTGAAAGATAAAGTACGTTTGACAGAATTTTGAAAATGTATGAGAATCTTTACCCCACCCCATCCAAACGGGGAAAAATTTGAAAATACTTATTTCACAACTAATCTCAGCGAGTTTCAAGTGGTTTTGTAGAAATCCGGAAGAGTCCGAGAAGGTCATAATATTGAAGCCGAAAAAGTCTTAGAGATAGCTTGAACAAGTCTGGAAAGGTCTTAAAGAGTGAGATAGTTTGAAAGAATTTCAAGAAAGCGTGTAAGATAATATATAATCCCTCCTTCCTCCTTCTCCTCCGGAAAATAGTTGAAAACACCCATACTACTGCTTATCTTAACGGCCTTACTGGGTATTATAAAAGTCTGGAAGAGTCCAAAAAAAAATCTTTATCAAGTTTGAAATAATAATCTTGAACAAGAACGAAGAAATTTTACAGATGGCTTTTAGGAATTCTGGAAGAGGCTTGAAGAATATAATGCGCGTGAAGAATTTTAAAATACTATGGGGATATATTTCCTGCGCCCCCCCCCCGTGAGTCAGAAAAAGTTACAAAATGCCCATTTTATTGTTCATCGTAGCCAGTCTTGGAAGAATCTTAAAAATGTTTAGGTAGTGTCCGGAATAATAATCATAGACAAATCTTTAAAAAGTTTCTTCTGGAAGACTCTTGCCGAGTGACCTACATCTAACTTTTTTTTACCTATAAAATTATAAGATATCCCCCGTCCAATTCAGCCACTTAGTTTTGGAGCTTTTGAAGATTGGAATTGCTAAACTGATTATTACATAGGTTGTTGCTAAGTAACTGAGACTAAAATTCATACGGCCTACCAACGCTACCTATCGGCTTTTCAACGCAGTAGGGGGATAATTTGATTCATTAGCTATCAATTGAGACCACGCCGAGCTAATTTGATTGAAAACTCGCTGTTCTAGACCAATTTGAAAAAAAAAAATCATATGCGTTGACCCCTACAGGTTTTTTTAATTTTTTTTTTTTTTTTTTTTTTTTAAGGAAAAAAGCATACAATTACAAAATTTTTATGAATCATCATCTTCATTAAGTACACGAATATTTTTCAAAATAAGCGCCATTCATGGCTATACAGGCGTCCATTCGTTCTTGCCATTTATCAAATGTTTTCGCGTATTCTGCCGCCAGTAAGGAGGAGAAAAACATCTGCGCCGCGGTGATGACTTTTAAAAAAATCACAATGCCCTCCCACCCCCCATACAGTCCTGACCTCACCCCCTGCGACTTTTGGTTATTTCCACAACTAAAGGCAGCCTTACGGGGTCGTCAATTCAACACGAATCAAGAAGTCGCATCACTGCAGTGCAGATGTTTTTCTCCTCCTTACCGGCGGTGGAATACGCGAAAACGTTTGATAAATGGCAAGAACGAATGGACGCCTGTATAGCCATGAATAGCACTTATTTTAAAAAAGATATTCGTGTACTAAATGAAGATGATGATTAATAAAAAATTTTGTAATTGTATGCTTTTTTTCCATCTTTGAAAAAATCTTGAAAAAACCCGTAGGCGTCAACGCATATGGTTTTTTTTCAAATTGGTCTGGAACAGCGAGTTTTCAATAAAATGAGCTCGACGTGGTCTCAATTGATAGCCAATGTAAAGCCCTATAAGAATACGAGTGCGGAAACCTCCCATTTTGTATTCTGCTCGAATGTAAACAGTACCTTTTTCTAATTGTATTCGACACCTTTCTCGAATTTAATTTAATATTTAAATAAGTAGTTTTAATAAATTTAAGACCACTCATAATTCACTCTAAGACACGATTATAAGTTTCTGAATCATTACAATCATTTTTCAGTACGATAACAAATATCAGCTGTTTTATGGGTTTATTGTCCATATCCGAGCAGAATACAAAATGGCAGGTTTCCGCACTTGTACTAGTTATAGGGCTCTAGCCAATGAACCAAATTATTGCCCTACTGCGTTGAAACGCCGATAAGTAGCGTTGGTGGGCCGTACGAATTTTAGTCTCAGTTACTTAGCGACAACCTATGTATTCCACTTGGTGGACAGATAAAATCCTGAAAATTTGAGTTCGATTTGATACAGTTAACACATCCTGTATTTTATGCGAATATACTTTGACTTTCGACTCCCAATCATCTACAAAGGACACAAAAATTCAGTTTTGTGAAATCTGTTCTATCACTGTGAACCAGTTTTTCGTTCAGTATTGTGTCAGATTCCATGCATTTTACGAGAACTGGGGGGATCAGCTGTAATTCCATCTTTGCTAGCAATTCTGTCCAACTTCCGTACGTTTTCAATCTACTCTTCTTCGTCTACGCCCGAACTGAAACATAACAGCCCGAGACAGCTGAAAACTAGTGACATTTTGCGGCGTACAGCGAGAAATTGACGTACAAAACACCTAAACTGAAGAAGCATCAGCGGGCGAGACATGAAGGCTCGACCCGAAAGTGCACCACATCGAGCACATTTTCACGCTAATCAGCCTCTATCAAGTCGATAAGCATCTATGTATGAAAATTTGTATACGGCAACACGCTTCCAGCAAACGTATAATAAAAATACAAAATTATGTGAAATAACATTTTTCATACCGACGATGACAGGTAGGACAGACAGCTCGGACTTATTTACTGCAAACGCGTAAGACGTTAATGCAAGGGATTTCCTGCGAATGTTCGTTATTCTACGCCATTATCGAGAGCGGCAAATATAATTAAAATACCGAATTAATTAGCCAGCGCTAGTCGAGTGGGGTAATTATGATAGGTAGTTCTCTCTTGTTCCATCGTGGAGGTGTAAGACGAATGGCCACCATTACACGACTATGCGTGTCATTTCCACGCTGTAAGTACTTGCACTATGGCGGCATTCCGTCGGCTATTTTTATTCAAATGCGTCGTCGCGGCCCATTTTTCGTGTTCATGAACGTGGAAATCCTGCCCCCTAATTTAGGTCTTCCATAGCACATACACAGAATCGAACGTGCGAAAATTTTTCGTTAAATTAATCCTACTCGATTCTTCTTCGTTCCACCAGCCGATGGCTGATGTCATCTTCAGCATCTTCCTTTTCCATACACACTCTGCCTCCGTTGCCCTTTCTGGCGCACCGTACCCTCGATCTCGTCCTGCCCTCAGCACGCAAATTGTTTTTTCGATTATATCTGTATCTTTCCTCTCTTTCGTTCCGGAATGGAGGTATTAAATTGCCTTCAGCCGGTCACGTTTTCGAAACGTAGAAATAACGGCTTCACTTTTACAGCAGATTTTAATAACTAATTCGTTTCAGAAACGGACGCAAACACACACGGAGTCGGCGAGTCTGGCTGTACTGTGTGGCGAGTGGGTGGCATATATACAGCTCTCGAATTTACAAATATTATAGATGCAATTCACGTTGGTCGCTTCGTTACCACGAAAGTAAAAATACGTTCTCGATGCTTCGACCGCGGCCCAGCGTGTTGCAAAACACACACTGAGAGCCGCCTTGGTGTCTGATAGTTTGATCGCTTCATCGAGGCGCGTCAGGCACAACAGCGAAATCGAATGCTCATCGGTAATGTACAGACCACGACCCCAACATTCCCTATACCAGAATCTCAATTGTAACTACATGGAATACCTCAGGGTAGTGAGGTTTCTAATTCAGTTTCGGAGTTCAATTCCTTCAAGACAGAGTCTTTCAACTCCATTAACGACAAGGGATCAGCATCTAGAAGTGACAGTGCCTACCCTACACACTGAAACCGTCTTGGTGTCTGATAGTTTGATCGCTTCATCCAGGTGCTTAAGGCAAAACAGCGAAATCGAATGCTCATGGGTAATGTACACACCACGACCCCGACTTTCTCTATACCAGAATCTCAACTGTAACTCTAGAAAATCTCAGGAAGAAGGCTTCTAATTCAGCTTCGGAGTTCAATACTTTTATGACAGAGTCTTTTAACTCCATTAACGGCAAAGGATCAGTATTTAGAAGCGACAGTGCCTATACTCTACACACTGAAAGCCGTCTTGGCTTCATCGAGGCGTGTAAAGCACAACAGCGAGATCGAATGCTCATCGGTAATGAGCACATAGACCACAAGCCTAACCTTCTCCACACCACAATCCCAAATCTAACTGTATGAAAAATCTCAGGAAGGAGGTTTCTAATTCAGCTTCGGAGTTCAATTTCTTCAAGACTGAGTCTTTCAACTCCATGAATAGCAAAGGTTGAGTATCTAGAAGTGGCAATAGAGCCTATTCTTCACGTCATAAGGACAAGCGTGTCAGTTAAGCTGCAATCCAGGTTAACAGCTTGCTGTTCGAAGCTAGCTGCTCTCTTTTTTCTCGAGTCTGCAGTTAGAAACACAGCAACGCTTTCCCAATAACATTCTAAGAAAACGAATTTCCTTGAAGAAGTCGGAATTTGAAAAGCGAAGCTCCAACTAAAAATACGTTGTACAGAAATAACAAGCATAAAACCGCAAGAAGTTCAGGCCGGAGTTTTATTTGGATAAAAGCTCCTAATCATGCTTAGATCTCCTGTTTCTTGTGGGACAAAATGCTTATAGCTGGTGTATTACCCTGCTCAAGTGATCCTAACATTCACACTAAGCAGGTATAGCTTCCCGCATGAAAGAACACTAATTTAGTATTTTTTCAATAGCAAAGTGTTATTTCGTTTTCACCAGTTTGTTTCAATAGGTAACTAATAGCGATTCAATAGTTTACTACTAACGCTTTTTTTCTAGTAATTGTAGTAGTCAACTATAGAACATTACTGGCACCTAAGTAGTTCACTACTACTCGCCAGTACTAAAGCATAGTAAGTGTGTAATAAAGTATCCGCAGACAAAACAACTAAGTACTGAAAAACTATTTGAAAAATTACTTATTAGCAATTCAGTAGGTAGCATTTTTAATACTACTGAACACTACTAACCAGTAGTGATTGTTAAAATACTAATTGTTGAAATTACTATTGAAAATAACCAAGAAGTATGTAGTTTCCAGTAGTAACTACCAATACTACTTTTTGTCAAAGGAATATGGTTTGTGTCTAGTAACTGTAATAGCCAACTATAGAACATTACCAGCAGTTGAATAATAGTTGACTACTGCTCGCTAGTACAGCCAGCTGGGGTAATTGGGGTTGTTCGAAGCGGCGGCGCGCTTGTGGCGTTTACATCCTAACCCTGATCAAGGGGAATATTTCATTCACAGGCATATGAAGAAATCTCAAAATATTAAGAAAACGAAAGCGTTTATCAAAAAAATGAATAGGACAAAATTGTTAGTACATTAAATTTTCCTTCCATTGAGACCATCTTTATTTCAATCTGATACATTTTTCTTAAATGTGTAGGGTTTGAGAAATTCCTTTTTTTCACGTGCCTAAAATTGTAGAGGGCGACTCTTTCGCGCTTGCAGTCCAAATATCAGACACCAGTGGTAATATCGGCCATACTGTACATGTCCTGTAGGAGCGCTAGCACAGTTATCAGTAAACACGTCATGATTGGCTGATATTACCACCAGTGTCCACTATTACTAGAGCTCTATAACTTCGTGTGAGTACAATCGTCCGCCATTTTGACGTCAACCTTACCCGTGGATGCCGAATTGACAACGCGGTACGCTCCGCATAGTCGGATTCGGCATCCTTGGGCGCGGTTGGAGTCAAAATGGCGGACGATTGTACTAACACGAAGTTATAGAGCTCTACTATTACCCCAGTTGATGGTATCAAAGTATAACAAATGTGTAGTGAAGTATCCGCATACTAGAAAAAACTAGGTACTGAAAACCTAGGTACTCATTAACAATTCAGTAGTAAGTAGCATTTCAGCCATGGTACCATGGTTTCAGCACTACTGAATACTATTGACCAGTAGTGATTGCTAGAATACTACTTCGATGATAGTGGGACATGTGGCGGTGCATGCACGCCAAATTGGCCCTGGGACACCGTACCACCTATCTTGGAATCACCCCGGTTGGGCTTGCGTCAGGATTCGGACTGGATAAACAACAACAACACCGGGACTAGAGCCCTATAACTAGTACAAGTGCGGAAACCTGCCATTTTGTATTCTGCTCGGATATGGACAATAAATGATTCAAATGATTCAAAAACTTATAATCGTGTCTTAGAGTTAATTATAAGTGGTTTTAAATTAAAACTACTGATTTAAATATTAAATTAAATTCGAGAAAGGTGTCGAATACAATTAGAAAAAGGTACTGTTTACATTCGAGCAGAATACAAAATGGCCGGTTTCCGCACTCGTATTGTTATAGGGCTTTACCGGGACTAAACCTAACTGATGAGCGGACGGTGACGGTTACTTTGACTCCCATAAGAAAAACACGTTCGCCGGCCAAAAGTTGGGTATTTTTGCTAACAGTAACTCACTGTGTGACGTCAAATCACCGTTCGCTTGACGCTAGCGCTTCTGCAATTTGCACAGTCCCAACAGAGGAGAAGTTTAGTAAGAATGCTACTTGTTGAAATTGCTATTCAAAACTATTCAGGAATAGTTTCCAGTATAGTGGTGTGGTGGGACGTATGGCGATGCACGCATGCCAAAGTGGCCCCTGAGACGCCGCACCCCCGGCACCGGAAACTACCCTTTCGGGCATCGCATCAGTACCGAGGGGAGTTTCCAGTAGTAACTACCAATACTACTTTTTGTCTACGTTAATACTGACACTGATGACTAATAGTTTCCAACAGAAACTACTTGAAATGTTGAAACTACAATCTAGAAGTTTTAGAAGTTCCTAATAGGTATACTACTGCATATATAATCTACTGGATAGTATATTTTCATTTATGTGATAGATGGACTTTTTTGATCTCTGTTCTTTGCATTCAGTATAACGCAAAAACCTTCTCACGCTGAGCAAATAGTTCATATAGCTCGCTGGGATTAAAAGCAAAACTTGAAGAGCTAAAAAGCTTTGATAGTGGCAATTTTACTACTGAACTTGAGCAGTATTTTCGGCAGAACAGAGTTTTTTACATTGGGATTTAAACCTGCACTACTGTGCGCTGCAAAATTACCTGCGCGGGTATTTAGAGGGTGAAAAATGGGTGAGTGATCATGTGTAAATTTCAAATAGAAACACTGTTATCTTTAGTAGGGTAAAGAACCGAGTAAAAATGATTCTGCCAGTAGAACTGATTATAATTTAATTCTTTGATGATGATGCAGTCGAATTTAGGACAAATTTTCTTTGAAAGTGAATTTCTAATCGACTTAATAATAGTTGAAGTTTGCTAAACGCTTACGGTAAATCATACGTGATCACTCACACATATCACAGGGCTGCCAACACTTGAAACTCTAAGTTTGAATCCCAAGAGGAACCCTAGACATCATAAGAATAAGTTTGTCAGCTGAGCTGCGATGGGGTTTGTCTGGTAAAGAATTAGCACTTAACAAACAGATTACTGTTCGCAGCTCTTCCTTTTTTTTAGTCTGCAGTTAAAAACACACTAACGCCTTCCCTATAGCACTGGAAGACCCCAATTTCCTCGAAAAATCAGAATTTAAAAAGCTAAACTTTGACTGAATAGGTTACACAGAGATAACAAATATAAAATCGCAAGAAATTCAGGTGGGTCTTTTCCTCAGACCAAGCTCTTGAGATAAGTACCGACCTCCCATTTCCTGTGGAAGAAAATTCTTAATATGTGTATTACCCTGCCGAAGGGATTCTGGTTTGAAGAAGTTTAAAAAAATCTCCAGAGAGTCGTCATGGTGTCCAACAGCATTAAAAGAATGAAAGTTCTAGAATCTTCTGTAACTTTCTGTGGCCTAAAATTTCCTTGTTTCACGATCATTTCAAAAGGCACTCGCGGAAGTACGACTATTTAGGAAAAGTTCGTGAACTTCTAGTGTATTTGTAATGTATTTGTGACGATTTTGTTTAAATTAGTGACTTTTTGGATATTCTGTTTTGACTCTCATACATGAAGGTTTTTAAATTTTATGTAACTCTCTGTGTCTTGAAATTTCCTTTTTTCACGACCTTTTTAAAAACTTTCCATGAGAGTACAGTGGCGTAGCCAGGGAGGAGGGGTCTGACCCCCTGGAATCAACCGAAAATGTAAGAAAAATCATAATTTATTCTGGTAATAGTACGAGTAAGTATTACGAACGCCTGTAATGTTGTAAAAGTGAAACATTTTGTTTTTCATGAACGTGCAACACTGTCCAGAATCGTACTTCGTACCCCCTCCCCTCTCTCAATATCATGCTATTAGTGAATACTTTTCTATTTGAACTGAACCCCCCCCCCCCCCAATAACAAGTCTGGCTACGCCACTGTGAGAGTACGACTATTTTGGAAAAATTCGTGACTTTCTACGCTTCTAGTGTATTCGTGACGATTTCATTTAAATTCGTGACTCTTTGGGAATTTTGCCCAGACTCTCATACATGAAGGTTTTTTTACGTAACTCTCAGTGGCCTGAAATTTTCTTTTTTCGCGACAATTTCAAAAACTTTCCATGGAAGTACAACTATTCTGGAAAAATTCGTAACCTTCTAGATTGTGACTTCTTGGGTACTTCGTCGTGACTGTCATACAATTCGTGACTTTTTCGCGATCTTCACAGCCTTCGCGACTGATAAGACACTCTAGTCTTAAGAATCTTGTACACGTCTGAAAGAGTCTGAAAAAGGCACTACTAAGAGAGAAATACGAATAACTTAACACGGGTGAGAAAATTTTCAAGATCGTCTTTGTCAAGTCTGTGGAAGTCTTCTAAGTCAAGAAAATGCGGGTTTTCAATCTTCTACTTGTCTTTGAGCGTCTCGAAACGATTTGAAGAAGTATGAAAGAATATAACCGGGTTCAATTCAAAGAAAGCTAGACAAGTCCTAAAAAGCCTAAATCCGGCATTCAATCGTCTTGAATGAGTTCGGAGTTCGGAGGATCCGTAATTCTGAGGTCCGTACATGGCTGTTCTTAAATTAGAGCGTGACTCTCTTATGGGTTGTTAGTCTCAAAATTTCGAGGGGAACCCGATAAAGTACGTTCAGCCCTCCCCCCCCCCCCACCCCGAGAGAAGTTCCATCGACATAACCGATGACTTTGACGCGTTGATTACTCTCTAAATTCGAATCAGCGGAATTCGTTGGTTCTTCAGCTATATCGATCACGTGATTACAGAAATCATGTGCGCTGATTCGCAACATGCATGCTGATTTAAATCCTACCTACAGCTGAAGAACCAACGAATTTAGCTGATTCAAACTTGGAGAGAACGAGCTAGCCCCGACCAGATTATAACAAATCCTTAGCCCTTAGCTGGATTTTCAAAATTTCCAGGGGAAACTAATTTTTGGCAAACGTTTAACCTCTTAAGCAAAGCTCCACCGACATAATTCATGATCTGGTGATTAGGGAGCTTATCCAGAAAAGGTATGGTGTGAGGTGGAACGCATGGCGATGCACGCACGCCAAAATGGCTCCAGAGACACCGCACCTCCGGCTCCGGAAACTAGCCTTTCGAGTATCACATCATAGCGACAAAAATATTGGCTATACTGTCGAACTTATCCAAAGTACCGCGTGATATTCGTGGAATCTAACACACGATTTACGTTGTAGAAAGACGCTGCACCGCTACTACTTCTCGAAAATCAAGTCGTTCGACATTCATAAACTCCTTTTGAAGAGCTCATTAGCGACGAACGCCCATAGCATTATCTGGTCGTCACAAATCGATAGATTCGATCTCGGATACAGAGACACACTCTAAATAACTGGCTGCTGGACGGCCCGATATATACAAGCGCCGTACGGTAATTACATAACACAGATGATACAATTTTCACACACACCAGCGGCCGGGGCCGGCGCCGCCTTATATTAACAAATCGAAATCGTGTTTCGTCTTAATGATCCAATTACGCATAATGGTCGAAAATTCCTCTTTTCGCGCCTCGGCGCGCGCGCCCGCTCCGTGTATAAAAAATTTCTTCAAAGGTAAACGCGTTTCTGTATTTTCCATTATAGAAAAATTTCAATTAGTTTCACGAATAGTTTCGTTAATTACCTATTCGTGACCATTTATTACATCGTACCTTTACGCTGCCCGTATGGTAACCATTAGAAAACAATACTCTCCCGCAGCAACCGGCCTGCGGTAGCAATCAGCAGCTCTTCCTAATCTACGTACGGCCGAGGAACGCAGCTCGAGCCGAAGATCTCGTCCAGGATGAGCTGAACTGGAACGCCACAACCTCTGCTCAGCACCGAGGGTATAGGACTTGTGATATGGCTTTTGTAGCTGCTCGATTGAGTCAGCTCGTTGAGATTCTGATCTCACAATTACAAGGCGATGTCGAAGTCGAACCTAATAAGCTATGCCGAGGAAGTGCCATTGCACCGACCCATCTTTCCTTCTTCCTTACCTCTCCACCATGTCTCTCCTTTCTCACTTCCTTCCGCTACATCGGTCCCAATTCACAATTATGAATTGCACTGGCCTGTCAAGAGGTTTCCAGTAACTCATATGGCCATCCATGACAGTATGAAAACGAGCAGATGGTTGATAGGTAGATAGATAGTGGAATGAATAACAATTCCTGCCTTCATGACAATGCTCACATTAGGACTTTGAAGAAATCAGAATGAGGGGGGTGGGCCAGTAGTTTGATCGCTTTTCTCGGGGAAACTGATGACTATTTCCATTTTCAAATTTCAGAGGACTATTCAATCACATAGACGGAACCTTCCCTGCCTTCATGACATAACTAACAACAAAGCTTTTGCCTCTAAGGCGGTTGCCTATCGTTTGCCGTAATTTGCCTACAAAGTTGATAACATTCAACACACAGCCTTAAGGGAGAAAAAATAAAATTCAACCAGAAGATATGACATAGGAGTCAGCTGAAAGAAAATTACAAGGACTTCAACTTGGTTCCTCTTCATTTCCTGTAAAACTCGATATTTTTTGAGAAAATAGCGTTTTTTGAGTTTTCTCCATAAAAGCCAATGTTAAACTGCCTACAAAGTTGATAAGAATTCGGGCGGACAGGTAGGCAACCGCCGAGGCTAAAGCCTTATTTTGGAAAAAAAAAATGAATAAAATGCAGGGGATGATCCAGTACAGTTTGACCGCTTCAGACCCGTATTCAACGTCAAGGCAGATAATGCAGAGGCAGTTCCTTATCTGACAAATCTGCTCGCCTTGGCTAATAAAAAACAAAAATCGTCGTTCTTTAACTTTAGCACATTTTTAAAGCCTAATGATGGGGAGTGGGTAAAAAATTTTCAGGAAGGAGCCTCCAAAAAATATTTCTTAAGGGTCTTAGTACAGGCTCGTAGCCAGCCATCCGCGGTACGGAGTGCTGACGGTTTACCAGGGGAGGGGCTTAAGGATACACATTCTTTATTCTTCTTATTGTACAAAATTGGACACCAGACCATTATAAATTGTCACATTATCAGACTAAGACTAAATTAATTTTCAAAACATGGCTTGAAAAATTATATCTTGAAATTTCAAAATAATTAAACAAACAACTGAATCGGTTAGAATCAAAAGAGGTTAAGTCCACTTTTGTCGTTTTTGCCTTTTTCACGGATTATGGGGTATTGAAGTATCGCGGATCTACTGTTGTGGTCGAAATTTCGTGAAACAGCTGAGAAAGTGCTTTTTGTCAACATCGCTTTTTATGAATTTTTTGTAATAAAATTTTTTCAAACGATGAATTTTTTCCAGAAGTTGTTCGAAAATGGTGTATTTTAGTGTAAAAAATAGAAATAAATAAAAAATTCCGGCCCACCCTCCTCTTTTTGTATTTTTATACCTAAAAAGTGCTGTTTTCAAAAACGAAATCGCAATTTTCCAATACAGCTTCAAAACTTTTTTTCTTTCAAGCAGGGATTTTACTTGATTGGAATGGGACCAAGACTAAAGTTACCCCTTTATGTCTGGCTACAAAAAAACCGCTCAGAATCAAACGAGGTTAAGTCCAAAAACTTCAAACCCCTCCAGCTCCGGCCCATCAAAATTTTATTCAACGGGACCAGGCTTAAAAGTTGTCTCTTGTGACCCTCTATCACCACCCTGAAGGACGTATTCCACGATTTTCAAATTTTCGAATAAAACAGTTTTTTTCGCTTCCTGAAAAGTGCGAGTTTTGGACTTAACCCCTTCTGGTTCTAACTGATTCAACTATACTTGGACCGATAAAAATTCGTGTACTGAGTAGAAAGTACGATTCAAAAGCCAGAGTTTTAATGTGTTTTTGAAAGTTTTCATTGAGGGATAAGATTTAATACTTTCAGGAATTTTATTATAAATTTTTGAACCAATCCCTTCCACACATAGTATATAATGTGAAGATTTCTATAAGGCAGTGTGGTATAGCCAAGAGGCGAAGGGGCAAATACTCCACAAGGCACCTGAAATTGAATGTAAAATATGAAAACCTGAGCAGCTTTTCGCCTTTTAAACACGTTTTTTTCGAACAATGTTCGCTCGAGCAGTAGCTTTACCTTCATTTTCATAAAATGGTCCTCTAATATCGGCAATTTTTAAAAAATACCGCAATTTTCGACTTTTTCTCTCTTGAAAATCTTCCTCCCCCCTCCCCCTTGGGAAAATCCTGGCTACGCCACTGACATAAATCAAACATTCTGGGGGGGGGGTAGCAAATTTACAATGTTACAATAAGAACATTTTATCCTAATGTTGATAAGGACACAAAAGAACTATATGTTGTTGAAAACTTCTGCCAGATGTCAGCCATTACGTTGCTAGGTCCGAATATTTTTCAAGTATTTTTATAAATAGGTCAGGTACTTATAAGTAGAGATGTCAGCGTTCCCCAAAAATATGAACGCGTTCACATCCGTTCTCGTTCATGTGAGAAGAAGAACGCGTTCACTTTGTTCTTATTTGTGGAGGTGATCCATTTGCAAACCGGAGTTGATATCTCTGACTGTAGTCATTCCTCTCTCCATTCTCTGCGTTCTCGTTCACAAAATGAAACGAACGCGTTTCTGTTCCTGCCTGTTCTCGTACATGTGAGAAGAAGAACACGTTCACTTTGTTCTCCTTTGTGGAGGTGCTCCATTTGTGACCGCGTTCCCGTTTGCAAATGGAAGTTGATATCTCTGACTTAGTCATTCCTCTCTCCATTCTCTGCGTTCTCGTTCACAAAATGAAACGAACGCGTTACTGTTCCTGCCCGTTCCCGTACATGTGAGAAGAAGAACGCGTTCACTTTGTTCTCGTTTGTGGAGGTGCTCTGTTTGTGAATGCGTTCCCGTTCGCAAATGGAAGTTGATATCTCTGACTGTAGTCATTCCTCTTTCCGTTCTCTGCGTTCTTGTTCACAAAATGAAACAAATGCGCTCCTGCCCGTTCTTGTTCATGCTAGAGGAAGAACGCGTTCACTTTATTCTTGTTTGTGGAGGTGCTCCATTCGTGAACACGATCCTAGCTATGTGGATCTATCTGAACTGACTTCTGATAGGTCACATACTTTCACAGATATGCCCAGTACTTTTATATCAGTACAGTAGTCAGTAGTAGCAGAGTGTAATGCATACCCAACTAGAGTTATCCCAGCTGAGTGGATTTATCTAAACACACTTCTAATAATCCACATACTTTTACAGAAAGGTTAAACGTTTTTATATCAGTCATAGTCAGTGGTAGCAGAGCGTGGTGCGTACCCAACGCGGGTTATCTCAGCTACAAGGGTCCATCTGAACAGACTTCCAATAGTTCACATACTTTTACAGATAGATCAAGTACTTTTGTAACAGTTGTAGTCAGTGGCAGCAGAGCATGGTGCATACCCAGTTTGAGTTATCCTGGTTAAGTGAATCCATCTGAACAGACTTCAACCTACTGACGGGTGAATGTCTCTAATACACTGACCCTAGATTGAAAATGGATATACTCATACCAAAATTATCAATCTATAACGCATGCGCATCTTTTCAGTAATGGTAACTCCTGATTGCAGTGCTGCAAGCAGCTGCTGTAGATACTCACAACAAAATTATCAATCTATAGAACTCACGCAGATATCCTTTTAGTAACGGCAACTCCTATTGTCAGCGCTGCAAACAGCTGCTGTGGATACTCATGACAAAGTTATCAATCTATAGAACTCATGCAGACATCCTTTCAGCAACGGCAACTTCTTTTGCCCGTGCTGCAAGCAGCTGCTGTAGATACGACGAAATTATCAAACTACAAAACTCATGTAGACATCCTTTCAGTAATGGTAACTCCTCTTTTCAGCGTTGCAAGCAGCTGCTGTGGATAAAGTACATAGTTGAAACGGGTTTTACAACCTGGAAGCGCTATCTATTCACAGATTTGCTGATGGAGGTTGGGTGGTCTGATTTGGTCTGTGGTAGTATGCCAGCAGCAACGCTACCCTACTTGGTGCACACAGGGAGCTGGCGGAACCGCTAGCCACATTAGCGGGTAATACTGGACATATCTGAACCAAACAAATCTAACTTTCTGCACATCCTGTAGTAGGTTTTAGGTAGGTGTTCTATCCGCCTACGTTCCCTATGTAGTGATTTTATTCGCTGACGTTTCAATTAGTAGAAATACTCGTGCCGCGGAACGAGCTCGAAGCATAGGGACGCAGTAGGCAGACCCTTTCCGCGCCGCTGTCGCGCACGACACGAACTATATTAGCATCTATACACGTATACTATGTACGTAGTATAAGAAATCGTAGGTATTTTTTCGTATTACGTGCTGTAATTTCAATTTTCGTATTTCGCTTCTCTGTTGCAGCACGTCGCGTCCGAAATGCGTCAAGAATGCAAATGTCACGGCATGTCTGGTTCGTGCACGACCCGAACGTGCTGGATGCGGTTGCCCAACTTCAGGATGGTCGGCGATAAGCTGAAAGATAAGTTCGACGGCGCTTCGCGCATACTAGTTACGAATTCGGAGAGCGAGACCGGCCGAGGCCTCTCCAGACGGAAGCGGAACCGCTACAAATCGCCTTTGTTACCGCACAACCCGGAGCACAAGCCGCCCGGCACGCTGGACCTGGTCTACACGGAGCCGTCGCCGCAGTTCTGCGACAAGAACCCGCGACTGGGTATCCTCGGCACCACCGGCCGGGTGTGCAACGAGACCTCGATCGGGCTGGACGGGTGCGACCTGATGTGCTGCAGCCGCGGATACAAGACTCAAGAGATGATCGTGGTCGAGAGGTGCGGCTGCACCTTCCAGTGGTGCTGCGAGGTCAAGTGCAACATATGCAGGATCAAGAAAAATGTGCATACGTGCTTGTGAGGAAGAAACAAGACTTTCGAATTCGATGTTAACATGTTCCTAATTGTAAATCGCGTTTCTCTGATTCATCTTTTACGAACTGCAATGTTATCTAATGTTTTCTATTTTTTGTTTTTGTATAAAGTGTACAAAATCGATTTTTTCAAAATGTTCCTGTAATGTATTTTGTAATCGAGAACAAGTCTGTCGTCTGGAAGCATAAAAATGCTTTCGCGTTGACGGGACCAATATACGAAGTGCCTTTGCCAAATGCAGAAGTCAGGTTCGGTTTTACGATTGTAGTTCTCCAATTTGTAGCACGGAAATGATAAATTCGCTACATTAAATTTTAGTGAATACCAAAGTGTATAATAAGTTTTTTTTTTTTTTTTTTTTTAAATCGTACCTAACTTTATGGAATTTTTCATTGTAACGAATGTGAATAGACTAAGTGATCGCCGCAAAAAACGTGTCAAAATCGTTCGTTTTCAAAAATCTTTATGTCAACGGGTAAAGCACACTCGAAAATGAAACAAAATTTACGCTTTTGTTTTCCATAAACGAAATTTGTAAATATGTGTATAGAGAGTGTCTGTATTTTAAGTCAATCGTGTTTTTTTTTTGGCGAGTCGATGTTAAATAATTTGTAAAATTATTGTTTTAATTAGACTATGTATACTTGTTTTGTATAACACCAACAAATCGTAAACTAAAAAACGTCAATTTACCAATTTTCACTGCGCTAGTTCGCGCGAACCAAATAAAACAAAAAAAAAATCTATAATGTGGTAACAGTATGACTGTATAGATAAAATCGAACTCACGTGGTTAGTGTTCTAGGTAAAACCCGGTCGTTAACTAAGCCACAATTAATTAAAAGTTCCTGAATTTAATTTTACGATGTAGGATTTTTTTTTTTTAATTTTTTAAATTAATGGTTATTTTTTATACGTTTAATGTTACGATTTTAAATTTACTTTTTCGACAACGCTGTTTCTAATTATATTATAGCAAATATTGTTACACTCGATTTTTTTTTTTTTTTTTTTTTTGTATTTTTAAACTATTCAAACCCAGTAACCATTTTCTTATGTGAAAATACTATTACTTGTCTTCCTATACAACGTTTTTATTACATGAGATTTATTCGTTAAGTTTGTTATTTATCACGATATTGTAACGCGTAAAAACTATGTTACTTTTTTTCGAATTGTAAAATAGTGAGAAATACAATTATATCTTACGTTTTTAATAAATATTTTTTTTTATTCCAATAAATTTTTTATATCGACGTTTTCTCAGAAATTTTGTTTCATTATGAGCCCGTCAAAAAGGGTCATTCTCTAGAAACGGAAGATATTTTGTTACCAGCAAATCTTGAACCCCAACTTTCAACTTTTGGGTAAGGGGGTTATTTTGGGTTACACAATGACATCCACAACAAATTCCACCAATCCAACTCATCAGACAGGACAATTAACATATCTTTTGAACGGAAAAAGCCTAGGGAGGTGTCCATCGTCGTGGATGTTAGCATTTTGTCTGAATACCTGATGTTATTTTTTTAAATTTTTGTTTCAACTTGTTTTTTCCCAATAAAATAGTATTATTAATCAGAATGATTGGACGTTAGGGTGTCCCTTATTTTACAAGTTTTCGCCAATCGATTGAGGGCCCACTGAAATTTGTTCCAATGGACCTAGAAACTCGCCATCAAAAATTCGGGATCAATCTGAGGTCACTAACCCGTGGTGCTTTGACCTTGAAGTTATGTGAAATACTGAAATTCTACACAAAAATGCGAATATCTCGGAACATATTAACTTCAAGGCCAAAATGCATATAACATAAAATGTTCCTTGTAAAAATTTTTATAAAAAAGATCTGATACAACTTCTCTCTAGAACGCATATTTACCGAGATAATCGCAAAAATGTGTGAAAGTTTCGAGGAACGTGGCTTTTGGTATTCTTTCTTTCACAACCGATCTTTACTAGCTAAATCGCAGTTATCTAAAAAAATATTCACTTAGGACCAAAATGCAAATAACATAAAATGTTCCTTGTTAAATTTTCTATGAAAAGGTCCTATATAACTTTTCTTTAGAAAGCATATTTATCAAGATAATCGCAAAAATGCGTGGAATTTTCAAGAAACATAGGTTTTTTAAAAAAATTATTGTACGGCTGAAATATCTATTAATGCCGGGTAATGCACACTAGAATATGACTTCAGTCTCTGTCTACTGAGGCAAGCGCCCCAGTTTTCCCCCTCTCCCACCTGGCTACGCCCATGACAGTTTGTTGGGTACATACTATAGAGTAGACCTCGGATCATGTACGTATATCAACAATAGTCAACAATTTGCGCAAAAGATATAACATTATACTGTTAAGGAACATCCACGTGTTCTCAGAATTAAGGCTCATTAACTATGGGCAGATCGTTGTTTCCAGTGGCGTAGCCAAGGGGGAGGGGGATCAGGGGGATAAATCCCTCCGTCCACGAGATGAGAATTTTTTATATGCTGGCAGTATCACAGTAAATGCGCGAAATGAAATTCAAATTCAGATGCATAATTGAAGTTGAAAAGCACAACATACTGACACGTCAATGTAAAAACATACAGTTCATATTAAGTGTACTCCCAAAAATTTTGCTTATTCTCCCCCCCCCCCCCCGGAAAAATCCTGGCTACGCTACTGGTTGTTTCCTATTGTTGATATACATTATCTCAAGTCCACCATATCGAGTCTTTAACGGAATCTTAGAATACTCAAGACTCAATAAAAACAGAATATTAACCCTAGAGCGCAAAGTTTGGTTTTCTTCAATCACTGAATTTGGAATTAGTTATGGCTCACGGATACTTAGTTAACATTTCAATTTTAGGCTCTTCCGCAAATTTTTCATCACTCGGGTCAGCTCAACAGTTCTACCTCTTGCAAATATACAATACTTCTGCATACGTCCATCTTCACCTTTTGAACGATAAGATGAAGAAAAACATGTGCAGAAGTGGTTACGTTGCTCGTGCGAGTAAAAAAAACATAAGTAAAAGTGTTAGTTTTCGTTATCGCTAAGGACACTATAATAAACATTAGGGACTTAGCCAGGTGAGGGAAAGGGGCAAACTACTTTAAGACTTCTTTAATACTCCTCCAGACTCATTTAATACCATTCCGTGCTCGGCTGAGATTCTTTGATATGCTTGGCAGGTTTATTCGGATTCGTTAGAACTCTCCTAAGATTGTTGCGGACCTGTTTATGACTATTCCAGACTTTTGAAATGCTTCAAGACCTAGACAGGCGTTTTCCAGACTAGACTATTTCAGATATTTCAAGACTCTCAAAAGGCAAATCCTTGAAAACTCTCGAATCAAGTGGCGAGTCACCTGAATCCATCACCGATTCGAAAAATTAAATTTATCGACTTTCATGTCACTCAGTTCTGATAGGAATCGCGAAAAATCTTGAATCCGTCAAAATGTGTATTAAAACCTCAAATAGCTTTAAATAAGTCCAAAAAAGTCTTGAAAGGTTTTTGATGAGTCTTAAAGATATTCTAAACGGTCTTATAGAGTATCACGCAAGTTCTGAATAATCTTACAGAACCTCGGAATAATCCCAATTTCCATTCTATAATTACTCAAGCACAACAGAACTGCCGCACGGGATAATCACAACAATTCACCACTATCCAAACTCTAGAACTGGCAATTATCACTTTGGACTTCGAAAAGACGCCAGAACTACCCGTTCAAATAACAACCCCTGAGGCATGACACTTTCAAAAAGTGCAACAATCTTCCTCCAGGAGTAAGGTCGTGTCATTTTTGATAAAATAATGCAGTTCTATTTTCTAATCCAAGAGGGTGGTAAGTACCCCAGTCTCTCGCCAGCGGCACTTGCTAATCTGCGTTGCTTGGAATCATTATTTTCATTAAAGGGTCATTCTATGTTATCTCGATCTTTGGTGTATTTCAGTTAGATGCTCGTGAAACTGGTACAATATTCATTTCGTGTCGAATTTTCAATGTTTTTCAAAAGTGGCTGATTTCAAAATGGATCGTTCTACAAGAAATGGGACTATTTCACAATTTTGTCAACAATTTTTTGCCGGTAACTATTTATTGACTTACACTCGCTAGAAAATGGTAATAGTGAGGCAATGGCGGTAGCCTTCTGGGAGAGCGATAGTATTGCAACAAATTTTGACAGAATGTTGACAAAGTTTTCAACTATAGTCTGTGAAAAGTTTACGTCCAGGGACGTACCGAAGGGTTTTGCCTGGGGAGGGAGGGAGGGAGGCAGAAATGCTTAAGTATTAATGCAAAAGAAGAAAAACCTTTCGAGACTTGTTCGGTTTTTCCCAACTTCTCAACTCAATTCCCAAAATCAAGGCAGAAAAAATAAAACCTTTCAACTCGTTGGATTTTTCCAATTCGCCAGACTGAAATGGTAAATTTTCCCAACTGCTAAGTAAAAATTCCTACCGGGGGGGGGGAGTTTCCCACCTTGCCCCCCCTCCTTACTAATGGTACCGCACTGATTTGGAATTGCAAGTCAAGATAGAGAGGAGAGGAAATGGAAAGATCAAAATGAGTGAAATCTACAAAAATACAAAATGACAAAAATTCCAAAAATGTTTGACCCTTTGTAATTTTCAGATTTATCAGTGAAGAAATGAGACTGTTGTGTAGTAGTAGGCTTCAGTCGTGAACTTTCCATTCACATTGGTACTCCTCGATACATACTCTCAACACCTAATCCTTTCGACGAACCCCTAGTGTTGGAGAAGGAGGGAGAAGAAATTTTCATTCAGGATTACATAATTGTGCTTCAGATTGCTCGCATTGTCGCATAGGTATATCTATGTATAAATTATGTGAAACAGGTATGTTACTTACATTGGACAGTGTGATTTTGCGTAAGGAAGGGGTCATTCTGTTTTATTGCCCCAATCCGATGTGACTAACCATCTGTTTCTCAAATTTTCCAACTGAAAACAAAGAAAATAATTGAAAATTTAAAAATCATCCAGCCAAAAAAACAGCTAAATTTACCAAATTTTTATCCGTTTTAAATGATTGTAGGATTTTTCCAACTAAAAGCTAACAAGCTTGCAACATTTTCAATTTTGCCGACTCCAGTTGCTCAATATACCAACTCTTCAAAATTTGAACTAGAAGCGGGCCAGGGTTACAGCCCCATAACGGAGAAGCCCGATCGCGTCCGAAAAGTAGCCCTCACACTTTTCTTAGTCTTATTGCGTCCCGTTTTTGCCCCTTACTTCGAATGGTTCGATTGCATCCGAAATGTAAACCGCTCGCTTCCGATATAGTTTGATTGCGTCCATCATAAAATTGTGTTTGACCACGTGACGTCATAAAATTACCTCATCTAGCATGTCGTTCTCGTTTCTGTTTGCGTCCTGCGCTCTGATTGGTTGAAAAAGACGCACTCTTTTACCTCAAATCCCAGTTCTGACTTTTCTGTATGCTGAGGCTTTGTGACCCTCCTTTTGTCAATCGGGGATAGAGTTTGGATGAGTCACAGCCCCGCTTCAGTGGGTCTAAATAGAGTCAAAAAGTCTGAACGAATCCGAGTGAGTCTCACACGCCTCAAAATATGAGTCTCATCAGAGTCTAACAAGGCTTAACAAGTCTCAACGAGTCTGATTGAGTTCTAGCGGAATCTGATAGTCTTTACGAAAAGCAGGAAACGCAATCTGAATGCATCTTTTAGAGTGTGAGTGGGCTTAACCCTTTCGCTCCCAATGCAACACCGTTTGTCCCAACGGTTTTTGAAAAATTCTACTGGGTCAATATACGTTTAAAAAAAGTGTATCCCACTGGTAGAGTACTCACAGAAACATGTCTTGGTTCACTCACGTCTCGATAGATGGCGTGGTTGTTTCGGAAAAATAATTTTTTTGACTCTCATTACTCTACCAGTGGGACATACGCTGTACCAAGGTCCACTGGGAGTCCAAGTGGGAGTGAAAAATTCTCCGACACCGGATTCGTATTATGGGGAATCTACTGAACAATTTCCAGTAAAAAGAATAATTCAAATTGAAAAGAAAAATTGGTACCAAAAGGGTTAAAATGCTGCATTTTGGCCAAAAAACTCTATTAGCTTTCCAAGATGAGACCTAAATCTACACAGGTGCTTTTTCTTTTGCATGTCTGAACAGGGCAAGTTGTGCACTCACCTCCACGGTTTCAGTTTCGCTGTTTATTCAGATTCTGAGGACTAGTTATCTGGGTGTATACTGACTGTAGTTCGGCCCGCCCCTCGAGGCGCATTCTGGATGATGCTAAATGGACGGGGACGCAGTGGAACTATGAGCCTGGATCCAATGAAACCATTCAATTTCTTCAATAATTCATCATCTCCCCTTACTGACCCGGACGCAATCGAGCGACGCTCCCCCCCCCCATAATGCTGACTGCCGGTAAATCTGTTTTAGTAATGGCAAAATATCGATAAAATATCAAAATATCGATATTTAAACCCATCAAACTAACATCGACATTGAAATGAGAAATTTTGATATTATCAATTATTATTGGTATTAATCACTTTCAAATATCGCCATCACTACAAATGATAGTAATGTCAAAATATCGATATTTAAAAATATCGAACTAATATTGATTTTGAAATGAGAAATATCAATACTACCGATCATTATGAATATCAAAATTTTTTAAATATCGTCATCACAAGAGAGCAATAGTAATAACAACGTATTAATAAAATATGGAAGTGTCGATATTCAAAAATACTAGACCAATATCGATATTGAAATGAGAAATATTGATATTATCAATTATTACTGATACAAAGAATTTTCAAATGTCGCCATCACTATATAAAGCAATTATAATGTCCAAATATCAATATTTAAGAATATCGAACTAATATTAATAAAATATCGAAATATCGATATTTAGAAATATTAAAACAACATAGATACTGAAATGAGAAATATCGATATTATTAATTACTACTGATATCAAGAATTTTCAAATGTCGCCATCACTAGAGAGCAATAGTGATATCAAAATACTACTAAAAGCAGCAATAATAACAAAATAATGATAAAATGTGTACGGGCATCTAAATAGGTCCCACTTTGTCGATTTTATTCACGGAGATACGGCGATTTTTCAGATGTTAGGTCAGAAATAGAAATTTTGGGAATTTTAGCGTTTCTGGTAGAGTGAACGCTGCTCTTTCGAATGACGCAAACCGCATAAATGATCGAATGAGACCCCGTGGAACTTCCAAAGTTCAAAATTCACTGATATTTTTTATATTTTTCACTTGAAAATTGTAACAACTTTAAACGCATTTTTCTCAAAACTTTTTTTGAAATTTTGACTTTGGAAGCGAATATCTCGGCCAATTTTGAACTGAGGAAGTTCCACGGTGTCTCATTCTATCAGAAATTTTGTCTAATATAACGTACCATGCATAACTCCATACCGACTAAGTGGGATCTTTGAAGATCCACGTACACAAATATCAAAATATTGATGTTTAGAAAATATTAAAGCAATGTAGATATTGAAATAAGAAATATCGATATTATTGATTATTACTATATCAAAAATTTCTAATATCCCCATCACTAGAGAGCAATAATAATAACGAAATATCGATAAAATATCAAAATATCGATATTCAGACATATCAAAACAATATCGATATTGAAATGAGACATATAGATATTATCGATATCAGAAATTTTCAAACATGGCCATAACTAATCAGTTTGCCTGCATTGCAGGGTAACAGAGGTCTGCACCTGAAATGGTTTGGATTTGAGGAAGACTGCTTGCTCAATGAATTTAACAAAGAAGGAAGTAATAGCTGGTTTCCGGAATGTAGACTGATTAAACATCTGCGATAAAACATTCAGACCATCTCTCTGATTACTGTCAGCAATTTTTTTTCTTTAAATTGAAAAGCAGCAAGAAATAAGGGGTTCGACACAACTCGATTTCTACATAGACATGCAGTGAGCTACACACAGATACATACGTTTATTAATAGTTGCCCATGAAGTTACCCATAACAAGGAAGGAACGTAAAAAGATTCTTTCGAAATATTTTGTTTCCAAAGATTACTTGCATTTGTTCCTTCTGGTGAGAACTCCGACAACACTTTCTTCAAATCAAAATATAAATAGGGGTCAACTGCACCGAGGGCGAAGCTTTAGTATGATTTCTCATGCGAAAATCCGCTAAGTTGCTCTCAACGTTATTAAAAATTACCTTGCTAACAAATTAGTTCAAGGAACAAACGCGCATTCGGTTGTAAGATTGGGAGGGGCTAGAGGGCTACTCTACTCAAAAAGTGGGGTTTCATCCACCTAATAATAGAATTTTAGTCCATTTCCAGAATTGCCTGGTGGTGGAAAATAATTCGATGCTCCCTGTGAAGTCCGATGACAAAAAGATTTGGTTCCTCCAGAGTGAAATATCTTTGAAAAATGTTGTTCAAAGGTCGATACAAAGGGTTTTATATCTCATGATCTCTCAGAACCATGGCCTCTCATATGCCATACTAAGAAAAATATAACCGGAAAAAATCGCCTGCTTCGGTGGTCAGTTCATGATTTTCAGGAAGTCTGATATTTTCAAACAAAAAACTCAAGTTCATCGTGCTCCTTGCAGCTTAATGAAGCGCTTATGTTTCAAGATACAGACTTCAAGTAAGTACGAGTACTTTCAGGTACCATAGTTGATGTTTGGTATCCAATAATGTGATGGGTACCTACCTGCTACAATAAACTTCATTTATTCACCATTTGCACCTGTTTATACTCAATTTTTATAACTACCAACCTATCAAATCCAAATACCTGCGCACGTATCAGCTTGAAGAATCAGACACATTCATTTTATATTCCAAAATTGGAGGACTAAAACTACAACTTCTGCAGATAACATAAGAAAGTAAAAGCGCCAAGAGAACGACCTCTAGTGATACTGATGATGAATAAGCATTTTTCTCAGACATGAATGAAAGACCAGTAAATGGAGATCGAAGATATCAATCCAAAATTTGAAATTCTTACGATGAACTCTGGCTAGTGCTTCGACTTGAAAAACAGTGAACCGAATGGAGAATTTCATTCGTGAAAACTCGAAAAATGAATCCGGTCCCCAGCAATCATCCGTTCACATATAGATACGACTTCGTCTTCCACTTCAGCTGTAAACGATTCTACTCCGACCAAATATCATTGAATTTTAATCTCCGTTTTGAGGAATGCCTACGTCATTAGTCAAGGACCCGGTAGCAATAATTCTTTTGACTGCTAAGCTGCTTATGATATCGACATTCCATCTGAGAGCAAACGAGAAAACCGCAATGCAAGCCTGTACAGGAATTATATACACTTTCGAAAATGGACTAAGTTAGTTTTAATTCGAGATAAAAACAGACTGAGTTATTTATTTCAAAACTTTTCTAACTTCGATCAGATTCTAACTTTGACAGAACTGGATAATATTTGACGTGAAATTCTAAATTATGAAGTAGAGGATTACTAATTCAGAAAAATGGGTTTGACTAATTAAAGACTGGTTGTCGGAAAACGCCGGGGAAGATTAAATTTCACGAACATTCTTTCGAAACACGTTGCTCCTTAGATCTGCATTTAATTGACACACTGATCAACCGTATTGCAAATTATTCATAAAAACTAGTAATATTTTTAAAATAGTTTTCTCTAACTTATATACTTTCTCATGGTATTAAATTTCATCTTCCTCGGCCATAAAGGCGATCAGGATGCTAAACATTAACGGAGAAACCCACAACATTCTACGCTATCAGAGTTTTTCTTCTTTCATCTTACCCACTAGATATATAATTACAGATTAGCCGCCATTTGAATATCATTATTCTATACATACCGCGTAGGATATTTCTAATACAAAGTCAGCAAAGATTTTTCACTAACTGCGTTCATAAACTATTTCCGAGCCTTTTTTTTTTTTTTTTGTTCACCGTTGGTCAAACAACGGAGTATCACCAATTCAACTGTGCGAAATCATTGGCACTTATCGTATTTCTATGAAATCTTAAACGACTGAGGAACTCTCTCGATTCTCAGGGAGAATAAACAGTTTGTAGCTTTGTACGAAACACAGCATCAGAAAGGAAGAATATGAAAGATCACACTTTCATGAGAGATAACAAATCTCTATGAAAACAAGAACCAGACTGTCGCATTGACAACAACTTGACAAGTCATTGGAAAAACAGAACACACCACAAAAACCAGTAGAAAGAAGGAAGCAACCCTGTCGAGAGGGAGGGGTAAAGGGGGAAATACCCCGGGCACGGACTTTCAGGAGGGCCCGATATTTTTAAAAGATCTGAATTTCAACGCTTATGGCTACATCATACTGTACATCAAATCAGCAATCACTCCTTACACCATGAAAGAAGCCTCTTATCCTGTAGCTTATAATTTTTTCCCCATCTGACAAAAGAAAAAAGTGAACTGGAAGGAGGGGGACCCGTGGAAATTCCCTCCAGACCCTATTTTTCTCTCTACAGGGTTGAAAGGAAGGCAGGCCAGAACACTCTCACCAGTACACTTCAATAACTCAGCAGACTCCTGGACAAACCAACCAAAGGATAACCAGTAGAAAGACAGGGTACATAATATTTACATACGGTATTATCTTCGCGATGTCAACATAAGATTAAGATGAATGTGAGCATTGATGATGGGCTAATTCCCAAAAAAGTTCTTAAGTGAAAAGTGTATCAATTTTTTTTTAAATTAAATTAATCGCAAGTGACGAATCTGAAGATACTAGGCGGGCAAAAGTCACGAAAACAATTCCGAATAATAAATACAACATGTACTTCATCTTGCTCCTCAGAAACACCCCATCTCACTGGACTACTCGATCCCCCCTCGTCCCACCACTTAGGTATAATATACAGTGCATGATGTATATTAGTTTTACAGGATTTCCTTGGTCTTAGGCAGCGTTTTAAAGCTCTATAAATACGTGTGAGTACGATTGTCCGCCGTTTTGACTCCAACCGCGCCCGTGGATGCTGAATCCGACTATGCGGAGCGTGCCGCGTAGTCAATTCGACATCAACGGGTAAGGTTGACGTCAAAATGGCGGACGATTGTACTTACACGAAGTTATAGAGCTCTAGCGTTTTTAAAGATAAACGTTTGGACCTTTCATTCGTGTGAATACCCCAATCGAGGTATCATGGAACGCAGAATTAATTTTTGATATCCTTTCAACTTGAAATTCTGGGGAGAGAAGGACGTAAATGGGGTAAAATCCAATACAGATAGATATCGATTTATAATAGGTTCTCATTTCCTAAATTCGATTGAACTTCGATAATGGTTCCAATTAGAATGTGACAGTTTGAAACATAACGTGAGCGAGATTTCGTAGAAAAATATTGGGAAGTTTCAATTACGGTTTCAGATTTTTTAAAGTTTGCTTAATGTCTTCAAAACTACCCCAAGCTTGCTTAAGATTTTTCAGAACACGTTGATGACTCGTGAATACTCGTCCAGACTGGTTCAAGACCATCCAAAGCTTGATCAAGACTTTTCAAGACTCAAGATTCTTTGAGGATTTTTTGGGGTTTTCAGTACATTCTTTAGACTTATGACTTTCACCTGTTTAAGACTATTAAAGTGATTTCAGAGTTTTGGAGATTCATCCAGACGGGTTTAGTAGTCTGTGAGACACTTTAAGGCCTTATTTAAGATTTTTGAAGCAAAGTTCTATATGATAATTTAAGATTCTTTAAGACATGTTTATGACTCGTTCACACTCTTTAGGGAGTAATCTAAGACTATCCAAGGCTTAATCCAAATTTTTCAAGATTCAAGACTTTTTCAGGATTTCTTGAGATTTTCAAGACATTTTTTAGACTTTCTGAAACTTATGTTTTTAAGCCATTACCTATTAAGACTAAGGTAAGGTCGCCTAATATGGACCAATTTTTTTGCGGCGCTATAAATCGACCTCTATGACCCCTAAAATGTTGAAATTTGCACTGAACTGTAGCCCAACTATTCTAGCATCACCTCTTAAAAGGATTTTTCAGAAAAGTGAAAATTGGATTTTTCCCGAATTTTTTTGTGGAAGGTATCATTCCTGTTAGGTCGAAATTTGGGCTCCCAATATGAACCACCCATAAGACTCTCAAAAAATGGCACAAATGTACATCTGTTCAACGTGCCTGAACTGGTAATTTACTTGAAAACAATTTGTTCTTACATAAATACTCGAATTACACGTTTTTTCTACAGTACTATCGCAAAAAGAAATGTGGAAATCTAAAAAAGTTGAAATTTTCCCATAAAAATTTCATATGAAGGGGTAAGTGCAGAAATGGCATAGCGAATGTACATATAAAGAAACAGCAGCAGGTAAGTAAGTAATTTTCTTGAAGAGTAATGAATATTATGCTACCGAAAGAGACAAAGAAACTGTTAAAATGCTATTTTTCCATTTTTCGCCACTGTGATAATTTCGTGTTTCAGTACTTCGAGATTTTTATCAACTTTTTTTTACAGTCGACTTCAAATTACGAATTATTTTAAATTCCGTGTAAAAAATAAAATGTCTTCCAAAAATAAAAAAATAAATCGCTTGAAAATAAAAAATTCTTTAAGTACTCTGAGGAAGATCTGAAATATGCCGTGGATGCAACAGCACAAGAAATGCCGTAAGTTTGGAATTTTAGTCATATACATGAAAGCTTCAACAGGTAGTACACAATATGTGAACAAATAGAAAATTAAAAACGCATATACTTGCGTAAAACAAGTTAGTGCTAGCTGCGAGTGCTCGCCTGGAAATCATGGTGCCAGCCTAAATTCCGACATCGGCGCCAGATATACGCCTGATTTGATCTTGATTCTAGTGCAAACTGAGCACCAATCGAAAATTGGCGCTCAATTTGCATCAGGTGCCACAGTCGGGTCAAATTTACGCTGTCTCCGAATGGCCCCAAATTCCGGCAACGGCGCTTGCATGCATTTCATATGGGAAGGTGCTAGCGCCAACTTGGCGCAAATTTGAAACTGGCCCACGATTTCCAGGCTGGTTAGAAGTTCAACGTTCTGCGAACACTACGGAAAAAAATTGACGGAGATTTGAATCCCAGTTCTTATAGCAAAGTAGTAAAGATCCAGTACTCAGAGAGGAAGTCGAAGAGAAAATTGTCACCTGGTGAAAACAAATCCGACAAAGCACCACAAATCAAAAAGAATCGAAATTTCCTATGCTTAAAAATTTGTAAAATTACTCTAGAACTTCTTTTTATCCGATTCTGCTGAAATTTTGTACCTACATAAGTATGTGAATACAAAACGCTCCTCGCTGTAAATTTCCGCAAAAATAGCAATTTTTCCAAAGAAAAATTTCATCGTCAATCGCATTAACACCTTGACACCTTGAGTACACTTTTTTCCCTTTCATGAAGAAATAAGCCACATAATAGCCATAGGCAATGTGTCAGTTTAGGAGTGATGGTTAAAATATACGTGAAATAGTTGATAAATGATCCAACGATACTTATAACTGTTTTCAGGTATTCAATACTCAAGAAAAATATAAGGAAGGCAGATTAACAGTTATAAATTGTCGATAAGTTTCAAATATGGGTGCAAACACATCATTCGATACCTTAGAGCAAAATAGTGCTGTATGCTATTATATTGAAACTGACAGGAGAGGAAGAAAACGTTTTCAATGGCGTATCACTTCTATGTTATGAAATCGTGACGTCATGCTTACGTTAAGTTTGTTTCGCCAGCATCAAAATGCAATGGTGCACATGATAGAGCGTGAAATTTCCTGTCCAATGATACCAATAACTCATTTTCCCACAAAAATAGGGACTAAAACTTAAGAGTTCCAAAAGTTGGTAGCCCTGCGTAGTGAAAAGGTGATCATGTACATACGTATACAATTTTTCATAAGATTACAGCAAACTTTAAACGTCCCTAGATTTTATTGTATTGTTACTAAACAATAGAATTATAGTCAACGCAAGTGGGTGGAATAATTTTCAGCCGTTTTCGCCTTCCTAATGGTGGATTTACATTCGAGTCGGCGACATGTCGCAAACAAACTTTTAAATCGGATTTCCATTTCTTTCCAACTCTGTCGCAGACCTATCACAGACATGTCGCGGACAAGTTTTCCCTGAACTGACAAGCGCCGGTTTGAGGAGGATGTCGCCGGCATTGTGTACCTGTGTTGTGTTGTCAAAACAGCATCCGACAAAACATGTTGGCTCGAAGTCGCCGACTCGAATGTAAATCCAACATAAGGATAGTGGTATTTCCATTTAAAAGTATCCATGATCACCCTTTCAGTTTCACCCGTGCAGGTGATTTGTAGCGCTCTCGAGAGCAGCTTTTGACGCCTATGGATCAGAGTTGGGCAGAATAATATTAGAATAGTGAATAATGAATAACGCAACCTATATTCGTTATTCATGAATAATGAATATTTTATCCGTTATTCATAAGCGCATGAATAACAAATAACGAATAGTCGTAAGTATGAATAACGAGTAGTCATTCATTATTCAGTAATCAGTATTCAATAACATCAATCACGCGAATAATGAAACCAGACCCGTAGCCAAAGGGGTGGCCGGGGGGAGTTGCTCTCCCCTGGCGCAGTCATTTGCCCCCCCCCCTCCGAGAAAACCTGAAAAACTTTATTTACTTTCTGCTTACCCCACTAAGATTAGAGATTACTATACATGTTCTGAAACTTTATATTGATATCACTGATTCCTTTTTCGTTCATTTCGCATCAGAGTTGTACCAGAGAATAAACTGGCGTAGATTTTTTTATTCTACGCATAGAATACACCATGACTGTAGAATGAATAACTATTCTATATTTCTTCTTTTTTCCCCTTTTTTTTGGGGTGGGGGGGGGGTGATAAAGTTTTTATTGTGGATAGGTACCTAATTTTCGCCGTTACCTAGACCGGGATGAGGTAAGACATGAACCTACTTACCTAGTTGAACAATCCGTGTCAATGGCGTAGCGTGTCGTAAGAGGAGGGGGGCACTCCAAAAAATAATATTCTTTCCCCTCTACCAAAAAATATATATTTCCCCAAGAAAAATACCCCTCCCCAAAAATATCTACCCCAAAAAAACTCCCACCAAAAATATATATTTTACCCCCCCCCACCCAAAAACAATATATACATCCCCCAATATTTTTACAGTCTAATATTGGCGATTTTTAAAAAATACTTCAATTTTCGACTTTTTCTCCCTTGAAAATCTTATTTTGCCCCCTGGTCCCTTTTGAAAAAATCCTGGCTACGCCACTGATCCTCGTTAAATGTTTTGTTATGCTACTGGGTCCGCAATGAACAACGAATAACAATGATTGACAAATATTATTCACATCTTTATTTTACTGAATAATGATTGATGAATAATTTTACGTGTTGACAAATAATAAATAACGAATAATGATTATTATCACTCGAATAACGCCCAACTCTGCTATGGATGTAGCACTATTTTGCTCTGCAGTTTCGATTTGACTTAAAAATTTTAGATCAACCATTCACAAAGTATTCGTTCAAGTTGGTTCAATGAATAGTACTTTTTAATTTTTTGGAAACTCGAAGCTCTAGCCTTATCAAATTATATTGTTCTGAATTGGATTTGAAATCAGAGTTGGGCAGAATAATATTCGAATAATGAATAACGCAACCGTTATTCACCGTTATTCGTTATTCATGAATAATGAATAATTTATTCGTTATTCATGGATAATGAATAATTTATTCGTTGTTCATGGATAATGAATAACAAGTAGTAATTCATTATTCAGTAATCAGTATTCAATAACATCAATAAGGGGGGCCAGGGGGGCGTTTGCCATCCCATGGCGCAGTGATTTGCCCCACCCTCCGAGAAAATTGGAAAAACTTCATTTACTTTCTAATTATCAGTAAGATTAGGGATTAGGGAGAAAAAATACCACCAACAAAATTTTTTTACACCCCCAAAAAAATTTCTATTAAAGAAAATACCCCCACCCAAATAAATATTTTCACCCCAAGAATATTTTTCTATCAAGGAAAATACCCCTTCCCAACCCCCAAAAAATTTACCCCCCGACACACACCACACACACACACACACACACACACACACACACACACTAAATTCCCCCTCCCAATATTTTTACATAGTCTTCTAATATTGACGATTTTTAAAAAATACTTCAATTTTCGACTTTTTCTCCATTGAAAATCTTATTTTGCCCCCGGCCCTCTTTGGAAAAATCCTGGCTACGCCACTGATCCTCGTTAATTTTTTTTTTTTGTTGTTACTGCGTCCGCAATAAATAACAAATAACGATGATTGACCAATATTATTCACATCTTCATTTTACTGAATAATGATTGATGAATAATTTTACGTGTTGACGAATAATGAATAACGAATAATGATTAATCTGTTATTCATGATTATTATTCGAATAACGCCCAATTTTGTTTGAAGTAAACCCTCTAAATTTAATAATTATTGTAAAGTAAAAATGGCATCGCCCTTTGAATTAAAAATTTTAGGTCAGCCATTTACCATACTACGTGTACGGCATTGCGTACACAAAAGACATGATTGACAACCTTTTGGAAACAATTGTACACTGTCAATAAAAAAATATGCAGAAATTTATGATTTCATTCGTTCTAGTGGTTGCAGTAAATTACTAATACGTTAGTACATATACCCTTGAATTTTAAACATAGACATGTACATATGAGAAGTTATCTGTCAGAAGGACGCACCGTCAGCGAATTTTGGTTTTGAGAAAAACAACTTCAAAGTTTTCAAGCTGAAATACTCCCTTTCAGACTGATTTAATAGAAAAATATGTTATTATAAAAAATGTTCACTGTGATTTCATTAATAGAAATGACTAGTTCATTGTTTAGTTCATTCAGAAACGAACGTGGACGAATTCAGAAAGAAGGAGGATGTCATGCGTACTTTTCAGATCCATGGGAAAATTGGTGTCGTGGGACATATTATGGTTATCAGTAGCTGTTTTCCCATAAGATAATATCGGTGAATTTCATGTATTACTCTTCAATTTTGCTTGTTTCCATACATTTATACAACTTATGGAACAAAATACACAATTCCTAACTCGCTGTATGAGAGTTATTATGTATATTCTCGAAGAGGAACGTATTTAAGACGGCATATATGGTACGGTGAATTCGTTGACTTTAGAAAAATTTTCAATTGGTTCCTAACGAGTAGGACATGCAGAATTCGAAAATCAGCATATCCGCAAAAAGGGCACCTGTTCATCATGCGTCCTTTTGACAGATAACTCCTCATATGATTCTCGTATTTCTTGACATCCAATGGAAGTCGGCGCCTAAGCACTATTATATTTTTCAATACTTTTAATGAATTCTTCGTAATTTGACGAAAAAAATTCAATACAGACCTTCATCTTCACTGTCCTTGAAAATATTTCCGCACGGCCCCGATGTCCTTCACCCTCGCATCAATATCTCAACCACTACCCGCTTTAAAGTCGGAAACGTAGAACGTACATCGTTATACTTATCGAAATTCGCGATCAAAAAGTCGAAATTTACAACACAAAGTCTTATACATAACTGCCGACGCAAAATCAACATCGAAAACGGAAAAAAAAATGTTTCACGAATTCCTGATACAACGTAAAGAAACCGCCATACAAAATGGTCCACAAAATCCAACTCCGTACAACATTCAACACATTAACATTCCTAAATGCCAAAATACAACGACTGAGCAGGTTCATGCGTGAACTATGAATCACTGAAATTATCAGACCTAAGCAGGTGTGGATGAGTCAACTACGAATAACTTAAATCAAGATTTAGACATGGCTTGAGTGTTATCGTCGAAACGTCGAAGGGTCGAAACGTAGAGTCCTAACATGATAACATTCATTATCTCACTACAACGCCACACCTCATTGTTGCACATTTTAAGGTCTAGGTATCTTTGCTTAGACTTCGTGTATGGAATGCAAACAAGCATGAACTCGCAAATTACAAAATGTTTGATATTCTAAAAAAGATAGGAATAAATTTAAAGGAAGGCAAATTATTTTAAACTTATATAAAGGACAGAAAGCCACCCACATTAGGAATAGAAGGAAAGAAAAGGGAGGTTTATATAGAAAAAGTACGGCAGGGGTGCTCCTTATCTCAAGTATTATTTAATCTGTGCATATGTACATTGTACATAGAGTGGGCCATAAAAGAAAGAAAATTTGAAGCAGGTGTCACAGTACTCAGTACATAGAGAGCGAGTAAAGATGCTATCAGGTTTAGCAGATGACATGGAAAACATTTTAAATGGAATAGAGGAGATTTTGAGCATAAAATATCGTATGAGAATGAATAAAAATAAAGTAATGGTATGTAATCGATGTGAACATGATAGCTTACATATATAAATACTAGACAGGAAAAGATTGAGAAAGTAACTAAGAGAATTTCGCTATTTAGGGAGTAAAATAACAAAATATGAGAGAAGTAAAAGGGATATTAGTACAGTGAAACCTGTCTATAGTGGAAACTCAACGGACCACTCCAAAAATTTCCATAGTGACAGGTTTTTCACATCAGTCAGGTGAACAAGAAAAAAATAAATAAAAAATAAAAAAGAAGTTTTTACAGTATTGTATTAGTGATGCATGTACTGTACATCTGAACACTACTGACGAGGATGATATAATTCACTTACATAAGCAAAGGATTTTGTGCAGTGCAGTACGGCAGATAACGGAACAAAATTATTCTACCATGAAGAAACCTATACTAACAAGGAAAATTCATAGTTACCACTGCTACGTTAGACAGGTTTTTCCATTTTCCAGATAATACATTGAAATATACAGGTTTTCTCAACAGACCACACGTTTTTTGTTCTCACAGTCACAGGTTTTCCAGATTAGACGAGTCCACTATAGACAGTTTTCACTGTAGTAGAATAGCATAAGCCAAATCAGCATTTTATCGAAAAAGTGATCTTTTCAGATCAAAAATAAACCTGTAAATCAAAAAACTGTTCTTGAAAACTGTATGTTTGGAGTGTAGCCTTGTACGGATGTGAAACTTGGACCATATTAGGAAAACCAGAGAAAAGAAGGATCGAAGCTTTCGAGATGTGGTGCTATAGGCGGATATTTAGCATCAAATGGACGGATAAGGTAAAACATGAGGACTTCCCAGAGTAGGAGGTAAAATGGATGTTTGGAATTGTCTGAAGAGAAGGAAAGATGAACTAATAGGGCATAATTCGAGGCACCCAAGAATAATATCACTGCCGCTAGAGGGAAGAGCGGAAGGAAAGAATAGGGTAGGGGTCGGCAAAGATTCCAGTATGTTCAACAGATAATCAAGGATGTCAAATGTAAGTTTTATTACAAAATAGAAGAACTTGCACAAGATAGGGAGAAATGGAGAGCTGCATCAAACCGGTCGTAAGACTGATAACCTTATCATCATCACATTTACAGACCCAATAACAGAACACTTACAGCAGGTACCTTTACCAGGATATTTTCGTAACTCTTACCGATGTTTTGAACTTCAATACCATAAAAGTGGAGCTTTATTTCAGTTCAATTTTTGGCCATAATCTTCTCCAGTACTACGGCTCTCTTTATCCAAATTCCCAACTCCTTTCATTCAGTTGTGAACTCGAGAAAAATCTGCAACAGAATTATCTCGAATCTCACCCATGAGCGCGAGTTGTGTTCAGAGTGGCCCCTCCTGAGTAGTCTATGATTTGAGACTTATCACTTGAACCACCGATCATATAGGTCCTATAAACACATCGCAGTTTTCAGTATCGAAAGAAGAATTCATTCCTGAAGAGGAAACTTTGCTACTTGGAGTCATCAGTGCTACAGCACCGAGAAACACCTAGAGTTGCTACATCTGAATTTTAGGAATACCTTACTAAAACGTAGAAAAATAAACGAGGGACACATAAAAATACCGAAAAAGTACCTCAAAACAGTAATTTATGATGTTTTTTCCCCCCTTTTTTGTTTCTTACAAATCGGTCAGGATCTTTACTTCTCACCGGACAAGTCGACGAAATACTGGACAGTCCGGTAAAATACTGGACGTGTAGCAACCCTAGAAATACCCGAATACTCATACCCGCTATTTTGAATAGTTTGGTGCCTGACAATTTACAATTCGATACGCGGAACGTTCCACGTAGTGATCTGTGAATCGAATCGTCTGGCACCAAGCGACTCAAAATGGCGAACGTCAGTACTCGGGTGTTTCTAGGTGCTCTAGCAGTGCTAGGGCATTAACAGCGCTAGCGTCCATGAATCAAACCTGCTTCAAGTTAGCAGCGTGTATTCAAGTTAATATGCGGTACAAATAAGAAAAATGGTCAGATATGCGGTAAAAATAAAAAAAAACCAAATACGTGCACATAATGTAATTATGGGCTAAAAATATGCATATTTCCTTAAAAATATGCAGAAATATACGCAACCAAGCTGGGCTTATTTTGCTTGAAATTTTACAGGATGTCTAGCAGAATTAAATAATGAAAATTCGTAGCTTCTTCGTGACATTTATTTAATTTTTTCGTGACTTTCGATTTCGCACACCCCCCTCCCCCACCCATGAATCAGACAGAAAACCTGAAAGTAACAAACATGAGAAACTATGTAAAACTAACAGTAAGTTAGCACAGTTAAATGCCAATAGTAAAAAAATAACAAGCAGCTAGCTGCTGGAAGAGGGTCGGCTCTCGACTGAAAAATTGGATGCTGTTAAGCGTAACAGAACCAATCGACCATTTGTTGACAACATGAGTTATTATAGTATCGTTGGAAAGAGCGTAAAAAGTAGAATTTTTCAAAATGGAGCCCCCGATTCAAAAATGTGTACTCACATTGAAAACAACTTATCGGTAAACGCTATGTAACATAGTCGATAGAGGCGTGCGTTATGTTGTTGTAGTTCTAGGTGTCTGTAGTCGATAGTCTTTCTACATGGCTCTAGATCTTAAACTTCGAATCACGTGTTCTCAGAAGAAATTTTGTTAGTTGGTCCTGTTACGCTTAACAACGTACAATTAAAGACTCGCCTACCTATCTCTCACTGGCGGTCGCTGGAAAAGATACCAGGGAAAAGACCTACTGGTAATCATGTTTAAGGTCTTTTGTTCCCGAACATAAGAGCTGACAGAGTGATAGATGAAAGGTAATTGGCGTTTGGACATTCCTGTAGATGCGCTAGTGTCGTGGACGAAAAGATGATCAGGGCATTTTCCCCACAAAAACGCGTACAAGTAAAATGAGCTCTAGCATCTTTAATTTTTTTTTTAATGCAAAACTGAAGAGAACTGAAGTATTAGTCCTTGTCATTTTCTTTCAGATGAGCCCGACTTCAGTTTTTTCTGCAGAATATTTTTGTCACTAATCATCTTTTCATCCCAATACACCAGTCAGCGCGCCGTATTTCATTAGGCCGCAAGAGAGCGACTCTTTAGCATCCAAACGTCTAAACGCAAATTCGGATACTATACACACGCTAACAGACATGGCAAGATCAAAAGGCTTCAAATTGCAAAGCTGCTGAAGATTTCATCTGATTTCTGATTTCTGAATAGCAATTGGACGCTGTTCAATAAAAGGGAACCAACTAGCAAAATCCGCTTTTTGAGAAAACATGATTCGAAGTTCAAGAGCCATGTAGAAACTATATGACACAACGTTTACTGATAAGCTTTTTCCAACGGGAGTACAAATTTTTGAATCGTGGGCCCAATTTAGAAAAATTCTAAATTTTACGCTCTTTCCAATGATACTAATGACTCATTTTGTTTACAAATGTTAGTTAGTTCCCTTTTGTTGAACAGCGTCCAATTGATCAACAGATAAAAAACCAACACTACTCTTAGCCGACCCTAAGAATATCAAATGATTAGCGAACATTTATCCACTTCCAAGGGAATGAAAATAATGTAACATTCACACTAGTAGACAACTGATTAGTCTGAATAATGTTCTACGCTTATAAGTTTATAGGATGCAAAGACATCAGTACAAACAATGTTCACTTCAACATATTGGTTTACTGAAACGTCTTTACATGCTACATCAATGAGCGTTCGCTTCTCGCTACTAACAGGTAACTGGCTATGAACATAAAACTTCGACCATATCACTGTATGCTCGAAGGATAATACTAAACACCAACACTGCACACTAGAATACTACTCCTAGCTGAAGATTCTCGCATCTCGCTCCTCATCACAGACAAGCATATCTTTTACCTCTTCTAAATCCCCTTCGTCGTAAAGTAAAATCCAAAATATAAAACTAACAATGCTAAACAAGCAGTTTGGTGTACACCCGAAGTATCTGTTCGTCATTATTCTCATAAATTACATTCGCGTTTGGACACTCCTGTAGATGCGCTAGTGTCGTGGACGAAAAGATGATCAGGTTATGTTTACCACAGAAACATGTACGAGTAAAATGAGGTCTAGTATCTTCAATATTGCTTATTTTGGAATCTGAAGAGAACTAAAGAGTTAGCCTTCATCATTTCCTTTCAGATGAGCCAAACTTCAGTTTTTTTGCCGAACATTTTTGTCACTGATCATCTTTTCATCCAAATACACCAATCACCGCGCCGCATTTCATTAGGCCGCTAGAGAGCGACTCTTTAGCGTCCTAACGCGAATAAAACAGAGGTAGTATTATTGAAATTTTTTTAGCGATGTTACGGATAACATCCCGTTTGAGGGACATGCTATGTTATCCGTAACATCGCTAAAAAAAATGTCAGTAATACTACCTACTCCAGAACGAATTTCGAAAAAAAAAAAATGATCACATTTCCATGAAAATGAACTGATATACTGAGAACAGTTAAACGAAAAGTAAACAGGGCCCAAATATGTCTATTTTAGAAGATCAAGATCAAGGAGCATAATGGAACAGAAAAAAAAGCAATTGTAATAGGCTCGGCTACTAGTAGCCAACCCTAAAGAAAGTAGGGGATGCCTTTGTTTGCCCACTGACACAATTGAATAATGCACGCATATTTAAAATCAGTCATTAAAATTAGATAAAAATCACAGTAAATTATAAATGTTTGGAAGTTGATCAGAATGGCAAGCAACGTAGAATAAAGTTAATTCAAAAGTAATAAATCCATCTTTAATTTTCGAAAATTAAAAATAGTAACTTTCTTATTATTTTGAGAGTATTTCGTAAAAGTTCTGACTTTTTCGTGTTTTTTTGAGTTTTTCATGACCTATATTAAAAATTCGTGGCTTTTTCGGGATTTTCGGGATTTTTGTGGCTGGTAGACACCCTGGTTACGACTCATCAAGATAATGTGGATATGCGCAAAAATAATCAGCAGAAAAAATATACAAATGCATAAAAAAAAAACAACCTTGCCCTAATGATAATATTAATCGCCTATTCGACCAAGGGTGAGTGGACCCGAGCGCTGATACGCGACCTCGACAGATGGGTAGGAAGAACGCACGGAGCGCTTAACTTCCACCTTACCCAAGTACTGAGCGGCCACGGGTGTTTCGGCACGTACCTATATCGGATGTCGATAGCGCCGAGCCCCATGTGCGCGCACTGTGATCGAGGGGCGGAGGACACACCTTGGCACACCCTGTTCGAGTGTGAGGCCTGGGAGCAGGAGAGGCGCGGGACGGCCACAACAGCGATTGATCCCGGCGGCGACGATGAAGAAGAGGACGACGACGTCGGCGTGATCAGCCGTCTCGCGCCGGACACCCTGGTTCCGGAAATGATGAAGAACGGAAGCAGCTGGAACCGGGTGTCGGCCTTTGTCTCGGCCATCATGAAGAAGAAGATGGAGACGGAGTGGTCGAGACAGAGGGCCGGCGATTCACCAAGCTCGGCCCACACCATCGATCAGGAGGTGAACTCTGTACCATCCTAGAGAAGAGCTGCTGCAGCTGCACTGCGGACCCACCGGCAGGGCTCACCCGTCGCCACCACCTGCCTGCGTCGATACACGGACCAAGACGAGGAGGTAAGGGGTGAGTGAAGAGAGGCAGCGCGTCCGGCCGTGGGGGACCTGAAATTTCCAGGCGAGTGCTCTGGGAGTGCGGACCTCGGTCAGTAGGGAACCCCATGGTGGCCCTGGTAGGACGCGCGCACCGTTCCGGCACGTAGAAATGGGGGCTCGGGCCCGGCCCCAAGGCGTCCCTCCGGTCACTGACGCGATGCTCGAAAGGGTAGTTCCTGTGGCCGGGGGTGCGGTGTCATAGGGGCCACTTTGGCATGCGTGCATCGCCATACGTCCCACCACACATAATGATAATGTTAAGACAGCTAAGGATATTATTATTACTGCTAGAGAGGGAATGGTCGAAAGAAAGAACTGGAAAGGAGGGCAAATAATGAGCTACGAGGAGCAGATAACGAAGGATACAAAATGTAAATCCTTTACAGAAATGAAAAGATCAGCCCAGGGGGGGGGGAGAGAGAGAGAGAGAGAGAGAGAAGTGGAGAGATGTAACCAACTAATCGTATCAATGACAATACTCTCAGCGTAAACATCCGGACCATGCTGTTATTCGGAACGCACCCCCGCCATGCCCTCCGATATTGGGCACGCTGACCACGCGATTTTCGAGAATCGCCGAATCGCACCGGCTCGTACTCCCGGCGCACCGAGGCGCGGTACCCGAAAACGCGTTCCCCTTCGACGTGGCGAAAGAGGAGAAAAAACCGACTAATAAAGGCGGTCGCACATCGGCATCGCCGCTGACAAATTAAAAACGTTATAATTATTCGTGAATATAAAATATACTCGACGTTGATTACGACACGACACGTTCCAGGTCGCAGCCCTCGCCGCAGCATCCAGCCGGCCGAAAAAGGGCGACCGGCGAGAGCGCGCATTTTTCGTGTATTCAATTAGCCGAACGCGAGCAGCGAGCGGCCACTTTCGATTGCTCGGGCGAACGCACGCACGGGGCCGGGACCGCGTCGTCCTCCGATCGAGATTCGGTCGTCGGCACCGCGGCGTGTAAAAACGGCCAGATGAGCGGGCGCACCACCGCGAGATGTGCGATGAGATGACACAAGCGGAGCCGGCTTCGGCATCGGCACCCGCAACGCCGGTCGGCCGGCCGGCCGAGGCCGAGAACAACAAGAACAACCGAACGGGCGAACGGGACTCGATTCTCGAACGTGTTCGGTCCTGTTCCCTCCGCTCCGTCGTCGACCGATTCTCAGATTCTCGCCGTTGAAAAATGTGAAGGCGCGCGGCGGCGGCGGCGAGCGGGCGATGAAGTGATGTAAACGCGCGCGGTATTATCGCTATCTTCAGAAGCTCGGCGAAGGGCGAGGAGACCCCGAACCGCTATATCGTCGGGCTATTTGTCAACGAAACTTGATTACCGGTGCCCTGGGGAGCTCCCGGTGTCCCGGGTCCGGCGAACTCACCGTTTAATGCCATTTAATTTTGAGGAGATATCAGTTCTTATTGGAAATGAAGTGGAAACGGATTATTTTCGGCTAGTCCGGTTGCCACAACACGACCGAAAAAGGAAAAAAAAAAAAGTTAAAAGAAAAGAAGGGAACGAAATCGAGAAAAAGAAGTTATGAAGATCACTTTGCGTTAGCAACGTCTGACCAAACATCAAAGCATCGGAATTTAAATAATAGGCCTTTCGGAATTCTCGATAGTGAATACGGTGATGATCGTCCAGTTCAGTGGTTCTCACGTTTACACTTTTATGCACCTACATATATGCATGTATGTGTCCGTACATAAATGAAAAAAGGATTATACTCCGCCCGCATTTGTATATAATTGCACGTGCGGGCGCGGATTACGGAGAAGTAGCCGAATCACAGTCGCCGTAAATGGCAATTAAAATCGAGAAGTCATACCGAGCTTCTTCGCAGTACCCGACGTTTATTCAATCATTTTTTTTAGGTGTTCTGACCACTGGCATAAGCCTAATGTAAAAAATGTGGTGACCTACCCCTTGATAAACCCTCACCATCCTCAGACTCGTATAGTGTGATTACTTTTTCCGGGACGGTACTTAGGGACAAAGTTGCAAAGTTTACGCCCAACAAGTTAAACAAAAAGGTTTAGACTGTTCTGGTAGACACGATGAACCATCGGGTCGATGCTCTCGTTCCCCATCGTTTTGAACAAAGGCGACTGGCTGCCGACCATTGCTGTGGGGCTCGATGATAGAGGGGCGTATGGCGACGCACGCATGCCAAATTGGCCCCGGGACACCGCATCCCTATCCCGGAAACGCCCCGAACGGGCCCACGTCAGAGTAGGGGGAATCGCTTTTCTCCTGTTGCCTCTTCACGGCGGCGAATCTACGGCGTCTTATTCTTCTGTCTCTTCGCTGTCGAGTAGCGCCGGATCGTCTTCTTCGTCGGTTGTTGCGGCAGCCGCGACATCGTTGTCGTCGTCGATATTGGTTTGATGGCGAGTGCCCGCTGCCTTTGTCTCAGCCACTCCAGCTCCATCTCGCGGCCCAACGTCTTCTTGACAAAGGCAGCTGCCTGATCCCATCCCGCTCTGCTCTTCTCTCCGGTGTGAGCGGCTCAACGCCCACGTTTTGAAAGGCGGACGCCGCTTCTTCTCTCTCTTGGTCGAATAACGAACACTCAAACAGGGTGTGCCAGGCATCATCATCTCACCCTCTTGCAGCGCAGTAGGAGCACCGCGGGCTTTCTGCTACGCCCATCCGATGCAGGAACTTGTTGAACACTCTATGGCCGCTCATCACCAGCGTGAGGTAGAAGTCCAGCTGACCATGACATCTGCCCAACCACCCGTTGAGGTCGCGTACTAGCAGTCGGGTCCACTCTTCCTAGGTATTGCGGAGAGCCGCTCTTCCCACATGCGAAGCGTGGCCTATTATCCAGCTTGACCCGTAGCGCCGCACTGCTCTTTGGTGGCATCTTCCACGTTGCGCTATATACCCTCTTCCGCTCAGCCGCTAGTAACTCCACTGGCGGTATTCCTGCTAGCACGCAAACTACCTCTGTGGAGACAGTGCGATAGGCATTGACACACCCCAGTGCAGCATTCCGTTGGACCCTTACCAGATCGGTTCTTCTGTACTCTCTGACACCGATGGCGCCAGACCAGATTGGCGTTACATATAAGAGGACCGACATGGCGACGTTCGCCCGCAACTTACGTTTCTTCTGAGTCGCCCCCCTCCCCCTAGGTTCGACACGAGTCGGCTTAATCCGGCTACGACTCTCTCCGCTTTCTACGCTGTCCTCTTCACGTGTTCTCTGAACGACAGCTTCCCGCGATGTATTTCAAGGCTGTACAGGGCGCAATCTCCGCTCCCTTTAGGCGAAAGGAAGGTGCTTCTGTCTTCTCGGCTGCTAGACAGTAGACACAACCCGGCCGACTCGATCCAACTGGTCATTGCCTCCAGTCCCGCATTCACCTTGCTTTCAAGCGTGGCTACGTCGTCTTCGAGTGCGATCCTCAAAGTGTTATCGGCGTAGCAGATGATGTTCACCCTTGGTGGTACTTCTGCTTGCAGGATGCCGTCAAACGCGACGCTCCACAGGAGTGGACCAAGAACTGATCCCTGCGGAACTCCGCACGACATCTCCCGCTGCACCACACCTGTAGCAGTTTTCTCCGCGAGAATTATCCGACCACAGAAGTAGTCCTGGATAATTTCGCGTCAGTACGCGGGGACTGATGCGTTCTCTAGCGCCTCCAATATGCGTGTCCATGGCATCGTGTTGAACGCATTCTGTACGTCGAGGCTGACGGCTGTACCGATTTGGAGCTTTCGGATTGCTGACTGTGCCAGCCTCTTCAGCTTCCCGGCAGATCACAATACCAAACCTTTGGGGGGAGCCCTGCGGAATATTCCTGCACTTGCGCCTACACTGGTTCCAAGTGAAACTTCCTGCATCACCTCATTCTTCTTCAGCTGCTGTATCCGATACAGGACGTTAACGATCACGGTTTTTGACCCGCGACTCTCCTGGCCAGGTTAGTCGGGGTAGTTTGCTGTTGCTATCCCCACCGATTTTGTTGTATTAGAGTTTCCCTTCTCTGTGCCGGAGTATGCAGTCACAGTTCACTTACTAGCCACGTGTTTCACAATGTGCGCGCACACAGTACCAATCTTTCTAATCTGGAGGTAACACAATCTGCTATTATAATACCTTGTTCGTGTGAACTGGGTGGGGTTACTGGACGTGCTGTATTTCCACCTCGATTGATACTATCGTCGCTGTATTCGCTAGGATATTAGTGGGGATATTCGAATATCATTAGCTTTCCAGCGTTGGTGGGACTCGGACCCGAGAGCCGTGACACAAGGATTGCGAAGCGAGCACGTTACCACTTGGCCACACAGCCACCGATTTGAAATGAGTTGAAATTTCCAACGTCCAGGGGCGTAGAGACTAAGGAGGGTGAACCTATTCTCCAATCATATTGACCAGTTTGAAAAAGTTGCGGAAATGTCATTCGAGTTAGGGAAATTGGACCCCAAAATCACGAAAGTGATCTATTTTGCCTGTTTTAACAACTCAAGTCATGAAAGAAAACCCTCAACTTTTTGGGTCTCACTTCGCCTGCAAAATTTGATGAATTTCAGGAAATTTTGTGAACTTTAGTTAAAAAATTCGTTGACCCTCACAGCCCAAAGCAATTCGCTTCGCTACGCTTCTGTTAATGCCGTTGAGGAAAGTCTTCTCGCAGTCTGAATGAGTCCGGTGAATTTTAACATAGTTCACGTGAATTTGAAAAAGTCTTAACAGATACTGCATAAGTTAAGGAATCTCAGTAAGTCTACTCTGGCTGTAAGTGGTGTCCAGGAGTCTTGGAAGGTTGTTAACATCAGCCGAATAAGTCCTAAAGAGGTCTTGATAAGCTTGAATACGTCTCCCTGAGTTTTAACAGAGGATGAACGAGTCTCGATGCAGTTTGAATGAGTTTTATCGAACACTTTGAAGACGTCTCAAAATGAGTCATCTCAGTAAGGTTTCCTGAGTCTTAACAGAGGATGAACGAGTCTTGATACAGTTTAAATGAGTTGTATCGAACACTACATGAAGAGGTCTCAAAATGAGTCATCTCAGTGAAGCTTAAGTAATTTGATAAGTCTCGATGAGTTCTAATCAAGTCTGAATGAGTCTATTGGAGTTTTAACACACTTTTAAGAAGTCCAGACATGTCTGATAAGTCCCAACTGAGGTCTCAGGACTGCAACCAGAGTTCGTTTTAGAAGTGCTGGAGAGTGTAATCGAGTCAAAAAATCTTAACATGCTCTTTTAGAAAGTCTGAATGTGTCTGATGAGTTTCAACCAAAAATCCAGAATCGGAGCTGGAATACGGAGCAAACCATTTCTTAGAGGATTCGGAGCCACAAACATTATTTATCGGAGCCGGAACCAATTTCGAAATTTTTACTGGAGTCAAAGACGTTACGTTAGCCAATTTCAGAGTGCCACTAGCCATAGGCTCCAGCTTCGGTCGTTCAACTTTCCCAGCCTCGAGCCTCGTCGTTCTTTCCTGTCTCTCTAAAGAATTTTTTGCGGAACTAGAGTGAGTCCAAACTTCTTGGGGGAGCTAAATCAGGAGCTAAAGCCAGAAAAATATTTTGCCGAAGCCAAAGCTCAGTTCAAAATTTTACCGGGAACCGGAGTGAGGTCTAGACTGCTATGAGTCCGTTTTTTGTCATGTTTTCTAAACTTTGAAACCCGTATTTTGAACAAAAAATGAGCGTTCATTTTTTTATCATAAGTTTTGAAACAGTTAAAAAATCAACAATTTTTGTAATTTATTTGAACTAATTGAAAACCAGAGTTGATATTTTCCGATTTATTTGATATTTTGATGTCGATATTTTTCCAACATTTTTGGGATAAGCTTGAGAGAAAGGTCAACAATCTTTGTACTTTATTTCATAAAACTGAAAACCAAAGTTGATATTTTCTGATTTTTCCGATATTATCAATATTTTCTGGTATCGATAATTCTCTAAAACTTTCGATATAAACTTGAATAACTAGTTATAGCCTATCTTTAGCACTGAAGGGGCTACGAGTTGGAAAATTGATTCAGAAAATTCGAACAGAAATTATTGTAGGAGATAAAATGATCAAAGTACCTTGCCCTCGTGGGAGAAGTAGAGATCACCACCACCGTATTAAAGCAAAGCGACGTGGGGAAGGGGTCTACTCCGATTCAAACGTGTATACCACAGTGAGAAAAGTAGAAAGATGATTGTGTTGATAGGAAGGGGGAAGAGGAAAAGTAAAAAGCAAATTAACGAATAAGCAAACAAACATTTTACTTTTTAAATGTTGCTGACCGAGGATTGGAGATTAGAGACCACCGCAAAGGGTCTGTATGTAGGGGGCGGGAGAAGACAATTTAACACGTTCAATGTCGGAAATGATACCGAAATGTACAGAAATTCTCGGGATCATTTGGAAAAATGAAGTCATCGAGGAGTTCATTTTTTCTTCGATTGTGTACTTCAGTTGAAATTCTCATCGTTTCACATAGCCGGTTGTAAGGGGAGGGAAATGGGGGGGGGTAATCCTCATGACAATCCAAAATATCATTTTTTCATGCAAATTCTCCGAACAATTGAAAACATTTTGCTTGCTTTGCTGGCAAACGATGTTTTTAATCGTTGTTTAAAGGGTAACATCGTAAAACCTACTCCAGTGAAGAATTCGAGGCCGGGTCTACCTACCATTTCAGTCTAAATTCTTGTTTATTGGACACCAAAATTACTCCAAAGTATTATAAATTGAGTGTTCCCCTTGGAGATACCTGAAAGTTTTGTAGGTAAAATAGCGGCGCTAAATCTTCACTCAACAAGCAAAACAGTTCCGGGTGTAGATTTTGTCCACATTTGAACTTAACGAACACAAAAAATGAAGACGAAAGACGTCTAGGGGCTAAATGCCAAATTTTTACTTGACTAGCTAAAATAAATAGAACAGGTCTTGAGTTCGAAAGTCTAGGTCGCTAGTTCTAAAGTTTGACTTTTCCCCTTGGATGTTGGGGACGTATTCTCATATTCCGCCTTCTTGCACTATTGCCAACTGGTACAGGGCGTATACTAAAATTGAGAATAAAAAAAGGGTTGCTCGTTGGTTACCCCTCGCCATAAATCCAGCATCCACCCCGCTTTCCGCGCTATCCTCTTCGTCTGTTCTCTGAACGACAGCTTCTCGTCGAACCACAGCCCGAGGTACTTCAGAGCTGTACAGGGCGCTACGTCCATATCCTGGGTTGGTGTGGATACACCAAGCACTTCTCTGCATTTAGCAACCACTTCATACACGACTTCCTTGTTGGTCACTGGTACGCCTGTTGTTACAACGTTATTACGCCGAGTATACTGCTGCAGGTTGTTTACCTCAGTTCGTAAACTTTCATTTTCAGCTGTTAAGGTCTCGTTTTTCCGAAGAGCCATAGTTAGTTGGTCATTAAACGACCTCAGCTGCTCCTATAATTCCTCATACACAGCCTCTCGTGTCAGCTTTGGTCGGCGCTTTTCTTGCTCAGATCTTCTCATATTTGAAAGTATAATGAGGCGAATACCCTCAGGAGTATGTCCTCAAGCATTGCAAAAGTCTGTACGAAATCACTAGGTCAAGTTCCATCAGCTGCGTGCCTCCAAATATTAGAAAAGTCAGATAGGAGCCGTTGAATGGAGACCATACATGAAAAGCGAAAAAGAGATACGTGAGTTTTTTCACCAAGAGACGGTAGTCGTGATTAGCAGGACGATACAAACTATCACTCAGTACACGTTAATCAGTAACAAAGTTCTCGAGCTGTAAATCACAATTTTTTGCAGTTACATTTTACTGAAATGTCCTCAATGCCCGATTGCGTTTCGATATCGAATATGTCTTGGTATTGAACGACTGCGGAACCAAAATGATAACTTTTCATGCATATAAGATTCTAACAATGACCAATATACTAATACCTGAACTCACATACCAAGACAAAAACATATGAGTCTTGATCTGGGCTTGGTTTGGGTCTTGGCGGCATCCCTAAAGGGAAACTTGCAGTAACCGATCTGTGGAACATTCCTTGGCAGGCTAGTCCGGAATGACCGGCGTACTTTCTCAAGGGCTTAGCTGAAAGTCTCGAATAACTTCACATCAGCGTTGTTGTTGTTTTTTTTTGTTAGGTAATAAAATGTTAGTGAGTTGGCAATCTGTTTTCAATAATCAAATCCGAAGTTGCGATTAGCAGACCACAGTATTAGAGACTCATTTGCGAACCTTGGAAATGTCTGGGCGCTCTCTGCTAAGGTATCAATGATTCTAATTACGACTGACGCATTGGTACACGAGCATATACAAAAAACAGATCTGGTTTTAACGTTTCTAGACTTTTTCTCGTACGTAAAATAGGGTCATCTTTGTCGCGTTACATCCGGTCAAAATTACAGATACACAAGTTGTGGAAAAAATGTCATTCATTTTTAACCATCCAAGTCCGGGCTTGCCATCTGTTCTTGTTGTGGCCTTGCTTTGGCACATCCCATACAGATGATCGAATCATTCGCTCGAAAACGTTTTGTTCTTTGGTAATCGAACTGGACGAATGTAGCCGACTTAACGAAGATGATTTTGCATTCGCTTCAGGGACTTATACACGAATTTGATTAGAGGAAGAAGTTACCCGGTAATCAGCATCAGCAATAAATTGACCTTTCTCTTTTGATCTCGATGGCATCGGAATTCGTGATTCGGGTAAATTTTGTGTATGTATGTGTGTGTGTGTGTCTAGTTAATATACATAATATCATAATATCACACCCGTAAGAAAAATATAGAAAATATACGTGGGACCAGGTCTTATTGAGATTAACATAATTATGGAACATTTAGAAGGGGAAGGGGTCAACGTAGAAGCGATTAGAATTCAAATTTCGAGGGGCATACATTTGGGAAAACGAGCGATATAAAAATCTGCGCTCGAATTAGATAATAACTCGCTTTCAAAATTAGCATGTAAACGCTTTCGACATTTCGACTGTTTTTTTTTCCCTTTCATATTGATAATTCGAACAGCCATTTTACGCCCAAACGGATCCGTTATACAGTATGCTCGTGCGACTTAATTTCTCTTCTTTGGTTTAATGAAAACGTCTCCCTTATTTCCACTCTGCTGCATCCTTCAATACAACATGCTCTTATCAGCACGAATCTTATTTCAACAAATTTTTCAACATTTAAACACCGATTCACCACATGGCAATTTAAACATATTTCTCTATAAAGATCGGCGGCGATAATTTTTATGATCGTTGGCGATTCTGCCATGTCGACTATTGAATGAACATAAAAACCGTGTGTCCGCATCCTCTTCTCTTCGCGTTCTATCATTTCTCATTTTCAAACAGCGGTAGAAAGAGGGGAGGTTATTTTTATGGCTTCTCGTGCACAGCTAAAAAAAAAAAACTGTACCTACACGTTTATATTTTGGGGAAACGAGTATAAATGACCACGCCGCACGCGAGATGAGTAGACAGTCGAATGGTGGCAGATTGACGTCAATATTTGCCTCGATTCTGTAACTACTAGTCCATCTGTAAGGTACGGATACCTAAAATCGGCTGATTTTTTTGAAGCGATAGGGTCAGGGCCCAAACATCGACCACCTAAGCCAGTTTTGCTGCTCAGCAATTGAAAGAACAATTTCGGAAATCTCCACAGCATCGGATAATTGTACAGGTACACTGACCAACAAAACGCGCTACTTAAATCCAAAATCAGAATTCATGAACGTCCCCAAAAATGAGTTATCAAGTTACCACTGTAACAATTTGCGGTATCATGATAAAAAGTTTCGTAATAGGTCTCCTGGTTTCCTTTTCGAAGTGCCGGGCTGGTTTCTGCCTGATTGAGGCTCCACGATAGTGTTTCTTTTTTCAGAACGAGACTCGAACGGATTCTTTTTCATCTGTGATACGCGAATTTTTGCAAAAATCAAACGGCAACACTGGCTTGATGAGGCAGTATAGTTTAAACAATCAGACTTATTCTCTAACATATCACGAATTATTTTTTTCTCTTTCAAATGTAGATTCAGAACAGAGGAAATGTTCTCTGTTATTTTAATCAATTATTACAAACACATACGGTTATTCAGTTATTTTTTGCACTTAAAAATAGCCGAAAAGAACCGGTCAGGTGGAGTAAAATGACCGAATGTTTCAATTAACCGTTCGGTTATTGAGAAGCCTCATAGGTGTGTCTGCCAGAGGTACGCTGAGTGTTGGGCACACTCTACTTTTTCTATAATTTTTTTCCTCCACTTAGATAGTCACGGTAATAATATATAAAATGTTATTCATTTTTCATTTTCATTAAAAATTAGAGTTAATCATTGGTCAAATTTGGATTTCGCCAAAGTTGTAACACTGACTATCGAAAATATAATTTTAATATTGCTATCGGCTTGGAGCGAAGCGTTCTCTTCCTACCTATCAGCAGGAGTGGACAAAATCACTAAACTGCGGACTCGAATTACAAATTACTGATTATTTTTTTGAACTGAATCACGGATGAGGGATACGGGCATCAAAAGTGTTCCAAATCACGAATCTGGGATAATTTTTTCCATTGTTCTTTTCCACTGTTTTGATCCGAATCGCGATGTATGGTCATTTACGGTTCATACCAGATACCACCTTAAAATAGATGTGATCTGAATCATGGATCACGGGTCGACCAAGAGACAAATTAACCTATGACGTCAGTGATATCCATTATCATTCATCACAGTAAGGTCACAGCTGCAAGCTGCAGCCTGTATTTCGTATAAAAATGTACACAACTTTTCAACACATAACTTCATAAGAAACAGTCACATCTTGTTCAGAATCGAATATTTTAAAAACGAAAAATAATTAAGGAATGTAAACTCGATTTTCGTAAATTAGAAACTTCCAATGCAAAAATTAAATGCAATACAAGGAATGTCAGATGGTAAGTATTTGAAACAGTCGAGAAAAGGAAAAAAATCCCCCCCCCTTTAGGCACGGCCCCACCACATACTTATATGAACTTTTGGCACATCCTACTCAGAAGGTCCAGACACGCTTATGAGAAGCCTTTCAACGCCAATGTAATCTTTAGTTCCGTCACATATTGATTCTTCATGCAAATAAAAACCTTAGCTCTGTTAACAGTGACGTAGCCAATCTATAGTGTTCAGGGGAGGCTGTCTGGTCTTGACCAAAGGAGGAAAGCGTATTAGAGGGGTTACTAGAACCACTTCTTGACGAAGTCGGAAAGAGGGACCTTCTCGATCTCCCTGATTACGCCACTGTCTGTTAATACTGATCAGGATTTGTTACGACCCATCAAGACTTTTTAAGACTCGTCAAGACTTGGTAAGATGTCGTAATTATTGGAAAAGTCTTGAAAAGAAACAATTTAACTCGGTGAAGATTCAGGGTGTCTGCAGGGTCAAGTAGGTCAAGTAAAAGTCAAGTATTTTCTCAAAATTCTTTCATAGGTCAAGTAATGTTAATTATATGAATGACTAGGAATGATAAATGAACTAAAAAATAACAAAGGTAGAGGTAAAAAATTCTGTTCCAATTTTTAATAATTGCAATTTGAAGGCGTGAAGTTCAAAACATCCTGAAGTGCCAACTTCAGCAAAAGTGGTTTTGTGCATGCAAATTGTTCTAAGAACCGCCGCCCAAACAATACTAAACATGCTAAGTGCCCATATAGCCTCAAAATACTTCTAATTTCAACCCAAAGATCGCAGCATGCATATGTACCGGCGAGAGATCCTAACTTCGTTTGATGTTGATGGCACTTATTAGGATGTTTTGCTTGGGATTCGCGCAACGTCAACCCTCATCTTCTCAGCTTAGGCATGACTGAGCCCCAAAATTTGTACATGGACAGGTGTATGAAGCTTTGAAGAATTGGCTGGGCACCCATTTGGCCAAATCCATCCCCTTCACCTCCGCTGAAACAGTTTTTTGCTTCTCCTGTAAACTTTTGACATTGCTACATAGGATAACCCCACGCCTTCATTTGTTCTTCTTCATTATTTGCGCGATGTGACATATACTGATTGCAGTTTTACAATTTGCTGAACTACTTGCATGTTCCTGTATAAGGCGCGTCTTTTCGTAGTTCTCATAAAGTCAAAATTATAGGTCAAATAAAAGTCAAGTACTTTGATTTTTCAAATTGTGAAAACACCCTGAGATTGTCAATATGTTAAGACTCAGTGAGACTGGTTAAAATTTTCTAAACATCCACTCAGGCTTGATATACATCGTAGGTGAAATGAGGGCCTGAGTCAGCCTCAGAGCATTTCCTCTGAACGCGATACTCGAAACGGTATATTCCAGGGACAAGGGTAGGGTGTCCTTGGAGTCACTTTTTGGCATGCGTGCATCGCCATACGCTCCGCCAAGTGACTTTTTACATCGTTCGAAAAAAATTTTTTTGGCTTCACATAGAACTCAAAAAGCTCCGCAAATATTGTAGATTTTCGTTCAATTTCCTTAGATAAAACGGGGGTGGCGTTGAAGTGTTAAATTATTAGATATTTCTAAGTCCTTTTGATGTTTCAATCGGGTCTTTTCAATTAATTTTCTACTGCAGGAAACTTTTAATCAGCAGTTGGGAAAAAATTACCATTTCAGTCAAGAGAAATTGGGAAGTTTCGGTAGAGTTGGGAAAATCCAACAAGTCTAAAGTTTTTTTCAATCACTTCGATTGCTTTGATACTTGGGAATTTTGAGTTGAGAAATTAGGAAATTTCGACAAGTCAAACGGTTTTTTTTTTTTGCTTTCATACTTTGGAATTTCAAGTTGAATCAGTTGGGATTTCACACTCATCCCCTCCCCTCCGGAAAAACTCTTTGATACGTCCCCAGGCCTATAGATCTACTACATATATCAACAAATATACTGAATCTACGGATCTATCGGATTTGCAAATCTTTACAGATCTGTGTGGATCTACGGAATGACAGGATCTACCAGATTTACAGATCAATCAGATCGACAAATCTCTGGATCTATGGATTTACTGCAGTGGCGTCGTGTCTGGGTGTTCAAGGTGTTCACTGCACACCCACTTAATTTTTGTCTTACAACAAAAATCCCAAAAACGAGAAAAGATTTAAATTTTGATTAAAATATAAAATATAACCTCGAAAAATTGAAAAATAGCCGGAATATTTCTCTTTGTGCCTCGCGCGGTTCTTATCTTTGTCACATACTATGAGAATCATTTAGGATGTTTACCAACAACATTGCACACTCTTGTTGGTCTTGTCGCAGTGGCGTTATCTTTGCCACATGGGAATTGTGTAGGATATTCACGAGCAACATTGCACACTCTTGTCAGTCTTAATGCAGTAGCGTTATCTTTGTCATACTTACTATCGGAATCGCGTAGGATGTTTACTAGCAACATTGCACACTCTCATTGGTCTTGTTACAGTGGCGTTATCTTTGTCACATACTATGGGAATGGTGTAGGATGTTCACTAGCAACATTGCACACTCTTGTTGGTCTCGTTACAGTGGCGTTATCTTTGTCACATACTATGGGAATCGCGTAGGATGTTCACTAGCAACATTGCACACTCTTGTCGGCCTTGTCGCAGTGGCGTTTGCAACGAAGACCACGAAGAGTGAAACGGAGACTTCCTTAATTTATATGGCAGGGTGTTCACCAGCAAAAATGACCGTTCCGGGAGTGGGTGGATGCAACTTCATTCTCCATTGACACTCTTTATTTATACATACTGATACTGATCATAAGTTTTTGGTACTACTGATTTTTTTTTTGGAGAAGAGGGAGGGAGGGAGGGAGGGCGCAGACCCGCCAGTTAAATATCTGGGAAAGAGCACCACGCGACGCCACTGATTTACTGGATCTACTTCTATTGGATTTACAAATCTACTAGGTCTGTAGATCTACCACAACTGTGGATCGACCGGATTTTTCAAATCTACTATTCAATCTATGCAATCTTACAGGATCTACAGGATTTACTGGATTTATAGATCTACCAAATCCATTATAGAATTTCGCAAGTTCTACGGATCTACTAGATCTATAAATGTCTATAGATTTACTGGTCTATGAAACCACAGGATCTGCCAGATTTATAGATCAACCAGACCTACAAATTTTCCAGGTATATTTAACAGATCTATAAATATACAAGATGTACGAGTCCACCAAATCTGCAAATCATTGAATCTACCAGATCTATCCAATCCTACTGGACTAATAGATCTGCTACAGAGGTTCTTCTAATCTCCCAGATCAGGATATAATCTACTAATCCACGGGTTGATGGATCTATAGGATTAATCAGATCTACCAGATCCGCCAGATATACGGATCTGTCAGATCTATATTGTATCGGATCTATAAATTTACCAGATCAGCGGATCTACCAGATTAGTCGGAAAGCTATCAATTTACCACATCGATGCACCCAGATCTACCAGATATACCGAATCTACGGGTTTACCCGCCAAAATAAACATTTTATCGACTTCGTAATGTTAGCGGGTTCGTTTTTCTACTCATGTGCTTATGTGTGGAGCCGTCAATCAGAAAATAAATTGAAATTAAGAGAACTATCCCAGGAGATTCTCTCAAAATCTTGTAGCGAAGTTTTAAACTCTTTGTATTCTTTTCAGACAGTATAAGATTTTTCAACAATTTGAGACCAGTATAGGCGGTGCAAAGGGACTGGAAACGTGATTTCTTTCATCTTGGTAAACTGGGAATTGTACAAGATGCTGAATTTTTGTCAGCAGTTTGACATTTTAGTTTATACTCCCTCCCCCCCCCCCTCAATAAAAAAATTGTAAAATTTTGTTATTTCTGTTCTCGGAGACTACAGGGTGTCTACAGAAATTGAAAAGTAAAAATTAGTACTTTTTCAGGACCCTTTGGAGGACTGTAGCCGGCATCTTTTCCATCTTTTCCTCGAGTGTGCAAATCTTTTTTTTTATTTCCAATTATTTTATCGCCTTTACCCCTCTTTCCTTTTTGCTCCCCCACTTCCCCCCTCCTTCTGAATATGGATTGTGCGCTACACTTTCTAATGACCCATCATAGGAATCCCAAAAAATTTATTTTTGAGTATTTCTAACAAAAGGAAGGACTTTTTAATCATTTTTTATAATTTCAGCACTTTTCAGGACCTTTAGGACCTACTTTCAAAATTCAGGACTTTGCAGGACTTTTCGGCAATTGTAGACACCCTGTATGTAGCTGTATCAGGACCAAATGAGACTTCACAGAACTTTCTCAGATTTCTTTGAAACTCTTCGTGTTTTCTTTTCACTTTTGCTAAGACATTTACAAGATTGTTTCAAACCCATCCAAGATTTTGTTATAAAACTGTTCCAGACTCAATCAGGCAGATTGGAGACTTTTCAAAACTTTTCAAGATTTTCTTCAGATTGTTGAAGACTCAAACTTCAAACCTTCCCCAATCAAAATTTTTCCCGACTCGTTTATGACTGTTCCAAGTTAGACTGAATTTATTCAGCTTAACCAAGAATTAGTGATTTTTTTCCAGACTTCCTTATAACTTTTTTTAATACTTTTCAAACTCGGTCATGAATCTAAGCAGGGATGTACCGATAGGGGGGGCAGGGGCAACTTATCCCTCCTGTAGGAATTTTCCACTCAGCAGTTGGGAAAATTTACCATTTCAGTCAGGCGAGTTGGGAAAATCCAACAAGTTAAAAAATTTTTATTTGCTTTGATACTTGAGAACCCAACAAGTCAGAAGATTTTCCGTCTTTTGCTTTGATACTTGGGAATTTTGATTTGAGTCAGTTAAAAAAATCCAACAAGTCAAAATGTTTTTTGTGTTTATTTTTTTACTTTGATACTTTGGAATTTTGAGTTGAGTCAGCTGGGACTTTCACAATTTTTAACCCCCCCCCCCCCTCAGGAAAAACTCTTCGGTACGTCCCTGACTCTAAGCTACACAAAACTCTACAAGACTCTACTTGACCACGTCTAGACTATCTTCAACTTCCCGATTCGTTGAAGCTTTTGAGAGAGAAGATTATGCTCCTTACTCTCACATGAGAGCTTGAGGCAGGCAAAATAGCTCCAACCTATTAACTCATGTACCTCTCTGATTCCATATGCCAAGTTTCATGCTTTCACAACACCGTGCAGAATTTTCCTCTGATTATACGGAGGTATCGTTTCCGTTCATTCGTCGAATTTCAACCTTCAACATCATATTGATCTCAGCCTTAGAGCCTACATATTTCTCCGATTCCTGCTTCCCCACACAAACTAATCCTGTCTTGGTAGTCCAGCCTACCACCAAAGGGAAAGGCAGTCTTAAAGACCAACCTCCAGACGAGATGGTCCAATTTTAAGGATACATCAGAATACAGGAAAGGTCTTCTAGGTTCCAGGCCAAAAATACAGCCACAAAGCATTCGAACCCTCGAGGAACAAGAGCAGTGCAAAGGTTTGCGCAGTTCCATGTCGAAGTGTCTGTCTCTCAGTAACAAAAACCAGTTCAGGCGACTTTCCTGCTCGACTCGGACAAACAGTGAAAACGAACCTTCATTGCTACTTTTATTATACAGTGGCCGAGATCTTTAATCTCGAGCTAATAGCGAGTTTAAATTACATTTTAACGTCTTCCTTTTTTATCTGTTTTGAATGTAAGTATTTTTTTTTTTCTTTTTGCTGAATATTAGTCAGCTTAAAAGCTTTAATATTTTACTTCTTTTTTTTTTCTCTTTCCTTTTCTTCTTCAAAACTGAGAATAAAAAAAATACATAAATTACGTTTACTGGCTTATTTTTCACGCACGACGATATGGGATTACGAAAACAAATAATCGAATAAATTAAGGAGAAAATACGAGCTGGTAAAAGGTACACGTTAATTGTCCAGCAGGCAAATTATTTACAATTTGGTGAACGCGTGAGCTGGTTATTAATTTTTCTTTTTAAGAATGCCCCTCGTGTACATTCCAACGCACAGCTGAGATGCACGCGTTCGGATTGGTTGCTGGAGGTTCCCGCATTCCAGTTATCTGATCGATTGGATGGTGGGTGATATTTGGGACGGCAAATGTTACACGTTGACTGGGCAAGATTTCCGGAAAGAGGCCGCAAACGAGAATTCCACAATGATAGAAAGACCCGTCACCCCCTTCATGGTTCCAAACATTTCCATAAGCTTTGTGCTTTCGAAACTGTCGATTGATAGCGTAGGCTCAAACCGATGTCAGAAGTTCGGCGAAACCTTTCCTAGTAAGGGGAGGGGGAGGGGTGCACCTCGCTCAGCCTACAAAAAATGAGCTGAATTACATGAATCGATTGCAAGAAATTCGGATTAGAATGTTGAATCGGGTGGAGGGCACAGTTTGACGGATCATTAAGCATTTCCTTTCGTCAGGTCTGTTTCTTTGTCTATCTGACTCGTTAGTGGCCGAATTAAAGAGGGGCTAAGGGGCGAAGACCCAGGAGAAATGTAGCGAAGAGCCTTTTGGGAGAGGGGGCAAAATCTGTTAAATTCCCAACTGACTCAAGTCAAAATTCCCAAGTATCAAAATGTGTTTATATTGGTAGAAAAAAAAAGTTTGACCTGTAGGATTTTTCCAACGGCGGATGCTTGGGGGAAATCTGCTCCTGAGTCACCCTTATTTTCGCCTCTGCGAAGACCTCGAAACGTCCGCTCTTCAAGGAATTTCATTTTTCTTCAAAATTTTGCCTGAGCTCATGTTTTATATTTTTCTGACTAAAATGCTAGAATTCTAAGTATTGAGTTTCCCCAGACAGTTGGGAGTTCCACAACTTTACTCTTTCTAACTCTCGCCGTTTCTTCTAACTTTTGACAAGCCTATTACGTCACTGTTTATTCTCTTTATTGCACTTTCGAGTTCGATCAATCTCTGTTCACTTGACATACCCTAACAGTTATAATACAGGACATTAAACTTTTTCGTTACCTTCCTTCTACTATTCTATGTCTTTAAATTTGTGGTTGTTTCAATTTCAGGTGACGGTTTATTATGATCCTCAAGCCCCACGGTGCCTATTCTCTGGCTTGTGAAACTCATGCCATAGAGAGGCAGATTAGGCTAAGTGGTGGCTCACTTCCCTAATCAGAGTTGTAAATAAAATAAAAACTCTTTCTAATGAAAATACATATTATGTGACGCCGAATTCATCAAATTGACGATTTCATAAAATGGGCAGGTTCAGCTCATTTTATGAAACAAGCAACACATTTTTACCAAATTTATAAATTCGGCAGGTATAGGGTCCGTTGAGGCAAAATGTGAACGCCCAATTTTCGGGGTAATAAGTGAACATAGTCCACCTTTCTTTAGAAAAGAGTTTCAAAAGAGATTTTTAACGACAATGTACAGGGAAATCTTTCTTCTATGATTGTGAGAAATAATCTGACCTATTCTCATTTAGAATTAAAGAGAAAAAAAAATAGTACAAAACTTCCCTCTTTCTATAACAAAAATGGTTTTGCAATTTGAAAAAAAAAAAGAGGAAAAAAAGTAGGTACATTACTTAAGATGTAATCATTATTTCTAGATTGTTTTCACATTTTTGAGTGACAAAAAGAATGAGCTTTCTTTGAGTGCTCCCCAAAAACTGATAAATCTTAACCAGTCAATAACTGAATAAGGTTAAATTTATGGGGCTGAAAATGAACCACCCAGGGGCAAAAAAGGAACCACTGTTGGGGCACAAAGTAGACGTATTATTCTGATTGACTTGAGAGAATATTTTGCACGCGATTTGTATAGTTGGTAATTCAGCTCTGGAACCGCCTGCATTCCACTATGCCTTCAACATCTTTCAGAATTCATGTTATACAGCTTCCGCCTCTTTTTCACAAATCTATTCTCATCTTGATCCATTAGGTCAAACTCAAAATCAGAGTCATAAGAACTAACCGGTGATATTTTCTTCGTTAGTTCTTCAAGTGTTTCATTATTCTAGTTTTTAGTACTTTTAGTCTGACCTGGTAATTTTAAACCAAAAATTTAAATTTTCATATTTAAAAAAAATAATGTTTTGATTCGTTCTCGTTAGTTCCTTCGCGTATTCTAGTTTTTAGTTTCTAATTCTTATCGTTTTACCTAACGGTTTTGAACCAAAAAATTTTATCTTATGTAGTAAAAAAAATGAAAATAAGCGCTAACGATATGGGAGTCACTTTAAAGGGCGTGAAGAGCGGTACCACATTCAATGTTGAAAATAGGCTCTAGATCCGACTCTGACCAGCTCATCTGGCTGAAACTCAAAGCGGCTCTGGTTCTGATTCTTATGCACCTGTGACTCGGACCTTGAACAGCCACCTTTGACTCTTTTCACTGACCCTAGTCGGTGGCGTCTCTTGATCTTTTCAGGCTTCCCTCGACTGTTTTAAATGTCTTTAGTGATTCTTTGAGTCGACTGTCGACTCTATAAGCTGCTGCTTGACGCTCTCGAGGCTCTTTTTGGCTATTTTGAAATGATTTCTGTGCGAAAAAGAACCTTTCGATTGCTAATACTTTTTTCTAAAAAAAAAACAAAAATTGAAATGGACGTGGCAGTCCCGCGGCGGAAAGTATAAGAATGAAATAGATCATTTCATTACAAATTATATGTCTGCAGTAGAGGATGTGACAGTTCTGCCGGGCTTCCGCTTTAGCTCGGATCATAGGTTATGCAGAGCTACTATTTGCCTTCCAAATAGGGTAAGATATAAAAAGAGTAAAAAAGAGTTTGCAAAGGAAAAACTCATTCCGGTATATGCTTTACGGGCTGCAAGGGAAGCGCTTATAAAACGACTAGATAAGATTGAGCGTGAGTGGGCACACTTTACCCTGCAGGGGCATACGACTCGGTTGCAATAGCAATTATGGATACAACAAACGAATTTGGCAAAGTACATGTTAAACAAAAACGGATGACAAACTATCAGCAGAAACAAAACTTTTAATTGAAAAAAGGGAGGAACTAGAGAGGAAAGATAGTAAGTCCTTTAGGGAGAAGCTGGGCTTGGTATGTTTGAGGAAAAAAATTAAAATAGAAATTAGAAATGATGTGAGGAAATTTGATAGCAAAATTATTGAGGAGATTTTATCAACAAGCGGATCAACAAGAAAAGTATTTAAGGAAATCAACCAAAATGAAGCGTTAATTCCGAGTGTACGCGATCTGCGGGGTAAAAGAGTGTACGGGCGTGTGGAAATCGTTGAAGTAGCGTCACAATTCTACGAAGAGTTGTACGAGAAACGAGTGAGAATTACAAATAGCTCGTCAAATGTACAGGTAAGGTTGCCGGAATTTGAGATGGAGTGCGAATTCCCCTGCATATTGCAGTCAGAAGTGAGGCACGCAATTGGCAGTTGTAAAATTGGCAAAGCAGCGGGACCGGATGCAATCGGAAACGAACAGATTAAAATATTTGGGTCAGAATTGACCCCCCATATTAACAAAATTATTTAACAAAATTGTCAAAACGGAAGAGATCCCCTCGCAGTGGAAAATAGCGGAGATCATTTTACTATTTAAAAAAGGGAAACGGGAAGAAATTAAAAATTATCGCCCTATAAGCTTAACATCTAATCTTGGCAAACTCTTCGTTAAAATTTTGAAAGAAAGAGTGTATAAGCAGCTTGACGAACAACAACCGAGAGAGCAAGCTGGTTTTCGGAAAAATAGATCAACGACCGACCAAATTTTTATTTTGAAACAACTAATTGAAAAAGAAAATTAATACAATTTTGAACTTTTTTTACTCTTCATCGATTTCACAAAAGCATTCGACACGGAACACAGGGGGTTAATTTAAAAGTAATCAAAATTATTCGTCAGATGTACGAAAAGGCGTTGGCGTATGTTAAGCTTGATAAAACAGGAAGTGTCTTTGCTGTTAACAGGGGAGTCCGGCAAGGAGATCCGCTGTCTCCCAATTTATTCAACTGTGTGCTTGAGGAAGCGATGCGTACGTTGAAATGGGAGGGAAGAGGGGTCAAAATTGAGGGCGACTTTTTAAATAACCTACGCTTTGCAGATGATGTTGTACTGCTTTCAAACAATTTGCCGGAACTATTAAGGAATGCGGAGAAGTTTCTAGAGGCGTGTGAGATAGCAGGATTATCCGTAAATGCACAAAAAACAAAACTACTTTCGAACGCCGAGGAAGTAGAGGTACAAATTAATAATGAAATAATAGAGTGGGTGAAGGAGGTTGACTACCTAGGCCAAAAAATTTCTTTCCATAGTGCTAGAGAAAAAGAAATATCAAATCGAATTCAAAGTGGATGGAGGAAATTTTGGCAAACGCGGCAGATTTTCAAAGGCCGTTTGCCAATAACGACTAGAGCGGCGGTCTGGCGCAGCTAGCCAGTATTAACTTACGGAGCTCAAACTTGGACATTAACAAAAATTGATTTGCAATAATAAATATTAAAAACGCGACAGCAGCGAGTCCGAGAGAGTAAAATGGCGTCTTCCGAGACGCTAGCTTCAATCGAGTAAGGACCTACTTACTCCCTTTTTCATTAGCTATATTTTTATACTCGGTTATAATGCACATTGAAAAGTTGTTGCCGAGGTATTCGCAAATAACCCTACTTTTCTACATATTTTCTTAATTTTCGACTACTCGCACTAAGAATAAATGTTTAACGACTTTTCCATTCGAAAAAATGATTTCTTTGTTTACTACTTATAAGCCAAACAGACCTAATCTTCAATTTTTTTACAAAATAAAAAAAAATTCAGGACTCCCGAACTACTGAGCGATTTGGAGAACTTTCCGTACGTTTGACAAACCTGGCTTTTTCCTGGTTATTCCCGGCGATTTTAATTTCCCTGTTTTCCCGATTTCCCGGTCGCTAGACACCCTGGTTAACAATAAAATCATCAGTTTACGGAATTAACGGATAAGTAAGGTTTGAGGGTAAAAGGGAATGATTGAGCAGGAAGAAGTTTCGAGAAGCCTGGAAGTGTATAAGTCCTACTCTGATACTAAACAAAACACTGCACGATTCTTCAAGACTCGCTCATGCATTTCGACTCTTTTTACGCACGTTTAGGAATCCTTGAGTACTGAGTCTGTCATTTTTGAAGCGTTTCCAAATGCAATTTTTCTCTCTAGGAGGGGCAGTTGCCTTCATTGCCTCCTCCGCGTATCCGCGTTCTGCTTTCAACCACAACTCGACTCTGCTTTCGAAGATGAACGAGGTCGAAGACGATAGAAGCGAAATAAATGCATTAATGTCGATTACACCGTAAAAGAAGGCAAGAGGGAAAAAAAGGAAGAAAGAAAAAGAAAGAAGATAAAACCTAAAGAAACATACGGGATTCTAATAACGTAATAATTATTAACTGATGTTACTAATAAATAAACCGGTTGCCGTATCCTTTCGGTTATTGTGCGCGGTTTCTGAAAAAGAACATCATTCTCATTCATCAGCAGTTGAAACGTCTTGTAAAATGTATTATCGGCTTAATCAAACATTATCAGCTGTAATATTGGTGTATAACCTGAAACTTATATTAGCGATAGGAGCACAAAACCTTCTTCTCCCTTCGACAACGTGGTAATGTGAACAATTTCCAACATTATAACTTAATCTACGATAATGAGAAACCGTATATCGATGAAAAGTAAAGAAGTCTCTATCACTGCAGACATCTTACCGAGTTTGATGATATATTTTGTTACTTTGTTCCGAGTACCCCCCTTTTCCCCGAACGAGTCAATATGGAGGAAATTCAAAATTGTGCAGTGAAAGTTGATCCCATGTAATTAGATGTAGGCAGTCGTTAACATTTATCACCAGCGGACGATCAGAGATGTTTCGGGTCATAAAATCGTGTGCATCTAAATTTACTCCGTTTTGTTTTCCGCATTTGTGTACTAAAACAAACGTAAATTTGTAAGACACTCGGCTCGTGCAGTTTACATGTATTATATTATTTTAAAGAACTAACAACGTCTATTATTTCCCACGCTGATAATGAACGGCCGGTTATCTGGAGAGATCCGTTTCCAGACCAGGCGCCAGAGCTCACCAACTCCGGGGAAGCGATCAAGCGATCATCCTTCCAGTAACTAGTCGACCGATCTTGCCCCAACCAGTAGATCTGATAATTTCATCTTTGGATTGATAGCCACTGAGCTATACCTACGGTGTCGTTTACTGAGTCAGTACACTGAGCTGCAGTTCTGTATTGTTCGAGTAATTCTGGCTAAGGGAAAGGTCGGGCTGTTGTAAATTGGAATGGAAAGAAAATAGAAATGTTTAAGGTTATAAAGAACCAAACTTAGAATCGTAGTGACGGGGGGAGGGGAGGAGGTATAGAGTGTCACCTCAATGTTGTTTGAAAAGTAAGAACTCGGCAAATTCTAACCAGTCGGATACATAATAAAGATGAGAGTTTTTGTTGACATTTTTGCTATTTGGGCCTTTCCTCCTGCCCTTATACGAAAATAATGTAGTAGCTAAGGTCTACTAAGATTGATGCGTTTGATATCGTGAGCAGAATTGCATTGAAAACAAATCAATAATTAGATTTCATCGAAGAGGCTGAACGTTTGGGAACATATACGTTCAAAACTCTCATCAACTTGTACATAATTCTCCGAAACTTTTTGTAAAATCTGGCCGATTTGTTTCAACCTTTCAGATAGTTATAGACACGGTTGGGACTCTTAAGGATACTTCCAAACATGTTTAGAACTCTTCCAGATATGCAAGACTTCAACAGCAATCTGGATTTATTCAAGATCAACTCAAGTCTAACTGAGACGTCTCAATAGTTTTCCAGACTTGTTTGGTTAAGGTGAATTTAACGATATTATTTTCAAAAAGTTCCAGTGTGCACTAAAAAGTAGTTCATTTGACATGATATTTTCGAAAGTTAATATTCTATCATCACTGTCTTAACCAGTGGCGCTGGAATGGAAAAGGGTGCAGAGTATGATGTGTACTCCCCCCACTGGAAAAATAAATAAAACCATAAAGCCAGTTGACGATAAAAAGACACCTTAAGAGATCTCAGAGACACTTACAAGACTTTCGAGATCTACAAGATTTTTTAGTTGTTGACTCCGTTGTTGCACAACAAGAGAACTTTTTTCCATATTTTGTTTATTGATTTAAATAAGAATTTTTGAATTTTTGTAGATCTACAAAAGACAATCTCCCGACGCCACTGGTCTTAACTAATAAGATACGCACTATAATAGATTAAGAAGTACCGTATGGTATGCAGTATCTGAGTTCCTAATGGTAGTTGGTAATAGTTATCTGGGCCAATCACTATTGACTAACGGTAATTTGTTAGTTCTGGTATTTCTGTTGGTTGTAGGATATAATTGAAAGAACCAATCACTGTCATGTTCCACTAATTGTGTAAATAGTTGTTCCCTGTCATAACTCGTATTGTTTCTTAAAATATTGTTTTGTTTTCACTTTCATTATTTACAGGGGTTCTCGCAGTCTTTTGCGTTGTTTTGCATTGTATTATTCTGTATTCATTGATTACATTGTATAATAGCCATCAAACCCCTGTCAAGACAGTACGATTCTTCTAAAATGGTTTTGGACGTATTTATTAGGACTTATTTAAGCCTCATCAAAGCGTTCTAGACAGACTTTCGGGCTATTTGAGACTAGAAGGATTTTCAGATTGTTTTTAGATTCTTCTAAAATTATTTAAGATTTTGCCACATGCATAGGAAAGTTCAAAGGCATTTCCGCAAAAACCCACCAGTTACCCGCGGAAGAGTTACCCTTTTGTAACCTTTCAGTCACCCGGGTGATCGAAGGTTACGAAAGGGTAACTTCTCCGCGGATAACTGGCGGATTTTTGCGCATCGGGTTCAAGAATCTGTTAGCCTTGTTTGAGATTATTCCAACTTGTTCAAAACGCTCTAGGATTCAACTAGATTTACTCAAGACTGTGTTAGATCCCGTAAGTCTTTTTCGTCTTTTGGAAGACTCGTAGAAGCATCACGGGGGAGGAGGCTGGAAAACTCTTTATGCAAGTAAGGGTAAAACAAGCTCCCGACTAAAACGCTGACAAGGAACAAAAAAGTTGCATGTAAGCAAAAAAAGTTCAACGGTCTTCATATTTTGCCGACTCATGTTCAAGATGCAAACCTAATGCTAAAATTGAACGAAAAATGCCGAATTGGTACACAAATTTGACATGCATACGTTTAAAAAAAAAGTCAACCACACAGGCGCGATCCGGTATTACCTCTGAGGAAGGGCTGAACCAGAGAAAAGTGGGGGAAGAGGCAGTGGTGGCAACTTCAGTACTACCCTGAGAATCGGACAGCACACGGCACGCAACACACGAAAAAATTTCGAAGAATGCCTCAAAAACCCAAGTTTATTTGAATATTTGGATTTAAATTTGGATTGGTCAAAAGTTTTTGAGATTATATTCGCATTGTCCAGAAGTTTCTGTTTTTTTTTCTCGCATATACTAACCAGAATAATTTAGCAACCCCCGTTTAAAAAGTCGGGCAACAAACGAAGAAAATCTAAGTGGCCACCACCGGGAAGGGGGTAATTTTGTACGAAAAAGTAAAATACACTTTACAATCGCTTAATCACTAAGATTTTAAAGAGGGTGCTCAGGACTTTTGGGGGAGAGGGCTACAGCCCCCATAGTCCTCCGGTTGCGCCTATGCCGTCAACTATTTTCCTGTCATGTTCTGCCGGCTGATAGTCCAAAATGCCGACTAAATAGTCGAATTCCCCGATTCTGAAGATTCGGAAGGAGTTCCCACCCCCTTTACTTACTATACCCCTGAAGACTCGCCAAGTCACTTCGAAGTGTTTTTTAAACTTGCTTAAGACTCCTTCGGAATTGTTGAAATGTTACCCGATTCATTCGGATGGGTTTAAGATAAGGAGCGTAGCGAAGCAACTTGCTTGAGGACCAGAAGGAAGACAAATTTCCCGGTTGAAGTTTTTCAAATTTCGCTGGCAAGACTTTTGGACGATTCACTCAAGTCGTACAAAAAGGCAAAACTTGTTCTTTTCGAATTTTTGAGGTCGAATTCTTCCAACTTGAGCGGCATTTCTCTACTTTTCTAAATCGGCCAACTTGTTTGCCCCCTCCCATGCCCCTATTCAAGGTCTTTTAAGAGTTTTTCGAACTTTTTCACACAAATTTCATACTTTTAAGACTTTCAAACATTCTTAAACCCGTATCAACCTCTTTACGACACCCTGTAGACGTGTCTAAACGAGTCTTAGAGATTCATAAACAGGTCTGAAAAAATCTAGATGGATCTTAGAAGGTCACAAAGAAGTTGTTAAGAACCTTAAAAATAAGTGCTGGCAAAAAGCCAGTTGTTGTTTCCCCTTGGAATTCTAAGCTTTAAACGCAATAAATATCAAAATATATATAATTTTCATGCTACTGTATTGAAAATTTTCCACTCGCTCTGACGCGAATAAATCTTTTTTCATACATTTTTCCTAAATGCGAAATGTTTTTCGCTTTTGCTGTTTATGATCAATAATCACTATTGATTTTTCTAACTGTTAGTTATTGATATTCCAAAAATTAACAATTATCATCGATTATTGACATGGGTGACCGCTGATATTTTTTGACTATCATGATTCCAATAATTATCAATACTTCAATTAGGTACCATTTCAACTATTGAGGATCGATATTTCAACAATTGAGGATCGATATTTCAACTATTGATAATAAATATTTCAAATATTAATAATCAATAGTTCCGCTATTATAGGTATTAACTATCCACATTTCAGCTGTCAATTGTCGATGTTCTAATAACTGAGTATCTATATTTTAATCATCAATATTATCGATTATTGACATTTGTGATTTCTGATATTAATGATTGTGGTTACTTCAATGATTATTAATATTTCAATGAGCAATTATCAATATTTTAATGACCAATTGCTGACATTTCAACAATCAACAATTAATATTGCAACTCTAGAGTATCAATATTTTAACTACTTTTACTATAAATATTTCAAACATTATTTAGACCTACTTCTAATACTGATAATCATTACTTTACTTATTAATTATCAATTTTTTAAACATCAATTATTAGTTTTTTAAATTATCAATTATCAATATTTTACAAATAACTATCTAAATTTTAGAGATATTGATTATCAATATTTCAATAATTGATCAATACTTTTGGCTATTAAAATTTCAAATAATATAATCGAATTTGGGTATCAATATCTCGGCAATTAACTATTGGCATTTCAACTATTTATTATTTCTACTTTCAAATTACTAAGTATTCATAATATTTTAATTGTCCATATCAATATTTCAACTATTGGTCATGAATGGCATCCGATTGACACAATACATTGATAATCAATATCTTTCGACTATTTTAGGTGCTTAAATTATTAATAGTCAATAGGTATTTTAATTGTTGATTATTAATATCTTGATTACCTATAATCAATATTTTACTTATTGATATTCTAGCTATCAAATATCGACATTTTCATAATCAAATATCAATATTTTATTAAGTATTAATGGCCGATATTTTAATTAACAGTTCATCAGTTTTAATTAGTAACGTGTTAGCTGTGTTGATCAGAAGTGGAAAGCTGTAAAGATAAAGCTTTCACTTTTAACTTTAGCTTTCAATTTTAACATAAAAACTTTTGGCTTTTTGCTTTTTACTCGAAATATTTTTCCAACTTTCAACTTTTGGCTTTCCAATATCAAAATGTTTCAACTTTTGGCTATTCAAAAATAAATAAATTACGAGGTATTGTTTCTTAGTTTGTTTCTGTTATGTAACATTACATCTTAATCTTACTGTTTATAACGTGTTTATAATTTGCTTTTAACATCAATATATTGTTATTTGTTAACCTGGTCAAAGCTGAACTTATTTCTTAGAGGATCTTATATAAATGCAATTACGAGAACAATCTGTTAATAGGAAACGGGTGAAACAATGAACGGAAAAGCTGAAGAAATAAAACTTTTAGTTTTTCGCTGTCCATCAAAAAATATTTTTCAACTTTTGACTTTTGGCTTTTTACAGTCAAAATTCTCCAGCTTTCGGCTTGAAACTTTCAGCTTTCAGCTAGCCCACCAACTCTGGTGTTGATGCCTTGATTTCACACCGAAAATAGAAGAAAAAAGTAGGCACCGTCAACTGGGGTAATGTCGGACACTGGTGGTAATATCGGCTATACCTTACATTTTCTATGGGGGCAACCCTATGGACTGTAACGTGATTATATGACCTCTAGCCTCTCCACTCCTACCCAGCATACGCCTTCACGGGGTACTCCTGTTCAGCCGAGCAACCTAATGGAAGGTTGTGGTAACCAATCCCAGCGGGAAATTAGGTCGGCTGACAGAAGAGTGACAGGGGGGTTGAGCTGGGGCAAGCGCCTAATCCAGTTAGCGAAAAGGCCTGGCTAAACCGGATAGGGACAGGTTACCTATTCTAGGGACGGCGGCACAGCGACTCAGGCAGTCTGAGTGTCGGCGTCTCAAGCTCGAGTTAGTGGAGCTACTACCTATGCTACAGAAGGGTATCTAAGGACCCTGCCGTCGCAGCTATCTGTGCCACCAGACAAGTTCTCTATACTCGTAGCAACGAATGGGGAAACTGCCCAAACCGCTTCGTATCACCCACGAGCAGTCACGTCACCATCACCCAATTACACTAATTAACATGGACTTGGCGTGCGTAAAATTAACTTTCGGAGGTAAAATCCCCCCCCCCATCGAATCTCCGGGGCGGGGGTACCACGCTAAGGCCGCAGACAGTCACATGCGAGCATACCAGCGGAGGAACGAAACTGGCTGATGACGGTAATAACGGATCCCCGTGTCGGAGCCTGACTACGACATCTTCTGTAGGAGCGCTAGTATCGTTATCAATAAACAAGTCATGACTCATGAGTGGCCGATATTGGGACTGTGCAAATTGTAAAAGCGCTAGTGTAGAATAGGTATCTTTTGATAAGCGAAAGGTGATTTGACATCACACAGTGAGTTACAGTTCTTGGTTACTGTTAGCAAAAATAGCCACTTTTGGCCAACGAACGTTTTGACTCCCATAAGAAAAACACGGGGAACAAAGATCATAATGTTACTACTTGAGAATAAGAAATTTGTTAGTAACCAGAAGTTTATTAGCAAATGCTAGAAACCTTCTGGATTAAAAATGTATACCTTTGGTTTCTAAGAAATTTTTATTCTCAGGTAGTAACATAATGATCTTTGCTCCCTGTGTTTTTCTTATGGAAGTCAAAGTAACTATCACCGGTTTAGTTCCGGCGTTGTTTGCACAGTCCGGATTACCACCGTTGTCTAATATTACTCCATTTGACAGTACTTAATTAATTTCCTCAGCGATTTTTGTGGGGGGAAAAAATTGATCAATAATTTACTACTGAACAAAAATGTGATCAAATATTGGCTTGAAAAAAAAAAAGAGAGGGAAACGAAAAAAAACAAATATCTAGAACTCGCATTAACCGTAAGAAATTGAAAAGTTAGCACGATGACAGTAGAATGTTTGAGAAATATTTTAAGCTATAAAATATTAACCTAAAACCGTTTTCACTAGGCATCTTTACAAGCGATAAACTAACAAGCTAATTTTAATAAATTACATTGCATAAATGCTACAAGCTAAAAGTTGAAATCATTCCAACTTTTAGCTTGTAGCATTTATGCAATGTAATTTATTAAAATTAGCTTGTTAGTTTGTAGCTTGTAAAGAAACCTAGTGAAAACGGCTTTAATAGGTCGTTCTGAAGACTTTTCCCCACAAAATCATGCCCAAGAGATAAATTAACTACTGATCCGTTTACCTTATTCACCTACGAATTCAAAATAATTGGTAAGGGTCAGAAACGAACCAAAACGGTTAACATAGGTCGAAACAAGGTCAAATCTAATCTTGTCCTTTCCAGCCCCGTATTCCTCGCGCCAAATTATGTTTTTCAAGGAAATATATAAATCTGCAACCCGAAATTAATCGCTTCAACAACGTATCACGTACGATGAAGTAATTTCCAAAAATGGTCAAACATTAATTATACTCGTTGAAGTCGAACGTGGGGGTCTGTTTAAATAACCCGACCAGTTCATTAATTTACGAGCTTCTCAGAATGACATTGGTGTTTAAGAAACTTTTCGCATACAGCGCGTGTTTAGTGGGGAACTTCTATTTATGTGCCTAATTGACTCGAGGTCTGTTAAAGTTCAAGCCCTCTGAAAATGGAAACGAAAAAAGAAACGAGACGGTCGAGTTTCTTCCTACGGCGGGCTTAAGAGGATTATCCACGGAAGAAGGGCGCCGGTCGTGTATTCGAAAACTAAATACTCGGGCATTCCAAATCGCCATCGAATCGGAAACGTGAATAATGGTCCACGCATCGGTGTCCCTGGTCGCAGAACATCACGACTGACGAGAGGACTGGTGTTCGCAATTCAGCCAATCCCGGATGAAGAAATCATCGGCAATAAAATCGCAACGGCATTTTGGAATGAAATCGAACCCGAACCAGTATCACGATATACGTTCATGTTTTGGGCAAGGTGAGGAGTCTGTCTGAAGAGTCACTGTGCCAATTAACTCTCTACAACCGGAGCTGCTTAATATGATTGTACGTGCGTGACCGAAGTCGTACATGTAATGCTTGCTTTCGAAATGGAGAATCCGAAACGGCTATAGGTTTTCCAAATGAAAAGGGAGGAGAAGGGGCGTTGGAATTGGTGATATTCTGGTCGTAGGTCGTACCCGCAGTCCCGCAGATAATCAGTACCGAGAGGTCTTTCATGCACCTTTTAAAAACGCCAATCAGATCTGAAGCACAAAAGCGTTACACGCGCTAATTATGTTCAAATGTGCCGTTTTGCGTAATCCCAAACTGACGTCCGATGTACAAAGCCACTGGCTCAACCTAGCCTAACTCAGTCAAGGACGGTGCACAATCATTTCTTCTTTTGGTGAAGTTCTAACCCGATGCGCAAAATTCCACAAGTTACCCGGGTAACTAAAGGGAAACAAAGGTAATCTGAGGGTAACCGAGGGTACCAAATGGGTAACTTTTACGCCGCGGGTAACTAGATGGTAACTAATTGCGTGGTATCCCGCCAGTTATCCGGGTAACTAAAGGGGAACAAGAGTAATCTGAGGGTAATTCGAAAGTAACACATGGGTAACTCTTCCGCGGGTAACTGGGTAACTAGAGGGTAACTGACTGAGCATCAGAAACTGCTTTTCCATATTGGTTCAAATGCGCGCTGCTCAAAGCAAAAGTATACGCTAAGCTTTCCGAGTACTTTCTAGAATCTCGGGGTACTCGAAATGGAATATCAGAGATTGGTTTTAAGGGAGGGCCATAAGCCATGTGTGTCGTTGAAAAGAGGATCATCTCCAATAAACGAAAAACGAACTATTTTATAAGGGCAGATGTGAATGTTAGTTGGTGTTTGGGAGTGAGCACTGCGACCATCGCCCTTCTAGCCCATTGCAGGTATTTCAATACCCCTTCGTCCCCGGCTGTTAATTCAGATAGTTAAGTTGAGCTCGGGTGGTTTCAATATGCAGTTTAGAAATCGAGCAAGCCAAATGAATGCGACGGAATACGATAGATACACAAAAAAAGTTACTTACAGATAAAATATGTCTCTTCATTTATAACCGTCGCCGCGTCGTACAGATCCTGGAGCTGAAATTCAAACAAAACAATAGTTAGATAATAGTAATTTTACAATCCTAATCCTCATACAAGAAACAAGACCCTCTTGAACACTCCATAGTTACATAATTATATCTGTTTAAGGACTGAAGATCTTGTTTAAATTCTGATTCTCATATTTCTTTCCTCCTAATTTCTTCATTCTAGGTGGCGCTGTGTGCGCCGAGTGCTCAGGCTTTGTAGTCCATTGCACTATTCCTCAGGTTGCTGTTAAGGATCAGCTCAGTAGCCTCACTCTTATAGCCAAAGTGACAATTTTATTGAGCTCTATCCCTTTGACTTCACGGGGGGCTGGAAACTCGAGTTCCAGTACTTTACATCTTGTCCCGACTATTGCTGGGCATTGACATACGATATGGATCGAGATTTCTTCCTCTTCTCCACAGTACCTGCAGGAGCTACTTTTCACCACTCCTATTATATACCACATGTGTTTTGTGGCCCATGATCAGTTAGTAGTCCGACCATGAGCCTTGCAAGTTTCCTATCAAGCCCCAGTAGGAAATTGGCATACTCACTGAGGTGGGGGGGGGGTCCCCTATCAGTGTTTTGCTGACTTTCACGCCACTGGCCAACTGCCAGTGCATTTCCGTCTGCTTACTTATCCAAGCCTTAACTTTGGATTTCATGACGCTGTATGCTACAGGAAGACACGGCCTCGGTGTTGCCAGTTCTTTCGCTAGCTTGCCAGCGATCATGTTCCCTTTTATGCTGCAGTGTCCCGGTGTCCATAGCTGAGCCAGGGTATATAATTTGTTAACACACTCCACTACCACCAGGAATGTAGTTTGGTGTGACCATAAGTGCCTTAATAGCCGATTGACTGTCTGTACAGATATAGATCTGCTTATTATTAACAAGGCCCTCCTGCTGGTTTCTATCAATGGCCACCGTGATCGCCATTACCTCTGCTTAGAGGATAGTGACGCCGTCGCCCAGTGCTATTGAACAGCTGTCAGCACCGTTTGCATTCGTGATTGTGATTCCGATTCCTACAATTTGGTCATGTTCCTCTTTAGTTTATTTGTTCTGTTCCAATTTTTATGGAACAAAAAAAAATCTTGATTTTGTTCAATACTTTTTCAATAGATCTTGAATTTTTCTGACTGGGTTCATATATCTGAAAATCAAAACAGCTGTGGATGCACCTGCAATTCTGATTTTCTTACACAGCTTTCAATTTCTTTTGCCTTCAATTCTGGAGTTTCAATTTTGTAGAAATATCAAATTTTTGAATCGCATTGCTTTTGGGTCACCCTGTAGAATCAAGCTGTCGATTTATAAGGTCTGTCAGTGACATGGGATACTATGAAAGGTGGAGGTGAGGTTTCTCATCATTTTTCAAAACATGAGATTTATAAGCTTTCTTCTTCAGTAAGAATAGATAACAATCTGTATCTATGAGACTTTTCACTTCAAATTTGGTGATTCGCCTAACTTTAGCTGCATTCTGATGTGAAAACAGGGTCACAGTGGCCCGTTGGGCAACCGAGCACAGTTCCGGCAGTCTCATACCTAATATAGCCTGATAATCCGAGAATGGATTTAACATCTTCAAGCCTCTTTAATGCTTGTTTATAACTCTTCAAGACTTCTTTAAGTCCCTTACTATGTTTTAGGTTTTTTTATTCTTCAAGACATGTCTAAGATTTTACAGATCTTTCAAGACTATCCCAAGTTTTGGAATTCAAAAAATTTTTTTCAGATTCTTTGATATTTTTATACCTCTTTCAGAATCGCTGGGACATTTTATCAATACTATGTTACCTGTTCAAACTCTTAGATTCGTTTCAGCCTTTCTGACATTTATCTGGACGAATTTAGAACTCTTCAAGACTTTCAAGCTCCTTAGATCCTGTTTAAAACTCATCAAGACCTCCAAACATGTTTTTATCATTTCTAAGGATCTTCGAGATTCGTTTCAAGACTATTTCTAGCTTGATTGAATTTTATAAAGAATATTCTCGACATCATTACGCAGAGACGAAACCTGACTTTAAGTTAGGGGGGGGGGTGGAGAAGGAAAATTGGCCGAACAAATATTTTTTTTTAAACTAAAAATTCGCTGACAATTTTTATTTTGAATTTGCCGATTTTTTAATTAAAATATTTTTTAACTGAAAAAAACAAAACAAACAAACAAACAAACGTCCTCAGAATATAAAAAATTCAAAGGAACAGTTTCAAAATTTACCGACTGCTTAGGGCAGGGACATATCGATAAGGGGGGCAGGGGGAAACTTAGCCCATTTTTCACTCAGCAGATTCACTATTTCAGTCAGATGAGTTGAAAAAATCCAACAAGTTAAAAGTTTTTCTTTTTTTTGCTTTGATATTTGGGAATTGAGTTGAGAAGTTGGGATACAAATTGGGAATTTTGAGTCAAGTCAGTTGGAAAAATCCAACAGGTCAAAAAGTTTTTGTCTTTTTTGCTTTGATACTTGGAAATTCTGAGTTGAGTCAGTGGGGACTTTCACAATTTTTATTCCCCCCTCCTCCCCCAGGAATACTCTTCGGTGCGTCCCTGATTGGTGGTATTTCATCCACCCCACAGTTCCATTTCTACAAATGCAGATTACAACCTTATGCCCCAAGCACTTACATTTGCGCACATGAGCATACCTTTATCTGGGAGAGTAAGCTGGAAGGATGTTAGGAATACTTGAGAGGAAGACACAACTTCTTTTACACATTAAGATGGTCGTTATTTTTTACTCTTGGTGATATTTTTTTCTGAATTTCCTCTGATTCGTCTCCTAAATTGGTTCCAATAGAAATCAAGAAAAAAAAAAAAAAAAAAAAACCTACAAAATTTCAGGTAAATTGGATTAGAGAAATCCGTGTGCCACAAGCTCTCTTTCGTTTTTGGGGTTAAGAAAAATACATGGAGTTTTGACTATTGTTACAGACTAAATTTCCCCCAGGACCAAGACCCGTAAATTAAACAAGAGAATATTTGCTATCGGAATCAGCTTGTGACACTGGAAAATAAGTCTTTTGCTTTCAACTTTTAAAATTTAATAAAATGTTCAACTTTCTCAAATTTTAGGCTCTAGGTCAAACAGAGAATCTAGTAAAAACAGAACAGTCATTGAAATTAGAAATTCAACAATTGCTACCGACTTTCAGATTTTCGAAATGTCTTCCACATTGCAGCTTTATTTCAACCTTTCAGATAACGTTCGATACTCAGCTTGAAACCTTCGGCTTTTGACTGACTAGTCTCTGACAGGAGTCCAACGTACTCCATTTTCAGCAACGAAATTTAACTTTCAGTTTGGGAAGGTGGAGGACAAAAATTTGCCGACAAATATTTTTTTTAAACCAAAAATTCGCTGATAAAATTTAAAAAAATTATAAATTTGCGATTTTTTAATTGAAATATTTTCTAACTGAAACAAACAAACAAACGAACAAACAGACATTCATAAAAAATGAAAAATTCATTTGCCGACTGGCAAAATATTGGAGGGGGGAGTCAACCCTCATACCCCTATATTTTCGCCCCTGTCATTACGACTAATTGAGACTTTTTCATACTTGTTCAAGATCTTTTTAAAATCATCTAGACGTGTTTAAGATTTTTCGAGATTCATTAGGATTTTTCAAGACTTCTTTAAGACTCTTACAAACATGACAAACTTTTTGAGACTATTTTATGCTTCACTGAGACTTTTTGAAACTTTTCCAGTCTAGTTAAACGAGGTTAATATTTTTTGAGACTCTTTGACGTTTTTCTCAATTTGTTTATTTAAGTGTCTGGTTGAGTCTTAAGAAGTTTCAAACAGGTCTATAAGAATCTCGAAAGATTCTGAAAAATTTAAGGCGTAAAATAATAATCTAAAATCAAGTTCGAAAAAGGTGAGGAAATGATCCGAGATAATTCTGGATGAGTCTTGAAAAATAAAATACGTCAGACAGAATTTTTAAAATATATCATAATAACCCCTCCCTCCACTCCTCGAACCGAAGAAAAGGTTGAAAATACTTATTTTACAACTTATCCCAGCGAGTCTCAAGGAGTTAAAAGTCCGGAAGAGTTTGAAAATGTCTGTGTAAAGTGTAGAGTAATAATCTTAAATTCGAAAAATTTTTAGAGATAGCCTTGGACCAGTCTGAAAAGTCTTGAAGAGTAAAATAGTCTGAAAGAATTTCAAGGAAGTGTGGGAGGTATATTCCCTCGTTCCCTCTCTCATGCGAAAAAATTGAAAATACCCATTTTACGGCTCACTTCAGCGAATCTTAAAAAGTCGTACAAACATTTGGTGTTTCAAAATGTCTTTGCAGGGTCAAGAATAATAATCTTAAATCCGGAAAGTTCATCTAGAAGGCTCTTGCCGAGTAAAATACATCTAAAAGAATTTTAAAGAAGTTTGTGGAACAGTAGATACATCCTTCCTTCCGCCGAGCTGAGAAAAAATTTGAAAATTAATAATTTTTACGACTCAAATCGTTGGCACAAACATTTTCTCACTCGCTCCGCTCACAACTATAGTCTCACCTATCAGTTTTTTTCTCCAACTTCTAAAATTGTAAGCTTATTCCCGTCCTTTTCAAAATTTTTTTGTTTACGCTACTGCATAGAGCCACTCTTAGTTTTTAAGCATTTGAAGTCAAATGACCCATTAGCTGTACTCAACTGATTATTATTCAGGAGGGCCCTTATAAAATCACCAAGAAACCGAAATTTTCAATGTGTGTATTGTCCCGTAGTTAACATAGGCTGTCAAACATAGATAGCATCTAACCATTAAAACCCTTCAAAAATAGCAACTACTCGAAATTCGGTGAAAAGATCGATCCTAGAGTACAAACTAAAAGACCATAAAAAGTAGCAGACGTAAAACATAAGTTACCAAATAACTTAGAAAAAGTCAGATATATTCGAAAGGATGAAATGGAAGTGGGCGGGACACGTACCAAGGTAGAGCTCTATAACTTCGTGTGAGTACAATCGTCCGCCATTTTGATGCCAACCTTAACCGTGGATGCCGAATTGACTACGCGGTACGCTCCGCATAGTCGGATTCGGCATCCACGGGCGCGGTTGGAGTCGAAATGGCGGACGATCGTACTCACACGAAGTTATAGAGCTCTAACTAAGGTTGAAAAATGACCTATGGACTTATAACATAACTTTTTAGTATCTCTGAGGTAATGCTCGAAAGGGCGCTGGTTTCGTGTCGGGAGGAGCGTGTCAAAGGGGGTATTATGTCTTTTTTTCCCCCACCCGAATAATATACATATAATATATTCTTACAGACATTCCAGGCATATTACAAACAACAAGCAGGGGCGAAACTACAGGGGGAGTGGGTGTTGACCCCCCCCTAATTTGGCAGTCGGCTAATTCTGAAACAGTTCATTTGAATTTTTCATTTTTTATGAATGTTTGTTTGTTTGTTTATTTATTATAAAAGTATTTCGATTAAAAAATTGGCAAATTTTCAATTTTTAGAAGATTTTGTCGGCAAATTTTTAGTTTTCAAAAAATATTTGTCGGCAAATCTTTCTTCTTCACCTCCCCAAACTGAAAGTCAAATTTCGTTTTTGAAAATGGAGTACCCGAGACTCCTGCCAGAGACTAGTCAGTCAAAAGCCGAAGGTTTCAAGCTCAGTATCGAACGTTATCTGAAAGGTTGAAACAAAAGCTGAGATGCGGAAAACATTTCAAAACTTTTAAAGTTGGTAGCAAACGTTGAATTTTGAATTTTAATGACTAATCTGTTCATACTAGATTCTCTGTTTGACCTACAGCCTAAAATTTAAGAAAGTTGAAGTTTTTATTAAAATCTAAAAGCAGACCCGTAGCCAGCCATCAGCGGTAGGTGGTGCTGACTGTTTACCAAGGGAGGGGGGCTTGAGGATACACATAGTATATAATGTGAAGAGTTCTACGAGGCAGTGGTATAGCCAGGAGGCAAAAGGGGAGAATGCCCCCCTAAGGCACCTGAAATAGAATGTAAAATATGCAGAAATGAGCAATTCTTCGCTCTAAAACACGTTTTTTCGAAACATTTTCGCTCGAGTAGTAATTTTACCTTCATTTTCATACAATAGTCCTCTGATGATTTTTAAAAAAATACTTCAATTTTCGACTTTGTCTCCCTTGAAAATCTTACTCCCCCCCCCCCGCGGAAAATCCTGACTACGCCACTGATTGAATTTGGTCTCAAAATTCATAATCAAAACTGGTGATTTAACTTACCGACAACCCATTGAACAAAAAAATTGAATAGATCATGTGAAAAAAAAAGTAACACGTAGAACGATCAATTTTTCGAACTTTTGGAAGTAAAAAAACTCTATTTCTTTAGACTTGTCAAGTTATATCAGTTCTCAAACAGCCATTCAGGCATTTAGCCATCTGAAACTCCTGGATGGACACTCGGGCTCCTTTCTTGTGACACGTCACATATAAAGAACGACAAACATACGATTCATCTATATTTCAAAGCAAAATCAGTGTTGACAAGTTTATAAACATTAAAACGTAGTGAAACGAAAAGTTTTGAACAAAACTAGCAAGAAAAATAGAAGGAATCCGTTATTTTTATTCATGAAATTTTGCCAGGGGGCTGCTCAGTACTTCCTAGCACCACTCTGGCTAGAGGCCTGGCGTAATGATGAGGGGGGCTAAAGATACCTTTAGAAAGGGCTCAGCCCTAGCTTGCTCCCCCCCCCATGGTTACGGGGCTGTCTAAAAGTTTAAAGCAAAAGACCTATTTTCCAATGTCACAAGCTGAATCCGATAGCAAATATTCTATTACATATTATTTGATTTACGTGCTTTGGTCTTGGTAAATATAGGAGGAAATCCGTTCGAGCTGAAACTTGGTAGATTTTTTATTATTGATTTCATTGGAACCAATGTAGGAGAAAAATCAGAGGAAATTTAAAAAAAAAATCATCAAAAATAAAGAACAACCACCTTAATGTGTAAAGGAAGTTGTGTGTTTCTCTCGAGTATTCCTAATATCCTTCTAGCTTACCCTCCCAGACTAAGGTATGCTCATGGGCGCAAATGTGAGTGATTGGGTGATAAGGTTCTAAACTATGAGAGGAGGGGGTGAAAAACCACTATAATTTGACAGTCGGCAAATTTTGAAACTGTTCATTTGAATGTTTCATTTTCTAAGATATAATGTTTTAATGAAGCCTGAAAAAGTCTTGAACAAATTGGGAATATCCTTGAAGTCTCAGAGAAGTCTGAAAGAGTCTTAAAAGTTCTACATAAGTTGGAGGAGGAGGTCTTGATGGGTCAAAAGAGTCTTATTATCATGTTATTAAATGAATCCAAGAAACCTCTCGGATGGTATATGTTTGCACAAGAGCCGAGGAAGGAGAATGTCTCAAGCGGCTCACTATACAAAAGGCGCTTCAAAAATGAGATAAAAAGAGGAACGAAGGAAAGAAGAAAAATAAAGAGTAGAAAAAAGGCAGACATTTTTTGAGGGTACAATGACTTTCTCAAAAATTAGTCCTCGGGCCCATATTTTGCTTCTGTTTTATAATTATAATAATAATTATTATCATTCTTTTCTTTTTAATGATTGAAAAATCGGCAAATTCTCAAATTTTTTAAATGTTTTGTCGGCGAAATTTTAGTTTTCAAAAAATATTTGTCGGCAAATTTATAGTTTTCAAAAAATATCTGTCGGCAAATTTTCCTTCTCCACCCCCTCCCCTAACTGAAAGTCAAGTTTCGCCTCTGACAACAAGCTGACCCCTCAATGGCCGAGTGAGGACCAAATAGGGGTCAGTGGCTTTGATTACTACAGTACAGATGTGAAACAAGAAAAAAGTGGCGACACTAAGATTTGCTATGTTATGATACACGAGATGAGCCAAAATGACCTTAAAATTGAAGAAAATCAAATGCGTATCTAAATTACTGAATATCATGGTAACATTGGTGCGACACGACGAATAGTATGTGGTTTCTTTTGAACGACGCATCGTCATCACTACGCGTTAAAAGTAAGGAAGGATGTGACCGATGAATTTAGACTACAGCGACCACCCCCAACGGAAACAAAAATGAATAATGATCGCGAACGAAGAAAGTACATCACGAAAAGAGACACGATGGTAACTGATCGAAAATTTTCCAAGATTTGAAATGAGCGAATAAGATAATAATTTCAAAACATCCCTGGCTAGAAGAAATAAATTTCCATGGACATGTATAAACACGATTTTCGCTCAAGTATACTCAGTAGAACGACGTCATAGAGACAGGAGCGTTACGGGGGAGCCTTAAGGTTTTCGCTCAAGTATACCCAGTATAGTAAAAGCATATAAAATGCTAAAATCGATCAAACAAAATCAAACGAAAAGCAATGTCACGAATTTCACTCTCGATCCTGTATCCGAAATCAACATGGACCACGCACCGTTCTCCTCTACCATCGTAATCCACGGTTACGTTGAACGTTAATAAAATTGCATACGTTGCCCCGTAAATAAATTCACCGCTCATTCCAAGCCCGCGTTTCGATATCTGGAAATCTAGAGAACCTCGACCACTGCGGGCACTAATGTATACTTTTCGTGCTCACGTTCGTCTCCCCCCTTTGTCCGAGTGAAAAAAGCCAGCAATCATTCTGGCTCATTTTCATGGGCGGAAAATAAATCACCTACAATGTTACCGGAGCGGCGCGATTTTCTTTCACGAATGTGCACTAATTAGCATTAACGGTTCGCAAGACTACCGGTTCGACGTTCGAGAATCTTCAACATCCTATTCGTGCTCGTGTGCACGTTACATCCTGGAATGTGTCGACCAGGTCTTCCCACCTAGCCGGGCGCATATTTATAGATTTTTAAGAAAGAAAGAAAGAAAAAAAAAAAAAGAAAAAAAAAAGAAGCATATCAGATGCGGTTTGGCGCGGTCGCCACTCGAAAAACGCGAATATTTATAACAAATTGAAGCGTATAATTTGTTAATACTGCATGTCGACTGTCGAGTTACTCAAATAAATGAATATATATAACGCGTCGCTGGTTTCATTTACAATCCGACCAACTTGTCATCGCATCGGTTTTTCTCAAACTGGTCGACAGGTCGGGCGTAAAATGGTCGCGGCGTATTTATATTAAGATATCGAACGATCAATACAACTGATAATGGAAAAGCGTACAGCAATAAAATAACACTAATTAGAATTTGTAATCATTTTTAAAAAACCTCTCCGATACGCTGCTGGCTCGTTTAAACTGGAAACGTCGAGGATGTGCTCCCGCTCAGTTTGATTTTATTAAAAAAAAAAAGCATTAACGGGCGCACGAATTCCACGCATACTCCGGCGGTATTGAGAAATTTACATTCATCTGAAATTATCAGAAAATTTTTACATAGTTGGCTGGTGAAATGACATTACGTTGAAAAATGTTACGCATTTATCAAACAGTGAGACCAGGTTCGGTGCGTGGCTGCTGCGGTAATCAATTCGAAATGAGGGGAAATTTTCGAATCTTGTCGATTTTCGTAGATTAGCCGGGCTTGCGCTCGTCTCTGTCGAATTCTAGTCATCGGAGCCATTCGATTAACGATAATTCGATAATAATTTAACCTTTTTGATCCGAGTCGCGCGCAGGAATTTTTGTCAATGGCTTATGATTTAGCGGCTAAACTGGTTTGGGGCGCATGCACGCCACTCCGAAATGTATATCATCTCAGATAAGAACCGGCGAATTCTTGTTTACCGTGTAGTAAAATGGCGAACAAGAATCGGCGTATCGACTGGGAACCCAAGAACCTTGCAATTTACTTCGGGTAAATGAAAAAAGGCATTTATCGGTTTTCAAACTCGTGATTGACGTAAGCGCGGAAGGTGCGCAGAGGTTGTGTACAGAGCAAATGAGTCGAAGAATCCGGCCACAGGCCCAGCTGTAACCACTTTGAAAACTGATACGCAGTAAAATTGCGAAACACAAGGGAATAAGTGATTAAAAAAGTTATGCAAATGAATACAATATTCCAGATTCAATTTTTCTAACCGTAAAATATTCTCAACAGGTTGAAAACCCGCAAACAAAAAACAAAACACAAGTAACTTAGCTACTTGAAAAGGGTCGGCAACACTCAGGCAACACCTGCGAATTACAAAGCTGCAGCCTGCAGTCGCGCAGCTCCATTACTTATCACTGTATCAACAGGAAGGTACTCTTCAATTATTTCCAACCAATTCAGGTGGTATCTTAGGAAATTGTCTTCATACGCTAAAGACAAAGAAGGAATTTTATTTCAATTCAAATAAAGTTTACAATTTGAACAGGCATAACCGAAATTACCACCAATACTATTGCATTCAGTTTTGAGAACATTGGAAGTACACTTGTTCCTCATAAATACGTACTTCAGCATTGACGTAAAATGATCAAAAAGCAGAAAAACAATCTGTCGCCCACATCATGACTTCACTATATTCAAGAATTCAACAGCAGGCTACAAAATTTGATTCAAATTCACTTGCTGTTTGATAAATTTGTAGTCTTTGTTGTAGTATTTCTTCTTGATGCTTCTAGTAACATAATATACAATTCTGCTTCTGGTGTTCGGATCTATATTTGTGGCAGTTTCCATAAAAAGGGGTAACATTGTCGATTCGACGAATTTTGAGTTATGGACAATACGTAATAGAGGAATGAATGCGCATTCCAACGAGCTATCGGCGAGATTTGTAACTAGTGACGTGTAGTAATTGATAGTATTGATAGTTTTTAGTAAATTTAGTACTATCAAACTATCGATAGTTACTTCATTGACTATCAACACTATTGATAGTTCTTAAAAACTATCAAATTAATAAAAACTATCAAATCATTAAAATGAATAATTATAAATTAGTCATTTGTCAACACTGTTTTAAATTCATTTAATTATAGTTACCTAAATAGTAAATAATACTAAATATTTAGTATTTACTGATTTTGCGAACTGTGATTTCGTCCATTCAGATGAATTTTGGAAGCTGGGAAAGAGACCATAAACTCGTTAGATTTAGGTTCGTTCTCCCAGTCGTTTCTCGATCCTCGATGTGTATTTGACAGTTTCATTTTTCATTCCATGATTTGATTATTAATTAAACTCTTCTGGTTCTGGGTTTGGTAGTTAATGTTATGGCTTATGCTTGTGTAATGTATATTACTGAATACCTACTGAAACTTGAAACGATTTAAAAGTTATTGTTATTTCTTATCAATAAGTTATTTGTTGGATTATGATTACTGAGTTGCCGATTATTTAAAATTATTATCATGAGTACGGAATCCGGATACTAGTATCACACTCATGTTTTTAAGAAAGTTCTTTGATTATATAACAAGCAATTATAAATTTTCCTTCATTTCTTCATATTTATGATTTACAAAACACGATATGGGACCTCTTTTGATTTCACACATGATTAAACAAGCACATAAGACTCAAAACTTGATTATTGATTAGAAAATTATAGAATGTAAAATAAAATACGAAGTTGTTGGGTTAGGTTCTTCTTAACAGAGTGGAAACTGGATGGATAGTTCGATCAATCGATCCCTTAAGGTTAAGGAAACTGAAGTGAAGAGCAGAGAAGATGAAAAAAACTAGAAGACAGAATACAGAAGAGCTCGTGACTTGTAACGTTGTATAACCATCATAAATAAATAATGCAACGAGCAGACATCATGAATCAGGAATTTGGAGAGATCAGACATCAGACTGCCTCAGGGGAGGTCGAGATATGGGGTGCTAGAATAACAAAATACAGGAATCGAATCACAGCAAACTGAAAATTGTTAAACTGATTTGAAAGAAGAAAACACAAAACAGTAGCAGGCCTAACGCCTGAGCCAATAGTAAAATACTAAAATACAAAGAGTGTATTCATTATTTCATTCAAAAAAATTCTCAATCTAGTTTCTAATTAATAATAATTAATAACAAAATAGTGATTAAATCTTGTTAGAACTGATAATAAATGAATTATTCATCAATCCTAAAATTTTTAATAATTGATGTTAAAACTATCAAATAAACTTTGATAGTATTGATAGTATGTAAAAAACTATCAAACCACTATTTGATAGTATTGATAGTACTTTAAGTTACTATCAAAACAATTGATAGTCCGAAACTATCAACAACTACACATCACTATTTGTAACGTTTTTAGTTCCGGAGATACAAGCAGTCAAAGATTAATGTAACAAGAACGCGCGAAAACACGTTTTTGGGGAAAACGCGTTTAAAGTTAGACACACCTTTTTCTCCCACTCCATTAAGCGGCCCTAACTCGCCGCGGAATCACGTTACTAGCCTCGACGAGGGCTTGTTGGAAAAGTAATTTTTGGCTCTTCTGTGTGGTAACAATTCAGAACATCGGATTTATTTGAGAGCTCCGAAAAACCACGAAGAGACGAACGCAGACATTCGCATTATTTTCTCATTCTCTTTCATAATTCTCTCTCTCTCATGCGCTTAAATTTTGTCTCTTTGTTATTACGATGTTTTTTCTATAAAAATCAACCAAAATCTCAAAACTGATTTTTTCGATCAAAAATTTCGTTTTTCTTTTTTTGCATTTTCTGATACTTTGATCGATCGACAAAGTTACCCATTTTTATAGAAATTGCCACATTTATACAAACTCTCGGTGCATCATATAGTTAGGCTTTATCCTGTACTTGTTCACTGTCTACGTAATAATTGTTATGTCGGTGATTTAGCATAGAACCCATTTTGAAAGTGCTGACTGTATTTTTATACTCATGATTACCGATTTAGCCGACTTAACTTATTTTTGGGTAATTTTGCAGACGGACAAAAACATTGCCCTTTGGTACGGGAGAAAGTTAATTGCACACACTTTCCAGCAGAGGGATTTCTTCCTACTGTGCACACCACACCTGAAAATTGTAAATTGCATGTACTGCGAAAATAGGGAGGTATATTACACAAGTGTGAATTGCACACACTTATAAAAGGTCGGCAGCGAAACATGAATTGTAAATTACACATAGCACGAGAAAAAGCCATAAGTCATTTTCATTTATCATGTTGACAAGAAAGGCAATGGTCTCTGATCTTCTTTAGTGTATGAATTTCTTTGGAGTTATGATGCCTGCTGCTTATACTGTCTGGTGAGTTGCAACAGACTTTGTAGAACTATTTTAGGATATTGTTTGAATGACCATTCTTAGATACTGTCTCATGTTTCCCATTCCTCGTTGGAAAAACAATGATCTGCAGTCTAAAGGTATTTCAAAATGTTCAAATTACCCTCTTTCTTACCAGAGATGTCAACTCCCATTTGCAAACAGGAACGCGTTCACAAACGGAGCACCTCCAGAAACAAGAACAAAGTGAGCGCGTTCTTCTTCTCACATGAACAAGAAAGGGCACAAACGCGTTCGTTTCATTTTGTGAACGAGAACGCAGAGCAGTGTTACCAGATTGGGCAAATTTTCGCCAATTGGGCTATGTAAAGTGCCCTCTAGCGACAACAAACGAGTGCGTATCGCCTAATTTTGGCCACCTCTATATAATTTTGTTGGGCGTCCGCAAATTTCGGCGATCTTTACAGTGCTTGCGGCGACACTGAGAAGTCGAACCGACAACTCCATGACAAAAAAGTCTGGCAACACTGACGCAGAGACCGGAGAGAGGAATGACTACAGTCAGAGATGTCAACTCCCGTTTGCAAACGGGAACACATTCACAAACGTAGCCCCTCCACAAACGAGAACAAAGTGAACGCGTTCTTCTTCTCACATGAATGAGGAAGGGCAGGAACGCGTTCGTTTCATTTCGTGAACAAGAATGCAGAGAACAGAGAGAAGAATGACTACAGTCAGAGATGTCAACTCCCGTTTGCGAACGGGAACGCGTTCACAAATGAAGCACCTCCACAAGCGAGAACAAAGTGAACCCGTTCTTCTTCTCACATGAACGAGAACGAATGTGAACGCGTTCATATTTTTGGGGAACGCTGACATCTCAGTTTCCTTCAAGAATACACAGATGGATATTTCAAAAGCATAATTTATGCAGATATGGATATTTCAATGGTACAATGGTATACGTGTGGATATTTCGAAATTGTAAGCTTTATTGTTTAGTAATGGAGAACTCAGCAGAATTGAGAGGTTATCTCAGGAAATTTAATTTCCCTCCAAATCCCTCCCTTCCTCTCGAGGAAAAATAACGCATAGTATGGATCTGTTTACATTTTATTTCAAAATGTGTTGCTAGAGTTCCGCGGCTCTGGTGTTTTTGATTTGAAGCCTTCTTTCCAGAAATATGGATGCGCCAATCTCGTATATGGGTGTGCAATTCACACTTTTTCTGATCCCAAATTTTATTTCTGTACGCGTGCAATTTACAATTTCAATGCTTAATCTGATTTTTGCCACTGTGTGCAATTTACAATTTTTCTATCTGAAAATTTATTTCTTTGGGTGCAGTTTACATGCGCCCTTTGGTACGACGCTGCGTGGGAGAACATTTCAAGTAAGTAACGATGGTTCCGAACAAAGTTTGAATAAATTCGAAGTGTCTCATTAAAAAAAAAAAAAAAAATGCTTACATTTTATTCACCGGATGCTCTTCCAGACTTCTTCTTCTTTTTTAAATTCACTAACTAAGCATTCATTTTCACACCGCTAACTCACTATAAATAACCATTTATTTTTACAAAATAACTGAAGAACTACTCCGACTAACCTGCCTGGAGAGACGCGCGTCAAAAACCGCGACCGCTAACGTCCGACATAGAATGAAGCCTGGACTATTTCCAACCACCCAATTTCGAAGCATTGCGGCACAATTCAGAAGTCACCCCCAAATGTAGCCCCACCTATCGTAACATCAAAAAGGACTTGATGCCACCAGCGAACCTCAATGATACCAGATGATGACGCGATGACAGCCACTACAGCACTGATTCAACATTATCGACCAGACTGGAGATTCGTCATCAGCTTCCAGCTGCCCGATTGTCTTCGGAACGGCTGTAAATATAAACGAAGGTTACAGCGAGGCTGTTCATCGAAGCTGCGAGTCCGAGCCGATATTTCGCCTCCATTTTGCCGCGCGATTTTACGACGCCGTGCGGCATCCGAAAGCGAGCATCGTTTAATTGAAGTTTTCATTGCGAGCTATTGACTGGCATGGTGGCAGGTCGTGGAAATCTCTTTGTAGGCGTCGCCGGGTAACCCGTGTGCGTTCGAGAAAACCTCTTTCGTTCCATGAGCCGCAATGTCCCAGCCATAAACCAGCCGAGCGTTGTAAATTTCATTCCGAACTTAAACGCGCGTTTACGAATGGGGGACGACCGTGTCGGGCGGTAACGACCGACGCCGACTGGAAGCTGCAACGTCGAGGGAACATTCCACGATATGCATTCGATAAATCGATATAAATTAACAGCGTCGAATAAAAATGGTACGACCAATTTCGAAGCGGCCGATGTGTATACGCCAATCAAACGACGGATACGGGCTCGGAGATGCGGATCCGATGGACCATTGGCTCTCACGCTGCTGGCTGCTGTAGGTTTCCAGCGTGTCAGATTGTCCAGGCATTAGAGATGATTTCGTTATTAGCTTTTTTATTCTCTCCTCTGTCTAGCTCTCTTTCTCTCTTCCCTTAGTGGCGTTATGTGAAAAATAAAGAAAAAAGCGAGAGAGACTGGTCATGCATGCGCACAATTCGCCTGTGGTCCGCGTTAGACTTCAAAAACGACGACGGGACGACGCTTACCGACATATTTCACGCTTGTCCAATTAATAAAAATACCTTTCTCAACTTTCCTCTCCTTTTAAATAGGATTTTCGGTTTTATTACACAGTCCAATAACCACAAGAATTTCAAGCAGCATTTTTACGATTTACATTTTCGAATTTCAAGACTTTGGAAATAAGGAAGATCTTCATATGCGTACTTGGTATGTTTTTTTTTTCTGTCTCTCTTCGACCACGTCGGCTCACAGTCGATACGAGCGTAATTTATTGACGCCGGTCGCAGAAAAAAAAAAATGATTTAAGGTCGTATAGAGAAAAGCGAGCATCGCATCTGGTCTGGTAAATCGTAATTATGAAATAAAACTGTATACTCGAGTACGTTTTAGCTCTAATTTATAATATAATAAATTAGGCGAAAAGCGAGCGACTTAAGACATTGTGTTCGAATCACGGCGTCAATTTACGTACGTGCACGAGGATAATGCGCTGAACGTTTTTATATTTCGAGAACGTGGTTAGTTTACGAACGTTTGGAATTGATTATTCCACCAGACATACGGATGGATTTCGGTGTCCGAGCTGGATAATGGACGAGAGTAGGTGTCCACTGTCCGGCATTCAAAGTAAATACCGGACGCGTGCTCGTAGATCATGAACGGGGTTTCAAGTAGGACACCACTGGTATGGCTGACTGATGCCAAATTTCACACGAGAATCGTAAACTTCATCACGAGTATATCGAACCTAGCATGCGGCTTTCTAAGATAGAATTCAGCCTGGCAATCTCATCTCCTCTGGATTATAAATTAAGGGGGGGGGGCACACCCAAATGTAGAAGGAATTCGAAAAGAGAACTTATAAATACAACTATTGAAATGACCTCCTCTGCGTGTGCTACCTTTTCGCGTGAGAGGGCTTAAAGAAAAAACTAAAAGCACATAGGAGAAGGAAAACTCCGACTGAGAAACCCCGATGAGAGTAAGGGGAAACTATATCAGTATTTCTCCCTGGAGATGTGTCTCCACCATAACAATTACAATGGCAACTCACAAAGTAAATAATAATTCCGGACGTAAAAATCTCCCATTCGGATGTCCGGGCGGAGACTACCCAGTGAGAAACTATCAGAACTGAAAATACGTACATGCATAGGTGGAGATAGGGAGGGGCATGGAGAGGCTTGAGCCCCCAAATTATTTCTTGTATGTCCAATCATCAATTACAAACGTTTCACTCAAATAAATTCGTTAATTACTCAACTTTCAAGCTATTAACTATATCAATGTTTGACAGATTTTCTACTTTGCTCAGACGACTAAAACGGTCTCTTATTACAGAAGATCGAAATAATGAAACACATTTCAATGAAATTTGGAAAGAAATTGAAAATCTCTGTAAAATTGCTGGAATTCAAGTAATAGTTCCTTCGGCATCCGAAGCAGGGCCGGATTAAGGAGGGGGCCAGGGGGGCCACCACCAAAATGGGGCCTCCACCACATTAGGGGGGAGGGGAGAAAGGAAAAAAAGAGAAGAAAGGAAAAAAGGGAAGAAAGAAAAAAGAAAAAAAAAGAAAGGGAAGAAGTGAAAGGAAAAAAAAACCGAAAAGTATTCTAAAATGCAGAGGTTCGTCATTGCCACACGAATAAGCTTTTGAAATAAGTTACTGTTGGGCGTTAAAAATAATTCCTAAATTAAAATTAATTATATAGTCAAATTTTTTGCCACTTTCTACTTAGTGTGTCGATTCTGAAGTCTGCAACTACGATTCGGATCACCATCACCCCTTCGGAAGAGGACGACGTAAAAATATAACCACTACATAATTCCAAAGAAAAAAATTTACCATTACTACTTTAAAAGATCCAATTGTTACCATATTTAGATCTGTTGTAAGGATTTTGTGTTACTTTTCAATCTGGCAACCTGATTTTAGTAGGTCCTTCGATTATCCGGACGAACTGGGAAATTAGGCGTCCGAAAAATCGGAAATCACGATTGTTTCAAAAAAATGTTTGCAGGGGCTTTTCAAGTTTTTCAAGTGTTTTTTATTCATTTAAAATTTTTAATTTTTTTTGCCACTCTACTCTAAAGATCCACAGATTGTTTTATTCATTTTTTTTTTTTTTTTTTTTGCCATTGTACTCTGAGATCTACCAAATGCTTTCAAAACTGGAAAATCGTTAGGAAAGATACAATGGGAGCAATGTACAGTAGTCAGAACCGGTGCGGGGGGAGGGGGAGTATCACACCCAAGTACATTTTTCATTGGCAATATTGGCAAACATTTTTGATACTAATACTTCTTTTACACACCGATTTCACAACTTTTTTAAATCCAAATGAAATAAGTGGGGAAAATTTCGACAAGTCGGAAGGCTTTCTTTTTGCCTTTCATAGGCTAATTGGACGCCTCCCCGCCTCAGTTGGGAATTTTCAGTTAAGAAGTTAAAAACACATAAAATGTCAGGAAAGCTTTTTTTTTTTTAGCTTTGACGGTTTATAATGTCGGGAAATGTGACTAAAATTTCTATTTTGGTAATTCGGCATTTTAAAAATTTACCCTACGCATGTACTTTTCCTTGATGGCAACGAATTGTTACCCATATATGTGGTAGTTTCTATAGAAAGGGGTAACTTTGTCGATGTCGATTGATCAAAGTTTCAGAAAACGCGAAAAAAGAAAAACAAAATTTTCTGGTGGAAAAATCAATTTTGAGATTTTGGTTGATTTCTATAAAAAAACATCGCAATAACAAAGAGAAAAAATTTATGCGCGATTGAGAAAGAAGAGGGGAGAGGAGTAGAGAATTATGAAAAAGAAAAGAGAAAGAATGCGAATGTCTGCTTTGCTTCTTCGTGGTTTTTCGGTGCTCACAAATAAATCGATGTTCTGCATTATTACCGCACAGAAGAGCGAAAAATTACCTTTCCAACAAGCCCTTGTTGAGGCTGGTAACGTGATTCTGCGGCGAGTTAGGGCCGCTTGACGGAGTGGGAGAAAAAGGTGTGTCTACCTTCAAACGCGTTATCCCCAAAAACGTGTTTTTGCGCGATCTTGTTACACTCATCTTTGACCGCTTGTATCTGCGGAACAAAAAACGCTACAAATCTCGCCGACAGCTCGTTGGAATGGGCATTCATTCCTCTATTACGTACTGTCCGTAACTCAAAATTCGTCAGATCGACAAAGTTACCCCTTTTTATAGAAATTGCCACATATTAATTATTATATTATTTTATACTTTATATATATTATAAATGTAACTACTAATTGCGTGTGCCTATAAACTACTCCTGTTTTTACCTTTACGACATGACGATAGTTGCTCGTATTGTATTTGCCCAAAATAAATCGACAAAAAAAAGAAAATAAATAAATAAATAAAACTATATTACTAAGTCGTTGCGTGTGGGACCCCCACCACCGCTGCCCCCCTCCCAGCCGAAATCTCTTAATCCGGCCCTGATCCGAAGTCACTGGTTCTTCCAGTACTGCTCCTAAACGAAAAAGACCCTCGAATGTCTCAAGTAAATTGGACCATTTTGTGGGTAACTTCTGCACTTGGACAGAAAGATGATATCATTGATGATAAAAAATCATGCAGAATTAAAGTATACTACTAAATTTATGATAACGTCATCGGACAGTTCAAATCACGTTTTTCGGATGAAAGTTTAGCAGTGTTAGCGATTTTTCAGTTTTGATCGATCAAGTAGATCAATCGATCAAAAGTGAGTGCCGATCATTTTGCACCGATCGATCACTAAAAAAAAAGATCGATTTTTCTTTGATCGATCACCGAGTTTTGCGTAAAATAAGTATACATTGATTGAGGCATTGAGGGAGGTTTCCAATGTATACTTGAAGACCTCATGTAGAAAACAGCCTTAGTCATTGAAGTGGTTTTCACAGAAACTCTATAAAACGTTTCAAAATTATTTGAACAGTGACTTTTTAAAGCATGCAAGTGTTTCAGTTGTAAATAGAAAGCATGTAAGATGTCGCTAACAACTTTTCTAAAATTGTAGAGTATTGTTTTCCCTCCCCTCCAAAACATGAAGATCAAAGAGTGATAGTGAAGTCATGACTAATGTTGTTGTATCAGACCAAGAAAGAATGAAAGAAAGAAAGAAAGAAAGAAAGAAAGAGAGAAAGAGAGAGAAAGAGAAACACCAACAACAACACTTGTAACTAGTTGGATTTTCCCAACTCACCTGACTGAAATTGTGAATTTTCCCAACTGCTGAGTGAAAAATTCCTAGGGGGAGTTGCCCCCCTTCCCCCGTATCGTACCGTCACTGGACAGAATATTGTCAGAACGGATTCGAGTGCTGCTAAAATGCGACAGAATATTGCTAGGATGTGACGGGCGCTGCTACATTGTTGACACAATATACCAGGGAACGTGACTGCATTGCCAAAATGTTGACACAGTACGTCAGATCTGACGAAAGCCTCTGACAGGTTGTTGATAGAATATGGCATAATACTGGCAGTCGTATCACTGCATTGACAGATGCCTCCGACGTTCGTTCTGTCGCGATGTGTTCACGTAAAATCGTCCGCCTTGCTCGATTCTGATGGTTCGCATGCTGTCCTTTCTGTGGACAGATCCGCTGACAGGATTAGCATCATCTGGCAGCTGTCAATTCTCCGCAGCGGGAAGAAAACAGTGAGAAGAAAATTTCTTTCACTCGGCAGTCGGCAGCTCAGTACTCAGAATGATAACTATGGTAGTTTGTAGCTCGGTACAATCACCTGACGTGACACATAATAACAGATAACACAAGAAAACAAAAATTGTGATCGATCATGTGAAAATCAAAAAAAAAAAATATCGATCAAGGTCATTACGATTTTTTGGGTTCGACCATTTTGAAAAACCGAGTTTTTTCCACCGATTTTGATCGATTTTTTTTAATCGATCAAAAATTGCTAAAGCTAAAGTTTAGTAATAGCGGGGGCGATCGATTCTTTCTTGGATTTTAATTATAATGATGCTCTTCCTTTCATACACCATTACAAATCGTCAGCTAACATCGCAATCATGAAGAAAACCTATTGCAATCAAAATTGGAAGATTTTAAAAGAATGTTATACTCAACCATACTCCTAACGAAAGGTTGATCCATTAAATTTATTTTTGAAATATAATAATCGCACCAAAAGCGTATATTCTTTGCCAAAATATCTGCAACAAAACCAATTCGAGCGCTACTGCGGAAACGGTCTCTTTTTCAGGTACATATCCAGTTAAAAAATTATAAGAAAGCTTCTTTTAAAAATTACACATAATTACCTACCTATCAATTTTATTTGCTGTTTTTCAGCTATGCGGCGAAACAAAAATGGTTTGAGAATCATCCATGACTCCGGAGGAGGTTTTTCAAATTATCGATTCTTCATATTGAAAAAGAGTTAATCGAAATTGACGTAGTGGTGGAAAAATTTCTGAAGAGTCGAAAATAGAAATTTTATTTTGTTCTATTATTTTTGTACATACGTATTTCAAGTTAAAAATTATAAGAAAGCTTCTTTTTAAAAATTATACTTAACTATCAATTTTTTTTTGCTGTTATTTAGCTATGCGACGAATCAAAACGTGGTTGAGAAAATCCATGACTCAGGAGAGGTTTTCAGAATTATCGATTCTTCATACTGAAAAAGAGTTAATCGAAATTGACGTTGCGGTGGAAAAATTTCTGAAGGGTCGAAAAAAAAATTTATTTTATTATTTTTTTATTGGGGTCTGGCGACTGGGGCTCAAGTCCCCCCAAAAGTTATGGTCCATCTCCGCCTCTGCGTACATGTTATGCGAGAACACTGAATGAGGTAGGCAAATTAGAGAACATACAGAATAATTAATACAGCAGCGAAAAGAGGGCTACTAGGCGTAGGTATTATTATGAATAAAAGTGTTGGGAATAGAGTGCAAAGTTATACCCAACATAGTGAAAAAATATTAATAATAAGAATTTCTGCTGAACCAGTTCAGTGATAGTCCAAGTTTGTATGCCAACAGGACGTTTTAGTGAAGAAGAAGTAGAAAAAATATACCAGGATGTCCATTCTTGTTCGGAAATGATTTTCCCTGACTTTTCCAGGTTTTCCCAGGGCCAAATTTTTCCAGTTTTCCAGGACTCTTCAAATACCAATTAAACACATGCAGGAGGGGGGAGGGGAAGTCAAAATTTTTTCGAACATCGTGACGGAGAATTCGTCAATCACCTCACAAACTTTTTTTTTTTACTACCGTGTGCTTATGAAGCTGTGGCAAAGGGGGTTTACAAATTTAATGATGGAAATGAAAACGCGCTCTATGGGGTGCAGCGTGGTGCGATGTCAATTAAGAACTTCATAGATTTTTTCGTGTGACCTAATGTCAACAGTGAAGGGGGGGGGGGTAAAATAATAAAATTCGAAAATTGGTTTATAGGTTTTCGAGGTCGCTGTACTCGATTTTAGGGGTCATTTTTGGATCCTCTTCTTCCTGGTGCGACCAATGAGGTAGCAAGAGTATAGGGCTAGCAATGGTTGACTCGAAATTCACCCTTTCTAATTAAAGCTACCGAATAGGGTAAAAATACACTTTTATTTATTCAAGGTATTGCTAATAGAAAATAACGTCATAAAAATTTCTCAACTGAAAAAGCACAGGGCCTTAAATTGGGTCCAGATTAAAAAATCGGAAGTCATATTCGAAATCAGTGCCACAAAACTACCCCTATATCGATGCTTCGAGCATTTTTTCCTCGGAGAAGCTGAATTCGTATTACGACAGTGTTCTGGAGGGGTCGGACAAAAATCTGAGGCGATATTCGAAATCAGCGACTCAGAGCTTGGTTAGCTATCCTGTCCGAAAAACTGAATTTAGAATCTCGTAAAGAATTTGGAACTTGAGGAAAACTAGAGTAACCGGAATTAGCCCCTCCCCTGTGAAGTTTGAACGGTTTAGGGGAAGAAAAAATAACTATTAAAATGAATTCTGGAACCCAGGAGAAAAAGCTACTACTACAGTATAGGGTAAAGGTGGCGCAGATGCCGCAGAGGCAAGGATGCCGCACCTTCAAAATACATACATTGGCAACACTGAACCATGAAAATGACATCGTCATTATACGCCCCAGGCTACACTGACTTCCAGATAGCGTTTTCTTTTCACAGCGGAAGATATTTATGTGGTTCCGTGATTCTTTATTTACAAATTACTGCCCACTAAACGTGAATAAAATTTTCTTATCAGTACGACTGTTTTTGTATTTGGTCGAAAAAGAATACATTTATTCTGGTGAAACGAAACGCGTGAAAGCAAAAAGTAAGTAAATTTATTGTAGAATACAATAAGGACATAACATTTGAGATTTTCAGCAATCTTATTGTGCATAATTGCCCAATCACTGATGACTGACGTCAACAATGTAAGGTTGGTGAAGATGGCAAAAATGAGTGGAGGCTAAGATGCCGCACTTCCCGCTGCGAAAAAATCACAATTTCTGTCAATCTGTCACTGACAAATTGAGCCAGATCGAGTCAGACCCTGTTTCACAGCTGAAACTCTGCCCATCGGAGTAATCGTTGACAGAAGGTGCCAGAATTTCATTGTAATGACAGAATTTTTTCATTTTTTTGTCACACGGTAAAACGCAGAGCAACGTGAAGGTTGTGTTTTGTACTTCGTGTGCGTATCTTTTCCTTTGCGCTAGCCGCGTTATGGTAAGTTAAGAAGGCGCCGTCGCGTATTTAATGGAGCTTAGCCGACCTATGCGGCATCTTACCCGCCCTCAGAAACATTTCATCAAAAGTTGGACATTCGCACAACGTCATTGTGTTTTGGTAATTCGAACGTGAAACTTTATTTTCATCATATTATATGATGTACTACAGACCATAGTATATATATTTGACTTCATAACCACGAGATATGGCAATTCACAGAAAGGTGCGGCATCTTTGCCACCTTTACCCTATCTAACGCAGATGCTATGAAAGTAAAAAGCTGGTTGGGATTTGGAAGAGTATCAACAGATACAATATACCGGGTGATGAACGAGAAGTCGCACCATAGGCGAACATGTAGTAACGTGCAACGTGTACGTATGCATGTAGCGGAGATTGTGTTATCGTGTCGGCGCCGCTGTACCTTATCACATGTTGGCCCAATGGTGCGACCTCTCTTCATCACCCTGTATGGTCATATATTTGAAAACAATAGACTCATTCATATTCCTTTTTTTATTTGCTACCTTGACTTACAACTCCGCGGCTATGCGGGAAGCCGCCCTGCTGCCAAGTCCACCCAATCTCGGGCATAGGCTTTGACTGTTCTTACACATCTCTCTATATCCCTACCTGCTCTTACCCACAATGCCAAAATTTTTCACTAGTTCATCCTTTCATTTTGTTGGGGGTCTCCCTCGTTTCCTGGTAAGATTCCTAGGGCCCCATTCTTCTGCTATCCTCGTCCACTTGCTTTTCTCCCTAGCTATATGACCCATGTAGCTGAACTTTAGACCAGTTGCTGCCCACTCTATATTTTTGGCCCCGGTTTTCGCCAAAATTGATTCTATTTTTATTTTATCACTTATTTTTACTTTCATCAATCTGCGCAACATTCTGATGAATGTTCTCCTAATCCTTTCCCTTTTTGAGACATAGTCAGGGCCCACATTTGTGCTCCATAGAGTCAGGAGGGCACTACACACTGCTCCAGTACTCTTACTTTCACCTTTAGAGACAGCTTGCTATCAAATATTCTTTTGTTCGACCAAAATCCTTTCCAAGCACTTGCAATTCTTTCTTTCGTCACCCGTTTCCATCTTTCCGTTATTGCCACTGTTTGCCCGAGGTACTTGTACTCATCTACCTTTTCCAATATTTGCCCCTCCAGCCAACACTCTCCATTTTCCCTGTTCGTCATCACTCATCACTTTTGTCTTCGAGAAATTCATGCTAAGTCCGACCTTCTTACTCTCTTCGCAAAGTTCCCTAGCCATCTGATTCAGCTCCTCCATGCTATTACTCATCAGGACGATGTCGTCGGCGAAGCGCAGGTTATTCAGCCGCTGACCATTTATCCTTAAGCCTTTTCCCTCCCAATTTAGTTTTCTAAAAATTTCTTCAAGAACTGCCGTGAACAAATTGGGCGATAGTGGGTCGCTCTGTTTGACTCCTTTTTGAATCTCAAATTCTTCCCCTTCAATATCTAGTTTTACATATGTCGTTGCCCCCTCTTACCAATTTTTGATAGTTTCTATCATGTCCTTTTCTACCCTTTGGTTGTTTAGTGCTCTCCAGACCGAACTGTGTTTTACCGAGTCGAAAGCCTTATTAAAATCTATGAACAGCAGGTACAGTGGCATATCATACTCTCTCGCTTTCTCTATTATTTGATTTAAAGTGAATATATGGTCGACTGCCGAGTACCTACCCCTTAAATCCCGCTTGTTCCGTCGGTTGGTGTTCATCCAGTATTCTATAAATCCTGTTCGTCAGAACTTCCCCAAGTATTCTGCTAACGTTGGAGCTCAAGCTTATTGGTCTGTAATTATTCAGATCACTTCTTGAACCCTTTTTACGTAGTAATACGATCTCTGATTGTTTCCATTGTTTAGGGATGTAGTTTTCTCTAATTATTTGTGTAAAAAGTTTTGCTAGAAATACTGCTATTGTGCTGGCCACCTTTTCTAGTACTGAATTTTCTATTTTATCTGGTCCGGCTATTTTTCCAATTTCCAAGGTACATAGTGTTTTTTGCAACTCTTCCACCATGAATTCGGGCGACTCCTCCCTGGCACGCCAGTTTAGTTGCCTTTCCTCATTTGCTGTTTTTTCAGGATTGGTTTTCCCTGACTTTTCCCGGTTTTCCAGGCCAACTTTTCCAATTTTCCCTGACCTTTTTTACAGGATTCCGAGAAAGCCCAGAGGGAGGAGAGTCACAGAAATTTTTTACAATACAAATAAAAAAAGTTTACTCTGATAAAATACGAACTCGTTTGTTATTTTCAGAAAATTCCCCTGACTTAAATGAAAATTCCCTGACTTTTCCCTGACTGACCAAATTCCCTGACTTTTCCCGGTTTTCCAGAAAGTGGCAACCCTGTTATATACCTTTTTCTCGTCTTTTCCCGAATACACCACAGGTAGTATGTGTTGCCCACGGCTCAACGCCTTTCTTACCTTTTTACTCGACCAGTTCTCCTCAATGATCTCCCTCGCAATGTCATTCTCATAGTTGCGAATGTCCTCTCACATTCTTTTCTTAATGGCCTTTCTCAGTTAGCATAACTCAATTTGATCCGCAGTATTTATTTTTTGCCTGCCTTTAATTACTCCCCTTCTCTGGATTAATGCTTTTGTTTCTACGCTAAGTTTATCGTCCGTTACCGGCTTACCCCTTTTCCATCCTACCTCCTGCTTCATCACCCGTATGGATTTCTTGAACCAGTCATATTTTTCTTGTATATTTTCAAACCCTTCTTCTTCCCTCTCTTTCAATTTCTTATCAAGCACTTCATTTGCTATCCCCTATTTGTGTACTGGAATAATAAACTTCCCAGGTGTCTTCTTCTTGGGGCCTTAACGTGAGACAAGATCGATGTTCAGATCTGCCCTGCCTACCCTGTGATCCGAGGAGAGGAGGAACTTCTGAATTATTTCGTATTTGGATACTACCTTCAAGTCATTGATCAAGAAACGGTCGATTTCGCTTTTTGTTAATTTGTCAGGAGACCTCTAAGTCCATTTTTGGTTATTTGATTTATACATAAACGTGTTGCAATTTTTTAGGCGATAATAATTATTATGCGGTCTTTAGAATTTTTTCGAATTTTGTGGATTAGTTACATTTCCCCAGAAATCTCGGAAGTCCTTTTCATTCACCCTCATCTACATTTGCGAAGGAGAAGGGAACCGAAGAAAACCCCGATGGCAGGATATCCCAGAAGGTGAATTCATTGGTTTTCAAATTTTCGTTTCAATGCAATTTCCTCAAAAAAATGTTTACACTGGGGAGAGGAGCTAGACTGAATACTTTTTCATTTTCGCGTCTGTTCGCGCCGATTTTCAGATTCTCGCGAACAGGATGAGATGAAAACACGAAACAGCTGATATTGGGAGAAATGTATAGGGATTAGTTCGCATTGCGTCATATTTTTCGTGAAATGGTCGTGAAAAGTCACGAAATACGAAATACGTCAAGTGTATAACCGCCTTAATAGAAAGATGTAGACGCGAAACGAATACTATGAAAACGATTTCATCACATCAACACACTCTGTACTACTGCGATCAGAGAGGGGGTTGTATTTCCCACGCCCTTCTCATGTGAAAGAAAAAAGATGAGAACATTGCCTGAGCGAAGCGAAGAAAAAATTTTTTGTATTAGAAATAGGGTAAAATATGTTTGAAATACTACAGAATTTCGCAGCCGATTTTCTTACAAAATTCCCTGACTTTTCCAGACGGACAAAATTCCCGGACTTTTCCAGGTTTTCCAGAGAATGGACACCCTGTACATGGAGAAATTGATGAAGTATTCTTCTTCATTGTTCGCCCGGTCTCGGGCATCGTGATCAGGTAACCAAGTCGACCAGGCTCCGCCAGTTGTCTCTGTCCTCGGCTGTCCTAGTACATGATTCCATCGTCGTGCCAGTGATTTTTCGTATCAAGTTCATGTATCGTGTGGGTGACCTGCCGCGCGACCTGGTCCCTTCTACTATTCCCTGCACAGTCAGTTTCTCCAGATTGTCCCGTCTGATTACATGACCAAAGTAACTGAGAATGCGTCTGTTGATGACTGTGTGCTGAGTCTGTCTCTCACGCCGAGTTCTCAGGCCCACGTACGACGGAAAATAGCCCAGAAGAAAAATGAAAGTCGGAAGAAAAACGGTGAAAAAGTCAGTACGTATACTGGTGGAAGGAAAAGCTCAGAGAGCTGAAAACTCATATAAAGAATGCGACAACACAATAACCCGGATACAGTAACACCAATTCGACTGAAGAGATGGCTTAAACACTTTCAGCAGTTGCTACAGGAAGACGGAATAGGGGCCGCAGATTGAAGTCGAAATGAAGGAGATATAGGAAGCCTGTAAGCAGTTAAAAAATCATTAAGCACTGAAAACTGGCGGAATCATTGCCAAACTGATCAAGAATGGTACGACAAAACTATATGGATACGTACAGAGATTGATGGAAGATTGCATCGATGGAACGGAGGTGCCACAGGAATGGAAAGAGGCGTGGATATCGGTAGTGCATACGAAGGGAAGCAAGGAAGAATGTAGCAACTATAGAGGTCTGTCAGTCACCAGTATCTTCGGCCGTCTTTAGGGAAAGATTGTAAAAAGGAAAATCGAAGAGAAATATGCAGACCTGCAAGCCGAGGAATGGCCGGATTCCACGCAGGGAGATCCACATAGATCATCTGCATTTCCTAAAATACAGGTTATTGAGAAGAAGGTAGCGTTAGAACAGGCAATCCATCTGTTATTTGTAGATTTAGAGAAAGCATATGGTATAGCGTCCCGATGAATAAACTGTGGGAAGCACTAGACACAACGAATATCAGTGTTCTGTTGATTAAATCTTTGAAGCGACTATGCTCTATGAAAAGGTGCCATATATAGGAGAACTTGTTTTTGAGTTTTTGGTAAAATCTGATAGAGCACGAATATACCTACATTTCGTTTTTAGAAACCCTGAATCTCTTTTTTCTTCTGTCTTCTTCTCTTTGCCTTATTTTCATTTTCCCCTTCGTACCACATTTTCAGGCACCTCCTTTCAGAGCGTAGCTTTAACCCCTCGCGTAAATCCACCTCCGATCACAGTTAATTTTCCTGCTGAGTGGATTAATGAAAACATTCACGAGACAGAGGAATATTAAGACCATCAAAGTTTCGACAGTTCATGCACCTCCTTACAGTATGCAGGTCGGCCAGAAGCCATTTTCAACCATTTACCATCAACGCATCTAGTCTTTTTCTATTCGAGTTCGTACAGGTACGTCTAAGAACTGATCTGGGAGAAGTGACATCTGAAAATACTTAGTTGGTGAACCTAAAATTGAGAAATAAAACCGTCGATTGTTCCTTCGAAATAAATTATTGTTATACTCGTTACAGCATATGAAGATATAATGAGCGGGTAATTTAGACGACAGTGGTTAACAGAATGTGATGGCATACACTGTAGAAAATGCTCGCCGGTTCACGAGTTTGCTCTCTTATCGGCAGCGTCATCTGAATATCCGATTTCAAGATTGAAGATAACCAGTGTCAAGTGATGGCAAGGTGTGCTGCATCCGTACGCTGTACGCTGTACATTCTGCCCCGGTTCGATATATTATATGAATTTTACGTACCCAGAAAAATGTGCAGCCGTTCTACGAGTTTATTTGATTTTTTATTCGAGGTTGAAAAGAATTTCGGTTCAACCGTACGCAGGCGATGAGATAGTGAACTGTAGATTATCCTCTCCGTTGCGATTAACCTACCCACGCTCGCAGAATGGCTCTACTTTACTTGCCGAACTGAAAGTCAAACATATTTCTGTACACTGGTGAAGCATCTCCTCATGAATGATCGGAGACAAAGAAACCGTACGAGAGGCACTGACATCACAAGGGGTGGCAGATACCATGATGCGCATCCGAGGAGCACTGTCAATCCCTACACCCTTAAACGTATATTATGAGAATGGTAGGACGGGGCGTACAATGCGTCTCTCCTTCACCGGCCACTGATGCGGTACTCGACAGTTCCGAGGCCGAGGGTGCGGTCTCTCAGGGGCCACTTTGGCATGCGTGCATCGCCATACGTCCCACCACATCAATCCAGGGCCGTAATCATGAGGGCGATTCGCCCTAAGCATCTTTCAGAGTTGGCCAGTTGGCAATTTTGAATGCTCAGGTGGCAAATGTATCCGTCAAGCCTCCATAAATTTGCGTCACTACGGCCTTCAGGCTTTGCCGGTGATTCTCTGTATCCCTTTCACTCATGTTCAGCGTCTGACTTGATGCTCGACGGTGTTGGAATAGTGAGCCACAACCGTTAGTAGTGATCGACTTCCACACACGGCGAAGCCGAAGGCTGTGGCGGAAATAACGACACCCGTGAATGGAACCCATTATACGCTGGAAACGACCCGAAAATCTCGAGCCACCGGCGTCGATTGATGCAGCAACATAATTTGTGAGATCTTGTGTATAATGATGACGGTAACGTGTGAATTACAAAACGCGAGCCTCCGGCAACGGTCCTCTTTACAGCATCCGCATCCAGAGAGTCCAGAAAAGGTCGCGTGTAATTATACGTATCGTGTCGTGTGCTCGGGTATCTGCCCCGTGGCCGTGTCCGCACAATGAATTCGAGTCAGTTATATGAAATCAATTTTGGAGTGAACTATCGAATGTCGAAGGTCGAATACCGATGTGGGACCTACCTGGCAACTCTATCGAAATGCTCCTTGGTCTTCAAATTTGTACCAAGTTATGAGAAATTCGAACTATTAGGCTGACGCAATCATCGCGAAGCTGGAGAGTGAAACGGTGACGTTGCTAGCAATTAATTTAGGAGGATTCTGTAAAAAAGAGACCTAAAGTTCTCCTGCCTACTCTGTCGTTACTATAATTCCTAGTGAGTCTAATCATTTATGAGTTCTGGGGAGGGGGAGTAACCACCGTAACTTCCCTTGTAGATGTGGTACTGAAAAGAAAACCGGAACAGTAAATTGATGATTGAGAAGACCAAAACATGCATAAAACAGAAAATAATTGAAACTAAAAGAAACCAATACAAAACAGAAAAAGCTCAGAACAAGACTAAAGAAGACCGAAATCCATCAAATTTCACCGAATGGAAAACACAAAACACCGAAAAATATGGTTAATGACGACTAAAATTATTCCAAATTCCCCCAATTCAGACGTTAGGTACGGAAAACCGCTAAATTATACAGGAGGTCAAAGCTTGAAAATTCTTACGCTACTCAAAATGAAGACCAGAAACATTCAACTTCCTCTAATTAAGAGCAAAAAAGTTGAAAATGAAACTATAGAGCCATCTAAATCAACCGAATCGAGATATCATTTTTTCCATTCTAAGTCATCTAAGGTCATTTTTGGTCATTTTTTAAAGTGTATATTGGGGAAATTTCTTCTTCAAATTCTAAAAATTTCGCTGATTATGGAGATTTTTTTTTCTTCCGGGTGTTTCCGCTGTGCAGTGTAAATAAAACTGAAATTCAATGTTCCGGCAGATTGCAGCAAAACTTCCATCGCAACTGTAGCTTCTCATTTGTGTCTGAGAAGAACAATGACTGAATATTATAAAATAATTAAGTGCGCGGGTATAACTGGCAAAGCAAGAAGAAAATCGAATGTTGTGTTACTTCTTATTTATATCCGTTTCAGGGACGTACCGAAGAGTTTTTCCGGGGGGGGGGGGGAGAGCCTAAAAGTCCCAATAAATTCAACTCAAAATTCTCGAGTGTCAAAGCAAAAAAAAAAAAAGCTTTTGACTTGGATTTTTTTAACTCTACCGTAATTTTCCAACTTTGGTTGACTGAAATACGGTGAATTTCCCCAACTGCTGAGTAAAAAATTTTTCCTACGGAGGGAAAACTCTCCCCTTCCCCCCTATCAGGACGTCCCTGATCCGTTTATTAAGAAATGCAATTTTTTGTGGTGAGGGCAGTCAGAGACGTACCGATAAGGGGAGGGGCAGGGGGAGCAACTACCCCTCCGTAGTTATTTTTTACTCAACAGTTGGGAAGTTTACCATTCCAGTCAGGCGAGTTGGAAATATCCAACAAATTAAAAGTTTTTTTTTTGCTTTGATACTTGATAGTTGAGTTGGTAAGTTGGGAAAACCCAGGGGCGAAACTATAGGGGTGGGGTTTGAAACACCCCACCCCCAATAATTTGGCGGTCAGCAAATTTTAAGATTGTTCATTTGACAACTCCCCACCAATAATTTGACAATCGGCAAGTTTTGAAACTGTTCATTTCAATTTTCATTTTTTATGCATGTCTGTTTGTTTATGTATTTTATTTTTCAATTAAAAAATATTTCGATTAAAAAACTGGCAAATTTTTAGTTTTCAAAAAATATTTGTCAGCAAATTTTTCTTCTCCACCTTTCCAAACTGAAAGTCAAATTTCGTTTCTAAAAATGGAGTACCCTGAACCCTTCTTAGAGACTATAGTCAGTTAAAAGCAGGTTTCAAGCTGAGTATCAAACGTTATTTGAAGGGTTGAAACAAAGCTGAAATGTGGAAGGAAGACTTTTCGAAAATCTGAAGGTCGGTAGCAACCGTTGCATTTCAAATATCAATGACTATTCGGACTGCCAGCGCGAAAGAGTCGCCCTCTATAATTTTAGATGCGTGAAAAAAGGGAACTATTGAAATCCTACATACACAATATTTTAGAAAAATTCATCAGATTGAAATGAAAATGGTCTCAATGGACGAAAAATTTTATGTACTATAAATTTTGTCCTAATCATTTTTTCGATAAACTCTTTCGTTTTCATAATATTTTGAGATTTCTTTGTATGCCTGTAAATGAAATATTTCCCTCGATCAGGGTTACAAGGTCAGTGATTCACTCAGTCACTTGCTTACTTATTTAGTGATTCACTCACTTACTCAGTCATTCATTCATTCTCTAATTTAGTTATTCAGTCACTTCGTCACTCCGTCACTCACTGAGCCACTGATTCACTCACTCAATCACTCAGTCATTCGCTTACTTATTTAATGATTCACTCAGTCACTCGCTAACTTATTCAGTTATTCACACAGTTACTCAATCACTTACTTAGTGACTTAGTGATTCACTCAGTCACTCGCTTATTTATTGAGTTATTCACTCAGGTTCTCCATCACTCACCAAATGAGTCAGTGATTCACTCAGTCACTAGCTTACTAATTTAGTGATACACTCAATTACTCACTCACTTACTTACTTACTTACTTAGTTATTCACTAATTCTGTAATGTCTTTGGTCGTGGTGCGGGCCGTATATATCCGTCAGAGCACGTCGCTATCGAGTCGAAGAGATAAGTAGAAAAAGGTAAATCTATACGTTTTCCCCATTAATGTGCATGCTCATTAAAGTATAAATATCTCAAAAATGAAGACGTTTTTGAAGTATTTAAAGAGAAACGAATTTTTCGAACCAAGAATTTTTTTTCGATCAAGACTATTTTAATACCTACATTCCAAAATTTTGCAACATCAAAAACTTCATATTTGGTCGCTGATGAAAGTAGTCGATACTAGCGCTGTACAGCCCATAGGAGGGAAATTTAGTCTGGAACAAAAGTCAAAACTCCATGTATTTTTCCTATAAGAAAGAAAGGGAATTTCTGGCACGGATTCCCCTAATCCGATCGACAGGAAACTTTGTAGAGTTTTTTAATTTTATTTGATTTTATTGGAATCCAATTAGGAGAAAAATCCGAGGAAATTCAGAAAAAAATATCACCAAGAGAATAAACAACGACCACCTCAATGTGTAAAGGAAGTTGTGTGTTCCTCTTAAGTATTCCAGACCTCACCCTCAATAAGGTTCCAGTCTGCATTTGCAGGGACGAAACTATGAGAAGGGGGGACCAAACACTCCAAATGATTAGGCAGTCAGCAAATTTTGAAACTGTTTACTTGAATTTTTGATTTTCTAAGAACGTTTGTTTGTTTGTCTATTATTATTATTATTATTATTATTTTATTTTTTAAATTAAAATATATTTTTATTAAAAAATCAGCGAATTTTCAAATTTTTAGAAAATTTTGTCGGCAAATTTTGAGTTAAAACAAAATACTCGTCGGCAAATTTTCCTTCTCCACCCCCCCCCCCCAATTGAAAGTCAAGTTTCGCCTGTGGAAAAACCCAACAAGTCAAAAGATTTTTCTTCTTTTGCTTTGATCCTTGGGAATTTGGGAATTTTGAGTTGAGTCAGTTTGAAAAATCCAAACGGTCACAAGGTTTTAAGTTGTTGTTGTTGTTTTTGCTTCGATACTTGAGAATTCTGAATTGAGTTAGTCGGGACTTTCACTATTTTTACCCCCCCCCCCCCACCCGCCCGGAAAAACTCTCCGGTACGTTCCTGAGGGTGGTTGAAAAAATATAATAACGAGTGCTGTGTAATGATGAGAAAGCACGAAAAAGAAAGAAATAATTACAAACTGTCTCCAATTCTGGTCATCTGTTGATCATTTTTCAAAATTTAATAAGGTCGTTTTCCCATTTTTCTTTTTTTTTTTTGAAATTTCAGTAGTCTGCTTGGGATATAAACCACGATAACAGAATCGAAAGAGAGGGTGAAAAGACGCTAAGTCACAGAAAGAGACGTTAGAAGCCATAAAGTCAGGACCAAAAAAGACCACAACTAGCTCCAAGAATACCAATATCAACAAAAAATTACAAGAGGATAAAAGTACGAAACCAGAACCAAAGAATACCAAAGTCAACCTAGTGAAGTACAGAGAAAACAGAAACCGAAACCATTCAAGTCAAAACTATACTAAAATTCAAAAATTTACAAACAAAATATACCATAAGACCGAGGACCGAAGATGACCAGGCAAGGCTGCAGAGGCAATTAAATATACATGGTTATATCGAGAATTTATCTGGAGTCAGAACTTATGGAATCTCACCCCTCGTTCTTCCATATGCCCAGTTCCGGGGAATCCTCTCTCAGGATATCAGGGCCGTCGCGAATGTGTTTTCTTATTGACCGGCTGCTCGAAGTGAGGAGCAGGCACCGTAGAGGGGAGCAATCCCATATTGTTGACCGCAACGTCGCAGAGGGGTTCAATCCCACATTGTGGATGGCACTTACGATTTATGATATAGCAAGTACTGATAAACCTTCCAATACACCGTTCTGACTCAGAAAAGGTTGAGTACACCAAGCTGAAGCGGCGCTGTCATCGAAGTTGACGCAAGAAGAAAAACGGGAGACGATAACGACCAAGAGCGGTAGGTACAGAAAAAATCCGAGCAAATATCGATTCGTCTCTAAATTTTGAAACTGTTCAGCCGAATGAAACGACCGAAACCAGTATTAGATTTGAAAAAAATGAACTGGTTTCGGTAAACGTGCGATGTCTGAAATTTAAAGAAAGAAAAAAAAAAGTGATTGGCGTGGGAAAAGGTTTTGTTTCTCGGCTTTCATTTAGCCGCTGCAAATATTTGTCAAGTATGTTGCCCCGAGGAAAATCACCGTTGCGGGGTTTAATTATTTTCGGCGATTAATGCAGTTTGACAGAATTGCAGAATAGCGGCAGGATCGTGTTCAAGTATCATTTGATGGTCACCGGTGTACCGACTCGTTAGTCGTTACCGTATTATAATTCGGCTATTTTTGTTCGTTTTGAAAATAATAATTATATTCGTACCTGGCGCGGTATTTGTGATGATGCGAAGGAATGACGAACAGAGATAAAAAAGAATGCTGAAAATTTTATCATAGATGGAGAGGAGATGGTCATTTTTGCAACCCGAAGATGAAAACTGAGGACGCTGTTTGTTGCACAGAAAATCGCTTATTCAAATGAATTCCAATGAAACCCTTCTGAAAATGAACCTATGGTTGAAATTTCATCCCTCGTAACATCTAAATGATAACACCTTCTTAGGACTTTGGTATGCAGAGCCACATACATATGGAAATACACACGGAAGAAGGAAGCAAATCAGTGAAAAGTGACCATTTAACTTATGAACACTAGCCTACACTCATGCAAGAATCGCTAAGACTTTTCAAAATTCGTTTGAAGTTCTTCCAGACTCTTCCAGACTTGTTAACGAGTCCTTAAGGCTGTTCTATGCTAACATAAGACACATTAGAGAACCGGAATTCGTCTTAACAACTTGTTAAGACTCGTTTGAGAATCGTTCGAACTCCTAGAGGCCAAATCAAGACTTTACAAAACATATTCCAGATAGGTTTTGAGACTTTCAGGATATTTAAGGCTGGTTTAGGCATGTCCATATAAGCCACTAAGACATATTGAGACTAGTTAAAGACTTTTCAAGACTAGCAGCTTGTTTAAAATCTAGGTAAAATCTAGGATGACGTTTGAAGTTTAGTTTTTGAGACTCTTTCAGACTTGTTTCAGGCTTCTTGAGACTCTTCCACACTTGTTCGATTCTACAGCACTCTTCAAGACCTGTTCAAAACTCCGTAAAACCCTTTCACACTTTTTCCAGACTCTCCCGAGTTAGATGACAATTGACAATAAAACACAATCTGCCCTTCCCCTCACACAAAAAGTTACAATTTTTTACTTTCTATCATTCTCATTTCGTTTATTTTTTCATTCACCTTTTTACTTAATTTCGTAGCAGATAGCTGTATAGAATCCGAAAAAAAAAAGATTCTAAATTCAAGAATCCAAAGCCATGAACAAGAGATTTAGAACTCCAAAATCCGAATTCACAATAAAAATAATTCTGAATCAGAGAATCCGAATTCAGCAAAGAATAGGTATTTCTAGATTCTCAGAAGACTATCTGAATCCGTGGATTCGGATTTTGATCCAAAAGTAGATGTTACAATTCGAATCCTGGTGGGGTATTCTGATCGTAAAACCTGAAAAAAGTATTCTACAATTCAAACAGAATTCGTAGAAAAACTGATCAGGCGCCAATAATTCTAAAATATTGATGGATTCTGAGGAAAACAGAATCCTAATGTGAATTCAGAATCTTGGTTCAGGTTCAGTATTCGAATACATAATACAAACTTAAAATGCAGAAACGGATTCAGAATTCTAGTAATGCATACGATATAAAACAGAATCCTAGTATGTAGAATGAATAAAAAAATAATAATCCGAGAATTCAAATCCATCAAGAACTGGATTCAGCATCACGGAATTCAAATCGAGGAAAAAATGATTCGGAATCGGATTCAGAATTTAAGAATCCGGATTCACATTCTGCATTTTTTTTAGGATTAATTTCCATCTCGGTTTCTGAAAGGTCACCCAGACCTCGAAAAACAAAGACTTCGGTATAGAAAGCATATTTTTCTGTATTGTGAGGGAGTGAGGAAATAAAGTGCGGTACGTTGTATCAAGTTCTTCTTCACCTTTGGCTGGTGGAAAAAACCACAGTGATTCTGGCTTTTGGATTCTGCATCTCTGTTCCTAGCATCTGCAGGCCCGTCACTACAATGCTTCTTAAGGGACGGATTTCATAGTGTTGACCGTTAAAAAGTGACTAAAGTGATGAAAAAAAAACTCATTTGCGAGCTTCTTTCAATTTTTTATAGAATTTCTGTAAATGCTAAAATAAATTTCCATGGAAATGTCAACCACTGAATTCGTGTCAGGGGAGCGTTAGGTTTTTCGTTACGGTGTTGCTCAAGTATAACCAGTAGTAAAAGCATATAAAATGCTAAAAATTATATTTTGAACGGTTATGGCAGATGGGGAATTCAATGAAAACAGGGAGACTTGAGAGCAAGTGTTCTGACTCCCTCCCCCAGCAAATTTTAAAATTACACACGGAAGATGAAGAGAACAGAGCTACACTGTACAAATTCTGCGAGACTGAAGCGAAGCCCTCCCCCCGCCATTCTTGATAAGCTATTTGCGCTCATATAGGGTGTTTCACTGATTGGTCGCCCTCCTTTTTTTGATCGTGAAGTTGGATCTTAACGAGACAAAACAGGATCTTCTAGAGGTAAAGCCTGGTTTCTTTTCGGCTAAAAATTTTCTCTCCCTCAGAAGAGGGCTCAGGCGCACCTTCAACTTCGGGATCTTGAATAGTAAGGTACCGAATAAAATAACAAAAGAAGGGTTCTTTGGGTCGCTGATCCCGAATATTACATCCGATTTTTTATACAGATTTGATTTGGACCGAAAAATCGAAATTCTAGACTTGAAATGAGCAAAATTGAATTGGCTAGGACACGTCCACAAAGTATCGAAATAAGGTGTTTGTTAGGCCACTAATTCCGAAAATCATAACCGGGAAGCTAAGGTCCATTCACCTTGAAAATTAATCAGATGCGACAAACATGTTAGAAACTGGCACGCTAGAATTTAGGCTATGGTCAGAGGCAGTGGATTTACAACTTTCAAGCCATGGCAAGCAATGTTCTTTTTCATTCAAACTAGAAGACCCGTGCTGCTCCGCAGCACTAGTTGTTATGTGGAAGTATAACGGCTGAAGCTGAGAGCCAATCAGAATGAAGCAAGTGTTTTTTATTTATTTTTCTTTCTAAAATTATAACAGGTGAAGTTGAATGTCCACTCACAACTGTCCTCAGACTCAACCGATCTGAGTGATCAAATGAGAGGTCTTGATCCACTGAGTGTTCTTAGAGCAAAACAAATTCTTTACCTCAATTAGAACCTGAAATATACATCTTTGAGTCAAGAAAAATCTTGAAAACATCAAAAGTCAAGTTGAATGTCCGTTCACGATAGTCCTCAGACTCAACCGATTTGAGTGGTTAAAAGCTCAAATGAAAGGCCTTGATCCAGTGAGTGTCTTAGAGCAGAACAAATTCTTTACCTCAATTAGAACCTGAGATATAGATCTTTGAGTGGAGGAAAAGCTTGGGAAAATTATGAATTAAGTCGTGTTTGAGTATAACTTGAGTAGGGTCAAAGTTAAGTGAATTCCAATACTTGATGACATATCTACATATACATACCTTTCATTAAAAAAAAATGAAGCAAATCGGCCGGATAGAACGGCCGGACAAACACGTATTAGATTCTTTTAATATACATAGACATGTTGGAAACTGGCATGCTGGGACTTGGGATACAATCAGAGGCGGTGGATTTACGCCTTTTCACGGTACAGCAAGCAATGTCCTTTCTCATTCAACGGGTTAGAAATTGGCAAGCTGAGACTTAGGGTACACTCAGAGGCAATGGATTTACGCCTTTCAATGTATAGCAAGCAATGTCCTTTCTCATCATGTTTGAAACTGATACAAAGGGACTTGGGCTACAATCAGGAGGTGATGGATTTACGCCTTTCAAAGTATGACCAGTAATCTTTCTCATTCAAACACATTGGAAATTGGCACGCTGGGACCTGGGCTACAATGAGAGGCGGTGGATTTACACCTTTTACGGTATAGCAAGCAATGCCCTTTATCATTCAAACATATTGGAAATTGGCACGCTGGGACTTGGTCTACAATCAGAGGCAGTGGATTTATGCCTTTAAAGATATAGCAAGCAATGTCCTTTCTCATTCAACGTGTTAGAAACTGACAAGCTGAGACTTGGTATACACTCAGCAATGGATTTACGCCTTTCAAGGTATAGCAAGCGATGTCCTTTCTCATGCAAACATGTTGGAAATTAGCACACTGGGACTTGGGCTACGATCACAGCAAGTAATGTCCTTTCTCAGTCCAGCGTGTTTGAAACTGATACAAAGGGACCTGGGCTACAATCAGGAGGTGATGGATTTACGTCTTTCAGGGTATAGCCAGTAATGTCCTTTCTCGTTCAAACATACTGAAAATTGGCACTCTGGGACTTGGTCTACAATTAGAGGCGGTGAATATACGCCTTTCACAGTATAGTAAGCAATGGCCTTTCTCATTCAAACATGTTGGAAACTGGCAAGCTGAGACCTGGGATACAATCAGAGGCAGTGGATTTATGCCTTTCAAGGTATAGCACGCAATGTCCTTTCTCATTCAAACATGTTGGAAACAGCAACACTGGGACTTGGGCTACAATCAGAAGCCGCAGACTCAAGTCTTTCAAGGTATAACCAACAATATCCTTTCTCATTCAAGCATTAATTACGCTCTGTCTTAAATATTCGTATCTTTCTCAAATGAAGAAAGACTACCAAGTTACAAAATCACTCACGTGTTTCGACTGGTGCAAAAAACTAACGGTACTACTCGATCAAACTCACCTGGAACACAAAAAAATCACAAAAATTATTAAAATCGTTTCACGATTGCAAATCACAACGACGTATTAGTTAAGAGAACGGATTCCACATACTCAGGCTCAGTAGCGGATGGACCGTGAAATTTATAAGGAAATTACTCAGTAGACTGGTGCAATCCACGAAAATGAAGTAGGCACATTCATGAGTTTCAGGCCAAAATCGAGACTGAAGGAGAGGGAAAGGGTAAAGAAGATATGGTATAGGTAACAGAAATGTGAAGTGGGCTACTGCCATAACATTCCCAGTCGTTTCTTGCATCCCAAACCACCCGTTTTTTTGTGCATATACATACAAAATTCTACAGCCCCTTGAAATTCTCGTACAATTTGAAAAGCTCGAGTCGAATCACGCACACACCTAACTCAGATATTTTTGTAGTTTAACCTGTACCTCGAAATAGCGAGAATGATTATAATTCTCGCTGCCAATGAGCACATTTTGATATTTAGTTCCCCCCCCCCCCAATTTAAACTCCTGTATCCAAATTCAGTTCCCAGAAATGGGTAAAATAATCCAATTCGGAAAATCAGAAAAAGCAAAGGAATACGGGTTTCTCGTCACTGAGTACAAAAGTTCCATCCGATTTTTGATCAGATTTCGAGTTGAGACCCAAAATTTGATCACCTTCCTCACTCGTTTGATAAACGATATCTTAATATCAGTTTCTCTTTTCGATAACTATCGATAGTTTTACATTTTTACTAGGACATTTATCAGGTGTTTCTTTTGCCGAGCAAATGATCTGATGAATTTGAAACCCCGGAACCAGTCGTAGTGTCAAGCTTTGCAACCTGCTATCCTACAAATCGGTCGGAGTTCCGCAATCCTTTGCGACACCATTCATCCGACCAACAAGGCCGACGGAATCCTCAAATTCCATCGTTCCGTCTCGTTACGAGTCCGCGGCCGAGCCCTCAATGTAGGCAATCTTCACCTATCAATGAACCGATCGAATCGTAACGCGCTGGCGCCTGCGCTTCGAGAAAATTCTAATTTTTAAAAATCGGCTCCCTCTAATTCCTAGCATTCTTGGGCGCGCGGGTTCGTTTCCTGCCTTTTCCTCTCCACAGTAACGGTATTCGCTCTTTCTCGCTTCCTATCTACGGCCAATCGAGCGACTGACGTGAATTTTTCTAAATATGCAACACGCATACATACATACGAAAACAATGTGATAAAAACTACTTTTTTAAAATCTGGTTTCCTCCACACTAAAATGGAAAAAAATATAGAAAGAACCAACGAACGCGTATAAACGAAAAAAAAAATGATAAAAAACGAGAACCAGATAAGTATCGCTGAAAAACTGATAAGTTTAATTTTAATTTCGAACAACATTTATTAAAGTATCGTGTATATAGGTATAGCATATAATAATACACAAACACCCTTCATATAAAAGCTTACAGAAGAATTCCACGTTATAAAGACGACGGAATCCAAGTATTTATTTTCTTTTCCAGTATATCTGCAGTAAATCTTAAACTTATGCTAATGAAGCAGTTAAAAATCTTGGGTGGCAGGGTAACAGTGGACGAAAGCGCACAGAGGTAGCCGAGTCATAAATATTAAAGGCATGAGCTGCGATGATAGGGAGTACCTAAAAGGTGATGACAAGGTGGCTTCGAGTAGCCGCTCCGGTCACCGTGCACAGTATTGTATACAAGAATTAGCGACCGGCGACCAGACCGATTCTGAAAGGACATCACAATCACACGCACACACCAATGAGGCCGCATCTGAGCGGGGGGCGATGGTGATGACTGTTAAAACTATTATTACCTTTGATAGTTTCGGTGTCACCGCAGGTGTACCTCCATAACTGTCCCCTGATTGACGCCGGCTAGCGGGCTAAGCTGCTCTCGCAACAGCACAACCGCCAGCTGGTTGCTGCTGTATACGATATAGTGAGGCTGATCGATGACAAATTCCATAAGAACTGAGCATTTTGTCACAAATACACGAAATGTGGCGTCATGTTGAAAGTCAATGGTAAATTTTAAGAGTAGGGCCACCAGCCAGACTTCACTGAATCCAGAATTGTGAAATAAAAAAAAGGATCAAAATCGGGATTCAGTCTACATAGCTAGCCCCTACCATCCATGACCTGAAACGTAAATTGGGAAATAAGAAATTGAAGAACTCTTTGGGTTTTTCACAAAGACAATTTCTTTCAACTTTTTCGTACCTATTTCAAAAATGCTTCAAAGCGGAAATTCAATATAAACCTGCGTACGACCATCCATCACAGACCTTACCGGTGGAAACAAGGGTGGAGTGGGACAAAACAGGCCACCGGGAAAATCAGTTTTGCAGGCCACCACCGTAACAATCGCAAGCCAATACCCCTTCCTTCCCACTTCCTTCCCACGGAAGAAAGTTGAAAAATTAACATCATGATTGTCACTTTTCTTATATCTTCCCCTTTTCTCTACTCTCTTTCCAGTTTCTACCCCCACCCCACAAAAAAAGTTTAAAAAATAATTTTTCAAATATTGTCTATGATTCCCAATTTTTTTATTTTTTGAAAAGTAGGTAATAACAGTCGGCGAAATTTTATTGACTCTGCATAAAGGGCTGAACATTTTTGAGGTAACAATTTTTGCGTTTTCCATGTGAGAGTTTGGATGCAAAAGAATAAATTTACTTGTAATTCTATTTTTATATTCTTTGTGCTTGGCTGACAGTCGAAAGTAAGTATCTTTTCATAAACTAAGGGGTCCGTTAAATTGAGTTCAAGTTTTCGAAATATTATCTACCAATCCATCAAGTGGAATAATAAAATCAGCTTAGTATACTGCTAATACGTGCTTTAAATTTAAAAACTCAAAAACCAAGTGGCTCTAGGCAGCAGCATTAACAGAACAATTTTGAGAGAACGGGGAATAGCTTATAGTATTATGAGTACAAAAAAATATCGTAGATAAGACTATAGTTGTGAGCGGAGCGAGTGAAGATTTTCTTAACAATCTGAGCCGTAAAAATGAGGAATTTTCAACTTTGCTCTTATCTCGTAGGAGGGGGACGGGGGCGCTGATCCTCATACTTCTTTAAGTTCTTTCAGATATACTGACATTTTTATGTCTTTACTTTGGCACACAAACCGAAAAAACGTTACTTTTACGCGTAACGTTTTCACACGTGAAAATTTCAGGCACCACGGCACTTATAATAGAATAACTTTGTGTCTTATCAGCGATATATAGACAAGTTTTATGTTTGTCTTTATGTCTTATCAGTAGGAAATGAGACTGCTGTAATATCCGTGGGGAAGGAGAAGGTGGTTTTATATCGGGTAGAACAAAAATACATAGACCTCTGAGTAACTGGACTGTTCCCTTTGTGTCTTATCAGCGATATATAGGCAAGTTTTGGGAAGGAGAAAGTGGTTGTCAGATTTATATCAGGGAGATTACAATATATAGACCTGACTGACTGACTGACCGGATTGTTTCCTTTGTGTCTTATCAGCGATATATAGAAAAGTTTTATGTTTGTATTTATGTCTTATCAGTAAGAAATGAGACTGCTGTAATTGTTCCCTTTGTGTCTTATCAGCGATATACAGGCAAGTTTTGGGAAGGAGAAGGTGGCTGTCAGATTTATATCGAGTAAATCAAAAATATATACATAGACCTGACTGACTGAACGGTTTCCTTTGTGTCTTATCGGCGATATATAGAAAAGTTTTATGTTTGTCTTTATGTCTTATCAGTAAGAAATGAGACTGCTGCAATTGTTCCCTTTGTGTCTTATCAGCGATATATAGGCAAGTTTTGGGAAGGAGAAAGTGGTTGTCAGATTTATATCAGGGAGATTACAATATATAGACCTGACTGACTGACTAACTGGACTGTTTCCTTTGTGTCTTATCAGCGATGAAAAGTTTTATGTTTGTCTTTATGTCTAATCAGTAAGAAATGAAACTTCTGCCATATCAGTGGGGAAGGAGAAAGTGGTTGTCAGATTTATATCGGGTAGACTTTTCATGCCTATTGTATATCTTTCTCTGTCATTATATCTTGCATCAGCCACAGATTGACAGTCTCATGTCTGTCTTCAGGTATTATCTCAGTAATGAAGTAGAAGGTGACTAATCTGCCCCTGAAATTCTTTGGTTTGACATGTTTTTCTTTATGTCTTAACGAGTCTTGTATCTGTCAATATATCTTATCAGTAATGAAGGAGACGGTAGCTTGTCAATTTTTTGAATTTCCCCTCTGTCCTATCAAAAAAACATACAGACAAGTCTCGGCAAGCTGGCAGGCAACGGAAAAAAGCGTTACTCTGGAGCGTGACAAAAATAACGTTATACGGGCTGGCTGGCAACGGAAAAAAGAGTTACTTTTGAGTGTGACAAAAAAAGCATTACAGCCTGGCTAGGTTGGCTTGCTGACTAGCTGACTGAGCGAAATGTAAATTGCGTAAATCGAGGCTCAGGCACAAGGCGCTTCCGACGCGCAACGCTCCTTGTATCAGCCTGAGAGCATTACGTTCCTTGTATTAGCCTTCGAGTACTACGCTCCACAAGTGCATCAGTTTGCAGACGCGTCTGCAAACTGATGCATTTTGTTTCTGTTGCCCATAGCGCTTTCGGCTGTTACGCCATCTTTAGCGGAGTTTCCTGAAGATGGCGTAACAGCCGAAAGCGCTATGGACAACAAAAACAAAAAGTGAATTGGCACACCCTAAAAACAGAATATTACCAAGTTCGCTCACACTCCAACATCAGGGTGTCTACCAGAATTCAGTTTTGGAGTTCCGGGACTTTTAAGACACTTCTGGGAAAATTTGGGTGCAAAAATACCATGTTTTACTCAATATACATGTACAACAGTGTTACCTGTATTCTTCTAATGTATAGTGCGGGTGTGTATTTGAAGGGTGACAAGTTATCGAACTGGACTATGCACAAAGCAGTCTCCATGTATCGGGGAAACAGTCCAAGCTGTGGGGAAAAAATTGGGTCCAACATTTGTAAAAAATTTCAGGACCTTCGGCAATAGTTGAGTGAATTCCGAGACTTTCCGGAGATTCCAGGATCTCTTTTCAAAATCCGGGGCTTTTCCCGGGTTCCGGGGCTTTCCGGGCCTAGTAGACACCCTGAACATGGACACTAAGGTTAATAACGGTATTTCTGTGTATGCCTCATGGGTCGTTTGTATAACTCGTGGCTAGTAACGACTCAAATTTCGGCATAAAGAAGGGAACACTCAAACACAGCAGACTGCAGGGACAACAATGACAAATTATACCCAGGCTACCCCGCTTAATTAACTACGTGAAGCTCAATTAGGTAACATTAAACGGCGACTAATCGCCTCTTTCCCTTCTTGTGAAATTTTACTAGGCAAGGGTCTTCCAGAAGGAACTTGCCTTCAGATTTTCCAATGATTATTATTACTGACTTTACAGAAACTTTTTCAAGACTTCCAGACATTTACTAGACTCTTTAAGACTCGTTAAGATGAGCAATGAAATGGGCACTTTGTATTTTCTTCTTCAAAACTCTTCCAAAATTCTTCACGGTCATCTCTAAAAGTTTTTCACTCTTATTCAAGATTACCATTTCAGATTCTACAGAGACTTTCTTAGATTCTTCCAAATTTCTAAGAGACCCTTTGAGACTCGTTAAGCAGTAAAATGGGTACATTAAACTTTTTCCCGGTGGACAGGGAGGAAGGAGGGAATATATCCCTCACATTTCCTTGACATTCTTTCCAACTGTTTTACTCTCCAAAACCCTTCCAGAACGGTTCAAAGCTATCCCTACAACTTCTTCGGATTTAAGATTATTACTCTACGCTTAACACAGACTTTTTCAGACTTTTACAAAACCCCTTAAGACTTGATGAGTTGATTTGTAAAATGAGCATTTTCAACTTTATTCTGGTTCGAAGGGGGGAGGGGCTATCCTAATACATTTTTTGAATTATTCTGTCAGGGGTACTTTAATTTTCACGACGCGTCCAGAATTATTCCAGATTATTTCTACAGTGTTTTCGACTTGTTCAAGATTATTATTTTATGCTCTACAGAGTCTTTTTCACGCTTTTTCTGATTTTTCCCATATTCTTACAAATCTATTTTAAACTTTTCAAGACTCGATTATACATTAAAACAAACAAGTTTTGTAAACATTTAAAGATTCTCAAAAACTATTAAATTCGCCTCTATAAGCATTCAACTAGTTTGGAAGCGTTTCAAAAGTCTCCATGAAGTATAGAATAGTCTTAAAAAGTTTCGGTAGAGTCCTAATGAAGTATTGCAAAATCTGAAGCAAGCTTGGAAAAATCTTAACGAATGTCAAAAAATCTTATACCAGTCTGAATGTTTTTGAAAGGATCTTGAATAATTATGAAAAGTCTCAATCAGTTCTAATAATGACGAGAAGTGTCTTTAAAATCTTGAAACAAAACTCGGAGATCTTCTCAGAAATGATAGAAATATATATTGATTTAAAAACCCTGAATGAGTCTCAAAGGGTTCTAAGTCCATCCAGATGGATGTTAAAACGGCTGAAACGAATCTAAAAGAGTCTGAGTCAGGTAACATAGTTATGAAAAAATACCTCAGGGATTCTGAAAAAAGTACAGAAAATATCAGAGAATTTGAAGATTCTTTAAAAAGTTTCCAGACTTGGGATAATGTTGACCGAGTCCTTAACATCTGTAAAGAGTCTTAAATATTTCTTGAAAAAATTTAAGAAACTTAAACCACAAGCATTGCAGAGGCTTGAAGATGTTAAATCAGTTCTCGGATCATCAGACTAAATTGGTCCAGGCCGTTGGGAATTAGTCCATTGCCCGACGGGCCATTCCGTCACTGGGCGAAAATATAGATTTTTCCAGACTTTCTCACCGCCGCCGAGTTTTTCGAACAAAGGGAACTATAACTACCCCCGATGCGTTCCCCTACATCTCTACTTACCCATCCTGGGGCATTTTTTTGTATCCATTACTCCCATATCTTTGATACCGCTTAAGTAAATTTATATTTTTCTGGCTTGAGAAAGTATTTTGATTACTGAACTTCGCAAACATTCAGAACAATTAATGCAAATCCCATATACTCTGGAGGTCTGCAGGTCGCTGAATTTAATTTTGATACTAATTTGACTACAAGTTGAAAATTGTTGCACCGGAGGCAGGGAGGAGGGAGATATTTTTGAGACAATATGCAGGGAGGTAGCGAAGAGTTTTTTCTGGAGGGGCAAAACTCGTTGAATTCCCAACTGACTCAACTCAAAATTCCAAAGAGCCAAAATTTGCTTGTATTAGCTTAAAATAGAAACCTTTGACTTGTTGGATTTTCCGAACTTTTGACCCATCTACTAAAATTTCCCAAATCTGGCGGAGGCTTGAGGGGCAAGCTGTGCTCCACTTATTTTCGGTCCCTGACAACATGCATATAAAATAGGTTTTCACGTTCGTCGAATTAATTTTTGATGTCAATTTGACCGTAAGCTGAGAACTGCGGCATCAAAGGCCTTAAGATGGTGAATGAAATTTTAAAAAAATACAATACTATACATCAAACATACTGGATCACTATGATTCAGATACAAAAATGTTGTAAGATTGCTCAACTGTATAAAACTTCATGCCAAACCGGACCGCACAGCAGGCGGTTTCTGTTAACCTATAAGCCAAGTCAATGAAATAAAACATCTCGGAATTATTTTGGACTCCAAGAAGACCTGTGCATGGGCAATCAATCTACACGAGAATCCAACGGGCCTCAATTTTTGGGTTTACAAGCTTCCTTTCAGATCACGGTCAGCTAGCTATTAGCTGAATTCCGATTTTCACCCTCTTTCCCCACAATTGTGGACCCAGGGGAGTCAGATGGTAGGCTCCAATTTTAAAATCTATCCTTAGATCTTTCAATACCAAACTAAATTTCATGCTTTCACGACGTAATCAGCCACACTAAACCGGCTCACGAGCTAATAAAATATAAAGATGAAATTATCACGAGATGCTTTTAGATTCAAACAACAGTTAAATTACCATTTTTTTCTCTTTTTTCAACCTAGAGTACACGCATATACTTCATCGACGCAGAATTAACCGCATATTACCAGAAATAATCGTGTTTATCTAAAGCAGTACCGGTTCTCGTTTTTTTCCCTTCTTCCAATCATTAATATCCGGACAAATAAAGTAACAGTGAGCACGTTTTATTTATATCGAACGTTTTAATATTACCGAAAAATGAATGCCGAATAGGTTTCAATTACAAGAAACTGAGATTTAAAAAAAAAAAAAGTTGACGAAATAAGCTCTTTCAGAGATTAACTTCCGCACTGCGGATTACATTGAGGATGCTAACGCCACCAATGTGGTTGAGAAATTTGCATCCCAAGGAATTAATACCGACTGGATGGTTTAGACGAGCCGCTGGAAACGTCCCGTCATGTCAAGTCCAGCCTGTGAAGGTAATTTTCAGATAATCCGCAACGCTATGCTAATTAAATACTAAATATCGGAACAGAATTCTAAAGAAAATTTCTTGAAAAGCGACAGCTGCACCCAGCCACCCATTGAAATATATAATGTCGACTTGTTTCTTATCCAAAATCACATCACACGCGCCTGTACCTTACCAGTGGCTCGTCTTGCCCGCAGTCTGCAAGATGTCAGCGTTATCAACTCCACAGGCGAATAATTAGAACGAGATGAAAATGATTACTAAATGTCTCAGAGCACTAATTTCCCTAGCGCTGGATTGGTAAGTTAGTAGGGTGGAGCGAAAATAAAAAAGGTTTGACACCATCAAACCCTCTCCCTTATCTGTAACGCAGTACCTTGAGCTCCGGCACTGAATATTCATATTTTTATGCTTTATTTATCACTTTCTTCTTCTTCCCCCCCCCCCATTTTCAGCTTATTTATCTTAGAATAACAGGAAGAAGCACAGACGCAAATAGGAGGCTCAGTCCTCCCTCCAAATTCCCTAATCCTCTGTAAGCATTTCAAAATTTGAAAAATTAGGGTCAGTATGGGAACTTATCATTATAACCATGACTCTCGGGAACATATACATGCAGAAACTTTTTTTGTGCAAAAAGACGACCAATTTCATCAATTTTCATTTTACACCAACATATATTGCAAAATTACTTCGTTTTAAAAACAATATAGCTTAAATGACCACCCCTATTTTTAACAGCATTCTCAACCACTTTCTGAAATTTTTGATCATTTTCTTGAGCATGGTGTACTAACCTTCACAGGCACAAAGAGACTTTGTTTCATTAATTTAACCTATAGAAGAACAGTTACTTCAGTGGGCACTAGTTTCAGCTGAATGGAAAGACGTCTTCAAAAAGCGCAAATAGTAAAAAAGTAGGATTTCTGACTCTTAAAAACGACTCAACAGCAAATGCGCGGTGTTCCGATTTCACTCACTCATCTAGGCTGAACACTACAGATAACCAAAACTTGATAAAGTATAGATTGCCACTAGCTGACATCCCACTTCTCCACTTCATTTGTTCCACTACAACAGTGATTTGAAATACAATCAACCAAAACTTGTTAAACTAAACTGCCACCAACTGATAGCTCGCTCCCCCTCCACTCCATTTGTTTCAATACAACAGCGACTTAAAATACAATCAACCAAAACTTGTTAAACTAAACTGCCACCAGCTGATATCTTGCTTCCCCACTCCACTTGTTTCACTATCACAGCGATTTGAAATACAACCCAATAAATAAAACTTGATGAACTGGATTGCCATTCGCTGATATCTTGCTGCTCCTCTACTCCATTTCTTTCACTACAATAGCGATTTGAAATACGATCAACCAAAACTTGTTAAACTAGACTGCCACCAGCTGATATCTCACTCTCCCACTCCACATGTTTTACTACAACAGCGATTTGAAATACGACTCGATAAATAAAACTTGGTGAACTAGACTGCCATCCACTGATATCTCGCTGCTCCTCTACTCCATTTGTTTCACTATAACAGCGATTTAAAATACAATCAACCAAAACTTGTTAAACTAGACTGCCACTAGCTGATATCTCGCTCTCCCCACCCCATATGTTTCACAATAACAGCGATTTGAAATACTATCAGCTAAAACTTGTTAAACTGGACTGCTATCAGCTGATATCTCGCTCCTCCCACTCCATTTGTTTCACTACACAACAATTTGAAATACGATAGGTTCTCAAGCCACACTCTCACGCTGTACAGCGAAAGAGGTTTTAGAATTATTTTGATACCTGTTAGCCCTCTCCCCCAGCTTTAATTAGCGCCTCCCTTCGGACAGGCAACCTACGCTAATGGAGAGAGGGTAAACTGAACAATCAACAAATTTCAGACGTATATTTTTATCATGATTTTTGGAAGAAACAGCAACACATAAATAGCTGCTTGCTACTGCTATTGTCAAATTCACTATCTGGTCTAAATTAGTCCAAAAATTTTCTCATCAATCATGTCCATAGGAAATGAAAAAAAGAAAAGCGTTATAATTTGGCGGTACAAAGTGCCACATGGAGGCTGTTATCAAAGTAATACAATGTAGGCGAATAAGGAAATGGAAAATTGCCTATAAAAATGGTTGTAGGCCTTTTATTTTTTTTGTATCTGTCCCCTAACCTACGCAAACGGGAGTTGAAATCGATCAGTTATCAGACTACACTTCAAAACAGGTCTCATGGGGAAAACGTCATATTCCGATCAATTATCTCACTTTACAAAGGGGTAAAAAAACAGATTCGACCCCAATTTTCACTGGAGTAATTGGTGTCGGTTTCCCGCCCTACTAGTTTTCCATTTTTGAAAATTGTTTGCCCCCACTTCCCTTTCTCCTCAGGAACCACAAATGGTGGTTTTGCATTTTTAAATGTCTTCTAGATTTCTAAGCTTATTTAAAAAAATACGTTTCAACCCTAAAGAAAAATAAATTTGAAATCGAGACATCGTGTGCAAGGTATTCAGGGCTGCTGAATTCAATTATTTTTACATTACTTTCCGCCTCACTTCAAAATTGCAGTGCCTGGAAGAAAGCGCAAAGGTCAAAATGAAGTCAAATGCCATATGTATACTTATTCTTAGGTTTTCAGAGTCGCCGAATTCATTTACGATACTACTCTCACCCTCAAATCAAAATTGTGGCAACTGAAAGCAGAGGAGGGGGCTAGAAAATGACCCCGTCGAGCAATGCAACGTAGATATCAAATGAACGGTTTTCAGAGTTTTCTGAAAGTTCAGAAAGTGTTTTCAAAAAATGTGGCTCAAAAATCTGGAAAACACGTGAAAGTGCAACACTGCCATCAGTAGTGGTTTTTAAGGGTAGCCGGGGCTGGGGATAAAAATGTTCCCAGGAATGGGAAGTTAGAAGGGTGAGAAATCGACTCCAATGAAAATTAAGGTCGAATCTATTACTGTCCCTCTTCAAAGTGAGAAAATAGGTCTAAAATGATGCCCCCCACACAAAACCTGTGTTGAAGAGTAGTCAGAAAACTGGTTAGTTTCAACCCCGTTTGCGTAGGTTTGCTAGGTTAGGAGGCAGATACAAAAAAAATGTATACGACAATTTTTACAGGAATTAGGGTGGTCCTGCCCCTAAACAACTGATGGGGCGAGGGGGCAAGATATTTTCAATTTTAGGTTGACAAGCAAAGAAAAAATGCTTTCAGTCTTTGAAATCCTTGAAAAAGCGCCTCAATTTTTATTTTCACACCGAAAAATGGAGGAAAACCTATTCAGTCGCAATTTTCCAGGAGTGATAGAGGGCACTTGTCATCTATGCTTCCCCGTTTCCCTCTTCGCAACAGGATCGTCACCAATGATGTTGGATGTTAAAATTTAAAACTTGAATGTTTCTGTCTTAAAACAGAACCATGAAACTACATATGTGAATCACATCATTTTGGCTGCTACTATGGCTCACTGTGATCACGAAAAACCATGATGGCCATCTCAGTTCGGCAGCTATTTCAAGACAGAGGACTAAGCCTCCAGGAAAAACTCTGTATCTTCCCTCTTACTTGTGGGATCTAAAAGTAATTTCATTTTTGAATGGGCACCCGATAAGCTACAACCTCAGAGTGTGTAACCCCAGAAATGAATCCCACGACATCTAATCTTAATTCTTCGTCATTCCTTTCACGACATCCTTTTCCCATTAGTGTACCAAAATTTTAAAATTTTATTTGACGAATACATTCGGGTAGAACGACAAGACTTGTTTTTTTACTTCGATGATGGTCCCAATTAGAATTTCGCAGTTTGAAAAATAACGTAAGCAAAATTCCACGGAAAAATATTGGAATGTTAAGACAGTTTCAGATTTTTTCAAGTTCAGTGAAGTACCTTTAAAACCGCTCCAATCTTGCTTCAGCTTTCGCAGAATAAGCTGAAAACTAGTTACTACTCATTTGGACTAGTTCATGACCATCCCAAGCCTGATCTAGACTTTTTAAAACACAGAATTTCTGGGAATTTTCTGAGATTTTCAAACTCTCTTTAGACTTGCTAAGATTTTTTTCTTGGACCGTTTCCTATTTAAGACTTTTATACACTAATTTCAGAATTCCGAAGACTCACCCAGGCGGGTTTAAAACTCTCTAAAACTCTTCAAGGTTTTGTTTACGATTTTTTAAGCAAAGTTTTTGCTCCTTTAAAATTATTCAAGACACGTTCGAGACTTATTAACAGTATTCTAAAATGTTCGCGACCATCTCCGGCCTGATGAAGACTGCTTCAAGTATTAAGATGCTTTGGGAATTTTTTTCAGGGTTTCAAGACTTTGTTTGTACCATTACTAATTTAAGACTCTTTTGTAATGATTTTCGACTTTCGTAGACTCACTTAGATCCATTTAAAACTCTTGAAGATTTTTTAATATTTTCGAAACGTATACAGGACTTTTCACGACTTCTTTACGATTCTTCTAGACATGTTTCAGACTATCTTTAAGGCCGGTCCGAACTCTTTATCAACTCTCTTCCTGGCCTGTTTACGATTCTTATAACTTACAGATTTATTCCAAATTCTTTCACTCATTCACAAGAGCATAATACTCTCGGAGGCTCGTTATCTTTAAGGCTTCTAAAATTGTTCAAATCTCTTCAAGACTTCTTACTCCATCGATACACTGCTTCCAAGTGACACCAATAAAAATTTCAAGAACTCTTAGGTAACTCTTCGAGACTTCCTAAAGACTTTAGAAAACTTCTCTGGAACTCTTCAAAATCTTTCCAAGACTCTTCCAGACATGTTTAAGGCTATTTTTATAAAATTCTTCTGAATTTGTTTATAAAGGCTTATTGGGCTATTCGAAACTATTCTGTGCCTGAGACTTTTGAGACTCTTTCAGATTTGTTTAAGACTCACTCGAACGTGTTTAATATACTCTTGAGATTCTCGAAGACTTTCTTAAACTTGTTCAAGACCCTTCTGAGATGTTTTTCCACAAAACGAAATCTGGTAGCGTTTTATGCAAGCTTGGGAAGATCTGAAACCATTCCCGAAGAGCCTGTGTAATAGTTTCCAATGGATCCAAAAATACTTCAAAGACATTCTCAAGCGAGCCTAGTTTTGAAGAATCAAAAACCTGTCTAGAAAGCGAGTCTAAATAAAGCCTTGAAGTTTCTTAAGTAAGTTTGGAAAAACCTCGAGATTCTCTAAAGGGTTTTGAACGTACCTAAAAGGGAATCTCAAAATGGTTTGCACATGTTACACAGAACCTCAACAGATCTGAAGCAAATCTCAAGGCTGTGTTCGCAAGTCTGAAAGAAGTTTTAAAAAATCTTGACGAGTCTTGAACAATTATATACAAGCCTGTGAAAAACTAAAACAGTTTTCAAAGAGCCTGTGTAACAGGATCTAAAAAGACTTTAACGATAGTCTCAATCGAGCCTAGTTTTAAAGAATATAAAACATGTCTAGAAGTCATGATAAAGTCTTGACGATTCTTAGATAAGCTTGAAAAAACCTCTAGATTCACCAGAGAGCTTTGAACGTATCTGAATGCGAATCTCGAAATGTCTTGAATGTATTTAAAGGGATCCTGAACAGATCTGAAGTAATCTCAAGACTGTGTGTCGCAAGTCTGATAGAAAAGTTTTAAAGAATTTCGATGAGTCTTGAACAAAGCTGGAAAAGTTACAGTCTCGAAGGAGTCCGGAAGAGTCTTATACATTGGTGCAAAAATCTTGAAGAGTTTTAAACAAGTCTATAAATCATATACAATATTTAAATATTCTTCAATTCTTCCAGCATGTCGGGAGAAACTTAAATACTGGTCAATGAAATTACACCAGAAGTTACTTTGATACCAAAATGAAACTTTCTAGTTCATTATTGTCGAAATTCAAAACTGGCGAATCAATAGCTTCAGTGGAGAGTGGGTGGCCACATTACCTCATTGAAGCAAATTTTCTCCACCTGTATCTGTTCAAGCATTCGACCTCACGCTAGATACTAGAGAGCGCCAAAATCAATGCCAAATCCTCGCTCCAATTTTGTTATCTGACAGCTTCTGTGGACAGACGGCGGCCTCCGCAAGTTCCACGAATACAACAGATGCCCCGACCACGTACTTAGCCCATTCACGAATCCATCGCGTCGAGTTTCCATTTCCACGCGATTCGATTTCCGCCGTCGATGTCTGTCCACCGACTTCCGAATCCGGCCAATTGAAGACGAGTGAACCTCGAAATCTCCTCCAAAATGGCACTTTGTTGTGGCACTCTCAAAAACTACTCCTAATCGTCGACATTATTGGCTCTTTTCAGCCGCCATTGGTGACTGCGGCCGGCGGCGAGTTCCGCAACACGGCAGCCGCGAAGAGGCGAAGCTGGATGCAGGGGAAGCCGGGGACGATAGCGACGCTAATTTTTACAGCAGCGGTGGTGTTCTTTTTCACGCATCGCGCTGCCACCGAGCGGTGAGCGGCGCAGCCAGCCGCGAGTATAAGAATAAGACGAAAGTGTGCTGAGGTAAAAGTTACCGAACAGCGATTATCAATGGTACCAGCGTTTTAAATGAGCGTGGGAGACTTTTCAGCGTGTATCTGACTACATATATACCTCTGTCTCTCTCTCTCTCTTTCTGTTCTTTAAACGCGACATTTACACGTTCGGACATGGTACGTGTGTGGTATGTACATAATGAAAATTCAGGAGGTTCCACAATACAATAATTGAATTGTCACGCGGACGCCGTGTATATTTAGTCCGAGTTAAACGCGCACGGTTCCAGGTATAGAGCAAGAGGGAAAGGTGGAAAAAAAATGGATGTATAACCTTTTGTAAAGAAAATATATATAAGAGGATCGAAACGCTTAATTTAACAGTCGCGGTGGGTCCATCCCGACCATAAATGTATTACATTTGTGTGACAAATAGCCCGTTTTCGAGTGTAAAAACTCTCATTACAGTATGTTCGGCCTCGTGTATCGACACTTCTTTGTGAATGAGACCGAATAATTTTTTCGGAGGCGGCAGTGGTACCAAAATTACACCGCGTTAAAAGCCGACAGCGACCGTGAAACCGAAAACGGGTACTGAGTAAATAGACGCGATCGCGATGGTACATCTCAATTAAGTCGCTTCGGGTTCGGGTTCCGTTTCACCGTATCATTCTCGACGATTCAACTTTTCTTGGCGTAATTTAAGGCAATTATTTTGTTCGTCTAGAGTGGTATGATAAATATTTTTCGGGTGTAAACCGATTTTGGATTAATTTTCGAGTGCGTGCGGGGGAGGCCGAACGGGTAAGAGAGGAATGTGAACACGTAGCAGGCGGGATGAAGCGCGAAATCCGTGCTGTTAGGGGCACGGTGAAAATGACTCACAAATACGAAAGCAACGACAGCATGCAGGCAGGATACCCATGGGGAGCAGGGTCGGGCACGTACAGCAGAACACCCGGGCAAACGTCCGGTGGGTTGTGGTCCAACTAAACTGGACCTGTTCAGCCGTTTCTTTCAAAGACTAGAATAAGATGCAAAAGATTAGGCAACATAGTAAGTCTGGCACAGAGTTATATACCTTTGGTTAACAAATTTACCCAAGTTCAGATACCATTGCGGAATCTTTTGCATACTATTTTTCCAGTGTTTTTAGCGATAAAAATAAAACTCATAACCAAACTCAGAGTGCTAATAGGGTGGGGGTTACTGGAGGCGAAGGCCTTATATCGGTGGGTGTGATCACGATCGAGAGTATAAAGGGTGCCCTGCATGCCCTTAAACCAAAATCATCTTGTGGCCCTGATTCCACTCCACCATACATATTTCGAGCTTACACATAGTTTTTACTAACTCCCTTAACTTATCTCTGCAATACTATCCTTGAGACAGGTATTTATCCAACAATATCGAAAGTTATTCCACTGTACAAGTCAGGCAAAATGAATGAAATAAAAAATTATCGTCTCATCCAGAGTTGGGCGTTATTCGAATTAGACGTTATTCGAAAAAAAAAAACATGAATAAAAGTTCAATCATTATTCGTTATTCATTATTCGTCAACACGTAAAATCATTCATCAATCATTATTCAGTAAAATGAAGATGTGAATAATATTCGTCACTCATCGTTATTCGTTATTCATTGCGGACCCAGTAACAAAACAAAAAATTTAACGAGGATCAGTGGCGTAGCCAGGATTTTTCCAAAGGAGGCCGGGGGGCTAAATAAGATTTTCAAGGAAGAAAAAGTCGAAAATTGAAGTATTATTTTTTAAAAATCGCCAATATTAGGACTATGTAAATATATTGGAGGGGGGAATTTTATGTGGGTGTGGGAGGGCGGTGTAAAATGTATATTTTGGGAATTTTTTTTGGGGGGGGAAATAAAAAATTTTTGGGGAGGGGTAATTTTTCTTGGGGGAAATATTTTTTTTTGGGGGGTGGGGTAAAAATATTTTTTGGGGTACCCTCTCCTCTTACGGCACGCTACGCCACTGACGAGCATTGTTCTTCAACTAGGTAAGTAAGTTTCATGTCTTACCTCATCCCGGTACAAGATAACGGCGAAAACTAGGTACCTCTTTTTCTACTTTGCTTTCCACCCGAGTCCTGGAATCCGCCCTTTCGAGCATTACTTCAGAGACGTCGAGGAGGCTATTAGGGCTGTCTTAGCCCTTTTCCCTTCTGGCCGAAAAACCGGCCTAGGTCGAAAATTCTGGCGAGTTGCTACGTGGGCTCGAACCCATTTTGAGACCAACGCGCTATCCACTCGGCCAACCAGACCTCAAAAAAAAAATCCACAGTAAAAAAATTGTATCTCCCCCCCTCCCTCCAAAAAAAAAGGTATAGAATAGTCATTCATTCTACATGATGTATTCTATGCATAGAATAAAAAAATCTACGCCAGTTTAAACTGTGGTACAACCCTGATGCGAAATGAACGAGAAAGGAATCAGTGATACCAATATAAAGGGAGTTTTAACTTCTACTCCAGACTAAAGTTCCCTCTTCGGGCCGTACAGCGCTAGTATCGACTATTCTTATCAGCGACCAAAGATGAAGTTTTTGATGTAGCAAAATTTTAGAATATAAAAATAGTCTTAATCAAACGAAAATTCTTTGTTCGAAAAATTCGTTTCTCTTTAAAATACTTCAAAAACGTCTTAATTTTTGAGATATTTGTACTTTAATGAGTATGTACATTAATGGGGAAAATGTATAGATTTACCTTTTGCTACTTATCTCTTCGACTCGATAGCAACGCACTCTGACGGTTATGTACGACTTGATTCACCAGGACCAAAGACATTACAGAATTAGAGAATAACTAAGTAAGTAAGTGAGTGAGTAACTGAGTGAATCACTGAGTCACTGAGTCAGTGATTAAGTAACTATGTGAATAACTAAATAAGTAAGCAAGTAACTAAGTGAATCACTGAGTAAGTGATTGAGTAACTGTGTGAATAACTGAATAAGTAAGCGAGTGACTGAGTGAATCACTAGATAAGTAAGCGAATGACTGAGTGAGTGAATCACTGGCTCAGTGAGTGATGAAGTAAATGAATAACTGAATTAGAAAATGAATGAATGACTGAGTAAGTGATTGAATCACTAAATAAGTAAGCAAGAGACTGAGTGAATGAGTGAATCCTGACCTTGTAACCCTGATCGAGGGGAATATTTCATTTACAGGCATACGAAGAAATCTCAAAATATTATGGAAACGAAAGCGTTTATCGAAAAAATGATTAGGACAAAATTTATAGTAAATAAAATTCTTCGTCCATTGAGACCATTTTCATTTCAATCTGATGAATTTTTCTAAAATATTTGTATGTAGGATTTCAATAGTTCCTTTTTTTTCACGCACCTAAAATTATAGAGGGCGACTCTTTCGCGCTGGCAGTCCGAATAGTCATTGAAATTTGAAATTCAACGTTTGCTACCGACTTTCAGATTTTCGAAATGTCTTCCACATTTCAGCTTTGTTTCAACCCTTCAAATAACGTCTGATACGCAGCTTGAAACCTTCTGCTTTTGACTGACTAGTCTCTAACAGGGGTCCAGGGTACTCTATTTTCAGAAACGAAATTTGACTTTCAGTTTGGAAAGGTGGAGAAGAAAAATTTGCCGATGAAAAACTAAAAATTTACCAATTTTTTAATCGAAATGTTTTTTAATTAAAAAATAAAATAAACAAACAAACAAACAAACATGCATAAAAATGAAAATTTAAATGAACAGTTTCAAAATTTGCCGATTCTCAAATTATTGGTGGGTGTGGGGGGGGGGGGGTCAAATCAACAGTCTTGAAATTTTCCGACTGTCGAATTATAGAGGAGGGGTGTGTTTCAACCCCCACACCCCCTATAGTTTCGTCCCTGGGACTTTTCAGTCACCACAGACATGACAGAAATATTTCAAATGGCGTAGTTACTTCTTCTATATCATTCTTCCTCCAATTTTCTACTTTTCTCATTCCTTTTTTCCTTTATTTTTTTTTGTTTGCTTTTTTTGGTTTGAAAATTCAAAATTTTGCCACTCTAGGCAGCTACCTAGGTTTCCTAACGGTAAAAATGCCTCGGTTTAGACTTACCTACCCATAGGGGGCTTACAGCCTTACTTCCTCGCGGTGGCTGCCTTCATCCTGGGGGAACCGGATCATAAGTAGGCTAGCGAAGGACATATAAAAGGAACCGGTAATGTCCAGGCCGAATCTTCCCGTAGCATACAGCGTCATAAAATCCAAAGTGAAGGTTTGGATAAGGAAGCAGGTGTAAATGCACTAGTGGTAGCATGAAAGTCGGCAGAACACTGATATAGTGGACGCCCCTCGTAAGTACGCCGATTTCCAACTAGGACTTGGTAGAAAACATGCTAGGCTCATGGTCGGACTACTAATGGACATGGAGCCACAAAATATACATGCGGTATAAAATAGGAATGGCGAAAAGCAGCGCTCGCAGACACAGTGGAGAAAAGAGAACCTTGATTCACATCATATGCCAGTGCTTAGCAACAGACGGGACAAGACACGAAGCATTAGGACTGGAGTATCCGGCACCAATGAAGTCAGTGGGATAGAACTCAGTAAAATCCTCACTTTGGCTGTAAAAGTGAGGCTACTCAGCTGATCCTTAACACAGCAACCTGAAGAAAAATGCAATGGATTGCAAGGTCTGAGTATTCGGCGCATACAGCGCCACCTCACATAGACGAAGGTCGATCGAGATGGTCAGTTATAAACGGGTGTACGGACGGCGAGAGTGATGGATGGAATCCTCGGGGATGAGGCCTGACAACAACAGATAGATACACAGGGAACAGCAACCTGAGAAAAAATGCAATGGATTGCAAGGTCTGAGTATTCGGCGCATACAGCGCCACCTCACATAAACGAAGGTCAAGGATCGAGATGGTCAGTGATAGACGGGTGTACGGACGGCGAGAGTGATGGATGGAATCCTCGGGGATGAGGCCTGACAACAACAACAACAACAAATAGATACACAGGGTGGTTTTTCTACTGGCTCATAGTATGAGGATTTCCCAACCCCCAGTCCGCCTCTGCATACTTCGTAGAGCTGGTCGAAGGTTGTATAGTGTATATACGCTTCTCGTGTCTGCAAATTGTGTAACGCATGGCAGGACATCCAGACGCATAATGAAGAAACCAAAATGTTTTCCCATGTTTGGAATTCGAGAGAAGACAAAAAAAAAAAGAAGCGAGATTAATTAGATATCGTAGCTGGTACAATAGATCGTGCCCATCATCGAGCGCACTCGGCCAACATTAGTTTTACGAGCTTTGTCAATTCCCGAATATAATGCTTTTAATTCTTACGCCTTTATAATTACGAGGCCGCGTCGCATTCCCTCGCCGGTCATTCGTAATTCGTCGAATTTCACCGCGGTAGCTTCTTAATCGACCACCAAAGTAATGTTACATTTTGTTAACGCATTCAAGAAGACTGGATGAAAAGAAGAAAAGAAAGAAAAAAAAAAAGAAAAGAAGAAAAAAGAGCAGAAAAAAGGTTGATTACCAAGGAACATTATGCATTATGTGTTACGGTATACGTGTTATTTTGGAGGGCGCTTCACCGTTCACATTCACACTGGAAGAACTGTGACTGATAGGGCAGTTCTGCATCTTCGAGATGTCAGAAACGCGCCGTGCAAGTCATTCTATTACAATGAACCCATTCTCCATTTCTCGGTTGGAAGTTGGTAATGAAGATGTAAAGACCCGCTTGGGTCCGACCATTCACGCGAGGTCTCCTTCGGGTGTCCGCGCGATAGCCCCAGAGACGTGAAATTTCTGGTAATTCGACCCATCGACAGTGCGATTGCCGAAGACGGCGCGGTCACCGAGTACACGCGAATCGAGGCGTCCGCAGCGCTCCGTGGTCCTCTAATCCGTGGAATTCTACGCCGATGAAATAAGTCGACGAGTCGATGTGTAAATTACCCGTACCGTCGATGGGTTCACAATCGTAATACACGTATATAGTCAATATAGTCAATAGGTGGCTACAAGGAGGAATAAAAATTATGAAATAATCTCCGCAGGTAGCATCTTCCAGTCATTTTGTTTGGGTGGTCTCCGCCAAATCCTTCTCACTTGTTCGTATTATTAATACCTAATCGTAAATTAATAGTTGCCCTTTTGACACCACTCCATCCGGCATTATTAATTGGCTTACCGCTTCGCCATCAGAATGCGCTGCGCACAATACTATATCCTGACCGCGACCCTCCTCCCCGGCCCCGATCCACTAATAATGCAGTGTGATGGTTCCCTCCTCTCATAGAGCATATCCGAAGCGCAACGCCTAATTACAACCAGATTCCAACAGACCTGCTAGCTTTCCGAACCTCCGAACACTCGACGGCATCTGCCATCGGCTGTGAGAAACAACCGTATCAAGCCTTGCCCCAGAAAACCCATCCATCCGACTCTGAGAGACCCTCGAGATGTAGTTTTCGGGACACCTTTTCAGCCCAGCGCGTATTGTTCTGAAAAACGTCATCCTAGCTCGCATTAATTCGTAATAACTAAAGCTCGGATTTTTATGATTTGTCATGTTTTCCTACATTGGAGAAGATCGCGCATATCGTGTAGATCTTTGCGAATCATAACATTCTGAGTAAAATTAGCCCAATTTGATAGTGCATATTTTGCATATTTCGGGAAAAATGCATGTTTTTGTATATTTTAGACGTTTTAAGCGCATATTCGTCATATTTTGACCTTTTTTCTTTTTTCATTTTTCAGTCATAGTTTGGAAATTTTGGCCAATATTTTTTTCACTGAAAATGGCAAACCTGAGAAAACCAAGAAATTCTGGGGAAAAAAAAGAAAGAAAGTTATCTGACGATGAAATTATTCCAGCGGAATTAAATCAAAAATATTTAACCTCTTTTTTTTCATTTGTTTTTAATTTTCTGCACACTTCTGTTTTAAAAAATGACCTTCTAATTAAAAAATCCTTTTAAAAGATACCCATATCGATGTTGCATAAAAGTGCATTTTTGCTAGATAAATGCATATTTTGTCGTATTTTGACGAAAATAAATGCATATTTTATGCGCATAAAACAATTTTTTAAGCGCATGAAAATCCGAGCTCTAGTAATAACTAGGATGGCATTTTCATGTTTTTACCCAGTAGGAATATTTACAATATCTTTGCGAACCATAAACTTCTGAGTAAAATGAATCCAATTTGTATGAGCATATTTTTACATATTTTCCGAAAACAGCATAAATTTACATATTTTTGGTGTTTTTAGCCGTTTTTTGACAAACTTTGAGCATATTTTACCCTTTTTTCCATTTTCCACGGCATTTTTCGCAAAGTACTCGAAAATGCACTTTTCAAAAACAAAAGAAAAATTGAAAAATTGACTTTTTGCCGAAATTTGCTCCTGGGAAAAAAAAATCGATACTTTTTCTGTGATTTTTTATTCGCAATTAATCCTCTAGATGGCGACTGTGAAAAAATGTACACTTTGCGTATAATTGAAGCGTGTACTTCCGAAGTGACCTAACCGCATTTTTATCATTTCAAAAACCCTAAATTTTGATACCCATACCCCCCCCTTTATCGAACATATTTTGGCATATTGCTGGATGTTTAGGAATATTTTTGACATATTTCAGACCGCGAAAAACATAAATTATGCGCATATAACACGATTTTTATGACATAAAAATCCCATCCATATAGTAATAACATTTCCAATTCGATATAGATGTCATTCAATGAGTATTTCGGACTAGGAAATACGAATTTTTTACAATTTTCACCGTAGCCCCCACCTTCAATAATGCTATGGCAATGATCCACCAAATTTTCAAAACCGAGTTAAAATTTGTATGGACATCAATATTCACGGGTTTAGGCTAAAGAATTAGAATTTACAATAATCATTACCGTAGGATCCTTCATAGTGTCCGGGGGGTGGGGGGGGATAATTCATCCATCTTTCAAATTAAGTAAAAGTTTGACGTGAATATCAATATAAGGGTATTTTGGGCTGGAGAACTCGAATTTGTAACAATTTCCACAGCAGGACCTCTCACAGTACCTCGGGGCACAGTGATTACCAGCGTAGAAAGGCCTGAGTCTAAGGGCACCTATGGGTAATATTTTGGAGACCGGTAAATCTGCCTGAAAAAGTCTGCCTAAAGAAAATTTGCCTGAGAAAATTCGCCGAAGACAAAAATTTGCCAGAGGTGAAAATCCGCCATCGCCATAAATGCGGGCGACTGTATCATCGAAGTTTGAGTGTTATGTTTCCAGTTGGTAGACCTCGTGGTTTGGAACTGGAGTCGTCTTTCTTAAGATTGTTGAGATCTAATAGTCACGGCTAACCAGTGGCGTAGCCAAGGGGGGGGGGGGGGTGCGAATGCCCCCAAAGCACCTATTTTTCGCATTTAAAACACGTTTTTTTCAAAAAAAATTTTGTTCGCGCAGTAATTTTACCTTCATTTTTCATAAAACAGTCCTCTAATATCGGCAATTTTTAAAAAATACCTCAATTTTCGATTTTTTCTTCCTTGAAAGTCTTACTTTGCCCCCCCTCCCTTGGGAAAATCCTGGCTACGCCACTGTGGCTAACGGCGAATGGTCGGAAGAGAGATTACTTAGATGTCTCACATCAATTAGGTTCGGCGACAGACCTTTTCACAACAAAGAAATCCAAAATGTCTGTATCTTTGCCCGAAAAGTGGCCAGAAATTGTTTGTCAAATTTGATGAAGATGAAATACATACAATAGCATAAGAATTTCACCTCAATGAACGAAATAGAATTCGAGCATTAAGAAATTATATTACTGAGAAAATTCTTCCTGACAATTTACTTCCTGTTATGCATGCAGTCAATATACCATATCAGTTTCAACCAGTGTTGGAAGAACGCAGAAATCATCGTTCCTGTTCGTTCTTCTTTAACTGCACGGTTCTCATTCATGCTCTTTGTTCTCTTCTTAAGTACCTTAAAATTACCAACGTTCTCGTTCTCGTTCCCATTTCCATATTGTTCCCGTTCCCATTCCCGTTCTTGTTCCCACTTTGGTCCTGTTCCCGTTCCCGTTCTTGTTCTCGTTCTCAATTCAATCGTGTTCTTGCTCTCGTTCTCGTTGTGAGAACGAGAACATGCCGTTTTTCTTTCTGTTCTCGTTCATTCTTCCAACATCTGAGTACAGCAGTTTGATTTTTTCATTAAAAAAATATATAACTGATGGTTCTGTGCTTTCACAATTTTACTTTTGGGCCAGCTGCAAAGGCGTTGGAAGAACGCAAAAATCATCTCGTTCCCGTTCTTGTTCGCTCTTCTTTAACTGTATGGTTTTCATTCATGCTCCGCGTTCTCCTTACCCTATAATTACCAACATTCCTGTTCTCGTTCTTGTTCCCAACCTGGTCCTGTTCCCGTTCTCGTTCTTAATCCCATCATGTTCTTGTTCTCGTTCTCCTTCGTTCATTCAACACTGGTTTCAATTAGTTGCATGCGAAAACAAGGTTGTTCCCAAATGAATTTAATTATGATACCCCAAAAAGAGCACTTCTTTCCATGAAAACTGTGTCTTCACTTCTATTTTTAAAATTAGTGGAACTTCCGTTGATTTCTTTTGATCCTTCTCCCTACGCGAGATCTTGGCTACTCAAAAACTTTCATTCCGCAACTGACACACAAAGTGAAGTATGATTGCGCGATAAACATGTAAATCTCAATGAGGACATGAATAAGTTATGGAAATTATTCTGCATTTTTTATATATTAATTTTTTATTATTTAACTATGAACTGAACATTAAATTTCAGGATTATTTGTGTACCTATGATAGCTTTTTACAGTCCTGGCTTTTTGGAAGGTGTTTCTTTCTCCTTCCTTTCTGCGCCTTACATGAGGTCTAACATAAAGTTCCTATAACTGCATTCTTAGGGGGGAAAACACTGATTAAAAGCTTCATTTGAACGTTGAGCCACGGAAAAATAGTTTTCAACGAAGTGTTGCCGGCTTTTATTCCCAAATGCAACTTTTTAGCCCTATCTGACCTCTGAATTCAAACTTTTTTTGCCGTTTTCGTTACACATGAATAACCTACGTTTCATCAGCAGTTCACAGTTCTAAATATGGCCATTACATATGTACTTTTTAGACTCCCCAGTTCATAATTGTGCACAGTTAAGAATGACCGATACAGATGGGGGGGGGGATGGAGGAGGGAGTGAAAACTACCCTAACAACGGTGGATAAGTTGATAGACATCTGATTACAAGTCTTTTCTTCCATATATTGACAAAATGTCTGAACATTCAGCATTTGGTAATATTCCAAAAAGAAAGTTATCATTTTGGTAACATAAAAAAAACACCACCCCGGTCTCGGGTTCCTTAGAAAAAGTGGCCCCAAATAGATTTGTTTGGTCCACCTACAAATTATTTTCCGGTTACGCCCCTGTACCCATTTCTAGCTCATCATTAATCAGTAAAATACTCAATTACCGGCTAACTCAAGAGATTTTTCTCTAATGATCGCAGTTTACAATGCCCCGAAAAGTTTCTCTTAAAACGGCCAATTTCCACTTCAAACCTAGCAGAATTGCGGTTTAGAATAACCAGTGGATCTGCCTTCGAGAGCAACCAGCACAACTCCTTGGCTCTCTCGTGATCGCAGCTACTAATCGGACGTTACCACTGAGAAGTATAACAGGTTTGGAAAACTCGCAGGTAAATGTATTATAAGCGGTACCGATCCATTCCTACCTCCCAGTTCGGAAACAAATTATGTTTTATAACTTAATTTCTTCGTCCGCCGAGAAACACACATTCACAGTGTAATCAAACAAATGTTTAGAAATATTTTCGGCCCTCTTTGTGTGAATTAACACGCCTCTGTCGTTCTTATAAAGATCACTTTCCATCTTTCGGTAACCTTAATGGATCATATAAATGAGAAAATGCTATCATCAGCGTTGTACCGAAGGCTGCGGCGAGAAGAGGCGATGAATTTTTCGAATAATCACACGGGTGCGGACGGGCCGCGGCTGCATTTTTCTCCATCGCTGAAATTTTTTCCCAGTGAGGCAGCCTCGTCAATGCTGCCCAGTGGTCCACAGTGATCCAGCCATCCAGCGGGTCGGCGTCGTGAGCGGAGCGCTCGCCCACGGCGCCGAGCGGCGCTTGTCTTGAGCACGACCGCCAATTTTTAGACGCTGGATGAGACTGTCGCTCGGTGCGCGAATGCGCGCGGACCTTGGCCGCCGTTTGATTTATATTAATTAATTTGTCCGACGTTCGCCGATTCCAGTCTAATTTCGATGCATAAATTTCCGCGAAGGTAGAATCGATTCCGTCGCAGCCAGTTTTATCAGCTCGAGTGCGCACACCGAGACGAGACCTCGCGGCGACCAGAAACAATTAACCGATTTTGTAGCGTCGTTGTCTTCCAGCCGATGAATCAACAGGGCTCTTAGTTCGTGAATATTCAAGATCGCCAGGTAATCTGATGGCACAATGCGACACTACACGAGCCAATAAATTATGGTGCCGCACAGTGATCCGAAACCACGAACAAGCGAGCGTTGCGAGAATTAAGGGCGATATTGGGGAGCAAAGGTGCAGCGACATCATTTTTAATTCAACTTTCGAGTTTTTCTGGATTGCTCGCGTTTTTGAGGTTCCAACCACTGTGCGGCGCTTATTGGGGTTTAAACCTCAACTAGGTAGCGCTACCACAGGCAAACGTTTTGTGTGTATTGTTATCAGTTTGGGGTGATCTATTCCGATCTATTCACCCGAAAATTATACGAATACAATGAACATACTGGCAGTGCTGCCAACACATGCAACTGAGGTCTAAGTCCCACTTGATGTCATCCCGGTTATCATGATCGCTTACGACTCATATACCTATAGTCCAGTAGACAGAGAAAAAAAAAGTGGGGTCTGCTGGAAAAAATTCCGAAGTTGATGTAACTTTTATAGGTTGTTCGGGGGTACTGTAGGGTGACTCTGTCAAGTTTTCCACCACGAGGACCCTGTGCTAACTTGAGGGGAACCGAAAAACCTTAAAATTTTCGGACTTTCTTCGGTGTTCCGCTCATAACTTCTAAACTAAGCGGTTTTCGACCAAAACGTTCATTTTCAAAGTTGTAGAGCATTAAATTTTTCTACGACTTTGAATGCATAAACTTTTTCCTAAACCTAATATTAACCGAGATACAGCCGATCAAAGTTAGAGGAATTTTCTCAAAATCGCAAAAATTGGCCAAAAACGAAGGTTTTGGACCTCTAACTATCAATTACCATCAGTTCTATATCGGTAAGAATACGCGAGACTCATCTACTCCTCAACTTTCGAAAATTCAATACATCATGAATTATTTGCCACACAGAGCTATGAGAGCAATCTGGCGATTGCAACTGAAAACACATTTCCCGCGTTGACATTCTTCGATCTTTTTCCAACAGATCGGGTATCTGTTGAAAAGCAGTAAATCGAAGCTGTATGATGCATTCCTTCCCATCGCCGGTGAAGTGGACTTCGGCGACAGAAAATGCAATGTCATTGATGGAGGGTTCCTGCTACTTTTAGGGTGGTTTAGACGAAGTCAAGCGAAGCAACATTCCAGGTAGTCTGCCAAAACTACGTGGACTACATCAAAAGGCACTTTGGGAGCAATGCCATAGTGGTTTTTGATGGTTATCCTAGTGGGATAAGCTACCAAAGCAAGGCAGTAGAACGTTATCAGCGTTCCTTGCTGAACCCCTCTACTAAGTTAGTGTTCTTCAAGACCACCTCAGTCAGCACCATCACGCAGGCAAAATTTCTCTTCAACGACAAAATCAAGATGAATTTCATAACGATGCTAAAGGGTGAACTGGAAGCCAAGGGGATCCAAATCAAGCAGGCAGGAGAAGATGCTGATATGCTGATCGTACAGACTGCTGTCTCAGTTGTCGAGGAGTACGACAAGGTCGTCATTACAGGGGAGGCCATTGATCTTCTGGTGCTGCTGAATGCTTTGTGGTTTTCAAAGAAAAACGTCTACTTCCAGAAGAGTGGGAAGGGTAACACCCCAACTGTCCTTTATTCTTCCCACTCTTTCAAACACGGGTCACAGGACATACTCTTCCTGCACGCGATAAGTGGGTGCAACACCACCTCAGCACCCTTTGGAACTGGGAAGAAGAAGATGATACAGACGTATCAGAAGAACTCCGGCCTCTCCGAGATGTTGGAGATTTTCAAGGACTCCAAGACAGCTCCAGCTCAAATTGCTGACGTGGGAGAGAAGTTCTTGGTGAAACTGTATGGAGGGAACATTGAACGTGACAACCTCGATGACCTGAGATACCGCATTTTCACCACTGTCGTGGCAAAGCCGAAATGCCAATTTGCCAGACTGCCACCAACCAGAGATGCCGTTAAGTACCATTCATTCAGGACTTACCAACAAGTCCAGACGTGGTTAGGAGGAAGCCAGGGGGTCTACGAGAAGTTGCCATCTGCTTGGGGATGGAAGATTAACAAACGAGGTGGGTATTATTATGCTCATCATTCTGAAGTAGTATATTTTTCATTCTTAAAACCCCACTCATTATTACTCACTCTTGTAACAAAGTCACCAGTGTTAATTGAGTGATTCATATGTTCACAGGTGTGGTTCCCATCACCACAACAATGGATGCTGCGCCAGAACAGCTGCTCCGCATCGTCAGCTGCAAGTGCACAACGGGTTGCACCACCGCTGACTGCAGCTGTAAAAAGGCTGGTCTGTTGTGCTCCGCAGTATGCAAGCACTGCGTGGGCACAGCATGCGAAAACAGCCCTCAGCCTGACACCAACGAAGTTGATACTGATAACGAGAGTGAGGAAAATCTCCCACTTATGCCTGCACCAGACATGTCCATGGACCCCAACAACATTGACGACGACGAGGAGGATGGTGCAGCAGCCCCCAAGCGCTCCAAATTGTTGGTGGCCTCATGAAGTTTTTATACATAAATTGTATAATTATACTTGTATTATTGTACGTACTACCATTATTCTTATATCAATTATAGTCTTCATTAATTCTTGGTTATTATTCATTGATTTCAACTACCTGATCTACGTTTATTGAGGTTCAAGATTATGGGTTGACAGAAATTTACAGTAGGGTGATGACTTGTCACTATAATACTGAAATAACTACGCTTCACAAAAACAGGCACTAGGTCAGCTGACCCCCCCCCGTGTTCCAGCATGTCGAAATTGATAAGTGATTACCATAATTATCATAGAACTGATGGTAATTGATAGTTAGAGGGCCAAGACTTTCGTTTTTGGCCAATTTTTGCCATTTTGAGAAAATTCTTCTAACTTTGAACGGCTGTATCTCGGTTAATATTAGGTTTAGAAAAAAGTTTATGTCTACAAAATTATAGCCAATTTAATGCTCTACAACTTTGAAACTAAACATTTTGGTCGACAACCACTTAGTTTAGAAGTTACGAGCGAAAAACCGAAGAAAGTCCGAAAATTTTGAGGTTTTTCGGCCCTCTCCAAGTTAGCACAGGGTCCTCGAGGTAGAAAACTTGACGGAGTCATCCCACAGCACCCCCGAACAACCTGTAACAGTTCCATCAACTTCTGAATTTTTTCCAGGTACAATGTACATATCTACTGGACTACTACTTGGAAATCCGAAACCAGAAAGTAATTTTATTAGTTTTACAAATGATTTCAGTATTGACAGGGTGGATGGGGAATTTTTTCTTCAGGTGCCGTATCTGATATCGGATATAGGCAGTTTTTTTGTTTTTTTTTAAATAAAAAAAAATTACCAGAAAAATAAAACATGAAATTTTTTATTTACGGGTGAAAAGGGATGACTTTCTTCACTCCCTCGACGAAACAGCGAAGTTTCTCGTTTCTTAGAAATAGATTAGAGCTCTACTCACCCTCGAGAAAGAAATTAACGATTTTCTATACTCGTTCTTCAATTCACAATTTTAACGAATAAGTATTTTGGAATCTTAGTGGTCCCAAAATCGGACCAGATGATTTTTTTTTTTTTTCAACAGATTTGGATTCAACGTAACCCATCTTCGAACTGTAAAAAAAATATTTCAACAAAATTTGTATGTTCGGGTTCTGAATGCAGCTGGAAGTTAAATCAAATGAACTAATGACAAAACGCTGACCCAAAAAATTCCTTATTTCAAATCTTTGTTCGATGTAGCCTTAGAAATCAATTTTGCATTTTGCGCGACATTCGAAAGTCGTGTGGAATTTCATTTTTGGAGACTCGAATCTAGGCCAAATCAAAATCTAACAGACATAAGCGCAAATAGCCGACCTTGAGTGGAAAAGGGTTATTAAGAACGCTGAAAATAATGGAAATAATGCTAAAAATTAATTCGCTCGTATAATTTTTCATTTTTTTAGGGGCCCCTTCAGACGATTTAGGGAGACCAAGCCCCCTACTTGCGCGTATGCTAATAGGATATTCGATTTTCAATATTTCTTCTACATTCAACTAGGCACATTTCATTTGGATGTCGGAACGCTAATTCAGATCTAATAAAAATTCAATTTGGAATCAGCGATCCAAACCCCTCATTTCAAAACTCCTATTTCGACAGCTGGTTTCATTTTCGAGATCAAACCAATTTTGCCGATTTCAAACATGAAATTTGGATTTAGGTGTCCAGATTTACGAATCAAAAATCTGATGAGATTTCCGAAATCAGTAACCAAAAATATTATAATACATTGTTCGATTATTAATTTAATTCACTTCCAGTGTGAAGTTTGAATTTTGATTCCCAAATAGTTGCCGAATCAGAAGTCAGATCTAATGTTTGCCATTAGTAACTCAACAAAACTATTTTCGATATTTGGTTCCCTTTCCTATATCAGGTTAATTTTGCCCATTTCAAATGAGAAATTTGGGATTTGGTGCCCAGGTCGGGATCGACTCAGAAATGTAAAGAGATATTCAAAATCAGCGGTCTCACAAAAATCAAGTTTCCTAGTCCTAAGTAAAACAGAATTTTATAACCAACAAAGCTGCCGAGGGGAGGGGCAAGAATGGACTGCGGCAATTTGTCTCCTTCTACAAATCGCCCAAGAAAGCAGCCCCCCCCCCATGGCTATTATTTTCGTGCTCCATCTGCTATTTCTATTTTAATTCCAAATTATCTAATTCATTAGTTTTTCTGTTCAAATTTTTGTTCCAAGTTCTCGCGGAATTTCGGACCCCTGGTCCGCCTCTGGGGGTCTTCTCACACCCCTGTCAGCATGCTCTCGAGTATGCCATAGCCAGAATACGAGCAAGTGATACTTTGTTTTTGGATACGCTTCGCCATAAATTATACTTTATCTTTTAAATTCGCAGATTATTGTTCACGATACACGCCTTTTTGGGCATTCGCGAAAACCCGATGCGAAGTACACTGTACACTCCCCCCATTGAATTCAGTTTGGTTTAGAAAATCGAACAAAAGGACACGATTAGCTACAGTAGGTGATGTGGCCGCAAAGGTATACCGACGTCGTGGGTGCTCTCCTGTTCTAGGTCCCTTGTGTAGTCGTGTTCGCGCACCCGCAAAATATGGAGGTACAACGAAGACACGAGCTACTCTGGTTCTTTTTACTGTCTGTGTGTGTATTAACGCGAATTGTTGGTATTGAGTTGCCAACAATCTCAGAAAATGGCCATTATTTAGTCGAAAACCACTCTCTCTGTTGGACACCAAAGGGCTTGGATTATAAAACTGCCATCTAAATCGGACTCAGCGAGCTCAAAAACTTATAAATTAACTACTATGTTGAGTGAGACGGGAAAAATGTCTAACAAGTTTTTTAAAGAAAAAAATATATTGGGTACTAAAACTCCATTTGAAATCATGAACAACTCGGTTTAACATTTATCTTCTACTAAGCTCATAACAAACGATTTTGCTTGTTTATAGTTTAAATGTAAATTCGAAACAACGAATAAAAACGCTGGATTGCTCAGATTCAAATTAAAGGTTTCTGATTGACTAAAAAAAGACATTCATAGGTCTGCAAAGAATAACAAAATTCTTCGCCAATTTTGAGTTTTCTAAGTGGTCAAAATTATCAATTTTTTCCTGCACTGAGATAACATATGTTGTCTTAGATACGAATCATGTAGATGCAGCGAATCGTAAACTATTATGACTGAGACAGAATTTGAAGAAATTCCAAATTGTTTTTTTTGCAGACGTACAAGGGTCTTTTTTCAGCCAATCAGAAACCTTCAATTTGAATATGAAAAATCCAGCGTTTCTATTCGTTGTTTCGAATTAACATGTAAATTATTTATAAACAAGCAAAATCGTTTGCGACATTAGTGGAAGATAAATATTAACACGAGTTGTTCATAGTTTGAAATTTTTTTTTTGTTTAAGGGGGAAGGGGAGTCCATTAGTTGGCAAAATGAGGTTGGTTTTAAGATTACCGAAATAAAGGAGGTGAAATTTTTTTTTCGTTGAAAAATAACGGAGTTCGTTTGAAGATTCTCAAAAGTAAGGTGTTTATTTTGATAGTTAATAATAGAACTATGTTATGATGAATATAGTAACAAAAGAACCCTACAGCATGGGACCCAGCCGATGATGGAACATCGACTTCTAAAATTATTGTTATTTCCACAATAATTCAGCCCCCCTCCCCCGTAGGGCAAAACCTTAATCAATTATACAAAAGTATATGCATTTTTTTTCTTCAATTTTTTCATTTAAAGAAAGATTTGGGAAGAGAGTGCAGCATTGAAAATCAAAAAGAAGAACCATTCTGGCGTTCACACCCCTTTGAAACTCAATTGCACTACGAACAGTAAAAATTTGATAGTGTTTCTCTGGAAAGTACTCCTAATAATTGATATCCCTGTCAGTAGAAATCAGTTCCAATAAAACTAAACATAATTCTGCGTAGTCTAAGTTGATAATTTCATATGTGAACCAAGTAGGATATTTTATCGGTCCAGTATTCTTTTTTAATAGCACTGACTTGCTTAAGATGTCTATTACCTACTGAATTTTGGAAATACTCAGCAACTTGGTTACTCAAGGTGTCCGCTTTTTTCCGTGGATAAAATTTCCTGACTTTTCCAGATTTCTTCAGATTTTTCCAGTCCATTTTCCAACTTTTTCGTAACAAACAAATTACCGTAAAAAAAAAAATGTTCAGCTGAGTTTGATAGAGAAAACTGCGTACAATACTTTCACGTAATAAAATTTTCCTCAAAATTCCCTGACTTTTCCCTGACTCTCAGGATTTCCAGAAAAGTGGCCACCCTGTTACTATCTGTAAGCTTGTACATACAATTCATTCTAATTTTTTAATTTAAATAGGTTATACATGTCCAGAAAATTTGATTTTTTGAAATTAAACCTCCCAGGGTTTTTAGCTGCAGTTGTACTGTTTTTTTAAGGACGTTTCACAAAACCAAACTCGACGAGTGAGGGTGGGCAGTAACTGTCACAAGTATCGGTCAAGGAGTCGTCCTCAGAATAAACTGTATTATGAAAGAAGTTGACAAGTACCAAATCCCGTGTTCTATTTAAAGAATTTGAGATAGTGTTACGTGACTTAAGGTGGTTGATATCTAAAAATGAATAAATGTTCTTGTATACTCCATGATGTTCATCAGACTTACAAAAATTACTGTCGAATAATGGCAGGCTGAAATCCCCAAGTAAGTTCACTAATCCGTATGAGGTAATTTTTTCCAAAAATTAGTAAATACACCCACCCACCCGATTCCGGGGGGGGGGGGAATAAAATAAACCTATGTACAGCCAAATGTGATTTGAAGAACGTATTTTAATCCATATTTGTTCGCAGGAGATTTCCTCAACTTCCAATGCAGTGACGCATTCAACCCAAAGATGCTTTTTGACAGCTAACATGACCCCACCCCCACGTTTACTAACGTTAATAGTCTGGACCCTATCTTTTCGAACTATGTTGTATTCGCTATCAAAAAGCTTCCCACTTTTTATGCCCCCATGTAGCCATCTCTCGGTTAATACAATTATGTTATATGAGTTTGCTTTATTATTATTGTATAATTGTTCAACCTTAGTCCTCAGCCCCCTTACATTTTGATAGTGGCGACATAATTCATCAACTAAATTAATATACCATGGAAATTTCAATCGGTGGTCGTCATGGGCGTCGCTGCGGGAGGGGGGGGGGAGTATAAATTAACAAAATTACCCCCCCCCACCCACATTTAAAGATCAATAATTATATTTATAGTTGTAGTTATAAAAAATTTTGTAACCGAATTAGTGCCATGTGATACCGCAATTAGTAGTACCGTACCATACACTTAACTCACAATACACATACACAGGGTGTCTAACAAAATCAAAATCTGAAAATAAATGACCCCCCCCCCCCATTAACTATGAATGCGCTAAAATAATAAACTCAAGCTAAATATTCTTCTTCGTCTATAATTCTACATTTTCAAGGGGAAAAAACTAATTTTATTGCATACAAGGTAGATGAGCCCAAAAAGGCCCGGATCCCCAATATAAGGCCCAATGTACTGATCTTGACTGCTATGCTTTAGACTGCATTAAAATGTACAGAGTTGTTCCTTCGTAATATGGCAATACTGTCCAGTTGTTTTTATCACGATATTAGTCCACTGGTGCGAGATATGCCGGTTGATGATTTTCCAATAATGTGAAAAGGGCTCTGATATGTTTTTTGTGTAACTTGGAGGATTTACGAGTATTATGTTAATCAAATGGAATTCATCCAGAAAACAAACATTGGAAGTTGTTGTAGTGGTAGTTGGTTAACGACCGACGCCAGAAAAGTGAAATTTGAGCAAATTGGAACCGAGGTACGCGATACCCACGAATATGAGTGTTATGTAACCTAATAAGGCCCAACCTGGTTAGATCAATTGATTATCATTTCAGTTATGACTTACTCATAAATTTTTATTTGAACCATGCTTTTTATTTACCGAATTTCAGGTCAGAGGCTTATTAGATATTAGGTTGGATCTTAATGGTTTTAGGCTCAGCCTTCTTTGGGGCGCTGCCTTTATCGAGTTTTGAAAAAGGGGTATTTTCATTAGAAGATCTGAGGAACGTGGACCAGTATAGCAAAATTTCAAGCTAATCAATTTTTAAATATTGCCGTCGACGGCTATAACACAAAAAAGGAAAAACATGAAATCACTTGTAGATGAGCCAAATAAGGCCCGGATCCCCAATATAAGGCCCAATGTACCGATCTTGACTGCTATGCTTTAGACTGCATTAAAACGTACAGCAAAGTTGTTGTTTCATGATATGGCGACACTGTCCAATTGTCTTTATCAAGATATTAGTCCACTGGTGCGAGATATGTCGGTAAGTCTGGAGAGCGAAGACCTTAAATTAGGGCCTTACTGAGCTCACCTATCTTAATACGCGCAAGGTGATCACGTCTCACACAACTCACATGAGCAATCATACATGCGAAGACTCTTGTAAGCTATTTCAATTTATCGTCATTATCAGGGTTACAAATTTTATGCACAAAAAATAGCAAAATATTTTATGTACTAAATTCAGTCTAAATAATATTATGTCGAAAATATGCGCCAAAATTGTAAAATATGCATAAATATGCAAATACAATATGGGTATATCATTTCAAAGGAAAAATTAAGTTGCATACACTGAGACAATTTTTATCATATTATTTTAAAATGATCCAGCAAAGTATCTCCTTAAGAGTCCAGTCTTCTTTTAATAGGAGATGCACCCAAGAGATAACGCACCTATTTCTAATTTCTTGATGATTGATGAATGTGATGCGAGCAAGAGAAAGGTTATCTCACGTTCAAAAGAACATATTTCTAAAAGCTTTTCTACTGATTCATTAACCGTTAAGTCATCTCAATTTTTTTTTTAGAGTCGGACATCATTCTCAGAACTAAAAAACTAATTTTTTTGGGGGGAAAATTGAAAAATAAGCAGATGCGGTATATGCCAAAATATGCGAAATATGCAGGTTGAAGTGCTGCTCATTTGACTCAGAATTCTGCGATTCGTGAAGATCTTTTGAAACTTATACCTATACGCCATAGAAATACAACATACTATACCCCTCCCCCGAAAAGACCACCAACGCCGATGAATGTAGGTCAACACTACTGAAAAAATTACTCCCCCCCCCCCCCAAGAAAAAAATCCAACAACGCCTCTGGTGTTCCTGGTAGTAATAATACATTCAGGATAATGGATTCGGGAAATTGACATTCGTGAAAACAGTATGGTATTCGGGAGGAATTTATTTATGAAAAACATTTCCGGGAAAATGATCATTCGGGAAAGTGGTTTCGGGAAATTGACATGGAATCGATCTCCCCCTCCCCCTCTCGCAGAACAATACTCCCAGCTGCTAGTTATTACGTCCTATTACGTCAGGGGTCTGGTTGGCCGAGTGGATAGCGCCCTGGTCTCGGAATCCGGAGGTCCTGGGTTCGAGCCCACTTAGCAGCTCGCTTACATTTCGACTTGGGCCGGGTTTTCGGCAAGACGAGCAAAGGGCTAAGGCAGTCCTAACAGCCTCCCCGACATCTCTGAAGTAATGCTCGACAGGGCCGATTCCAGGGCTCGGGTTGAGAATAAAGAATTAGAAAAGAGACAGGTAAAATACGTCCTATTACGTTGGATTACATCTTTATTAATTATTACGTCTTATTGTGGTTGCTCTTATGTCTCTTTTTGACATTTTCATGTTTTTACTTGGGCACACAACGGAAAAAAGCGTTACTTTTTAGCGTCACAAAAATAGCGTTACACGAAAATCGCGCTGGGTAGGCTGGCTGGCAACGGAAAACTGGACTGCACTGACCGACTCACTGACTGACTGACTGAGTGGTTGTATCTTGCCCTACATAAAAAAAGAAGGGTGTTGGAAATCTGGAACAAGTTTTAAGAAGCCTGGAAGAGTTAAAAAATGTTGAACTCATCTGGATAGGTCTCCAAGGGTCTTCAACGAATTTACGAGTTAAGCAAGTTGAAAAGTGTTCTAAGAGAGTCTCAGCGGGCTCGAAAGAAATTTTAAATGGTTTCGAAATATGTTTGAGAAGTCAAAACGAGTCAATTAATTCCAGTTACGCTCAATATAGTCTTAACAAGTCTGGAAGAGGCTCAAAGTTATTTTTAAATAAGTTTGGAAAGTCTTGAAGACTCTGAAACGTATCCTAAAAAAGACTTTGCGGTCTTGTACAAGTTTGAAGAGAGTCATGAATACTCTGAAAAATACCTGAAAAAAGTCTTGACAATCTTTATTGAAGAAGTTTAGAAAAGTTACAGAAGATCTTGAACCCATGCGAATGAGTCTTTAGAAGTCTTTAACAAATCTGAAAGAATTAGGCAGATCTGAAAATTTTCTGAAAAAGTCTTAACGAGTTTGAAAAGAATCTCGAAAAGTAAGTCAAAATAAAACTACTGACTGGACTAACTGACCCAACACTTCGTTCGCCTGCGAGTACCACACCCCTTGTATCAGCCTGTATTCCTTTTCGAGCATCACGTCCCTTGTACCAGCCTACGAGCACTGCGCTCTGCTAGTGTGCATCATCTTGCAGACGAGTCTGCAACCACGGGAGGGCATTTTCATGTCTGCTTCGCGGACAGCAACGACATGAGAATGTCGTCATGACGTCATCCGCTACGCAACCACAGTGCACGTTGCGCTCCATATTTTTTTGCGCGCTCATTTTTTGGACGCTACGTTCGCTGGGCGATGACATTCTTATGTCGACGCAGTCCGCGAAGCAGACAGGAAAATGCTCCCCCGTGGATGGAGACCAAGATGATGTACTAGCACAGTGTAGTGCTTGCAGGCTGGTACAAGGAACGTGATGCTTGCAAGGGAATACAGGCTGATACAAGGAGTGTGATATTCGCAGGCGAATGAAGTGTTGGGTCAGTCGGTCAGTCAGTCATTTGTTTGGTTTTGGGGAGACGGCAACTCCCCTCCCCCTCCCGTGGATCAGCGTCTGAGAGAGCCTGAAAGAAGTTGTGGAGAATCTTGATGAGTAAGGCTGGGATTTTTATGTAAATGCATATTTGTTCTCGTAATACTCGATAGCGCATGACCACATTATCTTTGCGAATCATGAAATTCTGAATCCGTATGCAAAAATTTATAGCGCATATTTTTGCATATTCAGGCCATAAATGCATAAAAATGCATATTTTCGCTGAAAAATAGCCGAATACCGCATATTTAAGGTTGATAGCGCATATTTTCCCAAAAACTGGCCAAAGATCACTCCTACTGACAAAATTTCTACAATTTTCACGATTTTCTAAAAAAAAACAAAAAAAAAACACAAGTAACAGGGTGTTTGCTCTTTGCTATAAGCTGCTGGAAGAAGGTTGGCTGAAGACTAGAAAATTAGAGACAAGAAAAAAAAACCTATCCGTTGTCACGTTTAAGGTCTTTTTTCTTCCTACATAAAAGCTTATTCAAGGCTTTAAACTGCGAAGCTGCAAACTGCAATTACGATTATTTGGAAATGAAAAAATTCGTTGTGTTTTTTATGATTTAATGAAATAAACGTTAAAACGAATGGCTCGTATTGTAGTGCTACGAAAACCCTACATTTCGATGCCCTTGAGGGTGCGGTTTTATAGCGCATATTCTTGCATATGTTGACATTTTTAGCGCATATTTTGGTTTTTTAGTGCATAAAAATCCTAGCCATATTGATGAGTTTCAAACATAAAGCTAGAATTGTCCCACAAAGTAGAAATTAAGTCTGATCGCGGAAGATAAGCTCTTCCAATTTGAAGTCATAATATCGGAATTAGGTCTTCTCTTTTCATTTGCTCTCACCCAAGCCCTGGAACCGCCTCTTCGAGCATTACCTCAGGGACTTGGAATTATGCATGACAATAATTTTATACAATTTTACCGCAGGGGAAGGGGGGTTGGGGGTGCGAAGCGGCCAGTAGGCGGAGTCCTCTAATAACGACGAAAATGGAACAAGATTTCTTACAACAAGTTAGAGGAAAGAAAAGTCACCAATTACTCCATTTTCCCGGTTGAATGCAAAAATTCCGGACTAAGACTCGGAATGTCTGGAGGAAATAGTGCAAAGTAAGTACAGAGTTCGAATTTCAGGTCTGGTTAAAACTCTTTCGTACTTAGTTATAAAACTGAAACACTGGGGGTGCGGTTTCCTCTGCTGCCTTCCTAATCACAGCCACGGCGCTTTTACAAACGGCTGGGGCTGGTTCATAGCTACGGCCCTGATTTGGTCTCCATTACGATGTGATTACCGCGAGCTCGATGAAGATCTCTGTAATGGCCAAGCTCCGCACTTCGATTCGAGAAATGAAATATTCAACTTGTCAACTTCCTCGGAAATGCTAACTAACCTCCGAGGACTGGACCATTTTAAAAACAAATATCGTCACTTCGAAAAGCTTCCACGGCGCGGTCTTATCTCATTCTTATCCATTATTCAAATCACCCATCGAAATGACCGCAGTTCAACGTGGAAGTAATAAACGCGTTTGGTTTTCATAATAATGACTAAAATTCGTTTTTAAAATACGGTAGAGATATTTGCGGACCTGTCCGGCCTCGCCAGAAGAACGTTTATAAAGATAAAATCCGCCTACAGATAGAGACACTGGTCTTAAATTCTCTCTTTTTTTAATTTTTTTAATTTTTTTTTTTGTGTTCTAAGCGCCGGCAGCTATGTCGACTAATCGTTGTCCAATTCTTTCACTTGTCTCACACCGAATTCCCACGCTATTTTCAAACGCACACACTAAAATTCCTTCAACATAGAAAACACGTACAGGAATACTACCAGTCGGAATGTGCCTTAATCGGGTTTCCCTTCATTATTTACAACCTAAATTAATTGATAAATTTCTTGGCCTCCTTGTTCCCTTATCGCTTTTTACGTCGTGCCATATATAAGTTTTCGAGTTCTCTCGTTATTTAATCGCTTTTGATAACGAAAGAATTAAATGGCTGTATTCTGTTTTCTGTTGTTTTTTTTTCTTCATCTTTCTCTTTTATTTCTGGCCAGCTTCTCTCCCCCACGAGTACACTCTCGTGAAAAGAAGCGAAAGTCGTGTACTTTTATTTATATATGTACACTTTTCATACCCTTCGGTCTGACGACGAGTGTGAGGCTAAGTGTCTGTTACTCGCCGTTCGTATTTTCGAACGAAGTGGCACTTTTTCTACTGCTTGTTTATTCGTCCGGGTTTCATTCGCAGTTAATTATGAGCGATGATCAGAGTTTACGGGGTGTTGTACGCCGACACGTTTTTCAGCTCCCTTTGTCGGGCCGAACTCAATTCTCATATACACGAACTGAGCACTCACAGAAGTAGGTTCGTGTTGAGGTGCGACTACTGAGAGCACAGCCGCACTCGAAAGCCAGTTTAGAATTAAAGTGACTTCGCTAGCCGAACTTTCTGAGCACGGAGGAAAGTACACCACCTAGTTTCGGTGTAAACAGCGAGTTTACACTTATCGCAGTTGAGTGTTTTGAAAAATTTGTGCCGGTAGGACACTGGGGACGAAGTTCGGGTCGCAAAGCCGCACTCTGGACCGGATGGCTTCTAAACACGCGCGGTAGTAATCCGAATTTTGGGATAAGAAATAAAAGAGGCTGCCGCCTCATACACTTTGGCAAAAGAGAAGTTAGCTTGAAAATTGTGAGTGGTTTTTTCGAGAAAAGGGAGAACGTGGACTTGGATTAGCCTTAACCATGAATTCAGATCACTTATTGACTACACTCTAGCATCAAAAGAAGAAAAAGATATTACGAAGTTTGAAGCAGATGAAAAATTTACCTACAGACCACAGACTCATATAAATAGTTTTTCGATTTAACCATGCCCCAAACAATACAAAAATATAAATTCAGGACATAACGAAAATGGAATATCAGAAAACCCACCGTTCTACCAGGCTACCCTATTTACTATTAGAATCAATCGACTTAGGTCTCCACAGCCCAGAAGAATATTCGAAGGACGGAGGACAACCCTGGCACAACCCGTTCAAGTGTGAGGGTTTGGAGCAGGAGAGGCGTGGGATGGTAAGAATAACGACAGCGACACCGACGACGGCGTGATCAACCGTCTCGCGTCGAATACTTGGTTCTGGCAATGCTGAGGAATAAAATAAATGGTCGAGGCAGAGGACCGACGAACACAGCTCGGCCCACACTCAACACAACAACTCGGTACCATCCTAGTGCTGCTGCAGACCCTCGGCAGGGTTCACCCCGCTGTCACCACCCTTCTAGGTCGCCACACGTATCAAGACGAGAAGGTCAGGGGTGAAGGAAGGAAGCGCAGTCAGGATATGGGCCACCCGAATTCTAGGTTAACGCTGGGTGAGCGTAGCTTCAGTAGGATATCTCGTACTGGACGTGGCAGGACAGCGTGGATCCGAAGTAAGAAGACGCGAAATGGAGGACCTTGTTAATAAGCAGATCTATACCTGTACAGACAGTCAATCGGCTATCAAGGCACTATTGTCACACCAAACTACATTCCTGGTGGTGGCGGAGTGTGTTAACAAATTATGCACCCTTGCTCAGGAGAACCGTGTCACCATGCTACGGACACCGGGCATGATCGCTGGCAAGCTAGCGAAGAAGGGCACAAAAAAGGAACTGGCAACACTCAGGCCGTGTCTTCCTGTAGCATGCAGTGTCATAAAATCCAAAGTTAAGGCTTGGATAAGTAAGCAGACGGAAATGCACTGATGGTTGGCCAGTGGCATGAAAGGCAGCGAAACACTAATAGGGGACGCCCCCCAGCAAGTATGCCAAGTTCCTACTAGGGCTTGACAGGAAACATGCAAGGCTCATGGGCGGACTACTAACTGGTCATGGGGCCACAAAACACATTGCAAGTACTGTGGAGAAGAGGAAGAAACCTCGATCCATGCTCAACATTAGCCGGGACAAGACGCGAAGCACAGGGACTCGAGTATACAGCACCCAGTGAAGTCAAAGGGATAGAGTTCGACAAAATTCTCACATTGGCTATAAAAGTGAGGCTACTGAGCTGATCTTTAACAGCAACCTGAGGACTAGTGCAATGGACTACAAAGTCTGAGCACTCGGCACATACAGCGCCACCTCTCACAAGTGAATGAATGAATGAGGTGAAATGGAGGTTCGAGCCAGCCTCAAGACGTTCCTCTGATCACTGATGAGATACTCGGATGAATAGTTTCCGGGGCCGGAGGTGCGGTGTCTGGTATGCGGGTATCGCCATACGCTCCACCAAGTGAACCCAGAAGAATATTACAGCATAATAGGCAAGAGTAAAAAAAAACTTCTAGGGACTTGTCGATGGCAGATAGTAACTCCCACCTCCCCTCCCCCCACAAATGAGCCAACCTACTTCAGTAAACTCAACATAATCAGACAGAACCTTTTGAAGAAAAAACATGCATTACCAAAAGACAAGAGAGCTTTAACATAGTCTCAAAAACTATTCGAGCTACTCAGTGGGCTACAGTAAACAAAAGAACAAAGGGCATAATAGAAGAAGCTTCGGCACAAAGTAAAAATATAAAAAAAAAAAAAAAAAAAAAAAAAGTTTTCGTGCGTACATAAAAAATTACACATTAAGCTTAGATTGAGAAAAGATATACGATCGGGATGGCATCAACCAAAACCAAATTGCAACAAAACTTTACGTGCTTGTTGATCAGTGACGTACCGAAGAGTTTTACCGGGGGGGGGGGGGGGACTCAACCCAGAATTCCCAAGTATGAAAGCAAAAAATAAAAACCTTTTGACCTGTTGGATGTTTTTTCTAATTTATCAACTCAATTCCCAAGTATCGAAGCCCAAAAAAAAAAAAAAAAAACACTTTTAATAACTTGTTGGTGTGGTAAATTTTTTTTCGCAACTGCTGAGTGAAAAATTCCTACAGGAGGGCCAGTTGCCCCCTGCCCCTATCGGTACGTCCCTGTGTTGATTTATAAATTTTTGGTTTATTTCCTTTATTATTAGGTGGAAAATTTGAGAAACAGATGGTTAGTCACCAATCTATCCAGCAACACAGATGGACAATGAGTCACGCATAGTATCTACTTCCTTATGCAAAAGTACGCAGTTTAAAGTAAGTAACATACCTCTACTGGTCCCCATAATTTATAGATACTCGTACATGCCGGACTGCGGGCAATTCGAATAATATAAAATGAACAACATTAATTTGATTTGAAAAACTAAATAATGTATTCAGTTGGGAATCTCATAGGATACTGTTCTCGAATATCGCATTAAATTTTTGATCCGGTTCCGATTTGATGCCAAAACTCCCAATTTCGAGCCCTAAATGGACTATAAGGGCTACATTAACTGGTTTGAAAACTTGAACAAATTCCGAAACAAAAAAGGCAAAACAGACTTCAGTGAAAAAACTGAACAAGACGCTGAAATTAAGAGTTTTTCGAATCGCTGATTTTGAAAATTCTATCAGGTTTTTGGTCATGGGCCTTCAACAGTTCGTTGATCCCTGTAGATGGATAAAACTGGTTCATCTGGAAAATCGAACGAAGTATTAGAATACGAATTTTTGGGTCACCGAGTACGAAAGTTCCATCAGATTTTCGATTCTACCCATTCGATTTTCCCTTCTTTTGAAAGGATCAATTGGATTTCCGCAAAAAGATTCAACAAAGTATCGTAAGAAAAGGGTTTCGTGTTATTCATCTGCTCAATTTGAGCACAATAATCCAAATTCGACTCCTCTAAATGAACAAAATGGGTGGGTAGGGATGGGGGTAAGAGTTAGAAACCGCGTGGTTCAATAAAAATTTCAGAACAATTGTGAATTATCTTATTCTGCAGCGATTTAGTGTACTTTATTAATGTATACGCTGTTGAGGAAGGAACCAAGCAACATCTTAAGATATTTCCTGTTTTTTGGAGAATCAAAAAATCTATTCTCGAAAAAGGACGGGGTAAACCACCTTTCCTCTTCCTAAAGAAAACATATGAACTCTGTTTTACAAGAAAGGAATAAGTGACGATTTTCTAATTCTGATAGCACTTTTCACGTAGATTCGTCTGGTAACACTGATATTACACAAATTCGTATGCTCCGACAAGTTGCACGCGGAATTGTGTAATATCAGTGTTACCAGTCGAATCTACAAGAAAAGTGCTATCAGAATCGTTAATAATCAGAAAATCGTCAAAATATGACTCACCCCTTTCTTGTAAAACAGGGTCCATATAGAATGATCTATCGAACTTGTGTCCTTTTTGCTTCACTGAATCCGAACCACCTATCAGATGGAGATGTTTGATCCGTCCCCGATGAAGGCCCCGAAGTGAATATTTTATATTTCTAAGTGGATGAAGGTGGCTTGGCATGAAAACATCGAAAAAAAGGTTTCTGGATCGTTGAAGTCGAGGATTGCCATAGACTTCTGATCAGATCTAAATTTTAGCTCCAAAGTTGAACCACCACTTTCGGGAGAAGGCAGAACCAATTTGACGTGGAGAATAAAAGTACCAAAATAGCGCGGGATTTCAAGTTTTATTTTGCATTCAAGAGCCCGAAATCTGAACTTCGCGATGGATAATCCTATCATTTTTTCTTTTAAATTAAAAGTAATTTTCATACCTCGAGAATCCAGAAAACAACATACCCGAATTAGGGGTATTAATTAGACCTGCCACGATTGTGATTGTAATTGAAGTTTTTTTAAGGGAAATAATCGACTTTAGTTTCACAGTTTATCGGAAAATGGTCATGCACTGACAGTTTTATCTCAGCGAGCGATTTTTACAATTTTCTTTCTTGAAACCAAGTGAAGGAGAAAATTATCAGCTTTACGACTGTGGAGGGGCCAAGTGCCTCCTACCCCCCCCCCCCGTCTCCTGTGTCACTGTTCACTGGTTTCGACTTCTACAGAAATATCTGAATGTCAGTTACTTCAATATTATTAAGACCATAAATAGGCAAAAGCCAAACCTCACTACATCTAATATTACGTGCAAATTTTTTCTTAAAAGGAATTCCTACTTCAAGAGTCACAGGAAACTTTGAAGGGGCACCCGTCCATTGGCTGATTGGCTGAAGTTATTACAGCGCACTTCACCATCTCCTCCTCCTATAAGTCTAGAGGGAACCAAGCCATTCTCCAGTAAATAGCTAATGAATACGAATTTTTTCATGAATTAGAAAAATAAGGAATTAAAGGGCTTCTCAGGAAATTTCTGATACAACTTTTTTTTCCCTGCTCGTCGATCTACAATTAAAAATATAGAGATATATCTTCCTCCATCCCCAGGAAAGTACAGATCAACACCACTGAGAACCGTTGGCCACGATATTATAGGCCATTCTCCAAAAACTGAGAATATTAAAGTGGCATTTATTTTTTGTTATAATACCTCCCCCCCCCCCCATACTTAGTTTATATATGTAGTAGAGAATATTCAACAAGTTTACAGAGCAAAAGCATCAAAATTTAGGGAAGGAGACGATGTTCGTCCACGACAATAGACATCTTGTCTATGGTGAAAGCCCTGATACTCGCAACTATGAACAAAACAGTTTTAAGAATTTCCTTTTTCATGGGTATTTTGAAAATTATGCTATCACATGCGTCAATGACTATGATCTGGCACCTGGATTGTGTTCAGGGATCAAAACTGTACCAGTACCATTTATTGTACTGAAAAGTTATAAGGCACATATCTTAGCACTGGTCAAAAATTGAACACGGCAATGGACTGAAAACCCTTGTAACACAACTTTACGCCATCCCTTTTGGAAATGCGAAGTCACTGACTGCAAATTAAACTTCTTATCATATACTTCCAATTTTTCTAAATAATAATATAATTTTAATGGGGAAAAATAACTTTAGAAAAATATAAGAGGTAGGGATGAAAATAAGGGAGCACAAGGATTGCCCCTCCCCCAGGCGGAGTTCGGAAATTTTACTAGATGGATCAAAAGTTAGAAAAATCCAACAAGTTGAAAGTTTTTTTATAGCCAATGCAAACAAATTTTGATACTTGGGAATTTTGATTTGAGTTACAGAGGATGTAACAATGTTTGCCCCTTCAGAAGAAACTCTTCACTACGTCCCTCAAATTTTGATACTTGGAAATTTTGACTTGAGTCAGTTGGGAATTTAACAATTCTTGCCCCTCCAGAAAAATCTCTTCGCTACGTCCCTGCAGTTACTGAGATAAAATAGTAACATCCATGACGATGGTCACCTATGCTTTTTTCATTCAAAAAATGGTAATATTGTCCTATCTGATAAGTTGGATTGAGGGAATTCATAGCGGATATTATTAAGTGACCCAAAATACCCCCCCCCCAATCGAAACTTGGGGTTCAACATTTGTTGGGGTAACAAAACATGTATTCTCAGTTTCTGGAAAATGATCTGTCACCAACTGATGGATGCACTTTTGCTATCTCGCGAAGGAAACGGGGTACAAAGCAGGGACTGCCAGCCAGTCGATAGCCGATAGCTTTTAGCCGTTAGCCAGGCATTTTCCCAAAAATTCTAGCTTAGCAAATTGACGTATACTCAATGGTAGATGGCGATTAGCGAAGCCAATAACCCATTTTTTCCGGTTGTTTTTTCTTTTTTGTATTTTGTTTCCTTTTTTTCCTGTGCAGATTTCTACATCCAATTTTGTGTTATCATTCTTTATTGTTTCGTCTTTCAATGTCGCCATTTTCCCGTTCTTTCCTTGTCTCAATTCTCTTTCAACAAATGTCCTCTGCGTTACTATCGTTGACAACATTTCATTTCACAAATAACAATCGCCCCTCCCACCCCTAGGTACTGGTTGTACGATGGAGAGTTATCGTTAACTCGGGGTTAACTCGCCGAATTCGGCAAGTTGACTGGTCGAAACAGCGAGTTAATGATCACATGATAACTAACTCTCTATTATACAACTAGCTTTAGGAGCTAGGACAAAGTGAATTAGCTCATAGCCGTTAGCTTTTAGCCATTAGCTGTTATTGGCTGAGAGGTTAGCTTGTCAGCCAGCTAGAAGCTTTATATGTATTTCAAGGTCATGTAGCTTTAGTTGATAGCTTAGCTTTTTTAATTGGCTTGCAGTCCCCGGTACAAAGACATTGTCAATAATAAAAGTTGTTCCGATCACCAATAGAGTGCGATTTCGCATTATAACACATGTGACAGCCGTAAGCTCACGGGAGCTTCAGGAAGCGGAGTACCTATCGTCGGCCAGAAAGGGTTGGGCATACATCTGGAACCTTGCATACCAAATTTTAACGATCCCCGTTCGCTGAAACGCCCGCGACAATTCTTTTATGAAACTTTACTTTCACCCACCGAAGGGTGACACATGGCAGTTTTAAAAGTTAGTTACTTCATGTGTTACATAATATCGTTTAGATATAAAATTCAACGTTAGCAGTCACCAATCGACCAAGGGCGAGTGGACACGAGTGCTAGTACACGACCTCGATCAGTGGGCAGGCAGGTCCCATGGGGAACTGAACTTCCATCTGACCCAAGTCCTGAACGGCTATAGGTGCTTCGGCACTTACATCGGATGGCGACAGCGCCGAGCCCTGTGTGCACACACTGTGATCGAGGGGCAGAGGACAACCCCTGGCACACCCTGTGAGGCCTGGGAGCAGGAGAGGCGCGGGAATAGTGATCGAACCCCGTGGCAACAGGAGCGACAGCGACGACATGATCGACCGTCTCTCACCGAACTCTTTGGTTCCGGACATGTTGAAGAGTGGAAGCGAATGGAACCGGGTGTCGGCTTTTGTCTCACCCATCATGAAGAAGAAAATGGAGACGGAATGGTCGAGGCAGAGAGCCGATGAACAAAGCTCAGCCTACACTAACATCCTAGAGCTGCTGCAACCTCCCCCCCCCCAGTTTTACCCTGCCATCACCACTTTACTGCGTACACGTACCAATACGAGGAGGTAAAAGGTGAAGGAAGAAAGCGCGTTCAGTTGTGATGCACCCGAATTCCAGGGTAATGCTGGGTGAATGTTGCCTTGGTCAGTAGGGTGTCCTATAGTGGTCCTGGCAGGACAGAGCGAATCCAAAGCGGAGAGGTGAAATGCCGGACCAGCCTCAAGACGTCCCTTTGATCACTGATGCGTAGTCAAAAGGGTAGTTTCCGAGGCCAAGGGTGCCGAGTCTGGAGAGCTATAATTTGGCATGCGTGCATCGCCGTACGCTTCACCAACACTGGACACATAGAATCGTAAAACTGTCGGAATTATATTCAGCGATGCCAGTGAATAATACAACAAATCAGAGGTCATCCCCTCCTGGAAAAGAATTATTTCAAGCACCAAGGTCCCCGAGTCTGGAACCACGATCACCTCAGCTCGGTGCAGAACCCTAGAATGCTGACTGTCTATAGTCTTGTAGTGAAATGACAGTCATAACGTCATGCCTGACCCGCTCATCGCTGAATTCCTGTAATAACAAACTACTGAACTTCGTCGTACACACACAAGGCAGCCATTCAGAATCTCGAATTTTTTAGCTCGACGTCACCGCACTGAACCGTGTGATCGGTTAGATCGCATTTATCAGTGTATCGGCCGCCTACAATTCAATTACGGCTGGTATGATAAAAATTCGTCTTTAACGTTTCCCTGATGCGTCGGATGGGTTCTTACATGGTACGTCGATTCGGGCGCAGAGAAGAAAGTGCCAGCCGGGTATCGTATTTCCGTATATGTATTCGACATACCACGAAATAATAAAAATTAATTTATTCAAAACCAGAACTTCATTTATGCCCATTTAGAAAAAAATGAGCGTGTAAAATAGCGCCGGGGGTGATCGCGCCGACCGTTATCTCTTAATCAAGAATGCGGCGGGGGTGAGAGGAGGAGGACGGAGGGGTTTATAAAGATAGCGCGTACCTTGGTGGGTGTCTGTCTGGCAGACCGGCGCAGCATCTTCGTGATCTGGCATCGCGAATCGTCAACGATTGAGAGAGCCTTTCCAGCTTCCGGCTTCGACCATCCTCCAGCGGTTGGAATGCAAAGGCGTCCACTCCGCTCGTCCAGCTCCGTCGATTGTTGCCGGTTATCGCCGATCTCCGTCGCGACGCTCCGCAGGAAGTGAAATTACTATCAGCGACCTTATCTGCTTCCTTCCATCTCGGTGCACGCCGAAATTGAGATGAACTTGCCGGGTCATATTGTACCGGAAACTCAGTTTTTGTGTCCCGTGTGTGCAGCGTGTAAGGCGTCGCACGAAAAGAATGCGATGCGGTCTTACGCCCGTACCGCGTACCGGTTTTTCGGCTCATCGTGATTTCAGATTGCACGATCTCTTTTTATCCATATTTCCACGGAGTGTCCGTCCGTCGTCAACCTGTGGACAAGTAAAGAGCAGCCAAGTGAGGGACACGGATATTTATTATCATTTTTATTTCGCCGTTTACAGCATACTTTCTCACACGAGACACGCATACAAATTGGGAATTAAAATGTAAACGATATAGCGAAGACAAACGCAGAGATCGTAAAATTTGTTCTGAGTAGGTTTACTCGTATATTATATGTTTGACTGAAATGAAAACGCGTTCGTTGAAATCGAAACACCTCTCGCAGTCCCCAAGTCGTGTATTATGGCTACACGAGTTTATGTCATCACTGGCTGTCCACAACGGGGAAAGATTTAGGTATACAAAGTCAGCTGTGCTTACAATAATTCTTATTCAAGAAGTGAAGACACCGTCTCCTACCGCACTAGAGACTCTAGATGACACACCAAGTATGATCCACCAACGCGATTCACTCAGAGTAGTAACCAACACCATCTACTGAGACTATTGACCAACATAATTCACCTTAAAGAACTATATCAATTAGCAGTGGCGTGCGGTGAGTATTTCTAGGAGGTAAGCGATAAACGTAGACAGGGACGTACCGAAGAATTTTTCCGAATGGGGTGGGGGCAAAAATTGTGAAAATCCCCACTGACTCAACTCAAAATTCTCAAGTATCAAAGCAAAAAAGGACCTTTTGACTTATTGGATTTTTTCAACTGACACTCAAAATTCCCAAACATCAAAGAAAAGAAAAACCTTTAACTTACTGGATTTTCCCAACTTCTCAACTCAATTCCCAAGTATCTAGTACTTAAAGCAAAAAAAAAGAAAAAAAGAAAAAAAGGAACCTTTTGACTTGTTGGATTTTCCCAATTCCGCCTAATATGCTGGCACAATATTTCTTAAAATATTCGTATCCTTGTCCCATCTTCTTTTTTTTTTTTCTAATTTGCTCTCCACCCGATTCCTGGAATCCGCCCTTTCGAGCATTACTTCAGAGACGTCGGGGAGGCTGTTAGGGCTGTCTTAGCCCTATTCCCTTGTGCCCGAAAAACCGACCTAGGTCGGAAATTCTGGCGAGTTGCTACGTGGGTTCGAACCCGGGACCTCTGGATTCTGAGACCAGCGCGCTATCCACTCGGCCAACCAGACCTAGACATTACATGAAGTGCTTAAATACGATACCTACCTAATCAAATTAATAAGCAACAAGCAGTAAATTACAATTTATTAAGCAATGCGGAATGTTTACAATTCCGCCTAGCTGAAATGGTAAATTTTCCCAGCTGCTGAGTGAAAAATTCATACAGGGTGGGGGGTTACCCCCTTCACTGGCACATCCTTGAGCGTAGAGGTGAAGTAAAAATCAGAATAAAAGTATGAAACAGGCTACTGCCAAAGGGCATTCATCAAATTCTTCAAGTTGTTGTATCCCTGTGTAGGGTCATTCCACATGTATTTATCCTTTTCTGTGGCGGATAATAGACATGACCAACAAAACAGTTTTTCCCCATCTTCACAACGGGTTAACCACACCATGGTTTCATGCTGTGATACGTGGAAATGTCCAGTAAAAATCGAACCACGTTTCTTTTGCTCAGTTTTCAAAAATTGTAATTCTAGTTTCGGCTATAAATTCTAATTGTTCATTAAAAGTAAATCGTGAAAAAAGGTTTTTTAATAAGATCCCAAACACGCATTTTGTGAGCAAAAAGAAAAAAAAAGAAGAAAATGGAGCATTCAAACATAACGCGTTGACTAGTAGAAGAACATAATCACGGTTCACTGTCAACTTTGACGTTCGTGTGTAGCCAAGCCGAGCCAGCCAAGCCTGACTCAAAGCTCTTTCAGAACGCAACCAAACGCACAGGTTTCGTTGCGTTGAACATGCTAGTGTGTTTTTGTGTCGGTATATCTGTCAAACCACCACCTTCCCACCGCTTTCAGTTAGATTTTAGAATCTCTTCTCTCTATATATATTAAAAACCAAAACTCCTCCTCCTCCTCCCTCCTGAAAAAAAAACTCCAAGGAACTTGATATCTAAATCTTTGGGTACTTTCAAGGACATAAGTTTGAGGACATAACAAACATAATAAGACATAAAAAGACATATAATGACATAATTACCCATACTGCGGGTTGCCTACCTAAAAATCAGAAAAATTGCAGGGGCAGATCAGCCCCTTTCAAGCATATAATCTGTTTTAACATAAAAGATCTCCAAGTTTTAAGACATAATAAGACATAAAAAGGCATATAATGAGATAATTACCCATAATCTCCAAAATCTCAAATCGCTGCGGGTTGCCTACCCTGTCCCTTAATTGCTCAATTTTCCAGGGGTAACCTATCCTCAGAAGAAGGTTCATGGTCGTGGAGGAAGCTCCTGAAGGGGGAGGAGAGCCCCTGTGGGGGTGGGGGCTGTGGATGGAGATGGAGGCTCTGGGTGGGGCAGGGAGTTAAGATGAGCAAGAGAACCTGATGGAGGAGAAAGTCCTTTGTGAGAGAAGGATCCAGGGAGGGAAATTGCCGTGGTGCGGGAGGGGCTGGTGGCGGGGTAGGGTCTTGAGGAAGAAGGGCTCTCGGGGGAGGGGTGGTCATTGCTGTGAGAGCTCCTGGGTGGATGGCCAGGGATTTTCAAGGGGGTTGGAGGACCACAGTGAGGACAGGGGCTGTGAAAGGAGATAAAGCTTAGGGGGTAGTGGTGGGTGAGGGGTCCTTGTGGTGGAGGAAATGGTTGGTAGGAGAGGGTGGTCATTGAGGAAGGAGGAGGTAGTGGTTGGTGAGGCTCCTGGAGGGGCAGGAAAACTTTACTGGACAAGGGCCCGGGGTTATAAGAGGTACTCATGGTGGAGGAGGGAGCTCCTGAAGGGGAGGAAAACCACAGTGGTGACGGGGACTGTAGAGGGAGATAAAGGCCTCAGGTGGGAGTGGGGGCAATGGTGAGTAAGAGGTCCTGGTAGAGGAGGAAGTCCTGGGTGAAAGAGGGACTGGAGAGGGAAATGAAAGCCATGGTGCGAGAGGGGTTACTAGGTGGAGGACTGGGTGATGATTGGAGGGATTAACAGAGGATGCCATGTGGGGGAGAACCTGTGGATGGAGAAAGTCATGGAGCGATGGCGAGGGTAATGTAAAGAGATTAAGGACCAGTTGGTGGAGGTCGGTTGTGGTGGTTGATGGTTGTAGAGGTGAGGAGGAAGTCCAAGGGACAGGGCCTACCCGTATGTGCAGAAGGAAAGGGTTCGCAGGGGGATACTGCGGAGGTAAAAGACCATAGGGTGGGCACTGAAGCCTCTGGTAGGAGATTATGACCGTTGTGGGGGAGGAGTTTGTGGCTGAAGAGAGCTGCGACTGTTGAAGTGCGACCGTGGAGGCGGACAGCGACCGTGGTGAACGAGGGGGTCGCGGTGGAGGAGGAGGAGGCTCGTGATGACGAAAGGATGGAAGGGGGGAATTCATGGTGGAAGATTGAGAACCGCTGATAACGGGGGAGCAAAAGAAGCGCAAAGCAAACCTCAACTCAGGAACAAAAATTTTAGACCAAACACTGAGGACTGTGACGGTGGGGGGTTGGGCCGCTATTAAATCTAAATTATGTCTCAGATCTATGTGCGTTTTTACTATTTATGTTTTTATACTTAGTTGGAGGTTCTACATTATAGATAGTAGTCATTTTAAATGACCCCCATTCGGACCACTAGGCCATTGGGGGGGGGGTCATAGACTGTATGTATGTTATCAAGTTATTATATTCCCTGAGATAGATTTATTATTATTATTATTATTATTATTATTATTATTATTATTATTATTATTATTATACTACTGAACAAAATAAATTTTTTTGTTTGCACAACGAATTTAAGGAGGTGATTCTTGAGTACTTTTCAACGCTGAATACAGTGCCGTCGGCCGTTTTTCTCTATCACGTTTAGTTTTTCTGATCAAAAACTATAAAAAATTCAACTAAATGTGTTCAAAAAGAGGTTTAGGAACTGAATGTGGTCATACTGATTCGTGTTGTTGTGTGTTGCGGTCGTGTGTAGTGGTGTGTATTCCGTCTGTTTGTTTTCTGTTATTGTGGTCTGATAACACTGATAATATCAGTCCGTGGTACCGCTTATTCCAATGCAAAAATAAAATGGAAACGAATTTCAGTCGTTCAGAACTCCGAATTGTGACGTGATAGAGAAAAATGGGTCGCAGTATCGTGTTCAGCGTTAAAAAGTACCTCAGAATCACCTGTCGAAATGCATTGTGCAAAATAGTTGTTCAGTAGTATTATTATTCTATTATTATTATTATTATTATTATACGCACTTTTACTACTGGGTATACTTGAGCAAAAACTGTAACGCTCCTGTTATTATGTCATCATCATCTTATATGCGCTTACTACTAGGTATACTAGAGCACCTGGAAACAACCGAGTATGGATATCCGCCATCTTGAGTCCAAACGCGCCCGTCGATTCCGAATCCGTCTATGCGGAGCGTACCGGGTAGTTAATTCGGCGTCGGCGGGCGCGGTTGGACTCAAGATGGCGCATATCGATATTCGGTTGTTTCCAGCAGGGATGATAAGCCAATCAATAAAACTTAAACTTATGGCTTTTGCTTACGACCTTGAAAATATGGCTGATGCTTATGGCTTATAGCTTAAACTTATGGCTGGCTTAAACTTATAGCTTATTTGTATTTCCAGCTCAAGGATCAGTGGGAGCGCTATAGTCGAGGTAAGTTGTTCTGTCATCATGTAGTTTGTAGTTATCATTCACAATGTACACACTATTTTCAATACATGAAAAAGATAGCGAAATACTGGTACGGGCAAAAGTTTAGTATAGTGGGTATGCTGGGTAGCCGGTACTGTGGCTAATCGGTGGGAAAGATCAATGCAGCCAACAAGACAAAAAGCATAAAATAAAAAATGTTAAGATAAAATTTAAATATTCAAAATTTTTAAATTCGAAAAACGAAAAAAAATCATAAGTCAGCCGAAAAAATATAGCTTATGCTTATGGCTTATAGCTTACAACACATTTGGCTTAAACTTATAGCTGACTTAATTGCCTAAAAACCTTCAGCTTATGGCTTAAATCTTATAGCTTATGGCTGACTTATCATCCCTGGTTTCCAGGTGTTCTAGGTATACTTGAGTGAAAACCGTAACGCCCCCCTCCCCCCGACACGCTCCTGTTTGTATTAAACAATTGGGTTTCAACATTTCCGATCATTTAGTCGTGAATGCCTTATCAATTGTGAAACTGCAGACGTCTAAATAGTACGAGGAGAATGGTTCCGAAATCAGAAGTTAAATACTACCATTTAGTCATGAATGGACCGTAGGATGGTATGTGAAGCGCCAAGCTTAGGATTCGTAAAATCCGGAGCGGAGCAAGCATATAAAATGTTTTTTCGGCAAGAAGAGAAGAGGGCTAAGACAGCCCTAACAGTCTCCCCCCACCTCTTTGAGATAATGCTCAAAAGGGTGGATTCCAGTGCTCGGGTTAAGAGCAATTTCTCTTGAGTAGGGGGTTTTGTCCCCAGACGTTGTCTCGTCTTTGCCCTGAAAATGGTCGGGAAGTTTCACGGTTTGCCTGAAAATTTCGAAACAAAAACTAGTATTATAGGCAAAGTGAATGTACAGATACTGGAAATAATTTTATTATGGAAATGTATAAATTTGGACCCCGAAATTTCCTTTACCCCCTTTATCTCCCATACAACTGACCTGTGTTCTGATGTACTGAGAACTGAACACAATTTCCTCTGCGCAAACATCAATAATTACAATTTACGAGCTCAACTACACACAAGCGAATGATGTCCAAATCGTGCCACCTTTCTCTTTGATTATCAGCAAAATTATAAGTTACATATTAGCATTTCCTGGTGGTAAGACCAGATACTAATTTACCTGTAGTTCCCAAATTTACCACCAGGAGAAACTATAATACCTTACAGACTTGCTGATAAATGATGGGAAAATTGGTACGATTCGGGCATTCTACTCTATACAGGCAAAACTATCCGATTTTCTCCTACGCTTTCCTCTGTGACCGTCTGCCAATAAATCTGTAGCTGATGACTGAGAGAGTAATTCACGAAATCCATTCGAGATAACTGCGTCTGAGTTCAGGCGCACAAATTTCACAACCATTTCTTTTATTTTGACATCAAAATATTAACCTTTTCATTCAACGATTCACGTTTTTCTGCGTGTAAGTTGTGTGTATTCTTAGCCGGAGAAAGAAAAGAAAAGGGAAAAAAACAATAAAGAATTTATCACATAGATACCCCGCTGTTTGAAAGAATAGTAATGGATAATAGTTCAGAAGTCTCATTTAATTCCAGATTTTTCATCAAACGATGGGAACTGCGCTCTTTGAGCAATGCGGAACTTGAAGAATGCAGACCGCCTCGAATCTTCATCACATTTTTTCGGCCCGAGATGAATTTCATAATTCCAATGACTGCTTTTTTTTTCTAGTAAATCTTTCTTTCAGCCTCCGCTGGGGACATTGTTTTCGCGAATAATTCGCCGACAAAAATATTTGTAAAACATTCCGCTGCTTAGTTTTCTGTAGGTTTTCTGCCGTTTGTTATATCACCCGAAACTAGTCAATAAAAAAAAAACTTGTTTTGTAGTTTGTCTCACTTTGTCTCTGCGTTTATTTCTGTCGTTAAGTAATGGTCGCGTTTTTAATAAAAATAGAAACAACACAAAATAAAAAAAAAAAAAAAAAGGTTATGAGACCTGCTTTGGAGATGAAGTTTTGACATTTGCCCGATGTCAACTTGGATTGTTCGGCAGTGGAATAATGGATATGATTTATGCTCGAATTCCGTCAGTGGTTTGTCGATTTTCAGTCCAGCTCTCACCAATTGTTGTGTAAGAGAAATACCAGAATTGGCTTTAGTCTCAGACAGAAATTAATTTCAAATTTCTGATACAGAGATCCGGACGGGCCTGGTATAATCGTATCTCGTGATCAATTGTACCAGAGAAGCGCAAAAATTCTACAAAAGAAAACAATTTTCACAGAAAGGAAGGGTTCGACCTGTGATCATCCTTAAGTATCACTCGCGAGAATTTCTTGGGTCTAACTTTTGTTACCTCATTTTCCCTCTACAATACACATTCCAGTTTTTATCACCTCGATTTCCCTCCAACAGACCTTTTTTGCTCAAATTGCCTAGACGCTATCAAGTTCATATACTCAAAAAGTGGTTCTACTTGAAGAATACCGCTGTTATGTTGCCAAGAGTTTGACTCACAGTACAACTACTAATGCAGAATTGTGTAAAGCACATCCAGCGGAGTGGTTGAAAAATTCTTAACGGGTGTAAGCACGGAAGTGGACTGTTAATTCTACTGTCGAAGTATTCTAATGGTTTTACAGTCAGCTCGCTGCGAAATAAGCCGCCAGAGTAGCCACTGCTGTGCTGCCAATTCTGCTACCAGTTCACGCACTGCCAGCTCACTGCTTTTATAAATCGGCCCCTAGCCATGCTGTCGCTGAGCATTGCTAACTCCTTATCAGTTCACTGCCGAATGCACCGACCATACTTTCACTAAACCCTGCCACCCACTACCGCAATTAATGCCGAATTTTGGCAGTATTACTGCGAAATCAGCTGGCAACGACATGACTGTTGTAAATATCTTTCTTTTGGCAGTGACATTTACAGGAATACTTACGAGTTAGGCGCTGAAAACCCTATCGTAAAATTGGAGTTGTTTACAAGACAGAAATGGTCGCTGGGTAGCCAAGTGGTAACGTGCCCGCTTCGCAATGTGTGTCAGGTTCAAGTCCCACCAATGCCGGAAAGTTAGTAATATTCCGGCGAACACAGCGATTACAACATCAATCGAGGTGGAAATATACCGCGTCCTGTAACCCCCACCAGTTCACAAGAACAAAGCATTACAATCGCAGGTCGTGTTACAACCAGATCAGAAAGATTGGTACTGTGTGCGTGCACATCGTAGACAGCTTACTCAACGTAGCGAAACATGTGGCTAGTAAGTGAACTGCGGCTGCGAACTTTGCGACATTGAGTCAAAGAAAATTCTAACGCGGCAAAACTGCGAGGAAAGCAAACTACCCCAACTAACCTGCCCCCAGGGAGTCACGCGTCAGAAACCGCTGCCACCAATATCCGTCATCTGATACGACACCTAAAGAAGAAGAAAAGTTAGAAATTTTGGGATAATGTAACTAAACTGCCATCCAAAAAATTTCAGACTCATATTTTTCAATTTCGGATGCCTTATATCTTCGACAAATGGTTGAACAAAACTGAAACTGTAATGAAACATGTCAACAATCATAAAATTTTGCTAATACGTTCCTTCTGACTTAAAAACCGCTTATAGCACAAAAAAAAAAACATACCGAGAAAAAACATTCCCGGGTCATTTCTACAAAAACTGACAAATTATTTCCATACTTTGATTGATTTAATGAGTATTGATCAACGGCTAAGAGAATTAGTTTTTCACAGGCAGTAAGAAACATATTTTCTATTTTCACAAGGATTTACGAATTTTAAAAACTTTATGTATAGTACTGTCTTCACCTACTTGGACGAAAGTGTTGAGGTTCATTTAATTTCAATTTTTTCTTATTCAATACCCGAAGCTTAAGAAATTTTTGGTATTTCAAACGGATCCTGCTGTCGTCAGGTCATCACAAAATCCAGTCTTTCGACGCATGAACGGACTCATGTGTGTTATCAGCATAAGTTGATAAGACTGAATGAGTTCAAGATGAGTTCTGACAAAGGTGACAACCATTTAGATATCAATCGAAGTGTCACGTATCGTTCCCACCTTACTTAGTCACGGACCTTCCAACTAATTCGTGGTGTTATTTTTCCAAAAATCATAGCCAGTATCTTTATTTCTGAATCCATTCTAATTCAGGTGAATATAAAATGTTACAACTTTGAAATAAAGATACTTGTTCACTTAGCAGTAGGCAGAGGCGACGGAACGGGGGAGAGGATACACAGGTACATTATATCTCCCCCCCCCCCAAAAAAAAAAAAATTGAAAAAATGTACCGGGAGAAGATGAAACGGCGTCTTGAGAGAATTCAGAAGATACGAGAATTTTAAGATTCCTGGAAAATTAAAAAAATTTTTGTACCTCCCCCCCCCCGAGAAATAAGTGTTCAGACGTCATTGGTAATAGACATAGTTGCAAAAACGTTTTTGGGGTTCGCCCATCCCATGGAAAACAACGGGACAGTGCTGCCAGAGGTATCTCCACCAACATCATTAGGTATACCAATGCAGTTATATAAAATACAGGCAGTGTGGTTGTTGCAGGTCACAAATAAGCATGCAAAGTGGGTGGCACTAGTGCCGCCTAGTGGCGAAGTAGTGTCACACGCAGTAGAGTACGATTGTGCCACAATGCTACATTTTACAATCTCCCTCCTTTTTCAGAAAATTTTTCTGCACCAGTGCAACTAAATATTTTTTCCTACTTCCCCTCCCCCCCCCCTCCCCATCACAATTTTGGTGTGGGTATGCCATGATTGAAATTATGAGTGCCACCCAGTGAAGATCTCTGATAATTTGCTCTGGGTTATTGATAAAATCTTGGTGGCTGTAAACATGTGTGTGGCCTGGCCTACCAATACTTGATTGGGATATGGAACGAAATGTAGGAGCGCTAATGTGCACTTCCTAATGAAAAGTTAAGTGATCACAGAAGGAAATAACATTGCCGTAAATGGGAGAGACGGGTTTTTCAAAAAATCATTATAAAATGAAGAACTGAGGGATATGCTTCAAATTTGAACTGTAAGGAGCTACATATGCGAACTTGCGATTAAAAATTTAATATTTCAGGTAGCACAATTAACAGAAGTGCGGTGAAGTAAGAAATGAAAAGTGCCTTATCAGCAGGGACATGAAAGCCCTATATAAAGATTTAGCTTTCGGATTTAGTTTCCACAGAAAACTCTATTATGGCTTCTGATTTCGCTTTTGACTTTTCACCATTCAGCTTTTAGCTTCTAACTTTTGACCTTAAGGGGAAAATCATTCGGCTTCCGGCTTTCAGCTTTTTTCTCGTTTATTAGGGATCAAAATGGCGGTCCAGTATACCTACGTGAAAAGTGGAAACTATAAAGTCTGGTCCAGTTAAGAAACATAATTTGCAACCAACCTGCAATACACATCGATAATGAGCATTTTGAACTTGGAGGGGAAAGACGAGTTCAAGAACACGTTATCGGCGCCGTGAAAAATTGTTTCTTAACTGGGCCGGACTTTAGTACCCTAGCTCAAGTTAGGTATCTAGTGTAATAGTATAATTGCACAAATCGTTACAGTGGTAACTTGATACGGTTTACTGTTCAAGTTACCACAGTAACGATTTGTGGTATCGTGATAAAAGTTTTATAACAGATCTCCAGATGACTGTAAAAGTGAGGAAAAGTTACAGAAACGTCGAAAATAAAACGATTTCGATTTTGACTTTTATCATTTAGCTTTCAGCTTTCAACTTCTGATCTTGTAGGAAAAAAAGGTTTGGCTTTCGGCTTTCAGCTTTTTTATCGTCCATGCTTATCAGCTTCTTATCAGTTACTGGCACGATGTTCTGACTCCGTGGAAAAAGGTCCGTGGTGGTCTCATAAGAAATGCATTGATCAAAGGCCCTTTTTCCACGCGCGCTTCATTTTTCTCCAGGGTCACTCAACGAGGGTTCACAAAAAATCCGTTACATGTGAGCCACTTCGATTCCAAGTCCCAATACAACTAAACCGTTTTAATTGTTCAACATGACAACTTCTAGTTGGTGCCAGGCCCGTAGCGCACCGTGTTAGTTAGGAGGCCAGGTTGCTCGAGGCTAGTCTGTAAGAATTTTGTAACTATGTTTACAGATAATTACGCATTATACAAATAGCTTCATGCGTACTGCTCCCCCCCCCCAAAAAAAAAATAATAAAAAGAAGAAGAAGACGCAGCGCTAAGTTGGCCTACGCCCGTAGTAGCTGTCCAGAAGTCGTCGGAGGCTCCAGCACCGGGAATCAGAGCGGACCCGTACCCGGTGCCCCTGTCGGCGGCACACCAATGTTGATGACTGGTAGGAATCAGGGAGAACTCGTAGCCTCCAGTCGAAGAGCCCGGAAGAGGGTGGGTCCATCGTCACGATAAGCGGCACTCCACCGAAACTGTAGCAACAGCAGAAGAGACAATGACCGTAGCGGGTGAGAAAGGTTGATGGAGAAAGGAGAAGCCCAGGAGAAGCTCAGTGACACCTCGGCACCTGCGAGCGTCCCATCCCGTCCCGAGGAGCGTCACTGGTAGGAGACCCTCGAACCTGATACTCGACTCAGTTTGAGGAAACGACAAAGAACTTGAGGCTGAAGTCTTGTGGTAACCGGTTGACCATGAAGGTGGCCCCTCTACTTGAAGCGACCCTCCCGTCTTGGGTGTGTTGCTGAAGTGGCGGGCGGGGAAAGAAGATGGAAGCCGACAGGGACATGTCGTGAAATTGAAGGAGACAACAGACAATCTCAAGCTGACTACGACACTGACTGATTGGTCGACAGATGACAGACAATATAATTATAGTGTAGCTTAAGATTGTGAATATATATATCCCATGTATGATGTAATTTTAAAAATGTGAGTTCCCCTCCCTACCCCGCGCTAAGCCTACTCGAAGGTATGTAAGGTAGCAGAGAGCGGAGACACCCTGATTTTTATTTTTATGTAATTTAACGAAAACAAGAAGCCACCGGAGAAAGTTCCAGACTGGCCGCCGGGTGGGGACTTGGCCCCTCGCGAGATTAAAAGTAAAAAGGCTAGCCTGTAGGCATTTTGTAACTATTTTTACAGATACCTATATGCATTACATAAATAGCTCAATGTGTACTGCCTCCCCCTCCCCCCAAAAAGATGCAGAGCTCAGTTGGGCTAAGGCCGTAGTAGGACCTGGTCGGTGCAAATTTCATTAAAGGCGTCTCAAAATTGATTAACTTATATGTAGGATGCGATCATCTGCATGCACTGCCGCTTCTACTGCCAACTCTCAAATTGACTTCGGTAACTGAAAGTCAAACATGTAAGAGCACGAATTTGTTTTTAAGAGTATTTTAGAATCTTTCAGAGACTCAATTCAATTCTTCAGTATGAGGGGGGGGGGCTAGGGTCCCCTTCAACTTCTTCTCTCTTCATAACCTCTAGAAAATGACCGTCCACGAGCTCAGTACTTTGGTCGCTTCGAATATAGGTACCACACTTTTTCAAAACTTCTCAGAATACTCGTCCGTTTCATCTTCTGTTTCCACTGAGTACGCTCTGGCTAATTGGGGAAAATCAACTATAAAGGAAACTATGTTCTTCTTATGGATCGGGTAGGAGGGGTTACGTAACAGTTGCATTGGTCGTTTAGCTCTTGTCGTTTTTCTTTCGTAGAAGAAAAGTTTTTCATCATCGCCCTCGGATTACAGTGCCTTAGTAAAACCAGTTATTGTGGCTGAAGTCCTAGTATACCCGAGTGAAGACATACGCCATTTTCTATCTACCTTGTTCTGGGAAAAGAGAATCGGCAACGCGGTCAACACCCTGTGGCTGGTTCTTAACCCCCCCCCCCCTCAAACTAAAGAGGTATAACTGCGCCTGTGGATGCCGCATTGACTACGCGGGACACTCCGCATACTCGGATTCGTTATCCACGGGCAAGGTCTAAATCAAAATGGCGTATGGCTACACTTGGGTTAAAGAGCTCTAATAGAACAAAGTGAAATGGCGTAAGTCTTCACTTGGGTGTTCTAGAGCTCTATCATGGCCAAGGAGTAAAAGTTATCTGTAATGACGGACGGCAAATACGAGCTTGATGAAAGCAGCTATGGAGCTGAGAGATACGGATTACCAGCAACAGGGCTGCGAATGCGGACGCTATTCACCGCAAGGAGTTGAACGGTACATTACAGGGTATAAGCTAACAGCGTGAGGCGACGAAGACACTAAGACAAGGGCTCCCGTGCAGCCGGGAGAAAGACGATGGAAACACCGCTGCCTCTATTTCAACTTTCAACGCCACTTCAAATACACCGGCCTGATACGGATGAGGGTGTTGTTTGTATTTCCTTTCATCTTAAGTAGACATTCGTTTTAGACCAAGTGTTAATTAGTTCGGATAAGGTGTTCGGCCTCGTAGACTTTGAGAGTAACGTGTGTTGTTCACGCCTGGGGATCAGGACAAGCTGAACAACGTCCTCGACCGGCATTTCGGGTTCAGTTTCGATGATGACTTCTTTTGTGAAGCTTGATACACTGGAGCGGATCTGTGGATATCGTCATTTTGATTTCCAAGACCTCAAGTACCATGAAATGTACGAGTATACGACGTTTCTCGAACCCAGCAGCTATACAACACCTAGTAATTACCAGCCGTGACGTTAAGATGGACTGAAGTGTTGTGTGCCGGTATTGTGAAGCTTTGTGAAAATCGTTCAGTCGCAGATCGATGGTCAGTCATCCAATGATTGCACAGTTTGTTGCTGGAATTCGACGAAAAAAGTAATCGAAAAAAAAAAGTGTAAAAGGTATTATACGCAACTCAAGTCAAGTCAACTCTCCAGTCATCTCGCCAGGAAATTATAACGTCGGTGATCGACATTTCACGTCCACCCGCATCCGGCCGAAACCATTAACAGGCTAACGAATCCGAGTTCCGAACAAGAAAGCTAGAGACACCCGTACGCAATCACAAATACCATAAGCTTTCTGCTTTCGAATTCCGAGAATAATTTTGAAATAGCTTCGACGATATGAGTTCGAACAAGATGAAGAATGCGAGGTAAACACGTTAACGTACATCGATTTAAAAACATTTTCGTACTGACATTTACGAGTATATTGTTGTACTTGGTGTGTATATACTGGTCGAGAGGAGATATTGTTACTTAAAGAAGGGTGAAGAGAAAAACATCAAACAGTATGGAGAACTTTTAACGATATTACGGATGAATTAGTCGATTTCGATGGGAATGTATTATACTTTTTATTCTTCGAATGTAAAGATCGTGAGAGCTAACCAGCACCTCCCACTTTTTTCCGTCTATCTTTTTCTATTTTTCACATCGAGTCTTCGAGTGGGCCAAGAAGTCTTTTAACAAGACCGATGATCAGGCAGTATTAAATCCATTACCGGAGTCCACGTCAATTAAATGTTTCTTTTTGGAATCATCGAATATGTTCTAGAAGGAACTGGATCCGACAACACATTATCCGTAATAATCCCATTCTTGATGCGAATTGATACCACTATTATGTTGATTATATTATTCTGCATTGTACCTACAGTTTTGGCTGTACCATTCTTTTGTACGTGTTTTTTTTTCCTCTCCTTTTCTTCCATGTTGTTTGTATACTCTTCTGTTAGGTAAAGAGAGGCAACTTTGTGTAAACGAAAAAGGAACTTATTAATGCGATTCGAGTATTTATACGGACGATTTTCACGGATACACGCATGCATTGTTGACATATTAAAGTCGTCGCCGATTAGAGTGCTCCGTTTAATCTTTAATGTATCTGGGATTGTTCTACATAAGGTAGTTCACTTTCAAAGTATCTTCAGTCGGATTTGTAAGGTCGCATTCACTTTCACGGCCTCTCGAGTCGCGCTGGCAACTATGGGTAGACTAGTTACGCATGCAGTCAGCAGTGGCAGATTTGCACAGAATGACATTTTGCTCGCTTGTCACAGGCCCGCTATCGCAGAATAGAAGCAGAAAGGCATTTTTGTGACAATATCGAGACCCCAACGAGATTTGTTTAATGATCAGTGTTGTTAGACATAACAAAACAAAATGACAATTGAATTTTAGGAATTTTGTCATAATGACAAAACTATTTCTCAGTTTTGTCATATGACAAAATGGAAATGACATAACAAAAAAATGAATCAATTACAAAACAAAATGAAAAAACAATTTTGTCATTCCAATATTACATTGGTGGAAAAGAACAAGGACTAGGCGCCTAATGTACTTATTATGTTATTATACTTGAGTCTGTTTCCAAAACCAAATAAATCGAGCTCAGTTTCAAACTAGGATACTTAATATGAATTCCTTGTTATGTTGCTATGAATAAAATTCTCGCTTGGGACCGATGCACAATTTATTGCTCCAAAAATTTCTTATTCAAAAAAATTGAGATCAAAGGTATGCATAGAGAAATTTTTATCAATTGAAATATAAAGTTGTTTCCTCCTACTGGGATTTAAACTTAGAGTTTCAAGTGTTGGCAGCCCTGCGATATGTGTGAGTGATCACGTATGATTTACTGTAAGCGTTTAGCAAACTTCAACTATCATTAAGTCTATTAGAAATTCACTTTAAAAGAAAATTTGTCCTAAATTCGACTGCATCATCACCAAAAAATTAAATTATAATCAGTTCTACTGGCAGAATAATTTTTACTCGTTTTTTTACCCTACTAAAGATAGCAGTGTTTGTATTTGAAAGTACACAACATGGTCACTCACTCATTTTCACCCGCTAACAACCGCGCAGGCAATTTTGCAGCGCACTCTAGTGCAGGTTTAAATCCCAATTTCTTTTTAGCCTCGAAGTACGCAACCTTTGTTCAAATAACATTGGTGATTGGTAGGATTAGATTGTATGTAAAAATAGTAAAATACATGAAAATTTGTGGATATGACAAAATGACAAAACTCCAAACATGGCAAAACTCATGACATAACACAAACAAGTGAAATGCTCGTCCGACAAAATGACAAAAAATCGTTTTGTCTAACAACACTGGCTTTGATATTCATCCTAACGTTGATAAGAGCGACGTATATGCGTGCGTTAGTAATGGTGTGTAAAAGGATGTTGTTAAAAACTTCCACCAGATGTCAGCCACTACGCTGCTAGGTCCGAATTCTCCATGCGTACAGTTCGAAAAGGGCGCTCCAGCTTTGATGTCAGAATGAACTCTTCGATTTCATCAAAATCCATGGCCTTTACTTCTCTCAATGACTGAGAAATCTTGGTCACAGGGCATAAAACTATGTCCAGAAACTAAGAAACAGAGTGTGATCTGTTCGTAAAAATTATGCGCAGTAAGGTACAAAAGCGCAGTGACCATCATTTTGTTTTCATTTTGGCCCGCGCAATTCGCAGGCTGACCACTCAAATTTTCTCTGAAAAATGTGATAAAAGTGACCAATTTTGTTAAAAAAGTGACCGAAAAGTGACTAAAAAATCACCATAATTCCCATATTTTCGACTAAAAATTATTTTCATTCAGACTTTATGTAATCTTCGGCTCTCATGTCTTGAAAAAAACAGTCATACATCACAAGTTTTTCGTAGAATTACACACTCTACTCACGCACACTTGTCTTGTATACTTATATCACATATCAGATTGAAGAAACACTTTTTTCAGTTTTTCTCTCTCGATAAATTGATAATAGTTAAAATTGGCATTTTTTATATTTTTTAAAGGAAAATTTTTTAAAAAGTGACTTTTCTGATTAAAAAGTGACTTTTGTGACCAAATTTCAAAAAAGTGACCAAAGGTGACCAGAGGTGACTTAAGGTGAAAAAAGTGACCGAGTGGTCAGCCTGCAATTGTCACACCAGGTTTTTTGTTAGTCACTTTTGATTGTGAGACTTTTAGCAAGCATACTAACACTTCATTCGGATGACACTCCTATACTTCACCTCGCTTTCGAACTAAGGACATCTTGTGAATACAAAAATGAATCAGAATAAACCTCTCACTTGTTGCTTCTACAGTGAACACCATTGACCACTTTGGTAACACTTCAATCACTCCACGAAACAGGCTCAACCGGGATCAACCGGCTATTCTTATCAACACTTAAGACTTCTTTCAATGCCACTATAACATACAGAAGCGCCATCTTCCGGACCTTGCACAAAGCACTGACTGAAGGAATCTGTAAATACTTTTTGGTGCATCATGATGGCGCCACGGCTACCTGTACATTTCGGCAATAAAACGCATTTCCAAAAAAAATGGCGCTTATACTACTTTCAAAGGGAAGTCTTCAGTTACAAAGTTCCGTAGCAATATGTTTTTTGCATAGTGTAAACAGCTAAACAGGTTCACTGCCTGCCTAGCATTTCCAGAAGAGAAATGGAAATTCAATCCTCTGTAACTGCATCAGGTTTGGCGGCTCAGCCTTACGGGAAAATAATCAACCTGAAGTGGGGGAAGGGGCTGACAAGTATCACAATAATTCTGAACATTCTTTTGCTCGCATCACTTTTAGGGGGGGGGGAGCCCACAAGTCCTCCAATACTTATGTCTATCGCTCAGTCCCTCATCCTTAAATCCTACTCTTACTCTTAACACTGCTGCGCATGGCGCAACCTTTCAAAATTATTTCATAAAAGAAGTCATGAGATATTAAATCCACTCAACAGTTTTAAGGTCTTAGGCGGCGAATTAGTGGTGCTGTAATAATTCTGTTTTGAGGAATGATCCTCAGTTAAATTTATTATTATTATTATTATTTTTAAATTTATTATTATTTTTTTTTGGGTGGGGGGTCGATTCTTTTCTACCCTTTCGAGTATCGTATCAGGGGCCGGAGGAAAGTTTTCTAACAATGGAAAAAGTATTCTTGGTATTTTTTTTTTGTTGATGTAACAAACCGTTTATCACTATATGAATATACATCGATAACCTAGGGTGCGAAGAAGTCCTATCTCCAAAAATGCGAACTTTACGGGGCAGCTAAAAATATATCTGAAATGACGTAAGTTTGTGTATACTATAGTACACACAAATAAAGCGTACTCGGCAGTGGATTTTTTGTCTTCAGCCAAAATATTCCTAAATATCAAATATTTACAGTGTGACTGGATGATCGTTTACCTTTCAAAATGAAAGAGATATTCTGCAAAAACCTCAAAATCTGTTCATTTTCACCCCATTTGCCGGTACAAAAAAGGTTATTGTTCACTTGTTTTCGAAGTTCAGCCAATGAATGGCCGAAATTTCGAAATCGGAGTTCGGCTGAACAAAGAAGTTCAATTGTGACTGAACTCTGAACACCGGTAGTACAACTAGAGAACTAAAGGGGAAGTGAAGATATACGCCATTTTGGATCCAGCCGTGTCCGTCGATGCCGAATCCGACTATGCGGAGTGTACCGCGTAGTCAATGCGGCATCGACGGGCGCGGTTGGATCCAAAATGGCGTATGTATGTCTTCACTCCCCTTTAGTTATTTAGTAAGTACAACTGCATCTTACTCGAACAAAACAGGGATTTGCCCAGTGTCGGGGTGAGGTAGGCGGCCGCTGTGTGCCAAATTTTTCTTGCCGTCCTTGGCCCAAACCCCAAACTGTAAAAAGCGAGCTTTCAACGCTGTGTGGTAAATTATAGAACCCTACTTTATACTCAAATCTGAAAATCTATTCCCATTCGCATAAGACGCTATTCTGCTGTGTCTCGATGATCTTCCCCCTACTTTTTCAAATTTGCCGCCCTGTGCAAATGCACAGTCTGCACACACGGTAAATTCCCCGCTGGATTGGCCAGACATTTAATTGATTCTTTGTGCTGCAAAAATTCGCTTTTCAATTCCAGAACAAATCTGTTAACGCGTCATTTCGGGTAACAGAATTCAGAATGCTCGAACAGACAGCAGACCTCGTTTATCAAATTTTGAAATTCGGTAGTTAGGAAAACTGAGCGTTCTCCGTCGGATATGCACTTTCGATAAGTCTTTGTCTGAGATACAATAACCACCGACAACATGTGCTCGTCTAATCTGAGTGGACGATGAGTCATCTGTCAGAACAGCCCATCTTACACGAGTACAGTTTCAGCGTGATGCAATTATCCAACAGGGCAAAAATAGTATCGAGTCGTATTACAATCCCGGGCACAAAAAATTCTACATTCTCGATAAAGTTTTGTAAGCACTTTTTTCTTTCGTCATCTTGGCCGGACAAGCCAAGTTTTCGTGCAGGTCAACAGAACCGCAAAACTCGTATTCGCGTTTAAAAGGAAATTATGAGGGCTGACACTTTAGTTCTCTTCAGTTTTCAATAAAAAATAATATTGAAGATGCTAGAGCTCATGTTACTTGTACATGTTTTTATGGTTAAAATACCCTAATCATCCTTTCATCCACAATACTAGCGCACCTACAAGAGTGTCCAAACACCACGCAAATCGAATATGTATGTACTTTTCGCGATTTTCTAAGCACACACGATGCAAACCTTGCCCGCCAAAATAACCCATCCCGCTAATTAATAATTTTGCGAATAGCCGGAATCTCGACTCGTTCCATCGCACCCCCCGGTTCCATTATTCCAGTATTCCAGCTTTCCAGCTCACGACCAGCTCCTTCATCTGAAGAATTTTTCTCAACGAACAACTCAGCTTTCACCGATACCACTGAATAGAAATGTACAAAGGTAGATTGCCGGAGTGACACATGGCTACACAGGAACGTACCGACAGGGGAGGCAATGTGTACTATATACACAAACGTGTACCCCCCCCCCAGGAACTTTTCACTCAGCAGTTGGGAAAATTCACCATTAACTTAAAAAGTTTTTTTTTTTGCTTTGATACTTGGGAATTTCGAGTTGAGTCAGCTGGAAAAATCCAGCAAGTCAAAAGGTTTTTTTTGCCTTGATACTTGGAAATTCTGAGTCGAGTCAGTTGGGACTTTCACAATATTCATACCCCTCCTTCCCCCCGGAAAAACTCTTCGTACGTCCCTGATAATACAGTTACATTTTCGGGGTCTTACACACATAGGGCTTTAAATTCAATCCTTTTTTAATGTTGCCAGTAAGTCAAATTCGACAAAAAAAAAATGGAGAAAATACTTTTTCGCTCTATGCCATCGATATAAATATGTATATTCGAAGTTAATTATCAATCAAAAACAAAAACTATTCATTAATGATTCAGAGTATACATACGACTTTTTGATAGAACAATCGATAATTTCTTCATTATGTATGTCAACGAGAAACTCCTTTTCTGATGCCAAGACCATCACTGCTGATAACCACTCATCTAGCATCGTATTTCGGAGCGGATTTTTAATATTTTCATTCCTCTCATTTTCGAGGAGAGGAGGCTTTTCCTTAGCGGCTCAGGGGAATCACAGTACCTCAGCGGCTAATTCCTCAAATTCTATGGGTCAAAAACATTTCTATAATAAAGAAAACCGTAAGAATTTTTTCATGTGTCTCCCTTCAGATATGGCTTCTAAGTTTGCAAGGTCTTCTGCCAAATATTACATGTTTTTCTTTTTTTGTTCGTTTGTTGGTTAAAAGATGGACTCTAATGGGGAAAAGAGCTTAAAACCACCTCGCCTTTGCGGTACCAGGATTTCTGAATTCTGTTCAACGAATATACAATTTTTTTTCGTACCATGATAATGTCCCCAACTAGAATGTTAAATTTTGAAAAATAACGTGCCCAAAATTCAGCTAATAATTGGATTATTCTTCAAAAATGTTGATATCTCAGTCCTCAGCAACTATCTCACAAGTTATTAATGGAACGGGCATTTTCCCCCTTTTTTCTTCTTATTTTGTTGATAGATATGACTGAATTCTACTTTTTCAAGGTTTCACAAGGAAATTTGGTTCAATTTTAATGGTTAAAAACTGGATTAAATCTGCAAAAATATCCGTCGGCATAGTTGTTCCTCTAAAATTTTTTATTATTATTATTTTTTTCCAAATCTGCAAACTATATGTTAGAACAAACTGGCAAAATAATACTACTCTACATAGATAAATGAATTAATGAGTTGGGGAACTGAGAGTGATGCCAACTTTGAAAATTGTCCCTCGATTTTTTGTCTTTCGGCATGGTTCTTTTTCAACCAATCACAAAACGGGAGTTTCACTAGTTTTTTGTCGCAGTTCAGTTACAGTTAATGATCAAACTGTATATTCTTATCAGAGCAATATGGTCCGCATATCAAATCCTGTTTTTTTTTTGTTTTTTTTGTGACGAGACTCGTGCATTTGCGTATTATTGTTTAAAATTAAAAGTTTTAAAAATGTGTCTTTCGGCATGGTTATCTTTATAAAACAATAGACGTTCATCATCCAAACATAATTACATCTAATTAAGGGGTTAGTATGTCTTTATCAACTCTCCATACGATTTTTTGTTTTGGAATGTACTAATCGACGGCTGAACACTTTTTATTCGCTATTGTCTTTCGGCATGGACTTTTTCATGTGTCCTTCGGCATGGCATTTATCATTTTGATTGCCATGCCAAAATATAGAATCCCCTCACTGTCGGCCCAATTTTACCAATATGTTATACAGAAGGCCTCTTAACGACTCCCATCAAAAAAGTTCAAATATCCTCTACTTTCCTCCATGAAAGAACATACCTGAAATATCAACATTTTTGAAGAATGACCTAATTAATAAATATTTGAACATTTTTTGAAACTTTTTCAGATCTGGTTAAAAGTATGTTCAAGACTGCTCTAAGCGTAACTTGTTTAAGATTTCTGAACCAAAGTTTTAGATTCGTGGTAATCTTCAAGACATGATTAAAACACATTCACGCTGTCCCATGATTAGTTTAAGGTTCTCCTATCTGTGACTGAGAGACCTTATCAGATTTGCAAGACTTTTTTTAGACTGACAAAACTTTTTTTTTTCAACTGACATCGGTTTAAAGCTCTGATAGACTGATGTTAAGCTTTTAAAGACTAATCTAAAGGGTTCTCCTTACAGCGAGAGTTTTCTGGTAAAAATTACTAGAGTTCCGGTAAGTCCCTGACGTTTAACGATTTCTCGCGCTGTTTTAAGTGAAAATTCTGGTAACTTTTACTAGATTCTGGTAACAATTACCATAATTCTATCAAATATAGCAGATTTATAGTCCAATCTAGAGACAGTTACCAGAATTTTCAGTTAAAGTGGGTGTGAAATCGCTAAACATCACAGACGTACCAGAATTTTAGCAATTTTTACCACAAAATATTTCTTGTATACGATTTCCTGACTCGATAAGAACTTTTTAGGATACTTCAAGACTTAGTATCAACTTAAAACTTTTTGAGATGTTTCAAGATTCGTTCAAGATTCTTGGAGGCTCTTCCAGAGTTATTTGAAACACACCATAACTGTTCAAGACTTGTTCGTGACTATCGAGACTTTTTTATACTTGCTCAGCACTTATTTAGAACTCTAGAGCACGCTTGTTTGAGAGTCTACAAGAGCGCTATTTTCAAAGGGTTTCCATTTTCTATTTTTCGTTACGAGTAATGTGATATTGATACTGTGGCTTCCATAGTATCAGGTATTATTATGAAGGTCAGGTAGCCGCAAATGTCAGCAGTACATACATAGCAAGTCCCCGTGTCTTCTTAATCGTTCAGCGGAAAAATGCTTCAAACGAAAGCTGTTGACCATCACTACAGATCAATAATCATCTGTTTGTACCCACATGACTGCAACGGGATTAACGGAAAAGTAATTACGCATCCACAGATGTAAATTACACTTTTACAAGCTACATTTCGAATTCGCCTCGTCAGCTTACCATTGATACTTTCCGAGAATCACGAACTTTTCAACGAAATGATTCGGGACCGACGTGACCCTGAGAAGCCACCAATACGAAAATATGACGGCTGTTTCACGAATACAGTTCTGAATGAAAATCCGATAACGCGTGTTTATGAGATGACGTAAGCCCCCGTACGTGTGAATGCACTCGTATACCAATGCGTTTTTAAATGTACGAGTATATACGCAGTGTATGCCAGTACGTGAAGAAGAAAATAAAATAGAGACATAGAAAAAGAAGAAGAAGAAAAAAACTCCCGCTAGCTTTAACGTTCAATTAACACCTCTTCTGGAGCTGCGAGCCCCACCTGTTCCCAGTCTGCGTGTTCATTTGCTGCCGGTAGAGACTCGAGGTCCTCTTGGGCAGTCGAATTCGTTTTACTCGTAAGTCGACTTATACCTGCTGACATTCGCATTTCAATTAAGAAGACTGAATTCAGCGAGGTACCGAAGAATCCCAAACACTTCTGCCAGTTTGCAAATTTAGCCACATTGGCCCTCAGCTGGCTAAACTGGACCAGCAGAAGGTGAAATCTGAAAAGTATTGACTTTTTTGACACAAATGTGTAGGCTTGTGTGAAAATCGTAACGTTTGTTCGTTTTTTGTCCCCCCCCCCCCCACCCAATTGATTTGAGAAGAAACTGAAATTTTGATATGTTATCCGCCATGACAAAACAAAATTTGAATTCAAAAAAGAGTCCGATTGAGCCATTACAGGAGAGAGTCTGGGGATGACATGTGTTCTTGGGGGAAAATAGCACTGTCCAATGCCCCAATCGACGTAGCAAGCAGAAATTTTTCATGATGAAATTTCAAAGACATAACGTGGTGTAAGCACAAAGATGAGTTTAATTGACCTGTTGGGTTCGGAGCTCCGGGTAGTGGTAGTCAAACTAAATAAAGTCGGTTTTCTTTTGAAACTTTTTATCTCGCGAACTGTACGTTCCATCCAGCTTTCGATGTCAAAAAGTAATATTATTTTTTCGAATCAACAAGGTTAGTAAAAACAATTCCTTATTTTTTTTTGCTTTTTTGCTTCTTGTAAGATCAACACTTGATAAGATGTTTGACACTGACAGTATTGTGAAGCTCAGTTAGTATCGGTTCAATGAAAGTTTGTACACAGTTTTCAGCGAAAAAGTGTGTTTTTGCCATCCAAGAAAACGAGAGAGAAAGTGAGAGACAGAAAGACCCTCTTCCGAGCTGATTACATTCCATTCATCCTCACCCGGTCCAGATTCATACTTCCCAGACATGCATTCCAACAATGTCCATAACGGTCGCCCGTTCTCATTCAAAATTTCCAATGTGGTAGATCCTCCCTATCTTCTCAATCCTTTCAGCGTTAGAAAGGAAAGAGATTTTAATTCTTTTCAATACGACACTGCAGTGGTGCTGGGCACCCACATTCCACACGAGGATGATTTGGAGCTCTCTGAACTGAAAAAGCTGTAATAATTTTCCTAGCGACATTTGAATCTGGGGCCCAAATTAGGGCTGTATTAAAAATGAAATGCAACATTAGTAATCCGAGATCAAGCCAGACATATTCCATTTTCTACATTCAATTTATTGTGTGGTGAGAGGAAGACGAATTCGATTTTGATGCAGTTGTCACTCGATTTATCATCTTTCCAACGGTGAGCATGCAACTATCTCAAATTTCGATGTAACAATTGTCATTTGCACGTTGAAAATAAGATTCTGGGACCCCGAATATGATGACGGATAAAATATTCGAAATCAACTACCCAGTGAGCTCCTATTTCGATAATTCATTCAACTTCTCATGTCGCTCGATTTCTATCGTATGACAGGTGAAATTTTGATTCTTAAGCTGAAATTGCGACTGCATTAGCAGTCTGACGACACACTCAAACAAAGTGATTTAAACTATCTAAACAGTTTGTTTGATGTATTCTCGGTTGAAATTACAAAGAGATGGTATGCTTGAGACCTCCCCCGAAGGAAGAGAGAACATTGGAAAGTATAACTGGATGTAATTACTCGAAGCTCCTCTTTCTAGGAGCGGATTGGCGACGATTCTGACATTCTGTGAGCAACCCTCCCCCCAACTCAAAGAAATGATTTTTGGAGGAGCGCTACCTACTACTCCTCCACCGGGACCCTGGATTCGTTGTTACACAGTAGGTAGAACAAGATAATTCTGAATCGTATGAGCATCAGTCACATGTTTCTATCACTCAGTTGTTTTTTGAAAATTCTGAAATTGAATTTCTCAGGAAAATGACGATCAATAACCTTCCATATTCTTTATCAATAAGAGTCTGCCTTCATGCCATGTTGTAGAAGGCACCCAAGCAAACCCCAGAGGACGCCGATTGCCTCATTGTTACAACAGCATTAGAGAAGAGCGAGAAGTACGAGCACGCCATAATCGCTGGAGAGGATTTCGACCTCTTGGTACTCCTTAATGGATTGGGCTCCAGTAGACAAAATGTTTTCTTTCACAAAAATGGCAAGGGTGGAACAAGTTGTGAGCAGTTCTCTTCAACATCATTCATTCGAGGAGCGTTCTCACCTCCTCCTCCCCTCCGAATAGAGTTGTTCTTTCACGCCTTCACTGGTTGGGACACCACCTCCGCCCTTTTGTGGCAAGGGAAAATGAAACTTCACTGGTTGGGACACCACCTCTGCCCTTTGGTGGCAAGGGAACTGAAAATGTTGGGAGTCCTTTCAAAGCATCCAAACCTTCTTGACGCTGCTATCACGTTATTTTATTCATTAAAAAATATAATTAAGAATTATTAACGAAAATGAAGTATATATTTTTTCATTTTTAAACGAGTAAAATTTGAAATGAAGTACTAATCAAAGTCAAGGTTGAACTTGAACAGTTAAGTCGATAGTGCACTTTTTTTTTAAACTTACTGGTTTTTTTTTTTTACATAATTATTTTTAAATATCTTCAAGTCAAAGGACAAATCTATAAGTACATTTTATTTTCAAAAAAAAGGGAGAAACTATTTTGCCAATAATTTTTTCATTTCTCCTTTTTGGAGTACAATTTTGTCTCCCACTGTTTTCTGAGTTTATGGTTTGTGGTGAATTTTATTATAATCCTCCTCTTATTTTTCTTTCCTTTTTTTTTTTTTTGAAATTCTTATCTTTGCGACTTGAATTTATCGGACTATGAAATATACGGGCAAAAACTCCGATGGTTTTTGAAGAATTTTATCAAAAATCTTCCGGAAAAATATTCGATATAACTTTACTTCCCATGACTTTCCTCGCAGGGTGAGTATTTTAGCCGATATTCTGCATGGAAGACGGCTAAAACTACAATTTCAAACTTTTTGGAAAAAATTGCTAATTTTTGAAGTACTGTATCTCGGGACCTATTGGACCTACAGAGCTGCGGTTGCGTTCAAATTGTAGCAAATGTTGTCTATTTTAGAAGTGTATTGCGTGATTTTTTCCGCAGGATGCACCAATTAGAAGTTATAAGTCAAAAACTGAAAAAAGTCCGAAAATTTTGAGGTTTTTTGAGCACCACACAGTTAACACAGATCTTTCACAGCTGCAAACTTCGTTTTACACTATTAGTACCTACCCTAACAACATCCCCTAAAATCAGAACTTATCAATTTTTTGCAACCTACAATGTTCTGAATGACAGGCTTATCCCACCAACGCCAAAAAGCTAGTGATACTGAATACCCTCACCAAGACCATAGCAAACACAACGACTACAGTATGAATCAAGGTGGGACGATAGCGTATTCTGTAACTCCCGCTAGTTCACACGAACAAGACGTTACAATCGCATGGCGTGTTACCACCAGATCAGAAAGACTGGTACAGTGCGTGTGCACATAGTGGACGGCTTACTCAACGTTGTGAAATACATGGCTAGTCAGCGAACTACGGTTGCACACTCTTCGGCATCGAGAAGGAACCCTGCGCAGCAAAACCGTGATGAAAGCAGCGGCAAACTATCTCGACTAACCTGCCAAGGAGAGTTGCACGTCAGAAATCACGACTGCCCAGTGGCGTAGCCAGGATTTTTCCAAGGAAGGAGATCAGCAAAATTTTGGGCGGGGAGGGGGTTACACCTAATAGGAACTGTATGTTTGTACACTGACTATCAGTACGTTGTGCGTTTCAACTTCAATTATGCATCTAAATTTAAATTTCATTTCGCGCATTTACTGTGATACTGCCAGCATATAAAAAATTCTCATCTCAAGGGGGAGGGGGAATTCATCCCCCTAATCCCCCCTTGGCTACGCCACTGCGACTGCCAACGTTCGGCATCGGATATGGCGCCAGAAAAAGAAGAAGAAGAATATGAGGATGTAGAGAAATAGTTCTGGAGGCGGTTTGCATCCTTCCTGCTCGTTCAAGTTGGCGAGACCAAAAAAATTACAAAAATTCTACATCCTTCCATAACGTTCGTGTTGATACATGGCAAAATAAAGGGTTATATTGAACTCTATTTGTGGCATTTTGAGGGCAGTTACGAAAAAATTGTAAGAGACTTTCATTGTGTAGAATTCAATGAGGAACAATTTCTGTTACTAAATTCTTTCCTATAGTTTGCATTTTCTAAAATTCTAGGACAGAACTGATATTGGACGGACGTCTAGACTGTGGGACGCTCGGGGACACTAAGACACTCGGATTTCTGGCTATTTCTAGTACGTTAACCAGTACTGTCGTTCAACTCTGTGTCAAAATGCAGCTCTGCGGGAATTTTTTCTTCTATTCTGTTTAACTGTACTGGTTTAACAGCTGCAAATTACAGACATACGAGGTTCGAAGGTACACGAATGACATTTCTGCTGCTGTGTACTTGTCACCTGTCACTCTGTAACTTCTTATTAACCGCAAATTCATCACGGCTGGTTACATTCGTGTTTGGAGAAAACCTCTCTCGAGTGCCAGTAGTAGGTACATGGAAATTGGGCCAAACAAAACCACGAATCGTCTTCAGTCTTGCAACAAACAAATAAAGCAACAATGCTCGACAATCCGCTTCTGGTAATCCGTGTTTGAAAAAGACGGTATATCGATTTCACAGTGGCCGAGATCTCACTCGTGCGTTGGTTCTTTTCTCTTCGAAGAGCGAAAATTTCCTTTTGACCTGACCGACCACCCACACAACGTAGCGGCGCTCTTAATATCCCTGTTTTATTGGACTATTATTGTACCTATATAAGTAGGCCTCAGAAAAGTAGTAAAACGTCATCAGATTATCAACAGGGCCTACATAAACTTCGGAATTATTATATTTTATTTTCGGTAAACGATCGCTAATGGCTCGAAGAGGTATCCGTAATTTTTTCTCTCTCTATTCTTTAGAACGTATTTCGGAAAAATTATTAATTTGTTGACGGCTGATCCGGGTGTCAAGTGAATTAATTCGTTTGAGTCGACGAGGCAACCCGCCGGTGTGCCATGGTTCCACTACGAAGAATACAGTTTTAATATTTACGCCGTTTCCGTAATATCGTTGAAGTTGTATGCTAGGTGAATGATATCAAACAGTGGGGGGCTATCGACTGCATACATCAAGTTCGTAAATTAAACATTTATTCCGGGGAAATTAGATAGTTGCAAATGCAAAAAATGAGACAGGAATGAAATTCTGTACAATTGTTCGATACTCAGCGCCTATCCTAAGCTTTTTTGGGGCTGCCCAAATCAGAAAATCGCCGGTTACATCACAATTTTTCTTTGCTTCCACTTCCCCCTCTCAAAAAATAGATTATCTAACTTCAAGTATGTGATATTTTTAACTATTTTCTCCGCTGTTGTCTTTTGGAACTGCCCAAATATTTTTGGAGGTGCCAAACAAATTTTTAGTACGCCTCATATGGATGGTACTACTGTGCGTTAGAAAAAGCGTTGGGCACTCTTCCAGCGTTTCCTCAGTGAACAGGTACATCGTATGCGAGCACATATTTCAGCCAAAATATTCCCGACATGACGGTCTATGAAAAAAGGTCTCCCACTAGTTTTTCATTAGCACCTCAGAAATTTTGTAAAGGGGGATTCAGAATAACCTTGTACACTACCATTAGGGTGCCGATTATTTCGTGACTTTTCTCAGATTCTTCGGGACTACATGAAAAAGGGGTATCAAAAAACTTGTAAAGCCCTACTGAAAATTTTAAATCGATTAGATGAAGGAAAAAATGTATCAGGAACCCCCTCCCCTCCCCTCTTGTGGAAAATAACACGAAGTTTTAACTTACGTAACTAATTTGTGTTTCCTCAGCTAGTAATAACAGGGTTGATGACTTCTTGGTGGAAGCTCCAAAATGGAGAGGGGTTGAAAAATAAAATTTGAGATCGGTGTTTATTTTCAAGGTCGTTGATTCTGAGTTTGGGATTAAATTTTTGGATCAAGAAAAAAAAGTATCTTTCATTCAGTCACCGACGTAGGACATTTTCAGTCGAGGGAGGGAGGTTAGTAGTCGCTACAGCACGTATCCCATTATCTAATTGCAGTAATTAAGGCACTAAAATACATCCTGAAATGTCATTTTTGACAGTGTTGGGGATTCTACCCCCCCCCCCCCCGTTCCTACGTTTCTACGCTTATGCATTCCGCATACGGTGAATAGTCGGCTAAAATCTTCAAATTAAAAGGCGACATCATGTTTTCTCTAAAATTTCTCAAATTAAAAAACTGCATCACTTATCCAGTACATCGGAGATTGCAAATTTTTAGAGGTAAAGGGCGACGTCATTTTTCGCTTAAAATTCCTCAAATTTGTGGAGCATATTCCTGACTATAAAAATTATGAAATTCGTCTAAAATTAAAAAAAAAAAAAAAAAGTAAACCATCTTTGAGCCACTGTGTTCACATTTACATGTTAAATGGGAAATCTAAATAATTCAGAGGCAAAAAGCGATGCCATTCTAAATGTTCAATCGAAAGCCGAAGCCATTTTTCTTTCATGTTTCTCACGTTTGAAGGGTACTTTCCCGATGTATCTACAATACGGAATTTAAAAAGAAAAGCACTTGTCATTCAATTAGTCTGCGCGAGCACAAACTGAAAGCAAAACAATAAAATGTGTCTACAGTTTGAATTTTCAAAATAATAATAATAATAATAATAATTATTATTATTATTATTATTATTATAAAACATATATTTGGGAAATGAAAGACAAAAATTTTTCAGTAGTGGAAAGTGACGTTATTTTCCTAAAAAATTTCTCAAATTTGTAGGGTACTTATATTTTGATTACAAAAGTGAAAAAAAGCACCTAGTTTGTAAAATGAAGGAAAAAAAATAGTTGAACACCATAATATACATTTACATGCTAAATGACCCAAAAAATTTCAGAGGTAATAATGGACCTCATTCGAAATGTTCACGTTGAAAGCCGAAGCCATTTTTATTTTTTCTTCCGAGGTACCTTCCTAATTGAACGCAAAATGACTAGACACGTCCAACGTTTGGACTCCCCCCCCCCCACAAAAAAGAAAGAGTAGGTATAAGTTCCTTCAATTCAGTTAGCAAGGCAATGCTATTCTTTCTTAAACATTTACAACATTTTGAAAATATATTCTTAATTGAGAGCAAAATGATAGAATGTGTCTATAGTTGAAAATTAAAAAGAAATATAATTTATTTGGGAAACGGAAGACAAAAAATTTTCAGAGCTGAACAGTGACGTCATGTTTTGTTTAAGATATCTCAAATTTGTAGGGTATCAATATCCTAATTATCAAAATGACAAAATGCACCTGGTTTGTAAACGAGAAAAAAAAATCGTTGAGACAATATATACATTTACATGCTAAATGACCCAAAAAATTTCAGTCAGAGGTACAAAATGACCCCATTCAAAATGTTCACGTTGAAAGCCGAAGCCACTTTTCTTCCAAATTTCTCAAATTTGGAGGGTACCTTTCTAATTGAGGGCAAAGTGACTAGACGCGTCTAACTTTTGGACCCTCCCCCCCCCCCAAAAAAAGTGAAGTACAGGTGCCTTCAATTCAGTTAGCAAGGTAATGCCATGTTTTCGTCAACATTTAGAAAAATGTTGAGAGTATTATTCTTAACTGAGAGCAAAATGATAAAATGTATCTAAAGCTAAAAAAAAAAAAAATTATTTAAAGGTGAAAAACGACGTCATTTTTTGTTCAAAATTTATCAAATTTGTAGGGTACCTTAATTCCTAATTATCAAAAAGACAAAAATGTACCTGGTTTGCAAACGAAAAAAAAATTGTGGAGACATTTACATTTACCTGTTAAATGACCCGAAAGTTTTCAAATGCAAAAAATCGGGAGGGGTTCGAAACATCTCCCCCACCCCCCTATAATTTGGCAGTCGGTAAACGGTAAATTTTAAAACTATTCATTTGAATTTTTCATTTTTTATAAATGGATGTTTGTTTGTTTGTTTTTTCAGTTAAAAAATATTTTGATTAAAAAATCGGCAAATTTTTAATTTTTTAAAAATTCTATCTGCTAATTTTTGTTCTCCACCTCCTCAAACTGAAAGTCAAATTTCGTATCTGAAAATGGAGTACCCTGGGACTCCTGTCAGAGACTAGTCAGTCAAAAGCTGAAGGTTTCAAGCTAAGTATTGAACGTTATCTGAAAGGTTGAAACAAAGCTGAAGTGTGGAAGACCTTTCGAAAATCTGAAAGTCGGTAGCAAACGTTGAATTTCGAATTTCAATGACTATTCTATTTTTACTAGATTCTCTGTTTGACCTAGAGCCTGAAATTTAAGAAAGTTGAACATTTTATTAATATCGGAAAGTTGAAAGCAAAAGACTTATTTTTCAATATCACAAGCTGAATCCGATAGCAAATGTTCTAGTGTTTAATTTACGGGCTTTGGTCCGAGTCAATATAGGCGGGAAATTTAGGCTGGAACAAAAATCAACACTCCATGTGTTTTTCCCATAAGAACGAAAGGGAGCTTGTGGCACGGATTCTCCTAATCTGATCGACCTAAAACTTTATAGTCGCGTGGGTTTTTATTTATTTATTTATTTTTATTTTATTTTATTGGAACCAATTTGGGAGACAAATCAGAAGAAATTCAGAAAAAAAGATCACTAAGAGTAAATAACGATCACCTTAATGTGTAAAGGAAGGGGGATCTGATTGGCCGAGTGGATAGTGCGCTGGTCTCAGAATCCAGAGGTCCCGGGTTCGAGCCCACGTCGCAACTCGCTACATTTCGACCTAGGCCGGCTTTTCGGCAAGAAGTGAAGAGGGCTAAGACAGCCCTAACAGCCTCCCCGACGTCTCTGAGGTAATGCTCGAAAGGGCGGATTCCAGGGCTCGGGTTGAGAGCGAAATTAGAAAAGGATTGTGTAAAGGAAGTTGTGTGTTCCTCGAAAGTATTCCTAACATCTTTCTAGCTTACCTTCCCAGACTAGGGTATGCTCATGGGCGCAAATAAGAGCGCTTGGGCGATAAGGTTCCAACTGATATAAGCCGGAATGTATAAGCTGTACTGCATACTAACGGGACTCTCGATTTTTTGAATCGATTCAGTATTTTACTGCATCGATTGTGATCAGAGACATACCGATAGGGTGCCCGGGGAGCAGGGGGCAACATCCCCCGTAGGAATTCTCCACTCAGCAGTCGGGAAAATTTACCAATTCAGTCAGGCGAGTTGGGAAAATTCAACAAGTTAGAAGGTTTTATTTTTTTGCTATGATACTTGGGAACTATGAGTTGAGAAGTTCGGAAAACCCAACCAGTCAAACGATTTGTCTTCTCTTGCTTTGATACTTGGGAAATTTTGAGTCGAGTCAATTGGAAAAATCCAACCGGTCAAAAGGTTTCTTTTTTGCTTGCTTTGATACTTGGGAATTCTAACTTGAGTCAGTTGGGACACTTCCATCATTTTTACCCCCCCCCTCCCCAGGAGAACCTCTTCGGTACGTCGTCCCTGATTATGATTTGTACAACTTACGAGTTTACATACACACAAATGTTAGTTAACCGAACAATCATTTTCCAAAGTCGTGTGATGTACCCACATGTTTACAAAATGAATTAGAAATATTCTCGCATGTACCTTCTTGTCTCTTACAACAAACGTAACGCTTGAAGTGCTACCTCAGCCTCTTTTCGCAACACTTACGGATGTTCTCTCTTACCTCTGTTTCACTTGCACAGGTAAACTAATGGAAAACTTGCATCTCAGAGGTAAGAAGCCTGCTATATATTACACGATTGACAACTTTTTCTCTAGAAGCGATTACACTTATCAAAAGTTTTGTTCCAGATAGCGAGGCAAAATAGCGTGTAAACTTTCTGAAAGTGAAGGGAAGATGATTTTCACAGCACTTATCAAGTTTTCCACTGAACGAGGTCGCACTTGAGAAACTTCTACTGTACATAGATTTGCCTAGACCGAGTGGCGACGGGGAGGGTTGAAGATTTCCTAATCTCGCCCTCGAATACAACTCATCGAGTCATCGATGATGCATTCAAAGTATCCAAATTTTTTCACACGTACGGTTCCACGAAGTAAAAATTATGTCATTGTGGACGGTACACGGTAGTGTGAAGCTACCTCTGTAATTACCGACCTTTAAACGCAGACCGACTCGGGCGCTTCGTATTCTAATAACGCGCTAATAACAGGGTACGGCCACACTGAAGGTGTCTGAATGGGCGTGCACCCGACAATAACCCATTATTGCGTGGACCTCACAACGCGCGCGTGAAAAACCCACACGACCGCTCCGAAATAGCGCGGAGAAAACTTTCTAACGCGCGGTTTTCAATACGGTATAATTTTACTTACATAAATTGATCGGACTGGCTCCGGTGATTAATAGTTCAATGAAGATATTTCGCTAAGTATTCCCATTTTCGAAAACGAAACGCCTTTTCATTGTTACCTCGCTATGTTAATTACCGCGTACGTACCGCGGACCGTGTTCGGCCGCGAGAATCGCTTGTGACGCCTTCCCGCGCTAATTAGAATCGCGGCACGAGTGGCGCGAAATTTGGCGGAGGTGGATCTCGTTTTCAGGTTTCGTGCATCGTGGGATTCTCTGACGAGCGCAACACGAACGCGTCTATTTTGAATACTCACCTCCGGAAGGGAGGAAACCGTGGACTTGAACGAAGTTCTTAAGGCCGGTTAACGAGGTCATTTTGCTAGGCTCCCATTTGGTCATTAAGAACAGCACTTAATACCAGGAAATGGACTTGATTAGGGGCTGGCCAACTCGAGAGCAGATTAACATTCGCCGAACTTCGCCTACGGACTTACGCACGTTTGAAGTTCGTGCTGAGCATTTCTCTGATTCGAGACACCGTTGCTAAGGATTTCAACTTTTATACACAACGATGCCCTTGCTATGTGTGCTACCTCGGCGTGGTGAGGGAGCTTAAAGAAGAACTAAAGGCACATGAGGAAACCTCCGACAGATAAACCCTGATGAAAGCAAGGGGACACTACACCTGTATTCTGTATTCTCCTCCAGAGATGCATCTTCACCGCCAAAATTATGATGGCAACTCACAAAGTAAATAATAATTCCGCACGTAAAAAGACTCCCATTCGGATGTCCGGGCGGAGATTACCTAGCGAGAAATGATCAGAATTGAGAATAGAGACATAGGGTGTAAGGACACTAAATGAGGTAGGCAAATTAGAAAATTTAAAGAAAGAAATGAAAACATTAGAATTGGAGTCAAGTGAGATGGCCAGAAGAAAATGATTTTTGGGGGGTTAGCCACGTCATGTACAGCCTATTGGCTAGAGTCGTTGAGACTGTATGGGTTACATTTTGGAGTAAAGGTTCGTGGCTTTTAGGAATGATATGAGTTTAAGGTTTTTGGTGTGATTGTCGGAGAGCAAGGATTCTAGTGTTGAGTTTGGGATATGTGTGTTTTACTGGGATTGCAATTTTGGGCATTGGGAAGTAGCGTTCTAAAGAATTTGACATGTTCATTGAACATTTCGTCATCGGTGTTGAATTGCTTTCCTCGGAGGTGCGTATTCACGGTAAGGAAGAGCCGGAAATCACAGCGGCCAAGATCGGGACTATAGGGAGGGTGAGGCATCATGGGAATATCCAATCTGGATAAAAAGTCCATAGTAACGTGTGCAGTATGCGGCCGCGCTTTGTCCTGATGAAAAATTCATGTGAAATCCGGGGGTGTACCTCAACTCGTTTCACGCGCGTGATTTTACGCGTAGCGACTTGAATTTTGGATATGTTGCACAAAAATAATTTAGCTTCAAGATGCCGGTCTATTTTTGTCGCTAACATTATTAGTTCTCGAGTTATCGCATTAGTCTCCCTAAATTTTGGACAACCTCTGTACAAGATGTCTCCACGCTAGCCAGTTTTGGCTTCCCATCTGATTACAGAATATCAAGGGCAAGAATAGAGCGAGGACGAAGAATAAGATACAGCAAATGTGGCAGTGCAGGGATCAAGGTCCCACACTGTCAATCCTACTTTTTGAAATATGACAATTTTTGTGAATCAAGGTTAAAACTGTCGAAATTGGGATTCGTAACGATTTCGGTAGAGTAAACCCTCCTCTTTCGAACAACGTTACCGTTTTTCTCTGTCTGTATTCGTTCGTTCATTATAGGTGAAAACGTGAACCCACCTCTCTGTTTTGCTCCCACACTCAGTTTAGTAATCACTGGAAGTTAAATTCTTTCATTTCGCATTAGTTTGTTTCAATTCTTCATAAAATTTCCGACAAAATGAGACCTTGCGGAGCTCTCTAGCTCTATTTGTCTCAGGGATATGCCACTTTGAATTTGTAATTTTTCGTTTTTTTGAACCTTTTTTTAAATAGTATTTTTCTCAAAATCAGGTTTTTTGAAATCTCAAATTTAAACAGCCATACCTTCGCGAATTTTGAAGTTAGAGAGCTCCGCAACTTCCCATTCTGCCAGAAATTGTACCTAGTATATGGGTAATTCTACGAAAATATTAACATTCTTGCCCAGTCAAATATGTCGTGAACTAAGAACGCCAGAAGAAAAATTTTTTGTGACATTTACAGAAAGTTGCTTTCTATTTCCTCAGCACAATAGCAATAATGTAGACATATTTCCATAAGGATAAAAACAACCTTAGATACGCTTATTTGTCCTCGTTATGGCCGTCCCATCATAGCTTTTTGATGATGAGAGAATATTATCTACCAGCATCATCTGTCCGTGTTGCATCAAACTAGTTACAGAATATCACTGTAAAAAGGACTTCGAGCATTACGCTGGCAACATATATATATATATGTAACTATTTCCGATAGAAAGTTAATGTAGACTACTTTCAAGACTGTCCCAGGGGTAACTTGTCCTCGTCGTGAATCATTTTTCAATTAAATCAGAATGTTAGTTGTTTTTTTGTCAAGGAATATGGCAACCCTGGTGTCTTTTTATCAGTAGAATTAGGTTCCGAAACTAAATTAATTAGTACCAGCATTTACCTTACGGGATCTTGCGGCGGCTATTTTGAAATATGAGGAGGGAGGGAACAAGAAGAAGATGGTGATATGCTCAGCATATTTCCCATCAGATTCTCGGAACCCTCCGCCAACTGATGAGCTCAGGGAACTGGTGGAATACTGTGTGAGGGTAAAAATGGACCTTCTTGTCGGATGCGACGCCAACTCACACCATACTATTTGGGGGAGTACAGGCACAAACCTGAGAGGGAAAGTGGACTATCTTGCGACACAGGATCTGCTGGTTCTGAATGAGGGAAGCAAACGAATGTTTGTCACAGAAGTAAGGCAAGAAATTATCGACATAACACTCAGTAATTCCAAACTTAGGGACCGAGTTCAGGGATGGAGAGTGTTGGACGAACCGTTTTTATCGGATCACCGATGCATCCAATACCAGATTCGGGCACCTAAGGAGGAACAAAGAGCTATTAGGAACCCTAGGAAAACAAACTGGGGAAGCTACAAGAATGATTTAGAAAGACTGACGCAGTACAACTGGCAACGGATTCAGAACGTAGACGACCTGGAAGCACAAGCCAGCATACTGGATGGTGCACTCGGGGACGCCTACGAGAAGAGCTGTGAGTTTAAATCACGCAAAACCATCTGATGTTGGGGAAACCTAGGAAAGACACTCGAAGAAGGCTGAAGGCTGCGCTGAAAAATAATACACCAGCCTACTGGTAACTATATCATGAGGCTCAAAAAGCATATAAAAAGGCGGTCAAGCGAGCCAAAACAGAGGAGTGGAGACGTTTCTGCGGATCTATACATAGAAAACATACGGGAGGCGGCATGCCTGCAAAAATTTCTCAGTAAGGAAAAGAGGGTGGAAGAGGGGCCGTTCGAACTCCCAACAGGTGGTTTTCCTACCACTCCGAGAGAGGCAATAGAGCACCTCATTGATACGCACATTCCGGGAGCAAAAATCAGGGAAAATACACGGCCGCAGCCAGGAGCCAACTGTGTGCAAAGTGGAACGGACTGGGAAACGACGAAGGAGGTGGTTACACTAGACAGGGTATGTTGGGCAGTAAACACATTCACGCCGTACAATAAAGCACCGGGTCCAGATGGAATCTATCCAGTTTGCCTACAGACAGGACTAGAGACCATAATGGGACCGTTCACGAGGGTCCTCAGAGCACCATTAGCCCTAGGGCACATTCCAAAATCGTGGAGGGGTGTGAGAGTGGTGTTTTTGCCGAAACCAGGCAGAGACCTCTGTAAGGCCAGATCCTACAGCCCGTCAAGTCCCTCATCATTCATGCTAAAAACCTTAGACAGGCTGATAGACAGGCACCTAAGAAAGGTTATATTGAAAAGGTTCCCACTACATGAGAACCAGCACGCATATAGGGCAGGCAGATCAGTAGAGTCATCACTGCACTCGCTTGTTACGGCAACTGAGAGAGGGATGACTGGCGGAGATTATGTCCTGGCAACATTCATGGATATACAGGGAGCGGTTGACGCGACCTCTCATGAATCAATAGAAACGGCCCTGAAGGTAAGGGAAGTGAAGGAAAGCTTAATAAACTGGATTGTATCTATGCTAAAAGGCAGAGAGATCCGGATAACATACCAACAAGAATGAATCCATGCAACGACCATCAGGGGCTGTCCACGGGGGGAGTACTCTCTCCTCAGCTGTGAAACCTAGTGGTGCAGAGTTTGCTGGAAGAGTTAAATGGTCAAAGAATATACACACAGGGCTACGCTGATGATTTAGCTGCGGTGGTAACCGGCAGATTCCCGGGAACCATCGCGGAGTTAACGCAGTGGGAACTCCGATGTGTGGGAAAATGGAGTGTGAAAAAAGGGTTATCCATAAACCCGGACAAAACTGAGATCACTCTTTTCACCCGCAAAAAGAAAGGCAAGGAGTTGATCGAGGTGCAATACAAGGGAAGACCGTTAGCCCTCACAGGAAAGGTGAAGTACTTCGGAGTATATCTTGATGAAAAACTCTCCTGGAAGGATCACGACTCAGATAAAATAAGAAAAGGGATCGAGGTTCTTTGGGCTTGCCGCACCTTTGTCGGCAGGACCTGGGGACTCACTCCCAAAATGGTGCACTGGATACATACCGGTGTAATACGTCCCAAAATCACATATGCGGCTATTGCGCGGTGGGGCCGGGTCCACCTGGCCAAATTCAGAGAGAAACTAGACCACCTGCAAAGGTTCGCGTGCGTGATGACAACGGGGCAATGAGTACAATGCCGACTAAGGTACTGGAAAGGCTCCTAAACTTGCCACCACTTCACACTACTATAGAAGCAGCTGCGATAATGGGGGCTTATCGCCTGGGTTAACCAAACCTTCAGGCCCAAAAAACAGGCCACAGAATGATACGGGAAATGGCAGGGACGTTGAACAAGCGATGGAACACTTCTTTGACAAGCCATACCGGGCGCTAATACCCACACGGTAGGCTAGGAAAAAGACGAGGCCAAGCATTCTAGGTGAAGAGGAGAATGTGTTGTTTGCAGATGCCTCTAAGAATGACCAAGGTGTAGGTATCAGAATCGCGATTGCAAAAGGCGCGACAATTGTTCAGTGGCACTGGGCAAGATCGTCACTATCCTCCAAGCAGAGGTAATGGCGATCACGGTGGCCATTGATAGAAACCAGCAGAAGGACCTTATTAATAAGCAGATCTATATCTGTACAGACAGTCAATTGGCTATTAAGGCACTATTGTCACACCAAACTACATCCCTGGTGGTGGCGGAGTGTGTTAACAAATTATACACCCTTGCTCAGGAAAACTGTGTCACCATACTATGGACACCGGGACACTGCGGCACAAAAGGAATATGATCGCTGGCAAGCTAGTGAAGGAAGGCATAAAAAAGGAACTGGCAACACCCAGGCCGTGTCTTCCTGTAGCATACAGCGCCATAAAATACAAAGTAAAGGCTTAGATAAGTAAGCAGACGGAAATGCACTAGCGATTGGCCAGTGGCATGAAAGTCAGCAAAATACTGATAGGGGACGCCCCCAATAATTATGCCAAGTTCCTATTAGGACTGGACAGAAAACATGCAAGGCTCATAGTCAGACTACCAACTGGTCATGGGGCCACTAAGCATGTGGTACAAAATAGGAGTGGTGAAAAGCGGCTCCTGTAGGTACTGTGAAGAAGAGGAAGAAACCCCGATCCATATCATATGTCAATGCCCAGCAATAGTCGGGACAAGACACGAAGCATTGGGACTAGAGTATCCAACACCCAGTGAAGTCAAAGGGATAGAGCACAGTAAAATTCTCACTCTGGCTATAAAAGTGAGGCTATTGAGCTGATCCTTAACAGCAACTTGAGGAATAGTGCAAGTACCGCATTTAGAAAATCAAACCTACAGGTAAGCACGTAAGATCATACTGAATGATTAACCATCATTTAATTTGCAAATAGCTCGCTTTCAGCTCATTAAACTGTGAGGAAGTTTCAGCGTAGTTCTGTTTAGTTGTCCTCGTCGTGGCCCGAATTGAATATTTCTTGTCATGACGAACACATGCGTGTCCGGGCGAGGATATTGAGTTCAGCATCGCCGGTGACTTACATTATTTTTCATACTCCTGAGCGTCATTCATCGTACTCAGTTGTGAAGCGCATTGTGAAAAGGTACCATACGTCGGAGAACTTGTTTTTGAGTTTTTGGTAGAATCTGACAGAGCACAAACGTACCTGCATTTCAAAAGAGAGAAAATAAAGTCTCTAGCTTCAATACAGACTGAAATAAAAGCAACTGAAGTTTGAGGATGTGAAATCTTATAATTTTGAGAAAAATGCATTTAACCCTGCAATACCACACATATTTTGTTACTAAAATGGCGATAGGCAACCTTGTCGGCACGGTATGTGCAGCAGTATCTCCCTGAACGTTGGGGCGCAAAACACTCGCTAATGATACGCTTTCGAACCGCCATACACTAGGCAGATATACCCAATTCAGGGGTCCTAAAAAAAAAGAAGTTTTTACGCGTTTCTGAAATACTGGATTTCTGTGCATGTGGGGCATAATAGTCAAAAATTGGTAATTCAATTTCGCATTTTGACCAGCAGTTTTGCACAATATTATGGTTTCTATCAAAATTAGCTAAATATTGGAATTCAGGGGTTCCCAATTTTTTAAAATTTGATATTGAACATTTAAAAAAAAATCGTAATTCAGCTTTTTTATCGGCCGGTTGCACATTCCTCACAATTGTTAGAGAAATAACAACGAACATGATACACAAATGTGATGTGGAATGAGAAAACTGACCTTACGTCAGAAAACGCAATTTTGGGTTTATGACATGAATTTGTTGGGACTGCATTACTCTTTCATGTAAGACTATTATTACTTCGTAAAAGTGACGCTAGATAGCTCTGGGATCTGAGTTTGTACAGACACAACGTACGCGAGAATGTAGCGCAATATTTTTGAACACGTTTTTCTTGAAATTTCATTTTCTTATGTCGAAGGTCGATTTTCTCAATCCACATCACATATTATTCTGAAGAGAGTAAAGAGATACTAAAGATTACCTAGTAACGATTTGGAGGGAATCTGTTAGCATACCGTCGACTCCATGTTTAAAAGTACAATTTTAAAGAATTTCAATAAGAGTGGCATTTACGTAACAAAATATGTGTGGCATTGCAGGGTTAAATGCATTTTTTTCAAAATTAAGAATTCACATTCTCAACTTCAGTTGCTTCTATTTCAGTCTGTATTAAAGCTAGCGACTTAATTTTTTCTCTTTTGAAATACAGGTACGTTTGTGCCCTGTCAGATTCCACCAAAAACTCAAAATCAAGTTCTCCGACATATGGTACCTTTTCACAAAGCGCCTCACAATTGAGTACGATGAAAGACGCTCAGGAGTATTCGACAATCTTGAGCAAAATTTGAGCTCCTAAGTATGCCATCGACTTTGCAGATCAACCACCTTCAAACTGATGCTACGTCTACCAAAACTCCGAACCGACGAGTCGGGTATGTATACACAGCTACAGAGTACGTGTAATCACCGAGCGCCGAAGGGCGCCAGACTGGTAATTCGCCTATACGATGAACTTGACCGGAACGAATACCGAATCAGCACTTACGTCACTCCGGTATTCAACTCTATAATTCCATTAGTGTATTCAGAATTCAGATGCGCGGCTGATGCGCCATCCAACCTGAATGTGTAACCCGGTTCCGCGAATCATTCAAAATTTTCGTAATCGTATCGTAATTCCCGGTCGCATTCGCTTCCGAGTTCCCATACACCAACCTATAGGCTCCTACGTGCCTACTCGTTTTTCTTCTTCTAAAATTGGAACATCCGAGCCGCGAGATGATTAATTCGTTGTAATTTACCGGAAAAACGTCGAGATGATTCTGGGCTGGCGATAATTAGCATGCGGAGATGTGAAGCTCGATTGCCCGTAACCGTGACCGCGTGTGCCCGCGGACAGAAGTGGCTTCGTTTGACGAGCCCGTAGTCCACGTCATGCGACGCCATGCCAATTATGTAAGAGCACACGGCGATGTTTGTATAAAATAATGGCAGAAGTGTCACTGCGCGGTTACAATCTTACAACAACCATAAGGCCGTTGACAGGACTCCACTCGTGTATCGAACTCGAGATGAACACTGCAGTTTTGTCGGAGAGAAGTTCCATAATTGCAGTTTTTGTACTTGAATAGAGGATTCAGTAAATAATAGTTAAAATGGTGGCACGGATGTGAACGCATTTCACGGATTGGCTCGAATTCCGTCTGCGAAATGAAGGTGCCGAAATAGTTGCCTAAACTGCAATCGAAGGAACGACTGTTATGCGTCGGAGTGCATGGTACATTCTACAGAAATACGGACAAAAAGCACTTTTTGGCTTCACTTTCTTATAGGTTTCTCGATGATGGTTGGGCAGTAAGTTCAAAACTGTGACACCCTGGGAGAGACCGGAGGCTCAAACATTTCATGAAACGCAATATGGATATCTAGTTAAGGTTTCAAGCGTCGCTGAACTCATTTCTGATATCAATTTGACCCTAGTTTGTAAACTGTGGCACCTGAGAGAGGCGGAGGCTCAAATGTTTCATACAATACAATACGCATGTTGTTTTGTAAGTTATTAGAGACCAGATTTGTCAAATTCGATAATATTGGTACAATCCTACCTTGAAAGTTGTGGCATCTACGAGACTAAGGGGACAGAAGGGTGAATTCATCATCAAGTACAATAATGGATAGTTTCATAGGCTCAGAGGGTCACTAAATTAGATTTCCGTAGTTGTTACCTCGAACCTGAAAATGGTGACACTTTAAGATAGAGGAGAAGTGTGTGGGGCTCAAGTACGCTAATAAATACACTATTGACGACAGTTCACATGTTTTCGAGATTGCTTAGTTCAATTTCGTTATGGATTTCACCAGAGGCAAAACTTGACTTTCAGTTGGGGAAGGGGGGGGGGGTGTGGAGAAGGAAAATTTGCCGAGAAGTACTTTCTTTTAATCAAAACTCTGCCGACCAACTTTTCTAAAAATTTGAAAATTCGCTGATTTTTCAATGAAAATATTTTTTAATTGAAAAACAAAAAATAATAATAATAATAAAGAAACAAACAAACAAACGTTCTTAGAAAATGAGAAATTTAAGTAAACAGTATCAAAATTTGCTGGCTGTCTAATTATTGGGAGTGTCTGACACCCCCCCCCCCATAGTTTCGTCCCTGCAAATTCAGATTGGAACCTTATCCCCCAAACACTCACATTTGCGCACATGAGCATACCCTATTCTGGGAGGGTATGTTAGGAATACTTGAGAGGAACACACAACTTCCTCTACACATTGAGGTGGTCGTTGTTTACTCTCAGTAATCTTTTTTCTGAACTTCCTCTGATTTTTCTCCTAACGCAATTCCAATAAAATCAAATCAAATTTAAAAAAAAAATCTACAAAGTTTCCTGTCGATCGGATTAGGGGAATCCGTGCCAGAAGTTCCCTTTCGTTCTTATGGGAAAAATACATGGAGTTTTGACTTTTGTTACAGACTAAATTTCCCTCCTATTCGGGCCGTACAGCGCTAGTATCGATTACTCTTATCAGCGACCAAATATGAAGTTTTTGATGTAGCAAAATTTTGGAATCTAGGTATAAAAATAGTCTTAATCGAAAGAAAATTCTTTGTTCGAAAAATTCGTTTCTCTTTAAATACTTCAAAAACGTCTTAATTTTTGAGATATTTGTACTTTAATGAGTATGTACACTAATGGGGAAAATGTATAGATTTACCTTTTGCTACTTATCGCTTCGACTCGATAGCGACGCGCTCTGACGGATATGTACGGCCCGAATATTCACCAGGACCAAAGACATTACAGAATTAGTAAATAACTAAGTAAGTAAGTGAGTCAGTAACTATGAGTGAATCACTAATTGAGTAAGCGAGCGACTGAGTGAATCACTGAGTCACTGAGTAAGTGATTGAGTAACTGTGTGAATAACTGAATAAGTAAGCGAGTGACTGAGTGAATCACTAAATAAGTAAGCGAATGACTGAGTGAGTGCGTGAATCACTGGCGCAGTGAGAGACGGAGTGACGAATGACCTAGTAAGTGAGTGAATCACTAAATAAGTAAGCAAATGACTGAGTGAATGAGTGAATCACTGACCTTGTAACCGGTGATCGAGGGGAATATTTAATTTACAGGCATACGAAGGAATCTCAAAACATTATGAAAACGAAAGCGTTTATCAAAAAAATGATTAGGACAAAATTTATAGTACATAAAATTTTTCGTTCATTGAGACCATTTTCATTTCAATCTGATGAATTTTTCTAAAATATGTAGGGCTTCAATAGTTCTTTTTTTTCATGTGCCTAAAATTATGGAGGGCGACTCTTCCGCGCTGGCAGTCCGAATAGTAATTGAAATTTGAAATTCAACGTTTGCTACCGACTTTTAGATTCTCTTAATGTCTTCCACATTTCAGCTTTGTTTCAACCTTTCAAATAATGTTTGATACTTAGCTTGAAACCTTCTGCTTTTGACTAACTAGTCTCTAACAGGGGTCCAGGGTACTCCATTTTCAGAAACGAAATTTGACTTTCAGTTTGGAAAGGTGGAGAAGAAAAATTTGCCAAAACTTTTTTTTGAAAACTAAAAAAAAAATTGCCGATTTTTTTATTGAAGTATTTTTTGATTGAAAAAGAAAATAAATAAACAAACAAACATGCATAAAAAATAAAAATTTAAATGAACAGTTTCAAAATTTGCCGATTGTCAAATTATTGGTAGTGGAAGGGGAGGGGGTCAAATGAACAGTCTTAAAATTCGCCAACTGCAAAATTAGGGGGGGTGTCAACCGCCCACACCACAATAGTTTCGCCCCTGGGTAAAATCATAATTGAAAATGTATTCAGCGACCTTTACAACCACCGTAATGATACTCATACTGATGTTTCCACTTTTGAGGACCCTCTTCCTCCAGATGCTTCAATTTTCAAATAGAGGCGAAATTATTATCAAAAATGAGTTAGGTGGCTTCTAAAACTGATGAAACGATATCAGTATTTTATTTTATAGTATTCTCAACCCCCCTCCCCCCGGGGGGAGATATCACAATTTTCAATTCAGGATTAAACCGCCCCTAAATTCGAATTCAGTGACCCTGGAAACTGAGTGATATTACGTTAGCGACCTTTCAAATCACTGTAACAGTACCCATATTGAACCTATCGACACTTTCCGCTTCTTTATCCCCTATTCTAGTCCACCCCAGCCTCAGATTTTCACAATAAGGTAAAATGAGTTCAGTAGCTTTTGAAACCAGCGAAAAACATCCATATTGTGCTTATTGATGTTTCCACTTTTGAGGACCCTCTTCCTCCAGATACTCAATCCTGGTTACTTTTAATATTCGGAGACGGGAAAAAATTTTATGGATCGGTAGAAAGGATGGTAGAGGAGCAGGTGCGGAGTAGTAAGCAACAAAAATTTGAAGAGGATGATATTTCCCCTCTCCCTCCTACCTCACGGGATGTACATAGGTTAGTCCTTATTTTGCCGATTTTCATGTTTTTCTCCATTGGTTTTCTGTCTCCTAAAATTGATGCGTACAAAATTTTAACTTAATGGGATCATATAAATCGGCGTCTAAATGCCACTTCTCTTCTTTTAGAAAAATACACAGGGTTTTGACATCTTTGATTAATATTTTTAATCTTGGTTCACCTTAAATTTAGGAATATTGACAATGTCTGTTCGTACGGTTTATTTAATATTAATGTCCTCTTCTACGGCCAAAGCTAACAAAGTACAGTGTAAAAATAAGCGGGGACACATTTTGGACGGAGGGGGGAGAATAACCCAACCAATTATTGAATGTACGGAGGGGAGGGGACTGGGAAAATGATAGGAAATTATCTGTCTGGAGGGTTGAAGGGAGGGTACCCGGACAATACTGGGAGCAAATGGAATCTGTATGGGGGAAAGAAATGAAAATGAAAACGAAGAGGAGTGTTAGAGTGTTGGGGAAGGGAAACAGGGAGGAAGGCATGGAAACCAAGCTGGCTCAGAAGCTGATGAATGCTTCTGAATGACGTTACTAAAGGCTTTTTGCGATTCATAAAGCAAATATTCTTTGCATTTGCTCTAGCTACATTCTTCGAGAATAAAACTCTGAACCGTTACAATAGGTACTAGTACCTTCCGAGGGTACCCCTGAAAAGGGTCACGAAAATAAGTAGCCAATTTAACATGGCTTTCAATTTATAGGTTTTCAATGCCACTGTATTCAAATTTGACTTTGTTTTGGAGTCTGACTCGCCAAGGTAACAAGATGGGCTGGAGCCAATAGCTGGGCCATTTTTGAACATACTATTTGATGTTAAGGGCCTTCAAGGTCACTAAATTTGATTTGATATTGTTTTGACGATGTTGCTTCCACCCTCCCCCCTCCCCCTAAGTGCAGTATTCGGGAGCTATCTAATCGACAAAATTGCCAAAATTTGATCAAGGACTATCAAAGAAATTATGTATACAAGCGCATACAAATGAAATACAAAGCGAATAAAATCATGAATTAGTAGACTCAAAATTGATCATGATAGAAACTATTAGTCACCCCCTCTCCCCTTAGTAACTAATGCAGTTGTCAGGTGCAAATGAAATGCATAGTTGTGCATACAAACGAATACGGATGAAAGACACATCAATACAATCATTTATTTGTCATTGCGTCGAACTCGCGTAACTTTGTACCTCCTTATTTCAAACCCGTGGATAAAATGTCTTCAATAAACCCCTTATTCTAGCCATTTTAAAGGTTATTTGCGGAAAAACTCAGAGCTGAAAGAAGAATCAGCTAACGGGTTCAGAATCACAGCGAAGGATAGCTAAGAAATAAAATATAGTTCACTCCTCAAAGCACCAAACAAAAAAAAATCAAAATCCGAAGTGACCTTTGATGACAGGAAAGGGAGCTTCACTCACTCATTACTCCTTTTCCGATCGACCTGAAACTTTCAGGGAATTGTATTCCATTTTATGATAGCCGACTTTGAGAAAGAGGAGTTCCATTGACGATCCGAAAAAATATTCAGTAGTGTAAGAAAAGATTAAAACAGGTTTTGAAGTTGAAACTTGGAATTTTGTACAATAACACGTTTCCAGATCTGTGAGATCCCTCGGTAATCTAAATTCATTATTTTAGATTAAAGAAGTATAAATTTGAACGCGTGCTATGATGAATCTAAATTAAAATCGCGTCACAACCCAATAGATACAAAAACCAAGAACATGAAAAGAGTATAACACGCTTAGTTAGGAGTGACAGAAATTTAATGAAATTTTCCCTTCTCCGGATTTTCAAAAAAGTACACATAATTTTACCAAGAATCGTACGTGTCTTCTAGAATAGGATTTTGCCTCCCCCTGAAATTGTCTTGCCCACCTGGAAGAAAGGTTGGCACTTTTACTGCATCCGTGATCCTATACCCGCAGCGATGACCATCGACAGAGATGGCTGACTGAGATAGAGATTTCGATCTTCAGCGAAAGGAAAATTTTTTGGAAAGGTAAAGAGAGCGCTGACATCTGTCTTCCAATACCGAACGCGAAGGAGTCACAGTCTGGTTGTTTATTAATTAGCTCGTTTGTAATTGGTGAATTGCAAGTTGACAATGTAGTAACAGCGGGAATGAAAGTAAATTACAGAGATAACATCATGAGGGCACGAGCGGGTTTCAGATAATATCAGCAGTAAGGAAAACGTGTGTACCACGTCAGATGGAGAAGGATAAGAAAATATTCTCGCAATTTGCGCTGATCTGGCCATTTCAAGTTCGATACAGTTTTGACAGTTTTGTTACCAATGTATTTCGAGCAATTTACGAAGAAAACGTCATTACTTTCGTCGATCTTGGAATTTGAAAAACTAGATCATACGGCTACGAAGACATCGTATCAGACATAGAGGATAACTTATAACAAATTCGTTCTTACATCAGATAAACGATTTTAGTCCACGTTGTACATTTTTGTCAACTTTGTAGAAGTGGAAAAAAGGGTCTTAAATCATATTTTCCCATTTTCCCAAAGGGTGAACGTGGGCAGGCTCTTAATTACAATTAATAGATAAACACACGCCCATTTATTTTATATCATTTTTAAAATTTATTTTACAGCCTTTATTCGAATGTACACTCGGCCCCGGTTGAATGGGGAGCCGTCATGCTGTCGAATGCACCCGGTTTCGGGCATGGGCGTCCATCGTCTTCTGTCCCCATCCCCTATCCCTTCTCACTTTACCCCATAATATCCCAAATTCTCTTGCCAACTCGTCCCTCCAGCTTGTCGACTGTCTACCTATTCTTTTTCACTCTGTTGGCGATCATTCTTTGGCTATCTTCTCCCATTTGTCCCCTTCCCTCACCACGTGTCCCGCGAAACTTTTTTGACCGTTCAAATTGTATCTTGTGATCCTGTTATTTTTTGGATCTCTCTTAGCTTTATTTTATTATTCTATTCTTGTTTTCATTATGCTGTACAGCATCCTGAAGTGGGTTATCCTCAAACTGTCGCATTGTGACTTTGTCAGGGACCAAGTCGGAGCTCCATACAGGCGAGGGTGGGTATCCCACAGCGATCTAAGAAGTATTTTTGCCCTTGTTGGTAGCTCAATTCTCGTTTTCCCCTTTTCTTGAATGCAATTATCTGACCAATGTAATTATTATATCCTTTCAGTCAGTGGCGTCGTGTCTGGGAGTTCAAGGTGTTCACTGCATACCCACTTAATTTTTGTCTTACAATAAAAATCCCAAAAACAAGGAAAGATTTAAATTTTGATTAAAATATACAAAATATAACCTCAAAAAATTGAAAAATAGCCGGAATATTTCTCTTTGCGCTTCGTGCAGTTCTTATCTTTATCACATACTATGGAAATCACGTACAATGTTCACTAGCAACAATGCACACTCTTGTTGGTCTTGTTGCAGCGGCCTTATCTTTGTCACATACTATGGTAATTGCATAGGATGTTCACTAACAACATTGCACACTCTCATCGGTCATAATGCAGATGCGTCATCTTTGCCGCACTAACTATGACAATCGAGTAGAATGTTCGCAAGCAACATTGCACATTGTTGTCGGTCTTAATGCAGTGGCGTTATCTTTGTCACACTTATCTACTATGAGAATCACGTAGGATGTTCACTAGCAACATTGCACATTCTCGTCGGCCTTGTCGCAGTGGCATTTGCAACGAAGACCACGAAGAGTGAAACAGAGGACTTCATTAATTTAAATAGCTGGGTGTTCACCAGCAAAAATGAACGTTCCTGAAGCGCATGCGCATGCTATGTGGTGAGTGGGTGGATGCAACATCATTCTTCATTGACACTCATTATTTACACATACTGATACTGATCATAAGTTTTTGATACTACTGATTTTTTGTGGAGAGGAGGGGGAGGGAGGGCGCAGACCCGCCAGTTGAACACCTGGGAGGGAAAGAGCACCACGCGACGCCACTGATTTCAGTTTCCTTTTCCCACCAAAAATCTTTCCACACGCACGTTAGTTATTACCTTGGTCTTTGACCTATTCATTGACAATCCAATCTTCATGGTTTTGATATTGGGTTCCTCGGCCATAGCTTACAACTCCTACGGGTCACTGCTCAGTAATACTACCCATGAGTAGAATTAATTTTTGGATAAATAAGCGAGTGGGATCGGGGGTGGAGACCCGTCCTTTCTATTCCTATGCCACGAGCAGCAGGCTGTAGGGCAGTAACAAACCAAATTTACTGGGAAGGCGAAAATGGAAATTCTTCCAACTACTGAAGAGAAAAAATCAAATATTTTCCACAAAACAAAACAAAACTGAGCACCTGGAATAGCTTATTTGCCAACTTTATGGAAGACAAGTAAGTCCATCCCCAATGGTTACGGCCCTGGCGGAAAAGTACAGTTCCGACACTATTTTGAAAGGTAAGTTTTCCGGCTGAGCCCAAAGTTTCGACTGAAACTCCTACACACCCCAGACGCTATTCCCAGATGACCGGTACCGTATACTCCGATGGAAGCGGAGTCAAAAGTGGTATTTGAGAATCTCCCAAGCCCACCCTCCCGACTAGACACCAGAGGTAGGCAAGTAAAGTTCATGAGAAGTTTCAGTATGAGGCGGCGTGAACGCAGTACAATCGGATGGTGTCAGGGCAAAAGGGGACAAATCCTTCGGTTTCGCATATGACTTGTGCCTTTTTGTCCTAACAAGGTCCAACTGCACCACGATCAAAACGAATAATCACAAATCTCAATTATCAGCGGTGTAGCGATCCTGGGGGAGTCTCCCTCTCCCCCCAAATAAAGTTAGCCAGTCGAGAGAAGTGGGGGAAAATACCGTTCGAGTTGGAAGAATCCAACTCCAAAACGTGAAAATGATCAAGTTTTGCGACTCAGATGATTTAAAAAAAATCAGTCTTCGAGATAAGTGAATTTGCCAACCAAGCACTTGAAATCTGCTAGTTTGCCAATTTTGAAAAGATTCTTGTGGGGCAAGCCTCTCCCATTCTCCTCATGGCTACGACCCTGGATGAAGAAAGGAAGAGGGATAAACAGAGCAGGTGAGACACAGAGCAGGGTAGATCGTAACATCCTCCTAATGATGTCTTATTCTAGTTCGCATCTCTAATAGTTGATGGGGAGAAGGTATTCCCAGTAGAGTGGATAAGAAAACGGTTTTTTTTTTTTTTTTTTTTTTTTTTTGAAAAGTTATATGAGGTGGGGGTCTGGGCGATAGGTGCTTTTTTATTAAAAAAAGTAAGATGCGTAACATTTTTTCGAATCGGTCAATACTCCAAGGAGGCATAATAAACACAAATTTGGCGCAAGAGATACAACTTTCGAGAAAAATTTGCTAGTAGATAACTGTAAATTATTTGAACTGTACTTATATAATTCAATTTAATATGAATTTGCACACGGTGGCCACTATTTTCGGCGAATTTTTTCCCCCGACTTTTCCAGAGATAAATTTTCTCCATAAAATAATAAAAAATATGTATTATACTGATAAGAACTCCTCCTTACCTAAGATATGAGATTAACTTTTTTTTATTACAGTGAACTTGTTATTTCTTTCTTCTCCTTTCGAACGTAGGGAGCGTCACGCGAAACACATTTTGCAACAGGATTTTCAACTTCATCTAGCAGTTTTGTTCTTTCTTAGAAAATTCCCTGACTTTTACTGAAATTTTAAAAATTCCCTGACTTCTTCCTGACTTTTCCATGATGGCCTAAATTCCCTGACTTTTCCCTATTTTCCAGGTTTGCCAGAAAGTGGCCACCCTAGTACATTACAAGGCCCGAATTGAGTGTATTCATGATCAGGGAATCAAAACAAATTGATTGATGGACATATAATAGTCAGCATTGGCGTACACTTGTATGTTCAAATTCTGTACCCTTTGCTTGAACTTAGTATTCGTTACGTACCCTCTAAATACTGATCAATCTCAAACGAAGTTTAACCACCTTATTTTTAGACTAAAAGGTACATGTCCCGTATTTCCAGGCGCAAATTTTCGAAAAAGACACCATTTTTGTTCCACTCTAATGTACAGCCGATGAAGATTAATGTTTCTTGCCTCAGGACCATATTCTTTTACTTTCGATGAAGATGATGACAACTTCCGGTTGTTAGCTCAATATTCAAATTTTGATCTTGTTGAAGAAAATGCCAAAAAAGCTGTAATAAGAGATCGGAGAAGGGGTCACAAAGGCATTGACTTATCCTACGAGTAACACATTAGATTCATAGTACCCCTATTAGTCTCAATTTACCCTCCCGAAAACTTTTGTTTGTCCTCTCCCGATCCAAACGGCTGTTATGATCCTGGCTCCAACATGTTTCCATTTCCTCCTTTCTTCCTTCCAGCTACTACAGCAGCCCAAAAATGCAAAATAACAGCTGTAAACTAGTGAATCAGACCGACCCGCCGGAAAATTTTCTGATAACTTATATGGCCAATCCGCCTATGCCCAAGAAGTCAGATCCAAAATTACCCTCAAAATCGGAGATCGACGACCTCGAAAACCTACAAATTAGCTTTGTTTTCGAAATTTCTACTTTCATCTTCCCGCTTTCAGTTTACAAGCCCGCAGCGTTCAGGGGCAAATGGAGGCAGTGCCCCACTTGAATCTAAGGTTCGCATTCTCCTTTGGAAGAAAGGCCAACACCCAAAACCTTTTTATTTTTATACTTTTTGGGCAATGCAATTTATAATTCTACCCCAAGTTACCCTCTGGCGAATGGTCACGTTACGAGCCAGCCATACTGGGGCGTCACTGTGAGGGGTGAAGGGACTAGACAGGTTTCATGCTCTGTGTCGATAAGCGGAACCTTCCTGAATAATTTCGAGCCAAACTGGAATTTTATCTATATTATCTCTCTTTTCAGCTTTCAACTGTAAATTACATGGTAAACTTCACTTCACTCGAGGGTCCGGTGAATATCGTTCAATAACCTTGACATGTGGCTCAACAACCCTTCAGGCTTCACAAAGAGTTACTCGTAATTTCTAGGCATTCCAATTTCCTTCCATTTCCGAGTTCTTCACACTGATAGTAGGATTTTTTGGGCCGTAGTATCCATTTTAGGAATTACCCGATTTACAATTTGGAGAGCACTCACAAAACATATCACAAAGCACTACCGTTTTGAGTCTTTTGGTCACTCACATTTTTTTGTGAGTGTTCAACATCTCATCATTTTGAAATAGTGAGTGCGAAGTGATCACTCAGCACTAATTCACGTCGTGTGATTACTGAGTGCATGATGTTCACAAATGCACTCACAATTTGGATTGTGAGTGGCTTCATTGCCAATCGGTATTCTTTTCCTCCCTTTAACCATTAAGGATCCAGAGGGAGCTAATTTTTAATTACTCCAATTTTCCCGATTTCCAAGTCCTTTTATTATTAGTAGGACTTTCTGAGTTCTTGACTTCATTTCTGGGTTCCTTTCTTCCCTCCCATTAACCCTTCGAGCTTCAGAATGAGCTAATTTGCGATTATTCCAATATTTATATCGAAAACTGGGATTTATGTGCTACTAAATTAATTTCTGGGACCCTTTTCTTGTTCCTCCCATTCCTTCAGGCTTTGGTGAGGAGGAAACAGCATTAAATACTATCAATCCGAAGATGTATGTATTCGTTGAAAATATGGTATTTCAGGTCACTAAAGCAATCCTTCAGGAACACAACTTCAAACACTTCCTTTTTATACTCATTGTAATTCTGTATTACACATCATCTTTTTGCTTTAACCTTTGAATTCAGTCAACAGGCCATTCCTTTGATTTAGTACTATACACAGAACTAGAATCAATATGTTTTGCAGGTTTGAAGTTTCCTAAAATTTAAGAAGGTGTATCGCATCGAATTCAGGCAAGGTATTGGTATCACCAGCGTAGGAAGGTTTCAGTCTTGGTGGCGATGGGGGGGGGGGGGATTAGTGGTCGCTACAGCACTGTGACATGGAGTGATTCTTCTTAAGTGGTAAGCGATAAGCCTAGAGGTAAAGTAAAAATCAGAATAAAAATATGACACATGTTACTACAAAATGGCATTGATGAAATTATTCAAATTGTCGTATTCCTGTGTAGGGTCATTCCATATACATTCATTCTTTTCTGTAACGAATAATAGACACAGGCGCGTACCATTGAAGAGTTTCTCCTGGGGGGGGGCAAAAATTATGAAAGTCCCAACTGACGCAACTCAAAATTATCAGGTATCAAAGCAAAAACAACCTTTCGACTTGTTGTATTTTCCCAACTTCACCTGATTGAAATTGTAGATTTTCCCAGTTGCAGAGTGAAAAATTCTTACAGTGCGGGGGGGGGCTGCCCCCTATCGGTACGTCCCCAACAAAACAGGTGTCCACCATATTCACAACCGGTTAACCACAAAATGTTTTCATATTGCGATACGTGGCGATGTCTAATAAAACTTAAGCCACTTGTCTTTTGCTGAGTTTTTAAAAATGGTAATTCTGAATTAGGCTTCCCACCATTATTAATTTCTAATTGTTCATTAAGCGTAAGTCGCGAAAATGGGTTTTCAATAAGATCTCAAGTATGCATTTTGGGGACAAGAAAACACGGAGCATTCAAACATAACAGTAGAAGAACATAATCACGTTTCACTGTCAACTTCAACATTCGTGTGTAGCCAAGCCGAGTCGGAAGCGCTTCCAGAACGCAACCCAACGCACAGGTTTCGTGGTGTTGAACATGCTAGTGTGGTTTTGTGTTAGTAATTAACACAGACGTGCAATGGGTGCAGTATGGAAAAGAAGTTTGATCCAACGCACACCTAGCTGGCCTATACAAATATACATGTACGAGGATTTCCGAATGCCTAACAGTATACATCTCCCACAAATTTATAATATACTTAAGCGTAAACGTCCTTAGCGCCAATACAGTCGCAGTTTTGCCCAGTGTTTCATTATCTTTTATTTATTGCAAGTTGAAGTTGATATTGGGTATGAAAACTTATTTTCTTGGGAATGCACGTCACTGCTACAGCACATATTCCATAATCTTATTGCTGTAATTAATGCGCTAAAATACATTAGAGTCTGATCAAATCTCAAACAAATTCGGATAAGTAGGTTTTGAGCGAGTTTGGAAGAATGTAAATGTCTAGAAGAACCCCAAAGAGTGTAAAACATTGCTGCAAAAACTATTATGGAGTTTCTAAGAGTCTTAAGCAAGTATGGAACAATTTCAGAACTCCGTAATTAAGCCTGAAAAGGTTACTAACAGTATTTAAACCCACTGGGAACCCTTACAGTCCTTGGGCACCATCGTTAACCATCCGGAGAATAACATCCAGCATCTAAAATGCCAAGGGGAACGTGGAATCAGAAATGTTAACGACTATGGGTGTGAGCTGTGAGGACTCCCCAATTATATCGACGGTCGGAATTTCCTTCGAACTGAGCCATTTTAATAATGGATATACTTACATAATACGCGTACCTTGAATTCTTGATTAGCATTCTGTTACAGTACATTCATTCAAACTTACCTGAAACAAACAAAGAACAATGCAATTAGTGATTGAAAAATCTTTTCTGATTACAGCGAATACTTCATTCATAATTCCGTAGCACGGGGAAACGTTGCTCACTTTTTTCTGTACCTTCAAGTCTGACGTGCTCTACAGGCCGTAGAAATTGGGTTAGAGAACTGAGATATTTTTTTGTAACTCTGATGGGACAGTGCAGAATACATTCCCCAAAAGATTATGACACTCCCTATTCCACTTATTTTTCCATAGAACTGTCAAATAAGTGCCACGGGGGAACCGCAATGGGGTGACATAGCATACGTTCATAATGAACGGAGAAAAAAGTTGTAAATGCAGTGTTGTCAATTAACAATACTAAGTAATCCAAAACTGACATACTATGTACACAGAAGTATGCAAAAAATCAACTAGAATTGTATTTTTCCTTAACACCAAAAATTATTTAAAAAATTACAAAAAAAACAAACAAATGAGACCTTTTCTTTGAAAGATCGGGACCTTAATACACGAACTTATGTCTCTGGTATCCGATTTGTACTTGTTTATTTACTAGCAATAAGACAGAACATCAAAATGATCACTTACTGTTTGGAAGAAGAAAAAAAACAATTCTGTGCAAATTCACCCCTCAACTTTTTTACAATGTTTTACCAACTGCTACGTTACTCTGATTAATATGCAATAATTTACTTTTATAATGACCACGATCAAATTCTGCGTGTAATGATACCAAATACATACAGTTTCCTTCGATTTTTACTCATTAACTGTAACAATTTCAGCGACATAATTTTTATACGCTTTTTAAAGCTCTGCACAAAGGACGTGACAATGCTGCCTGGAAACAAGAAAATTACACCGAGTTCGTTTTACACGATTGCTAAAACATCCTACATTACAAGGAGTCACACGTCAGTGTTGCCAACGTTCTATTTTTTCACTCGCGCTTGTAGGAGTACTGAAAACATATGTGTGTCGAGTCGCTCCATGATTGCAAAGTCACCCTATGTAACAGTTCCTACAATACTCGAGACTGTTTCTACCATCACTCGGAAGGGTTTTTGTGTCAATCGTGATTCAATTATTAAAAATGCGATTTTGATAAAACTCTGGCCGTTCGTACGCGCAAAAAGGCTAAACGTAGGTATGCAAATACGAAGTCCGCATATCGGGTCGAAATTCCTAAGATGAGCGCAAAATAAGCGAACACTTCAAGACGAAGGCAGGTAATCGCAGACTTAATTCCCGTCTAGATACGAAGTTCGATTCGCAGTGCTCACTGCTCGCGACGCCTGTGTATCTCTGCTAAACAGACTGCTTAAAGCTTTTCGAATTTAGCCCGATTTTCGAACATATTTAAAACCCGGTGTACATGATCAATTATATTGACCTCAATACAATTGACAACTCCTCATCAAAATTCCATATGACATGAGCTCAATTAATTGGTAACTTATGCACACGCCTTCAATTCTATCAATATAACGATCGTGTACACCGGGGCCAAATGTTTCGAATGGCACTACCGCCTCGACTGACATTTCCATACCAAGGCACATTTCTGAAAGGTGCCGCAAACTCCTTAGACTTCTCCAAAACAAGGACTATCCTAGCGCATATCTCTCCGAATCACCTTATGCTGCCTTTGTCATCAAATTTGGGTCTCTGTTCGTGACCTAAACATCATCAATGCATAACTGTCTTCTCATCTCCGAACGCTTATTCATTATCCTACCTAGAGTCAAGTAATTAGGCTTTGGAAAAGGCCAGTTTCACGTTTTGTGCCGGTTACCCGTCCAACTGCTATATTAGCGTCGAGCTCTGCATTTTTCTAAAGCACGAAAAGTTAATTAAAAAAACTCAATTCGTAATTACCCGTTTCGGTATTCGTCATTTTTCAACAAACTAATTAGGTGGTCGAAAATAATTCCCAATTATTATTGAAATTATTATTCGAAAAAAGGAGCGAAGGAAACGAGATACACGAAAACAGATAACAAATGCATGGATATGCGAGTAATATCGCCGATTTAATTAAAATCGATTTAGATATTATCGAGTCACATGTAACTGTCGCTGTTGATGTGCAGCACGAACTGGAACATGCCAGTAATGCCAGGCCGGCTTGTGACACACCGAAAGGCCTCAATCGGTTCAATAAAATTCGACCGAGGACGGCCACCGTGCTTTCTGGCTCGGCAAGATTGGGCACATAATAAGAATAGGAACTTCGGTAGCAGTTAAGACTAGTACGCACCGGTGCCGGACCCGATGCGATACAATATTTGATATGTAAATGTAAACATGTCTGCGATAACAAGGATAAGAACTTGGACCCGAACACGGAGCTCAAACTGCAACTCCTGAAGAAACCGATTCCGTGACTAATTCTTTATCTTTCAACTAGCTAAACAACGGTGCCGCACTCGTGGCGCCTTACAGCCCCGTGCGCAGAAATGGAATTCTATGCATCATTCTACATTTTACATGTAGAATACGAAGAATTACTGAAATATATTATGTGTAATGTAGAATACATAGATTGCTATTTGACTGGCCAATATTCATTCTACATATTTTACCTACTAAGGTAAAGTGCTCTCATAAGGCCCAGAACCGTAATAAGGCCTGGCCTCGTAATAAGGCCCAATGTACCGGTCACCGATCTTGAAGAGTACGAGCGCTAATGTGGATCTGATTGCTGATGAATGTTGGGTTGTTATGTAGCAACACCGTGATGTTGTTCTTATCACGAAACTCCATTTACGAGCAGCGAAACAGACACTCGAATTTTTTCTGTCGCAAAATTTTAGCTCAAACATATTTTTCCACGAGAAATGAAGCTCATTTGAAGCAGGTATAAGTATAATTTAACAGTAACTGAATAATGAGAAGGTATTGTACACATTTATAATTAGCAACCGAGTGGCTCAAAAACAAATTCTAAAATGCCATTCAGCACTGAGAAATCTGCTTTTTCGATAAAGAGGTGAAGTTCCATAATAAAGCCCGCTAACTTACGAAAAGAAATTTCGTTGTCTTAGTACAGGGTGTCTACTGGGTCCAAATTTTCCAATTCCTCGACTTTTCCTTGACCTTTTCCCACTTTTTTCATAACCGTTTTACACACATACAAATATAATCTTATTCGTAAAACCTTATCAAGGTGGGGGGGGGGGCCTCACAATAAATGGAAACACGAAAAAATACTATTATCTGAAATTATTTACGTTGCTTTAAATTTACTTGTAATTTTAAAAAAAATCGTTATAGTAATTTTCAGGAAATTTAAATGAAAATTTTATGACTTTTCATGACCACTATCTAAAATACTTGCTTTACTTCCTTGACTTTCTTTGACCATTCTCCAAAATATTTGACTTTTCCTTGACTTCTTTGACCGGTAGACACACTGTAGTAGTGAAAAATACGGCCGAAGAAGAAACCTGTCGTTACTACGCGAGCTGGATACATTTTATAGCCATTTTCAGCCCCCCCCCCAACAAGAATTAATTGGGCCTTATTAAGTTTCAAGTTGAATCTTTTTGATTTTTATATTGGGCCTTACTACGTTTCCTGGGGCATTATTAGATTTTAGGTTGGGCCTTCTTATGGTCCCCTTTTTTTTAATAAGGCCGGAGACACCGCCATTTTGAAACAAAGATTTGGGAGCTCTGAGGCACTGTATGGAGGTTTCGAGGATGTCAGTTTGTGCTCCATTCCCTGTACTTTCACTTCAAAACTTCAAAAATAAAAAAAATAATAAAATAGGAAACTATCAATTGTAACGCCGCAATGAGCAAATTACAAAAAGGGAGCCTTATTAGGGCATTTTACCTAACATGTAATATATGCTACAAAGAGTCAACGCGGAGTTGGAGCAGAGCTAAGAAACGACTTCACTACGGCCATTTTTTCGGAACCCGGAGCAGAGCGAAGCTGTTTTTAAAAACTAGGTCATTCCTGAAACTTGGAGCGAAATTCGGAATTATTAGTTTTGAACTGAAGCACCTGTTTTCGGAGTTGGAGCTGTAACGTGGGATCTGGAGCCATTGCACCAGCTCCAGAACTGTAGCGTTAGCTCCGGATTCGTGGAGCTAGTTCTGGCTCCTCAGGACAATGACTTACTCCCGAGTAGGAGGGGTTTGGAAGAAGGTCAAACATAGGAAGGAAGCGGACGGGGAAAAATGAAAGGCGACTCTAAACTCCGCTCCAACTTCAAAGCAGAGCCTGAAGCAACTAACTGAAAGCGGAGTAGAACTGGAGTGAAGCTACTTCCAAAAATCTGGAGCTAAAGTGGAGCTCGGAGCAACCTTTAGGAATTGGAATGGAGCCAGAGTACGGCTAGTTTTAGGAAGCTGGAGGTCAGAGCACTTTTTTCGGCTCCGACACACTGTATATGAACTCTACTCCTATGGAACAGTAAAACATGAAAAATGTGTAGAATAAAGAATGAATAACCAATCAAAAATATTCTACACATTATATACTTTTTGCATGCAGACTATTGCGTTATACGCACATAGAATAGGTGTAGAATCGACGTACAGAGATCATTCTACGTTCTACGAGTCAATCTCTCACCGTGTGGCATGATTGGAATGACCCGAATCATTAGGTGATCTGATTTACGATCAGGATCATAAATTTAATTCGTGATTCACAATTCGGATCAAATGTCGATAAAAAGATCCGTGATCCGGATTGTGAAATTGTGATGATCCGGAGATCCGTGATTCGCATAGTTGAAATGTTGAAAAGATTTGAGTAACAGATCAACATGGAATGCCAAAAAATGGAAAATTCGGAGAAAAAAAAACTTAAAAAAAATCAAAACCAGAAATTTGAATCAAAACTGGGCAATGGTAATGTTTTTTCTCTGTCTTATAAATTTTTCGGAAAAGGACTTAGCAGGTTTTGGACTTAGTCCGTCGGCTATATTTGTATTTTGCTTTTGCAAAGGAAAAAAAAAAATTATCATCCGTGATCCGAAAAATTTGATTCGCGGATCACGGATCACGAAATTCTACGATCCGAGATCCGAAACGACTCGGATCGTGTTCTAATAACTGGATCCGTGATCCGCAATTCAGATCAGCAGATGTGACGATCCGTGATCCGAATCCCTCTTTTTTCGTGATCGGTTCCAACCATGCCGTGTAGTGTCTACTTTGGATTAGATCAGGGATGCAAAGCGAATAGTTTTTGGGCTTAGCTTTTGCTTTGGCTTCACAAGTTTTTAAAAGTTGGGCTTCAGCTTAGCTTTGGCTTTTTTCTCACTTGAATGGCTTTTCAGTTCACAGTTTATTGGCTTTTCTGTTCTTTGCCGGTTGCATGTCATAAATTTATATTTTAGGCTTTTGAATGTTGAATATCGTTCCAAAATCTGTCATCCTGTCGTCTCATCTCTCATGAGCCAAGGAAAAGGACCTAAAGCCCAATTGTATTAAGGTTCTTTATTTCCCTGGTTATTTTCAAGTGGATGTAATTTACTGCCCTGGTATGGGATTTTGTCCTATCTTCACACGAAATGGTCCTGGGAAAGGGACCTACAGTTCATTTGTATTAGTATCTTTTTCCAAGACATTTTTGAATGCACATAGGACAAAATTCGAATTCCGTTTTCCGTATCACGGGTAAAGCAAAAAACTTTTATTAAAAATGAGAAGCCGTAGTAAGCTAATAACATTTTTGGCTTCAGGCTTGTGTATGGCTTTTCACTCATCAATCGGTTGAGCTATTGGCTGATGTCCTTGTGAAACAAAAATTGGCTTTTCGCTTCGGCTTAAGCTTTCCATCCCTGGATTAGACGGTGGCAATTTTTCCACGTGTAATGAGCATTGCAAAATTACGGAGGCAAACGCCGAGGGATTTTCAGCGAGCGATCTGGCTACACGGCAATGTTTGTTTACATTTACTATCAGGAGAATGGGGATAAAATGTAACGTAACACCACGTAACATAGCAAACAACATAGCCAGGAAAATTAATATGTGCTTAATTTTTGGGAGGAGGAGGGAGAAGGGTTCAATTCAGCTAATTACACACTTTCCAGTTTGATAACTGTATAGGAATCTTGGAGTTAACGTACAAAAATATCGAGTTATGCTCGTGCCACTGTTTTTTTATACTTTTTTTCTTATGACATATTTATGTCAGAGGAATAAACTTACTGTTTCATAAAGACTCAAACATCTCAGACGCAGTTAGGAGATCAGCCGAGTGAAAAAAGTCTGATTTCCATCAACCATACCAAGTCAAAATAGTCAGGGACGTAATAAAAGATTAGGACCCTGGAAAAATGCAATTGGCCGCGTTCTGGTTCATTGGTTAGTTGAAAATGAGATATCGTTAATGACGTAAAAATTTGCCAAAACATGCGTAACGCTTCATAAAATTACACTGGCCCGAGCGAAAGGATTTACAAAATTTGCTCGAAAATTTGTGAATCAGTTCTACGAATTACGCAAAAAATATGCCTAAGGTTACGCAAAACCGTATGTCACGTTTTGCATTATGCCAAAAATATGCGTCATGATTACCCAAAATTAGGCCGAGAATTTGCGTAAAAGGTTTTGCAAAATTACGCTGAAAATCTGCGAACGCATTCCGAAAATTACACCGCACATTTACGTAGGGTTTCGTAAATTTACGCCGAGAGTCTACGCAAAATTACACCAAAATTGTACAAAACGTTCAGCAAAATTCCGCAGGTCTTATGCATAATGTTTCGCAAAAATGATAACGAAAATTTGCGTAACATTTCTAAAACTTACGTCGAAAATTTGCATACCATTTCGAATACTTACGCCAAAATATGCATAAAGGGGATAAGAAAGTGATTTGGGTAAAAATTTGGTTTTCTTACATTCTGCAAAGCCAGAAAATATAAGCGAAAAACTTGACTTTTCCAGATTTTTTAAACTTTTTCATAACAAACAAAAACAAAATCACAAAAAAAAAAATATTGAATGGAGTGTGACAGAGAAAATTGTACAATACTGTCACATCATAAAATTTTCTTCGAAATTCCCTCACTTTTCCCTGACTTCTCTAGGTGTGCTATTCCCTGATTTTTCCCAATTTTCCAGAAACTGGTCATCCTGTTCGACCTGATCCTACCCGAATAAAAAAAAAAAATTCATGGAAATTTCTATTAAAAACACAAACCCACTCTGTGATTAGTTCAATGTTACAATGGTTGGAAGAAACGAAAAAAAATTTATGGCTTTGCTTTGGCACACAAACGAAATTTTGCTATATGTACGTGCGTGTAACATATGCTTTCGTACCCTAATAAAAATTGCCTATAAACTCATTACGCAGCTATGTAAAGGTACTAAAGTAGGCAGTTAAGATTTCGTGCCAGGGAGGATATGAAAATTTCTATCAACAACACACACGGCTGCAGAATGTAAATGTCAACTACTGAATTTCGTTACGTTTTCACATTTTTATGTCTTTACTTTGATACACAACCAAAAAAAGCGTTCGCGTTACTTTGGAGCGTGACAAAAAGAGCGTTACGAATAAAAATAATAATAATAAAACTACTGACTGACTGACTCAACACTTCATTCGCCTGCGAGTACCACACTCCTTATATCAACCTGTATTCCCATGCGAGCATCACGTTCCTTGTACCAACCTGCGAGCACTATGCTCTGCTAGTGCTTAATCTTGCAGACGAGTCTGCAATCACGGAAGACCATTTTTATTTCTGCATCGCGGACTGCACCACTAAGAGAATGTCCTCGTCCGGCGAATGTAGCGTCCAAAAAAATGAGCGCGCTAAGAAATATGGAGCGCAAGTGCACTGCGGGGCATAGCGGACGACATTTTCATATCGGCGCAGTCTGCAAGCAGACATGAAAATACTCTTCCGTGGTTGCAAACTCCGTTTGCAAGATGATGCACTAGCAAAGCGTCGTGCTCGCAGGCTGGTACAAGGAATGTGATGCTCGCATGGGAATACAGTTTCGTCACGGTTTTGCTCAAGTATTTTATCTATATATTTATTTATTTTCTTTAAGAACTCAATTTACAATGAGTATCTTCGGCCCGTGTGGAGCAAAGGTCTCCCGTAACCTTCCCCATTCAGATCTGTTCAGGGCTACTTCTCGGAAAATTTTGTTTTTTAAGAATTGGGTAATTTCGCCAGCCCATCGTGTTTTTTTCTTCCCTTTTTCCTTTTTAGATAAGGCGGGAACCAAAAGGTTACTTTTTGCGTCCAGCGGTTGTCCTCTAGCCTTGAAATGTGCCCCACCCAACCCCACTTTAATATCTGATGAAGGTTGATGTCCCTCATGTTTTTCAGTTTTCCTCCATCTTTTTTATTGGGATGTGGTCTTTACATCTCATTTTGAGGATTGAACGTGCCATTGAGTTTTGGGCTGTTCTTAGTTTGTTAACTATCGGATCGCATAAGGACCAGGTCGACGATCCGTACATTATGGTGGGTAGAATACAGAGATTGAAAATTTCGCTTTATACCTAGTAGTAAAAGCATGGGAGAGGAGATACGAAAAAATTGCTGGGACCTTTTATGAAGTATCCGGCGTAGGACAAATTTAACTTTAAAAATCTTTATCGTATCTTTAACTGCGTACCAGAGTTTAGGTTAAAACTAACAACCAATTATTTTTTTCTGGGGGAGGTGTCAACCCGTTCCTCCTCCCATATACACGTACGTTAAAATAATTAACACGAAGGTACGAGGTGGAACGCTAAATGTGTTACTCAGGAAACCACTAGAAGTTCATTTCAAATGCTCAATGCCGTTTCAACCTTTACGACGTTCAAAATGATTATTATCTTTCTCAATTAACGAAAAAAAAGAACCACGAACAGGCGTGGATAAGGAAAGGGGGCAATGAGGATAACTGCCTCTCTCAGAAAAAAATCTTTAAAATTAGGAACACTTAAAAAATCGTACCGTCTTACAAAACCTCAAACCAGCCTGATGGAGCTTTTCAAAGTTTCAAGGACACCTAAACAAATGTGAAAGAGTCTTGAAGGTTATAAATAAGTTTTCAAAAGTCGTAGCAAGTGGTACCACAAGCCTAGAACAGTCTTACAGAGTCTGCAACAAGATTTTTAGAATTTTGAACGAGTCTAGAAAAGTTGTAAAGAATTCTGAAGAAATATTCGAAGCGTCATAATCAAGTCTCGAAAAGTCCGAAAAATGCTTTTACAAGTCTGTGAGAGTCGTAAAAAAATCTTGAACGAGACTTGGATGGTATTAGTGAATCTTGAAAATTGGAAGGAAGAGTCTTCAAGAGCATCTACCTACTCGTTTTTAACAAACATGGAAGAATTTTTATTTGTCTTGATTCGGCAGCGAAGGGGAGTAAAACGTTTTAAGCAAGTCTAGGAGAGTCTAATATGAGAACCGAAGAACCTCAGCTAGTTTTAAAGAATCTTTTAGAGTCATGGACAACTCTAAAATAGCTGTAAGGTTCTAAATAATCTTATCATGTCTCGAAGAGCCATAATCATGCGTGGAAAAGTTACAAAAAGTCAGAAATGAATTTTGAGCAGTTTTAGCGAACCTTTTAGCTAAATTCGGAAAAGTCTTGAAGAGTCTGAAGAGTGTACGACATTCTTATACATGCATTGAAGATCTAATGATCTTAACTAGACTTGAGAATTGTTCCTCCAACCTCGATGAGGGAAAACTGGATCGTATTGCGAGGACGTACCAAAGCGATTTTTTCGGGGGGGGGGGTGGCCAACTGAAAAACAAATTTCGTCAACTGACGAAAAGTTTAATAAACAAACGAGAAAAAGTTCACATTTGTGAAATTTTACCGACTGCTGATTTGGTTTTGCCAACAGAGGGTTAGTTCTGTTCAATTTGCCAAATCTGAAATATTGCTGAAAGAAGCTCTCCTCACCCTTCGTTTCGTCCCGATATTATGATTAACACTGAAAGTTCTACAAAAGTTATCGTCCAATCGAGATTCCAATGAGCTGCAAGAATCTGAGCCGACACTTTGGAAGCCATTTTCAGTTCCGACGTCAGTGAGAAAACAGAGAACAAATCGTTCAAACGTCCCAGTACTTCTCCCTTATCTGGTGATTCAGTTACCATCGTGAAAACGGAAACATGATCTAAGAACTCAGAAGGAGAATTTTGATAAAACTATGACCAGATATTCTTATATATTTTGAATAGCCCCTCCCAGGATGGCTTCCTCGATCCGCCATTGATGTGGGGGAAACATCCGCACAGTTTCAGACCGTTTTTCTTCCAAAAGGAAAAGCAGAGCGGGTAGAAACTATTAAGTGAATGTAGTATTCGTGTTTTCGACATGATATACATATCAGTCAATGTCAGTGAACTAAAAATGAACGAACTTGATGTTGAAGATAAAAATAGAGAAGCCTGCGCGTATAATTACCCGCGTTCTCGCCACTGCTGCTGTCTTTAAGATTGTCGTTACCTGATATTGACGAAGAACTACCTTACTGACAGTACCAAGTGTTCGTCCGAAGGGTTAAGAGAAACAATGTTCAAAATTTCAACGTTTTTACACCTATTAACTCGAACTAACTAACCGACACACCGTCAATGGCAGAATTATACTCGACACGAATATTATTTTCCTAAAAGCATAGAAACAGTTTATAAGCCGCCTCTCCAGAATTAAAATTCAAAATCAGAGGCGTACAAAAGTTTTATTTTGATATTTTGTTCGATTTTCCAATCTGGATCACATTCGCTAATCTGGAAAATAAATCTTTCATTTTGGGGTTTGAATCGGGGGGTGAATCAAACGTGGATCATTCCACGTCAGTTCCACTGAAAAATGATACGTTTGATCTACGATCCTTTCGATAAAGACTAAACTAACAGGAAAGGATTCAGTGTATCCAAGTAATACAACTGTGCATCCGTTTGATGAAATATTCACTCGGCCTCGAGTTTTCGACGTGTAGTTTTTAATTAGTTTACCTAAATTGTGGAGCTTATGATCACAAAAATACCTTTCCCTGGATTCGTCCAAATTTCTTACAGGTTATATATAAACGACCTTTATCAGCTCACTGTCAGAACTGGGAAAAGATAATTTTTCGTTTAAAAGGAAAATTATACTTTCAAAATATGCATACAGGTGAAAAAAAAATGCAAGGTGGATGAAAACGAGTACAGGTACAGGCAAATTGCTGAACAGGTCTCCACCAACCTGAAAGGTTTTTTGTCCCTCAAGGGCAAAATAGTGCCTCAAAATAGGGTATTTAATCTTGCCACTTATAGCCCATTCGTCCTGTTTCGATCCGACTCAATTTCGCAATAAAAAAAAAACGATTGAGAGGGGGAGGAATTTCGTGACACACTTTGATTAGATGTTAATAGTTCGATTTTTCTGAGTCAAATCTACTTTATTTATTCTGAGCTTGACATTTGAATTCGGGGTGGGAAATTAAAACAAGATCACAAAATCAGATTAAGCCACCGAACAAGTATCACTTTCCCCCGATTTTGAGTCCAAAATTCAGATTTTCAGGGCCAAATTTGGGTGGGATAGAAAATCTAACGCGATATTCAAAATTATCGATCCAAGAAGCACTCGTTTCGATATACAATTATTCAATATCTCTAGCCAAGTCTATTTTACCCCCTTTGAGCCTGAATTTGGATTCTTGGACCCATATCTAGGCCGGATCAAAAATCTGATGTGATATTCAAAATTAGTGACCAAAAATCCGCCGTCACGATGTATTGTTCGATACCTTTACATTCACTATTTCAAAGTTGATAGTATGTTCGAGTCTCCCTTTTGGAGAAAACAATATTTTTTCACCTGCAAAAAAAACTACAACTTCCCCACTTAAAGTCCTACGTTAACCCCGCTTTGATTCGACTTGCTTTCAGAAAAAAGATTTAGTGATTATTAGGATGGTCCAAAATTTGGCGATTTTTAAAAGTTTTGCTCCCAGTGAACTAAAATTCTATTGAAACTGAACATGTTTGCTGGGTTTCGCCCATGGGAAAAAGTTTGTTCTACGTTAACCCCGCTTTGATTCGACTTGCGTTCAGAAAAAAGATGTGGTGATTATTAGGGTGGTCCAAAATTTGGCGACTTTTAAAAGTTTTGCTCCCAGTGAACCAAAATTCTATTGAAACTGAACATGTTTGCTGGGTTTTGCCCATGGGAAAAAGTGTGACAGAAGCTTCCCCTTTAGAAAATCTGTAATTTTGTTTTGAAGCTTCTAAAAATCAAGTTCACGCAGAAAATTGGTTTGGTCATAAAAAGATGTACTGAAAGCAATGCTAAATAATTTTGAAGTTTTCGTGTCCCTGACCCCTATGAGCCCTTACTGGTAGGGATTATTACAGTCAAAATAACTTAAAAAATGAATTCAGTGACTTCAAAATCCCCACTTTTGATGTTTTTGATGGTATTACTAATTTTTAGGTTCAGCCCCCACAGTGGAGGCTTCAAAATCAACATAAACGGACTTGACATTTCCAAAATTCGAATAATGTCTCACATAATTCGGTATCTGTAGTCTGTAATGTTTTTAACCACTCGGTTAGAACATTTTAAGACGCCAACTTCTTGATCTTAGTGATTATCTTCCTACACCCTGCATTTTCATTAGACGTATAAAAGTTGGTAGATCTTCACCGCTTTCGTTCGAGGAAGGGGAAATCTTTTGATCTTCTAGGTGACAGGATCATACGATTCCAAAATCCTGCTCAAATTTATTTTTACGGCATTTAAAAAAAAATTTTTCGATTCTCGCTCTCAAACGAAAAATTGTTGTATTCAGGTGTACAAATTTAGTACCCAAAATTACAGCAAAACATTTTTTAAAGGATCCCAGAAAAGGCGTGAAGTTTAGCATAGAATTTCTCATAAGGAAAAGGGCAATTCAACTTATTTCACCTTTAGAAACTGAAAAGGAGCAAATAAATTGATTGTACCCAAAGGGTACTGTTCTCTGTGATGTATTTCGCTCTAATGTGTATTTATTTTTGAAAATTTGATTTGGAGGGACGTAGGGAGGTTTGTTTAGAAACAGGAGTCTCAAGGGTTTATTAATGCAACTGTGGATTCAGTCAACAAAAACTAAACATGTGGGTTATTCTCCTGAAACTGAAAATATTAAGTTGGGATTCCTTTTTTTTTTTGGACCCCCCCCCCCCCCATAACACTTAGTTTATAGGTAGCACAGAATATTCAACAAGTTTATAGAGAAGACGTATCAAAATTTGGAGGGGCAAAATTTTGTCCACGACGATAGACATCTTGTCCATGGCGAACGCACTGATATCCATGACTACGGACAAAACAGCTTCACGAATTTTCTTTTTCAGGGAGTTTTTGGAATTTGTGCCATCGCATGCACCAGTAACTACCCCACTTTGTCGACGAAATTTTTTATAAAATTTCTGACAAAATGAGGCCTCGCGGAGCTCTTTCACTCTAATTGTCTCAGAGATATACCACTTTGAATTTTTCATTTTTCATTTTTTGAACCTTTTTTTTTTTAAATTACATTTTTCTCAAAATGAGGTTTTTTGAAATCTCAACTTTAAACAATCATATCTCGGCGAATTTTGAAGCTGGAGAGCTCCGCGAGGTCTCATTTGTCGAAAATTGTATCTAGTACTAGCAGTCCCCCTAGACCCACTACAGCGCTGAGACAGACGCCTCCATCAGCACCCTCAGTATATCCACAGAGCAGGAAGAAAGAAGGACCTCGAGCAGAGTTGCGTGTAATCTTGAATTTAAAGTAATCTATGGCCAAAAGAGGTGGATCCATATTTATAACGCCCCTGGATCCGCCGAAAAGGGCAGGACAAACATACACTTTTATACATATTAGAGGTTAGAGATTTCTGTCCCTTAATAATTTTTAAAGGGAGGCAGTTACAGCCCAACATAATGTGAAGACGTTCAGTGCAAAACACTTCCTCGAAGTCCAAGTCGACAAAAAATTAGGGGGTCCAGAGCGGGCAAAATTTTATGATACCCCTTCTAATGAGAGTACTCAAATTTTTTATAGCCTAAAACCTATTCAGAGTTCATGCGAACATATCCAAAAAGTAAAGCCTTACAGTTCACCCGCCAACCTCGAACGAACACACAGACCAACACTTTTATGTATACTAGAGATATGCCGGCACTCATATAACTCCATATCCGCGAAGTGTGACCTTATTCCATGCGCCTCCACAGTTAAAAATTTACATATAAGACAAGTATTGAGAAAAGATGGTAACATCCAGGATGATAGACACCTCCCTATGCTTTTTTCACTCAATTGATGGTAATTGTCCGGTCTGATAAATTGGATTGGTGGAGTTTGTGGCAGATGTCATTGTGTAACCCAAAATATCACCCTTCCCCAACAAAAAAACAAAAAAAAAAAAAATGGAAAAAGAAAAAATTGAAAGTTAGGGTTCAAAATTTGTTGGTAACAAAACATTTACAATTTCTGGAGAATGACTCATTTAAAGACTTCTTTTCATGGTTTACAGGTATGCTAAGTGCCTCTCTTGCGAGAGAGGAAGGCCAGCACTACGCTAGAGGGACGAGTTCAGACAATGGAAGGGAAATTGGACCACGTTAGCTAGAGACTGCGACAAATGGAGAGTGCTGACAGAGGCCCTTGCCTGTAAGTGGGCGGGGTAGTTTCGAACGTCGCACCTACACAAGATTGTAAAATAAAAAAAAAATAAAATGAAATAAATAAGTACCTCTCACATCCTTCCAAAGGATGCCGCGGAGGACTACTCATTCAGTTATACCAGACTTTGATTCGATCTATCATGGATTACGGATCACCCATATGTGGACTTGCCCCTCCTTCATACTAAAAGTTTCTTGACGCTGTTCAAAATGCGGGTTTACGTATCGCCATCGGCGCCTTTCGCACTAGCCCAGCTTTGAGTATGTGTGCCGATGCTAGAATTTTTCCGCTCTCTTACCGCCGAAAGCAACTCACTGCCAAACTTCTCGTTACGATAGCACACAACCCTAATCTTCCTGCCTATGAGTATCTCTTTAACCCTACAAACTACACCCTGTTCCTAGATCTTCACTACATTTACGTTCAAACTTTGAAGGGACACTGTTCCGTATCTTTTCCTACAATTCACTACCAACAATCCGTACATCATCCCCACCCTGGTTGCTGAACCTTCTTCCATGCAATTTCGAACTTACAGAATTCCCTGAAAATCTACACCCCCAAGTTCATCGGACACATTTGCAAGAAATGCTGGACCGCTTTTCTGACCGTGTTCTATGCTTCACTGATGGTTCAAAGTACAACTGAGGCACCGCTTACGCCAACTCCATATAGGTAGTCTACTACACTCCTTCCGACCTAAAAACACAGCTTCCATCTACACAGCCGAACTCCACGCTATCCTACAGCGCCTAGTTACGATCTCCGTGCTCGAAGACCCACTGACCCCTCACCAACTATCTGGTCCTCTCAGATTCACTTTCCTCCTTAAGTTCTATTTCTGATCGCCTTTCAACGCAAGCTCTCGTCCAACGCATCCATTTCATTCCCTTCACCACCAAGAGCATTTCACTCATCTGGATCCTAAGCCAGATTGGTATCCCAGGAAATGAAGCAGTTGATCAGGTAGCACAGCAAGCCACGGCTCCCATATATCACTTGTAACCTCCCTATCTCAACAGATCTCACTTCCACCATTCGCCTGTCCCCCGGTCAACGTCCCAACGTTCTTCCCACTGCGAGGAAGTTATCATCACCCGCCTAGGGATTGGACACACACGCCTCACACACACGCATCTTCTCACTAACCTTTACCCCCTCAACTGCCCATACTGTGAAGATGAAGACCCTCTCACCGAGGACCACTTCTTCTCATGCCCCTCACCACGTCCCCCACTGTCGAATTTTGGCCCTCTCCAAATTCCACAGGCACATAAACAACACCGCGACATATAGACAACAATCTTTTCCAAGCCCATAGCCCGAGAGTGTAGCTCCGTGGCTCGATAATAATAACATTAAAAAAATTTCATTTCTGAAGTAATTTGGGGCGTACCGCCTCCCTTCCCCAAGGGTTCCATAGGACGTTATAACCCATAAATTGGGGTTAATAGCTTCAAGGGTGCCGATTAGAGGTATTTTTGTAATGCTGAGTTCAATGTTGAGGTTATTTAAGCTCTAACCCCTACCTGTCGAGGGCTATAGGAGGCTGCAACCTGAAGCTTGGACAAATTCGAGTTTAGTAATAGTTTCACCACCTATTGTCCGTGATCAATATCTCAGATTACAACCCGCTTTGGATCTTGATAGATGGGGCCTATACCAATTTATTTACTCTTATTCGATATAACCCATAAATTGGAGTTAGTAGCTTCAAAGATGCCGGGCAGAGGGTTTCTTGTAATGCTGATTTCAATTTTAACGTTATTTAAGATCTGTCGAAGTTCATAGGAGGCTGTAACCTGAAGCTTAGACAAATGCGAGTTTATCAATAATATTCAGTTTCATCGCCCATTTTCCATAATCAATATTTGAGGTTAGGAACCCCTCTTTAGACCTTAATAGGTAGGAGTTATACCAATTTATTTATTATTTTTCGATTTTCAAAGGCGAAATAAGTTGAATCGTACTTGCCCTTACGGGGAATCCTATGATAAACACCCCGGGGGGACTCCTTAAAAAACTTTTTTCTGAGATTCTGGGAGCCGATTTTTTACAGCTGAATACACCAATTTTTCGTGTGGGAGCGAAAATCGAAAGGAAAAAAAGGGAGAATAAGTGCCACCTTACTGCTCATATTAATAGAGATGAAGCACTCGCGGAAAGAAATGGTAAAAAGGGTAAATGTATAAGGTTATCCTTGTTTTATAAGGTCGCTTATACCCCTCGGCGTTGAACTCTCACCATCTTAATTAGAATTTGGTTCAAAAAGGCCAGTTATCAAATTTTGGATTCTCCTCCTCATTTGCGATCTCCTTCCGGTGCCTCTGGCCTGTCGAAGTACTCGACAAGTCGTATACCGTTTTTTGTTCTCACTTGAACCGCGATCCGAGACTTGATCCGATTACGGTTCACCGATCACAAATAAGATGGCATTCGCAGTCGCCGCGATAAATTCGAAAGGTGAACGTAATTTTAATGGAAATTCGAAATACCTTTAATAGCATGTCTAATACGACGCGGAAATTACCAGGTTGCATTTTTACGCAACTGTCACCGTGCGCGTCCTCAGGAACAGGATTTCGGCATCATTACACAGCTTCGGCGCGAGAGGATTTTTTACCCGTATAATTTTCCCGAGAATGCACGCCGGATCTATCCGAGATCGCTTCGGGTACAACAAAGGAAGAGAAACGTACAGAGAGATATTCTTTTTGCACCTGATCGACCAAATAAGGCGGAATGCGATCGCGCTGCACAACCTGGAAGCTGAGACAATGTAGATAATTGATTTCCAGCCAGAGCTGCGACCTCTCGCCGGGTTGTGGAACGCGGTAATTTATCGAAATCGTGAAAAAGTGTCGTATCACACGACTTCGATCGGCCGGTATGTTTCGATACGACCATGTAATCCACTTCCTGACCGGCGATGTCAAGGCGGTTCGCGAGCCGAGGTAGGTCCCTGCATTTCCATATTCCGCACGGGCCTTCGAGTGCATCGCAGTCGGGCACAGCTGACAAGCACGGCTGCAGTATGATCGAAGACCAGTAAATAGTAGGCACTGACGTATAGGGGGTCGAGAGGATCTAGACCCCCTTGCGATTTTGTCAAGTAGTGTTTTTCAACATCCTCTCTCCCTGTGGTCAAGATCAGACCCCCTCGAACACTGGGCTGGCTACGCCACTGGTAGCAGAGATGCTGCGACAGCACCTGGGTCGAGTCTTTCTCGTTTTTTCAGGGTCTGGCCTAGTGATGGGCAAATTTGCTCTTTGTGAAACCAGCTCTGTCTGCTCCCGGTTTTTACAAGAACCTGATTTTTCACTCTGCTCCCGAATTGCTCCGAGCATGATCTAATTGTAAAAGAATGCAGCACCCTATAATTTTTGACATTTTCATGTTTTTACTTCGGCACACAAACCGGAAAAACGTTACTATCACTCGTTACGCGTTACATTTGAGGAGGAATGAAATAATCATTTCCATGGAAATTTATTTTGACATTTTCTTGCCTTTAGTTTGGCACATTCCAGCTCCGGGTATAACACAAACGGGGAAAACGTTACAATTGAGGAGTAACGAAAAGGAATTATCATTTCCATGGAAATCGTTTTGACATTTCTACGTCTTTACTTTGGCACACAACGGAGAAAAGCGTTACTCTGGATCGTGACAAAAAAAGCGTTAAGAAAAAAGAAAAAAAAAGAAAAAAATAATAATAATAATAATAAAACTACTGACTGACTGACTGATTGACTGGACTCAAGATCTATAAATACTTAGGTTTGCTCAATCCGCAAGTCGTATATAACGAGCAGTGACGTCACTGTATGCAACACCCTGTAAGCGGTATAAAGACAAAATTCATTTTATGCTAATTTCTCAAAAAGGGTTGGTTTTTATCCAACGGGGAAGAGAATAAAATTCATTTAATTTATAATTTTCTACAAGTTGAAACAATTTTGGAATTCATTGGAATAAACTTTGAAAATTTCTCGATTTTCACGTATTGCATACAGTGACGTCATTTATTGCGGGTTGCGTTCGGATCGAGCTAACCTCCGGGTATACAGATCTTGAACTGGGCTGACTCAACACTTCATTTGCCTGCGAGTACCACTTTCCTATGCTTGTATTCCAATGCGAGCATCGCGTTCCTTGTACCAGCCTGCGAGCACTACGCTCTGCTAGCGCATCATCTTGCAGACGAGTCTCCAACCACGGGAGAGCATTTTCATGTCTGCTTTGCGGACTGCGCCGACATGAGAATATCGTCGTCCAGCGAACATAGCGTCCAAAAAATGAGCGCGCCAATAAATATGGAGCGCAACGTGTTCTGCGGAGCGTAGCGGACGACGAAATTCTCATACCGGCGCAGTCTGCGGAGCAGACATGAAAATGCTCTCCCGTGGTTGCAGACTCGTCTGCAAGATGATGCACCAACAGAGCGTAGTGCTCGCAGGCTGGTACAAGGAACGTGATGTTTCACTCAGTTCTGTAAGATCTAGTACCTCGCTCGACTTAAGTGATTCTAGTGTGGTTTTCCTCTTTCAAGAACATACTTAAAGGCGACATACAAACAAAGATGGAAGGCCGAGTATGGGAAAGTTGTATTTAACCTGTACTAACACACAGAAGTCAAACCTGGGCAGCAACTAAAACAAACGTACGTAGACTCCAAACCATCTAGCGTTGAATATATGACGTGAAAGTACTCGTCTTTATTTGAGGAGGCAATGCCTTTGAAATTTTTCATCAGCTACCCCACTCCAAGCACTTCGCCTCAGAGATAGGGTGAATTCAAATCTGATCCGAGGTTTAAAAGACCGAATAAGTTGTACCGAGTCCTCAGAAATGCTAAATGAGTACAGTTTCATTACGGTTTTGCTCAAGTATACCCAGTAGTAAAAGCATATAAAATGCTAAAATGTTCCGGGGGGGGGGGGTGCAAGTCCCAACTGATTCAACTAACTCAAAACTTCCAAGAATCAAAGCAAAAGAAAAACAAAAAAACTTTCGACTTGTTGGATTTTTCCAACTATTCCGCCTGACTGATTCCACTCTGCTCCCAAACTGCTCCGAGACTACTCCAAATGTAAAAAATGCAGCACCCTATAATTTTTTGATCTCAATTTTTTCCTTCGCCGACCCACCTTCAACATCAATTAGATTGGATAATCTTAGTCTACTATAGTACTTTTGCCCAACCTAGGGGGCCAAAAGTACTTATTCACATACTGTGGTAAAGTTAATATCTATCATCACCAAAGACTAGAATGAGCAAATCACTTGCTCACATGCACACTACAATCAAGGGCGCAACCAAGGGGGACGCGGCTAGGGGACTATAGCCTCCCCCCCCCAAAAAAAAAAATTGATGCCGAAGGCCTGATGCGGTTACGTTGCGTCGTAGGTTTGTGCAAATTTACAGCTCATGGAAACAAGTAAATTCCAAATTAGGTAGGTACCAAATCAAAATCTTTCATCCCTGATCAAGTTTTTTTTTGTTTTTGCCATTTTCATGTCTTTTCTTTGGCACTTAAATTAAAAAAGTGTTTCTTTTTGAGCGTTACTTCTGAGGCGCGAATCGAAATCAAGGCTCTTCAAGGTGACAATTCAGTTCAGTGGTTGACATTTCCATGGAAATTAATTTTTCTTCCAGCCGGTATACTTGAGCAAAAACCGTTACGCTCGAAAACCGTAACGTAACGCCCCTCCCCGACCACGAAGCCAGTCCGTATGATTTGCTTTTCAGGGTGACAATTCAGTTCAGTGGTTGACATTTTCAAGAAAATTTCTATCAACAACATGGCTACAGACGGTAGTCGCGTCGATGTTAAAATCGAGACATGTAAATGCTCTCCCGTGGTTGCAGATCCGTCTGCGACATATGTTTTCAAGATCCTAGTGATTTTGATCACTTTTGGTGCCACTTAGTAGTTTTCGATTTTGGGCAGATATAGACAGTTCTTCTTTACGTAAGATTCTAGTTCTTTTCCATTATTTTTAGTCAACTTCCTCCCAATTTTTATTTCAGTGTCCCCCCCCCCCGCCAAATTATATGATTATGGGTGGTTGCTGGTTGTTCTCATTTGATCTGGTCTCTGTTTACGGATTCGATTTCGAACTATTTCAAAATTATTTCAACAATTTTTATCAGAGATGAACGAAAATTCTCAGTGCAGATGCGAGTAGTTTCCTTCCGTTGTCATTCTCCTCCTAATTGACCCTACCGTAGGTTTTATTTAATTTTGAAATTTCAGATTCTTATGTTTGGTTACGTGCGCAGAGTCCTGTTCTTTTAAGGGGATAACAAAGTCAAAATATTCGACTCACGGAGATTGTTTTTTAAAATAATTTTCGCATTAAAAAAATGAAAACTTGGGGAAATGTGTATGATTTTTTCAGCCAAGTGTCGTATTCGTAATTTTTTTCCAATATAACAGGGGCTAGAAATAATTTTCCTTACACATTTTAAAAAGGGATAGCTTGATCTTTCGTTCATCTCCCTTCCTACTTCCTCCGCCTTCTATGGCTCTTATGCTACCGTTTGTAGTTGACGGTATAAATCGGTTCAGACCTACTTTTTGCAGGGTGGGGGAAAGGGATTCTCCTTGGTCTTCTAGCTTGGAACCATTCTCGTTTTACTTCGGACTATGGTTCAATCTCCAGAGACTGAGAATATTAAAGTGAAGAAATTTTTTGTTAGTTTTTTTTTTAATTTCTTCCACCCCCCCCCTTCACCACCTAATAATATCTGGTTAATATGTAGTAAAGAAGATTCAATAAGTTTTCAGGGCAAGAGCATCAAAATTTAAGGAGGGAGACGATTTTTCTAAAATCCCCCCCCCCCAAAAAAAAAGTTCTGGTTGATCAAACTATCAGAATACGCAAAAAAAGTTATTGAAAATCAATTCAGAAGGCGTTTACAATTATCTATGGACCGGAAGCTAATACACTGCGAGCTGACGCTTAGACTTGATCGCACGCTTCGAATTAGGCAATCCCTTAGACTACACAGAGAAAGACCATTCGCATGCGGCAACATTGTCTATTGCTGCTTTTTGCTTCCATCTATTTCGATTTTCAGAACGTTTTCCATATTAGAAAGTAATACTGCTTTGCTTACGTTTATTGTTAGCCTAACTTTTTAACTTTCCTGTGTTATTCCCTTTACCATCTCCTGTGATTCTCCGCCGTCCTGGGGCACCGAAACCACGTTATCTACAAATCTCAAATTGTTTAGCCATTCCCCGTTAATTTTTATTCCCTTTCTTTCCCAGTCCATTTTCTGAAATACGTCTTCTAGCAGGCTGTTGAATAGACTGGGAGAGATGGGATCCTCCTGTTTCATTCCTTTTTCAATTTTAAATTTTCTACCAGTTTTGTCCTAACGGACCCTCCCCGCGTTATATTGTTCCCTGATTATTTTTATCGCCTTTTCCAGGATTCCCTGCCTATACAGAGCTCTCCACAGATCGGCTAGGTGTATAGAGTCGAATGTTTTTTGAAAATCGATGAACAGAAAAAGAAGAGGTCAGGGGCGAAACTACAGGGGGTGTGGGGACTGGAAACACCCTCCAATAATTTGGCGGCCGGCAAATTTTGAAACTGTTCATTTGAATTTTTCACTTTTTATGAATGTAGGAAGTTTGTTTGTTTTGATTTTTTTCTTCAATTAAAAAATATTTCGATTCAAAAATCAGCAAATTTTTAATTATTAAAAAAAAATTTGTCGGCGACTTCTTAGTTAAAAAAAAATATTTGTCGGAAAATTTTTCTTCTCCACCTCCCCAAACTGAAAGTCAAATTTCCCTGAACTTCTGTCAGAGACTAGTCAATCAAAAGCCGAAGGTTTCCAGCTGAGTAACGAACATTATCTGAAAAGTTGAAACAAAGCTGAAATGTGGAAGTCATTTCGAAAATGTGGAAGTCGATAGTAAACGTTGGACTTCTATTCTGTTTTCACTAAATCCTCTGTTTGACCTAAAGCCTGATATTTGAGAAAGTTGAAAGCAAAAGACTTATTTTCCAATGTCACAAGCTGAATCCGATAGCAAATGTTCTGTTGTAGAATTTACCGACCTTGGTCCTCCTGATGAATACAGGAGGGAAATTTAGTCTGGAACAAAAGTCAAAACTCCATGTGTTTTTCCCATAAGAATTAAAAGGAGCTTGTGGCACGGATTCCCCTAATCCAATCGACCTGAAACTTCGTAGGTTATTCTTTTTTTTTGATTTTACTGGAATCAGTTTAGGAGACGAATCAGAGGAAATTCAAAAATAAAGATCACCAAGAGTAAATAACGACCACCTTAATGTGTAAAGGAAGTTGTGCGTTCCAACATATCCTTCCATCTTACCCTCCCAGACTAGAGTATGCTCATGTGCGCAAATGTGAGTGCTTAGTGGATAAGGTTTCAATCTGAATTTGCAGGGACGAAACTATGAGGGGAGAGGGTTGAACATCCTCAATAATTTGGCAGGTGGCAAATTTTGAAACTGTTCATTTGAATTTTTCATTTTCTAAGAACGTTTGTTTTTTTTTTCAATTAAAAAATATTTTCACAAAAAATCGGCAAATTTTTAGTTAAAAAAAATATTTGTCGGCAAATTTTTCTTCTCCCCCCTCCCCCCCCCCAACAAACTGAAAGTCAAATTTCGTCTCTGGGAGAGGTTGACTGTATTCCCTGCATTTTTCAATTAGTTGTCCAATAATACACAACTGATCGATAATGGAACGATTTTCCGAAAACCTGCCTGCTCTGGTTCCTGACATGCGTCTAGTCTGGTTCCTGACATGCGTCTAGTTGTGAATATAAGCGAATTTTCAAAAGTTTGCCAAAAGTTTTACCAAGGTTAGAACTCGGGCTTATCGGCCTGCAATTGTTGATGTCATCTCTGTTCCTTTTTTTAAATAGTAAAATGATTTCTGAAGTTTCCCATTGCGAAGGGATTGATTCTTTCTCCAGAATTATATTAAAAATTTTAGTCAGACTGGGGGCCAATTCATTCGCAAAACGTCTGAGTTCGTAGTTTCCAATTCCATTAGGCCTACTGCTTCCCTGATTTCAGTCTGCCCAGAAGGACTAGCGTTTCACAGTTCAGGAATGGTGGTACTGTTTCCTTATTGTTCAGGCTGAAAGGAATTTCTCCTTCTTGTTTTTCTATACTTTTGCTATATAGTTTAGCATAGAATTCTGTTGCTACGTTTACAATTTCATCGCGGCCAGCGACTGTAGTAACTTCTCAGAAGAAAACGAAAAATTGTAGAAAATGGTTTGAAAGAAATGAGAAATGATACTTAAATTTTTTTATTTTTTTTTTTTTGGGGGGGGGGGGTGGTTCTGCATAAAAATTGCAGCCCTGATAATGACGATAAGAAATATCGGCTTACAAGAGTCTTCGCATGTATGACATGCTCACGTGAGTCGTGTGGGACATGATCACCATGCGCGTATTAAGGTAGGTGAGCTCAATAAGGCCCTAATTTAAGGTCTTGGCTCTCCAGAATTTCATGTAAGTGATTTCATGTTTTTCCTTTTTTGTGTTATAGTCGTGGACTAAAATGTTTAAAACTTGGCTAGCTTGAAATTTTTCTGTACTACTCCACGTTCCTCAGATCTTCTAATAAAAACACCTCTTATTCAAAACTTGATAAGGCCAGCGCACCAAAGAAGGCTAATAAGACCTACCCTAATACCTAATAAGTCGGACCTGAAATTTGGTATATAAAAAGTTAAGCGTGGTTCAAATAGAAAGTTATGAGTAAGTTATAATTGAAATGATAATCAATTAGGTTGGGCCTTATTAGGTTACATAACACTATTATTCGTGACTATCGCATACCTCGGTCCCAAATTGCTCAAATTTCACTTTTCTGTCGTCGATTGTTAACCAACTACCACTACAACAACTATCCAATGTTTGATTTCTGGATAAATTCCATGTGACTAACATAATACTAGTAAATCCTCCTAGTTACATAAAAAACATATCGGAGCACTATTTACGTTATTGGAAAATCATCAACCGGCATATCTTGCACCAGTGGACTAATATCTTGATAAAAACAAATGGACAGTGTTGCCGTATCATGAAGGAACAAATTTGTTGTACGTTTTAATGAAGTCTAAAGCATAGCAGTCAAGATCGGTACATTAGGCCTTATATTAGGGATCTGGGCCTTATTGGGCTCATCTAACTTATGCTATAAAATCAGTCCCCCCCCCCCCTTGAAAATGTAGTATTATAGCCGAAGTATATTTAGCATTAGTTTATTATTTTAGCGCATTCATAGCAAATGGGGAGGGGATGTCATTTATTTTCAGATTTCGATTTTGTTAGACACCCTGTGTATGTGTATTGCAAGTGAAGTGTATGATACGGTACTACTAATGCGGTATCACATGGCACTAATTCGTTTACAAATTTTTTATAACTACAAGTATAAATAATATAATTATTGGCCTTTGAATTTGGGGTGGGGGAGGGGGTAATTTTGATCATTTCTACCCCACTCCCCAAAAAATTGGGGGTAAGTATTACTCGTCCAATCCATCCGCCTCCAGCGACATCCATGAGTGGTACCATTTCCTTATTGTTCAGGCAGAAAGGAATTTCTTCTCCTTATTCTTTTTCACTTTTCCTACATAGTTCAGCATAAAATTATGTTGCTTACAATTTCATCGCGGCCAGCGACTGAAGTGATTCTCAGAAGAAAATGGAAAATTGTAGAAAATGTTTTGAAAAAAAAAAAAATGAGAAATGTTATTTTCAAACTCTCTTTTTTTTGGGGGTGGGGGTGGAGGTACGAACTAGAAAAGAGAGGGTGGTAAAGATGGGAAAAATGAGAAAATCATGATGAAGAATGTTATTTCTTCAAATTTCTTCCTTGGAGAGGGAGTAGGGAAAAACTGACTGACTAGTGGCCGGTCTGGTCCCATTCCGCCCCTGCTAGAGATGGGAAAAATATCAAATGATATTGATATCATCAATATTTGAAATCTAGGTTACATAAAATAGCGCTAGTGTAGTTCAGGTTTATTGATGCCGTCATTGAAGTTTACTTTGAGAACCAATAAAGAAATATAAAATCTCGAACTGAACTTCAGAACTCGGAAGTCCCACTGTCCCTTCAAAAAATCCTAATTCGCAGGGTAATTTTAATTCTAATTCATTAAGGGGCACATCACAGTGGTGATGGCCTCAAACACTCGTGTAACCTATATGAAATTTACAGGTGTATGCCTTGCGGCAGTTCTTGTACAAATTATAATAATAAATAAAAAAAAATTTAAAAAAATTACGCAATACGCAATTTTCAAGCACATTTTAATTAGTTATTGTTGAAAAAATTATACTCGTGTTTTCGTTACTATTATAGCTCACGCTATAAAAACGGAAAATTTAGTACGTTTTTTCGAAAATTTCCCAAAATTTTGTAATTTTGTTCTGTTTTTAAGAAGCAATTTATTATCTTTGAAGAAAATAGAAATATTTTGAAAAAAAAAATGCGTTCAAAAACGAAAGAAAAACAAAATAGCGAGAAACCGTTACTTCTTTGTCTGATTTTGACATTGATATTGATATTATCGATATTTTTGGTTTTGATATTGATATACATAGATATCCAAAAAGTGCTTGATATCCCACCTCTAGCCCCTGCAGTTCAATGCACGGTTCCTGCTCCAAAATGTCGAAAACTTGTCAACTCAAATCGCTGTGATTTCGAGTCGCTCGAATCATTAGCTGTTTCTCTCTTCCGTCTTACCGAGTCCAGCACCTTCGCACGATCGTCCAACTGACATCAAGCTCGAGGGATATCGAGCAGGCTGCTCATTCACGTTTCAATTAGCACCCAGCCGAGGTGCCTAGCTGACAAAAGAAACCAAGGAGGTGGTTGCAGGTTGGCGCACAAAAGAAAGTTTTCCCAAATTAGCCCTCGGATTCGGGATGGTGAGAAAAAAAGCTACGAACCAAAAAGGCATAGGCGTATTGTTCGCCTCGGTACGGTGAAGTTATAACCCATACAGGTCTGCACAGAAAAAGAGAGAAAAACGCGAGACCGGAATCTGGAAGAGACCACCTTGTAAGCGTAGCGAATGAGCCGCAACCGGGCCTTTATTTGGCCCGGGCGCGGGCGTCCCAATCTCGCCACCCTCAATGACGTCACAAAATAGTTCAAAGAGTATTTCGCGAATTCTTTCGCTTCGTGTACTTTTCGAATATTTTCTAAATAATAATAATAATAAAAAGAGAAGGAAAAGAAAAAGAGAGGAAAAAAGAGAAAAACGTTTTCAAAGCGAGGGTTGGCGCGGAAATAATTAGTCGCCGAACACGGCGGTGGAGGGCACAGCGGACCCCCACGCGTCGCGGCTTCCACCGACGGCGAAAAGGGGCGTTGGGCGGGGTCCTTTGTCGGCGGTGTGCGTTCTACAGCACGCGCGCGGTCCTCTCTCCCGGGCAACTGTGTGTGCCCCAATCTCGTTCTCCTGTCATCTCGATTTGGATGTCGAAGCTGCGCCGGCATCTTCTCTCTCGCTCTTTCGATCACCGTCGGCTGCATTTCTCTCTCTCTCACGCTCGAATTTTCCCATATTTTTCATCTCGCCGGAAAAACGCTCCGTTGTTGTTTTTTTCGTTTTTTCAATTTTTTTTTTTTAGGGGGCACACCTGTCTCAGTTTCGTGTTCGATCGCGTACCGTTCGCTCGCAATCGCATCGCACGCGCTCGTCGGTGTCGCCGTCGCGCGAAATAATTCTTGTGGTGTCGCGAGGTGCCGACCCCCGCGGGTCCGCGAGCCCGGGTCATCGAATCGCGCGCGGACTTTCGGGTTAGTAATGAAATGTGCGGAAGATGATTGGACTTGAATGGACAAGTCGGACGCAGTAACCGCGGCAAGAGATGCGCCCATTTTACTTAATCATGGTAGTGTACTTGTGTTCTCTTCGAGTTAGCCAGACAGGGTAAGATGTGCACATGTAGTATTACGAGCACGTGGCCCCCGGTCGCGGGCACATTCGCATTTGGCCGGATTCGCAGCCCAGCTAATTGGCCAATTGGCCGTGGCTGCGTTTCGAGCTCGATTTATAATTTGTTGTTTCCAAGGGCAGAAATGGTGCACTCCGAAGTGGGACACCTGATACAGAACCCTCGGGTGCAGGTGGTGGTCTTACATAAAAGGTCATTAGTACCATTGGGAGGGAAAAGTCGGAAAGTCGTGTCAGGGGTCTGATAGTTCTGAGTTTGGATGGATCTAAAGTGGTGGTTGCCGTTCTAAAAAAAAAAGTTTTGAAGGAGTGTGCCTGGCGGCAAAATTATTCGCCTGTCGCTGAGCATTCTTTTGCGACACATGGAATTTCCCCACTTTTCCTCACATTTCAAAAATGTACTTTATGATAACAGTGATATGTATAAGATCTCCTCTACTGTCAACATACGAGTAGAGGACTCTCTATGCTTCTCTTTACACAATACACTTTCAGAAAATCTTCCTTTAAATTAGAAATACATGTCACTATCCGTGTTTATGCATGATTTTTGCCTTTTAAGACACTCTAGCTTTGGTTGATACTCGTCAAGATTCTTTAGGATCTCTTTCAGACTCGCTTAGTAACTTTTGAAATTGTTTCAGATCTGCCTAAGACCGTTCCACACTTCCTTAAGACCATTTTTGGAGCTTTTTTGAATTAGTTTGAAATTATTCCAGGCTCTACCGAGACGCGTACAACATTCTTTAAGACTCGCATTGAAACGAAAACATGTTTGGAAAAATCTTGACTAAATTTGAAAAAGCCTTGAAAAGTCTCCAGAATATTTACTACGACTAGATGAGTCTCGAAAAATCATGAGAAATTCTAAAAGAGTCTCAAAATAAGATTCTTACTGAAACGAAAACGTGTTGGAGAAATTCTTGACTAAGTTCGGAAAAGTTTTGAAAAGTTTGCAGAATATTTAGCATGACTGGACGAGTCTTGAAGAATCATGAAGAATTCTGAAAGAGTCTCAAAATAAGATTTGTACTGAAGCGAAAACATGTAGAAAAAAGTCTTCACTAAATTTGAAAAGGCCCTGAAAAGTCTCCAGAATATTTAATACGATTGGATGAGTCTTGAAGCATCATAAAACATGCTGAAAGAGCCTCAAAAGAAGATTCGTACTGAAACGAAAACATGTTGGAAAAAGTCTAGACAAAGTTCGGAAAAGTTTCGAAAAGTTAGCGGAATATTTAGCATGATTAGATGAGTCTTGGAGAATTATGAAAAATTCAGAGTCTCAAAATAAAATTCGTACTGAAGCGAAAACATGTTAGAAAAAGTCTTGACTAAGACTGAAAAAGCACTGAAAATTCTCCGGAATATTTAACGCGATTGGATGGGTTTTGAAGAATCGTGAAAATTTCTGAAAGAGTCTCAAATATCTCACGGATAGAATAGTCTTGAGAAGTTTCAATCAACCCTGAATCAATCTTGAGCAAGTTCAAAAGAATCTTATAAAGATAATCTTACACATAGGTGCAATCAGGTGGGGCTACGGGAACTACCCCCCCCCCCATTTTTAAGAATCAACTTTTGTGGAATTTTAAGCTACAAATTACAAGTCAGTATTATACTTTTTCGTACTAAATTTATCGCCCTGCACTTTTCTCTGATTAAGCCCTTCCCAAAGGTAATTCCCGATTGCGCCTATGGCCTTACAAAGGTATCCGAAAGACCCACAGAAGCCTCGGAAGTCTCAGAGACTTGAAAAACTTTATAAACGTTATCTTAAAAATTGTTTAAAACATCCGCGGACGAGCCTCACACAATTCTTGAAACGTCGCAGGCAAGTTTAAAATAACTTACATAGAGTCTCACAGAATCTGAAACCTGAAATCAGTCTACAAAAGTCTTAAGCAGGAAACAGTTGCACAGTTCTTGAAAAACTGCCTTATCACGTCTAAAAGACGTCTTAAAAATTTTGCGGAAACTCAACAAAATTTTGAAGGTCTCAGAAAAGAATTCCAATCAGCCCTGAAATAGCCTTGACCTAGTCCAGAAGAGTATTAAAGAGTCTTAAACATGTCTTAAAGAATCTAAACTTTGCCTCAAGCTTCACGAGTCTTAAACAATCCTAAAGCAGTCTTAAAGAATCGTATTTACTCATTTCTGCAAAAGTTCGAAATATTATTATTTGAACTTCCTCAAATGTTAAGCTATTTAGCTTAGGCTCGGATTAACGCACGGGCCCAGAGGGCGGAACATTTTTGAGGGGCAAAAACATTTTTGAGCATAATATACAAAAATTCATTCCCAACGCTTTCTTAAATATTTACTCGAATTACAGCCATCCAACTTCTGTGTGTTGAAAATGTTTTGAGGGGGGCAAGGGCAAGTAATTATTTTAGCAACGGCTCGAGGGGAGGGGGTGCTTCTAAGCGAGTGCCCAGGGCGCTCACGACCTAAATCCGGCCTTGGTTTAACTAAAACTTAACATCAATATTTTCCAAGAAAATTTTACGCCTTTTATTTTTCAAAATGCAGTATATTATGTTTTTGGGCTTACCACCAAAGTACAAACCAAATTTCTTCTCGTTCCTCCTTGATGCCAGAAAGGGGAGGGAATTTTAAGGCTTCTTTTTCGCTTAAACTTCTACTTTTGCTTTAAAAAAATTAATAATGAAATCTCAAAGACCATTTCAGGAGGAAAGAGGTAAGCACGTGAGAAGAAGACTACTCAAAGACCATTTTAGAAGAGGTGAGCACATTAGAAGACCCCTGCGACCCTGTTTGCCAGATATTTTTGCGAATTACAAAATTTTGAAATTTCGCCGCCTACTAAGAGTGCTTATGTTTTAAGAGGCCTCCACTTCTCGTGAACTGCAGGACCTCATTTTCTTTTGCATTACAATGTTTTTGATTCTTTCAAAATCGCGGAGCCTTCACCCTGTGCTACTTTGAACAAAAATAAGCACCTAAATACGTCCTTGGTTTCGGTAAAGGTAAGTTACAGTGCTTGTGTTCCAACATCTAGTAAAAGAATCATATTAGAAGAAGACATGTATTCCAAACTACGTAAGTAATTTATTGAAGAAAAAGTTCTCAAATTTGTCAGTCAATTATTCCAAAACAGTCAGCTATTTTTGACTGCCATTTTAGGGCAATGTACGAGACGATTCAATAGTACTAACTCCAAAATTGCAAGCGAGAACACCGAATCGCTTCGGAGTTATTGATCGACATAGTTGAAAAACTTTTATTTTTCGAGAAAGCACGCTGTAATCCGGTTTGGAATTCCGGTTAACGTATTCAAATTGTCCATCATTTCACTAATTATTCACGAACCAACAAATTACTCGTTTTCTCGCATACAAAATCAGCATATTATAAACAGTCTAATCTGTTTCCAAAGTTCCTGCAGGGAACTTGAAAATCTTACAAAATACATTCACGTGCAGTTTTTTGAAAGCAAGTTCTAAAAAGTGAAATTTCTCGGATTCTAACACTGCAGCTGGAGACCGTTGAGATTTTCTGTAATTTCGCGATTCTGACCACTCGATCGTGTACAGCGTAAAAAACTGCTGCTAATGACATGCTGACCCTGTATTCCATTTGAAATTCCAGCAATAATTTCATATCTAATACACTGAAAATGACAGCCGCAGAAGTACCATACTGAGAGACATAATAGGAACTTGTGCGCTGATCCTCAATTCGGTCGGCAGCCCTCTTTTGCTCATCTCGCTAATCGAAATTACATTCTTATGATATGAGTTCACGCCCAACCTCCCAAAACGCCAAATTTGAAAAATTCGAAATTTGACTTCAAATTATTTAAAAATAAATTTCTCGTCTTCAGTACTTGCTCTCTAGCAGAATGAATGGAAATGGCTGACGAGAACATGATTTGGTTCGAAAACAACCCTAACGCATAGTGAAGTAGATAAAAAAGTTCCGGGTCCAATTTTTTTGGAAATTGTTTCGTATGTTTGTATTACTGTATTTCCAAGAATAGAAATTTTGGGGAGAAGGGCTGCAGTCCAGCCCCTCGACTGCGCCACTGCTTACGAGGATTCCTTTTTTCGAATTAAATCACTTCAATGTTTCTGCTTGACCAGGAGGCGACATTCACAAATCTCAGGTATGTTCTCTGTTCTCATTTGTCTGTTTCAAGTCTCGAGGATAATGGGCAATACAGGACCCGAGCCACCGTGTTGTTTCAAACAGGATTTCTAGGAGGGACGGGGGTGAGATTCCTCCTTCAGTGGAGCCTAATCTAACTTCGACTGTTGAGGATTCTATTCAAAAATTATCGCATTTGAAAGAATGCATCGCACACCGGAATTGATTAAAAAAATCGACAGATACTGGTATTTTTTCAGAAGGTCAGTCGTACAAGTGTGACTGCGGGTAAGTGTCCCTAACCGAAAATTAATGGTGGCCGGTCGAAATTTCCTAAACGTTTGGATACGTCTTTATTCCCATTTGAATAATTTATTTCACAACCTTTTAGAGTAGAAAAGAGGCTTACCTATCGCCGGGCAGGTATTATACATGTGCTGTCCTGGCCTTCACCATAGAATAACACATGAAGTTCGTATGCTGAGGACTGAAATTCGGTCCGTTGAAAGATATACATCGTATCATTTAATGGGACCACGTAAAAATAATTCCGATGTAAGCAAACAAACAATAGAACTTCATCGGAATTTGTCTTTCTTTCTTTTCACTACCCGCACTGGGAATATGCAGGCTATAAAATGATTTTTGAAACGTGGCCGCAGCCCTTCGCCAGAAGACACGTTTCCTATAGTTCATACAAAATTGGAAAATAATCGATAGATACAGAAAATTGATAATCGAAATCCAGTTGAAAATTGGTAATAATCGATTTCGACCAGGGACGGATTTATGTTTTTGACGTCTCGTGCTTTGAATGAATATGTCGCCACTGAAACCTAGCCCCCGTCCAATCAATGTTTGTGGATCAAACTGCGTACAAAAAACTTTTTTTTAAAATTTTATTTAGAAAAAGAAATATAATATACAGATGCGCTACACTCATTCACCTCTTCGCTCTCCCTCAAGCTGCCTGAGGCAAACAAAAAAAAAAATTGAAGTTCTCCAAAATTTACCATTTCGGTCTGAAAGTACATTAGGCATACAGGGACATCTACCCCTGAATGGGATCGATGTTAAAATTCGAAACAAATCAAGGCACCCAGCAATAAAATGAGATAAAGTAATTGATAGTATTTGATTAGAGCTCCCAAAAAATCTATCAGCTTGCCTCTTATCGATTATCGATATATATATATATTCGATAACGATCCTCGAGTTATCGATTTAATCGATTTTCCTTTTTCCTTCATGCATTTATGTAACTCTTTTTTTCTGTATCTATTTTCTTTTTCCAGTTCAGAACGTACTTAATTCTACTTCTCTCTTAAAAATATCTAATGCAAATAATTGCGAATGCAATGTTCCATCTCGCCGTCTCCCATCATCCAGAGCTAGTTTGTAAGAAGAAAATGATCAGCATTCAGAGACGAAACTTGACTTTCAGTTTTGGGGGAGAAGGGAGGGGGTGGAGAAGAGAAATTTGCTGACAAATATTTCTTGAAAACTAAAAATTTGCCGAAAATTTTTTTTAATTGAAGATTTGCCGATTGTTCAATCAAAATATTTTTAATTGAAAAAGAAACAAACAAACGTGTTCTTGGAAATTGAAAATTTCAAATGAACAGTTTCAAAATTTGCCAACTGCCAAATTATAGATGGGGGGTTCACCTCCCCCATAGTTTCGTCCCTGAAAATGCAGATTGGAACCTTATCCCCAAGCACTCACATTTGCGCACATGAGTAGTGGTCGTTATTTACTCTTGGTGATTTTTTCCCCTTGAATTTCCTTTGATTCGTCTCCTAAATTAGTTCTAATAAAATTTAAAAAAAAAAACACAAAGGTTCAGGTTGATTAGATTAGGGGAATTCGGGCCACAAGCTCTCTTTCGTTCTTATGGGAAAAACACATGGTGTTTTGATTTTTGTTCCAGACTAAAAAATCTCTCTCCCATATTCACCAGGAGGACCAAAATTCGTAAATTAAACAATAGAACATTTGCTATCGGATTCAGCTTATGACATTGGAAAATAAGTCTTTTGCTTTCAACTTTTAGATTTTAATAAAATGTTCAACTTTCTCAAATTTCAGGCTCTAGGTCAAACAGAGAATCTAGAAAAACAGAACAAGTCATTCAAATTTGAAATTCAACTTTTGCTACCGACTTTCAGATTTTCAAAATGTCTTCCACATTTCAGTTTTGTTTCAACCTTTCAGATAACGTTCGATACTCAGCTTGAAACCTTCGGCTTTCGACTGACTAGTCTCTGACAGGAGTCCGGGGTACTCCATTTTCAAAAACGAAATTTGACTTTCAGTTTGAGGAGGCGGAGAAGAAAAATTAGCAGACAAAATTTTAAAAAAATTAAAAATTTGCCGATTTTTTAATTAAAATATTTTTTAACTGAAAAAAACGAAACAAAAAAAAACAAAAAACAAACAAACATCCATTTATAAAAAATGAAAAATTCAAATGAATAGTTTTAAAATTTACCGACTGCCAAATTATAGGGAGAGGGGGAGATGTTTCGAACCCCTCCCCCCCCACACCTTTCTATAGTTTCGTTAGAGCTCTATAACTTCGTATGAGTACGATCGTCCGTCATTTTGACTCCAACCGCGCCCGTGAATGCCGAATCCCATTATGCGGAGCGTACCGCGTAGTCAATTCGGCGTCCACGGGTAAGGTTGACGTCAAAATGGCGGACGACTGTACTCACTTGAAGTTATAGAGCTCTAGTTTTGTCCCTGTTAGCATTTCAATTCTGATCTCCCATTTTCGTGTATATTTGGCTCCTGTTCACAATACCGGATTACCAGGTTGCAGGGGTGCAGGCTTCAGTTAGGATAAGTGGAGACTCTGTAGAACATAGCTTGAAAACTGATTGAGTTATCGATTTAAATCGATCTAAATCAATAAAAAAGGACAACAAATTGATTTAAATCGATAAAAAAATTTCGATTTTTGACAGCCCTGTATCTGATACTAAAGTCCACAATAATTGCCCTGAACAATTGATACTTATCGACACAAAGAGTGGATAGTTATCAATATGAATAATCAATCATTATCGACATCAATAATCGATAGTTACTGATGAACAATTAATAGTTATTGATAGAAAGCGATCGATACTTTTGATACAAACAACTGATAGTTATCAGTATGAATGATCGATAGCCATCCATATGAACAATAATTGATAGTTATTAGCGTGAACAAAAGGTAGTTATTGATCTCAACAGTCGATTGTTATTATTGATACGAACAATCGATACTCATCAATATAAACATGAAGTATTGACTTTTATACTTAAATGGTCAGTAATAATTAATTTGTGCAAATGATAGTAATTAATGGCTCTAGCTCCGGTCAAAATACTTTAGGTTGCGGCTCTGACTTCAGTAAATAATGTTATCCGAGCTCGGACCCCGGCTCCATTTCTTGTAAATAATTTTTTCCAGGCGACGGCTCCGGCTGAACCAGAAATGTGGCTTTTACCCAGACTCCGCTAATTTATAAAAAGGAGAGACGGATGTATGTGGGCATAGCAGGGGAAAAGAGGGGGGTGAGGGAGGTTGAAGGGTTGCAGCCAAAATTGATGCCATAGCCAGAAATTAACTGCATTAAAATTTTAGAAATGACTCCAGTTTCAGTAAATAATATTTTCTGTGAGCCAGCTCCAGCAGGGGCGTAGCCAGCAGGATTTTCCCAAAGGGGAGGCAAAGTAAGACTTTCAGGGCATTTTCCAGCGAATTCGACCATCTAGCCGTCATTTTGGATTCGAAGGCAAACGTAGAAAATTAATTCGTTTTTATTTTTGCTTGGGGAGAAATTGCGCATTTCATTTTCTACGTGAATCGACAAAATGTGAAAAGAATTACTGAGCTACTGAGCTTTTTTCTTTCTTTTTGCTGGAACGGTAATTTTTGCACAGAGAAGACAGCTTTTGGGAGTTTTCATTCGCGTTCACCCTATTAAGTTGAAATTTTTAAATATTAGACGACAAAATGTGGAAATCAGTGAGCTTTTTTTTTATCTTGCACCGAAAATTTTTACACCGAGCCTATACTTTGACCTATCTCCCCCCTCCAAGCCTACATGACACGTTCCGCCTCCGGCGGTAGATCACACGAACTGACTAAAACCGAGTTCCGCCTCTTCATGTGGCATCATACTGTGGTCATGACAAAGTAGTCAAAGAGCTACTAAAATCTCCAGGGATTTTTGTTACTAAAAAACACGCAACACACATTTTTTTTCACAAATTTACAAGAAAAAAAAAAAAAAAAAAAAAGCAATCTTGAAAAATTTTGCACACGAAGTGACAAAAACTGTAACGTGGTATTTTTGAGAATCCCTGTTTGTCCAATAAAACTGGTGTCGTTTACGTCGTTCCTCAAGCATTCGGCGGTTCTTCAACCTCCCGAGGTCAGTTGTATTGGCATTAGTAACTAGCAGTTCCATTAGTCCTGGGACAATGGTTATTGATCGCCGTATCCAATTGTTCAAGAATCTTGTTCTCTTCTGTGTTGTCTGTTTGGCGCCGTTTTGTCTTTTGTAGCGTTTAGTATGTACCTTCGAGCGAGTTCCTTTGACCTTTGTCTTTAATACACATCTGTATTTCAGGTGGACCGACAATGTTTCACCTTTTTATTCTTTTCTTGATCTATTCTTTTTCCAGCTCGTATCTGGGTCATATTCCTCACTGTATCCTGAATGGCCGTTTCAGGTTTTTCTTTTATATTTATCCTCGCGGAAAGCAGGGGTGCGGATAGAATCGCTAGTCGGACCGACGAGTGGACCAGAATTTGTGCTTTTAGGAAGTCATCAAGTTCACGTTGCACAAATGTAGACTCGTATAATATGCAGGAGTGTAGCGAAGTGAACAGCACTGGGAGGGACGGGCAGCCGAATTTTCCAGCTAAAGGGTTTCAACTATTTTTTCCTCAAAAGATCTGAATAGTAAAAACAGGCAAAAATAGGTCTTTTCGCTTTCTTAGAGTTGAGTTTTCCTAATTCAAATAGTGTTTTTCCAGCTTTCCTCAACAGGCCAACTTGATTGGGAGGGTGACTCCCCCGGATCGCTGCGCCACTGATAAGAAATTTGCGATGGCTCGTTTTGATCCCGGTACCATTTTGTAATGAATTCTTGCCGCCCCATACTGAAACTTCTCGTAAACTTTGCTTGTGTGCCTCTGGTTATCCAGGTCAGGTTATGAAATTTTACGTAGAACACCACTCGATTTATTTTCCGTTGGGGAGTTCAGTATCGGTCCTCTGGATACTCAAGGCGAGCGAGGGGGTTTCAGTCGGGTCCTCTCGTTCAGCCGGAAAACTCACATTTCAAAACAGGGCGGCAATTTTACTTTTCCACCTGGGCCGTAGCCACGAGAGCACGATTCAAACCTCCCCCGATCATCTTGAGTTGGCAAATTGGCAACTTCAGGCGTTCAACTGGAAAATTCACGCATCTCAAGTTTTTTCTTCAACCGCTGAAAATCTTTTGACCGCTTCAGCGGTTGGAAAAATTTTTATTCTCACCCTCTTAACAAATCTGTTTCACTACAGCTACTTTCCACACGGTTTTTCTCAGTATGATTAAAACGTAATTTTCTCATCAAATGTATGCGAAAAATAGCGTTTTTCGTTCACGTACAAAAAATTGAAAGTTTTGCCCAGCGTCCCAAGCAGTTATGATCCTTTAAGTCATTTCCTGTAACCGGGGAGGGGACTAGAGTTGATCGCTGAAGTTAGCAAGTAGATCTCAGTACTGCAACCTAAGTCCGGCCAAAGTCAATTTTGTAAAATCCAACACTTAGATGATTTTGACTAAAGACATAATGAGAACAATCAATGGAAATCAATATAAACGATCGATGGTGATTGATATGAATAATTGACAGAGGCACAAACAGAACTTTTTCTGATGGGGGCTAGAATTTAGGGAGGGGGGACTTGAGCACGGGTGAAAGCTCGATTTGGTACCTACCTACTTTTATGAGCTGTAAATTTGTACCAGGGTGTCTTAGCAAAATCTCGAAACCAAAAAGCAGGACTTTTACAGGACCTCCTGCAGGACTTTTTCAAAATAATAACGTACCCCCCCCCCCCCCGAGAAAAAAGAATATTTTTTACGAAAATAAGTTTTAAAAAATAACATAACAGAAGTAATTACTCATGATTTTTTTTTCAATAACTGTTTATTTATTGGTGTTCAAATTTGATGTTCAATTTTTGCTTCAGTGATAGGGTTTCAAATTTGAAAAAAGTAGGACCTTCAACATTAAAGCAGGACTTTTGCAGGACTTCAGTGCCCTAAAGCAAAAAGCAGTACTTTTCAGGACCAGCAAGACTAGAAGGACCGTTAGACACACACCCTGTGTACGAACTTACGACGCAACGTAACCGCATCAGGCCATCGGCATCCATTTTTTTTTTCGTTTCAGAATTGATCATTCACTCCGCTTGCAAATGAAGTTTCAAGTTTTTCACCGATTCAACCTTATGGACAGGCAAAAATGTCTTAAATTTCTCAGGTGAAACTTTCGGGGGAATTGCTTCCTCACTTCAGTGCGCCCCTGACTGTGCTTCTTATTGATGATTCATCCCAGCGTATACGTGATTTGAATTCTGCACGGCTCCAACTGGTTTCAAATCCTATTTGATTGTTAATCGTTTCGCCTAACTCATTAGCCTTACTCACGATCTCGGACGGCCATAAGTTCCAAAACGGGACTCCGCAAGGTAGTCAAGTATGCACCACGATTTCGAAAATGCAATTTACAACTCAATTCACTTCGGATATTTGGAAAAAACTGAATCACTGAATGACTTCGCGATTACAGGATCGCATGGTGGTCTTGCTTGTAGAGTAACACGTAAGCAAAGTCGAACAAGTTGTCGCTTCGCCTTCTTGCAGGGGCAAGCGAATGAAAATACGCGAACACGGAATATTAATTCGTACATCTTGGAAGAAGAACGAAAGAACTAAAAAAAGTCAATTTTTTGAAGCATTTTAAAATTTAAATTCCTAAAAATATCAATAATTTATTCACAAGAAAATATGGAAAACTTCACATTTTCTCAGTGAACGAATAAAATTCTCGACTTAGCAATGCCGGTATTTTATTTTGATAACCTGCGATTTTCACCCTAATATCGATTTATCACTCTTATTTGAGATGAGCCAGTCTTACAGGAGACATGTTCTATGATTTAAAAAAATGCAATGTTCTATTTTGAGACGAACCGGTCTTGAAAAGAATGAACTTTATAATTTCTAGAATTGTAATGTATCATTTCGAGATAAGCTAGTCCCCTCCCCCTCACCCTAAGGATGCATAGAGATGCGCACATTCCTAAATGTTTCATTTGTGGATGAGAAGGGAATGCAAGATCTAGTTTCCTGTTCGGCAAAAAGATTTTCTCTGCCTTAAAAGCTGGACTAGAAATTACCACCGATTTGAAATGTTTCATAAAAACATCATCTGAATAGGGGATTTCGGGTCGCAGATTTCGAAAATTTTACCAGATTTTTCTTTGAACGCTAATTTGAGTTTCCAAATCCAAATTTGGGACCTACAGTGTTCAAATCTGATTATTCTTGGAAATTCGAAAACCATCAGTTTCCTTATCAAACGGCGATTTGAGCGTTGAAAGTCAAAATTATCAAAATTGACTTTTTTTTTTTGAGAAATCGAGTAAAGTAGCATATTAGGGAATTGCCTGGTTCCTAAATTCGAAAATTTCGTCAAATTTCTTTTGGGTTCCCGATTCAGGCTACAAAAGCTGAAATTGAATTCTTGAAGTGATCAAAACTGACTTCTCGGAAACCGAAATGGGATGGGGTCGCTCGCCTAATTTGAAAAGTAACTTTCTGAGATCGGCTCGAGCAGGACACGAAAACTCAAATGAGATCCCGAAGTAGATAAACTTGGTTTATTCTTTTAGAATTTTTTAACCATCGAATTACCAAAACCCAAAATGGAGAAAAAACGCCAAAATTGTTCAAGGACAATTATAGGGAGAAGGGGGTAGATTTAAGCCTTTAAAAATCAAAATTGGATATTTGTTTACTGATTTTGAAAAACGATTGAATCAATTAAAATGTATGAATTAAGGTATGCCCAACTTGGGGTTTCAACTTTGATTAATTTTTATTAATCCACTTTCCTAACCATCGAATCAAAAGCTAAACTGGACAAAAAATTCTAAAATTTTTCCAGGGCGATAATGGGTTTATTCGAGCCTTTACAAATCAAAAAATTATAAAATTAGAAATTTCTTTACAAAATTTGAAGAAAAAAAACATAAGAAGACGAATGAATCAAAATAGGAATTACAGTGATCGCTGTTGTAATAGTTTACTTGGGTTTCTAACATGGATCAATTTTTATTCAATTTTTATCAATTTCTGGGCCCCAAATGTTGACCTGTGATTGATACGAGCTCTAATAAGCTCTTCCTTTTAATATTACACACAAACATTGGCATTTGATCCAAAAAGAAAGTTAAATCAAAGATCCAAAAGCCACTATTAAATTTTCTATTCCCTGCCCTCCGAAATGAAAAAGAATAATCTTCATTCCGATGGCTCATTCGATTTCTATAAATTCATATACTGCGCTTACAAATTCGTAATTTGACGATTTGAACTTTTCTAAACAGATTGGGATTTAAGTAATGGTGAACATGAATCAGTGAGCTTTAACATTCTGAAATCTGTGTTTTGTGGCAACAGCAAAGGTGGGGTAACACTAGTCTAATTTTTTGAACACGCTTAGTAACCATAAAAACTTTCCAGTTCAAGGGTTCACTCGATTTGTAAAAAATAATCAGTGCTTGTCCATTTCGGTTCGTGGAGCCTTCAAACTCGAATTTCGCGCATGCTCGATTTCAAAACTCACTTAGAAAACTAAACAAAGTATCGGAATAGGGAATCTCATGTCGCTGAATTTTAAAACTGAATTAGATTTTCGATCTGACCTTGACCCGGGTCCTAAATTTTACCTTCCAGCTTTCTATTAAAGGGACCAGTTTGATTTTCCCGAATAAATTCAAGAAAGGAACGAAATAAGTAACCGTTTTCAAGGTGACTCATTTCGAAAATTGAATTAGACATTCCACCAGACTCGGGTTTTGAGCACCAAAATCCGAATTTGTATCCTTAAATTGGCAAAACTGATCTAACTTACGAAATCGAACTACGTTTGGAATAGGGGTCCTAGAGGTTACTGAATTCGAAACTAAAATTAACAGTTTTCCGAGAGAAATGATTTTAAAAAACTTAATTTTCAAGTTAAGTGAGATTAATATTTGGATTTTTGAGGCCGTTTAGATTTCGACGAAATAAATGATCAAATTTGCGAAATGAAAGGAAAGAAATTTCGGTTTCCTTGAGCATAAAAAAAGGAGAAAATTGTCTGAGATGATCTCTGTTTCTTCCCGTGAGGAAGAAGAAAAATATCTTCTGAATGATAAGAACTTGATCCCTTTTCGAGGACGGGAAAATAAATTGATCCAATTTTGAAAAATGAATGCCTAACCAAAAGAGGAAGAAGAAGAAGCAAAAGAAGAAAAAGAAGGAAACAACCTTTTCTCTTTTCAAGGTCCGTGAATTCAATAGTTTGTCCACTCAGTGATCTCACGATGGATTCTGGGGCCCCACAAAGTGTCGATATCAAAAACTTGACAAGCTGATTCGAATTCATCAGTTAGCCTAAAAATTCCCTTTTTTATACCAGTTCGATTTTTCGTGATTCACGAATATTTTGCTCACCTCGAGGGTAAATTTCTAATTGTGACATACAAATCTAAGCCAGATAAAAAACTGGGTAACATTTTTGAAATGAGCAACAAGAAAGTCCTACTTCGATACTTTATTCATTTTTCTAAGAAATGTTGATTGAAGGGTTACTGAAGAAAGGGGTGCAAGTGCTACAACCATGAAAATCGGGTTTTTCATTGGAATAGATTCTACAAACATATGCGAATGTAGATGTAAGGGTGTATAAGTGCCGAATGTTTATACTTTGTAATTCAGATTTCATCAACCAGAGAGTGCATTTTTAAAGTCTATTTGTTTGTGTCGTTGAAAAGGGTGTAAGTACCACAACTCAGGAGACGAACAAGAAAGTACATAAACGATACTGAGTTTCAAAACGGCCACCTCTGTTTCAAGTACCTGACGTTATACAGATTTCATCCACCAGAGAGCGTGTTTTCTAAGTCCATTTGTTTGTATTGTTGAATAGGGTGTAAGTGCTAGGACCTAGGAGTCGAACAAGAAAGTACATAAACGATACTGAGTCAGATTTCATCCACCAGAAAGCGCGTTTTCTAAGTCCATTTGTTTTTGTCATTGAAAAGGGTGTCGACCCAGGAGTCGAACAAGAAAGTAAATACGATATTGAGTCTCAAGTATCTGACATAATATAGACTTCATCCACCAGAGAGCACACTTTCTAAGTCCATTTGTTTTTGTCACTGAATAAGGTCTCGACCCAGGAGTCGAACAAGAAAGTAAATAAGCTATATTGAGCTTAAAGTACCTGACATTATACATTCTCTACCACCTTAAAACTGTAGTTCATTGCAAAAATCTCGAAAAGATGGCAGAGAAAATTAAAATTAATCCGCCGAAAGATAATGCTTTGGGGTCTACTTCCCATTAGATTACCAACCCAACACGAGTCAAATCAGATGTTGCAGACCATTTTTTTGACTGTAAAATTTAAAAACACAAAAACAAGTGTTTGACATTTACACCTCTTTCTTTAGTAACACTTCAATTATCTCCACCACACGTCCAATTTTAGAGCTCTCTCTCAAAATCAAGGAAGAGTTGGAATTTTATTAGTGACTGGGCCGTGAGACATGAAATTTCCGGGCCATTTTCTAGAGCACGTCCAACCCTACCACTAGAGGGTCTAATCAAATTACGGATGTGGCATTGTTGCCACTAAGAATGTACTTCTTACGTGTAAAATCTAAAAACTGTTCTCTTTTGAATTCTGCCTATCTCCTTCCAAAGTCGGAATGGGTAAACAAGAGGTGCATTTCCTCGGCACCCCCACCCATGCCGACAGACTTGAAATATAATACGTCATTCGTTAGTGCTATGTTTGTGATGGTTTGTGCTGAAAACCCCGTCATTTGTAGTACCTCTCTTCCAGAGATATTTGAGAAAACTTTTGGGGGTGCGGTAGAAATGGGAGAACCCCTACTTTCACTTAGGGGATCGAAAATGGTGTCAATTGTTCGTGCTGAAAACCCAATCATGTTTGCTGCCCCATTCCAGAGATATTTGGGAAAACTTTCGGGGGTGCTGTAGAAATGGGAGCACCCCCGAAAGTTTTCCCAAATATCTCTGGAAAGGGGCAGCATAAACAATGGGGTTTTTAGCATAAACCAGCACACACGTAGCACAAATAAACGGCATATATTTCAAGTCTATCGGCGTGGGTGGGGGTGTCGAGGAAATGCACCTGTAAACAAGGTGGTATCTGCTCGATGTTTAAGATTCGTCAGTATGTAGACACATTCGGACTGGAAATTGTGAATAGATTTTATCCTACACAGGCGATGCCCACATTCTTGTATAATTTTCAGCGACCTTCACACGTCATGCACGAAATGCCCACGACACTGACGGCGTCTGCGAATGAAACTGAACGACTTGACAACTCTGAGTCATTTTTCTTACTACAACACGACGTTTTTCCACTACATCATACAACTGGACACGACGCTACGTAGGTTCCAGAGATGTATTTGCGTGTAATAACTAGAATTATCGTAAATTCGTGCCTCGGCTGTGTAATTATCAATTTCATATATACATGATACGATATTCTACACCGTCGAAATGGCGTGGCCAGAGTTTAGACATCGAATCGACGAGACATCTCGATAGTCAAAAATTTAACGCATCTGGATTATCTAAAGCGGAATACGATAGTCACATTATCAGCATCACCCATGAACATGTCCAGCACCATCGCAGGTTAATTTGAATAACAATAAACCGAGTACATCTACGGAGTGCAACTATAACGCATAGGTCTTAATTTATCGGCGAAAAAAAAAAAAGAAAAAAAAAAGGGTTAAAAAGAGAAGAAAGATCGATTGTGAGCGTTTAATTTAGTGTGAGTCGCTCGAGGTGGGCATCGTGGACGAATTATTAAAAACACACGTCACGTGACCGGTGCAATCAGCGTTGCTTTTGAATGCAGTAGCGAGACCGAAAAGGTTTAACGATTGCTAAGCCACCGGATCCCGGTTGGATGCCCCGTGGGCAGACGAGAGAGACAGAAAAAGAAGGAATCCCGGATAAGGTGGAAGGCTCGAATTAGCGCCTCGCCCGGTTGGTGTGAAAAGCAAGCTTGTAAAACTTTCAATGGTATCTCGTAAACACGTCCTCCACGAATTTTCTACACACACAGAGACTGAGTTGTTTCGCAGACCGCCATCGAGCTGCCCGGATACGGGTCGGGAACGGGAAATCCTCTTTAGTCCGCCGGCTGGAAGCCAAAATTGACGATTTGCGTGTAATTTTCCAGGCTACATTTCCTGCGGACGATTCGAAAGAGATACCGGATGTCATAAACCCATTCTGCTCTGTTTCAGATGCGCTGCAATGAATAATGGCGGTCAGTTGAAGACGGCGGATTGGTCCTCTTTGAATAGTTCTATATCTCCCTTTCTATTGGTCGGATTCACCTTTTTTTTTTGGGGGGGGGGGGGTAAGGGTCCCATTATAAGCTACAACCTGAGACTACGACCGTTTGCCTGCCATGCACATTACAAGCGCAAATTATCTATTTTTAATATTTTAGCCAGAGGCAGCACAGAGACGTACCGATAGAGGGGGCAGGGGGCAACTTACACACCCCGTAGGAATTTTTCATTCAACAGTTGGGAAAATAATTTACCGTTTCAGCCAGGCGAGTTAGGAAAATCCAACAATTTAAAAGTTTCTTTTGTTGGCTTTGACATTTGGGAATTGAGTTGAGAAGTTGCGAAAACCAAACAAGTCAAAAGGTTTTTCTTCTTTTCCATTGATACTTGGGTATTTTGATTTGAGTCAGTGAGAAATATCCAATAGGTCAAAAGGTGCGTTTTTTTTTGCTTAATTTTCGGGAATTCTGAGTTGAGTCTGTTGGGACTTTCCAATTTTTACCCCCACTAGGCAAAACTCTTCGCGTTACGGGTAGCTTAAACACCCTCGCATATAGCTTCGCGCTAAGGTAAGGAATATAATAATGAGAAATTTGCAAATTTCTACACAGTAAAAATATCTTCGTAGATACACAGCGGTTTTAGGAGTTCTAGAAATTGGTCATTCTTCAAAAACTAAGAATATGAAGGTAGCATTTTTTTTTTCTTTCCTTAATATTTAGTTCATATGCAAGGCCTATTCTAACGAGCAGTACCACCATGTTGGAATACCAAAACAGATCACAAAATTTGCTACAAAAACGATAAAAATAGTTCTTGTAGGCTACACTCCTACTGGTTGCAATTTGTGGCACCCAAGTTCTCGAAAATTTTTGGGATCACGCCATGTCAAGTTCAATGAGACAATTGTACATGGAGATGTTCATAAAACAAATAACGTAGAAAGACTTTTAGACGTTGATTTACTTCTTGGGGATGGAAATTTGTTGGGCACCTCCAAAAATATTTAGGTAGCTCCAAAAAACAATGGTTCGTACATACGTTTAAGAATCACAAACTAAATATTTTTTTTCACGAAATTTCTCCCTCCCCCCCCCACTTTATTATTTTTTTTACATCTTGTTTATCGTCTTGTGGAAGTGGCGAGTTCTTGTTGCTAATAGTTCCCTAAAAGAATAGGAACATCTTAGAAATAATACTACACTAGGCTACACTTAATTCTACTTATAATTTACCCTTCTTTCTCAGTCAATTCTATTTTAGGCTTCCAGAATTATTTTTACATATTTTTTATTTTGAGAAAATTTTCTTTTTTCACGATGTTCTTCTCCAACTTAATATTATATTTTTCTTTCAATTTTTCTAGTTTTCTGTAGTCTCTGAACGTGTGGTCCGGCGTGTCTTCCTCTTCACAACACTCCCTGCATGTACCCTTTCTAACTATTTTACAGTTTTGTGGTAGTTTGCAAAATTCTCGTGACCAGTTAGGTACTGCGAGGTAGTAATATGATTTAAAATTTTTATTTTTCATTCTGGTTTTGATATCTGGGATTCATTTAACTGTTGTTCTTCCTGGTTTTTCTTTGTTATATGATTTTTGCCAATTTTGAATCGTCTCTTCCTTTATTATTTTTATTTTGTTGTTTTGAGTTTTTTTGTGCATTCCATCAGCTTATTTACATTCTGATTTTACTTTTTTAATTTGATTAGTCTAGCTTAATTGAAGTTCTACTGGGATTATTCCAGCTATTGCGTGATCTGCTGTGAAGAACATCATTCTATCCTGATATTACATATATTAATGTGAATCTTTGTAAGGTTTTTAGTTTTTTAATGCCTGATTTTCTTATTCTTTCGAAGTAAATTGAGGATCCGTATTCTGTAAGTGATCGAAAGAGGGCGCTATACAAAATTTCTCTGTTTTGAGTATCATGTCCATATATGTTACTATACAGTGCTCTTATTTTATTGTAGTATCGGATCGTTTTTTTCAAAGGAGGGGGGAGGGGGGGAGAAGAAAAGAAGAACTGTGATAAAACCTGCAATTTTATAATTTGGGCAGCTCCGCAAAAAGCTTAGAATAGACGCTGTTTATATGTAGCATTGAATATTTTACGGAGCAAAAGCACATAAATTTAAGGACGAGGACGACTTTGGTCCATGACGACAGGCATCTTGTCCACGGCAAAAGCACTGATATCCACGACTACAGACAAAACAGTTTCAAAGATTTCGTTTTCCGGGGAATTAAAAAAAAAATGTTCCACCACATGCGCCAATGACAACGATGTAGCACCTGGATCGTGTTCAGGGATCAAAACTGTACCAGTTTTGCCATTTGTTGTATTGAAAAATGTATCAGGCACATATCTTTGCATCAAAGACTGATTACAACAATGGACTGGAAAAACCCTGATAACAGAACTTCACGCCATCCCTTCTGGAAATGTGAAGTCCCTGACAGCAGATTGGATTTTTGGGAAAAAACATCTTGAAACAAAAATTTAAAAAAAGACATCTTCTGTTTTTTCCATTTAAAAGATGGTAACTGTCCAATCTGACGAATTGGATTGGCGAAATTTGTTGCAGATTTTATTACGTACGTAAACCAAACTAACCGCCCCCCATACCCACACACACAGAAAAAAAATCGAAAGTAATTAGGTTTCAAAATTTGTTGGTAAAAAAATATTCTCAGTGATCCAGGTATGCGAATTCGTGAAGCTTCCTGAGAAAAGGAAATGATGTTGGTCCTAATTATAAAGTTCGTTTCGAGTACGAAAATTGAAAATAACATTCGCTAAATTTCATTGAAAGTACTAATTATTATTCGGGTTTCGTCACAGAAACTGATCAGGTATGCGACTTCGTAAAGCTTCCTCAGAAAAGGAAATGATGATGGTCCTAACTAGAAAGTTACTTTCGAGTACGAAAATTGAAAATAACATTCGCTAAATTTCATTGAAAATACTAATTATTATTATATCTCAATACAGTAGACTCCCAATTATTCGCCATCGGTTCATTCGCCCTTCGTATTATTCGCCTCGAATTTATTCGCCCGCCTTTCCGGGTTATTCATCTAACCAAGGGCAAATAATCCGAAATCTCACTAGAATCACAACTTTAGTCCTTATCTTAGTTGATGACAGGGATGTTCCCATAGGGGGGGGGGCTACCGGAGCTCATCCCCTTCTCAAGAATTTTTAGGAATATCGTGGAAGGGGGCTCAGCCCCTCCTCGAGAAATTACCTAAAATAAACAAAATTCAGTCTTGTAAAATCAAAAATTCATCAATGATTAGACTTTGAAAAGTGTAATGCAAAAAAGTCCGACTTCAGCGTTACTATTGGTCCCTGTTGTAATTTTATAGTGTTGTTAATTGTTGCATAATATTTTTTTGCTGTTACATTTTTACGTCTCCTTAACCTACCACACCGATAGTGATAAAAATACTCAGGATTTAAAAAAAAAAATGTATTTACTAAATAAACCTTTGTACCCACAGTAACGTCTGTAATTATTTTAAATTTTAATCCATTTTGTTGAAAATAAATGTTTTTGTACTTTTTATAAATGTATTGCGGTTTTATTGCGAATTTATAAACGATGACCTATTTTGAAGCGAATATGACCTTTGACTGAGATGTTTTTTTTTTTTTTATGAGGAAAATTATTCATAATTTAGAGGCCCCCCCCCCTAAAAAAAAATTCATGGGGACATCACTGGTTGATGATGATGATGATGAATTAATTGGTAGCAGAAACGTCAGTACGTATGGATTATGAAGATGGGCTCGAAAAGTCTGTGGTGTTTAAAGAACAGCAGCCAGCAATCACTGCTGAAGATCATGAAATTCAGAAAGTGGAGAAATTATACCGCTGAAGAGCGACTTATGACAAAGAAGCAAACAAAAATTACAGTTTTTTCTCTGTTTTCAAAAAAAAAAAAAAAAAAAAAGACTAGAGTGCGGCATAATATTATGCAAATGCACATTTCTTAGGTCATCTTTGATTCCATAAGTGATGAAAAGTGTTTACGTTCCAGAAAAATCCCTACATTTTGAGCCCCATTTATTTTGAATATTTTATATATTTGGGATAAAAATGCATATTTTTACATATTTCGTGTCTTTTTGCGTTTTTTAAAACAGATTTTTACATATTTTGCCAAATTTACAAAAATTGTCCAAAATACGGCTATTTTGTGGTTCATCCTTGTAAAAACAAAAAATTGATTCATGTTAGAAGGAAAAAAAGTTAAAAAAATTATTTTAGCAAAATATTTTTGGCGGTATGGTAATACAAAAACGCCAGGTTGAACGTTATCTTCCGTGATACGAAGCCAAAAAGAGCACTAAAGGTTTTTCGAGATGATTGTTTCTTTTTTTCGCTCTTAATATTTCAGTTTTATTCAGTTTTCTCAGGCGTTTCAGTTTAGAATAAAAATTGAAAAACAATAATTACGAATCGGGCTTTCGAAAAGCTGTAAAATGATACCATATTGCAATTACATATTTCTAGGAAAAACGCATAATTTGGCCATGTTTGGGATAAAAAAAATCGCATATTTTATGCACATTTATTATCATGCCGCACTTTAGAAATGACTTTTTTTGGATTTTACTTTTACAATCTTGTTTTCCTTTCTTTTTCATGGCCGAAGAAGCTAGAATTATCGATTTTTTTCTTCTTCAACCATTGAAGTTTTTTTTGTACAAAATAACTTACCACTTAGCATACCTTATTCAATGAAAATTATTCCACCCATTTTTGAATAGTTTTTGGTCAAAATTACATGTTTTCGGTTTATCCGCTCATTTTGTTATCCGCTCCACCTTCAGCCCCAATCAGGCCGAATACTTGGAAGTCTACTGTATTATATTTTCGGTTGGTTATATAGTAACATTTTCATTTTCTGTCGAAAATACGAAGCCCCCCCCCCCCGCAATATACACTCATATACACATCAAAGTCGCTTCGATACGTCTATAACAATTGATAATGATCAATGTGAGCAATTAAAAATGATAATCAATATAGTACGAAACATCAGAGACAACTGATATGAATAATCGATCACAGTCGATAAGAAAATCAGTAACAGTCGGTACCAAAACTTGATAATACAAGTAGTATTGACACAGAAAGTTGATACTTGATAGTAAGCGCTACTCTGCTCTAAACTGAAGAATTAAGTAAAACTAGACCTTTTTCTGTCATTCCAATTTTATAATCAGTTTTACCCAGTCACCAAACTGGCGGCCACTCGAAGTTAGCAATCTGGATTAATAGATTACAGTGGAAACCACAACTTCGAACCTTGATGGGGATGGTTGTGGGAAATACGAAAAATACCACGTTATCAATTACTTCTGCGCCTTCAAGTCATGCGTTCTGTAAACTATTATACCTGCCTGGTTGAAAAGTAGCATTCTTCCTAATATTTGCAACTGTTTGTTATGTATGGTACGAGTAACCTTAATCGATTTTCCTCGAAATAAACGAAGAATCTTGGCCGCGAAGCAATCACATGCCGGGCCGTTTCCTTCTTTCATTCGCTTCGTTAAGAAGCATTCACTAGAAAGAATGAACCAGCTTGAAAATTCTTTCAAATGTAATCAAGTATTTATGCAATACTGCCTCAGCTTTTCATTGTCAAAGGAAGAATTGAAATCGTATTCGAGGAAACGGTTTAATGTTCGAAGAGAAGAAAAAATTATGGTGTAGTCATATTAACTCCCCAGGTCTCAGGATTTGGAATCAGATAAACATCACAGTACCTAATACGACTAAATGGATTATTCTTTTATTTTTCTCGTGAAAAGATTGCGGCGATAAAATTGCTGGCTTTTAATCCTAAAACAGGGTTATTCATTCGTCCCTGATACGGCTTCGATAAGCATTCCGTATTCAAAATTAGCTGAATTCATTTCGAAAAATAATTGATCTTGATGAACCTACAGAGTACCTACATCAACATTCTTCAATTTCGAAAAAAGTCTTGTTCCACCATTTTTCCCCCACTCTAGCGCCTGAAATTGGGTATGGACCATGTCTAACCTCTCAAGAGCAAAATTTCGGATTTTTTTTTTTAATGTATGAAAATTTGGAGAACTTTGACTGGATATGATTTTTTCAGACAAAAATCGCAACCGTTTAAAAATGCGGCTTAAGAATTCGCTTAGATCAGTGAAAAAATTTTGGCCTGTTATTAGGTATAGTTTTAGAGGGCAGGATAGTCAACAAATCATAAAAAGACTTGTCATCAGGGGTAGGTGTATCAACTTCTCCAATTACAAAATTAGCGTTCAGTACAGTGGAGAGGAGACAAGGGAACAGGTATTTTCCGCAGTAAATTTCAGTTTCACAAGTATTCTGTCGTCGTTTCTTTCATTTCTGTTATCTCATTTTTTCAATTTCTTCCAGTTCTGTCTGTCATTTCTTGCAATATATTGTTCGTCTTCGGTTCTCTCTCTAAATTCGGCCATTTTTTATTTTCCTGCATTTTCCATATTTTTCTCTATGCTGCCATTTCATCTGTTTCATTTCTATGAATATATATTAATTCAATTACTTCTGTTATTTTCAGAATTTCCCTCTCGATTCCAACTGAGTAGCTTCTAATTTTTGTCACTTTTTATGTGTCACTGAATACGTTTTTTTTTAAATTTCTCATATTTTTATCAAATTCAATTCAGTTATCTAATTATTCTGTTATGTCATTTCTATCCGCATTGTTTTCATTTCGGTTAGTAACTTTAATTAGTTTCCCATTATAATACTATTATTTCCGCATTGTTCCATGTCTTCCAATTTCTCAATTCTGTTCCGTTTTCTTCATTTCTTCAGTTCTTATAACGCACTCGAATAATCTTCTGAACTCGCTTAAGACCATTTTAACCCTTTTCTAAGTATTTCTTGAATACGTTTTAAACTTATTGGATACTTTTGGCGACCTGTGAAACTTCTGCCAGATTCTCGTTAAGATATTTTAAGCCGATTTTGCCAACTAACAAAAATGTTTGAAATTGAAAGAAGAAATTGAAATTTCCTTCATAGAGGGTCAGTTTTGCTAAATGAGCCTAATCCGGAAAATCTGTTTCGAGAGGCTTCCCCACCCCTTCATATGCTTCCCTGGTACGTCTCTGTTGATTGTTCATATCAATTAATTGATAAGTATTGATTGTTAATATTGATAACTATCGACTGATCAGGGAACCGGAGCAGGAGCTAAAGCTACATAAAGCTCGGAGAAAATGCTTTCTTCCTTCCTCCCCCTTTTTCTACTTGACGATCCTCTCTCCTCGCATTCCACTACCTTTCCCGATAGAAATTATTTGTTGGAGCGAGAGCATAAAAACATTATCCAACGAACCAGAACATCAGAAAACGACTGAATCTGAGTAGGTTTGACCTAATATTACAAAACCAATTAAAAATGATCAAATCCGAAGAAAGCTAAATAAATCAACTTAAATCACTAAAATCAGGCAAGATTAACGAATCTGGCTAAAGTGACCAAGACCAGCCAGAGAGGCCCAAATCGACCAAATTTGATCTAAAATTCACTAATTAACCTAAAATTATGAAATCTTCAAAAATAAAGAAATCTGGTGATAAATAAAAGTCATCAAAAATGACCAAATCTGGCTCTGGCCCGAAATTGATAAATTAACCAAAAATGATCAAATACAACCAAAAACAAATCCACAAAAACTAACAAGAAACAACCAAAAACTTCCAAATTTCGCCATAAAGGTAGAAAACCAACCACGGAGGACAAAATCTGACCACAATAACAAAACACGACTAAATTTAACTATACCTGGACCAAAATTGATGACCGCTCAAAAATATTCAAATCTGCTCACACATCATAAGAAGAATTACCAACTTTGATCATAAAAACTAAAAAATGACTAAATCTGACCAAATACTGACAAAGCAACCAAAACTGTTCAAATCCGACCAGAATAAAACAAATCGGTCCTAATTTTACCAAAAACATCTGAATGTGAGTATAAATAATCAAAACCAACCAAAAAGAACGATCATATATGGCCACAACAACCAAAGACGACCAATTCTAACTGAAGCTGATCCAAAACCGAGAAATTACCTAATCGATTAATGGTGTGGTGGGACGTGTGGCGAGGCACGCATGCCAAAGTGGCCCCTGAGACACCGCACCCCCGGCTCCGGAAACTACTGCCTAATCGATTAAATAAGTCTATCCACAAATAACTAAACGTAACCAAATTTGACCAAGGATGACCACAATCAATAAAAGATACCAAAACCTGAAAAAAAAAATCAAAACAACCGAAATGACCAAAAACCGCCAAATCTGACCAAGAAACAGGGACGTACCAATAGGGGAGGGGGCAACTAACACCCCTCCCCCCGTAGGAATTTTTTACTCAGTAGCTGGGAAAATTTGCCATTTCAGTTAGGCGACTTGAAAAAATCTAACGAGTTAAAAGGTTTTTGTTTTTTTTTTTTGCTTTGTTCCTTTGATACTTGGAAATTGAGTTGAAAAGTTGGAAAAATCCAACAAAGACAAAAATTTTTTTCCTTTTGCTTTGATAATTGGGACTTTGGAGTTGAGTTAGTTAAAAAAATCCCACAGGTCAAGTTTTTTTTTTTTTGCTTTGATACTTGGGAATTCTGAGTTGAGTCAGTTGAGACTTTCACAATTCTTACCGCCCCCCCCCCCCCGGAAAAACTCTTTGGTACATCCCTGCTAAGAAATATCAAAAACAATCTAAATTAAACACAATCAACACGATCAAAATCGACGGAAATTACTAAATTGGAATACCCGTACGTAGCAGGAGGTATGTGAGCCTTTCCCCTTCCCCCAGCAGAATCTTTGAAATCGGCATTTTCCGGTAAATTTAACCAATTACTCAGTCGGTATTTTGGGCATCCACTGGTGGAATGTATGGCGATGCACGCATGCTAAACTGGTTCCTCAGACACGGCACTCCTGGCCATGAAGCAGGACACCTCTCCCCTAGCCAGGGAGAGGCAACGCAAACCCATTACCGTTTGCATTTACCAACTCCTACTCAGCACCTATACACGGTGATAAGGTGCGAGCCAAGCAACATAGTGGGACTGCTTCAGAGGTGGGATGGGGCCGACCCATTGGTGCCCTTGCCTCTGACTAGAACACCGAGATGGGGAGGCAGTTATCCCTCGCCTGCGATGCACAAACGCGGAAGTGTTAATGATATTTAGGTCTTTTTTTTTTTTGCTTGCTTGTAAGAAAAATTTTAACGTGTTGGAAATTATTGGCCATCTATGGGCATTTTGGGCAATGATACGCAAAATAAAAGAGTTGTTGAGTATTTTTCTTGCTTGTATGGACAAAAAAGCGGATAAAAGGGGGAAATAAAGCGAGTGGAAGAAATTAAATATTTAACTCCTGGGAAAAAATTTTGGTCTCTGAAAAAAATATTAAAAGGGAATTTTTTAGTAAAACAAAAAGGACAAATTTTGAACAGTTGTGTCTTTCCCACCCTGTCGTACGGTTGTCAGACCAAGTCGCTCACTAGAACTGAAGAGGGAAAAATAGTCATTCATTAAAACAATTCGGAAAGAGCATAAGAGCAATCCTTGGTATAAAGAGGAAAGATAAGATTAATCTAATTAAAATTAAAAATAAGTTAAAATACATTATCTTCCTCCATGCTACAAGGAGGCTGAAGTGGGACTGGGCTGGATATGTGGCGAGGATGGACAATAACAGGTGGGCCAAAATAACTTCCAACTAGTGTTTGAAATGAGGGAGGAGAAAAGGGAAACAAAGAACCAGATGGAGGGATGAATACGACAGAATGTTCCAGCACAAACAATGTCACAATACTGGGCCAAATAGGGGAGAATGGGAGCGTCTGAGAGAGGCCTTTGCCCAACAGAGGGCAACTTAATCTATGTTAGGTGTAGGTTAAGCAAAAAGAAAAATAAAGGTCATTTTGAATAGACGATTATGGCACAGAGTCGGCATTTTCGGCGTATTCTATCTCCCGCTAACGGGGTTCATAACGCCCCTCCCTCCTCACAAAATGTGTTTGATTTTTTTTTCTTGAAAAATTGGAGTATTGTTTTTTTCTTCATGTCCTGTTCTGTGCTCCTTCGTATCGCCTTCTCACCTCATTCTTCGAATCCCTTCCAATCAAAGGAGGTCATAGCTTCTTTGTCCCTAATGTTCTGCTGACTTTTCCACTCCCTATTTCCCTCTTTTTTAATTTAGCTCTCAACCCGAGCCTTGGAATCCGCCCTTTCGAGCACTGCCTCAGAGACGTCGGGGAGGCTGTTAGGGCTGCCTTAGCTCTCTTCTCTTTTTGCCGAAAATCCGGCCTAGGTCGAAATGTACCGAGTTGCTACGAAGGCTCGCCGGATTTCGAGACCAGAGCGCTATCCACTCGGCCAACCAGACCCCATGTTCTGCTGACTTACAGAACTAAAAAGGTTTTCAAACTTCAAGACACTCTAAGGCTTGTTGACAGGGCCGAAGCGACGAGTGGGGGCGGGTTTCATTCACACTCTCCCAATATGGTTTGAAAAGTCGACCTTTGACAAATTAAGGAAAACAAGGAATATTCAATTGAAATTGATTAAGTATAATTATTTCTGTCGAAATTTTTGCTGTCTAAAACACCCCCAAAAAATTTGCTAGCTTACTACCCTGTTTGTTAGAACCCCGTAGTACTGACTGAAGACTCTCCAGGACACATCCACGTTTGATGTAGATTCTTCAAGATACTCCGAGCTTGTTTAGAACCTTTCAGGACTCTTCAAAACCATATCCGACTTGTTGAAGTTCTTAGAACTCGTCTAGAAGTTTCTGAGATTGTTCCACAATCGTTCAAGACTTTTCAAAACTCCTTGAGACCTGATAACGACTATTAGGACTTCTCACCGTCAGATTCTACCAGATTTATCCGCATTCAAGACGTTTCATGACTTTTCTTGACTTAGTCAGATTCCTACAAACTCGTACAAAGTTAGATGAAAGGTCTTTCTCAATTTTATTGATGGAAAATGGAAATAAACGACTTCCTGTTTGCCCTTTATAGTGTGGAGCAACTCTTTCCGGCAGCTCTAAATAAGATTATTGTTGGATGTCATCATATTCTTATCCAACGTAACTTCAAACAACGATTGAAAGATTGGTTTTCATTTGTCAGGGCGTTGGAGAAAGAACCCGAATTCGAGAATACATCCCTTCGTCAGTCTCCCTTGGATTTGAAACCCCTTCATACACAGCCAGTTCCATTCAAATCAAAATTCAACTTTCAAACGATTTTCTTTGAAACAGGAAAGTTACTTTTACGCTAGACTTTGGGGAACTACAGCAAACCGAACCCGAATAGGTCTGACCGTCACCGAGACCGGTTGTGAATCACGGCCGAGCGTCCGCGTGTACCGCGATAGACCCTACGCCACATTTCGAACCGAAAAACATCCACTTACATCACGCGGGCGGTTGTTTTTTAAAAATCATTCCAAATTCGAGAATTCGACCGTGAAGGATTTTGTCGTTTGTCGAGCGCATTCGAAAGCCTTTTTATATACGAAATTTCGGGAGACTTATCATACCTCGCGATTCGCCACAGCCAGCACAATGATGCCGGAGAGAAGAATTGTTCGAGAATATTTGTATAATCTCGTCTGCGGGTCGTTTCTCTCTCTCTCTCAGTCGAACGCAGGCCAGCAGCGTCAAATGAAGGACGACCGAAGGGTGCATAAACCCCTCTATACGATTACCGCATTCGCGGAGAAGTATCAGTTACCAGCCCCTGGTAGGTAAGACATATTAGCCCGGGTTTTTCACTCGTAAATGCCCAAAAAACACAAAAGACAGGATAAATATACAAGTATATTATAAAAGTGCTTTGAAAGCGTATATACGTAGGTTATACATAGGAGACAAAAAAATAAAAAAGGAGAAAAGGTCGACGGGCTATCTCAAACGGTGTGCATTCGTGTGTACGTGTTCGTGTATATTACGACAATAAATAGAAGGAACAAGTATATAGGAAAAGAAGGGAAAAAAGGGGGACAAAACATACTTGAAAAATCAAGGGAGAGCGGCGTCACTTTGATCATTCGTTCGTGCAAAGAACATATTACATATAATAAGAGGATTCCTGGCTTTGAAAATACACGCGCGCGAGCACTGGCTCGTACAGTGTATTTTTTTATTTATTAGTTCATTTTCAACACATTAGTTTAAGCTCTTTAGAGTATTTATTCGCGCATTACGCGTTCACGGCCGAGGGAGACGAGCGGCGACGCTCGAAACGGAGCCGTCGCTCAATTGAGTATTTATATAGTCGCGAAAAAAGCGCATCGCCTAGCCGAGAAACAATCGAGAACTTATTCGTCTGCGCGTTTGACAAAAAAAGAAACGTGAAATCACCCAAGTCCTATTCACCTTCTTGTTTGCATTGAAGTTCGCAAATACAGTCACATCGATATGACTTCGTTTTAGTGTTGCTCTCCCTTGCGCAACATTTCACGCCGACTTCGTCTTTCTCGTCCAGGGCTAACGTTATGTGCGGATTTGAGGTCGCTTTGAGGTGACGAGTAGCCTAGGACACAGTACGACGTTCACTGCAAACAGTATATTGCAGCACTTTTCTGAACGCCCTGTTGCGCTAGAAGTCATCAAAGGTAACCTGATTCTCATTCTTAGCATCTCTGCATCGTCGAAACTGATAAGAGCTGCACAACTATGGGTGTCAGTGGAAGGCCATAAAGGTGAATGCTCCTCCATCGGTTTGATTTCATATTTGAACACTACTGAGTTTTTAAACGAAGTCCAAAGTAGTCCTAACAAAGTCTAGATGAGTGTTCACAATATTTCAACGCAGAAGGAAGAAGCTTTTCGAAAGAGTCTTAAGCCGGTTGCACATTATGCTGACGTTTCGTTTTAACACGTCATAGGACGTGTTAACACAACACATGACGAAAACAAAATCATCTAGTTCAATTGGACTGTGTCGTCATAATGCGTCATCTGACAACACATCAGTGCAGTGTGAACGGTCCAATTGAACTAGATGATTTTGTTTTCGTCATATGTTGTGTTAACACGAAAACGTCAGCGTAATGTGCAGCCAGCTTTAGGGCCAGTTATACAATGTGAGTTAAGCTGGCTGCACATTACGCTGACGTTTTGTGTTAACACGTCATACAACGTGTTAACTCGACACATGACAAAAACAAAATCATCTAGTTCAACTGGACTGTTCACACTACACTGATGTGTCATCATAATGCGTCATCTGACGACACATCAGTGCAGTGTAACGGTCCAATTGAACTAGATAATTTTATTTTCATCATATGTCATGTTAACACGAAAACGTCAGCATAATGTGCATCTAGCTTAAGAGTTTTTCGCATTGTGCGAGTTCTGATGAAACCTTTATCTGAGTGTTTTTCTCATCAAGCGAGTACTCGTGAATTTGACAAAACTTGTTATGTTATCAAGTAAATATAATATTTTTCAGTTGCTAACAATGTAAATAAAAATGTGTTTTACTCAAAAATATTTCATTTACTAACATTTTATACAAAATTCGTGATGTGAGAGAAACTCTCACGCGTGAATTCTCCCGGGTTGTAGTGAAGTTCAATTTTGTATTAACTGGTTCTAAAGGAACCTACATTTTTCCCAAAGTAACCGAATAAAACTTTGTTTATAATTTGAGTCGAGCATCTGCTAGGAGCGCTACAATCGGCAAAATTGAAAACGGGATCAGGACGATTTTCATACTTGAATGTTAATCAGTTATCTCAAGATAAGTCGAGAACAAAGCCATTTAGCGGAAAAATTAATGGAACAAAATCTGTAGAGCGTAAAATTTCCTATAAGTTACCTTCCCTCATAAAAATTGATTCTGATCGATTTAAAGAAAGCTTCCGCCCACTACCCGCGCCGCTCATCAATTGTCCCGTTTTCGAGCTGCGCGACACTAGCGCTGCTCGGCCCGAACTGATTCCAAATAAACCTTCAAATAAGTTTCGTATACCTAATGGTCCCAAATGTATGTTAATGTGTTCCAAATGAACCTCAATGGGTTCAAAAAGAACCTAGGCAGGTGTCAAAAGAGTCTAGATGAGTCTTAGATGAACCTTGATTTGTTCTCAAATGAACCTCAACAGGTTCCAAACGAACCTGGGCTGGTTCCAGGTAAACCAGGGCTGATTCCACGTGAACCTGGTTTTTATTCTCAAATGCTCTTCAGAGATTCCAAACAGTGGCGTAGCCAGACTTGGTATGAAGGGGGAGGGGGTCGTTTCACTTTTATAACATTACAGGTGTAATACTTACTATGTATTACCAAAATAAATTTCAATTTTTTCACATTGTCGGCCGATGCCACAACCCCCCCCCCCTTCGCTCCTGATTCCAAATGAATCTTAAGCAGTTCAAATAAACCCGAAGAAGCTCCAAATAAATATTAACAAGTTCTGCATGAACATTATGAAATTCTAAATGAACATAAAGAAATTCCAAGTGAACCTAAATGAAATTCCAAATAAACCTTAAGAGGTTTCACATGAAGCTTGATGGGTTCCAAATAACCGTTAGTAGGTTCCAATCGAACTAAATAGATTTTAAATAAACGTTAATAGGTTCCAAACCAAATTCAGTCGGTTTCATCTGAACTTCCATGGGCTCTCAAATGATCCCAAATGAACCTTAGAATGTTTCAAATAAATCTCAGAAGGTTCCAAATAACTACCAAAAGGTTTCAAATGAAACTCAAAAGTTTCGAATGAATCAAACTTTAATGGGTTCTAAATGAACCGCAAAATGTTTTAAATAAATGAATACCGGAAATGCGAAGTATGCTAAATGCTAAGAGAGGGAAAAATAAGTTAGCAATGCGTTACTACGTAATGCTAGAAGGGTGAGAGCGGTTTTAAATGCCGGAAATGCAAAGCATGCTACGTTCTAAAAACCAAATTTTACAGGAGGGGAAAAAACAAATTTGTAATGCACACTACGTAATCTGGTAACATCTGTAGTTCAGTGTAGTACCTGGGTAGCATTTAACGTGGTTTGCATAGAAAAAAGGTTACGGAGTTACAGACAGCGAAATCTTCTGGTGGAAATATGAACCCCTTTGAATAAAGTTACAATACTTATGAACCTGTGTATGCATACGGGACGTGACTTAGCGTATTTTACACAAACGAACTGCGTTCAAAAAACTGCTTCTAGGACACTTTGCTTTTCCGGCATTTAAAACTCAAAAGGTTCCTAATAAAACTTCGAAACGGTTTCAAATGGACCTTAAAATTCCAAACAAATCTCAAAAGGTTTCAAATTAATTCACAAAAAGGTTTCAAATAAATCTGAATGGGTTCCACACGAACCTCAACAGATTTCAAATGAACTAAGTGGATTCCAAACGGAACTTTAATGCGTTATAAATGAGCTCAGTGACTTTGAAATGAACTTCAAAAGGTTCCTAATAAATTTCAAAGTTTCAAAGAAGCCTCAAAATATTCCAAATGAATCTTGAACAGTTCTAAATAAAGCTTTAAAAGTTTTCAAATGAATGTGGAAAGGTTCCAAGTAAATCTCAAAAGGTTTCAAATACATAAATCTCAAAAGTTTCAAATGAATGACAAACGTTCCAAATGAATCTCAAAAGGTTTCAAATGAGCCTTACGAGTAATACGGTTAAAAATCTTCACAGGTTCCAAAGGAATCAGGTTCTGAATGAACCTACATAGGTTCCAAATGGCAAGGGCAGGTTTAGAGGTGTATCCACGGACCCCCCCCCCCTCCACACACACACACACACACTTACCGAGACACCATCAAATTGAAGGGGGGGGGGGGGAAATGAAACACTAGTTGTCTGCCGATCGAATTGGTTTTATGAATCCAAAGGTAATGAGTCTTACAAAGTGTTAGAAGTAAGTCTGAATACGTCTCAGATGCAGTCTTAATGAAGCTGAAAATGAGTCCTAGATGATATCTTGCTTCGTCCTAAGTATATCTGAATCATAATTGGCGGAACAGTGAAGGCAGGGAGTAGTACTCCTTTTGTCTAAAATTCAGGGCAATCTTTACTTTTTTGAATTTTCTAATCCTTGTCTGTAACCATTGATAAGGAGAATTTAACAGCCTATTCTAGCTATAAATCAACAAATCAGCGTATTGTTTTGTTTGTTTCTTTATTTTCATATTTTTCTCTGTCCCTTCCTCAAGCAAAAATACCTTCCACCGGCCACTGGATTGAATGAGACTCAACGAAGTTTGAAAAATTTCAATGAATCTTGACACAGTCAGAATGAAATTGAAGAGTCGAATGAGTCTGAGTAAGTCAAATAAAGTCGAATGAATCCCGAGCGAGCAAGAAACAGTCTGACCAGATTCTTATAATGTCTGACGAGTTTTAGGTATAACCAGAAAACTAATCCAGTTCTTGATGAAGTCGAATAGGTTTTCAGAGGGATGAGTCTGTATCGAGGAGTCATATACGAAAGTCTGACTCAATCTTACCTGAATCTGAATAAGCTTTAACGAATTATAATAGAATTCAGATACGTTAAAACAATCTTATGGTAGTAAGGCTGAACGGGGGTTTCAACAGACAATTTTTTTTCCAAGTTCGAAGGTAGTCGGAATGCATCTTAACGAGTCATAGAGGAGATTGTGAGAATTGAAACTGAGTCTTGAAACAGTTATAGGGAGTCTTAAAGAGTCTCACTTTACTCTTAATGGGTATCTGATAAACGAGTCTAACGAGTCTTTACAAAGTGTGTATCATGACGGTGGAAGTGGGCAGAGAGAGGAGATAAACTGCCCTAAGGATTGGGGGAGGCATAAATACGGAAAAAAATAAACTTCAAGCCCATTTTAAAAAAGTTGCATTTTGACTGAAAAGACCACAGGCATAATTCTTTAGATCTTTATTTCGTGGGGGGAGGGGGCATCGCTGACGGTGTAGATGAATTATTTTAATCGGAGTTAGGATGAGTCTTGACATAATATAAGTGTTATAAGTTTAAATGAGACTGGAAAGTAGGAACATTTTATACCACAATACTCAATATAGAAGTCAAACAATCCGAAATGTGAACCAGTTTTAATGAAGTCCACACGGGTCTCACAGAGTCTGGTGCCGTAAGGAAGGTACTCGTGCAGTGAGTCTTATATTAATGCAATTCAAGTTAATTCATAACTTCATAACTTAATCTGAATTTAAACGAGTCTGAATCTGCGTTAAAAGGTTGACTGAATCCCAAAGTGGTCCAGAAATGAGTCTTTAATAGAGTCTGGATGAATTCTCAACAAATCGAAATAGAAAGTATAACTTTATAATTCATTTATCTACTCGAAACTGTTGTACGTATTGACAGGTTATCGACTGGATGAACGCATTGTGAAAATACGATGGTGCGTACGCTGTCCATCATTTAAAGACAATAGAACGTGGCTGAATTTTATATCGGCTTCGATATTAGAAATTTATCTTTGTCAGCGTTTACAGTCGAAAAGTATAATATCGATTTACGTTCGTACATATGTTTAACGACTGACTCGAAAACGGGATTATTCTGGAGTCGAACTGCTTCATGTAACTGTTGAGGTCAAAATGTGCGCACAGAATAAACACAATAAGACAATCACGAAATTATTCAGGTCTGATGAAAACACGTAACGTAACGACTTCCAGATCAACCCTGAAACCTAGTTTCTAACCATTTGTTCTCGAATAATGATTACACCAGATGACCAGATGTGCTTCATGTCTCTTGTAAACAGAAACTGCGACTTGGCAAATAAGTTACAAAAATTATCTTTCTGCTTGTCACACAGAATAACGGACTCGTATGTTCGAAGAATATTCGCGTAATTTGAGGTCATACCGGATAAGGGATCTGCTTAGAAGAAAGGAGGTTCCAATGATTTACCCTCGTATCATTTCGAAGTCCAGTATTTGTCACAGTGTGCCTTAAGGGCAGTTGAAAGAGTCGGACAGAGTTTTACTCAGGTCTGAGTGGGTCATAAAGGATCATTAATCTGGAATAGTCTTAAGCCAGGCCCCGTGTTAACCGCTTGTGCGTGCTAGGGCATTCGATTATTCAACCAAAGCGTGAGCCATAAAGTTACAACACAAAACTTTTTTTTAACTTTTAGCTATTTCTATTTTTTTTTAATCTATTCTAATTTTTTTTTTTTTTTTGAGAATGTGCTGACCTGAGCGGCGCGCTTGCCAGCCAGGGCTGGTCTGTCTTAAACAAGTCTTGCCGAGTCACAGCAAGTCTTCATTGACTGCTGAGGAAATTCAAACCAGTTTGAAAAAGGACTTAAAATGTCTTAAATAAGTCTGACGCTGTTTCCGTGGTGCAGGGTGTTATGAAATTAATTTGTTATCAATATATCAATCAGGGGTGTGCAAGATCATGATTCCAATAATCTCAGATTATGATCTGCAGATCATTTAGAAAATTTAAAAAGATCACAGATGCAAACCAAAAGATCATTTTGAAAAAAAATATCCTAGATTATAAAAACGATCATGATCTTACGATATTTTTGATCTCAAATCACGATTTAGCCCCATTTTCGTGATCCTTTTGATCATAGATTCGATCGTCATAACAGTGAAACAGTTCGATGTGTGAGTGGCGAACGGTAAAATTTTATTTTCAATCAAAAGTTGTAATTCTTCCCGCTCAAATTTTTTTTTTCCAAAAATTTTTTTATATTTTCTTGAATCTTCTCTGTTGTATTATATCAGTGCATGTCCTAATCGATTCCTTTCAAACCTGAAATAGGAAATTTAAATTTTCTTTCCCCATTTCCTACTAGAATTCAGGAGTTAGGCAATTTATGCATCGTGTCTGTTGGAATAGTAGTCGTTATCATAACCAATAAAAATAAACATTCTCCTATGGATGGAACATTCTCGCCACTGAAAGGGTTAGCCCCCAATACTTTTTCCTCCTTTTCTTTACTCTCATGCTCAATTCCTTATCCCTTCTATATTTTAAAGATATTATTTGGCCCAGATATGTTACTTCATCTTTTCTTTTAACATCTATTTCGCCAATTAAGTATTACTGCTGTTTCCATCAACTATTTGTTAACAATATCGTTTTCTCACAATTGATTTCCAGTCCCGCCTTTTTGCTTTCTTGATACAACTTTTCTCCTAATTGTAGTATTTCTTCTACCGAATTAGCTATAACCATCATATTGCCCGCGGATAGTAAATTATTTAAATATTCTCCATTTATTCTTAACCTTTTCTCTTCCCAGTTCAATTCCCAGAAAATTTCCTCTAACGCGCTTCTAAATAGATTAGAGGAGAGTGGCTCGCTTTGCTTTACCCCTCTCACGATTTGGAATCTTTCCTTCACCGTATCCGTCCTTACGTAGGTTTCAGACCATTCATACATATTTTCAATAATTCTGATGCATTTTGGGTCTATCCCCTGTTTCTCCAAAGCCCCCCCCCACACCCCCAACAGGAAACTGTGCTCCACCGTGTCGAAATCTTTCTTAAAGTCAATGAAGAGGAGGAACCCTTCTAGATTCTATTCGTTAGATTTTTCTATTATTCGGTTTATTATGAAAATGTGATCGATTGTTGATCTATCTTTTCAAAAACCTGCTTGTTTCCTCCCCTGATCGGAATCGAGTTGGAGATACAGACGATGGATGTTAGCCTAATTGGTCTATAATTTCCTATTTCTTTTTTCTCCACTCTTTTAAATCATTAATATAATTTCCGCCACTTTCCATTGCTTTGGTACCTCTTTTTCTTCTATGATTCGGTTGAATAATTCTGTGAGAGGTTGGGTTAATTCTATAGTAAAGTTTTCAAGTAGCTTATTTTCGATCAGATCCGGTCCCCTCATTTTGCTTGTTTTTATTTTATTCATACCGCTTCCACCTCCTTCTCTAGAATACCTGTGACCTCCTCTTCATTTGTTTTCTTTCCTCTCTCCTGATTTTGATTTCGGTTTCCCCCTACCTCTTTCCCTGGTTTTATACAGTTCCTTATAAAATTTTGTGGTCATATCTGTTATCCTTGTCCTAATGTACATCTCCTTTCCTTGCTTGTTTATCGTAGATGTGATCAGATTTCTTCATTTTCTTAACACTTTCTTCATTTTCTTTGCTGATCCGCTTTCCTCAATCATATTACGGATTTTTTCTCGATTGTAGTGGTGTAAATCGTTCTTGTTTTCCATTTTTAATTTTCCTTTTTAGCATCAAGAGTTCGATTTTTCCCTTATGAACGTTTTCCCTTGCTGACCGTACATTTCTCTTCCCTATTATTCTTTCGTTGCTCTTGTTAATTTGTGTCTGTTTTAATTTTGACTCTTTGTGTGACAAATTTTCGGGATATTGAGGTGACTGCCTCTTCGATTCGGTTGTATGTATAGTTCTTGCATCGATAGGTGACCTTTATCTACTCCATTTTATTTTCGTTTCCAGTCAGGCTTCTGCCATTTTGCTTAGTGGTATAATTTCCTGAGAACCCTCCTTCTTTCTTACATTCGTAATGTATTTATATCGTTTTGGGATTTTTATTACTCCTCCGCATGATACGTTTTATGAATTATAATAATAAACTGTCATTTTGACAGGGGCCTCATTTTCCAGCAGAGGTCTTATAGTGCAAGGGCGGGAACTTCCCGGTCCCCAATCCGCCTCTGCTTTCTACCAAGTGATCTCTGCTCATCCTGGCTACGGAGCCTTATAGTATGAGAGCCTCTCGGGAAATTCCTGAGTTCCCTACTCTCACCTATGCTTTCTATCGAGTGATCTGCTCATCCCGGCTAAGGGGCCTTATAGTAGTAGAGCACCTGGAGACACCCGAGTCCTGACATCCGCCATTTTGAGTCGCTTGGCGCCCGACGATTCACAATTCACCGCGTATCGAATTGTGAATCGACGGACACCGAGAAACTCAAAATGGCGGATGTCAGTATTCGGGTATTTCTAGGTACTCTAGTTCTCTCGGGAAACTCCTGATTTTCCTACCCCGCTTTTGCTTTCTATCAAGTGATGTCTCATCCCGGCTAAGGAACCTCATAGTACGAGGACCTCTTGAGAAGTTTGCAAATTTCCTACCCATCATGGCCAGTACGATAAAACAGCGAGTAGGAAACTATTAGGTTCTCTTTTCTCTTGTTGAAACCCCTCCGAAACTGGTTCCTAGTTACATCACTGGCTCCGGGGTATACCCCGTGAAACGCCAGCTATATGAGTGGCCGCCACTGTCAAAAATTACAAAGAAAGAGTGAATTAAAACACCATCCTCACGCGTGTGAATTGAAAATCACGAATGAGCTAATTACTCGGCATTGTCTTCGTATCAGTGCGATATTGTCTGCCGTCTTTAATCGCCTCTGCATTCATTTCGGACTTCAAAAGCCGGAGCACGGCGGCGAGAAAAAGGATCCAGTATTGGGTTCCGGTTCCGAATACCAGTTCTTTTTACGTGGCACGAAATGTGCGGCAGCACGTGCCATCAGCCTCTCTTTAATTATGCGAGCGTCTGCCACAAGTTACCGTATACGATTACGATGCTTTTTTGTTGCTTTTTTTTAATACACACATTTAATTTATAATTCGTACTCGTCGATTTACGAAGGTAATTTTATAGCGTGTTTTTCTTTTTCTTTCCCCCCCTTTTTTTTTTGCCTCTCTTCTCTTATATCGCCGCCACGTTGCTAATTATCGCCCGTTACGAGCACCAAACGATGACTATATTTATGTAATTGGAATCGATAGTATCGATAGGTGTATGTTATTGAAATTCAATGACCGAAATTAAGATCTTATCGATCGTGTATCGATGTCGCGAACAACGATTAGGAGGAATCGATTTAGACCCCCTCGCCCTCGTCTCCTCGCACGAATATATTTACGACAATGTATACAATATATCTATATTGGATTTTCATTCGGCATTCGTCGAAGTATCAATCGAAGTTATATGTGCGCGTTCTTTATAAATGTTCGGCTGTAGAGCTCAAAAGAGAGAAAGAGTTGGAGCGATTCGATGTGGGAGACTCACCGCTCACCTGAGGCGCTGAAAACAAACCGAATGGAAACGTGACCGCCGATGATATTAATTATGACCTCGTGAGCGTGCGCCGCGGTCGACTCTTTATGGAACTGTGTACTTTTCTTTCTCCCTGTCAAGTATACGCGCTATGTATCAATTTTACTAATAATCTCTCGGATTGAATCGTGGCGTCATTCCGGACGAACGCTGGCTGTTATGTAGAGTAAAAGATACAATTTTGGACCACCCGAACTTTTTTTCTCAATAACTCGGCTCAAAATTATCCAATTTTAATGAGCAATGCGTCAAAAGGTCTGGAGCATATCGTCTAGTTTTAAGAATTTTCAGCTTCGTAAGTTCACTACCACCGCATTTTTGTGGGATTGAAAACTGAGGTACCATAGGCGATTCCAAGATTCTCTTAAAGGGAGGGGTTCAAAACAAAACACGAGTAATAATACTAATATTAAATGAAAACTATCTAGTGGCGGGTCATTTTGTATTTTAAAATTAAGTTCAGGGGGGGGGGGGTCAACTCCTCCGGATCCGCCTACGTGAGGTACTATGTAATGTGGACCTAGATATAAATATGAACCACCTCAATTTTTTTTTTTTTTTAAATCCGACCCTAAACGTAAATATTTTTGAAATTTCATACATTAGTTATCCTCCAGAAACTGAGAATATTTGTGGTCGGATCTGATTGAACATACAGGGGCACAACCAGAACTGTTTTTGGTGGTGGATGTAATTGAAGAAAAGAACCCTTGGACAGGGGTGACAACTCGACTTGGTACCTACTGATTTGGTACAGCCCCCTGGCCCCACCTTGGTTGCGCCCTTGTGAACATATATTTGTTAGAATCAAATCATTGACACAAATGAGTTCAACAACCCTTTTTACTTATGAAACGACGGCCGCACAACATCTCTAATTTGGAAGCCTCTCCCCTCGCTAACCCCATGGACTGCAATTGGCAAATCACGACTGATTTTCATCAAAAATAAGTTTAGAGGCCTTTAAAACCTATAATATCTATCTATATTCTATTCCTAAAATTCTTGTCTTTCGAACCCACTTTCTCTTCCAAGTACCACAATTTGCGAATCGTAGGCAAATCGTCGCAAAAAATGACTGAGTGATCGTTTAAGCCAATTAAACGGCATCCTTATTACATTTCATTATATTTCTAAACGCCTGCCCCTCTCAGGGGCTACAATTTTGAATTTACTGGCAAACCGATATTGAAATTGAATTCTGTGATTTTAAGACCCCTCACGTCACCTACATCTAGATTCGGTGGTTCACCTATATAACTGTACGTTCGAAAAATTGTAATAAAAAAGTTAACTTTGATACAGAAAAACACAATTTTAAAAAGTGGTATCTAAAGACAAGTGGAAAGGGGTGTTTGAAGCATGGCTGGATGAGAATGTAGAAAAACAGGTCCGGTGTGATTGGCACTCTTCTTTCCGCTAAAAGTGGTTAGACTAGAAATATGTTAAAAAATCTGGGGTTTTCCTATGAGGTCTGTGTTCATGCATAGGAAGGTACAACATATGCAATTTTGAGCGCCACCTTTCCTACTTTCTTGGGGAAAGTAGAAAAAAATTTGAATAGAGCATTTCACACGTCAAGTTTTGCTTTAAGAAGTTTTTTGTTTGAAACTTTTTTCAATAAAATAGATAATATATTTCTTGACTACTTCTGAAAGTTCAGTTTCATGGTGCTCCTCATCTCTATAAGGGTCATTCTCCAGAAACTGAGAATATTTTGTAACCAATAATTTTTAAACCCTAACTTTAGATTTTGTACGCGTGCGTGTGCGTGTGTGTGTGTGGGGGGGGGGGGTATTTTGAGGTACACATCCAAAACAAATTCCGCCAACCCAATTCATCAGACAGGATAATTACCATATTTTAAATGGAAAAAGCATGGGATGTGTCCATCGTCATAGATGTTATCATCTCGCCTCAATACCTGTTATACTTTTCAAAATTTTTGCTTCAAGTTGTTTTTCCTTAATAAAGTGGTATTATTTTCCAGAAGTATTGAAACTATATACGTTAACAAGTTCAGTTTGCTGTCAGCAACTTCACATTTCCAGAAGGGATGGGGAGTAAAGTTCTGTTACCAGGATTGCCAATCAATTGTCGTGGTCAATCTGTGACTGATGGAAAGATACCTTCTACATTTTTCAGCACAACTGGCAAAGGTTTGATCTCTGAACAAGATCCAAGTGCCAGATCGCAGTCATTGGTGCATGTGAGAGCACATTTTTCAAAAATTTCCTGGACAAGGAAATTTTTCAAAAATTTCCTGGACAAGGAAATTTTTGAAACTGTTTTGTCCATAGTCGTCGACATCAGTATAGAAGATTATAATACGGATGTGGTGGTCATTAGATTTTTTTTTTAAACTACCTATCGAGTGTCTCATGCACACTTGACCCAAGTGACAAAAACATTTTTTGTTTTTTTTTTGCAGGAGGGAGGTTTGAAAATTATAAATAACGTTGTGTTATCGCGCGGCTCAAATGGTTTAAGCCATCAAGCGGGCTAAAAAAGGAAGTAATTCATCATTTGTGAAGGTAGCTCGATAGAGGGCATTGAGATCTATAAGAATATGTATTAAACTCATTTCTCGTCAAAATGTCACTTAGGTCAAGCGTGCATGAGACATTCGCGACTTTCATTATTTCTAATTTTTTCACAATTAATGAAATGAATAAACCACAAATCAGAGCTAATTTTTACCATGTGGGTTGATAATATGGTCAAAAACAAACAACTTTCTCAATGTCCGAAAAGATTTGAAGCGAAGCACCGAAAACTGGAGCGTTAAATAACATGTTTCGGAATTAGCTCACCGGGAGCGCTAGTAGTAGTTCCTGTTGGGGTGGTCCATATTTGTACCTAGATTCATGAAGAAATTGAACAAGTATCACTAAAACGTCAAAATAAGTTTTAATTTTTGCAATTTAGAACCCCTAACAGTATTGTAAGCTTATGAAAAAAGTCACGAAAAGATCATGAAAAGTCATTTCACAAGTTTGTACTTGACAGGCGTCTTGAATTATGGGGCAACTAAGGACGCCCAAATACAAACCAAATCCAATTAAGAAAGACCAAAGCCACAAAAACAACCATGATTAACCAAAACTGACCGAAATAGGCCAAAAATAACCCAAACCAATCCTCGCCCATAAGAATTAACTCGTATAAATCCGAACAAACTAACGCAAAATTACCATTGAATAATCGAATTTAATAAAAAAAAACTACAAAATCTGACCAGATCACCAATGATAACCATAAACGACCAAAACAGCTGGAAATGACTGAAACGGACTAAAAAATTCAATTCATTTCTCTTGGCTCCTCATTCATTCGAGTGCGCCACATACATGGCCTCTCCAGTCCTTTATGTGAACCCGGCTTTGCAAAGCAGCCGATCAGACAACCACAGCTCTCTATTGTAGTACCAAACTACCCGCAGAAAATCAACAACATCGTAGCAGAGCCCGATTTCCAAAGGGTAAACGGAACCGCTGCAACGAGTTCTCCAATTACACCCTCGAATGCTGAATGACCGACAACGTGGTAGCAGAGACTGGTTTACAAAGAGTAAATGGAACCGCAGCAACGACTTCTTCAAGTATACACTCTCGAATCCAGAATTACCAACAACATAATTATAGTGTGCCAACATTGTTCACCTGTTTTCAAACGCTTATTATGATGGTAGCACTGATATCTCTGACAACAATTTTTTAGCAGAAAATGTTCGGCTAGCGTCCCCATTTACGTTAGTAATCATATCTCTGTGGTTGGGTGATTCACGCGGTTTCTGTGTGGAAACGTTTATTTAAAATGAGAATGTTGTTGCAACTCAATATGCTTTTTGTAAACATTTTAAATTAAAATTAACGATCCAGTTCCTTATCCTAAAACAATTTAACCTTGGCGAGAAAACGTTCCATTGAAGGGCATTGCTATGGTGACGGGGAATGGGGAAGACATGAACTTGTTTAGCCAAGGTTAGTACATGGGGAAGGAAATGCGGAATATGTCTGCAATGCATTGGCTATGAGCCCAGCTCGCTTGTGTTGGTAACATGCAGTTACTTAGTCTTAGGATGAATTATACTTACATCATGGCGGAGCAGTGCGAAAGAGGATTTAAGTACGCATCCACGTAAAATTCAAATTACAGCTAGAAGACGGAAGACTTTGACACGAGTGAGGTAGGCTCATAACTAATTCATTGCACACATTCCACGTTTCCTTCTCTATATACTGACCTTGGACAACCAGATTTATGTCTTCCCCATTCATCATCCATAGCAGTAGGACAAGGAACTGGATCGTTACATTTCAATTTAAACTGTTTACAAAAATCACGTTAAGTTATAATAACACTCTCATTTCGAATAAACATTTCTACACAGAAACCTCTTTGATCACCCGATTGTAGAGACATGGGGATGCTATCCGAACATTTTCTGGTAAAAAAATATTGCCACAGACATCAGTGTTACCACCATAATAAACGTCTGAAAACATGTCAACACTTCGGCACATTCTGTAGCAGGGCCTGATTTCCAAAGAATAAACGGACTGGTTGTAACAAGTTCTCCAAGTACACCCTCAATCTCGATTGAGCAACAACATGATACAGAGCCTGGTTTCCAAAAAGTAAGTGGAACCGCAGCATTGAGTTCTCCGAGTACACTCTCAAATTCTAAATGACCAACAACATGGTAGCAGAGTCTGGATTCAAAGACTAAACGGAACTGCAGCAACAAGTTCTCCAAGTACACCATCAAGTCCTATATGACCAACAACGTGGTAGTAAAGTCTTCCAAAGAGTAAAGGGAACTGCAACAATGAGTTTTAATAACATCTCAAACTTCCAAACTATAGCAGTGGCCTGTTTCCTAAAGAGTAAAGGCCATAACAAGTTTTCCCAAGTACACTTAATCCTAAACAAAAACATGAACTGAGCCGGGATTTCAAAAAGTGAAACAGCAACGAGTTCCCCTAAGTACACATTCAAATGACTAAAGACAAACAATATGGTAGCAGAGCCTGGTTTCCAAAGAGTAAACTGAACCACGGCAAAGAGTTCTCCTAGTATACCCTCAAATCCTGAATGGCCAACAACTGGTAGTAAGTCCTTCCAACGATAAATGGAATCAAACAAGAGTTCTCTAGTACATGCTCAACATCTGCAATGACCAATAACAATGTAGTGAGCTGTTTCCTGAGATAAACGTAACCGTACAACAGTTTCTCCTAAGTACACTTTAAAATCCTGAACAACAAACAGCATGGAAGCAGAGCCAGATTTAGTAAACGGAATCACAGCAACGAGTTCTCTAAGTACACCCGAATTCTGAATGACTATACGACTATAACAACATGGTAGCAGAGCCTGGTTTCCAAAGAGTAAATGGAATCACAGTAACGAGTTCTCCGAGTACATGCTCACATCTGAATTAACAATTACATGGTAGCAGAGCCTAGTTTCCTGAGCATAAACGGAACCGCGGCAACAAGTTCTCCAAGCACACCCTCAAATCCTGAATGGCCAACAACGTGGTAGCAGAACCTGGTTTCCAAAGAGTAAATGGAACCGCAGTAACGAGTTCTCAAAGTACACGCTCACATTTGAATGAACAATAACATGGTAGCAGAGCCTAGTTTCCAGAGCATAAACGGAACCGCAGCAACAAGTTCTCCGAGTACACTCTCAAATCCTGAATGATCAACAACATGGTAGCAGGACTGTGTTTAGGAAACGGACGAGCCGCAGCAACGAGTTCTCCAAATACACCCTCGAATTCTGAATGACTAATAACGTGGTAGGCAGAGCCGGGTTTAGTAAACAGAACAGCAGCAACGAGTTCTCCAAGCATACCCTCGAATAATCCTGAATGACCATCGCCATTTTGAAGTCATCCGCTAGATGGGTACAACCTTCTGGAACAAATGAAGCAACAACCTTTTTCGTACATAGTTTCTCACGAATTTCATTCGTAAGTTACAAGAGCGTGGCTAACAATGTGACAGGTCACGGCGAAACAAATTCACTTCTGTTCTCCGTCAAAATTACCAGATTCAATCGGCGGCGGCAGAATTTATGCGTCCAAAAAGTGAATTAGCATAATATCGCGTTCAATCTGCGCGTCCGTGATTTATCCCATTCACGTGTCCGAAAATACGGCGCTCCGTGGAAAGCGCGGTCAGTGTAGCGGCCCTTGGCGCGAAGAAAAGAGTTCTCACGGTTGGAAATTTATCGCGGTGCTCGGCGGCTCACAGAAGGTGCACCAATTTTTCGTGCAGTGCAATTTAGAGCCAGAGCGCTACCCACTTATGAATCTTGTCTGTCGCTCACTGAGTGGTTCCGAATCGATGACTCGAGAATTCAATTTCTGATAATCGCATTTTTTAAGGGCAACACGAGCGGGGAAATATAGTGCGTGGACAATCGTGGGAACATCATTCGATCTCAGAGATAACGGCGCTAGTTAACCTTTTTTTATTTTATTTTAGTCATTCTACTTTATAGCCTGGCTTTTCTTACTAACCGTCTATCAAACGATAGTACTCGAGGACGCTTTGTCATTTGAGAATAATATTCTACAACTATTACGTTTTCAGCCACTGACTCCGCCCTCTCGAGCGTGATAATAATTTTTCGGTGAAATATAACGCGGCTCGTTGTTTTTATACGCGAGAAACCGTTTCGAGAGATTTCTACTCCGATTCGAACTGGTTTCAGTTTTGGTGCAGAAGAGGAAAACGAGACCGCTTTCCAGACTGTAGCGAAAACTAATATAGGAAATCAAAATGTGAATGAGGAATAACACGCAAATGAGTTAATGGTGACTTATCGGTTTTGGTTTTCAAATTTAGACTCGCGCTGAAAAAGACTTAACTTCATTTTCGGGCATTAACTCGGTGGGACAAGATCTGGCTGGAAGCGAGCTTCCACGAACATTCCGGAGACGTGCACAGGCTCACGCTATGAGACATCTCGGATCTCGAGTGCCTGAGCGTTTCCGCCGAGACATTCCAAATGCGTGTACTAAATTAGACTGTACGAGACACCTGGACAGGAGGAACAGTGACTTGAAATTCCCACAGTATCCCGCGGTGTAGCCAGACATGAGATGTACAGGGGTGTCAAATAAAGGCGGTAATTTGAAATTTCTCCAGGGTGTAGCAAACCAGTAGCATAAATTGGAAATTATGGGCGGGGGGAGGGGGGGTAAACATTTTCTAGGTAAAATAGGGACACATTTACTGACTTTCGCCAAGGTATCGTCTTAACAAACAGAAAGAAAATCTCGGATGGATTAAGAATCAAAATTTTATTCTTCAACGCGGTCAGTCACTTGATGCCAAAAGGGGCTCCCCAGACACCGCACTCCTGGTTCCGGAAACTACCCTCACGAGTATCGCATCAGTAACCAGAGGGACGCACTGAAGCTGACCCGAGCCCCAATTTCACTCCTCCGCTTCGGATTCATGACACCTTACTGACTGAGGCACCGCTCACCCTGCATTAACCTGCTGTAAGGGAGGATATATCTTCACATCCCCCTTATTTGTTCATGTATGGTTCAGATTAATTTGGTCAGTGTCTACCACATTTGCCTTGTTTTTTCTGTTTTTTATTCATCCTTTGTCTTTTATGCAGGGGTGAAAACTATAGGGAGATGTGGGGGGTTGAAACACCCCAATAATTTGGCAGTTGGCAAATTTTGAAAGTGTTCATCTCAATTTTTCATGTTTTATGATGTTCGTTTATTCATTTCTTTTTCAATTAAAAATATTTCGATAAAAAATCGGCAAATTTTTTATTTTTTAAAAATTTTGTCGTTGAATTTTTAGTTTAAAAAAAATATTTGTCGGCAAATTTTTCCTCTCCACCGCCCAAAACTGAAAGTCAAATTTAGTTTCTGAAAATGGAGTACCCTGGACCCCTGTTAGAGACTATTCAGTCAAAAGCAGAAGGTTTCAAGCAGAGTATCGAACGTCATCTGAAAGGTTAAAACAAAGCTGAAATATGGAAGACATTTCGAAAATCTGAAAGTCGGTAGCAAACGTTGAATTTCGAATTTTAGTGACTATTCTGTTTTTACTATATTCTCTGTCTGACCTAGAGCCTGAAATTTGAGGAAGTTGAACATTTTATTAAAATCTAAAAGTTGAAAGCAAAAGACTTATTTTTGAATGTCACAAGCTGAATGTAATGGCAAATGTTCTGTTGTTTAATTCACGGGTTTTGGTACTGGTGAATATAGGAGGGAAATTTTTTCTGGAGCAAAAGTAAAAACTCTATACGTGTTTTTTTAATAAGAAAAAAAGGGAGCTTGTGGCACGGATTCCCCTCATCCGATCAACCTGAAACTTAGTAGGTTTTTTTTTAATTGAAATTTTTTTATTTTATTGGAACCAATTTAGGAAACGAATCGGAGAAAATTCAGAAGAAAGAGCATCAAAAGTAAATAACGACCACCCCAATGTGTAAAGGAAGTTGTGTGTTCCTCTTAAGTATTCCTAATATCCTTCCAGCTTACCCTCCCAGACTAGGGTATGCTCAATGCTCATGTGCGCAAATATGAGTGCTTGAGGGATAAGGTTCCAATTTGCATTTGCAGAGACGAAACTATAGGGGGGGGGGCACTCCCAATAATTTGGCAGTCGGCAAATTTTGAAACTTTTCATTTGTATTTTTAATTTTCTAAGAACGTTTATTTGTTTGTTTATTATTATCATTTTTTTTTCAATTAAAAAATATTTTGATTCAAAAATCGGCAAATTTTCAAATTAAAAAAAAAATATTGTCGGCAAAGTTTCTTTCCCCCCCCCCCCATTTGATTACCTGTACTTGTCGTTTTTTTGACGGATTTGGTCATATTTGCTTATTTTGTTCATTTTAGGGCCAGATTTGGTCATAGTTTTAGGTACAGGATGACTCAGAGAAGATGACTTATATCTTTTCTTAGTAGCAGGGTTAGTAACACTATTACAGCGGCCAATACGTGACTGGTGTGTAGCCCAAAGTTGGAAATTTCTTGACCACGCGACTCCAGTAAACATAGAGCGCTATTCAGTGAAAGGAAGTGCTTTTTGTCTTCAGCAATATTTTTGGTTAAATTCGATTGTGACGCGCAAACAGCTTTTCGCAATGAGTTCAAAACTCCCCCCCCCCCCTTGTAACAAAACAGTCATTACTGGTCAACAGACAACCCGAATACCATTCAACAGAAACCACTACACAGCCAGAGTTACTGTGGTGGCTGGCGTTGTAGAGTGGGGGGATTATTGGACCCTACTTCTTTACTGAAACTGTGAAACTTCATGAAAGGATTAAAGAATTGCGTGACCAAAATGGCTGCCACTTAAATGATATTGTATTTCATAAATGAATTTCCATCTACGAATTTTTAATAAAAATTTGTTTCACGAATTTCTGTCGAGTACTTTTCATGTAATTAGAAAAAGAAACAAGGTCATCTTCTCCGGGTCACCCTGTATGGTCATATTTAGTAATTTTTGGTTTGTTTGTATCAAATTTGTTTATTTTAGTGTCCATTTCGGAGTGTGAGTGAACTTGGTAATATTCCATGTGTAGGGTGTGCCAATTCACTTTTTCTTCTTGTATTCCAGAGCGTTTTCGGCTGTTATGCCATCATCAGTGGAGGAGGAAAAAAAGTGAACAGGCACCCTATTTCTTTCTCATACTCTTACTTTCCTTTCTGTTTACGGAGGGGGGGAGGCACACTCTACACATAGAATTGTTTATTTTAGATGAATAATTCGATTTTGGATCAGATTTAGTTGTTTTTGCTGGGTTTGGGTTAAATTCGATCACTTCTAGTTTATTTTGGTCATTTTTGTTTGCTTTTGATGATGGTTTTGTCAGGTTTAGTAATTTCTGTTTGGGTCAGATTTGATCATTTTGAATTAACTTGCATAATTTTAATTCAGATTTGGTTAGGTTTAATCACTTCGATAGTTTCTGTCAGATATGGACGTTTCTGGCTTATTTTTGTAATTTATTGGCAGATTTAATCATTTTTGGCTGTTTGAGTAAGTTTGGTTACTTTGGTCTTCTGTGTTTGCGGTTGATTCAAATTGGTTTTGGTCTTACTTTGTCAATGTAAGATTTGGTCGTTTTCAATGTTTTGTTCAGGTTAGGTATTTTTTAGTTATTTTTGATGTTTTTCTTGTCGAATTAAGTAGTGCTGGGTTATTCTTGGATAGTTTTTTTTTTTTCGATTGAGTCGTTTTATGTTGTTATAAACGGATTTAATCATTTCTAGTTATTCTGATCATTAATGATAAGATCACATGATTTGGTTATTCTTGACTGATTTTGATTATTTCAGCCAGGGTTGGGCAGGACTTAAGTCCTCAGGCATTTTAAATCCAAATTTCCAAAACTCCTGATTTTGGATTTCAAATCCTTTTTCAAAAAGGATTTTGGATTCACTCATAATTATTAGCACAGGATTTGCATTTTGATGATTCCAAAAATAAATCCAAAAATAGAGTGCTCGCAGTGCTGCCTGCGGCAAACACCCTAAAAATCGTCATTTCATCAATTTTAACAACTGGGCACTATTAAGCGAGACAGAACCAAGCGACAAAATCTGATTTTTGAGAACACGTGATTCGAAGTTCAAGAGTCATGTAGAAACTATATGACATAGCGTTTACTGATAAGCCTTTTTCAACGTGAGTACATATTTTTAAATCGTGGGCCCAATTTTGAAAAAATTCCAATTGCACGCTCTTTCCAACTATACTAATAACTCATTTTGTCAACAAATGTCGCTTGGTTCTGGCTCGCTTAACAGCGTCCAACTGGTATTTAAACTTTAAGTTTCATGTGTTGGCAGCTCAGTATATGTGTGAGTGATCATTACAGTAAGCTTGTAGCAAACTTCAACTATCTTTTTAAATCTATTAGAAATTCACTTTCAAAGAAAATTTGTCCTAAATTTAACTGCATCATCACCAAAAAATTAAATTAAAATCAGTTCTACTGGCAAAATAATTTTTATTCGTTTTTTTAGAACCGCTAAAACTTGAGAGTTTCTGAAGTTGGTAGCTCTGCCGTGAAATTGCCTGAACAGGTGATCATGAACATTGTCACCATAAGAATACGTATAACTTGAATTCGCTTTTTCTAGCCAATAAAGTGTTTTATTGAGTCATATAATAGATCAATTCAGAGATTGACGTCTCTAGTTTTCATTTTTCATTTATGAACTTAGAACGGCTTTCTTTTCAATGCATTACGTGTTTACAAGTGCGTTTTGCACCAATTCTAAACTTCCATAAGAAAAACAGTAATTTGGAAATCAACTTATTCACCTAATTGAAGCGAATAAAGTGCATTAAATTACCTTTCATCATAAACTAAAGACTTCATGTTTCAATTTGACATATGTTCTGACTAAGCAATACCTATTTGCAGCAATTACACGAAAGTTTCAAAGTTTAAATTTTACACGTATTCTTATGGGAACGTCAACCTTGATCACCTTTTCAGGAGTCGACACTAGCGAACTTGGTCACGATTTTATCGCTTATTCTTCTCAAGATAGTAAGTACACATGATCACTTATTCATTTTCAGTTTCGCCCGCGCAGGTGATTTTGCAGCGCATTCTAGTGCAAATTTGAATCCCAATTTACCATCAACTTATTAATATATTAAAAATCAAACATCACATATTGATAGTTTCACGTCCTTTTTGTCGTCGTATTTTGCTAAGTGAAAGAAGCTCATTTGGTCACCTGTCAGTAAGTAAGAAGTTAGAACGCTGAACGCAAAGCCATAAAAATTTCTCCGTTTTACTGATTACGATAGACAACAGAAATTTTATGCGAACGTCCTCAGCCAATGGTAGATTGAAGATTGCATGGGTGCTTATGACTGAAATTTAGAAGTCAAAATTCAGATTACTGGACTTTGAATTTATCATCCCAATTTTTAGAAGAATTGAAAGGATTTAGGATTTTGGATTTGAAATTCTTTTCTAAAAAGGATTTGAGACTTTGAATTCAATTACTTCATTTTTACCAGGATTTTGGATTTAAATCTTGGGAGTTCCCGGATTTTGCCCATCTCTGATTTCAGCACATTTCTTCGAATTAGGTCGTCAATTCATTTTTGATAGTTTGTTGTTTCTGTTTGGTTTAGATTGCTTCACATTTATTTTAGTCAATTTTGACTAGGTTTGGTCTTTATAATTCATTTCTGATTATTTGGTCTTTTTTGTTCAGGTTTTGTTCAGGTTGGACAATTTTTCAATTTCCGAGATTATACTTCTGGATTTGGTCGTTTTTGGTCAAATTCGAACAGATCTAAGTGATTTACAGTGTTCTTTCAACGAGTTCTCGGATCTTTTTGGTTATTACTTTTATTCTACTCAATTTTGGCCGGATTTGGTAATTCTCGGAATTTTTGATCATACTTGGTTCAAGTTATCAAAGATCAAGGAGGGAAGGGGTTAACAATTCACTCAAAGGCGGATATAGGGATTAATGGACTTAGCCGTCCAAAGTCAAACAACTTTTTGCCGCCCATATGTTTCACAAAAAAAAATTGTTTGTACTATTATCAACATTTTTGAAAAATTTACTGCTCAAAGCCACGGCCTTGCTGGCGCCTAGGGAAACATTGCGCTGAATTCACTAACACACGGATAATAACTGTTCGGTTTTGGAGGTCCCTGAGTTGATTTCTGATATCAAACTCATCATAATCTGAAGATTTTGAGGGATGTGAGAGAAACAGTCTCGAAGAACTTGGTACTTTCACGTTGCTCAAGATCATATTTGGTTGTCGTGGTCAGATTTGGTCATTTTTTGTGACATTTAGTAATTTTTGGTTAAGTCTAGTTCAGACTGGTGATGTACTCTTCGACTAATTTTGGTCAGAATACGATACTGTTTGCTGTTCTTGGTCTGTTTTGACCAGATTTATCCGATTTTTTAGTTTATGGATAATCTTAGTGATCTTGTTCGTCAAAGATCATATCTGATCAGAGTCTAATTTTTTTAAGGACAAACAAATCAAGGCCTCGGGGCATACAGCTGGAAGACAATGCTTGGAAAAATAAGAAACAGGGGGAGCAAAAAATAAAGAAAGCAGCGCGAAAAAGTTCAAAAAAACAGTGCAATCGGACGAAAAATTCTTAGGGGTGAGGGAAGTCAAAGATTGGTAAGTGCAGCTCTGTTGTACTGTTGATGACCTTGCCAATCTAAAACAAGTCGAAGGAATGATCATTCCTGGATTTCCCGTGTTACTCTGACACTGCACTAGTTATTTAATGAGAATGCGGTTAAAAGTTGACCTCTCATTTACTCGCTCCGGACTTTCTTCACAAGATACATGCGTCCCACAGCAAAGCGACTTCACTTAGGTGGACCAATACCTTCTTCCCTGAACGAATCACTCTAAACTTTATTTAGCTTTCTGCTTCCACCCTTCCAACCGGCAAAAGTACACACATTCCGGCGTGCCAGTCATTTCGAAAAAAAGCACCCGAGACGAGCCTCTACTTGGGACTAAACAGAGTAAACCTCGTCGGGCCCGAAAACGTTATATCAAGTTCAAGTGGCTAAAAAAAGTAAAAAGGCAAGTTCTCCGAAAGTTTTAAAACGTTGTCGACTCCCCTGTCATTTCCACATTCTGCTCGAATCGTCGAGCGGAAAAATAATCATAATTAATTTCCTTTGATGTTTGTCCCGAAGGGGTTTCAAAGTAATTATGTAGATTGAAGGGTTTGTTTTGTTTATTAGGAATGTTTGTTGTAGTACTTCGCTTTGTACTCCGGCGCTGCAAATCGCTTAATAAGGGTTTGCTGCGCCTTAGAGCGTCGTCTATTCTGCGTACACGCGTTTTAAACGCGACGCGTGATACTGTTTCATCTTCCGCGTTAAACGTCCGTTGCATGCGAACAGATTCTGCACTGCAGGCCCACATCATCGGGGTGGGTGGACTACCCTCATTCCAGGCCAACAGTTTACCCCCTCCCCCCTCACACACACACAGACTTTGCTTCTTGGTGTCATTTTATCCGAAGTTGCCCTCTCCCCCAATGGAAAAATGGTCACACTAAGGGCCAGGAGTACTGAACAACGCTGAGTGACTTTGCTGGAAGCTACCGTCATAGATTTCTGACTCTAGTCTGAAAAATGACTGGAGAAAGGCAGAGGGGTTATTATTCGTTAAACTCTCGTACAATCTCCAAATACTGAAAATTCATCTTTCCTTACGCCGGACAGGTTGCAAACCTCAAGAATCTGGAAAAATTGCAAGGGCAGATCTATTACTAGAAAATTCAACCTAGTCGAAGAACAGTCAGCAAGTTAGTTTATCTATGAGATAAATACATCTCTCCTCTCTCTTCCCCAGTTTGAGATAAAGATATAGCTGTTGGCCACAACAACAGACGGGAAGACGGATAGACAAACCAAGCAATCTGACTAACAGATAAACAGATAGTAGATTTTCTAAGCCAGACTTATAGTCCAATGAAATTAAAGAAGGCAAAAAATACGTGCAGATGAAATTTCGTATAGTTCCTTGGCACCAATTTTCAATTCTTCCAAAAATTTCCGGTGGGGTCTACCTCTGGATCTCCTCCGAAGGGGCAAAACGTGGAGCAGATTTAGGTTACTATGCTGAAACATGCGAACACGTTTCAGACAAGAAAATATTCTTGACTTCATTTTTGATGATTGTGTGATTCTTATTTGCAAATTGTGGCTTCCAGGATGGAAGAGGAAGGAGTTCACATGGGGAAATGTCTATAATTCGATATGGGTATCAGTTCTTTGATTATGTATGTAAACATGTTGTAAAATTATAAGCCCAACCAACACGAGCAGAGCCTCAGTGGTAGGGTATAAATAAATAATTCAATTCAATTCAATTCAATGGCAGCTATGTCTTTATTGGTGATAGCAGGACCCTCGTATACGAATAAGCGGGTTGGTACGAGAATATAAGCAACCTCAAAACGAGGAAAACAACGGGTTTGAAATTGTTGATTTTCACCTCTCAAATGGTTCAAAAGCTCAAAAGTACCGTAGTTTTACTGAGAAAGTTGTAACTTATCCACTTTCAGAGTAATAATATTGAAGTGACCATTATTTCAGAAATTTTGAAAATTAGACTAACGAGCCCCCAAATCTTTTGTTTAGTCTAAGACATTTTTTAGATTTTCTGCAATATATTAACAGGAAGCCTATTGGCCTTGAAGTTTAACATGGGATTTAAATAAGGGTTTCTGCATACTGTCCAAGAATGCCCCTCCAAGAATGACGAAGCCCTCGGCATCCTCAAGTCTCAGAAGCATACGAAATTTCAAACATTTTCAACAAAAATTGTTCCCAAGTTCAAAACTACATTTTCAACAAAAATTGTTCCCAAGTTCAAAACTGGGGTTTTGGAAGATTTCTAAAAGTGGAGTATTAAGAAAAAAATCGGAAAAACTTCCTATTTTGCCCAAAAATAGCTAATTTTTTTGGGGAAAATCGATCTTTAGTGCTGAGTTTGAATATAAACTTTACATTCAACATAAGCTTATGGCTCAGCTTAGAAAATTTTTAGGGATCTATTTATTGTTCAAAACTGTTCCTACAAATACTTCTCAAAACCAGATAAGACTTCAAATGCCCCCCTCCCAAACAAAAAAATCGTACTCAGATCGATTTGGTCCGATTTTGGTCTTCAGAAACAATTGTAACACTCCAGCAATAAATTTTCTCGCATTTTCCCCAATTTCTTTGAAGAGAGGGGGGGGGGTGAACTAAAGAATGCCTGCGGAATGGTTTCAAGTCTCCAATCTACTAAACGTGGAAGTTTTTTTATCTTCGGAAAAAATAGTTCGTGAAGGCCCGTCAGGGCCACACCGATAGGGAGGGTAGGGGGAAGCTTACCCTTGTAAGAATTTTTCACTCAGCAGTTAGAAAAGTCCAACAAGTTTTTTTTTTGCTTTCACACTTGAACATTGAGTTGAGGAGTTGGGAAAACCCAACAAGTCAAAATGTTTTTCTTCTTTTGCTTTGATACTTAGGGATTTTGAGTTTAATCAGTTGGAAAAATCCAACAAGTCAAATTTTTTCTTCTTTGATACTTGGGAATTCTGAGTTGAGTCAGTTGACACTTTCACAATTTTACCCCTCCCCATCCCCCGGAAAACTCTTTGGTACGTCCCTGAGGTCCGTAACCGAGATGAAGGCGACCTCTCCCCCAGACAATTTCTGTATTTTTTTGTTCTATTATTGTTGCTAAAAACAAGCGGGTTAGAGATTGCTAAATGTTGACATTCAAACAACCCCCTCCCCCAGTAATATAATTCTGATCATCAAATTTAATAGCAGGATTTGAAAATTGGGGAGCAAAAAAATGTATGTAGGAAAAATGTTACTTGAATATTATGGCGGTTGATCGCGACTTGGAACCTATGGAGACAACCCGGAAGCTCTCTAATAAAAATGGAGTTATGTAATAATTATTCCGCATAAACAACCATAAGTTTTCTATCAATTATCCAGGCCACTAACTGCACGAAAAGTTTATGCAGTGAAATGATTTTCCAATTGACGTGATAGATTAATTTGAAGAATGATTTTTTATGACTTTTCCAGGTTTTCCGGGTATATTTTTCTATTTTTCTACTAATTCTTTTTCGAGTAGGGAAGGAGTTATGGATTTTAGTTTTTGGCAAGACATTTTTTTTTTCATGATCCTGATCTTAAAGCCGAGAAAAAAAGTACATGATTGATATTTTCTACAGGGGGAAACGTTTTCCTTGTTCAAGTGTGATTATTCACTGACATTAAACTTTGACAGAATATAAGCCATAAACCTGTAGTCTGTCACTCAGGGAATCAAAATTCCATGACTTTTCATTATTTTTCCCTGACCATCCAAATTTCATGATTTTTCCAAGGTTTTTCAGACAGCGGCATCTCTGTAGGACGTTTTGCAGAGAATGCATATGTTATAATTTTCTGAGTAAAACTGAGGTGTTTCTGAGTTTTCGAACCATTTTTCTGGCTATGGGGAGGCCACACCTCTGTATCCACTCTTTTTTCGCCACTGTGGTGCCAAAACTGAATTCAACTGCTTTTGAAAGTAAGGAAATCATACCCGTTTTATTCCTGACTGTTTCTCATCACTCTTTGAGACCCGAACATGAAATCCACCCCGTAGAAGAATTTTGCCGAGTTTGGGCGATCCTATCGAACAAGGATGTTGAAGTTATGATCCCCAGAAATAAATTATAAAAACATCTGACATATTACTTTCAGTTGGCCATTAGCAGTTTCTCAGAAAACGAAAGGATACAAGCAGGACTCTCTTAACCCCCAAAAAAGACATTAGTACGTCCACCACTGGCAAAGATAGATTCTTTCGCGAGTTGGAAGAATTCTGAGTTCCGGGGACAAGTCTTCACTTCAGTTTTACCAGCTGACAACTTTTTCGGCCCTCTCGCTTCAGTATACGTCTGTGCTCCGATTTTCTGGACAAGCACACACTCGCCGGCGTACGAACACTAAATCAAAGCGAAATAATGCGAACTATAAACTAATTTTCCACCAGCCAACTTCGACTAAATTGCGCGAAAATTGGCATCTACGCGCCTTTGATTTGTTCCCAAATAATCTGCTCGCATCCGCGCTTGTTTCGTTCAGTAGCCGACCAAAAGGTACAGCAGTTATTCTAATGTTTACATTTAATTAAAATCGTAAAATTTTATCTCTTTATTTCCTTTCCTTTTTCTTTCCTCTCTGGAATCATTTCGGTACAATAATGGTTCCGTAAAATAAATGTGTTTTATCCCGGATTTTATTACCCTCGCAAAATTGTTTATACTTTGATACGTAGAAAGTTATTCGTTTATAATTTTCACGATGCGGTAGGCTTTTATTCGCTTCGAAAATGGTTTTAATGAAACATTCTTGTAGCACTGCGACCGTGAGCGAAACGAAAGTGCAGTCGGCGCGCCGGATAATGAAGATCGTTGTTTTATCGGACAAATTGCACGATGCTGGTTCAAATATTGCGCAAACATATTATGTAATTTAAAGAAATTGAAAAATTGACTTTGAATTTAAGAAAATGCGACGACGATGAAATTGTACGTAGTTTCTCCGAATCCCTCCCTCATTTTTCAAAAAATTTCCTGAATATCACACCTGCCTCTCTCAGGAGGCAAACGCAAATTTAAGTTCTTGTGCTGTCACATGCGAACGGTACATTCCATGAGAAAATGCTTCAAGAATAACTATTAAGTTCGGTCAGTAAAGGATTTTAATTGATAAAAAGGCACGTTGAAATTTGGCGGACACCATCTCAGCGATTTCCCCGGAGTGTCTCCCCAACTATGGATTAAAGGGGACGAAAACTGATTTTGGCCAAAAACTCATTCATAAAAGTTTTTATAAAAAAGGCAACATACTTTCTTCCCAATTTCCTTAAAATTTGAAAACGCCAGACAATCGCGTAAAAGTTGATTGGGGTTATGATAACATCAAGAGTCTGAGTTCTTCATTTATCTGATTCCCTACCTCCATATCTTTCCATCCGTGGAAATCATTTTCTCTCCCCGCTTCCAACCTCTCCACCCCCGTACCACATGTAAAGTTGTGTTTTTCAGGCAAACGACAGGAGTAAAAGTTATTCCATCATGAAAGATAAATCGTTGACACCTGCATGTGCATAGTGGGGGTACATTGATTCGATTTTTTGTTTTGTTTATAATCGAGAGTAAAAAATACCAAAATTTTAGGAACCATTTTCCGAGAATAATAATTATATTTTATCATACTAATTTAAATAAAATTTATAAATTTACGATTATCCGGCATAAACGGGGATACTGTACTCAAGAGAGGATGCAACATCTCAATCATGTGCTCTACTGGGACTGGATAATCGAGAGACCGAGTAGAAGGGCGGAGATTTTTGAAGCCGGATAGTCGGAAGTCTATGAATAAAAATGAATTCACTATCAATTAAAATCACAGGAAACCATTGATTTTAATCCTAGAAGAATTTATGGGGGGGGGGAAGAAAAAGTATACTTTATGCAATGGTCGCGAAATTTATTCAGTATTTACTTCTTTTTAGGTAAATGAAATAAATGAAAGGTTGCCTTATCCAATGTTGGCCAAGTTTATCAATTTCTTTGATTGATCCGAGTAGGGTTACCAACTGAGTTTTTTGAAACGCAAATTTCTCCTCTAAAAACGCCAATTTCATAAGGAAACGCAAATCTTCATACAAGCTCAGAACATGCTTCGCATTTGTTCTTTGGAACCGGGGAACTAACACTTTTATTTTATTAAAAAATTATCGCTTATTGCTTTTCCTTCCTTTTTATTCATTTATTTTTTTTAAATTTCTTATTTATTTGTTCTTTGGGAATTGGGGGAATAAACACTTTTGTTAAAAAATTATCGCTTCCTCTTCTTTTTTTTTTTTCAAGTTGAACTTCCTTCTGGCATTTTGATTCTGATGACATTATTTTTGGCACAGGAGTACAATAGATTAAGAATTAGTGGTGTCAAAAAAGTACGATAGTATCGATACTTTGACTGGAGTATTGATACTGTAATAATTTTTTTAGTTCTATGACAATTTTGTAAATTTAAGTTGAATCCGCGATAATTTTTTCGTTGGTTCCTTCAAGTATTTTATTATTCTAGTTTTTAGTATTTTTAGTCTCACCTGGTGATTTTAAACCAAACATTTAAATTTTCATATTTAAAAAAAAAGAAAATGTTTGATTCGTTCGCGTTAGTTCCTTCGCATATTCTAGTTTTTAGTATATAAAATTCTTACCATTTTACGAAAAGATTTTGAACAAAAAAATTTAATTTTACAGTAGTGTCCCGATTATCCGGACTAATGTGAGGATTGAGTGATCCGGATAATACGACCGTTTTCAAATATACGCGTTTTCTCTCATTTTTCTCCTTGTATTTCATTATTGGCGAATATTTATGCACGAACAGCGATTATATGGTGATTAAACAGTGCGACCACTTAGTTAGAGATTAGGAAACACTATTAGACTTATACTGCTTCACTAAAATTTGTACGCCTATTCCTACAAATAAAAAATTATTTTCATTTTACTTAGGTACTGCAGCGTAGTGTTAGAAACAAGTCGTCAATCTTGATTTATTATTTGAACTATTTACTATAGTGAATGGTATTGCTCCTTGATTTTGAATAACAAGTCCATATCTGAGATATGAGTTTTGAACATGGATAATTTGAGGTCACTAAAAATAGTCGTAAATTCCAAAATTATTGCTGATATTTTAATTTATTTATTTATTACAGTCTTATGTCGAATGTTCTCGATACAAAAAATGATAATATTCGGCAATTTGACAAGGAAATATGAAACCCCCCCCCCTCCAAAAAAAAATATCCAAGTTTGGTGCTTTACCTTACATGTCAGTTTTTGGATGGTTGTCAGTCTTGGGTATTTATACAACGAGAAAGGCAACAACCCCAGGCTTGCAAAATCTTACTGAATGTCAAGTTTCTATGATAAAACTGATTTCCAAAGATCACCAGAACTGTTTGATGGCCTCGCAAGATGGCCGCGCCTCAGTTTTTACTCAAGTCTATAGCGCTGCAGCTGTATTTACGAACCAGTTTTTAAAAATATTAAGAAATACAATTTTTATTACTCGTGTGTCTGATGTTTTACATAACCTATGCCTTACGAATGCCGAGTTACAGAAATGAACCCGAAAGTCTTTCACCTTTTCCGTAGAATTGCTTTTCAACTCAGCAACTGGGTGAGTCGGGATGTACAGTCCATCAAACGGGTACCTAACTGGATGTTTATTCCCTCTTCACCAACTTTGTATGCAGCAGACGGCCGTCCCTTCTATTTTTAGACAAGCAATATGCTCCTTGTTGCAGTTTGGTGTTTTTTTCTCATTAGGTGCATAGAAATTCGAACAATCGCTCATCTTTTGATACTTAAAAGTCTGCTAAGTGAGGAGGAAGTATTACATCCCAGGCCATTGTCTTATTCGGTATTTTCGAGACATTCAAGTAATTTTCAAGCATGACCTTTTCTTCATCTTATTCAGTTCGAGATCGGCAAAGAATATTTCACTTCCTGCTTTCAGAAAGTCACCAGTGTTCAGGTATCGTGCACCCCGAGACCATCTTCTCATTTGGTATTTTTAGTAAATTTGTACCCATAATGATATTTTTAGCTTATGTGACATTCATTAGACCGCGAGTGGGAAAATTTGAGCACTGCACCTTGTAGGGGGAAGGACTCGAGAAACCTCTGCACTCTGCCCATATATACTGTTCAACTGTATCATCATTGCGTTTCGTCGGCAAGTAGATTAACTTGGTTTACTTACCTTTTGCAGGAGTCGTAGAAATTTTGTCGTCGACGAATTACCGGTGAGCTGGACGATTTGTAGAACGTTTCCGGGTTTGAGTAAAGTCCAGCAGAACGTGTGCAAAAAGTATCCGGACGTGACGGCGGTTGCGATGCAGGGCTTAGAGGCGGCGGTCGACGAATGCCAATACCAATTCAGATCTCATAGATGGAACTGCAGCTCACTGCGGACCAAGAATCGGAACCCGCACAGCAGCGTACTTCTGAAAAAAGGTAAGCACCTATAGAATTACGTACTATGCAAGTGAAGGTTGTTCACATTTCAATACAGTACGAGGATATTGTAAGTTACATCTATAGCAATCAAACGAGGCCTGAGAATCGAGAGGGAAAAGAAAGGCAGTTTTATTTCTGAAAGTTCAGGAGACTGAACGTGAATCTCCAGCAAGCTTCTCTTCTGACTTACAGCCCGATATGAAAGGTACACCGAAGATGTCAGGTACATCGCGGCTAGAAATGACTTTTCGCCGTCAGCAATTAGTCTGGACCACGTACCCGCTGACAGTCTTTATCTACTTCCACTTTTAATTCCAATTAATCGGCCTGTTATAAAACGACACGCATGCGATTGCATGCAATTAAGAAAGAAAAATTGCAACATGGAAATCAAAATAATCGCGATAATTGCCGCAGCTTGTCGGAAAAAGGTAGTTAAAGCCCGCATGGGAGAGCTATAGGTTGTTGTTGGTTTATCTGCCAGATATCGAGCTAATTACCAAACGCACGGACAGTATTTAGTTTTTTTCTCTTTTTTTCTTATTTTTAATTTTAAATGTACTGCTTTGGTGTACACAAAAGGGAAAACTCCATAAGGGCGGTTCACAAGTATACAGTACGAAGGTGAACACGAGGACAAACGAACACCCAGGATGACTGATCGGTGACAAGTTGTGCACTTCATATTGAACATAAAATTCGTCGTGTGACTTTTGAGAGACGTGAGAAACAATTTTAAATTTGGAGTCACCCTACTCGACCTTCTGAGTTCACAGCTGAGGCAAAGGGAGGGGTTAATAAATGCCCGCAGTACTCTATTTTTTGTTCGACTATTTTCAAGATTCCCCGTTTATTTTCGAATTCTGGTAACATCTTCTCGTTGCTGATGTGCGCATTGTATTGAATCTTAAGCATTCTTTGCAACCACATTTCGAAGGCTGAAACTTGCAAATTTTCCGGATTCTTCAAAGGAAAGGTCTCTTACACAGTGGCGAATTTACACTTCTCTCTTCACTTTTATTACATTAAGCCTTATAACGGGGCTAGAAACGTCAAAGGGTTCAAAAGGTTCTTTAGACTGTCATACCAGACCTCATAGAGCGGGAACGTAGGATGTTCAATATTATTTCAGCAGTATCGAGTTCTGCGAACAGACTGGATACTCAGAATTCCCCAGAACTCCACACTAGTTTCAAGACATCCCCCCCCCCCTCTAGACACCATAAATGCAAGGTTGCGTTTATTCGGGTTTTATTGGAATCACCGCCGTACGAACGGGGGGGGGGGCAACACTGTCAAAAAGAGCATTTCAGAATGTATTTTAGCGTATTGATTTATTACAATAATTAGACAAGCGACGCCCCCCCCCCCAAGACTGACACCTTCTTACGCTTTTAATTGGAATTGGAAAAAGCATTTACACACATACTAGAACATTTTGAACTTTCATGACAGCACAGTTGATAAAATTTTGAAAAAATACGCACTCCACAAGCTACACGGCCAATGAATTTATTTTTGGCATCAGTGAAGGCTAATCTTCAAAGTGGTGTGGGGGGAGGACAAGGATTTCATGAAATCGGTGATAAATATCAAACATCAAGTTTCAAAACTGTGGCGGCTTAGGGGGTAAAAGAGAACAAACCTTTACGCGTATTGAATAAATATCAGGTTTCTAGGGTCGCTTTGCGATATTTTCAGTCCAATCTCAAGTCCCATATCGATGAGTGCAACTAAGTGTAGGCTAGTAGTGTCAGGAGGGTGGCACCCTCTCCCCCTGAACTGACCGTTTGTCTCCCTTGCAAAATTACCGCATCATGATGCTGAAATATTCTCCAGTTATTTCGTGCAAGTCTTCTGCTCAATCCCCAATAGAATTGAGAAAGAAAAACTCTCGTGAGCACGCCTGCGCGATAGTTATTTTCCTTTTTAATAATTTTATAAGTTCACCAACCCTTGTCAGCGTCCCACAAAGAATATAAAGAATATTTAGTAGTCCTCGGGAAAATCGCATTTCACATCGCGTCGTGCCCGCTGACGAATCCGTGCCTCGTCGGGGTCTCAACATCGCTTCACGCCCGTAGACGAGTTCGCGCTGCATCGGGGAACGCCCCCTGATGAGTTTGTGACTCGTCGGGGTCCCGAGGGCCCGCTACCGCTACTTCACGTCCCGCTCGACGCCGCAGGTGAATTCGATGTTCGTTAGAAAAAGGAAACATGGCGTCGGAAAACCGTAAAATTCTTACTTCGAGACAAGCCACGCTTTTTTCTCAAAACTGCAAGAAATTACGTTTCTGGGTATGATATCGGAGAATGATTTTTAAGAAGCGTATAGATGACCGTCTCGCCTCTTTGCCGTTGACAATACGGGGGTTCGAACCTTTCTCGGAGCAGAATTCTTTCGCCATTGTACACATCGGCTTTCTATTCTTCTCATTAATTTGATTAAGGGAAGTTTAAAGTCAAATGCGAAGGTACACCTAAGACCTGAACCCACGAAAACTTTGAACACGATCAGGGAATAGCTTATCAGGAGGCCTAATTAGCAATCGTTTAAAACTCAACCAGAAAAAAAAACTGTCTACCTGTTTGTAGACAGAACACACCTCTGCATTAGCTGTTGGTGTAGTATTAACTTTTAAGTACCCTGTAAATGACCGAGAAGAGTCTCAAAAGTATTTAAAATCGAAGCAAGTTTTTCCCTTCTAGGGCAAAACCTGAGTTCAATCATGAAATTTGGCACGTTTTATTTTCACCTCAAAATGCAACTGGAGTAAAGAGTCTCACCAGATTTCAATTGATTCTTATGAATGAGGAACTGTAATTTAGCATTCTGAACAAAAAAAAAGTAACAAATCTCATATTTTGCCGAGAAGTGAAAAATTTGTTCAATTTCAGTACCCCCTCCTTCTGCCTCAGTACTCTTGTGTCATTTATCACTGTTAGAACTCATGCTCCTCCCATCGTTCTTCGGTATCTTGTGTCCCTTGTAAAACTTATGAATACATTTCACCATCGGGGCTGTTCTAAAAAGTGTTTTGAGTAACTAATGCAGCAAGAAGATTATCCACCATGTCTCTCACTGCCCTAGCGAATTTTCGAAGTGCGATGTGAGAGGTCAGGAGACAGTTCATTTTTTAGAAAGGGCCATACTTTCTTAGAAAGGCAATGTAGGGAGAAATAGTAGATTTTATACGTTCAGAAAAGCAGTAACGAAAACGAAAGAAGCACCTTGATTATTTTGCCCTTTTTAAGGCGATTCCTCCCTGTGTCCCCTTTCCACAGGCTACAGGCAGAGGAAAATTCTTCCATAAATTAAGCAGCTTCTCGAAACATTGACTATTGCTTGTATTTTTGGCTACAACCTCATTCAGTAGCATCTTGAGATTTAGAGGAGGAAGGAAGAGAACAGGGGAGGAAGATAGAAGGGGAATGGGAGGAGTCGGATCCGAAAGTAACTTTCAAAATTGAATTCAGAGTGGCTTCAGAAAACTATAAATATTGGAAATCACCATGGAATAAAAACTATACATTTTTAGTTCATTTCATTCGTATGTGAGGTGGCGCTGTATGCGCCGAGTGCTCAGACTTTGCAGTCCATTGCAGTATTTCTCAAGTTGCTGTTAAGGATCAGCTCAATAGCCTCACTTTTACGGCCAAAGTGAGAATTCTACTGAGCTCTATTCCCTTGACTTCACTGGGTGCTGGATAGTCTAGTCCCAATGCTTCGCGTCTTGTCCCGGCTATTGCTGGGCATTGACGTATGATATGGGTCGAGGTTTATTACTCTTCTCCACAGCACCTACAGGAGCCGCTTTTCACCACTCCTATTTTATACCATAGGTGTTTTGTAGCCCCATTACCAGTTAGTAATCCGACCATGAACCTTGCATGTTTCCTGCCTAGCCCTAGTAGGAACTTGGCACACTGGGAGCGTCCCCTATTAGTGTTTTGCTGACTTTCATGCCACGGGCCAAGTGCCAGTGCATTTCCGTTTGCTTACTTATCAAAGCCTTTATTTTGGATTTTATGACGCTGTATGCTATAGGGAGATACGGTTTGGGTGTTGCCAGTGGCTTTTTCATGCTCTCCTTCGCTAGCTTGTCAGCGATCATGTTCCCTTTTATGCCGCAGTGTCCCGGTGTCCATAGTGTGATGACACGGTTCTCCTGAGCTAGGGTGTATAATTTGTTAACACACTCCGCCACCACTAGGGATGTAGTTTGGTGTAACAATAGTGCCTTAATAGCTGATTGACTGTCTGTACAGATATACATCTGCTTATTAACAAGGTCCTTCTGCTGGTTTCTATCAATGGCCGCCCTGATCGTCATTACCTCGGCTTGGAGGATAATGACGCCCTCGCCCAGTGCCACTGAGTAGTTGTCAGCGCTTTTTGCATTCATGATTCCGATTCCTATACCTTGGTCATTCTTAGCGACATCTGCAACCCATACATTCTTCTTTTTACCTAGAATGCTTGGTCACCTCATTTCCCAAGCCTCCCATGGGGGTTTTAGCGCACGGTACGGCTTGTCAAAGAAGTGTTCCGTCGCGATTCTATCCTTTGGCATCCTGAAGCATTTGTCCATTGTCCCCGCCATCTCCCATATCCTTCTGTGGCCTGTTTCTTGGGCCTGAAGATTTGGTTGACCCAGACGATAAGCTCCCATTATCGCAGCTGCTTTTATAGCAGTGTGAAGTGGTGACAAGTTTAGGAGCCTTTCCAGTGCCTTTGTCGGCACCGTACTCATTGCCCCCGTTGTCATCACGCACGCGAGCCTTTGCAGGTGGTCTAGTTCCTCTCTGACTTTGGTCAGGTGGACCCGGCTGTACCACACAATGGCCGCATATGTGATTCTGGAACGTATTACACCAGTATATATCCAGCGAATCATTTTGGAGAGAGTCCCCAGGTCCTGCCGACAAAGCTCGGCAAGCCCAATGAGCTTCAATCTCTTTTCTTATTTTATCTGAGACGTGATCCCTCCAGGAGAGTTTTTCATCAAGATATACTCGTAAGTACTACTTCACCTTTCCTGTGAGGGCTAACGGTCTTCCCTTGTATTGCGCATTGATCAATTCCTTGCCTTTCTTTTTGCGGGTGAAAAGAGTGATCTCAGTTTTGTCTGGGATTATCGATAACCCCTTTTTCACACACCATTTTTCCACATATCGGAGTCCCCACTGCATTAACTCCACGATGGTCACCGGAAATTTGGGTTACCACAACAGCCAAATCATCAGCGTAGCCCGGCGTGTATATTTTTTGACCCTGATGTGAGAGGTCAGGAGACAGGTCATTTTTTAGAAATGGCCATACTTTCTCAGAGAGGCAATTTGGGGAGAAATGGTAAATTTTACGTCCAAAAAAGCGCCTAGATCGTTCTGCCTTTTTTAAAGCAATTCCTTCGTTTGTCCCCCTTTCCAAGGCAGGGCAAATTCTTTCATAAACTAAACACCTTCTCGAAAAATTAACTATTGCTTGTATTTTTGGCTGCAACCTCATTCAGTAGCATCTTGAGATTTGGGGGGGGGGGGTAAAGAACAAGGGGGAAGGTAGAAAGGGAATGGGAAGCGTCGGATCCGAAAATAACTTTCAGAATTGAATTAAGCGGCTTCAAAAAACTATAAACATTGAACATCATCACGAAATAACAAGTATAAATTTTTTGTTTAAATCCCCTTGGGTGGTCCCCCAAAAGGTCAGCAATCCCAATATCGAAATCAGTGACCTCGAAAAGCGATAAATCTACTCTATGCTCCAAATTTTTTTAGCCCTCCTCGCACTATTTTCAGTGGATAAATATGGAGGAGGTATAAACCTTCTAGAGCAAATGGAAATTGTAGAACTTGTCAATCAAAATTTTAGACCTCCTCAGCTTGTCAAATTGAAATAAGCAAATTTTTACCAGAGACTTTTGGCGCTTGACTATTTAAAATTTCGATGAAATTGTATAGAATCCGCCATTAGTTTATATTTTACGAATAAGATTGCTATATACCCCCCCCCCTCCCCCAAGAAGAACTTCCTATTTACACCATTACTTTTTTTGAAGCCTCATTGTGAGGGATGAGCGGGTTCGAGATGTTTCATTCACGGTGTCAATAAGTGCAACCCTTTGTAATAATTTTGAGTGATATTGGTATGGATAGTAAAAGGGCTCGCTTGGTCGCTTACACATACAAGGTGTTTACTAGAAATGTGTAAGTTAAAAAAAAAGACTTTGGATGACCTTCATTCAATTTTTTAGTAGCCTCAAAAGATTTTTGCTCACTCCAATAGATTACTTTTCTGTTGCTTCCCTACGTTATGTTGCATTTGAAACATCTCTCCTATTCTTTCTTTTTATTTAATTCCAAGCCATTTACTGGAACTGAAGTTTGGAAATTGGATACTTTTATAGGGTTCACATATTATTTACTATTTTCGCAGCGCCCCCCCCCCAACTATTTAATAGAATAAAAATTTCTTACATGACGTATAGCAAAAAAAGATGACTTTAGAAGACTTAGATGAACTCGTTTCAAAACAGATCACTTCAGATGACTTAGATATCCGGTACACATCTTGTTATAGTTTTTGAAATATAATGATTCGATTTTTTTACTTTAACAGTTCATGACAGAGAGGACTTTTTTCTTCTTCCTTCGTTGGTCATAGGTTACCATGACCATCGATCGAGTTTTAGGTGGGAAAGGAAAAGAGCCCACTAGATCACTTTCAACACAGACATGTCTCAAACATGTTCTAGAAGTACGGAACACAATATGAAGGTCAGCCGTCAAGTATTCAGCATCTTAAGAACACGAAATAAATAGCTTGGAATTGGAAAAAGATTAAAATAATTGGATTCCATCTTCAAATCCCCAGTTTACTAACTTTAGTTCGTAATTTTCCAAAACTGCTTTTTCAAAAACACTGAACGCCGTTTTCCAAAAGTTACTCTTTTTATTCACCCGACTTAAGTTCCTGTAGCTCGACCAGTTTTGGACCTAGAAACCACCAAGAGATCTAAGTCGGCTAGAAATTTCATCTAGTATAAGGATCTGTGCCCAATAAGCCCTTCATCCTATCCTGGTATACTCGTACATATTTAGCTATGTAAATTACATTTTAAATTTCCCCATTTCGGGTGTCTAGTAAAACTGTTCAACGATCTTGGAACTTGACTCACATTTTTTCCCCGCGGCATAGTACTATTCTAGAGGGGGGGGGGTGCCTCAATTACAATTTTGGCTTTACCAAAATGAAACTTGGCTCACAGTTTTTCTAGTACTATTCTATTGGGGGGAGGGGGAGGGGGCTCAATTATAATTTGGACTTCACTAAAATTAAATGTGTGAAGCAAGAAAAAACAGTTGAAAGTATTTTGCTAAATAGGTGTACCTACTTATTTGGTATGCAACACCACAAGACACTTTTAGTCCTGAAGACAATCTGATTGAAAAAAATAATAAAACGTAAAAAGTATCAACACTGCATGCAGATTCATTGGTACATGGATATCGAACATGCTACATGCATTCAGTCAACGCATAGTAGGTGCCGTGATGATGTCATTGTAAGAACATTCTCAGTGTTAGTCGTTCGTTCTCGGTGTTAAAACATTTATTCTCGGTATCAATCGTCCAGTCTCGGAGTTAGTCGTCTATTCTCGGTGTTAGATTCTCGGTATTAGTCGTCCATTCTCGGTGACATTTGGCATTCTCAATGTTGGTTGGTTAGTTGAACCAATGAGAAATATCCATGTTAATTATCTAGAATGTTCGGTGGGTGACTAAATACAACTTTATGAGGAGCCCCGTAGCCATGAGGGGCAAGCTGGGGCTGAGTCCCCTCTACAGGTATCTTGAGCCTCCCTAGGCAAAGGTCACTTTTCTGTTCACTTGTTAAGAAATGGGTGGCTTGGTGGCTGAGTGGATTTGCACGCTGCCATCTAAACCACGGAACGCCGGTTCGAATCCCAGTACGGACGGCGAATTTTAAAGATTATAATATGTGATAAAAGAAAATAATAAAATACACGAATATATAAACAACTTCAACATCCGACCAAGCCACACCAACTGTAGCAAGAGGTAGAGTTCAATTTCATTGTTCCGCCAGAATTCAAAAATACTACAATTGGGTTAGCCACACCTATAGACTACTAACACCTGACTAGTCTAGTGTGCCATGCAGGATGCATGTCCCTTATAGAGAAGGAAAACTCTTTCATAACCATTCCCCAGTAATGGCTTGTCACCAAGGGGAATTAGACTATAACCCTTGTATCAAAAATAATTGATGAAGGAGGCCTATGTCCCAGTGGGTGGACCGAAACATCTGTTTCAAGGCTGTATTTATTTTATTTATTTATTATTGTTAAGAAATGTGGGCCTCGGCCCCCCAAAAGGTTCATAGAGTCCCATCCACACATAACCTCTGGCTACGTCGCTGTTGAACCAAACTTGATATGATGGCCAGACTCATGGGACTCCGAGATGGATAGTGTATTTTAAGGTGTACCTCTTTGTTTTTGTAAAATGGAATACTAAATTATTGAAAGTTTTCCTTCCCCCCCCCCCCCCCGGAACAGTGTCTTAAAAGGGATCGTGACTTTTCAATACAGAGGGTTAGTTTTTCATTTGCTTGATCCAATTGGGCTAGGTTTGTGGGCGACTATAGATCGCCGTTGGCATTAGTTAGGTTAGGTCCTTATGAACTGGACATAGTTATACGGAACCAAGCAAATGCCTGTTGGGTTAGATTAAGAAATCACAGAGGGTTGGGCACTGAAAGCAGCGGTAGAAATTTCTGTTTCCCTCTCTCCCACCTTTTGCTTTCCTTACAACCATTTTAAGCGCTGTTGTCCGTTCAGCATGCGAGGAGGACAGGGAATTCGGCCGCACGATTTCGTCACAAATAGCCAAGATGTACACCCGATACAGCTTCACGACATCCAGGTACTTACACTGTGTAACTCGCCATTAAAGTATTAAACAAACCAAATCAGAAAAAAGAAGAAAAAAATAGATTGGAGATAATACAGAAGGTTTTTTTTTTCCCTCCACCATTTAGATAGTGCCGGATCAAAGATATGCTCTGTGTCGTATAGATGTGCTTATATATTGTAGGAAACAAAACTCGGTAAATGAGTTGGAGAACTTACAGGAAAAATTTATATAGCGGTTTAGATGTTAAGCATTCGTGGGAATCACTGGTAAATCTGTTCGAAGCTCTACGTGCTCCGAATGATAAAATGCACTTAACGCGGGGCTTCCCATACGTGCATTACTTTCGTCACACTTCCGCGGCAGTCACCGCGAATTCGCATTCTTCCATAAAAATGCTGGCAAACACGTAACGGGTTTCTGACGCCGTTCTCCGAGGTTGACCTGGAACTCCAAAAACGGGCAGGGCGGATTCCCGCCGCCCTGTCTACAGCCGAGCCGAGCTGCTCGGTATGTCACCAGAGATCGGGGATAACGCTTTGATTCACTTTCCTTTTTGTTTTGTTGTTGTTTATTTTTTTTTTGCCAATTACTAATTCGCGTATTCGTTTGCTTTGGTGCCCAGGCTATCGGGAGTCAGCGTTCTCGTACGCCATCGCAGCCGCCGGAGTGACTCACAGCGTGGCCCGGGCCTGCAGCATGGGCAAATTGATGGCCTGCGGCTGTGAGCCGCGAACGCTGATGTCGCTGCAGCGCAACAGTCGTCTGAATCGGGAGCAAAGGCTGAAGAAGCTCAGTCGTAACCGGTGGAAATGGGGAGGCTGTTCGCACAACATGGACTTCGGCATTCAGTTCTCGAAATCCTTTTTGGACGCCGATGAGAAGAATTCGGCCGACATTCAGTCGCTGATAAAGCTGCACAACAACGAGGCCGGACGATTGGTAAGCACGTTCCTAAATGCGGTCATTACTCGATGTGTACGCGATTTACATGGGAGGTGGCTGTAACTCATTGGCGGCGATGGCTGCAAACCCTCGGAGGTCTGATCTTTAGAAATGTATCGTTAACGAAGGCCACAGGGTACTTCCTCCGAACTCGAACTTTTAAAGTGGACAAAAAATGCTCTGGAGTAACTAGAATTCTCCTTCCCACTTTCAGGTCTCATTTCCCAATTCCCAGACATTTTTGGTAACGTATCGCGGCAACACGCCCATAGACACTCTGGTCACTGACGCGATCCTCGAAAGGGTAATTTCTGGGGCGCGAAGTCTGCAGAGCCAATTTGGCATGCGAGCACTGCCATTTTTTATTTTATTCTATCTGCAGCCTGGAATAGACATATTGTATATATTTAAGAAGGTACTTAGTATACTTAGGTGAACCATCGTCTATCCCATCCACCTTTGGGCATAGGCATGTGTCGCATTCTGCCAGTCTCTTGTCAAGGGCATTACTAGCCCAGTGAGGGCTGATATATCTCACAATCTCGTCTATCCATCTTGTGGGTGACCTCCCTCGCTTCCTTTTCATGTCCCGTGGGGCCCAGTGTGCAGCAGGTTCCACCTGTTCCTGTCCCCTCTGGCTATATGTCCTGCGTACTCAAATTTAAGCATTTTAATAATAAATCCAATAGCTTTAATTTTTGTTTTCTCTTTTATTTTATCGAGTTTAATCTTGTCTTTTAACTTGATATTAAGTATGCTCCTCAGCATTGCGTACTGGGTTTTCTCAAGTTTAGAGGTAAGCTTTCCTGTTAAAGCCCACGTCTGACACCCATAGCCCAGCACCGGCATCACGAACATTTCCAGAACTTTTATTTTAGTCCTAAGTTTCATTCTACTCTTTAGAATCGTCTTTTTGACCCAAAAAGCCCGCCATGCCTTTGCTATTCTGATGCTTATTTCTTTTGATGCCTTCCCGTCGGAGGATATACTCTGGCCCAGGTGTTTGTATTCTTTTACTTTTTTGATTGTTAGTTCCCCTAGTCTGATAGATTCGATCCCTTCCTCATTTGTCATTATTTTGGTTTTGCATGCATTCATGCTGAGACCCACCTCGGCACATTCGTCTCTTAGTTCGGTTCCCATTCTGATCAGCTCGTTTACGTTTTTACCAATTATTACAATATTATCCGCAAATCTCAGATTGTTTAGTGTTTTCCCTACTATTTTTAGCCCCAGTCCTCCAATTTCCTGAAAATTTTCTCCAAGATAGCGTAAAAAATATTTGGGAAAAGAGTGTTTCCTTGTTTAACTTCTCTCTGAATCGGCAACATTTCATATTTTTTTATCCAATCTTACGTAGGCTCTAGATTTTTTGTATAACTTATTTATAGCTAAGATAATTTCTCTTCCGACGCCTTGTTTGGTAAATTCTGCCGTCATGCTCATGTGCATTGCCATACGCTCCACCATAAAATAGTATATTACACACCAAGAGTCAAAGGTGAGTGTTTACATGGCCAGAGACAGTATCACAGTCTTGTCTTCAGTTTGTTCACATGCACAAACAGCATACACAGGTAGTGGCCAGCAAAAACATAACGACGGTTAACGACGAACGGTAACAGCTGTACTATGTCGTGAATATTTAAATGCGTTTGTAAGTCGCTATTTCGTAATTCGCTCCATGGCCGAGTGGTTAGAGACAATCACGGTAACAGCTGTACTATGTCGTGAATATTTAAATGCGTTTGTAAGTTGCTATTTCGTAATTCGCTCCATGGCTGAGTAGTTAGAGACAATTGCTGCACTTCAGTCAAATGTTTCAGTAGACGCGGGTTCGATTGCCCGATACAAAATTACTGGCCAGCAATTTTTTCATGTAAAAACACTTTACACTGAGGGACGTTTACTTTACATGCAGGTTTCGTTAGCACTCGATGCATGAATGATAGGCGCTTCTTGTCGTCCGTAAAACACCAACGTAAACATTGCCTTTCTGATCAAGTAGTATAAAAACACTCTTATATTGGCACCTCTCCGAAATAATTTTAATCCACAAAAAGAGCAACAGAAGCGACTTGAATAATTACCGTTCTTATAGTTTGACTTCAAATATCAGCAAAGTTTTCATGAAAATATTAAAAAATCAAATGTATAACATCCCTTGACTCGCAACAACCACCAGAACAGGCGAGGTTTTGAAAGAGGTTTTTAACCATCAACCACATGGTAAAGTAGAGAGAATATAATATGAACATTAACCTAATATTTATTGACTTCAATAATGCATTTGATTCCGTTCATCACAAGAATGTTGGGACGCCTTGAAGAACCAAGGGGTAGAAGTTAAATACATATATTAAGAGGTCTAAATAACCTGTACAAAAACTCTGAAGTTTTATAAGTACGGATAAACAAGGAGAACTGTTCAACTTGAACAAGGGTGCAAAATAAGGTGACCTCCCTATCACCAAATTATTCAACTCGGTCATACAGGAAAATTTTTGTTAAATGTCTTGGGCGAGGAAGGGGATCTAAATAGGCGATCGAACAACCTCCGTTTTGCAGATGATATTGTACTAATTAGTAACAACCTCAAAGATTTAAAAACAATAACTGAAGACTTGTCTAGGGAAAGTAAAAAAGCTTGCCTCTCACTTAACACCACCAAAACAAAGTTAATGATAAACCATCAAGAAAAGGATTGTATTATGATGGTAAAAACTGAATTTGTGTCAAAACATAAATACCTTAGTCAAATGGTGGTGTTGATAGCTAAGGGTGGAAGAATTACTGGTGCCACAAGTTCATTTTTAAGAGCAAAATGAACATGTTTTCCAAAATCAAAATATATTGGAGCGGCGTGTAATTCCCCCATTCACGTATGGTGTGCAGATCTGGGCACTGACAAGTTCGCAAGCCGGGAAAATTAAAACCACACACAACAGAATGCTACATAGCATTTTAAATGTAAAAATTGAGGACAAAATAAAAATGTCAAGATAAATGAGGAGACTCGGGCAAAAGACAAAGTCTCACTGAAACGGCTCAAACCGAAGTACGCTGGTCACTTAGCCACAGAAAATAATAAAAAGAGGAATAATTCAGTTGAAGAATGAACGCTCATGAAATTTAAGAGGAAAAAATGAAGATCAACTACCCTGGAGGGATGAACTAGCTGAAAATTTCGAAATATTTTGGCCAAGAATGGCCTGAGATGGATCCAGATGGAAGCGTGAAGTAGAAGCCTATGGCCGGAGATGGGTGGATTAGATGATGAGGAGTGCAACAACATGCAGGTAGCAAAAATTTTAGAAACATTTTTTATCTTAAAACTATAATCTAGTCTGGCAGTAAATACATAAAAAATAAAAATAAACCACGAGATCACGAAAGGTTGACAGAAACTGTGATCCTACCCAGAGACGAAACTTGACTTTCAGTTTGAGGGAGGGGGGGGGGTGGAAAAGAAAATTAAAATTCGCCGACAAATATTTTTTTTAAATTGAAAATTTGTCGATTTTCCAATCAAAATATTTTTTAGTTGAAAAAAGAAAAGAAGACAAACAAACGTTCTTAGGAAATGTGAAAGTCAAAGAAACAGTTTCCAAATTTGCCGACTGCCAAATTACTGAGGGGTGTCCCCCCTCCGTAATTTCGTCTCTGCAAATGCAGATTGGAACTTTATACCCCAAGCCCTCGCACTTGCGTACATGAACATACCCCAGTCTGGGAGGGGGCAAGCTGGAAAGATGTTAGGGATACTTGAGAGGAACACACAACTTCCTTTACACGTTAAGGTGGTCGTTATTTACTCTTGGTGATATTTTTTCTGAATTTCCTCTGATTCGTCTTCTAAACTAGTTCTAATAAAATGAAATAAAAAAAAAACAAAAAAAAACTAGCTCTCTTTTGTTCTTAAGGGAAAAACACATACGTGTTTTGACTTTTTTTTCACTTTTGTTCCAGACTAAATTTCCCTCCAATATATTCTCAGGACCAAAGCCCGCAAATCAAACAATAGAACAATTGCTATCGGATTCAGCTTTTGACATTGGAAAATAAGTCTTTTACTTTCAACTTTTAGATTTTAATAAAATGTTCAACTTTCTCAAATTTCAGGCTTTAAGTCAAACAGAGAATCTAGTAGAAACAGAATTATCATTGACATTCGAAATTCAACGTTTGCTACAGACTTTCAGATTTGTGAAAGGTCTCCCACATTTCAGCGCTGTTTCAACTTTTCAGATAACGTTTGATACTCAGCTTGAAACCTTTGGCTTTTGACTGACTAGTCTGTGACGACAGGGACCTAGGGTACTCCATTTTCAGAAACGGAATTTGACTTTTAGTTAGGGTAGGTGGAGAAGAAAAATTTGCCAAAAAATATTTTTTGAAAAGTAAAAATTTGCCGATTTTTTAATTGTAAAAAACAATAAACAAAGAAACATTCATAAAACATGAAAAATTCAAATGAACAGTTTCAAAATTAGCTTACAGCCAAGTTGTCGGGGGGGGGGGGGGGAGGAAGGTGTTTCACCCTCTATCGGTTGTCAGCTGACGCACTGCACTGAGCACTAGCATGTCACTTTCGAGTGTTTCGAATTTTCTGGATTTTGCGTGCCCTATCTTCATCACCCATCGAAATTTCACCCTTATAATGACCTGCCTCCAGTGGTTATTCCCTTTAAGGTTCATAGGTTCCGAAAGACTTATAGTCGGAGCAGATTGACGAGGGAGGAGGGGAGCAGGGTATCTGGCGTCTTTGAGCTTTCATTTCAACTCCACATGAAAATTTTGAGCCCCGCCCCTTCCTGGGTGCTACAAATTTGAAGTTACAGCCGAACCATCACTAGAATCGAATTTTGCAATCTTGAAACCACTACAGCCATTCAGTGATTCGGACTGAAGCAACCTATCCCGACACTACGTGGATGTGTTTGCATACTCTTACTTTTGAAGGGGATGGATTATGGTCAAATTTTGATAAATTTTCGATCTTTGAAATTTTTTTCTTCTCACGACTGGAGATAGAAAAATGGTACCAGTAGGTAATAGTAGAGGGCAGTTGTGGTAAGCACCGAAAAAACTGGTCGTAATCGGTTCAACAGGGTGTTCGTAAAATCAATTTTAGCACAAATCATATCAGAAAATTCTCACATTTTTCAATTTCTCAGGAAACTTGCCCTCTTAAACTACTGTTTTTTTTACTTGCAATAGATTGTACATTAAATTTCCCATAAGAAAGGTCATTAACAATTTTCTTGCATCGGGATTAGAACTGCTCAAAATGGAGTTCAAGATATCCCCGTTAAGAATTATTACTTTTTAACATAGATGCACAAACCTTGTGAAGATAACAATCTTCTTCTTCAGCTACTTTACCACTTCACAAAGTTATATCGTTTATGGGGCTTATTCACCTCCCTCCCTTCATCTATCAACCCCATATTTGAAAGTGAGGCCTATGCAATGAGGGGAGAGGGTTCTAGTATTTTGTAAAGTTTAATATGAGTATCCAATAATTGGTTCCAAAGGTCGCTAAATTCGGTTTCGATAACATTTTGGCCATATTTCCCGAACTGTGGCGCATACCGATGGGAAGGAGGTGCAAGATGACTGTTGTGGTAACTACACAGAAAAAAAGTGAAAGATTAGGGAATGTGAACATGATTTTCATAAAATAAGTTTCACTTAATACCTACAAAACTGTATTAGGAAATGTTAGTATTTTTCTATATACTGTAACACTCGGGGGGGGGGGGAGGTGGTCCTCTCCATTTCTCGCACTCCGCCCACTTCTGGGCAACAGCCTCCCCGTCCTCCCTCCAGCCCCTCCTATTCTGAGTTCGCCTTCTCGACTCTGGGCTATGTATATTTCTAAACTGGTCCCTCCATCCGACTGTCGGTCTTCCCCTTCCTCTTTTTAAATCCCTTGGCACCCACCCAGGGGCGAAACTATCTGTTTTTTCTAGGGGAGTGACAACTGAAAATTTGCCGAATAAAATGAATTGAAAATGAATATTTTGCCGAGTGGCTAGTAAACTTGACGATTTGCCGAATTTTCCAACTGCGTTAACGACCCTGGAGGGTGTAACACCCCCCCCCCCCCTTTGTTTCGCCCCTGCACTCACCCCTACATTTTCTTTTCACACTTATTTCCTACCTCCCTCATTAAACGACCGGCATATTTCCATTTTAATTTTGTTACTACCCTTCCAATATCCCCCAGTTTTGTTTTTTCCCGAATTTTCGAAACTATCGGAATTTTAAACCTTGTCCTTACATTTAGTATACTTCTCTCCGTGGCTCTTTAGGTTCTCTGAAGTTTGCTGATATTTGCTTTAGTGCTGACGCAAGTCTGAGCCCCGTAGGTCATGGTGGGTAGAATGCTGCTGTGCCACACCTCCGTCTTTACCCGAACCGACAGTCTGCTTTTAAAAATGTTTTCAGACTCCAGGGGGTGCTTTTATCCTGCTGCTCGGTTCCCTCTCTCTGGCATTGCTGAAGGAGTTGATCTGGCCCAAGAAAAAATTCCTTTGATTGGAAATTTTTTATCCATAAAGCAAGGGCGATATTCGGGTGGGGAAGAAGGTACAAAAAGACGTTATTGCTAATTAAAATTTATCATCTTGAAACAGCAAGTTTTATGGGCAATAAAAAAATACAAATCAATAATTTTGTACTAAGTGAAATTCAATTCATGATAATAATATTCTACCACTTTCCATATTCCTCCGTTTTTTTTCCTGTGTGGTTACCACAACTGTCATCTTGCACTTCCTTCCCATCGATATGCGCCACAGTTCAGGGAATATGGCCAAAATGTTATCAAAACCGAATTTAGCGACCTTTGGAACCAATTATTGGATACCCTCCTCTCATTGCATGGGCTTCAATTTCAAATATGGGGTAAAGGTAAATAGATGAAAGGAGGGAGGTGAGTAAGCTCCACAAACGATGTAACGCTGGGAAGTGGTAAAGCAGCTGAAGAAGATGATTACTATCTGCATAAGGTCTGTGCATCTGTGTTAAAAAGTAATATTTGTAATTCTTAACGGGGATATCTCAAACTCCATTTTGAGCAGTTGTAATCCAGATACAAGAAAATTGCTGATGACCGTTTTTATGGGAAATTTAATGTACAACCTTTTGCAAATAAAAAAACAGTAGTAGCTTAAGAGGGCAAGTATCATGAGAAATTGAAAAATGTAAAAACTTTCTGATATGATTTGTACCAAAGTTGATTTTATGAACACCCTGTTGAACCGATTCCACCCTTTTTTTTCTGTGGTTACCACCCCGATAAACCATGTCGACCGCGAATCGACGTCGATGTGACGTCAAATTGACGTTAAATCGACTTTCGTCACGATTTAGAATCAACTCATTGGCTACGTTGATTCCGCGTCGAAATAGTTCCGGGGTTGTCGACCACAAATCGACTCGACTTGACTGCGTATCGACGTCGGCATGAAATTCATAGCACTTCAAATCTACGTCGACATTGAGTCGATTCTGGGTATATGTCATTCCATGCACTGCAAATCCACGGCGATATCAAGTCGAATTTGAGTATATGATTTCCCAAACGCCTTAAATCGACGTCGATATGAAGTCTATTTTGGGTAAACGCCGTTCGTGGTGAAAGTGAAGTCGGCCGTTTCGGGTGATATGCCTCGCTCCTTAGTAGTAATCTGAAGTTTGGGGGTTGGATCCCTGATCGTACGATCAACTCAAACCCGACCCAAAATTCTCGACTTGGACGCTATCTATCCGTGCGATTAGTTCAGCACAGAGGTGACGGCATGAAGCGAGAGACCCCGCGTACTTCGCGACACCGTTCCGTGCACTGTAAATCCACAGATACATCGAGTCGAATTTCAGTATACGACTTCCTAAATGCCTAAAATCGACGTTGAAAAATGTTATAGACGTAGGTAACATAATAAAATTTGACTGACTTTCGACTTCAAGTCGACAGCGAAATTAAGTAGAAATTGAGTAACACATGACTTTTAAATTCGACTGCATTTTGACTTGAATTCGACGACGATAGTAAGTAGAAATTGAGTAACACATATTACTCTTAAATTCGACTGTATTCCGACTTGAATTCGACGGCGAAATGGAGTCGAAATTGAGTAGCATGGAATAGTTTGAAATTCGACTGCATTACGACTCATAGTTTAACGGGACAACTGCCCTCTACTGTTACCTATTGGCACCATTTTCCCGTCCATCTTCAGTCGTGAGAAGGAAAAAAATGTCAAAGATAGAAAGCTTTTCAAAATTTGACCATAACTTAGCCCTTTCAAGAGTAAGAGTATGCAAATATATCTACATACTGCTAGGGTGGACTGCCTACTTACCAGGTGGAAGGAGGTCATTGCAAAAGGGACACCCTGTATATTCTTTAATCTTCATTATTCTCAAAAAGTTCCCCGATTTTAATCAAAATTACAGCAATTTTTTGACTTTTCCCAACCTCTTCAGACTGACCGAATTCCCTGGCTTTTCCTAGTTTTCCAAAAAGTGGCTACCCTGTCAACTAATCGGGACTGAACTATTCTAGCCCTTACTCAAGTTCTCCAGCAACATACATAAACTGATTTTGATGGGCCTTGCACAAGCGTCCGACCACTAACACTCTCCCCTCATTCAGAGGTGCATTTCGAGCAAAATTTGACCTTTTTTTTTTAATATATTTTTTTTTTTAGAAATTATGTATGTCTAGATTTGGACTCTTTCTACTCCACCGAACTATTTTGTCAACTTTCTTCCGTGTATTTCTACATTAATTCGTTTTCTCGCAAGGCTTGTGTACTATGATGTGAGGCATCCGCAAAGTGCACCTGTTGGAGGTTTAACCGGGCGAAAAAGAGCAGCTCGCGAATGAAGGGTCACTGGGCAGACAATATTTCAATTTAATAAAACCGAAGCTCGGAAAGCCGACTATTAAAACGTTCTTTGGCGAATATCGTTCGCAATCGTTTGAGAAGAAACCGCGGTGAAAAAATTCAACACCAGAAAGGTGAGATCTATTAGAAACCAATATAGTTGATTATAGTAATTTGTATTGTACGTGGTGCTATAGTGGGCGGTCATGTTAAAACGAATAAAAAATAGAACCTTTTCTTTGCCCCTTTTTACTTCTTCTTCCGCTTTTTTTTTTTTTTTTTTTTTCATATTTCTTCCTTCATTCTTGTAATATGTATTTTATACATATAGATGTAAGCAACGTCGGCTATGAAATTATAATAATAACCCGGCGTGAAAAGGAACCACTGATTCGGTCTTGGTGGTCTTCGTATTCCCAGAGGCATTTCAATAATAACATTATCAACGGCCAGTTATCAGTGGTGACTAAAATCAAATAAAGAATTTAACGACAATTTTCAATAATCGAGTTCGGTGGAAACTATTGTAACCCTGCTCGGTAATTGTACGATTTTTTGGGGGGTAATTGTAAACGCGAGCCGGAATTATTCGACAAGAAGTTACAGTCCAAGGTTTGCTGACCTCGTTCATCTCGACAAGTGCAGTTTTAGCCTCAATGAGACCAGCGACAGTCGGGACCAATTCGAATGCACTCGGCGGATCGGTTTGCATCCACTGAATCAATTCGAGCCCGGGTCGAAGTAATTACATATCGAGATTTAATTTGTTTTTCTCGTACGCGTCATTCATTCGAACACGGCTTGTTTTTTGATAATCTGTAACACCGATGTGTCCATGGGAGTATCTCGTATTCAGTTTCCAGCGAGAGCGAAATTACATTTGAAACGAAGGCGGGCAGCATTGTCACCTGAGAAACTGGAATTAGTAGACGGGTTAAAAATTTCTCTACCGTTTACCGACTTTCATGGTTTCATCATCACATCTACAACCCTTTGTAGTCTTCATGCCTGCGGGGTCAGAGATCTCGAGAACGTATACCTCGGATCGATAATGGGCACGCTTCTCTTTGCAGAAAACAAGGGCGATTTGAGTAATTTCATAATACGGCTCTCAGTAGGAATAAATTGGAAATTCGAGATATCAGTTCGGCAAAATAAGGGAACAAATACATCTCCCCTTAATGTTCTCCGGTTGTTAATTTTTGAAAGTTTTCGATACAAAATGTAAGAACTAGCAAATGAACACCGTATGCTTGGGAAAATGCGGATTCCTCTTCCCCCTCACCCCATAGCAGTTGCATCACTTTAGGTCATAGGTAACGCTGGGGAGCAAATAAGGGCACCCCATCGGTGTCAACGGTTTTCCCACTAACCAAAAGGTCATGACCATTTTTTCGCTCCCGTTCGTTTTCTGTTTGTTCGTACCATTTCCAATTTTGCCACAAATTTACGAGGGGGGGGGGTCAATTTTCAAAAATATTTTAGTCAACATAGTGTGCGAGTAATGTCTCCGTTTAGGGCACAGAAAAAAATTTATAAAATGTAGGTGGTGAGGGATCTGACCCCAAATCACCCCCACCCCTAATCAGTACACCACTGTCATAGATAAATAGATAATTCAGTCACAGAATTTCACCTGCCAGCTTTGTCCAGTTAACTCATATTGACTGGAAGTCAAGTAAATAGCATATTCCGCAGTGGCAGGCGCTACGCCTTTCCAGAAAAAAGGTTGCACCATAATTGAAGACCTGCCGTCAAAAAGGTCCGTCGTGTGATCATGCAAACTGTTCAGGAAATAAAAAAAGACGACCGTCTGAATTTTGGACTTGGCTGTTTTTTGGGAACGTTTAGGGTTTCAGATTTTACGTTTTCTGTGAAGTTCACAGCATCAGCTGACAGCTGACTGGACTTGCAACCCATTTGAAGGAAGAAAAATAAGGTGTTCAATTATTAATGGACTTAAGGCCTTCTCAACGACCGGTCTTCAGTTTGGTAACTCTTGCGTTGCAGTCCAAGTAAAATAGATTTCAAGGGCATTTACCGTAACATAATATGAGTACATGAGAGGAAAAGCGGAGCAGACATGTTTACTAGGCACCCACAAACGTGGAGCAGCTCAAAATGAAAACTCAAAATCTACGGCAAAGTTCGAAGAAAGACTTTTGTTTGCTCTTCACGCATCATTTACTTTGACTTCTGCCGATCGATCTAGCGGGCTCTCACTCAACTTGGCTACATTGCAGCAGCTCTGTCCCTGTAATTTTTGGGACTTCCCAAGTTAACAGGCTTGGCATTTCTTCCGCGCCAGGGGTGGGCGAAGGGGACAGGTTCAAGTTATACAAGATCTAAACCTACAATTGAAGGGTTATAGAAGAAAGGAGTGCAAATGCTACAACTAGCAAAATCGAGCTTTCCATTGGAATAGGTTCAATACGCGAATGCAGTGGTAAAGGTATAAGTGTCGAATATTTTCATTTTGTAGTTCAGATTTCATCCACCTCTGAGCGCGTTTTAAACCCATTTGTTTGCGTCATTGAAAAGGGCAGGGATGTACCGATAGGGGGTAGGGGGAAACTCCCCCCAGGAATTTTTCACTCAGCAGTTGGGAAAATCCAACAAGTTGAAACGTTGTTTATTTAGCTTTGATACTCGAAAATTGAGTTGAGAAGTTGCGAAAATCCAACAAGTCAGAAGGTTTTTCTTCTTTCGCTTTGATACTTGGAAATTCTGAGTTGAGTCAGTTGGAAAAATCCAACCGGTCAAAAGGTTTTTTTCTGCTTTAATACTTGGGAGTTCTGAGTGCAGCGGCGTAACTAGGATTTTTTAACGGGGGGGGGGGGCGCCAGAAAGGGCCACGAATTTTTGAAGGGGGCCCAGTTTTAAATACTTTCGCTTTAATTTATCCAATACTATAAATTTTACAAAATTTTCAAATTCAGCGGGGGGGGGGCACAGGGGGGTCAAGATTTTTAGGGGGCTGGCCCCCCTGGTCCCCTCTTGGTTACGCGCCTGTCTGAGTGGAGTCAATTGGGAATTTCACAGTTTTATTCCCCCCCCCTCCCGGGACAAAATCTTCGGTACGTCCCTGGAAAAGGGATGTAGGTGCCACGACCCCAGAATCGAAAAAGTAAACAAACGATACTGAGTTTCAAATAACTGGCATTATAACATTCTGGACCTATGATCCCGGATAAGAAAAAGCTTCTTAGAGTCGAAAACGAGCTTTTGACAAGAAACGAGGCACAGCTCATTCTTTTCCCGGAAGGGGCTCAATTTGGGCCTCTGATTATTATCACGTGAAGGTATGTCAGTACACCTAACCAGGACCTGCAACATTGGACTCAAAATTTTTTGACACAAAGGAGCTTTTTCTTATCCGGGGTCACACCTACTTGAAACGTAGTTTATTGTTGTTCATTGCGAAAAAACTCAAAATGAAACGAAGATGGCTAAGAAAGTTGAAATTTATCCCACCAAAAGATACGTGAAGTAGTCCTAAATGATCGAATGATGCTTTTAGATACAAACATTCTTGCATACTTCTGAAAGCAGGGTGACCACATGGTCATTTTTTCCATTTTAATTTGTCTAAGGTTAATTTTGGTTACTTCCCCCTTAAAATGGCCATTCAAGTCATTTTCGGGGAAGTATCTCCTTCAAATACTGGAAATTTTGCTGATTACGAAGCAAGTTATTTTTTTTCCTTCATTCTGTGCTTCCGCTGTGCAGTGCAAATAAAATTGAAATTCAATTTTCCGGCTGATTGCAACAGAAGCTTCCAACGCAACTCTAGCTAGGCAGCTGGGGGTTGAAAATACATAAAGATGAGTAGTGTGTAAAAAAAGAAGTCCAAGAAAGAAGGGAAAAAATAGCAAATTGTCTCCAGTTATTCATCATTTTTCTTATTTAAGGTCATTTTTCCATTTTTCCCCGAAATTTCGAGTGGTTGGTTACTTTGTGGAAAGAACGCAGAATATTTTCCAGACCCGAAGTAAATGCAAGCGTAGCTACAGGTCCCTTCAACCACTCGAATGCTGAAATTACGCAAAGTTGAACTATAACGAGCAATGAATTTGCATGGCAGTATATCGTTTGTAAGGTACCATGATGTCTACAAGAAATTTCTTTTATAGTACATAAGAAAGATCGTTTTAGAATTTTTTTTTTTGTGAGAGCACAGGACCCTTAGAAGGGAGGGCAGGATGTCTACAGAAATTGAAAAGTAGAAATGGAGTACTTTTTCAAGACCTTCTGGAGGACTGTAGCCGACATAGTTTTCATCTTTCCCCCGAGTGTGCAATTTTTTTTTCCAATTGTTTTATCCCCTTCCCCCTTCCTCCTTTCGGCTCCTCGCACTCTCCCATCCTTCTGAACATAAATCCTGCGCTACATTTTTTAATGATCAATCATAGGAATCACAAAACAATTTATTTTTCAGTGTTTCCAACAAAAATGAAGGACTGATCTTCATTTAATTTCAGCATTTTTCAGGACCTTTTGGATTTACTTTCAAAATTCAGGACTTGAAGGACGTTTCAGCGCCTGTAGACACCCTGGAGAGGAGGGGATTTTCGGTACTTCACAGCCAGAGACGTACCGAGGAAGTTTTCCTGGGGAGGAAAAAAGTGTGAATGTCCCAACTGATTCAACTCAAAATTCCCAAGTATCAAAGTAAAAAAAAAAACAACAAAAAACCTTCTAATTTATTGGATTTTCCCAATCCCACCTGACTGAAATGGTAAATTTTCCCAACAGCTGAGTAAAAATTCCTACACAAGATGTCTACAGAAATTGAAAAGTAAAAATGGAGTACTTTTCCAGGACCCTTTGCAGGATTGTATCCGGCATATTTTCTATATCTCTTCCCCGACTGTGCAAATCTTTTTTTTTCAACTTGTTTTATCTCCTTTTCCCCTCCCTCTTTTTTGCTCCCCCACTTCCCATCTCCTGATGAATATAGATTATTATTATTACATATTGAAAATTCTAATCTTAAACGACGAACGCTGATTTTCGAGGGGTGTGGTTTTAAAAGTATTATGTATTAACAAAAATGAAGGACTTTTCAATTTTTTTTTTCTCAAATTTCAACACTTTTCAGGACTTTTAGGACCTATTTTCAAAATTCAAGATTTTTCAGGACTTGAAGGACTTTTCGGCGCCTGCAGACACCCTGCTACAGGGGGGAAAGCTCCCTCCTATCGATACGTTCCTGTTCGCGGCCTACTTCCCATTAAATTACCAATGCGACTGAGTGGAACCAGGCGTTATAGACCAATTTTGGACCATCGAATTTTAAAACCCGCTTCCAGAAAAAAAAGCGTTTGGCACAAGTACCCTTTTCTTTGGTAACCCTTCAATTTCTCACCAGTGGTAGCGATCTGCACTTTCCCCAAGGGGTCAATACATTTTCAATGATATTATCCTTCAACATTTTCGTCAATCAGAAAAAAGTCCGGGATATCCAGTTTTTTTCTAAAGTGAAATTCCCTGACGTTCCCCTAATTTTTACAAGACACGTTTCAGAGGGGTCCTAAAAGTGACTAAATGAAGTTACAGGGCGTACGGAAAGATGTGCGCAATTTTCAAATTTTTGCAACTCCATGCGAAACTAAGATATAAGAAGGGGACGCCCCCAGTAAGTACGCCAAGTTCCTATTAGGGCTTGACAGGAAACATGCAAGGCTCACGGTCGGACTTCTAACTGGTCATGGGGCCACAAAATACATGTGGTATACAACAGGAGTGGTGAGAAGCGGCTCCTGTAGGTACTGTGGAGAAGAGGAAGAAACCTCGATCCATACTGTATGTCAATGCCCAGCAATAGTCGGGACAAGACGCGAAGCACTGAGACTAGAGTATCCAGCACTCAGTGAAGTCAAAGGAATAGAGCTCAGAAAAATTCTCACTTGGGCTATAAAAGTGAGGCTGCGGAGCTGATCCTTAACAGAAACTTAAGGAATAGTGCAATGGACTACAAAGTCTGAGCATTCGGCGTATACAGCGCCACCTCACATATGAATGAATGAATGAAGATATATAAGAATCAATAAAACGTAATTAGTTTGCTTTACTACGGCTTCAATCACTTCAAAGGACAACACATGAACGTAAATTTTTGAAAGCTCTTTTATGCATTATGCTTTTTCCAGAAATATTTCCCAAAATCTCAGACTTTTCCTTAAATTTTCCAGCATTATAAGATTCCTTAACTTTTCCAGACTTTTCCTGACTTTTCCAGAACTAGGCACTCTGTTTTTTCAAACCAGAATTTATAATTCTCACTAATGCCTTTGAAGTCAGAGATATGGTGTACGTGGTGTGTGTATGGGGGAGGGGCGCTATAAACTCCAAAGATTTCTATCGATAGCTTTTAGAACATGTAAGCCAATCGATAGCATGTACTTGCATTTTCAAAAAGGTAAAGATAGATTGGTGGATAATTACTCTCCAAAGGAGACGACGGGGACTTTCAAGAAGTTTAGGGGATTTACGCTCCTCAAGTCCAGTTCTGACTATGTTTTCGAAGTTTTTGAAATTCCTACTTATCCTGCCAAGGAAACCGAGCCTACGTGAACCTGTCAACTCGTTTCCACATGTATCGATGGATTTCTGAAGTTCAGCTCCCCTCCCTTTCCAAAACTCCATTCCGCAGTTGTATTCTGAGACACTTAACGAGAACAAAGACGGTTTATTTTACCATTATCACTTTTTGAAAAATAGATGTTATTAAAACATCCACAAATTCAAAGCCCTCGGGCCCTCTCCCTCAGACACCGCAATTTGATAGTCATGCGGCCGACTGAAGGGCCATCGTCTACATGATCATCCATTTCTACACTTCTCGATGTACTAACGTGGCGAACCCGCTTATGCTTTCAGGCCGTCTCGACACAGATGCAGGTCAGGTGCAAGTGCCACGGCATGTCGGGCAGCTGCGAGCTGAAGACCTGCTGGAGGTCGGCGCCCGAGTTCCGGGCGGTTGGCAACGCGCTGAAGGAACGGTTCCGCAAGGCGGTGCTGGTCGACCAGTCAAACCTGAACAACGGGCCACCGGGGCTGTTCGTCGAGCAAAACGGCTTCGAGCGGAATCGCCGGTCGCGCTACCACAAGGGCAAGAGGAAGCGCAAAAGGATCAAGAACGCGGTGCAGGACCTGTCGCTGGACCTGCTCTACTACCAGAAGTCGCCCAACTTCTGCGAGCGCGACGCCAGCGTCGACTTCCCCGGCACCGCGGGCCGCCAGTGCAATCGAACCAGCCGCGGGATGGACAACTGCTCGTCGCTGTGCTGTGGACGCGGCTACAACGTGGTCAAGCAGAAACGGGTGGAGAAGTGCAACTGCAGATTCCAGTGGTGCTGCTACGTCATCTGCGAAAACTGCACCATACACGAGTGGGTGACTGTGTGCAACTGACCGTCACGTCTTCTGTACCTATTGCTCTCTCCCTCTGCCTTTGTCCCTTCCCGTCACTCTGGTCGATCGGTCATCTCAGTCAGTCCTGGCGCAGGGGCCGGTGTCGAATACACGAAAACGACAGAAAGCACTCTTCGATTTTTCGTCACGCGGCCGCGATATCGGAACCCGATTTCGAAGTCGATCCGTGTCTACCTCAAATTGTATTCCTGGAATCGCGAATAGGTACGATCGCGGCATTTTGAAAACTTATAACTCGCATTTGACTTACACAAAAACGGCACAAAATTTCGTTCCTGTTTTCTAATCATTTATACGAATGTAGATTTATTCGTTCACCAATGTCGGCAAACTATGTAGACCTCTAGTTATAACAATAAAACAAATCCACCGGTACGGTTTGTTAGACCAGTACAACTAGCCAAAGAAAAAAGAAAAAAAAAATGGACGATACTGGAAAATTGATGGGACGCTGAATTTCGGCACAGGCGATCACATGCAGTACTGATTAACATACTAAAAAAAAATTCCTTGGTGTCCGAACGTCTCGATTGAAAACTGAAAATATCAAGTTGGCATTCCTTTCTTGATGGATTCGCTCCCTCCCCATAATTTATTTATTTGTTTAATATTAATGTCCTCTCCTACGGCCAAAACTGACCGGATTAGGAAGGGACAAAGTACCTACAGTGTATTACAATTTTTCCACTATTAATTGAACAGGCCCGTAGCCAGCCATCTGTGGTAGGGGGTGCTGACTGTTTACCAGGGGGGGCTTGAGAATACACATAGTATGTGAAGATTTCTGCGAGGCAGTGGTGTAGTCAGACGGGCGAAGGAAGCAAATGCCTGCTCCCAAGGCACCTGAAATTGAATGTAAAATACGCAAAAATGAGCAATCGCCTTTGAAACACGTTTTTCCGAAAATTTTTCGCTCGAGCAGTAATTTTACCTTCATTTTCATAATATAGTCCCCGGATCCTCTAATATAGAAGATTTAAAAAAAATATCTCAATCTTCGACTTCTACTCCCTAGAAAATCTCACTGTGCCCCCTCCCCCCGGAAAATCCTATTGTTCATAATCAAAACTGGTGATTCAACTTATCGGCAAAACATTGAAGAAAAATTGAACACATTGCGTGAAAAAGATTAGCACTTTTACAACGATCAAATTTTCGAATTTTTTGGAAGTGAAAAAATTCTATTTCTGTGGACTTATCAAGCTATCAGTTCCCAAACAGCCATTCAGGCATTTAGCCATCGACATTCAATGTGAACTGGATCGCGAGCCTATCCACCATGTTTGTGAACTGTACTGTCTAATGCTACACAAGAAAAAAGCCTGTGTGTCTGAAACTACTGGATGGACACACAGGCCCTTTTCTTGTGACACGTCGCATTTAAAAAACGACAAACTAGAGGTGGGATATCAGGCACTTTTTGGATATATCAATATCAAAACCAAAAATATCGATAATATCAATACAAAAATCAGACAAGACAGTAACGTTTTTTCGCTATTTCGTTTTTCTTTCGTTGTTGATCGCAATTTCTTTTTTCCAAAATATTCCTATTTTCTTCAAAGATGATAAATTGCTTCTTAAAAATGGAAAGAAATAACAAAATTTTCGAAAAAACTGACCAAATTTTCTTTTTTTATAATGTGAGCAATAATAGTAACGAAAAATACGAAAACACGAGTATACGTCTTTCAACAATAACTAATGCTTGAAAATTGCATATTGTACAATGAATTAGTTACCTTACAGAATTTTTTGGAGGGACTGAGAGACTGCTAAGCTCTGAAGTTCAGTTCGAGATTTTATTTCTCTTTATTGGTACTCAACGTAAACTTTAATGACTGCATCAATAAACCTGAACGACACTAGTGCTATTTTCTGTAATCTGGATTTCAAATATCGATATTTTTGGAAATGTCGATAATATCAATATCATTTGATATTGTCCACATTTTTACGACAAACACCCGATTCGTATATCTTTCAAAGCAAAATCAGTGTTGCCAAGTTTATAAACATTAAAATGCAGTGAAAAGAAAAGTTTCGAACAAAACTAGCGAGAAAAATGTAAGGAATTCGTTATTTTTATTCACGAAATTTTTCCAGGGGGTTCCGGCAAGCGCTAGAGGTGCTGGGCCCCTCTGGCTACGGACCTGTAATTGAAGAAACAGACAAAACAATTTTAAAAAACGGGGACACATTTTGGGCGCAGGGGAGCGAATGGCCCAACCAATGATTGAGTATACAGGGGAAAGGGGGGATGATGGGAAATAATCAGGCTGGAGGGCTGAAGGGAGGGGTACCCGGAAAATACAGAAAGTACATGGAACATGTAGGGGAAGAAGAAAACGAAAATGAAAACGAAGAGGAGAGTTGGAGTGTAAGGGCTCACAGGCCGATAAATGCTTTTGAATGACGTTACTAAATGCTTTACGATACATAAAGCAAATATCCACCTCTGTATTTGCTCTAGCTACCTCATTGTGAAGATAGAGCCCAGAGTTACATCCCTTTGGGGCAGCAAAAAGAGCATTGTTCTTGCTATTAAACGTTGGGATTCGGAAATTTATAGTACTTAAAAATTCACTATCCTTGACTCGTCCATTAATAATTTCCCACAAGAATAACATAGCTAATCATTTTCGTCCATTACGTAGGCTTATCACCTCAAACCCCTGCAACAGTTCAATATATTTCAGGTTATATCGATATTATGTAAACAAATCACAATACAAATATTTCAAAAATTTTTTTTTGGATTTTTTGGATTTTTTCAATTTTACCTTTATCGTGTGGATCCTAGATACTTAACTGCGCTAAATTCCAAAATTAATCTTACCATAGCAAAAAATAATAGTTTCTCAGCTTCATATTTCTTGTAATTAACGCTGTTCCTTTTGATAAAACCGGCTATTCTTTTACATTTTGAGGTGATGAGGTCTACGTGACTGGAAAATGATACTTAGTTTACATGTAGTAAAGAATATTCAACAAGTTAACGCAGCATCAAAATTTATGGAGGGGCAAATTTTGTCCACGACGATGTAGACATCTTCATAGCGAAAGCACTGACAACGGATAAAACAGTTTAAAGAGTTTCCTTTTCCGGAGAATTTACGAAAATTGTGCTATCACATATGCCAATGACTACGATCCGGCACCTGGATCATATTCAGGGATCAAAACTGTACCAGTAGTGCCATTTGTTGTGCTGAAGAATGTATGAGGCACGTACGTATCTTTGCACTACTCACATATTGACCACAACAACAGACTGAAAACCCTAGTAACAAAACTTTACGCCATCCCTTCTGGAAATGCGAAGTCACTGACAGCAAACTGAACTTCTTAACACACACATCCAATCTTTCTGAATAATAATACCACTCTGTTTGGGAAAAAACAACTTGAAACAAAAATTTAAAAAAATAAAAAAATTAACAGTTATTGAGACAAGATGGTAAAATCCACGACGATGGACACCTTCTTATGCTTTTTCCATTCAAAAGATGGTCATTGTGCTGTCTGATGAATTGAAACTGGTAGAATTTGTTGCGGATGTTATTGCGTAACCTAAAATACCCCCCCCCCTCTCCCCAACCGCCAAAAAATCGAAAGTTCAGGTTAAAAAGTGGTTGGTAATAAGATACTCTCAGTTTCAAAAGAATGACCCTGAGGGGATGAGACGTATCATGAAATTGAACTTTCAGCAGTAAGTCGAGAAATATGTATTTTATCGAAAAAAGTTTCAAACTAAAAATGTTTTTAAAGCAATTTTACATGAGAAAGGTTCTATTCAATTTATTCTTAAGTTCCCAATTAAGGAAAAGTGAGGCTCAAAATTGCGTTGTACACAGCTACACACGTTTATGTATAAACACAGGCCTCATAGGAGGAAGCCCGGATTTTTTTGACACATTTTTAGTCTCATCGGCTTCGATGGGGAGAAGAGATGCCCACCACTCAGGACTTGTTTCTCTATACTCCCACCTCCCCATCTTCAAGAATCTTCTCCTTCCGCTTGTCTTTCGAGTATTTTTCTGTGTTTTTTTAGTGTCAAAATTAACCTTTTCATTACAACTTTTCGAACTTTCTGCTAAGTAAATCACAGGAAAGAGGACAAATTGGCCCATTCCCTAGAAGTTCACATTTCCTTCCCAAAGAATGGGGAAAAATGAAAACTGAAAAATTTTCTCCTTTCTTGGAGGAAGGAGGAAAAATCCCTTTCCTTTTCGGAATGAGAATAATTTTAATGCTGTTTCGTTTAAACGAAAATAAAGATCCCTCATTCCATTTCTCGAAGAAAGAGAAAATTCTATCAAGACTTCATGACTTCTGAACATTCCAAACGTACGGCTCAAAGCTCATCAAGATTTAGTTTTTATTTTGTGAAAAGTATTTAAAACTTTAAGCCTTATAAAAATTACATTACTTTGAGAAAATGAATTAAGATTTGCCAAAAAAAAAAGTCATTGAAGAATCATTGAAAATTTGACCAATGTCAGGCTTTAAAATTACACAAGCAAATGGTTATGCTCGATAAGACTCTTAAATCGAAAAAGTCGTCTCTCCGCTTTTTCGAATGAGAAGAATATCTTTCATTTACCCTGAGTAAGGGAAAACTCTACTTACTTCCTTTAATCAAGGGCACAACCAGGGAAGAAACTGGGGGCTGCGGCCGCCCCCCAAAAAATCGAAATTCATGAGAATAAGCAGGTACCAAATCGAGTTCTTACCCCTGCCTAAGTTTTTTTCTCTCAATTGTAGCCTCCGCCAAAAAAAGTTCTGGTTGCGCTCCTGCCTTTAACAACAGAATATGAAAATTGTCTCTCTCTCTGTTCCTCTGTGAGAAGACCTATCTTCTTATTTTTGAAGGAATAGTGGAAAAATTGTTCCAAAATTTAAATGGAATACGTCTTGAATGATTTATCGGAAATCTTTAAGGCATCTTAACGAGCACTGAACAAAATTTTGACAGAATTTCTACAAGTCTTACCGAGTTTTGATACCTAGTTGATTGAAAGGCCCCTCAAGCTTAACATATTGCAACAAGTGTTAGTCTTCGAGATAAGATGGCGATGTGGAGGGTTCTTCAAATCAAAATTTGATTTTGATACCGGTTTACCTGTAAATTCAAAACTGCAGCCCCTCAAAAGGGTAAGCGTTCAGAAATACGATTGCTTCTCTTTCCTTTAGGAAGGGAACGAGGTTCTTCTCATTCAAGACAGAGAGTGAGGTTTCCTTTTCACGTCTCTTTCTTCAAGGAGAATTTCTTCGTATCAAAAAAAAAAGAGGAAGAGAAAACTTCCCTATTCTTAAAGAGGGGAAGTTGTTTGTCTTTCATCAATAAAAAGAGCGAAATTCTCACTGCGGAAAGGGAAAGGATTTTTCATCCTTTCTCAAGAAAAGAAAGAAGTTTCTCATTTTTCAGTATTTTTCCTATTTTCAAATAAATAAATAAATTCTTCTGAGTGAAAAGTCGAATCAAAAATTTGATTCAATTGTCGGATCCGTAACGCCGAAAACCACAATTCCGGTACATTGTTCAATTTTTCGGAAAAATCAATTAGGCTTCTCGGGAAAAGAAGTAGTCAAATTTGGGGCTTCATCAGGGTCGAATCAAAATCTGATTGGATTTTCAAAAATCAGCGACCCAAGAAAAAAAAAAAACGGTTCTGATACTCCGTTCAGTATTTTTGGCGAATTAAATAGGGCATCCTAGGAGGAAAAAAGTGGAAGTAGGGGCTACTACCCAAGTCAGATCAAAATCTGATGCGAGATAATCGGAGTCAATGGCCAAGAAACTCCATATTTTAATTTTTTTTTTAAATAAAATTTGGGACTTAAATCGGCATTGAATCGAAAATCTGACTGGATTTTCAAAATCATCAACTCCCAAAAAATATCGATTTTAAAACTTCGTTCAATTTTATAGCCAAGTAAATGAGGCACCCTGGAAGGGATACGAATGGAATTTGAGGCCTACACTCAGGTCAAACCAGAAATCCGATGCGATAGTCGGAATCAGTGGCTCAGAAACCCGCTATTTCGATTAAAAATTAGGAACTGTGGGTGTATTCAAACCACTGAGGGGAAAGAGGGGGAAAATTAGTTCCACTGAAATTGAAAGTAGGTTACCGCTTCGTTTCAAATTAAAGATGGGGCTTACTTCATTACACACCCTATACGCTGACTTGATCAATTTTCTCACCTCTCCCTCCGCAGCTGCAACCATTTGTTGGATAGGATCAAACCATAATCAAAGATAAGTTCAGCGACTCTTTAAATCTGTGACGTGACATCAACACCGCACTATAGGGAATCTTCAATATGGACCCCCTCCCCCCACTGACCTCATAGACATTTGCAAACTAGGGTTGATTTACTATCAAAAATGAGTTCTGGGCCCTTAAAATCCTCAAAGACCTGTATTGTATTCCTGAAAATCTTATTCTTTGCTCCCTTTCAGGCGCCATAATTTGCAAATTGGGAGCAAATCGTTTTCAAAAATAGATTCAGTCACCCTGTAAGCCCATAAAATGTCATGTATATTGGATTTCATTGTATTTTCGAGTGTCCACTCCCTTCAGGAGCTACATATTTGAATTTACAGACAAACCGATATCAAAGTCGAATTTTGGGACCTTGAAACCCTTCCACATCGATATCTCGACTCGATGATTCATCCGACTGAATGTTCGAAAAGTTATAATACAAAAGTTACTTTTTGATACGGCAAAAACTAATTCACAAAGTGATATTTGAGGGCAAGAATGAGGGGCGAGGAGGAATTTCAAATATGGGTAAATGGAAATGTCGAAAAACAGGTCCGGGGTGATGTGCATCCCTAAATCGAAAACTCAAGTCTTTCGCTCGCATGAGACCAGTGTTCATGCATGGTAGTACACAACTTAATATCGCTCCCCCCCCCCTTTTCGACATTTCTGTGAAACTCAGGAAAAACTGAATACAACTTTTCTGACATAAAACTGCCTCAAGAATATTTTTTGTTTGGAACTTTCTTCGATATACATACATATTTCTCGACTACCTATCGACAGTCCAAGTTGATGGTATTCCTCACTCCCCTGTGCGTTTCGAGATGTTCGGAAGCTAGGGGACTTGCTATATATGTTCACTAGTACTGTCATTTGACCCTCTGTGCCAAAATGCAGTTTTCCATTTATTTCCTCACCTACTACGGACAATGGTATTGGTCTATCGTATTATGTAAAAATGAAAACGTATCGGCGAATTGGAAATTTTCTGTAATATTTATTTACTTTTCCATTCTTAGTTCCTCCAGTATTGTTTTTAACGTTATTTCGTCGTCTTTTGTAATTAATTATAATAAAACATTATTTTATTAGCTGTCGTCTTACGTATTAGGATGTTGAGGTATCCGGGATGAGCACGAGTGTGCAGTGAGCATGTGCGAACAACACTGTCAAGCTTGGAGAGCCCGCGTGATCTGCTGCTAGCTCGTATTACCCCGGAAAAGACGGGGAGGCAGCTATTTTAGTTAACGTTATTAGTTTAACTTGGTAAATATCGGTTTCAAAGGCTTCTTTTAAGAAGCTTAGCAGAAATAAGGTCAGACAGGGATTCGCAATACATGCGCTCGTGATCACCGAACATCGACCGATGGTCGGAAAAATGTCAGCAACGCAAAAGAAAAACCGAAAAAGTACTACTGATTGATGCAAACTTTCGTACACGAAATTCAGTATGCAACAACACGACTTCTAAAGTGAGAATCGCTTGAGACCGGGTAGGAGCGAGATGCTTGGGGGAGTAGATATTAAAAACGCCGACTAATATATAAAAAACTTCTATTAAAACCTAAAAAAAGTCCCCACCTTCCCAATTTTTTAAACAACATTCAGAGAAGACCCCATCCTTGTCGCTATAGCCTTCCAGGCGGCTTTTTATTTTCTGAAATCGACATACTTGGTAATAACCACTTTTTCTGTATATTGACGGGTGATGAGATTTTTGACACTTACGGGGTCGTGAGGTCCACTCAAAGTATTCATTCAATCAAACATTACAGTATGGACGACCATATTTCGCGCAGATATATTTCCCTTCCACTATTAAAGTTAGGCACTATCCATTCCTCATTTATTTAGCTCACACTGGGTAGGCCTAGTACCAGAATTCTTCAATGGGATTGATCTTACAGTGTTGATCTGTAAGAAGAGATGAATATACTCATTTCCGAATGAAGCAAAGACCATTTTTAGGGTCGGCTACAAGTAGCCGAGCATATTGCAATCGCTATTTTTCTTTTCTTTGAACTTTTTTTCAGTATGATCTAAGTCGCAGTACAGTTCAGTGGCACGTCATTTCAGATGCATGGTTTTCGGTAAGTAGTGTTCATTTATCTGAGTCCCAGTTCAGTTCAGTGGCACCTTATTTTTGAGAAATCAATCAGTTGAAAATAATAAAATCAATAAGCAATAATTTTGATTTTATTAGGGTCGGCAACGAGCCTTTTGCAATCACTTTTTTTTTCTCTTCGTTTTTTCTTCGTCCTCAGTAGTGGTGTGGTGGGACGTATGGCGATGCACGCTTGCCAAAGTGGCCCCTGAGCCACCGCACCCCCGGTACCGGAATACCCTTTCGGGCATCGCATCGGTACCGAAGGGAACGCTTTGAGGCCGGGCCCGAGCCCCCATTTCTCCTTGCCGGAACGGTGCGCGCGTCCTGCCACGCCCATCACGGAGTTCCCTACTGACCGATGTCCGCACTCCCAGAGCGCTCGCCTGGAATTCAGGTCCCCCGCAGCCGGACGCACTGCCTCTTCTTCATCACTCACTCATCACGTGAGACTCATCCGATTGTAGCTCCAGCCCTTGCCCTGCGGGCGAGATTCGCTGAACGGTATCCGCCGCCGAAACAGCAGCAGCAACTTCAGCTTGTCCTCCTTGCGTCCTCTGTCTCGACCACTCTGCCTCCATCTTCCTTCGCATGATGGCTGAAACGAAAGCCGATACCAGGTTCTAACCATTTCGGCTCCTCCACAGCTCCGGGACCAGGGTGTCCGGCGCAAGACGGTCGATCACGCCGTCTTCGGGATCGATCGTGACCGCCCCGCGCCTCTCCTCCTCCCAGGTGTCGCACTCGAAAAGCGTATGCCACGGCGTGTCCTCCTCTCCGCTTGTGCAATGGGTGCACTCGGCGCTCACCGCCAAACCCATCCGGGGCAGGTATGAGCCGAAACAACCGTGCCCGCTCAAGACCTGGGTCAGGTGGAAGTTCAGGCTCCCGTGCTTCCTACCTGTCCACAGATCGAGCTCACCGATCAGCTCCCGGGTCCACTCGCCTTTCGAAGAATGGGCGAGCCTCTCCTTGCATCGCTGGAGCGTGGTCAGCTGTATGCCCCGCTACGCCCGGCGTGCCTCCTGACGCGTCCTCGCCTTCTTCTGCGCCTTGTACGACTGCGCCAACTTGTCGACCTTCAGCTCGATGGGTGGTATAGGCGCGCCAGCACGCATACCGCCTCCGATGACACGGTGCGATACGCGCTGACGCACCTCAACGCGACTCTCCGCTGGACCTTCTCGATCTCCACTCTCCGGTATGGGATCTGGACGGCATCCGCCAATATCGGTACTCCGTACGTCAGGACTGACAACACGACGTTCGCGTACAGCCTCCGCTTCTGCTCCCTCGGGCCGCCCAGGTTCGCCATCAGACGCGACAGCTGCCTGGCGACGCGGTCTGCCTTCTCCGCCGCTCTCCGGAAGTGCTCGCGGAACGACAGCTTCCTTCAGCGCTGGACATGGCGCGATCCTCTCTCCTTTCAGCACAAACGTTGGTTGGTCGTACTTGCGGCGCGTTGTGAACAGAACTGCTTCCGTCTTCTGAACTGCCAAGCACAAGCCCGCCGACTCGATCCATCCGGTCAGCAACTCCAACGCCCGGTTGACTCTGGTCGCGACCTCCGCTGTTGTCGCGGATTGGCACACCACCAGGGTGTCATCGGCATAACAGATGAGTTTCACGCCTGGTGGGACCGCCAGCCGCAGCAACCCGTTGAAGGCGACGTTCCACAGGATGAGTCCAAGGACCGACCCCTGAGGAACGCCGCACGTCATCTCCCGCGTGACTGGTCCTGTCGCCGACTCCATCTCGATCCGACGCCCGCAGAAATAGCTCTGGATTATCCGTACGAGGTAGCCCGGCACCCGCGCCTCCTCCAACGCCGATACTATACATGAGTACGGTATCGAGTTGAAGGCGTTGCGAATGTCGAGACTGACCGCCGCACAGAACTCTCCGTCGCGTATCGCCTTCAGCCTGAGTACGGCATCCGCGGTCGAACGGCCGGTCCTGAAGCCGTAGTGGCTGTTCGAGATCGTCATCCGCCTCTCCAGGTGTGCCTCCAGCCTATCCACGATCGTCCGCTCGAACACCTTCCTCACGGTGTCGAGCAAGCAGATTGGCCGGTACGATGATAGCTGCCCGTCTGGCTTCCCTGGCTTCTTGATGAGGGCAGCCGCGCTGTCGTCCATCGGTCCAGAAATGTCCCCTTGTCCTGCAACGCGCGGTTAAACACGTTGGTCAGGAGGGACGGCTCCATTCGATGCACGGACTCCCACACGACATTCGGGATCATGTCAGGCTCTGGTGCTTTCCGCTTCTTCGTCCGGATCCGCTCGATGGCACTGTCCACGTCGCCGGTGCTCAGTGGACAGAACTCCTCCATGGCCTCTCCAGACGATGTCGGTAGTGGTGGGCGCTGCGGGAACAGCTCCTACACTACATTCTCTTCTTCAGTAGTCTCTTTTCATTTGCTCTCACCCGAGCCCTGGAACCGCCCCTTCGAGCATTACCTCAGGGATCTTCTTCAGTAGTGCTCATTGATCTTAATCTTCATTACTGTGCGAGCGTCGTTTTCAGTGTATAGAGCCAAGGAGCAATAAACAAAATACTGATAAGCAACAATTTCGATGCTATTCTTATTCTTCAGTTATTGCACTGTTATTGTTAAAGATTACAGTAGTGTTAATGTTGGAAAAAATTTTGAAAATCGAGGAAAACCCTTCACTGAATTTGGAAGAGGTAAGTTAAGCTGCTTGCTAATGCATAAAATGGGTTCTCAGTTTGATAAAAGTGCACAATTCGTTTGAGTCGAGCCATATTTCTGTGGTACTCTTATCAGTAAAATGGTAATTTTGGTATTCTGTGTCAGATTCCGATCAGTGAAGCCTCAGGGTTCTGACTGTCTTCACCTGAAGAAAAAGGATAAACCCTACTGCCTGATGTACCGAGTATAGAGAGTTTGTTAACGTAGATCAGAACGCTAAAAGCAGAATCATACATTACAAGAAGCATCGAGTAGAAATACTACAACAGAGACTCCAAATTTATCTAGCAAAAGCGTGAATATGAAAGCGAATCGAAATCAAATTTTGGAACCTGCTATTGAATATCGTGAGGATATTAAAATGGACCAACGACTGCATACCTATATGAGTTGCGATTGTATGTATAAGTTGCCGTATATTGTTTTTCTGTTTTTTATCATTCTATGTCAATGCTGAGGTACGTAGTTATGACGAACAGAAATGTACTTAGGATGTTTTCAAAACTGGATACCAGTTAACAAGTGTTGATAGCACAGGTGATAATTTTGGTTATGCCTATTCAAATTGTAAACTTTGTTCGAATCGAAATAAAATCCCTTCTTCGTCTTTAGCGTATTAAAAATTACAATTTCCTAGAAGATGCCACCTGAATTGGTTGGAATTGATTGTAGAGTACCCTTCTGTTGTTGATAAGAATGATAGAGCTGCGCGACTGCAGTCTGCAGCTTCGCAATTTGAAAATATTGCCACTGCCGACCCTCTTCGAGTAGCAAAGTTACTTGTTTCAAGTTTTAGAAGAATTCCTATGAAAAAATTATATTTTGGACAGTCACTGAGGGGAGGGGATGGATTATCTCCTAAATTCCACCATTTAAAAACGCCTGTGACACTGGAGAAGGGGGTGCAATTATTACACAAAAAATTTAAGGCTGTCCGCTTTAGGCTGTTCATCTATTTTGAGATGTTCCTCATTTTGAATTCCTTGTTGGTTCTGGGCTGTTTGTCAGTTTTCTGCATTTTTGTCTAATCGGGGCTTTCATTTTGGCAACTAATAAATACACACACAGGGCTACGCTGACGATTTGGCTGAGGTGGCGACCGGCAAATCTCCGAGAACCATCGTGAAGTTGAAGCAGTGGGGGCTCCGATGTGTGGAAAAATGGTGTGCGAAAAAGGGGTTATCGATAAACCTGGACAAAACTGAGATTGCTCTTTACACCGACCAAAGGAAGGGCAAGAAGTTGATCAAGTTGCAATACAAAGGATGACCGTTAGCCATCACAGAAAAGGTGAAGTACTTCGGAGTATATCTTGATGAAAAACTCTCCTGGAGAGATCACGTCTTAGAAAAAATAAGAACAGAGATTGAGGCTCTTTGGGCTAGCCGCACTTTTGTCGGCAGGACCTAGGAACTCTCCCAAAATGATACACTGGGTATATACTAGTGTAATACGTCCCAGAATCACATATACAGACGAGTCTACCTGGCCAAAGTCAGAGAGCAACTAGACCACCTGCAAAGGCTCGAGTGCGGACAACGGAGGCAATAAGAACGGCGCCGAGCTAAGGCACTGAAAAGGCTCCTAAACTTGCCACCACTTCACCCTGCTATAGAAGTAGCTACGATAATGGGGGCTTATCGTTTGGGCCAACCAAACATTCAGGCCCAAAAAACAGGCCACAGCAGGACACGGGAGATAGCAGGGACGATGGACAAATGCTTTGGGATGCTGAAGGATAGAATCGCGATGAAACACTTCTGTGACAAGCCGTACCGTGTATTGATGCCCACACGGGAGGCTTGGGAAAAGAGGTGGCCAAGCATTCTAGGAAAGTAGGAGAATGCGTGGTTTGCAGATGCCTATAAGAATGATCAAGATGTAGGAATCGGAATCACGAATGCAAAAGGCACTGACATCTATTCAATGGCACTGGGTGAGGGCGTCACTATCCTCCAAGCAGAGGTAATGGCGATCACGGGGGCCATTAATAGAAGCCAGCAGAAGGGCCTTGGTTAATAAGCAGATCTGTATGTACAGACAGTCAATCGGCTATTAAGGCACTATCGTCACACCAAACTACATCCCTGGTGGTGGCGGAGTGCGTGAACAAATTATACACCCCTGCTCAGGATAATCGTGTCACCATACTACGGACACCGGGACTTTGTGGCATAAAGGGAGCATGATCGCTGGCAAGCAAGCGAAGGACGGCTTAAAAAAAGAACTGGCAACACCCAGGTCGTATCTTCCGGTAGCATACAGCGTCATAAAATCCGAAGCGAAGGTTTGAATAAGTAAGCGGATGGAAATGCACTGGTGGCTGGCCAGTAGCATGAAAGTCAATAAAACACCAACAGGGGACGCCCCCAGTATGCCAAGTTCCTACTAGGGCTTGACAGGAAACATGCAAGGCTCATGGTCGGACTACTAACTGGTCATACGGCCACAAAACACGTAGTATAAAGTAGGAGTGGTGAAAAGCGGCCCCTGTAGGCACTGTGGAGAAGGGGAAGAAACATCGATCCATATCATATGTCAATGCCCAGCAATAGCCGGGACAAGACGCGAAGCACTGGGACTAAAGTATCCGGCACCCAGTGAAGTCAAAGGGATAGAACTCTGTGAAAATTCTCACTTTGGCTATAAAAGTGAGGCTATTGAGCTGATCCTTAACAGGAATTTGAGGAATAGTGCAATGGACTACGAAGTCGGAGCACTTGGCATATACAGCGCCACCTCCCACGAATGTAAGAATATAATTTTGGCAACTTAGTCAGTTGAAGTCTGTTTTTCAGTTACGGGCTAATTGATTTTGAGCTGCTCATCAGTTTCGTCCGTTTTCATTTTTGGGCTACTGGGACCTGTAGCTATTTTTTTCTTTTAGGAGGTTTTTCCATTTTTACTATTTTGTCAGTTGTCGTGGGCCCGTGTAATTTATGAGTATTATGGTGACAAGAGAGACAGACGACGGAGAGTATCGAAAATGAAAAATTGGACCAATGCAATGCAATTTTCCCGAAGGTATTTTGATCTCAATCTGGACTCATTCACACTCATTCAAGCGGCTTCACGACTCATTTATACTCACGAACGATTCAAATACATTCTACTTTTCTAGAATGTATGTTAAAATTGCCTGCTGATTCGTCATTTGGACTTCGTTTGATCAGTTTGTACTCACGTAGATTCTTGAACGTTATTCAGACTATATCAGATTGGTCAAGACTAGTGAATGACAAATTCAAATTGGGCTGGGATTAGTTAACGTTCATTCGGCTGTATGTGTTCCCGTGTTCTTTAGATATAAAATAGTTAACGCTATGTACAGCGCATCAATCTGACACAAATGTGAATTGAAAACAGGTGAAGATACACAAGAGCAAAGGGGGCAGTTATTTCTCCACGAGTGTAATAGTTTCACTGAAAAATTTCTAAGAAGATAGTTATATCGCTAGGTACTTACGAATACCTATTTAGTTTCGCAACCCTAGTCGTGATATTACTGAGAAATCAACACTCACCTGAAACAAATAAAAACATTGTACATTAGAACATTGAAAGTGGGCTTTAGTTAATTAAATGAGATAACAAATATTACGGGAATAATGTGGGGAAGAGTAGCCCAAGACCGAGAAATATGTAAAAAAGCGAGAAGGCCTATATCCAAAGGGTCTGAGTAGTTCGGTGCACGAAGTGTATATCTTTTACGGTATGTATTTATCAAACTGTAGAACTACACAAATAAAAGGCTGATATTAATTACTATCCCAATGATTTCAGTTTTTGGAAACCATATTCAGCATTTATATTCTAATTATCGAATTGAATTTTTAAGAACCCTAACATCTTTGTCTGATCCACACAAACATGAAGCGATAAACAGTTTGAAGTTTGAGCATAGGTTGCATAGTTAGCCTAAAAATGTGCTTGAAAGTAGTCACATTTTTAACTGTTCATAAAAACGAACAGATTTCCAACGAATATATCGAAATTATCAACTCCTACAAGAAAGTGTATAATAAAAAAAGATTTCTCGTGAAATGAACCGCGACCCCTCCTCACCAGGGATGCCAATAAACAGGTAGCGAAATTTCCCGAAAAGCCTGATGTCCCGCCCAAAGTTCGGGATAAGATAGTCAAGGGGCCCGGCTGAAACTCAGGTGTCATCGACCCTACCTACACCACCATCGGCGGGGATTTCTTCCGTTACAAGTCACGCTGCGTGTCGAATCAGGAGTACGCCACGTCACAGTTCCACAGTCTACAGCAATGGAGGAATTGTGTGCCTCTAGTAGTCAACCCCGTCCCCACTGGCATACGAAATGTGCCAAGGTTACTTTGGGTATGAATCACATAGAGAATATGTCTCCGATATTTACCGCTTATATACCTGTACCAAGTTATGACCTGAGTTGAAATTGGTCCGAGGAGTGTCTGAGGACTCGACCAGTTCCGTGTTTTATGCCATGGCCACGGATGGGCCCCAAAATTTTGTGGGAAAGAAGAGCCAAGTCGTTGTAGTTCGGGTAAAAGTTTCGAAAGCAACAAAGAAAGTTCAGCCAGTAATCCATTAATCCTGCTGGTCGGCTGTTGAAACTGGTCAGAGTTTTCGTATTCCTGGCGACAACACCACACGTAAGTTAATTTGTCCGTATAAAGGGTCCTCAGAGGCTCCCCAACTTACGTTCACATGCATTGGAACTGCACCACGGACGACGGTGTTTGTTAATGATGGAGTCACCTCATTTTATTTTAGAGTTTTGTTTTGTCATATGGTGACGGGTCTCGTTCACATTGGCCTTATTTTTTAATTTCATGGCAATCCCATGCATTTTGTAATTCATCGTCTTCACCTGGCCTTCAGCCATTTTAATGAAATCCAAAAGCATAAGTATGAAAGTCAAAAGGTAATTTTAGTTGCTATTGTTTCACATCGCCTTCAAGTGAAGAAGGGACAATTTTCCTTTCGCGTACTCTTCTCACTCCTATGGACCCAGTGGTTTTCTTTTTTCTAGAGGAGAGATCTCATGCCCATGGTATAGTGCAATTTACGAAACAAAATACACGTGTTGTTCAGATCTTCTGTTCGACATGATGTCGTAATTTCAGTGAAGTGGACTTGGAACAACTTAATTTTTTCTATGTGCACAGATGTACCACTCTGTGCTTAGTATTTGATTTTCACTAGACTTTTTTAAAATTAGTTTTCCTTCAGAGACATGAAGAGGGGGTTCCCAAGTAGTTCACGTCCATCCGGATGGCTCAGGTCTTCAGCACTACTTCGCTAAGGAAGTACGCTGGGGGCATGGGTCATCGTGGACTCGCCCAGACCCGTGGGGCTTAATGGTCGTCTGTGGTTAAACACCCATAAGTATGGTGATAGTAGGCTGAGCGTTCCCTTGTGGGATTTATTAGCCCACTTCGTCAGCAATCTACTATCAGCAATTTCCCACAGGTGAGATCCTTAGAAGGAGTTCATTCTTCTTTGGATCTTATTCCGAAATTTGGGAAGCTTGGCTTGTATGCGGAAAATGGTCAGTTGATGTGGCGTATCCACATGATGGGCCCCCGTCAGCCCCCTCATCCCTTAACCGCGATGGTCGATTGAGCCTATTTTGGGGCCACATGGGCTATAGAGGCACACAATTCCTCCATTACTGTAGACTGTGGGACGGTGACGTAGCGTACCCCTGATTCGACACACAGCGTGACTTTTAACGGAAGAAATCCCCGCCCATGGTGGTATAGGCAGGATCGGTGGCACCTGAATTTCGGCCGGGCCCCCTGGCTGTAATGTACTCTTTATGATAAAAAAATCTTAAGTCAGAAATTAGGGCGGGACATCGGGCTTTTCGGGAAATTTCGCTACTACATACTTATTGGCATCTCTGGTGGGGAGAGGTCGCGGTACATTTCGCGAAAAATCTTTTTTTAATCATACACTTTCTTGTAGGAGTTGATAATTTCGAGATATTCGCGGAAATCTGTTTGTTTTTATGAAAAGTTGAAAATGTGACTACTTTCAAGAATATTTTTAGGCTAACTATGCAACCTATACTCAATTTCAACTACATCAATTTAAAATAAATTTCATGAGGAATATTTTTTGTTGGAAAATTTTTTTTCTAGACTTAACCTTTCTGAAATATTTGAAAAAAACTGATTTTGGGGGGCTAAAACGTGCCATAGGAAAGTTAGCACAGCTTTCTGAGGTCGAGATTTTCAATATGTTGTTTCTGACACATAGCCAGACATTTTTCAACAAAATCCGCTTTTGGTCCCCAAAATGTTTCCATTTCTCGTTTATCGCCTGAACTACATATCATTAATTATTTGCTCTTCATAGCTCATTCTTTGCCTTCCTTTTCAGTTCTTCCCCTCAACCACTCCCTCTAGCAGTAATAACAATATCACTGGATGTCTTATATTATGACAAATCATTGTACTTTTTAAAGTCATCCTTGCGTAGGGTCCATGCTAATCTTCTCTATATTGTTTCCAATTTTAGTATGTGCACCGCTGAAGCGAGGTAAGGAGAGGTAGCATAATATGGACCACATTTCATTTTTTGATTATAAGTTCTCCGCTATGAGCCTCAATGGCCTTAAATGGTAATCAAAGAATCCTAGTATCACCCCCAAAAGGAAACTTTAAAAAAAAATTAAAAATTGGATGCTTAATTTATTATTATTATTATTCTTTGTAAATGACATGATTTTAGGAAATCGCAAATTTGGGCTCCTAATGTGGACCACTTCTTTTCCACGAGTTAGAATTGAAGCGCGACATTCCAGAACGAACTCAGCCCATTTTTACTTAAAAATGTAGCTGACCCGCTTCGCGGCTCATCTAGATCGTGGGCTAAAGTGAGTTGGTTAAGGTGAGCTGGCTGAAGACAGGAAAGTAAGCACAGCTTTCTGGGGGTGGGGTTTTTAATATGTTGTTTCTGACATCTAGCCTGATATTTTTCAACAAAATCCGCTTTTGGTCCCCAAAATGTTTCTGTTCACCTTTTTTTGTGTAGGTATTGCCTGTACTAACGAGCATATTCTCAGAAATGAAAAGATGAACCAGGGTGTCCATTCTTGTTCGGAAATGATTTCCCCGGATTTTTCCAGGTTTTCCAGGCCAATTTTTCCAGTTTTCCAGACCCTTCAAATACAAATTACACGGGGGTCAACATTTTTTCGAACACTGTTGAGCAGCGTATATCGTCAATCACTCCACAAACTTTTTTCTTACTACTGTGTGCATATGAATCTGTGGCAGAGGAAGTGTAAACATTTAATGATGGAAATGGAAACGCGCTCTATAGGGTGCAGCGTGGTGCAATGCCAATTAAAGATTTCATAGATTTTTTTTTCGTGCAACTTAATGCCGACCGTGAAGGGCGGGGGCTTAAAGAATAAAATTCTAAAATTGATTTATAGGTTTTCGAGGTCGCTGTATTCGATTTTAGGGGTAATTTTTGGATCCTGTCCCTCCTGATGCGACCAATGAAGTGGCAAGAGCGTAGGACAAGCAACGGTTGACTCGGAATTCACCCTTTCTAATTAAAGCCACCGAATAGGGTAAAAATACAGTTTTATTTATTCAAAATGTTGCTAATAGAAAATAACGTCGTAAAAATTTCTCAACTGAAAAAGCACGGGAGCTTAAATTTGGTCCAGATTAAAAATCAGCAGTGATATTCGAAATCAGCGACACAAAATCACCCCTATTTCGATGCTTTGTGCAATTTTTCGCCGGAGAAGCTGAATTCGTACCACGACAGTGCTTTGGAAGGGGTCGGATAAAAATCTGAGACAATATTCGAAATCAGCGACTCAGAGTTTGGTTGGCTATCCTGTCCCAAAATTTGACTTTATATTCTCGTAAAGAATTTGGAACTTGAGGAAAACTAGAGTCACCGGAATCAGCCCCTCTCTCGTGGAGACTGAATGGTTTAGGGGGAGGAAAAACATAGCTATTAAAATGAATTCTGGAACCCAAGTGAAAAAGCTGTAGCATATCTAACGACAAATACTATGAAAGTAAAAAGGTGGTTAGGATTTGGAAAATTATGGCAGAAGGGGAGGCCGAAGAGGCTTCAATTTAAGAGTATCGACAGATACAATAAAAGGTCATATATTTGAAAACAATGGACTCTTTCGTAACGCGATAATAATTATTATGCGGTCTTTAGATTTTTTCAAATTTTGTGGATTAATTACTTTTCGCCAGTGACGTATCGTCAGGGGAGAGGGGGGCATGCGCCCCCAATATTTTTACATAGTTCTCTAATATCGGCGATTTTTAAAAAATACCTCAGTTTTCGAATTTTTCTCCCTTGAAAATCTTATTTTTGCCCCCCCCCCCTTTGGGAAAATCCTAGCTGGCCACTGCTCTTCCCCCAAAATCTCGGAAGTCCCTTTCATCCACACTTATCTACATTTGCGAAGGAGAGGGGAACCGAAGCAAAACCCGATGGCAGGATGTCCCAGAAGGATTCATTGGTTTCCAAATTTTCGCTTCATTACAACTTTCTCAAAAAAATCTTTACACTGGGGAAAGAAGCTAGACCGAATATCTCCTCATTTTCGCGTCTTTTCGCGCCGATTTTCAAATTCTCGCGAACAGGATGAGATGAAAACACGAAACAGCTGATATTAGGAGACGTGTACAGGGATTGGTTCGCGTTTCGTCATATTCAGGGAAAATTATTCTATGTCCTAAAAACAGTGAAATATGCGCATATAATATTCCCCAAAAAAGGCCAAAATATGTTAAAATGTTCCCTCACGTGTAAAATATGCTCAAAATATTCAGTAACACAATATGGGTATCAAAATGCAGGACTTTTCAAGTTGGATAATTGTAACACCATGTCTATTGTAAAAAATTACAAACGCAAAAACTTAGTTCATCACAGATAAAGAGATCAACACATGCCACAGATAACATCATTCAGAAGTACAACTTCACATCCGCATTCGGATTTGAACCATGGAAAAATATAGGAGCGCTAATGTACAACCAACCAGTTTCTGTCATTTCATTTCCTATCGAATTTTCAGATGTTTTTATTGTTTTCCAGCAGAAAAGTAGAAATATTCCCGAAAAGTTCGCCAAAATGGCCAAATATTCCCAAGATATGCCCAAAAACCGAGGAAAATAATACAAATGTGACGCGCCATGAGAAACCATACCTTCGGGTGAAAAAGTTGTTTTCAAGAAAAACGCCAAAACACGTTGACAAAAATTGATTTTGATCAAAAATGACTTTTTGCCGGAAATGTGTTCTAGAGTATTTGAAGAACATTTTAGGCACCCATACTCGCTTGTTTCGTTGTTTATTTGTTTGATTTTTATAATTTTTGTAAAAAAAATATTTTTTGAATTTTTTGTATGATAGATTTTCTTTATAATCAACGTCATTTACATACATTTTTTAATAATAAACTTTATTTGCATCAATTTTTCAGTTTTATTTTAGCAAACCTGAAACCTACACCATTAAATTCCTCATAAAATTTTACTCGGGGGGGGGGGGCTAATTTTTAATCATAATACCTTCGGAGAACTTGGTAATTTAAGCAATGTCCGAACGGAAAACTTTAAAGCTGTTTTTCTCGAAAAGTACTTTTTAGTAGTTTCCAACTTCAAAATGGCATATCTCTGAGAATTTTGCTCCGATTGAGCTGCGGTTTGCGGCATTGGATTCTCCATACTTTTCTCTATTAGAATCAGCTAAAATTTCATTTTCGACCCTCTTCACCCGAAGGTATGGTTTCTCATGGCGCGTCATAAATATGCATGTATATGTTTTTAATAGCAAAATATGTTAAAATATGTCCAATCATTGGGTCCAATTGACTGCATATTACATGAATCATAAAGATATGATGCATATTCCCAACATGAATCAACAGGAAAAATATGTCGAAACATAAAATAATTTTCCCTGGTCATATTTCTCGTGAAATGGTTCGTGAAAAGTCACGAAATACGTTAAGTGTATAGCAGCCTCAACAGAAAGACGTAGACGCGAAACAAATACCATGAAAACGATTTCATCACACCAACACACTCTGTATCTACTACTGCGATGGAGAGGGGGTTGTATTACCTACCCCCTTATCCCGTAAAAAAAAAAGATAAGAAATTGCCTGAGCGAAGCGAAGGAAAATTTGTTAAAAATAATAAATAGGGTAAAATCTGTTTGAAATACTACAGAATTTCGCAGTCGATTTTTTTTTTTTTACAAAATTCCCCTACTTTCAGGTGAAAAATGCTGAAAATTCCAAAATTCCTTGACTTTCCAGAGGGACAAAATTCCCTGACTTTTCCAGGTTTTCCAGAGAATGGACAGCCTGTCCCCACAGGAGAGAGAAAAGCAGTGAGATGCAACCTACCAGTCCTGAGACTGAGGAATATACCATCATCGTCAAATTTGTTTAGTTTGGTCAACAACGTGAACTCGAGAGTCCATATTCGATATACGTGTATTTGTAAAGGCACTTGTCTCTAAACACACTCTGTAAGTGTACCAGTGATCGGTTGACCACGGGGACAAAATGTGCCTTTTTCAATATCGATTTTGTAGGGTAAATAAAATTGAAGGAGAAATCACTACTTATAAGATTTCCTTGGAATTAGTGGCAACGCATTCGTACAGCTTCAGTTACGAGCTGTACAACTGAAATGGTGCGCCGTTGTTAATGTAGTTTGAGTAGTGTAGAGCACAACTAACAATATTAGCTTTTACGTGCATGTTTTCGCGAAAATTCCGCGGAGGTATAATCGAGAGATAAAATTCGCGTATTGATAAGCATATACGCGGACGAGTAAGTACTACAAAGAAATTGTAATTTAGCTGGCTCGATTTCACCGTATGCTGCTAGTGTAAAATGAAAATTTAGATGAAGTGTGTGATAAATGTACGTGAATGATCCGTCGAGTAGTCAGCGATATCGTAATCGCAGATCGAGACCTTTGGTGAATTGGAATTACATTCAACAGTACATCGTCCACAAGTGTAATCATTTTCAGTCATTTCAAATGCGTGACCTTATATCTTAGAATTAGGATGTCGACAGCTCATGCGACCGGGAATCGAATTTCAAACACCGGGGTTGACAATTACCGGTCCGGTCCCAAACTTTTCCGAACAGTCGAGGGGCGGGAACTGGCAGACAATCTCCACGTTTGTGTGTTTTTATTCGTAAATTGCTTATATTTCACGTTGTTTTACAGGCTGCGGTAAATATTGACTTAAATACGAGTAAATTGTATCTGCTTGTTTCGATGTACAAACAGAGTGTGCACACCGCATTGTTTACGCAGTCATTGCATAGCACTGGTTCGATTATTTTGTACATACAAAAATCGATAACAGTTTTTTCTAGTTCAGTGTAAATGAAATTGTTTAAATAGCGAGGAAATATTTAGGAATTCGTGGGTTGGTACGGCGGATTCAGTATCACGAATTTTGAAGAATAATTACTCATGTTCTGGGAAAAATCGTGTTTTTTGAGAAGTCGACCGTTAACCTACGCTGACTGTCGGGTCTTCAGATTTATAGTAATACATTTTCTAGCTCATTTAGCATGGCTTGCTTAGGCACTACGAGTATGATCATCCGCTATTTTTATTCACATAGCGCGTAATCGCCGATTTAAACACGAGTAAGAAGAGTCCTCTTTAAAATTGTTTCATAAAAGGGGTACTGATTCGAGTTTAAAATAATTCAAAGGATTTCAAATCTACTCAAATTTTGATTTCTTATAGCATATTTGCTCGCAGAAATAATATTTCTCATCTCGGCCTTGATATTTAAGGAATATTAGGAATCCTCAAGTAACAGTGCATATGGATACATTTTTTGGGAGGGGGGGACAAATGAAATGGCGATCAGAAAAATGTTGTAAGAGGGCGAATATTATCATAAATTAACACTTGAATGGATTTCCAATCGTTTCGACTATTTTGGACTCAAAAAAATAGATACATCGTTCACAAAACGACTCTGAACCGGACTCTGAGACGTGTTTAAATGACCAATGCCCATTGTGAATTAAAATGACAGGTGATCATAATACGTACTTATGCTTCCAGTGCTTCGTTCTCGGTGGAATGATCTTCCTTCAACTGAGTAGATAGGCAACTTATTGTGACTCCATGTAGGTGAATTTGTCTACTCAAAATCGCTCTTTGTTCTTTTTCTACAACTGAAAATTGGGGCTGTTGGAAGCGGTGGCGTGCTAATGTCGTTTACCTTGAAACCCGGATCAAGGGGAATTTATCATTTACAAGCGTATGAAGAAATCTTAAAATATTATGAAAACCAAAGCGTTTATCGAAAAAATGAATAGAACAAAATTTGTAGTACACAAAATTTCCTTTCCATTGAGACCATTTTTATTTCAATTTGAAAATTTTTCTAAAATACGTAGGGTTTCAGTAGTTCCTTTTTGTCACGTGCCTAAAATTTTAGAGGGCGACTCTTTCGCGCTTACAGTCTCAATAGACTGGCGGAAATTTCTAGTACTTACTTATCAATAGAAGACAGCTACGACAATCAACTAGGAAAAAAATGGAACTGACTGAACAAAGTGTTTTTAAAATCAATTTTAATGTCTGAATAGGTATTTCCAATGGTTGGAAGTTTTCACTTAAACTCAAAGAAATGGAAGAATGACACTCAAAGAATGTTTCTATAAAATGAGTAGTCAATTATTTTCAATAAACAACAACTGTTAAAGAGGGCAATCTTCATGAAAAATTAGATTAAAAGTTAAAAGTCGTAGGTATAACTTGTACAGGAGCGTAACCAGCGGGTCCAGGGCTGGCCCATCCACAATAAATTGGAGAAGTCAAGATAGAAATTAGCTACACAAATAGTAACGAGAAGACGTTATTTCATCGAGAAAATAAGAAACCGCTGATACTGATACCAGACATCGAAAATGTGATAATCAAAGCCCGGATTTTTATGTAAAAACTTTCCCCTCCCCCCTAGCTTAGCCTATTTGGTCTATTGAGGTTCTCTGGACGAATTAGGAAATTCTGAAACCAGTGAGCTAACTCTGACACGGCCTATCTTAGACTATTGACATTTAATGTTTTTACGCTGTTTGGGACTATTTCGGGCAGAAATCCAGCTTCCGAAACTATTTTGTCAATTCTGTATTTATTGAGAAAAATTTTCAATTTCTTGAGGGAAAACACTGTTTAAAAATCTATTTAACTTCAAAAAAAAAAAAAGTAACAACAACTAACAACTTTATTATTTTTATGGCAATGAAGTATGTGGATTCAAAATTGTGCACAGTTTACAGGGTCTACTGGATTTGGAAAAAAAAACATGACTTTTCATAACGTTTTTTCATGACTATCATGGGGGATATAAAGAGAATAGAGGAAGTGGAAGGGGGCAAACTCGACGCTTCGCGCCTCACCGGGGGCTCCACCTTTTGACCTCCCCTCCCCCTCACACCACCCCCTTTTGATTAACTTTCAGATAAACCAAAACTTGTATTATGGAACTTATATTCTGCACCTGATTTTCCAGTACGAGGATACCTGAAATAAGAGAATATTTTGAGAGTACCAGTGTACCCTACTTTTCAACTCCCATGGCAAAGCACAAAGCTTGGATATTTTTTAAAAAGAATCACCAGAATTATACTTGTTGCATGCTTCAACATTTTTCCTTTAACGACAGTACAGTAATACGGATTGTAATATGAATGAGACAGTTTTAAGACAGGTGAAAAATGCCCATAGTTTTGCCCCTCTTTGTGGGTGCAATCTTCTGCATTTATAAGCATGTAGAACAGGGGGCAATATTCCATTTTTATGAAATTGGTGATAAATGTGTTCCGCATCTAATAACAGACAGGAAAAATGGAAGGCTAACAAATATTAGATTCACTATGTATTGATTATAGAAAAATCATTAATCACTTATTTTATCAACAAATTTTTGAAGAATCTAAACAATATTAAGCTTGAAACAAACAACTTTGTTAAATATTTTTGGGAGAAATTACAAAATACTTCGGCCCTCATATTAGCGACAGTGAAAAGTCAGATTTAAAGTAGTTAACGTCCGTAACTAAAACATAACTAACCCGAATATAGACATACGCCATTTTTATCTCTTACCAGCATTGAATATTGTGAACTATGACATGATAAAATATCATGACTTTTCAAGACTTTTTAGGCCAGTAGACACCTTGGTTAGGAGGAACAGAAATATAGAAATTTGGTTCAGTTTTCTAAGCCCTTTGATTTGATACCCATCAAGCCATACTTTTTACAGGGACTTTTTCGGACGATTTCACTTTTTTTGAGAATATTTCACTTTAATAAGGACTTTTTATGGACTATTTAGGTTTTGTTAGAGACTTTTAATACGGTCTTTTTTGAGTTTGAGCGCCTGAAAATCCGAACCTTGATGATAACACAACAGCGCCGCTTAAATGCCTAAGCCAACCAACTTTAGGATGTTTCTTTATGTGACTGAACACTGAACAATATGGGAAAAATTTATTCGAATATGCCTCTAACGATGAATCCAAAAACTACTAGTTTTAGGGCTTTTTACCTAAACATAATTACAGCTGAAAATATTGTTACATTTCCTCAGAGTGTAGGACGTGGTAATTTGGTGAGTAGAGTGTTGATAAATGTAAATGCGCGATTATGTGTTTTATGTGATTCAAAAGTTCGTTTAGTAAGACAAAGCGTCCAAAGGTAGTTCGGGTGAAAAATATGAAAGAATATTTTCTTTCTCTTAAAAGAAAAACAAACCGAAGCTGGACGGGTCACTCAATAAATACACTGATTTTTGTGATCTTGGTTTTGAAGTCTGTAACTCTAGATCTCCACGACTACTGACTTTCATTTTTTCAACTTTCCACATTCTTCACGTGGAAATTTTCAGAAGAAAAGTACATTAAATTCCCCAAAAAAGGGTTCTTATTCTGGCTTCATACAAATTCTACACCCCCTCCCCACAAAGATCACAATTTTAAAAAGTGACCTTGAACTGATTTTCTTGGCATATTCACAATTTCTGTTCTGGTTACGTTATTTCTGAATTCTTAGCAAAATCTACTTTATCATTACCCTGTAGAGCCGACTTTTACTCTTTGAGTAGTTGCTGCAAGTGTTTTCTATTATTACCAGAAAGTTACACCATTCATCCACTCCTATCATGGTGGGGGAGGGGGGGAATTTAATTACAGAATAATAACTTTTACTTCTTCAATTGGCCGTATCTCAGCCCCTTCAAAAATTTGAGAAGACAGACATACATACGCATTAGGAGAAAAGTTGCATATCTGAACGTTTGTAGGAGGGCTACTCATTTAGAACCACTTAGAAAAATTCACTTTGAGCATGCACTTCCCACAGGTCACAGTGGTTTCGATACAGTGAAAATGTTCAACAATTTTTGAAATAAGACTACCTCTTTTTGTCATTAAAATATCTTTTCTTCTTAGGGATATGGAGGTAAATGAAATTTAGCTTTTGGCATTGTGTAATGGATGGTCGCAGTGTTTATTTTATTTTTTTAACTGATAATACTAGAAACAGAGATTGAGGTACTAGACAGCTAAAATTTCGGTATGTTATCCACGACGATTAAACAAAAGAGTACGAAGATGGGTCCAACCTTATCATTTAGTGGGAGGCGAGGGACCAAAATACGCTTTTTTTAATAAAATGCCGTTATCTGACGCTCTAGTCGGCTGTGATAACTCCACCGAACTTAAATTTTTATGGGAAATTTTTCCAATCCGAATATGATTTGAGTTCGAGAAGCGTTTAACTGATTTGTTGGGTTGGGACCCAGGAGTATTGAAAGTGGTTGAAGTCAGTTTCTTTCAGAATGTTTTATCTATACCATAAATCCTGGTAAACTTTTGATGGTAGAGAGTAATATTACTTTTTTGGGATCTACAAGTTCGGTAGCTAGTATCATTTTATAGAAATAACAGTTAATGAAATTTCTGATAGTAGAAAAGATACTGCGGGGCCCAGTGAATGTTTGAGGTACTGAGAATGAAAGAACGGTGTATGTCAGTATAAATTTTTCGACGTTATAATCGTGCTGTTATTGTTCTGTTTGAGCACTGGAAAGGCTGGTGCTCATATGGCGAAGGATAAAAGAGTACCTGACTTACTTCAACATCAAAATGAATATTCCAACAGTTACAAATGAGGAGTTATCCGTCAAAAGGGCCCCTGACGAATAGGATTCCTATTCGTCAGGGGCCCTTTTAACAGATAACTCCTCAAATATGATCCGTAAGGTCAAACTGAAAAAATCAAAATCTGACTTACACCACTTCATTTTCATAGGCTCATTTGCATCAGTGACACCTAGTATGGATGATTAATTCTGCGTATATTTTAGATCTCAGTCGTGTGAAGCACATTCTTCATAAATTTAGCTATTTAGCTATTCATTTTGTGCTTTTACTTCAGCGAATGCATTAAATCTTCGCCATGAAGATACTCGCCGTAGTAAAAAATGATGTTTCCTCATGAAGACTTTTTCTTTTTTTTTTCTTTCGTTCTTTCTTTTTCATATTTTCTTCTTTTACACGTTCTGGGAAACATTATTTATACCATTTCTCATGACTGTTTCATTCATTCATGTACTTCAATATTATTTGCTCAATATTATTAGTTGAAGAGATAAGTAAACTTCGATGTTATCCTCTGCAAAAAAAAATTTGAGGAAAGAATTGCCCTACTGACCCCATTCGAAATTACTTCATCGTTGTACTGCTTTTTAGCTTTTTATTCAAAATTTCCGATATTTTATAAGGTAGTTTTTTTTTTCTTCTTTTCCTCACAATCCAGAAGAAAGATGACAGAAAATATTATAAAATAAGAAAAGAACCTTTTTTTCCAACTTCGATATGGAAAGCGCCTCATTACCTGTCAGCTACCCGCGGCTTGTATGTAATTTTTAGCTTTGTAAGAAGCTGTTCAGGAAAACAATGAAAGCAGCTCAGAAGAAAATAGTGAAACATAATCCTTATATTGCATCTTCCTTCGGCTCATGCTGCAAACTCGCACAATTTTCATACTTTATACTTTTTCCTCACGAGGCGTAGCTTACATTTGCTCGTGAATCAGAATCTGAAGGAAATCCATTGATTATAATTTGAGCTAAGCGAAATTTCTCTATGGTTGTTGTGAGAAACTTCAAAGTAAGACACTTTTCATTTATTAAGGTCTTTTTTAGTCGCTCTCGCTACTCAGCAAGCATTTGCAACAGAATTTGAAAAAAAAATTAGGAGGGCGAAACACAGTTACGAAAATACTTAAAACCTTACATTTTTTTTTCAATAGCAGTGAAAGAGACCTTTTTCTTCTTTTTTCCGCCTTTTATGCCTTTCCAAAAAATACGTTTTTAAGATAAATACAAGAGAAAAATTATTTTGCATTCGAACAAGGATTGGAATAAAACAGAACTGGAAGCCACATCAGTTCTTTTCCTGATCAAACTTCAAAACAAAAATTATTATTTTTTTTTTAATCAAAATTTGTAACCGAATTCATAGCAGATAATTCATTCTTATATTTCGCCTTTCTTTATTTATTCATCTTTGCTAGTCAATCACAAAAATTTGAATCGAAGATATACAGTAGCCATTTTTTTAAGAGCGGGAGAAGAAGACTGGGAGCAGAGTAATTACAAATTTTCCAATCACGGAATGTTAGTTTAGATTTTGTCCCGACAGGGAAAATGTTGAGGTCGACAAACAAAACGACATGAAAATGAACACATAAGGACTAGTCTTTCTTCCGTACTTGAAAAGGCGTGAAGTTCAAAACATCCTATGCGCCAACTTTTGCAAAGGTGGTTTTGTGCATGCAAACTATTTTAAGAACCGCCGCCCATACAATACTAAACATCTTAAGTGCCCACAGAGCCTCCAAATACTTCTAATTTCAACCCAAAAATCGCAGCACGCACACCGGCGAGCGACCCATGCAAAACATCCTAACTCCATTTGATGTTGAAGGCAGTTAGGATGTTTTGCTTTCTCTTTCCCATGGACTTGGGATGTGCGCAACGTCAACCCTCATTTTCTCAGCTTAGGTATGACTGAGCCCAAAAATTTGTACATGGACATGTATGAAGCTTCAGAGAATTGGCTGAGCATCTATTTTGCCAAACCCACCCCCTTCACCCCAGCTGAAACAGTTTTTTACTTCTCCCGTAAACTTTTGATACTGCTACATAGGAGGTTTGAACTTCACGCCTTCACTTCACCAAAAGCGACGATCCCAATTTGTCACGACAGATATTTTCAAAATCCATAAGGCAAAAAATTGCTTACAAGTTGTATAGTTCACGCCTCAATTATTCCCACTTTTCTCGCTTAGTATAATTTTACTTACTCATCCAAGAGTGTTTCTCCTGACGCCCCCCCCCCCATATGATACGTCTTTGACTGTGCATGTACACACACTGGAATTTGGCAAATTGAAAACGTTTTTGCTTTGGAGCAAGAAGGATGTCATGCAGTGTTAGATGTAAGGAACTTCTTTTTTCGGCTCGTTAAAAAAAATCTAGAAAAATTTAGGGCAGACGCTTTTTCGGTATTAAGAATGAAAACGTTTTTGCTTTTGAACCAGAATGGAGTGGCATGACGTTAGATGTAAAAAGCACTTTGATCGGCTAGCCCACAGGCGCAACCAGGAATTACCTATGGGTGGAGCTGCACCAGAGAAAATTTGGGGGTAAATTTTCCGGAACATAGCGAACACTTTAATTGGCCTTCTCGGCTGTTGGTAGGCGGAGTAAATAAATAAATATTATTATTATTAAATATTACTTTGCTTAGTCACTAAGATTTTTTTAAAGCGTTCAAGTCCCTTTCCCTGGGGGCTTGCTAAACAAAATTAGGGAAAAATTCAGAGCAGACTCTTTTTCTATATTAATCAAAATTTATGTACAAATTCACAACAAATTTGCAACAGACTTTTTCATTTCACAAGCCAATATTCAAGTAATTGGAAACTGAAGATCTTTCTTTTTTCCATTATACTTTTTTTCTCACCTTAATTACGATAATCTTTTCATTTTTTCGCAAGTTTTCAACATTTTTTAGAATCAAAATTTAGACTTTTTTTTCCTACTAGCGACTTAGAAAATAGTAACGATCTTTTCAAACGAAATTTGCAAGAAAATTCACACCTCTTTCTTGGAGAAACAGCTGACCGAAAGGAGGGGCGGAATGAAATAGATTTCAGTACTTTGGATCTAGAAGAGCAAATATCCACTTCAACTTTGATGAGTGATGCCTAAGACTTTATGCCAGCAGTTCATTCCTTTATCGAAATGAAGTGACACTGGACGTGTATAGAACCCAATCAGTGTGCAGACTTACATTTCATGGTAATTTTTTAAGATCGGTTGTGTCACAAATATATACTGGAGTTATCATTTCTTTATGTGTTAGATTTTTTTTTAAAGTCGTGATCTCACGAAATTTCGTGGGAGATGGCAACACTGGACCCAAGAGACAAATTTCATGATCAACAAGTAAAAAGAAACCAAAAGAAAGTTTGTAACACTCTTTAAATCCGCTCACAGCTATTAAAAGAGAAATTGTCATATCTTTCTGGAAATCAGAGGGGAGCTGGGGGGAAAGTTATGGCCGAAGCTCCTTCACTTTCAGCTGGTTGGAAATCTTTATGCTGTATTACCACAAACCCCGTATGAAAAAATCAAGTATGGGAAGTCAGATGAATGATGAACCCATCAGATCGGTCAAAGGGAAAAGAAACAATAGACCCATAACCGCAAGTAGCTTTTCAAGTGAGCGGAGCTAACAGTTTTCGTAATTGTATGGCACAGCTCCACCCCTTCCGACATCCATATGTAATTGTCAAGTTCTATGAGAGAGCGTTCAATATATTTAGGCGGGATTTAAACTTTCAAGCCCCTTTCCTCATCATTTACGCATCACAGTATTGATACAACATTTGAAGAAAGGGAACGACTCTAGTTTGAGTGGATGAAAATTTCATTTGAAGGGAAGCACTTCCAGTACAGACTTATACTCGTAAGGTTGATGTATTTGTCTTGGGTTTCCATGAGCCATAAACCAAGAGTACACCAACATGATGAAGAAAAAGTACGCAGGATGTCTACAGAAATTGAAATGTAAAAATGAAGTACTTTTTCAGGACCCTTTGCAGGACTGTAGCCGGCATATTTTCCATATTTTTCCCGAGTGTGCAAATTTTTTTGTTTCCAATTAACAAAAAGTCAACCGAGCACACTTTTGAAACATTCTCATTCATTAAGTTGGATAGTTATTATTATTGAAAATTACAATTTTTACAACAAATGTTGATTTTTGAGGGGTGTGGTTTTAAAAATATGTATTAAAACAAAAATGAAGGACTTTTGAATTACAAAAAAGTCATCATTTTCAGGTCTTTCAGGACTTACTTTCAAAATTCAGGACTTTTCAGCACCTGTAGACACCCTCAGTAGGCACACTTACATTTGAGCAGACAGACCTCTTCTTATGATTCGTTCTGTAATTTGAGGCAACCGCCATTACATTATTTGATGTCGTTCATAGTTAAGTGCATGGGGATAAACAGAACCGTAGTGTCATGAGGGAGAAATGGAGGTATTGCCCCTACTGCTCTCAGCTGACGGTTTGTCCCCACCCAACTCCCATATTCTGACACAAAATCAAAATGAAGAGCAAGAGCTTACTTTTGGCTTGTTTACTGAAATTTGAAGATTGAAAGTGCCATTTTGCCCTCCTGGGTCGTGAGTAGCTCAGTTCTTCTCCCTCTAGAAAAGTGATTACGCAAGCTGATGGCAAGTAGAACAGTGCAATCCGAAGTATACATTAATAAGTTTAATTTGTTTCGTAACAACCCTCTGGTAGGAGAAAGATTTCCTTGACTGAGACTACTCGGCCTAAGTTTAGATTCTTCCACCTCTGACATATCGTTATTCTATTTTCTTAAAATTCGTTTTTAACGAAATTTCTAAAACTTGTGCCTAGTGAATCATTGAGGTTTCTGTTATACCAGCCTCACAACTTAAGCAGTGTGTGACTGATGATCATCCATGTAGCACAACAGCGAGATACGACATTCAATTAATTAAGTTAGTAGTTCACCTTAACACCGAGAATTCCAGAAGATATCATTGAACGTGAAATTCAGGCCAAAAACCAAAGGGATCTTTTCTACTTCCCCTAGGGTGTCATGTAACACCTTTATGTTTTGGTTATTGAACAGCATTTTTGGTGTGAACTGAATCCACTGAGCCTTTTAAAGGATTAACTTTTACATACTCCCACCTAGACCACCTGCACATGCTAAAACAAATTATGAAAAAAACAGGGGGAACACCAAATTGAATTACACTTGGCTTTGGTGGACTACAAGAAGGCTTTCGACTCTCTAAAACACAACTATCTCATAAACACACATTACATAGACAAGGGGTCCCAGGCACACTCATCTCACGAATCAACGACATGTATTTTCAGATCTGAGAGCGAGAACAGTCACAGAACAACAGGGTCGATACTTTGCCGGGGGGGGGGGTAAATATGGCGACCCTTTATCTCTAATTCTATTCAATGTGGCGCTGGAAGTGGTAATGAGGGAGATGAGCTAGGATAACACAGAATTTTGATAAATGGAAATAGACCGAATAATCTAAGATTGGCGGACGATATCACATTGATTGCGGGATCAAAAGAAGAGTTGAAAGACATGATAATCGAACTGGAGAGGGAGGGCAAGGCTATAAATTAATACGGACAAAACAAAAATTTTATCAAATAAAAACTGGAAAACTCTGGCTTATAATGGGAAAAAGATCGAGTTGGTACAAGAAATTAAATATTTAGCACAAAATGAGAGTAAAGAATCAAAAGTCACATCTGCCATTTCACTTCAAGGGCGCAAATAGGCAAAATACTGTACACGGGTGCAGGAATATCTTTGCTGCGCCTGTGAATGTGCGACATGTATAACATACTCCATGTTCACAGGCGCAGCAAAGATATTCTCCCACCCGGCGTGTACAGTATTTTGCCTATTTGCGCCCTTGAAGTAAAATGGCAAATGTGAGTTTTGATTATTTACCCTTCATAATGATCTCATTTAATAAAACTAAAAACTTGTAACTCGATACGAGAATAACTAACTCCTGGAAAAAGATATGGTTTTTGAAAACAATTTTTAAAGGTAATTGCTTGAGAAGATACAAAGGGAAAATCCTAAATAGCTGTGTCCTCACCCTGTCGTACGGGTGTCGGACCTGGTCGCTCACCAAACAAGAAGAAGGGGAAAAAAATAGAGATCCATCAAAATAAAATGGAAAAAGCAATTCTGGGTATTAAGCAGAGGGATAAGAAAGAAATTTCCGAAACAAAAAATAAGCTCAAGTACAACCTGAACATCCTATATGCGATAAAGAGGCTGAAGTGGGATTGGGCGGGACACCTGGCTAGGATGGATAACAGATGAGCAAAATTAACCTCGAACTGGTTTCTGAAGGGGGCAGGGGGAAAAAAAGGAAACAAAGAACCAGATGGACTGATGAGTTTTACAAAATGTTTAAACCCCGGGACTACAAAGAATTGCATGGCATGGGGGTGGACCCATCTGAGAGAGGTTTTGCCCAGTATAGGGCAACTTGACCTTTAAATTAAGTACATATAGCTATAAAAATAAAGGCATATTGGATTGAAAAACTCCCACCCAACTTCAGCTGTACAGAGATTATTGCAGACCCGATTTGTCTCAAGTCATTCTGATTATCACCTTTACGATGTGACAACCGCTCCCCCCCGCCCCCTACGTTTCCTGTTTCTCAATTTCATCCCACCGAACGTTTTCTTTCAGCTAACAAAATGCCGGTCAAAGGTCTGAGTGGAGTTCCCGCCGACATCCGCTTGGAGTCGTTGCCTGATCCAGGTAACCGATTCACTCTAGGAGCTGTGCTCGGATCTGGAATCAGCGGCACTGTCTACGAAGCGGTTGACACTCAAGCAGGTTTGTTCTCTGTATCAGTCCTGGATGCGCAAAATCCCGCCAGTTACCCGGGTAACTAAAGAGGAACCAAGGGTAACTGACGGGGCTTCGGGTAATCTGAGGGTAACCGAGGCTTACAAATGGGTAACTAGAGGGTAACTGATTGCATATCGGGATGCGCAAAATCCCGCTAGTTACCCGGGTATCTGATGGGTTTCAGGGTAATCTTAGAGTAACCGAGGGTTGTAAATGGGTAACTTTTCCGCGGGTAACTAGAGGGTAACTGACTGCGCATCGGGTCATACATAAAATGTCCAACAGTTCTTTGGATCAGGCGGGCACTTCGGATGACTACCTGATTCATAGAAACATGGACAAAGAAATAGTAATTATCTCAATTCGGTCGCCTAACTCGTGTCTGACAATGGTGACCAGGTGGACAGAAAGTTGCGGTGAAAGTACAAAAAATAATTGCGGATTACGAGAATGACATCAAAGAAGAGTACAAAATTTTGAAGTACCTCGCATCGCACCCGAATTTACCCACATTCCACGGCGCCTTTTACAAGAAAAACGAAGTCTGGTTCGTCTTACAGGTATGGCACTGCACAGTAACTTTCCATTTCTAGGGAGCGAACCAAAAGAGCTTTTGAAAAGTAAATTTTCCTACGACTTGTGAAACGTGATTGGTTGCAGCTTTGTGAAGGAGGCACGGTTATCAGTTTAGTCCAAGGACTGAACGCTCAGAACAGGCATTTGTCGGAAGAACAAATCGCATTTATTTTGAGAGAGACGGTGAAAGTGAGTAGTGGACTGTTAACATTGTACAAATATCTGGAAACCAAGCCAGTAAAACTGATATGGCTTTGGAAAATTAAATTTCAGGGAAGTCATACTTGAAGTTATTTTGAATTTTCAGGCGTTGTGCCATTTGCACGAAAATCACATCATTCATAGGGATTTGAAAGCGAGTAATATTTTGCTCACCGCGAACGGAGAAATTAAGATAATCGATTTCGGCTTATCTCGGTAAGCTTTCATCACTGTGCTCGTATGTCAGTGAGTTGAACCTCTGCAGTGGATGCTCTCATCCTTAAGTTTTTCAACGTAAAATTTCTGTTTAGGGGATTAAAGAACACCTTGGACAGAAGAAACACATGTCTTGGTTCGCCATGTTGGATGGCGCCCGAACTGATCATCAGTGGCAGGACCTTTCCGGACGGAGTTACGACTTATGATAACAGAATCGACGTCTGGGCTTTGGGTACGTTATTAACATAATAGTAGTTGGCTAACTGCACTCGCCAAAGGTGCCTCATAAACGTGGGCTTTGGGTACGTTACTAACATAAACGTAGCTGGCTAACTACACTCGTCACAGGTGTCTCATTCTCTCATACATGTATTCTCGAACCACCAAACTTCTTCCAATAGAAAAATGTCACCTCGTATACGTTTTATAAATCGCAGGAATAACCGCGTTGGAGCTGGCTGAAGGTCAAGCTCCGTACGAAGACATGCACCCAACCAGAGCGATTTTCCAGATTGTAAGAAATCCACCGCCGCACTTCCGACTTCCATCTAAATGGTCACAGCTTTACGCTGATTTTGTCTCCGAGTAAGGCTCAAGTTGCTTTTCCGCAAGAGCCAGCGACACATACCAACACCTCTTACAATTTTCATCCTTTACAGATGCCTAGTCAAGATACCCGAAGAACGTCCCTTCATTTTCGAATTCCTGGAACATCCTTTCATCAAGATGCTTCCCGAAGACACCAAAGTATGTAACGCAAAGTTCTTTTCAATATGACCTTGTAGCGTATCTAGATGTGACTACATCAACAACTTCATCTAATTTTCAGATTGGTCACGAACTAGTCGCAATGAAACAGAAACTGGCTCGAAGTGCTAATACCCCTCTGCATGCTGAAATCCACCTACGAAGTGGCAGATTACAGGTGAGCTGTTTCCGCCATTCAGCCTTCAGTATCTCACAGTGATGTACCCAGTAATGACAAAATAGAGAAAAGAAGTTCTGACCGTTCGGATTAGAACTGAAACTGCTCAACTTTTGAAGAACCTAATTTTATCCTGAGGGCGAGAATCTTTAATCAGATCCCCTTCTGGCACCCAACTTCCCATGTCAATACGTATATAATTTTAACCGAAATTATCTTTGCTGAGCTATATAAATTAAAGCTGTTGTATTTCAGAGGAAAATCAGCGAGGCCACAGAAGTCATGATCGTCGAGGATTTGGCAGCCATTGATGAAGTCAACGAGGAAAAAGTAATGAACATACTGCACGAAAGATTCAATCGAGGATTGTATTACACGTACATTGGTGATATCTTGGTGTTCCTCAACCCTAACTGTTCACCTGAAATTTATGGAAATAAGGTACCTACAAACAGAAATACAGAAGTAATTCTCCCATCTCTTTTCTCCATCAAAAATTTGATGACAGAAGCGAGCATACCAATACACAAATATGGTTCATTTGATCAGTGGCAGATCAAAGAGCGGCTCGGATCTGCCACTGGACGATATGAATTGAATCAAGCTTAAGATCAATCTCCTTGGATGAAATGAACTCTCCACGGAATGTAATTTTACTCAGGAATAAGATTTTAAAACTTGCTCAATTCTAATTATCCAGTATCATTCTAAATATCAATGGAAGTCAAGATCGGACAACTCGCCGCATATCTATGCCGTTGCGGATATAGCTTATCAAGATATGTTGCATCATCACGAGCCACAAAATATCATTTTCAGCGGAGAAACGTTTTCTGGAAAAACTGCCAACTACAACCATTTACTGGACCATCTGTTGTACTTGGGAAAGGTGAACACGTTGCGCGAAATTGGTAAAATTCTAAGTTTATAATTGGCTTTTGACTAACCATCCCCCTGTCAATACAGATCAGCAACAAGATTTCGGATAAAATCTTGGCAGCATCGAAGATTATCCAAACGCTCGGAAATGCGGCCACGCCACACAACAATAACTCGACGAGACATGTGATCAACACCCAGGTCACATACACTTCAACTGGGAAACTGAGCGGAGCAATATTCTATCTTTACCAGCTGGAGAAATGGAGAGTCACTGGCTACAAGTTTGTTTTCCTCATTTAACATCACCAAATATCGACTCACATCGACAATCATTTGACCACTGACCAGACTTAGTCACATCTGTTCCCAGCCCTTATTCAAGTTAGCTAAAAGCGAATCGACTATTCAGTACACGATTCTTGTGCAGGTGTCCTAACCAAGGAAACTTCCACATCTTCTACTATTTCTTCGACTACCTGCAAGAGCAAGGAACGTTGAAGAGTTACAGTCTCGAAGAAAAGAACTATGCGTTCCTAAACCGAAAGAAGGGTGCGGTGGTAGAAAACAACCCCGGCGGAGCGGCCAATGACCCGAAAACGAATGCTTCGAAATACGCCGAGATTCTGCATCTGCTGGAGGTGTTGGAATTCGAACCCGATCAAATTGAAATTGTTCAGAAAATCCTGGCGGCTATCATAATAATCGGTGAAATCAACTTTGTCGACGCTGATGAAAATGGCAGTGACGTTGCCAATCCGCAATTAGCAAATGAAGGTAGATATAATCGCCTATAAGCAATCTGACCTAAATCCCTACATCTAAATTCATCACAGTGAACCACATCGAAATTTCTCTCTTGGTCTATATGTAGCTCCAGTGGGACACCATAATGTGAGATCCAATTCTTCATCAGCATACTGGCCACTACCTCTGCATCCAGCGTTGGCATCGGGTATACTTCAGACAATTTACTGAAGTAATCGCCTACACTGTGTACGTACCAGTTTCCAGTATCCGAGAGCGGGAATGGTCCTGAAATATCCAATACAATCTGTTCAAATGGATATCCGAAATTGTACTTCTGCATTTCCCGTGAGATCGAGTTTGTGGCCCTAGCACCAGTCTTCCACATTTCCCTTGTATGTTGGCCAGTAGAAGCGCTCTCGAACCTTTGCTAGGGTTTCTATGGTGCTCAGATGCCCTCCAGACACTTGATCATATACGCCCTGTATGATTTCCAGAATCTTCTTCTGTGGAATGGTGGACTGCATTCGCACTGTAGTGCCATCCTCCGACTCGCGAGCACGTGTCAGAAGACTGTCACTAATGCGCAATGAGTCCCACTGCGCCCACAGTGCTTTTAGCTCCTGTGACTAATCAGAGATTTCCTGCCATGGTGGTCTTTCATCTGCTTGCTTTGCTCGCGGAATCCGGCCAATAACTTCATCCTCCACCTCATGTCAACGGACCACTTCAAAAATTTCCATACTGACAGGTTTTCCACATTATACAAGCGAAAAAACAACAACAAAAACAGTTCACTTATACGAGCAAAGAAGTGCAGAACGGTAGATAACGGAACAAAATTATTCTACCTTGAAGAAATCAATGCTAACATGGAAAAATCAATAAAATACATGTGCCAGTTTCCATTTTACACAGTTTTTTGTACATTTTTAGTTTCCATATCCATGTCAGACAGGTTTTCCAGATTACGCATTGGAATGTACAGGTTTTCTTAACGGACCACGGGTTTTTTCCCCATCGGTGTTAGGTTTTCCAGATTACACAAGTCTAAGATAGTTTTCACTGTATGGAGGAATCATAAACTATCAAAATCAATCTCGGCACCATCATGGGGACCTGTTTTGGCAGAACATTGATAAGTTTCTTTACACCTGCATAGTTGCCACAGAACTATGAGCAAAATTTAGCCAGCCAGCCAACTCTGTTCGAAAACTATCATCACCGTTTCCAGTAAAACTGAATAGCTTAAGCATCAACTTAACATTGTCAATCTTTTACTCCTAGTGGCTGCGTTACTTGGACTTGATGAAAAGAAATTCATTTGGGCGTTGTGCAATTACTGCATCATACAAAAGGGAAACGCGATCAGGAAAAGACAAACGGTTCAAGAGGCTATAGAAGCTAAACTGGTGTTGGCAAGAGGCTTATACTCTCGTCTAGTCGACTTCATCGTTAATGTCATCAATTTAAGATTATCCGTCACACGAGTCGTGCTGTAAGTTGAATATCTTAATTTTATTAATCACCTGAAGGCCGATAGAATTATTCTTACGATAACTGATGATGGTCTTCAAAATTTGCACAAAATTTCAATGACTGTTGACTAATAATCACTGACAATTTGCAGTGGCGACAAGAATTTCGTCAGCACTCTAGACTTGCCCGGTTTCGAAATAGTCGAGCAGAATAACTTGGAGCAATTGTTCAACAACTGTCTGAACGAACAGTTACAATATTTCTACAATCAACGCGTTTTTATTTGGGAACTGGTGAGTTACAGAAGTTAGAATCACTCCTGAATTAAGGTTATTGAATAGGTAGTTGACTAGAGGTATCTCAAGTACCAATACATGATTTTTTTAGTCCCTTACTGTAGAAATGATCACGTGTATTAATTGTTACCACCTGTTTGGTTTCTCCATGCAGCAAAAGCACAAAAGCTCCCAATATGTTGTAATTATCTTCGGAAAATTTCAACCATTAGCAATAACAAGTCATTAACTTCTGTTACTGCAGAAAGAGCAGGAAGACGAAGGGATTTTACTGAAACCGTTGCAATTCTATGACAACAAACCAACCGTAGACGAATTAATGGGCAAGCCGGATGGCCTCTTGTACGTGATCGACGAGGCTTCACGAAGCAACAGTGGACATTCGTTCATTATTGGTAGGTGGATTCAAGTATATTTCATTTAACAACGTATAGAAGCACCGATACGCTCCTCAATTCATACTGCAAGGGGGAGGGGTTACCCAGGATCAACAGAGTATGAAGAAGCTAGCGGTAGTTCAAGGAACAGATTACCAATACGCTGTAGCCAGATTTAGTGAACCGATCAAAGGCAGAGTTACTATGACAGGGCTATAGCTAGGGTAGATGTACCTATTCTCACCACTATACCAGTTCCTACCAGTTACACGTTTGCGATGGAGTAACAAGCGTCGAGAGGAGGTTAGAAACTCGTTCCCGATTGACAATGAGGCCAATTGTGAGTGCATTTGTGAGCATCACTCAGTAATCACACTAATGCTGAGCGATCACTTCACTCACACTATCTTAAAATGATGAGATGTTGAACACTTAAAAAAATGTTATCGACCAGAAGTTTCAAAACGGTAGTGGTTTGTGATATGTTGTGTGAGTGTTCTCCAAATTGTCAATCGGATTGTTTGTGCCTGTGAATTCTGTGAGTGTTCGACTGTGAAAGCCAAATGGTAGATCTGTGAAATTGCTTGCCTATTCCATCACAAACATGTAACTGGTGAGAGAATAGGGTACTATAATGGGTACTATAATAAACGATGGGTAGAATCGATGGCCGCCATATTTTAGTTTTTGTTTACCAAGTGCTCGCGGTGTTCAGTACAGAAATGAACGTAGAAAAATGGTCCGTAACATTGAGAGTTCTGTTCTAAATACTCGGTGTTCAATGTTACACGATAGGAAATCCTACTTTCTCGATAAAACTCAAACAGAAAACATCATTAGTTGTTGTACGGTCCCTTACTGGCAAATCTTTCCCAAGATTTGAATGCATATCTGCTTACGTTTCATCTTTCAGACGCACTGGGCAATTCACCTCGCGGAACTCGAATCAGGAAAGCAACATCTACCAACTTCACGGTCGCCCATTATTGTAAGAAAGCAGAGTACAACGCGATTGACATTCCGCAGAAGAATCACGATTTTTTGCCTCCTGAAATGATCGAGACCATGAGGCTATCATCCAACTTCGTTGTCAAACAGCTGTACACCAATCAGTTTACGAAATCCGGCAACTTGACCATTTCTACCGAACAAAATCTGGCCATATTCAGCGGCAAGCGCAAGAAGTGGGGCGCCGCTTTAGTCTCCGGTGATCAGAAATCAAGGGTGAGTCTGACATTCTAATGTGTACTCGGGTCGGTAGCGCTCATATGGACATTACGGGCTTAGCTCGACCTAGCTCAGTTCTGTGCCTGGCCTAAGTTTTTTTTCTTTCTTTCTTTTGGTAGCACGCATAAAGCTATTCGTACAATGCATTGGTATCTATAATTCTCACATACTAGCCCGACCTGAAATTCGAGCAGCCCTACTTGACAGGGCGCACCACTGCCCTATATGTACTTCTCATTATCAGAAACATGTAGGTAATACGAAAGTTGCATAAAAGCTTACTTCAAAGCTGTACGTATGCAACTGCGAGTTCAAGTTTTGAAGAAGTGCAGCTCATTTCTTATTTGTAAAATTAAATATTGCATTTTTATCGCATTTCTTTAAATTAATCTTCAAGATTCGTGTCCTACTTTCACACGCTTCATTTTGGTCATTTCAGTCTGTTGTTATTCGTTTCTACAATTTCTTCGAATTCTGTTATTTTTCTTGACTTGCAGTCATTCCTTCCGTATGTGTCTTCACCTATTACTTCGTCAGTTCTGCCTCTTGTATAATTTCTTTCTATCTTCGAGTTCAGCCATCTTGCCTTCTATTTCTATAAATTCTGTAATTTCTTTCAATTCTCTGTCATTTTTTTTCTTATTTCTGCCACTTTCTTCGAGTTTCTCATTTCTGCCGTTCCTATTTTTTGACCTCTAATTTCTATCAATTTTGTCAAGTATTTCATTCCGATCTGCCATTCTATCCATTACAGTAAATTCCGTTTTTTTCATTTCCATCATATTTTTTATCCTTCCAGCAGCCTACCCGATGCTTAATGAAACACCCTTTGTACGACCGTGGAAAAACCACCTTTTTTCAGCCCACTTGGCGCCTGGTTTACACCATCCTTCAACCAATCAGCAACAACTACGCGGAATGCTGCCCTCTTTCTCCTCCTTTTCACTCGGGCTTACCGAGGGTGTTTCAGGGTAACTATCGGGCTCACTGCTAAATACACCCTCTTCAAGCTCTTCTACCCAGTTTACACCCGGGCGTAATTCAGGAAACCTAAGCATCGGGTACCTCCTATTATAGAGACAGGGTGGTTCAAGTATTAGTTCCGCATCCACATTTTGAAATTGGATTGACACAGGACATAGAAGTTTCTCCAAATTGCTAAGTTTAATTTCTTGTCGAACAGATAAAATGTTCACTCCCCCAAAAAGAGGGCTCGGACGTACCATCGACTTTGGAATTTTTAATGGGAACATATCAAACGAAGCTTTTAAAAAGGATTTTTTGAGTCGTTAATTTTGAATATTTGTATCTCACCTGGGTGCTGTTCGGCTACGATTTGGTATTTAAATTCGAAATTTGATCCTTCACAGAGACGAAATTAACTTGACTGTAAGAATCGAGCCAAGTATCGCACTACGCTAATTTCAAAATGTGCATAACTTATTTTTAGGTCCCGATGTGGGTTTTTAAATCAAGATTTCACCTTTCAAATGAGCGGAATCAACTCGTTATACCGAAGGGGTTGAGTTTCTGATACCGAATATTGCATTGGGTTTTCAATTTTGCTTGACTTAGGCCCCGAAAGCACAGCCTAGCCCTTCAGAACGGGTAAAACTGACTTAATTTGAAAAATCGAACAACGTTGCAGAACTAGAATAGCTTGGGGACCAAAATGAAAGTTAAGTTTTTACTTTCAAAACTCACTCATATTCATGCACAACGTGGAAAAATGAATGTTAAGCTACACTTCCATAACTCCTTGTCCCTTCACCGTCGCACAGTAGGTTCAACAAAGTTGAATCAACTTAAAAATCCAAAGAACAATCGAAACTGGGCTTTTCTTTTCGCCACATTGCATTCCAGCTCAGCTGTCTCAATCTTTACATTAGGAACGAAATAGTATCAGAAAAGAATTCAGTAATCTTACATATCTTGACTTCGTACTCAGAACTGAACTGTGGACAAAGAATGATTTCCAGTGACCATTCGAACTTGTAAAACAACATGTACGTAGAACTCAGTAACTTTTTCAATATTAATTCTCCACCCTTTGTAGATGCTATGGTCAAAATAATGTGAATATGACGACCTTTGAAAACCAAGAAATAATAGGCACCCATAAAGTAATGATTAAATCTGTGGTCTCCCCCCCCCCGCCCCACTACCTCTAGTTAGCAACCAAGAGTTATTTTAAAACAGATTCAGTGCTTTTAAAACTGTAAGACGTGGTATCCAAGATGTAATTATTATTCATTTTGCATTTCGATGTCGACTCCTCTCGCCTCTTCACTAAGTAAATACCCCAATTTATTTTGGGTAAAATTATAGCCAAAAGCGAATTTAGTGAGCCTAGAAATATAAAAAAAAGTACCCACATTGAAATTTATATAAACGTCGACGCTAACTCCTCTCAGTAATGGTCCAATTTTGAACATGGAATTCAGGGTGTCTACTGGATTTGGGAAACAAAATATCATAACGTTTCATGACATTTTTTCATAACTATCATGGAGGATATAAAAAGGAAGTGGAAGAGGGAAGGGGCAAACTCGGTGCTTCGCACCTCACCAGGGGCTCAATACAGAGCGCGCTTAACTTCCATAATGAATATTCATTCAATATTTTTTTCTCATTAGGTAAATGAATAAATCTGATTTTCTTTTTTTGGTAATGGAAATATTGTGAACTTTGACATGATAAAATATCATGACTTTTCAGGCCAGTAGACACCCTGGAGTCGAACTAATATCGAAAGGGAGTGTAGTAATTTCAAAAATTCTCCGCTACGTAAGTTTTAATTTCATTTTTTCAAATGATGGAAGCTCGAAAAATTTCGTCTCGGGAAGTCCTTACACAGTCCTATTCAACATAAAAATACAATAATAAATATATAGCTTTGGTGGCGCAGACAGGGACGTACCAAAGAGTTTTTTCTGGTAGTGGGGGAGGGGGGCGAAAATTGTGAAAATCTCAACTGACTCAACTCAAGATTCCCAAGTATCAAAGCAGAAGAAAAAAAGAAAAAACCTTTTAATTTGTTGAGTTTTTCCAACTCCGCCTGACTGAAATGATAAATTTTCCCAACTGCTGAGTGAAAAATTCCCACGGGGGGAGGGAGGAGGAGTTGTCCCTCCTATCGGTACGTCCCTGGGCGTAGGGATGAGGAGTGGAAATGATCCCTAGGAGTAGAGAAATACAAAGGTAGAGAAGTCGTCCCAGAGAATCTGACCCTTTTTTCTGCTAGCGGAACCCAAAGACAGGAAAATGCCCAAAATTCCATGCTTTTGTCTATAAGGCCTGCTCAATGTACTGCAGTACGGAGAGGCATTTGGAGCTCCCAACCACGTTTCGGGGTTCATTTTGTTGAGAATTTTACGCAAAACAATTTATTACAGCGCTAAATTTTCGTTACGGCAAACATCCAGAAGAAACGCAAGAAATTCAAAATGTCGACGTGTTTACCTTCTTTTGAGGGTAGCGGGCCCAGGGCAAACACGAGAGGACAGAGCCCTATGTTAGCAGGGGGTGGGGGTAAACAGGTTTTTTTTTCTCTAGGGCCCTCTGGGGCCCTATTTAAAATTCCGGGCCCGGGACAAAATGTCCCCTTTGCCCCCCCCTCTCTTTGGCCTTGTCTGGAGGACATTTATCGAGTATTCAGCTCAGGATAGGGTCTTGGGTATTGATTATTCTGATTGCAGAATGAAATTCATACGTTCTGTTCAATTAATTAAACGTTAATTATCCGATATCGGCTGATCACTTGACATTTCATCAAACCATTAATGAAGGGAATACAAAGATGTATGGGCGCAGGGGAAAAAATCCACTAGGATCGGGCAAGTAGAGGGCTGGTGTGACTCAAGAAATCGATGAATTCTTGTCGCTGGCAGAAAAAAAGTGACACAAACGAGGCCACTAAGAAAATTTTCACTTTTTTCTAAATCCATGTATCCGCCCCCGAGAAAATACGTAATCACGTGTCCGATAGAATGGCAGCTTGTAACCGATTAATCGGCCACCATCCATCGGTATCGATTCGAGCTGTACGTTCGTGGTCAACTACAAAGACTCAATACTAACAACGGGCTCATTTTGTAGAAATTCAACACCGAGGCTCAGGGAGAGTATTCTCAAACTCGCCGCATGCGGACATGCGCCGCTGTTTACAGAGCTTCGAGTCTGGAAATTTTGAAAGCTTTGTCCGAGTCGTCGGAGAACAGTAACATCAGTTTCATTCGTTGTATTCGAGCTGGACTGGCTCAGAGCATCGAATTCGAGGCCGACGTCGTCAGCCCGCAGCTCAGGTCGCTCTCCATTTTGGACACAACTCGAGCTCGCCAAGTTGGATATTCGTACCGAGTTTCGTTCAAAGACTTTATTGACAGGTGATGTTTGTTTCCTCCGTTTTCAACACAAGTATTCGCGAATCCGAGACAAGAATCGCTCCTAGCCGACATTCTGGTGAATTGTAGACAGACTGTCAATTTCGTGAAACAGCTTTAACTACACTCTACATGGACTGCTTGCTACTCGAAGGCCAGAAACGTGATTTCTATTGAAATTCGAATTGCAATTCAAAATACTGATATCGTAAGGCAGTTTTCGCAAGGAGCCGATGTTAACTCTGGGAATATCGAGTATTTCAGCAAGATTTTCTCTTTGTTTTCGACGTTCAGTTCGGGCTTCAAGTAGTAAGTCGCCAGTCCATGTACGCGTAGTCAAAGGATGACGGTGATTGTATTGTTGTATTTTCAGTGCAGGACCACTATTCTCGAAAAGTTGTTATGCGATGTTATGATAACAACCGTTGTTATAAAAAAGTTGTTATGAGTTGTTACTGGTTGTTACCCATTTACCGCAATGTTGAATAACATCTCATAACCACTCATAACACCACCTTGGGACTAGTTGTTATGAGTGGTTACCGTAACAACTTTTCGAGAATACCGCTCCAGGGTTGTAGTTGTGAAACTGCCGCACTATTTTGACGGTTCGCAGGGCTCTCTGGGAGTTTTGGATTTGCCAGTACTTAGATGGGTACATAACAAGGATCAAAGATCCTAATTATACCGACACGTTTAGAGTATTTCAAAATCAATGCATGTTATGGTTCACTTACCATTTGACAGTGCACCTTGTTTCAATCTCGTTGATATGATTCGCAGATACAAATTCTTAGCCTTCGATTTCGACGAGCCGGTGGAAGTGAGCCGAGAGAACTGTCGCTTATTGTTGATTCGCCTGAAAATGGAAGGATGGATTATTGGAAAGAACAAAGTATTCCTGCGATACTACGATAAAGAATACCTTTCAAGGTACACAAATATATGCAGCTAATCAAATGTGATGGTAAACCATCAGCAATGATTGACAGGGAAACTAAACATGAACGGTTGCTTACAGATTGTATGAAACGCAAGTGAAGAAGATCGTAAAGATCCAGGCAGTGATGAGGAAATTCATAACGAAGAAAAAGGTCATTCCTCGCGTGAGATCCCAGCAAAGCATTGGTAAAGACTAATTACATTTACGATAAGCACTACTAGCAGGTAGTGATGCAAGATATTGAGAAAATGAATATCGATACGATAATATTGTTATTAACACGATAATTAAAAATATCGATATTGTACTTTATAAATATCGATGGATATTATCGATATTATCGATATTTTGATCGGAAATATGTAGACCAAGTTAACCTGCCAAAACTGTTCTCAGTCATCACAATTGTGGCTCAATAATAGGAAAAAACAATGAAAAACTGAAATTTGATCAAAAGGGACTTTATAACAATGAAACTTACAGGCCTTTCTAGTACGTACTTATATATATCATCATCAGTGAATCGTCCCAGGAAAAGGACCTAGAAATCTGTTACTTGAAGGCTTTTCTCTTACATAAGGTACTAGGAAAAAATGTATTATTAGAAAAATTTTGCACCAATACTATCTGTCAAAAGGGCAAAACTGGCGAATTTTGAGGAATTTTGGCGTTTCCAGATAGCCGATCTGGCGACAGGGAAGAAGTAAAGTAACTTAAACGGTCACACTGTAGACTGTATTGGAGGTTTTCAAAATATTGAAATATCACTCTTCCTATAAGAATATCGATAGATATCGAACATTATCCAATAATCAGAAAAACTACTATTCGATATTCAGCGGAAAAATTATCGATAGATAACGATATTTTTGATACGATAATTGCATCACTACTAGCAGGCCATTAAATGACTTTGGGAGCGTAGGAGCGATTGCGCATTGCTAGTGCCAAGATCGAAGATACCAGGGCTTTTTAGCATCCGTTCTACTGTTTTGGATTACCGTTTACTATCGACTATGAAAAGCTTTTGAATGATTTGGCTACTGACATAACAAAACTCGTCAGGTTGGACCGAGATATCAATGTTTCCTAACCGCAAACCAATTTTAGCCGGTTAATTATACTATTAGTAACAGAAAACCAAAAAACCTAAGTCCTCGTACTGGTGAAATTTCACATTGACCCTATTTTGCCGACACTGTCGCTCGAAATGTACCTAATTCAGTAGCCATGTCAAATACCATTATATCTATTACCATTTGAATTTTCTAAACTATTTTAAGATTTTACGTAGGTATACCCGTTCTTTTGAACAAAGTCTAACACTATACCATTCGTATTTTAATTTTAAGATTTATGATAAGTATAACTATTTCGAGTAAAACTACACACGAAAATTTATGGTTAAGATTTGAAATTTTTTTGTTCTTTCCAAAATTTCAATAAACTATACTGTTTTAACGTGTTGTTTACTTTCTTTTACGTAGCAAACGAGAAAAACGCAAACGAATATTTCGTTCTAGAAAGGATCAGGTACAATTTTTACCTGGCGAGTTGATGGTGTCGGCAGAATTGGTTGTTTCTGTGGTTACTGGTCAGAAAAAGGTTTCTAACCCACTCGATTAATTTTTCGAAGATTTCAATCGGATGGTGCTAGTTCTTTGTTTCTTCTTACTGCATCAAACAAAAACAAAAAACAAATGGATTAAAGGAGGGTTCATAGCATAGTATCAAACACTTAGATTTTTCGAGCTAAAATTTTCCTTCTCTATTTTGAAACGGGAAGAAAAAGGATTTTTTTCACGGATAAGGGGTGTTTAACGAGTAAACATAGACGAAATTTAAAAAACAATTAAAAAAAAGAGGAACTACTTGAAAAAAGTTAAAAAAAGGAGCACCCGGAAACGAGAAGTAGAACCACAAATGGTTCACTTTCGAAGGCAGAGATCAAGCAGGATATGCTAGCAATACCCCTGGAGGCTCTCCTAGAGAACTGGAGACTTGCTGCCATCCAAAAGTGTAAATCACTAAAAAAACGGAGAAAGAAAAGCTTGGGTTAATTCGGACTTGGAGAAGTAGTGTAAGACTCTGAACTTGCACATTTTGGTGGTCAGTGAAACTGATCGCACCAGTTGATGGACGACTACTAAGACCCATTTAATGGGTAAAACAATAAACCATATACTGATGGAGTTTTGCGCCTTTTTCACGGAAAGTTTGTACTTTGTTTCATTTTGTCTCGAATTATTCCCCCTCTACAAAATCTATAACGTACACTAAGCCTGTTAGTATATTTAATAATGAAGTGCTGCAATGCTGAGGCTATCCCTTTCAATATTGAAGATTTATGCGGACCTCCTTCAGCTGGGGGAGAAGGCAACTCTTCCTGACAGCGTGTAGATATGTCTGCCTATTCTTACTTTCGAAGGGATAATGTTACGAACATTTGTACAAATCAAGTACAATATAGTGGAAAGTATTTCTTGGTATTCTGAGCAGATACAGGGACGTAGCGAAGAGTTTTGTTTGGAGGGGCCAAAATTGTTAAATTCCTAACTGACTCAACTCAAAATTTTTAAGTATTAAAATTTGTATTGTGAATTGGCAAAAAAAAAAACTTTCCGACTTGGTAGATTTTCTTAACTTTTGATCCATCTACTAACATTTCCCAACTCCGACGGAGGCTTGGGGGACAATCTGCCCGCGTGCCCCCCTTATTTTCGTCCCTGAGCAAAAAAGCTGGTAAAAAAATCCCTTATTAATAGAAAACAGTGCCGATAATCACTGAAAAAGAAATTATTGAAATCGGATCGATAAAATGTTCAGAAAATCAATGTCTGTGAAACCTATTACAGAACATTTTCAAATTTTTTCAATTCTTGATAAAAATTGTTCTCCAACCCCAACAATTTTGTTCGTGGTAAACGACTCTCACCCTAACACCCTTCAAAAATAATTACTGGCATCACCCCTGCACCTATTTTAGTTTGCAAGTTAGAAAATTTTGATCAGTGTGATGTCTCACACAGAAAAACTCCTATGTTTTTCAAATTCTGTCTCCAATTTAAGCTGTAGAAAGTACCAGACTTGTAATCAAGATGGGCCAGCGCCCGTATTTTCTGGTTATTTCGTTTACCTGCTCGCGAAGTTCGCTACTATACCAAAGAATATGGGATGAGAAAAACTACTGGAATACAAGCAACGAAAAAACCATACAAAAGTAAAAAACAATGTAAAGGTCCTTTGGTCCTGGAAGAATCATATCTGCTCTCATCCCAAAAATGAACAGTCGAATACGTGATCGTAGTCCCTTTTACATTAATTGCCGAGACCCTAGTCACTAAGAATCGGTAGTATACATAATACGCTGTTGTAGAAAACGACTAATTAGAAATCCTGTAGGTATCAACAGTTATGAACACTAAAAGTAAAAAATAATCTACTTCAGAGTTTATCGGACTAAAACCTTCCGAAGTGCTGAGTTATTGTAGTGATCCAGAAGAAGAGAATGGGCAAGTGATGTCTATTCTCTTGGCAAAATCTAGGAAGCAACGTCTCCTTGAAGAACTTGTTACTGAGTACGATTTCCTCCATTGTTTAATATCAAATAACAAGGAAGTCGGAAAGCAGTGGAACAGAGATAAGAGGTATAAAGAATCAATTGCACCCCTCTCCCACGAGTAATTTCAGTAACAATGATTTTTGGGTGGGGGGAGGGAAGGGGCTAAACGAAAATATATTGGGAGAATAGCACTAAGAATGTCTCACCCCCGCAAAACAGATTGTCATCATTGGTGCTCGGTTAAATTATCAAAATAAATTATCATGATAAGGAAATCATAATCCTTCTTCTGTGATTTATTAACAGACATGGGTATGTCTTCATAAAGAACTAGCTGAACCGCTTCGCGGCTCGTCCAGACTTTAGGTTAAAGTGAGTTGGGTAAAGTCAGTCAGATAGAGGAACACTGGTATCTAGCTCTGTAATGCAGTACATGTACATTATTACTAATCAAATTAATTATTTGGTGCTCACTTTCCCTCAAATTTGGTTTCCCGACTTGTCATAGCCGCAGGTCTAGATACCCAAGTAATGCCGGGTAGATACATGTTTCTTTGGAATGGGTAGGTACACTTGTTCACCAAATTGCAAGTTTGATTAGGAATAATGCGTCTACTTATTTTATGACAATGAACAATATTTTTAGCTGTAGTTACTTCATATTTTCATAATTTGATACATGAAACACACGCCAGATTTTTACATACAGACAAACAATAATAACTGGTGTCTGTTCCGTGTGTGCGTGTGTGTTGATGGATGGATAGCGGTACAGCGTCTGGTTGCTAGGAGGTCCCGTACTCACTACTGAGACCTGCGGAAGTTTATGATGGGAAATAGCTCCAACTTGTTTTGCATTCAGTAAAAAGGTACTGATTCATTTGCAGTTTATTGCTTCATATTTGTATTATTCTTACGAAAATTTCGGTGTTCTCAAAAGTTCAATAGATAATTGAAAGAAATTCTGAACATATTTTTCGAAAACTGAAATTTTAGGGCTTTTGGAGATGATACGGGACTGAAAATGGGCCGTGTGGTACATAAATGATTATGAAACATTATCCAAGTATACTGTAGTCGCGTTAAATCAGATATAGTAAATGTGATAATAAGGTATTTTGAGCTTGTTTTCGAAATTTTAGATTTTCAACTCTAATAATTTCTGAAAAGAGACAGTTACTACCACCAAATTTTGAAAGAATGTGAAGAAGTTCAATATAATACACTTCCGGAAAGTTCAAATCGAAAAATATTAGGGATCTAGAAGGGGCAAAATTTTGTGGCCCCGCCTAGTACAGGTATCTAAACGAAATTTCGTTAAGCTTAAAACCTTCCCAGATTTCATAGAACACATCCAGAACGTATGAACCCCCCAGCTCTTATGGTTCATCCACCAACCTCGAGAAAACAAACACACACAAACACACACACACACACACATCCACCGACAAACACATACTTTTATACATGTGTATTGGAGATTTTAAGGATCCACAATTTTAAAATTATCAATGCCACAGTACAACGATCCTCCAAAATAGGTACTTTTTCACGTACAGCAGAAAAGAAAGACAGAAACGTACATAAAATCCAGACAATTAAATAATTCACTGTCACGCCAAATTTGAAGATCTATGCAGTACTGATACACAAAACGAGGCAAAACTCCTAAAGACCATTTTTATTTCCTATGGCGAGTACAATAGGTTTGTTTTTAGGGTGTGCCAATCCACTTTTTCGTTTCCGTTGTCCATAGCGCTTTCGGCTGTTACGCCATCTTCAGTGCAGTTCCCTAACATTTCTTTTTGTTAGTCCTGTATTAAGGGCTCATAAAACTCCGTAAACAAGCAGACCAATAAGACAATTAATCAACCGCATACAATCACCAAGCTACAGACTAGCAAAAACAATAGCCAAATTCATGAAAGAACACTACAATTTTAGAACAGATAACGACACGAAAAACACAATACAACTAAAAGATACACTGAAAAAATAACATTAAACGACAATGACAAACTGGTATCATTGGACGTAACAAACATGTTTGGGAACATACCAAAACAAGAACTAACAAAAAATACTGACAAACAATAACTACAAAAACAACACAGAAGGAACTGCATACACCGACTTCTAATTATAAACCAAAACTACTGCTAGTTTAACAATAAATATTACAAACAAACAGAAGGCCTAGCAATGGGGTCATCACAGTCACCCATTCTATCCGAAATATACATGAACAACTTCGAAAATGACCTGCTCAACAACAGCAAACACAAGAAAAACATAAAGCTATGGACAAGATATGTAGAGGACACATTAATCATCTGGACAGGAACAGACAGACAACTGGACCAATCCCTCACGGAGACAAATAACATAAACAACATAAAGTTCGCAATGGAAAACGGCAATAAGACCATAACTACCTCGACCTAACAATGCAAATAAAAGACAACACGATACAATACAACATTTACAGAAAACCCACCCACGTGGATTCAATAATACCCAATGGCTCATTCCACCATCAAAAACACAAAATAGCAGCACTACACAACTACTGCAACAGAGAAATCAACATACCAAACGACAACAACCACAGAACAACAGAAATCAACAAAATCAAACAAGTAACCATTAATAAAACAAATACCAACCACAAACAGTAGACAGAGTAATTAACACATTAATACAACAAAAAAGTACAGAAACAGAACCAACAACCACAAAAACAGACAAATACGCAGGAACAATACCATTTACAGGGCCATATACACATACAAAATACAGAAAATCTTCAACCAATACAACACACAAAGCTCGGAATCAGAAACAGGCAGAAAGTTCACAACTAGAATAAAAGAACATGAAAAATCACAGAAGAGCTGAAGGATGACAAATCACTCTGGAAAATACTGCAACGACCAGGGACAAAACAACCACAGGCTGACAGAAAAATAAAAAATGCTATACACAGAAAACAACACAAGAAAAAGGAAATTGAAAGAACAACATGAAATAATGAAGGCAAAAACAAAACAAAACCTAATAAACACAACAACCAACTTCCAAAGCAAGAATTATTCAAATTAATAATACAATACTCCCTGACTGGACAGACTACACAACCAGTGACAACCAATATACATAGGAACACACACCAATAGGTTTACTATATGGTACTACACAGTACTATAAATACAGGACTAACAGGGAACCGCACTGAAGATAGCGTAACAGCCGAAAGCGCTGTGAATAACGGAAATAAAAAAGTGAACTGGCACACCCTAAAAACAGAATATTACAAAGTTTACTCACACTCTAACATTCATGTCAATACTTCACATTTTTGAAACTTCTACCCCTGTCCTGGAATAGAATATCACTTATTTACACAACTTTTCCATAACTTGAGGTGTACAATCTACAGTTGAAATATTTCCTCAGTCATGTGGTTTAGCATGTATAATTTTGAGTACTGATCCCCAAAATGAATAACCAAATACGCAATTGTATTTTCTGGTTAGCAGTATTACTGAGCAGTTTTTATAAGTATTAAAATCTAACTTGGAAACATACACAGGCTGATTCAAGATGATGAGAGTTCTTTTACAAGTAGTGTATATGAGGAGCGATTTTCCAAAACGGCCTCTGTCCAGTTTTATATTTTTTTCACGGGGAAGAAAAAACTTGGTGTATCCCTATATCACACCTACGTCACGGTTGATAGTCGGGTTGCCTATAGTCGAACACTTACAGGAATTTATCTCGTTGAAATATTGAATGTACCTTGTACAGGAGACGCGCATGACAGTCACGAAGTGGGGGATCTCCTGGATAGAGGCCGTTTTGGAACAACATTTTTGAATTATTAGTTTTGGTTTGGCACAAAATTAGACATACTGTGTCTTTCAGTAGATTCTAATTCATAAAATTTTCAAGATAATGTCGACTCCTCTATTGTGATAAAAATATGTGATCAATCGGGGTCATAGCCCTCGGGCAGTAAATACCTCGTTAAAGTTAAAATAATAATAATAATAATAATAATAAAAAAAAAGAAAAAAGAAAAAAAAGACCGTTTCGGAACAACTTTTTTCTTCTCTTTGCGAGTCTATTTTGGCTTCTTACATGCGTTAAATTCGCGATATCGTGATTTTGTTCATGTCAGAATATGTACTCGTATTATTAGATTTCTCACCGGATGGTAAAACGATTTTTCAAAAAAATGGACAGATGAGGCCGTTTGGAATATCGCTCCTCATATGTAGCATAAATTAAATGGTAACTGTATCCCCGGGTTTGTCATTACCACTACTGAAAAGTTCTCATAAGTATTACAATTTAACAACTTCAGCTAGGACATACACACAAGGTAATCTGAACAGAAAAGCACACAGTTACACGCAGGTAACCTCACACATTGAATTTAAATACATACATGTCTGTTTGCAACAGCGCTCAACGCATTTTTGAGAAGAGTTTTTATCCTGTAAGATGTACCCATACACTTCGCAATCCATTGATAGCTTCGTTGTGTTTCCTTTTCCCCCTTTAATTCCCTCAAGTTTTTTTTATTCCTTTATTTTTTCTTTTTCGTTTCGCTTCTTCCTTCTTGACTGGACTAACGTACAACTGCACCAACATCATCCCATTTTGAACACCACTGTCTTTCTAAATCATCATGTATACATGTATAATAGTTACATTATTGTTCTCTGTCCAGCAAAATATTCTATAAAAAAGGAAAAGAGCTTTAAAGCCAACTCAACGCCGACAACTTCTGGTACGTACACACCATATACACACACAGATTCAGAAGCACTTTCAAATTACATTAGAGACTCTCGCTCAATGAAGAACTGGCTCCAATCTATTGTTCTTACAGAAACTGTAATCGTTTATTCTGGAGTCAAAGTGCGTGGGAAAAGGCAGGGACCACGACTAGATACCAATGATGCGGCCATTATAAATCAAATAAGTAAGTTACGTTTCTCTTTTGTTTCTATTCTATTGGTTTGTTTAGTAGGGTGCGACTGTATTAAAAATTAATAATTTTAGGTGGTTGATTACTAATAAATACTTAGGTAGGTCAAATGTTCATTCATATTACAGGCGAGAAAAGCCAAGAAGTGATAAAAATGCACCTGGCACTGCTGGAACCAGGTACAGTTCATTCAATGCACGCAGATATTTTACTTCATCACACGCATCCAGGAGACATACCTCGAAAATCAGTAAAGCTACCTATACCCCCATTTTCTGATAAACGCACGCAATTTCTAAAATGTATACATTTTCAGATTATATCGGCCATAAAAGCGAAAAACTAGCGAAAATTTATTTCAGGAAGTGGAAATCCAGAAGCATATACCAGGTTTTAATTTCCTGTCGTGCCAAAATGTTTCAGGAGCTGGCGAATTTTTCGCAACAAGTAGGGATCACATTTCAACATTAACATAAAGGTGCTGAGTCGATGCTTACAAACTCATTTCCGTTTGTGTTTCAGGTGCATCTGTACAACGAGCACATAGTACATTCAATCACTTCATACAAGCAATACGAATGCGTGGGCCTTGACTGGGTTCAGGATACAACCTCTGAAGAATTCTTCGGCGAGCTTAAGACACCGCTTTTACAAATACCACTTCAGCTAAACCATCAATCAACATTTGTCACGGATATGACGTACAATCCTTTCGCTCCAAAATGGCTAGTATTCAGATAATATTGGCTGGTGTTGAAAAACAGAAATATAAGAGGAAATTTCAGTAGTAATGCAATACTTACACGTTCTCAATGTTATTAGGAAGTTATTTGGAGAAGACGAAGACTGGGATTCTCCACTGAGGGTATATGAACTGAAGAATGAACGCTTCATCACAAACCACATTATCAATGTCAGAGGTGAAGAAAACTCTCTTAATTGAAGGAACTACAGATGTGCGCACTGTAAATGTAAATAAACAATAAATGAAGAGGTTGCATGGGTTTGCAATAGGGTGCTTGCAGCGCTGCGCGCGGCAAACACCCTAATGACGCGATGCAACCATGCGACTTCCACGCAACCTCTTCATAATCGTTTGTTTACCTTTATGGTGCGCATACCTGCAGTTCCTTACTTAATTAAGAGCTACAATGTATATATTTATACCAATTCTAAGGAAATAAATTTCAAGGCTGAGTCTACTTTTAGATGTAGGAATCCAGACTGAGGTGCAGGACACTGAGCAAGAAATTTACAAGAACGGAGACCCAAATTCTAGACAGTTGGTTGGAAATGTACAGACTGTAGACAGCAAATACATGGGAGCTCATCTGCGAAAAGTACGTATGTAAGCTTTTTATTCCATAACTTGTCAAAACTTTTATCATTTTGACCTATTTATATACAATCCCCCTCTGGGTGTGCGGTGTGCTATCTTGACGTGGTAAGGGAGCTTACAGAAAAACTGAAAACACACAGAAGAAAAACTCCGACAGATAAACTTTGATGAAAGGAAGGAGAAACTATGTCAGTATTCTTCTCTGGAGATGCGTCTCCGCCATCACAATTATACTGGCAACTAACAAAGTAAATAATAATTTCGTGTATAAAACGTCTCCCATTTGGATGTCCGGGTAGTAGAGGGGTTATATTCTTTCTGGCGCAGTCGTAGATTCTTTGATTTTTCACTTTATTCATCTTTTAATCAGATGAAATATTTCTCTCATCACCGAAGTTTTTCTCAAGATATTTTCACTTTTTCATTAGCACAATTTACTTTTTCAAAATTTCCGATAATCCTAAAAAATCAATAAAATTATATCTGTCCCTGGCGCAGTCATAGATTTCTCAATTTTCTCTGTAGCGCGACCTACTTTTTCAACATTTGCCATCACTTCTAAAATAGAAAAAAAATTCAATTTTTTCACAATTTTTTACAAATTTTTTTCAAAGTTCTTTCTGACGCAGTTAACATTTCTCTTTAGCGAGAGCTACTTTTTTCAAAATTTTCCAATACTCCTAGAATATAAAGAAATTCAATTTTTCCACAATTTTTTACAAAATTTTTCCAAAATTCTCGACACTTGAAATACGTAGCACAGTTGTAGATTTTATAGAATACTTACTCATTTTTAAGATAAAAAATGGACGTGTATTCTTCCTGGCGCACTTAACTTTTCTCTGTTGTGAGAGCTATTTTTTTTTCAATATTTCTAATAATCCCAAAAAATAAAAAAATTTCCGCTATTTTTACAAAATTTTTTCAAATTCTCATCACTGAAAATTCTGGCGCACTTGACTCCTCTCTCCAATGCAAACCTACTTTTCAACATTTTCTTATTATTTTTGTGAACCTCATTTTCACTAAGGTAGGTACACAGTAAAATTATTCACTGGCGTAGTTGACTTCTCTCTGTAGCGCAACCTATTTTTCAATAGCGCAACCTACTTTTCCAACTTTCCCAATTATCTCAAAAATAAAAAAAAATTGATTTTTTACTCTTTTTCAAATCTACCACACTTGACTTTTCTCTGTAGCGCAACCTACTTTTTCAAAATTCCCCAATAATCTCAAAAAAAAAATCAATTTTCATTTTGTTACTGTTCTAGATGTTAACTCCTTTTTTTATGCTATTGATTATGCTGGAGTAATTGCTATACAGACACGCTAAAAACCACAAAAACAGACAAATAGGCAGGAGCAATACCATTCACAGGGACATACATATGCAACCAATATAACATAAAACTCGGAATCAGAAACAGACCACCCCTGATCAAACATATAAGCAATGACAAAACAGAAACGAAGGGCATGAACAACAGCAACTGAGTACACAGACTGGGCCGCGAACACTGCGAAATGACATATACATAAAAGAAACAGGCAGGAAATACACAACTAGAATAAAAGAGCATGAAAAATCACAAAAGCTAAAGGATGACAAATCACCTTTCGGAAAACACTGCAACGACCAGGGACACAGCAAATTGACAGAAAAGTACAAAATGCTACACAATGAAAACAGCACAAGGAAAATAGAATTAAAAGAACAACTAGAGATAATAAAGGCCAAAACAAAACAGCCTAATAAACACAACAACGAAGTTCCAAAGCGAGAACCTATCCAAATTAATAACACAACACTCGCTGATTGGACGGACTACGCAACCACAGACAACCAATAGGAACACATATCAATAGGTTTACTATACGGTCCTACATATTACTATAAATACAGGACCAACAAAAAGAAATATTAGGGAACTCCACTGAAGATGGCGTAACAGCTGAAAGCGCTATGGACAACAGAAACAAAAGAGTGAATTGGCACACCCTAAAAACAGTGTAATCATGTTTTCAGGTTATCCGCCTTTTCGCTATCTGCCTCACCTTCAACCCCAATTAGAGCGGATAATCGAGAGTCTACTGTACTCAAATAATAGAAAGGAGAAAACCGAGAATGAAAAGTGAGATACCAGAGTTAATGGAAAAAAAAAAGAAAGTACATATAAACAAGCCAATGATAGAGAAAGTAAGGATATATATATATAAGGCTTAAGAAATCAAATAAAGAGAGAATGTAAGAAAGCAAAAGAAAATTGGATTAATCCGGATTGTGAGGTAATTGAGGAGCAAATGAAAGCAGAAAACCCCAGCCAGGCATATAAATAAAGTAAAAAGATATTTTGGAGCAAGAAGAAAGGGATCAAAAATAAAAAATGAATGGATAGGTATAAGAAAGGAAAATCATTAGATTCTAAAAGAGACAAAATAAAAAGATGGATGAGAAATGTTGAAAAACTATCTGTATAAGAATAGAGCAGGTATAAGTAAATGTACGGAAAGAAAAGGGGTAGTGTGTATGATGAAGAATAAGGAGATCCTATAGGTTTCACTTCACCAAACTTATCTCAGAAATGTACGAGTATAAAAATCTCCAAGCTAGAATGAAAATGGATAGAACTGAAGAGTACTTTCATAACAAGAATGGGGTAAAACAAGCAGATCCACTATCCCTTACTCTATTCAATTGTGTACTGGAAGAAATATTTCACTCACTGGACTGGGGGGGGGCAAGAAATGGATGTAGACTGACGAACTTAAAAGTTGCTGACGATGTTGTCCTTTTTTCCACTTCAAGAAATAAGATGAGTAAAATTATTCAAATGCTAGATGTTAAAGAGAAAAAGCAGGTTTGACTGAAAACCAAAATACTGAATACACATAATCGAAATAACGAAAAAATGTAGAAAAGAGGAAGATGAGATAATTTATTTAGGACACCTAATTTCATGGGAAGGACAAATGTCTAAAGAAACTGACAGGAGAATTACCTCAGTTTGGTCCAAGTACTGGTCACTAAAAAATATTTTTGAAGGCCCATTTAGAAATCAATTAAAAAGTAAAATTTCAGTCTGTGCAGTGTGCATTACCTACCATTTCCTATACCTAGCTGTCAAACATGGAGATTAAATAAAACCTTATAAATAAACTAAGAATATTCCAAAACAGAATACAAATAGAAAAGTAGATCTTCAATGTTAAATTAAGAAACCAGCACCAGGGTTACTAACTCTGTTTTTGAAAAAAGCAAACTTCTCTCAGGAAAATAACAAATTTTTTGCGGACTCGGAACTCGCTTTACTCGTTCCTCGCAATCATGTTTTGAATGAAGAATACTCTCTTTTTCGCTAATATTCTTTAATTGCACTCGCATTAAATAAAATAATAGATAATTTGCTTACTGATATCAGTATGATTCTTCAAATATATTCGTACAGTAGTACTTATTTGTTTATAACTTAAATGAAATTTGGAAAATAGCAAATTCCTGCTTCACTCTAGCAAACCGCAAATGTGGTCTCAAAAAAGCAAACCAGTTTGCTAAAAGACAAACTGTTGGTAACCCTTCTAGAGGGAAGAGTTGAGGGAAAGAACCGGACAGGAAGGTAAAGAATGAGTTATATGAAGAGCAGATAATAGAGGATACAAAGTGCCTCCTCAGAAATAAAAAAATTAGCGCAGGAGAGAAAAAAGAAGAGAAAGGCAACTAATTGAGAAACTAAGGAGTACAACACACACAATATATACAACCAGGCATTGACTTCTACTATGTAACAAGACAAAGTATGATTATAAACAGGGTTTAAATAGTGGATATATTCGGTTTCTGTTTCAGAATATAAGCGTTTATTCTATAGAAGTTCATAGCGAAGAAAGTAGAAAAGAAGAGTAAGTTCGTCAAACATTTTAATAGGTAATGCAAGCAAAAGACTGATACAAGGCCGAAGAGGTACCTTCATTTCAAGCAAAATAATTCTGTTTGAAAATGAGCAGAGTAGATTCATTCTACCAATACAACAAACTGAGGTATCTTACCAGTTATATTGTAAAAACTAACGAACTTCATAAACGATACCACAGAATTTCCACTCCCAGGTGGACATTGGACAAATACTACCAAGCAAGTTCAAGAGCATAAACCCATGCTCAGATATTTTCATAGGTACTGATGTAACTGAAAACATAATAGGTACTTTTAGGTCTGTAAAACATTTGAACCTTCCCAATTGGAACAATTAAATTCAAATCATCTGATTAAGGAATCCTTGCTGATCATCATTTCCATTAATTGACACGTATCAATGTAACAGATTACGACTGGTAATAGGTACACATAAAATTGAATCAATGCATCAATCTTATGAAATAAATTTTCAGTTCTACATTCAAGTGTGTAAATAAACGTTTACAATTCTAAGACGATAACGCTTATAATGTCAACGTGGTGTTAATAATCTGACACACTTTTAGCTTTTCCTTTTCACTTGACGTTGATGGGTTACGGTCAACGACAGAATAAAATAAGTCGGTTTTTCTAATTAAATAAAGGAGCAAAGAAACCCTAAAAGTTACATAGGTACCTCTCCGCGCTTCATCATCAGAAAACGGTAACCGGTAATGAGACTAATATTGGCAACGTATTTTTTCCAAGACTGATGGATGATTTCAATGGATTTGGAACACGTGAGGTGAGTATATAATTTGTACTTATGAAACGGTTAACGTAATAGCTGAAGGTACGTTTCAGTTGTGTCTTGATAGTTTTTAACCTGTTGTTTCCAATTCTTCGTCAAATCGACAAAATCGATGTAGGAAATGATTATTGCCAGCGAGAGCCATCACTAAGGTAAAACCAATCATTGATGTACCGTGTGTTCTGTGTTTTAATTTCAAAGCAATAACTGTTACACTTTTTGATTTAGTAGTGGTGGACTCGTGCAAGAAGAAAGATCTAGTTCATTCTCTCGCAGAGAGATTCTGTTAACCAAAATCTAACAAGATCGCCGTTAGCATTGTCTTTTACAGCAAGAAAATGGACTGGACCACTTTTACATAGCACCCTCCAAGTAGATTCTTGATAGACACAAAACACCTATTCGCTGTGTCGTATGCGGGGTGAGCATTTAGCATTGATACGTTGAAGTTCTGAGAATAGTGATTACATATAAGCACCTATGAGGTGCACGCAAGAACCATTTTTGACGTACACATACATATGAGGAGTTATCTGTCAAAAGGGCGCTTGACATATGGGATTCCCATATGTCAAGCGCCCTTTTGACAGATAACTCCTCATATATAAGGGCAAATAGCCCTGACCTGGAGGGGGAGGCTGACGGGAAGCGGAAGGAGCTGACAAGTATCAAAATACTGAAAATTATTCGCTTGTTTTTTATTGGCGGAGGGGGGTTGATGATTTGGGAGCCTAAGCCTCCTTATTTATGCCGATGAACACATTTTACCTAGTGCTTTTTTACTTTGACTTTTTTCTCAAATTAATTGACTATAATATGTTCTCTGGCATTAAGTTGGATCCAAACTCAATGTCATTCGACTATTTGTCGCACTGCGCCCTCCATTTTTTAAATAGTTTACCATTACAAACCATATAATGGTGGCAGTAAATCCAATATGCATACGAAAGGAAGTTCCATTTCATCAATCAAAAGTAAGGTCCGTCTAAGTGTCAACGATCTTAGGGTCATCCACTGAAAATACAGTTATCTTACATTTCAATTATAAACGGAAAACAACGGTGTGCACCGATGTATCAGAGATTATCATGTTTGATTTAGGTAGATCACTGTAAATAACTAACCGACTACCTTTTAACCAACACTGCCTAAGAATCATAACCCAACAGACCTTAATCCTTGACAAGTCATGACTTAATGGCGAAATTATTCTAGCAGAATACCACAATTCACGACTCAGTTCATAAAATACTGTGTTTTCTTCCTCGCAGAACAGTTTTGGAAGAGTTTTCATGCAACTAATGTGTCCTTCGTGTTGTGGGGGTTTATTCTCAGAGACCAAAGGCTCCGTTTATATGGTAATTGAAAAACCTTGAACAGCTATACATGAATACAAAGGTAACTACAAAACTTTTTCAACTAACGATTGTAAAATTACAGAAGAGAAAAGCGACGACTCGCAAGAGTGAAACAAAAAGTGTATCAACCAGCGTATACAGCGAAGAAACTGGCGGAGTCGTCGTGAGCAACAACGATGTGTTGGAATTCGTTAGCAATCACCCGTCATCTTTGCCGGGACTAAAAATACAAACAGATACCACCGTTGAAGAAGAAATTCTCTGTTCCGACACGGTTAAAGCCCCGGCAGCCCCGGCGATGACATCCAGAACTCCACCTCCTGCTGCTAGGAAACAAAGTCGATGTGAAACGATTGAAGAAGAAGTGATGGTCAATGAAAAAGACTTGAAATTGGAAATCTCTAACATGAAATATCGTCCTAATGTACAAAGAGATGGGACTATCGAAGAAGAAATTAACATGTATGCTAAACAGAGGAGCATGTCGCTAACGGAAACAATAAACCAAGAATTAAACCAGAATATGTTCGGTAATGGAGAGATAAAATTGTAAGTTGATATTTATTAGTCGCATACACAGCAAAATGACCATATCTAGAAGAAGGACACAGATTCTCAAAGTTTAAATACTTCTTGCAACTTGCAAATCGATTTTCAATATGTACACGTGGCAATTTCTCATGTTATTGTACAAGGGAGTAATATTTTAGGTAGAGTCCGCAAAAACGCATAAAATTAATAGTTGTTTGCAAACACGTTCTCTTCTTGGGTTCAAAATTGTATACATTCAATGTCGGTCTCACTTTATGAATCATTTTACAGGAGGAAAACTAGTTACACTCCCAGTGAAATAAACGGAAACCAGCCAGCGATGGATACGGTAATAGAACTCAAGATTGGAGGCAAAGAATTCGTTGAAGTGAAGAAACAAGGCGACAATGAGGAACCACCGTTCAACTTCCAGGTTAGATGGACGTTGAATCCTTCAAACATATAAATAATTCGTACTTCATGAGTCGTTTCACTTTCTTATATTGTAATTCCACAGGCCGTTCTACGTAAAACAAATTCAAACCGCCAATCGTTGAGAAGGTTCAGTGACGTGTCCACAAGGTCAAACGAAACTAGTTATTATGATGCGGAAACCAGATCAAACGAAGCGAGCTATTATGAATCGGAAATACTGCCCGGTGTGGTATTGAAAGGAGTCGTGTATGATCTCTGAGGATCTGTGCTTGAAAAATATTCCACTTGCCAGGACACGATTTCAGAACCAAGCCAAACTGAAATCTCCGCACTTCCGGTGATCAACTGAATCAACACCGGATCCCTTTTTTTTATTTGTTTTACAGTTTTTCAGATTTGCACCTTTATAAGCTTAATTTTTGTTTACTCCAAAAATTTTCATTTTTACTAAGTAGTTTATAGAGGTAAAATTCACAAACAGGATTATTCTTACTGGAATTGTCAGATCCCGCTGATGACGTATGCAGATATTAATACAGCTTTTTACTTGGAACTTTTGATTTTGAAAGTGAATCACATGAGATGAGTATCTTTGTACGAGACGACGAACACTTTTGGCGAAGTTTCAAGTGCTAGCTAGTTTTTATTCTTACCTCTGTAGATACTGACAGCTCATATTCATTTGTTTGGATTTGTTCACTGCAGTCTCACTTCTGATGCTGTATCTGAAGCCCATCCTCGTTCAGTTTTCATTTGCTCCTTCTATTACAAATACTCATCGCGTTACGTCCGCTGTTTTGACATTTCAAACAAGATTCCCACCTGGAATGTCACGAGACATTTATTAAAACTAAAATAGCAAGATTCTCTACGATGATTTTATAATGAAAAAGGAATTAGGTAACTGAATCAGCAATTTTATTCAACTATAATCATGCAACCGCAGAGTGGAGTGTAATTACTTTTATTATACCCAACTCACAAATTTCTCATGTACAGGATTAAAGAACTATTTACCACGTACCAGTGTTCTATGCTGGATATTGACGCTGTAGCTAATCTTATAAGCACGAATACCAAACTGCTAAGTCACCACTCTATCTCTGAACAAAATTATCACACAACAACCTATAATACACATTTTGTAAGTCGAACTAGAGTGAAATTATCATAGAAACGTTCCACTTTGTGGGCTGGAACTGGAATCTTATAGCTAGATATATATACACGTATATACTTACACACATCAGGAACGCAAAGGTTATCAAGTCATATCATCAACCAGACACTATGGACGAAGCTTATCTATAGTCTGTGCACTATTCACTATAATGGACTGCATGAGTACGTGAAATTGGGGCTATCATCAAACACCAATGCCTCTTGTTCGTTCGAGCATATATCATATCCTATACCTATATATATATCTGCGTGGCTGCTTCTACAAGTGGTCAGGATATCAAAGCGAATTAAAAAACTGAACTGCTCCACTTTACATAACCCGTTTTTTTTTCTCAAAAGTTGAACTATTTGATGAGTCTATTAAAATAACCATTGCATGGTACATCAATAAGCTACAAACCAAAACATGAGATCAGCAGAATATTCTGGCAACGCGCAGTGGGTAACTGAGATAAAATCAGAGGTTAAACTAACACTAAAAAACACCATTTTAGTATAAATACTTAGCAACTCAAGAACACTAAAGAGCGACGCAAAAACTTTCAACTTACTATATTTTCGCCATTTTGATTTTGTTTATTTGGACGCTATTCAGCCTAAAGGAACCAACCAACATTTGTAAACAAAATGAGTTATTAGTATTGTTGGAAAGAGCGTAAAAAGTAGAATTTTTCAAAACTGGGCCCCCGATTCAAAAATGTGTACTAATGTTGAGAAAAGCTTATCAGTAAACACTATGTCATATAGTTTCTACATGTGGCTCTTGAACTTCGAATCACATGTTCTCAAAAAACAGATTTTGCTGGTTGGTTCCCTTACGCTGAATGGCGTCCATTTAGTTTTAGCTGTATGGGTGGGTGCCTGATTAATATTTATCGATTTTGCGTATCCTGCTGCAATATGGTTGAAAGAATGTAGGGAATATGGAATAAACAATAAAGAAAATCTAAATCGATAAATCGATCATTTTTTCATTTTTCACTCAAGGAAAAATAAACTGAAACAAGGGTTTCCTCTTTATGACAAAAATCGGTCATTCTTCATGGAATTTTTATGACTTTTAGATTGTAAACAAAGGGAAAATGTATCAAGGAATGGAAGGCCGAGGAGTTATCAGTCAAAAGGACCCCTGATTAATAGGAATCCTATTCGTCAGGGGCCCTTTTGACAGATAACTCCTCATATGTGACCTGCCGGGAACCAGGAAGAAAGGGATCTGTGTGCACAAAAATCATTCTTGTGATAACAACTATTTTTGACTAATTTTTGGCCGCTGTTTCCTGTGGTGTTGTTGAAAAAATTCTAAAGAATTTTCCCAAACTGCTGTAAGTTTTCAAAGTTGAGTATCTCATAAAGTGAAAACGTTATCAATTTTGTTTATCCGCTCCCCTGTAAGACTTACATTTTTGCGCACATGTCCCTTTCTTCCTGGCTTATCAGCTGTCATATATGTGACATGCTAGGAGCTAGGAGGAAAGGGACCTGTGGGCAAAAGAATAAAATAAAAAAATTTTATGATAACTGTTTTTGACTAATCTTTGGCCACTCTTTTGCCTGGTGTTGTTGAAAAAATTCAAAAAAATTTTCCCAACCTGCTGTAAGTCTTCAAAGTTGAGTGTTACAGTGTATCCGAATGTGAAAACGTTATCAATTTTGTTTATCTGCTCTCCTGTAAAATTTACATTTTTGTGCACAAGTCCCTCTTCCTGGCATGTCACATAATGTGAACAATTTTGATTCGAATCAAAGGTCGATTTTGAACAGAGGGAAGGGAAGGAAAGCATAACATGAAATGAGGGACACTAACGAGCAGGGCTTTTTCGGGATCTTTTAAACTTCCAGACAATCAAAACACTACAAGATCATAATAATTGGAGCAAAATCGTAATCTCAAGATTAAGAAATTACCAAATCACGATCAGTTTCAAGAAATGATCGCACGATCATAATCTTGGAACCAGGGGTGGAAAGTGGATCGCGATGCGCTTAAACTTTGGTTTCAGCTTAACAGTTTCCCAGAATATTTTATCAGATCATTTTTTTCTCAATAAGTCGGCATTTTATTCCACATTAGTCAATTTAATATGAAATCGACCATAAAAAATTTAAAAATCACATTATTTTATCATCAGTGAAGTTCTCCTGTTTTACAAAATTTCAAAATTGAATTTCAGCAGCTAACCTACCAGTTCATTCTTGAAAAAATCCGAATTACATGATAAAAAAATAAATTTTTTTTAAAGTGTCGATCAGCAATTCAGCTCTTCCTTTGCGCTTGATAGAGAAGATAAATGACTGGCTTCTGAAGCGCTTAAACATAAGCTTAAGCGATTATCGGCTTCAACTTTCCATTCCTGTTTAGAACACAGAATTCGTGATCTTAGCCACACTTAATAATGTCATTGGTTACGTATGGTTCGAGTAATATTACTTTTAATGTCAGTCTTCAAGGCACTAGAGCTATGAAAACATGAAACAATCGAAAACTGAATCACTTTGCATAGCATATCTACATCAATTTCGGCCGATACATTCGGCTGTTTGAAATCCTCGCAAAATAACTTACGATGCGTTTTAATCAGTTTTATTTTAACGTACGAGTGTAAATTAACCTAAAACCGATAGGTAACTCAGAACTGAAGACAGTACATACGAAATTCCTTTAGAATTATATACAAAACGCATTACGAACATACACAACAAACGGATATTACTAACAAAATTATTGAAATCCGTTTGAGGATTACGATATTCAAAATTATCATTCGGCATCGACATATTCGAGGCTAGTTAGAATTTAGATAATAAAAAATTTAAAAAGAAATCAATAAGTACACACTATTTAAAAACACAAAATGAAAACATCATTAACACGCTATTATCTATAAACTTTACAAAAAAATCTCCGTAACCTCATCAAGGCAGTGGGAGCTCACTAATAAACGGAAAGTTGTTAAATTTCCGAGGCGAATTATCTGTTTAATAAACGCGTTTTAAAGACTAGACAAAAAATATAACGTTACTAAAAAGAAAGAACAGCATCGCTGAGAAATTTAACTATATCAAATATTAGAACGACGAATAAAATAAGCCCGGCTCAAGCTATATTTTGGTCTACTTTAGAGACATCTCGCATAGGATGATCACACGACGGACTGTCGGGAGCGGTAAACGAAAAACTACCCGGCGAGTCATCGACACTAGAAATAGATTCGGGAGTACCAACGGAGCTGACAGAAGAACTGGGCAACGGACTGGCACTGGATTCTAATCTGCAATGAATTCGAGCGATTAAAATTCACTTTGTTAAAATGAGGACAATCGAATGGAGGAATACAAACAGGGAGTGACATAAAATCTCCACGCCAATGAAGGCAATCGAATGCAGGAATACAAACAGGGAGTGGCATAAAATCTCAATGTCCAATGACTGTTTCTAGAAACCAGTAAAATTACAAACCAGAAGAGGAATTGATACATTGACAAATTTCCTCAACAAAATACTGGATTGCAGTCGTGGTAGAATGTATGACTTAGGAGACCAATTCACGGTTACATGACTAGGCTTGTTCTAGCGAAAGTTAGGGATTATTAGATACAATCGTGAAAATAGTGCTTCTGATGTTTCTTAGTCATGTAAGCTGCAAAATTAAAAGTAATGTGAACTGATATTGAAACTGCAGATTATTCGAATCCTTACAGCATGAAGATTTAATAAATTTAACCAATGTTCACGAATTATGACTTAAAAGATCCATCATGTAAGAAGACCGACTTTAGAACAACTGATTCATTCAAACGTATCTAATTATATAATTATTGAAGCTACAGAGGGTCTTAAGGATTCAAAATGTTGGTGAAAACCTGTGTATCGCTGAAATGGAGCTCTTCCCAACGCAAATTTTTTCGTATTTCTGATTTTTGAGTATTAAAGTCAAGCTACCATTAGAACGGAAGGTTGCTATTCTTTCAGATCCCCCCCCCCCCATAAGTAGTATTTTCTTAAAACAATTGAAACCCTAATTGTGAAAACAACAATTGTCAGCTTTGATTTTTGGACTTAAATACAGACTGAGTTACATCTACTGCTCAGATAGATGAACTACTTGCTTGTTTTCATTCTCAGATGATGACCAATAAAATGAGCTGGAATGTTTTTGCATAATGGCTGCGGATATAGCTCGGTCTGTCATCTAAGTCAAAAAATCAAAACTGAGTATGGCTGTTTTCACAATTAGTTTCGATTACATATTCGTATTATAAAAATATAGAATTTCAATCTTATCTCTAAATTGATTCGAAATATTTTCTCACGACTGTGATCCGAATCATTCTTTCATCAATGAACGATGATCAGACATGAGCAAGTTTTCGAGTATGAAAGAAATCAAACTGAAGTTCATTAAGAAGAGCTCTCGTTCCAAGTTCAATTCAAGTTCACGTGGTCTTCAGGTTTAGTTCAAGTTCATTTTCCTGTAGTTATATGAAACGACTACAACATGCTGCTATGTACTCTCTTGTCGAACGAACCTGAAGTGCACGACAAAAGAAGTTCAAGTAAAGCGCTAGACAGGAGAGTACGATCGTCTGCCATTTTGAATCCCACAGCGCCCGTCGATACCGAACTGACTACACGTTACGCTCCGCATAGTTAGCCACGGGCTCGGCTGAAGTCACAATGGCAGACAAGTTCGGTTCGATTCATTTTTCATCCTCAGTTCGAGTTCCAACTCACCAACAAAAGTGATAAGAGTTCGTGATTTGAACTTGCCCATGTCTACCATGATCTGATTCGGAACATTTTCCCAATGATTCGGGTTCCGGGTCATTTTTCCGGCAATTTACCCAATCTGAGTCCGCACATTACAATACTGACTTATTATATCGCGTATGCAGATCAAAAACTTACCTAGGTTGTACAAGTAGTAATCCACCGGTGCGTTTAGCCGGCGGTTCGTTGTCTGACAAGTCAAATTTACGTTTTATTGAACCCAACGAACTGGGTCGTATTGCGATCGGACTTAGACTACGCCTGAAATGGAAGAAGATCAGATTAACGATACCGTTGAAAAAACTTTTAACTCATTACATAATATTCAACCGGCTACTAGTACTCACCTCGTGGCGAATGTTTTCCTCGTAGGACTAGGAGATAAATTAAATTTAAATAATCCTGGAGAAATACATTGTCGTGAGAAACTACCACACCGGGTAGGAGAAGGTGAACAAGGAGTTAAGGAAAAATTAGATAGATGTAAATTTAGAGGGTCCCAAACACCGTCTTTGCTCTTTGCGTTTCTTCTGCGTTCGTCGTCAGACTGCAAATCATAGGCACGAATTAGTTAAATCGATGTAACAACTGCAGCTGGAAGTGACCAAATACAGCGAGGCAGCTTAATAATGCTCCGCAGCAAGGTACTTTGAAAGAGAAAAAATTCCAAGTTGATGTTTAGCAAGGTCGTCAACTACACAAGCAACATTTACACTGAAGCTATAAACATGCTATTAACGAATTTACTATGTACGTTTTAAATGGAGTATACTTGTTAATAGCATGTTTATAGCTTCAATGTGACATAAATGCTCCAATATGATGTATTAGCTCAACTTTTGTTCGTTATTCCTGATCATGCATTTGTGATGATTTAATAAACTTTTGATGGCTCTACATTGCAGTATGAAACTTCTCAAGAGTTTCCTAGTTGAAGAGCCGAAAAGTCGAAGAATTCAGTATTTCCGACTGAGCACCGAACTTATTTTAAAATACAATGACGCCAATAAATAAGAGAAAATATCTCGCAATCACCTTATTAGGAGAATCAACCATGATAGTTAAGTCTTCCCAGGACTGTGATATTCGCATCGCAGAATGCAATTTGTTTTCGTGAGCTACTTCTCTGTCTAGAGCATCTGAACACTCTTCTTGACGGATTTGTTCTACTCTACTAGCGAGTGTTTTTGGTGAACTCTGCAAAATTATATTCAATGTGTAACGATTAAAGATATAAAATAGCAAATACAAAAATTGTTCGCGCTTGATTTCGAAAACTCACACAGGCTGTACCGATCAAATTTCAAGTACTCGACCAGCTGTGGTAAACAGTAAAGAAGCATCGGGGAAACTAGCAAACCTCAAATATGCAACTCCAACGTACAAAGTCGGCAGTAGGCATTAATCAAAGAATATTAGAAATCCATTTCTCATGAAACGAATTTTACAAACGCCGGTGTTTCACAACAATGTTTACGGATGAAATAAACCGGCAATGCTCTTCGTATACAATGCGATACACAGCTTGCCTAAACCCCACATAGACCTCAAACACAAATACGGAAGGAACTTCACATATACGAGAATAATAACACTAATTTTACCGAATAACTGCGAGGACTAAAGCTAGCGCTGAATCTTCTGGTTCTTGAATCGGTAATAGGAAACGAATTGTGTGTAGACGAGGACCTGAAAACGAAAATCACTCGAGTGAATCACACGACCCGGTGAGACGGAGTGTTTCATATGTGGTCGCACATAATGCAAACTAGTAAACATTTTCGTGTTCTACTTCTTAGTAGAATGCGCGGATTAAAATAACTTGATGCTTTCATTTACTTAGCCGAAAACGGAACCGGACTCGATTGTATCGAATTATTCAATTGTGGTATCATGGGAGCACTGTTCGACCGTTTTAACACGCCAGGATTATCCACATCCATCGTCGCTAAAATGGTTTCTGCTTGATCACCCATTAATTCGGTTACTATGAAGCAGCAAATACAATCGACCGGTACTTAGTTGAGCCTATGAACAGTAGAAATGATCAAACATTGAAAGAGATCTTTTACAAAACAACAAAATGCTACAATTATGAATTGAATGAAAAGTTTTTGTAGATTCGAAAAGTAGCGTTGAAAATGTAAACTGAGAAATCAATGAATTTGTTCGGAATTCCGGATTGGAGTTGTAACGTTGGGAATGTTTGGTATCAAGTAACCAAACAGAAACGCAGGCAAGTTGTGCACTGCATTCTGCAATCTGCAAGCCATAGACCATAGAGTAGTCATTTTGGGAAAAGAGGGACATTTATTTTTGAACTTTCAACTTTGCAGATTTGAGCAATGGAAGCAGTGAGGATGCAAGACAATATAGGATATATAAAATACAATATAAAAGCTAATGGAGGTAACAAAGATTAAGGATTCAAAATACATCTGGATATTACAATATATTTGCCTGTCCAAGCAAAGTAGCTGACATCTGACGGATTTTTTACTAACTGAAATGGTGTATTTGCTATTTTGGCATTTTGGCAGGGCTTCTCAGCCAGCCGATAGCTAAGAGCCAATAGCTGACGGTAGCCAATGGGTTCCAGCTAATAGCCAATAGCACTGGCCTGAGTTCGCCAGCCAATAACCAGTTATCAGCCAATCAAATCGATAAGAGCGTGTCGGTCCTTCTTTTTAAAGCCACGTCCAAAGTTATACCTATAGATACACCGTCGTTCGACTCTCCATTTAACCAATATTAAACTTCGTATGTTACGATAATTTATCTCGATAGCAGCGCTGGCAGCGTTTGACTGCCGTGAAATCAATGTAAACGTTGGGAGCACTAACAAGGTTTTGCGTTTATCTCAATAACGGTCGAGTTTTATGAAAAAGTGAAAAGAACAAAATTTATTCTAGCTGTTATTTTCTATCAGGTAAGATCAGTTTCAAAATTTTACCCATAAAAATTTCGAATTTACTCGCATTTGATGGGAAATTCCAAGGTGAACAAATTTAGCTCTTTCCAATTTTTCATAAAAATTGATAGTTTTTGAGCTAATCCGCAAAAACGTAAAAATGTCCATATAAGCGCAATGCAAACAAAGGAGTTCAGCGATAGCAGCATGCTGGTATAACGGCAGAACGCGGAAACACGCTAGTTGTCTAACTTGGTGTATCTATATGACTTTGGGCACGTCCCAAATTAATAAAAATATTCTAATATTACCAGAAGTACAAGCATGTGCATCTCACAACGAGTTTTTTTAGGGGTCACACGGTTTTTGAAAAATTAAGCCAATAGCTAGCCAATCAAATGTTTTCAGCTAATAGCTAGCTTTATTTCAGCCAATGAAAAAAATCAGCTCGAGCCGGTAGCTAATAGCTAATGATGATTGGCTGGAAAGCCCTGCATTTTGGAGTTGGTTACATAAGGAATTTGCATGGAGATTTCTGAATAATGAAAGTTGAATTTGAAGATTGTAGATTTTGGAGAATGAGCACGAGCAATCAGTAATCTGATCATGGTAAATTATTTTTTCCCCCTTCTTTTAAGTTCATGTTCTATGCCGTCATCAACATTTAGTTCCATATCTTTAGGCACTAAAACTTCGAGTTCCCAAAGTTGGTAGCCCTGCGTACTGAAAAGGTGATCATGTACAATTTTCCATAAGATTACTGCAAACTTTAAACGTCTTTAAATCAAACAGAAATTGATTTAAAAAAAAAAAATCTTGTCCTACATTTTAAGATTACTGCAAACTTTAAACGTCTTTAAATCAAATAGAAATTGATTTTAAAAAATCTTGTCCTACATTTTATCATATGTTACTGAACAATAAAATTACAGTCAATGCAAGTGGGTGGAATAATTTTGGGCCGTTTTTTGCCTTCCTAAGGATAGCAGTATTTCCATTTAAAATTATCCATGATCACCTTTTCAGTTTCACCGGCGCAAATGATTTTGTAGCGCCCTCTAGTGCAGGTTTTATCGCCTATAAGAACTGATCTAATCTGTATTTGCCTTCTTGGAATTGATCTCATATAATCTGATCAGAGATCTTATGTATTTGATTTCTTTTTTTGCTAATAATATGTTATTATTTTATTACTTTTCACAAAGATTAACATCTTAGGTGGAGGCGGGATTGACGATTGTCTTAACCCAGTCCCTCGCACTAAGTTATTATGGTTAATATTAATTGCTTAATTATACTGGTATAACTCTAGTCTATAAATGAGATTAATTAGTTCTTATTTTAGTTAATCTAAACTATTATACTCTGGTTTCATTTTCATAACCCTGTGCAGATAATCCAGAAATATTTTAATCGTTAAATTATTTTTTGTTGGTGCCAGATCCGATAGACTGTTTCCCTTGATTCCCATTTCCGTACGTTGTTTCACAAAGAAGTCACATTTCAGTAGGGTATGAAGGACATCTTCCTCCACACCAGAGTCACATAGATGACATTCCCGACAGTCTGTTATTTTGAACCGTTTAAAATATTGTCCGAAATTTCCATGTCCACAGAGACATTGAGTGATGAAATAGTTAGTATACCAGTTCTTGTTTCTGTAGGAGATGTTGATTCGAGGTAGTAACTGATAGGTGATTCTTGCGGTTAGACTATTTTCGTATTCATTTTGCCACATTCGTAAGGTTTCCTCAATTATATTTTTATGTGAGTGAATTTGGCCCATATCTGAAAATAGTAGTTTTTCTTTCCATATTTTTTTCAATATTTGTGATCATGACTTGTTTTGAAAGGAGTGAAATTGACAGAGTAAAGCTTCATTTTGTTTCTGCTTGTGTATCAACAAAATTTTTCAAAAAATTAACGAGATTAGCAGTTTTTGAGTTGAAAAAAAACAAAACAAAAAAAAACTCTTTTCCCACCTTGAAAAAGGATTGCCACCCATTCCAGCAATAATGAATTTGGCGCAATATTTGATAGCGAATGATGGCATTCTGGCAGATTCTAGGCAAGAATGAGAAGTCAGCCAGTTTTCAACCAAATTTTAAGAAGCCGGAAGTCGAGAAAACAAAAGCATTTTCAAAAAACTTTCTTCTATAGCTCAGCATATTCGAAAATATTCTCATAATATCTAAGCATTTTCACGGACAATATCAAGTGTGAATGGAAATGAGGGGAAAAGTCAAAACCAAACTCAGAATACATTGAGAATATTCCGAGAAAAGATGCTCAAGCATGCTCCAATACTGTAGTCGGAACCTCAATACTTTAATACCACCAATAGCACAAGGGGAGAATAGTTGCCAAGAGGACCTTTACGAGCATCATTTTTAACAGAGTATTATGACTATTGAGCCACCTCCTTTCTCAGAGTCTCGTTTCGGAAGAAATTCGAAGGCTCTGCCTCCGTCTCCATAGCCTGGGAAACACACTTATTTACTTTTAGTTTAGAACTGCCTTAGGAGCACTAACTTGAAATATTAACCATATACCCTGTTTGACAGTCCTCAGTCATCGAGGTGTCGAATATTTTTGACGGTTGCATTCAACGATTTACAGCACCATAAAATTTCATCAGACAGATCAATGTATGCAAAATCACAAATATAATAACAGTAAGAAATGAAGTCTATTGAGGCTCTGAAGGGCTCCAAATTAGTGCTCTCACATAATACAAGTGACAATTACTTGTCATACCAAAAGCAAAATAATTTCTCTTTTTATTGCAACTTTTTTGAACAGTACTAAAAATATACTTGTACACTAGGAAGGAATATCTTAAATGGAACTTTCATAGATCAAATTTTATCAAACACTTTTGCAAACAAGAAGTAAATCAACAGTGAATTTGGTGGATCATACCAAGTAAATTGACTAAGAAGCTTCCTCTTACTCAATGGGTTCCATCGCTCGAAAACTGAAGATAAATGTGACAAGGGAACACAAAATAACAATATTGATAACGCTATAAAGCAGGCACACAGTCAATATAAATTTTGAAACTAGGAAAAACGAGTTCTATACAGGCACCTGGATTAGCAGAAAAGAATCTCACAACTGTAAAAGTAACATAGACTAATCAGATTCCCAACGTTATATTAGCTGAGTTCCCCATGTACATTCAATGGTACGTACATGTTTTCATGACTACAGAAATTTCCCAAATATGGATACTTTACAATGTACTATTACACAACATGAGAATGATACCAAACACTGCCGATTTCAGTGAACCGACAAAGTCAAGTTGTTCCACCTGATTTTAATAACGAATAACCTCGTTTCGAGCATACATGTAAGTCGGTACCATTACTAGGTACTTGGTACTGTATCAACTAATGTAAATTAGTAGAAATCAAACGCTTAAATTTACGTTTAACAATGCTTAAAAAGTGAAACTTACGACATTTAACGAGATCATGCTAACTGCTAATCAACTCGATACGGACCAGCCAGACACAGTGTGAAGTGCAATCCATTTCCAAGCATTGTGAGAAGGCAAAATACTACGAAATTCAAGAAAATGTACGTGAATTCTGGTTTTCGAACTGCGTCAGACAGCAAATGTCATGACAAACTGAAAGTGATCGTAATTTGGTTTATCACTTCTCTCATTATCACTTGGCTATTAGGACAACACAAATTGACTCTCAACATTCTCGGTGATTAATGACTCAACTTTGGAGGGAACTTTCAAATTCAAATTACAGCAGAATAAAATTATTATCTGCAGGAGATTAGCAGACATTAACGAATTATTCTTCGATTTCTTCTGACAATATTGTGAAATTATAGAGGACATCAAGAAATTGATAAAATGGAATGAAATATCGGAAACCCGGAATGATGGTGAGCGGAAGGGGCAGGAAGCGGGTTGTTTTGGGCATTCCACGTGTACTTTCATTGATTATGCTCTGTACAAAGTACATAGTACATACGTACATACAAATATACAAAGTAGAAAGAGTGTAAGTATTTTCTCATGTAAAAAGTCTTTATGTTACATCAGTTATAAAGGTCATTATTTTGTTCGTAATAAGTTTTCAGTGCTGTCCTGGTCTTGAGCTCTGAATTTTGATCGGGAAATGGAGTGACTAGGAAAAGAGACTTTAAGCTACATTTGGCGTATGTCTCTTTTCTAAGACGTTTCGCAAAGAATATCACCGGCCAGAGACTACCTGGCATGAAATTTTGAGTCGACCAACTCAATTTTAGCCGCTTACCTAAAATAATTTGCTGGCCGAATTTGGTGACGGAGTTCAGAGGCATATAGCGTGCTCAACATGATTGGGGGGGGGCAATCCATTAGATAAAATTTGTTACTTCTCTACAGAATTATTAACGAGGCAGATGAAAAATGATATTCCTTTGTTATAACTTAAAGTAAAAATATTGGGGGGCGGCACGTGCCCCCCCGACGCTACGCCACTGACGGTGTTCCGTTGCCAAGATGCACTAAAAAAACGGGCAAAACTCGCTCAAAATGAGACTGTAGCTCAATGTTCAGGTCGCATTCGAGTTATGTGATTTTCAGTATTTCAGTTTTTAGTCCCCACGCCCCCCAGTGAAACTTAACGGGTAAAGGGTACCGCTAGGATTACTTCTAAAATAAATTCAGCGTCTCAATAAAAAAAAAAAAACAGTATTGATATATTGGAATATACCAACGCTACTTTTCAGACTTCGACCGCCTGTAGACCGTCAAAAACGGAGGGGTTGTACAATACAACTTCAAAAATGGGATCAACATATCGAAAAACCATAAAAATAAATTGTTACAAAATATAGTTTTGGATAGAATCATGACTGTACTCCCGGAAGTCCTGTTTTGAAACACACTGCACCTACTCAACTTAATTTTTCCAAGCCTTGTCGAACCTGTTTTTAAGTTGAAGAAAGGACATTTCTTGGAGTTTTCTAGTTTCTATTCTAAACATCTGCTTGTAGGATACTGCCTTGCAAAATTGCGTGTTTCCTCGTGAAAAACTTCATGTTGAACTTCAACCCTCTTTACGCGAAGGTAAAAATTACCGGAGGGGGCTGTTTCGTAACTACATGGGAAGGAAAATAAGGCTGGAACTCAAAATTCGGACGTTTAGAAATGAGGATCACCTTATTATTCTTATCCGTAAGTCCGCAACTAGAACCAATAACATTTAAAAGCTGACCGAATTGTCTAGTGATAGTAAAGCTCTATACAGGAGAGTACAATCGTTCGCCATTTTGAATCCAACCGCGCTCGTCGATGCTGAATTGACTACGCGGCACGCTCCACATAGTCGGATTCGGCATCCACGGGCACGGTTGAAGTCAAAATGGCGGACGATCGTGACAATTTATTTATTTACGTAATGCAGGGGTAACAGGGGCCACAAAATTACGGGATTTTTCATGTTACAAGATACAAGAAAAGGAAATTAATGCATTATGCACAATTTATGAGTAATTGCGTATAGATGTTATAGCTTTTTGAAGATGGTGGATTAGTAGGTCGGGTGTTGCGATTCGGAAAAATTTTTGAGTGTAAGGGGATTGGGGAGATGCAAGCGTACAGACGTGAGGAATGGGCACACCAGGAGGAGGTGTGGAATTGAATTCATGAGTAAGACCAGTAAGGCCAGTGAGTAGTCGGGTGAGAATGACGTCGTGTCTGCGATGACCGGTGGAAAGGATGACTGTTGCTGGGGTGACGAAGATGGATCGAAGTTGACGTGTGTGATGTTGAGCTTGCCAGCGTTGAGACCATTCTGCTGCGATGGCTGTGTTGAGGAGGGAAGTTGCTTCTGGATTGGTTAGCGTTGAAGATGGAAGTCCGAGAGTTTCTAGGGCAGTTTCTAGTCTGGGTGCAAAGCGTTTCCGATTGTAGGTTCTGTGGCGGTTGATTTCCTGCAGTTGAAATAGCGTTCGTGTGTATTTGTTGATGCGGATAATGAAGCGAAGGAAAAGTAGCTGTCGGCGAAGGTCTGGTAGAAGTTCGTTGCAGAGAAAATAGAGATTGGAGCAGGCTGTGGTGGGGAAGGCACCACTGGCCAGGCGTAGTGCTTGATGGTGAATGGCGTTCAGTTTGTTTAAATACGTTTTGTTTGCTGCTGAGTAGATGGCATGTCCGTAGTCGCATTTTGAATAGATAAGTGAACGATAGATGCGTAGTAGAGATGTTGTAACAGTGCCGTAGGATGTGTGTGCTAGGTTTTTGAGAAGGTTGAGACGTGAGTGACAGGATTTCTAGAGTTCTGTAATGTGATGTCTGAAGGTGAGTGATTGATCTAAGTGAAGTCCGAGATATTTGATTGTATGCGGAGTGGGAAGGGAAGTTCCATTTAAAGTGATGCTGATGGAGTGTGGACAAGTGTGTGCTTTGCAGAAGTGTATGGCGTTAGTCTTACACGAAGTCCAGAGCTCTAGTAATAGTAAGCTGAAAGTTGTAATGAAATTTGTAACAGTGAGATAACTGGCGTCATCTGATCATCACTGAGGTTGAACAGTAGACTAGACAGTAGCTCTAAAATTTGAACAATTTCAATCATCAAACGTAAGATAAGCGTACAAGATGAACGTGAATCGTGCGCCATGGCTAGATATGTCACCTGTCATCAATATTAGGATCAAAATCTCATCATCTCGCGCCACCCACAGCTAAGAGTTGGTCGGATTTGTTACCACACCGGTACTACAATGCAGCTATCACGAAGGCAATGAAACAGTGCAATACTTTATTGATAAAAAAATTCACATTACAATGGTTAGTTTTCGCCATAATGTACTTAATATCACAGAAATAAAAAACAAAATAAAAAAAAGAAGAAAACATGTAGAACAAATTACGTACATACACACTTTAAAAATTAGAGAGGGATACGTTACATACAAAAAATCGGAGTATTATCTTAATACACTCAGTTTCAAGACGCACTGCTGAAGATCCAATTTTAATCACAAGAATGTGCAAACTGTACCACGTAACAGTCACTCGTAGGACTTACCGCCCCTATTCAAGCCCCTCAATGACGATATTTCGAATACGCCGCCAGATCTAATTTGACCTCAGTATCTTTTCTTACCCTACGTTACGATTTGAAATACTTTAAAAATCTTCGATTCACAATCGCTCATCATTCGGTTTGGAATCAAAATGTCAGTTCAACGAACGGGAAATGACTTTCGTCCTCCAGCAGTCGCTTGAAACATATACACGCATGTGATAAAAAGAAATTCAAACGGTGGTACGTTTACCCGCGTCCACGCGGACAAAAAGTGAAAACGATAATATCGACCAATTTCAAATGGTACTGAAGACATATGCAATCAATTATCACGTAACGAATGACTATAATTTATACAAAAAGAATCTCTGTACACTTCTAGCACGAAACGTTCACTGCTCAGTCTTGATCTTTTCTGAAATGTATAGTTTTTCGACGATGATTCGGTGCAACCACTCTCACGCGCGGTCACGATTTTAAAAATGAGAGAGAAATTTGAGAAATGATGAGATTAGAAAATAACAAAAAACGCTTACGGTACTCGATACGTATGCTGAACATAGATAATGGTATAATATACTTAGCATAATTACTGTTTTGAAGATGAGAGAGAAAACGAGAGAGATAGAAAACAACCAACCACATCAGATCATTCTAACACTGCTAATCGTGTAGCCAACATAGTCATGTTATGTTCGAAAGTTTTTCTTCACTTATGAAATAATAATAAATCTATTTATCGATTTTTGAACCGAACAGACGATTTTATGACGCTCATCCGCGCGACCCAACAGAATTCATCTCACTGTCAGCAAACTTATCTGGTTTGGATTTAGGAACGAAAATAACACTAGCACGCGGAAAATGAAAGAACATACGACCGTGGGTTCTAAAATTAAAAAAGAGTTTTCGAAGAAAATAAACGATTACTCTTCAGATACTGATCATCACATGATTTCAAAAAAAAAAAAAGAAAAAAAAAGTAATAATAATAATAATAAATAAAAACAATAATGGACGAATAAAAAATGGTAAAAAATTCGATGTTAAACCGCCAAATAAAATATCAGATCTGCGTAAAACCTAAATGGATGAAATTAAAACGTAAAACTTAACCGAGCAGCGGATCATAGAAACGGGTTGCTGGACTGGTGCTGTCCGTTCGTTTGTGGCCATAATCCCCTTTGAAACTGTAAGTACGAAACCATGTGTCAAGTTATCGCGGTCAAATCAAAATGGTACCATTATACTGAATATCAGGAATCATTACTCGGCAATTATAATACAAGCCCTCGATTTCGCATTAGATTTGGGACGTCGCGATGAGAATATAAGTACGAGACGATGACCTTCCAAAATTGAGCATTAAAAATACACACGCCTGTAGCGTGGACAACCTGGGGCAAAATTGCAAGGCTGAACAGAAATAAAAGTATTGGCCTTTCTGTTATGGGCGGGGGCGGGGGGAAAACTTTGCCGCTATTTATGGGGCAGTGACTCTTGCCAATACTATAGGCCTACTATACACTAGGTGTGAAATACAAGGTGTCTCAGGTACGTGATCCTCCTTCAACCGGGTGGTCGGCAACTCATCTTGACGACATGTACATACATAGGCTGTCGCCAAGTAACTGAGAATAAAATTCGTACGGCTCACCAACGCTACCTATCGGCGTTTCAACGCAGTAGGGGAATAATTTGGTTCACTAGCTATCGATTGAGACCACGCCGAGCTCATTTGATTGAAAACTCGCTGTTCCAGAACAATTTAAAAGAAACCATATGCGTTGACTCCTCCAGGTTTTTTAAAGATTTCTTTAAAGAAGGAAAAAAAGCATACAATTACAAATTTTTTTGTTAATCATCATCTTCATTAAGTACACGAATATCTCTTTCAAAATAAGCGCCATTCACGGCTGTACAGGCATCCTTTTGTTCTTGCAATTTTTCAAACGTTTTCGCGTATTTCACCGCCGGTAACGAGGAGAAAAACATCTGCGCTGCAGTGATGACTTCTAAAAATCACAATTCACCTCCCCCACCCCTTTGTATAGTCCTGACCTCGCCCCCTGCGACTTTTAGTTATTTCCTTAACTGAAGGCAGCCTCACCACGCAGTTGTAAATTCAACCCGAATCAAGAAGTCATCATCAGGGCGCAGATGTTCTTCTCCTCGTTACCAGCGGCAGAATATGCGAAAAGTGCAATGGACTACAAGGTGCGAGCATTCCAAGATAATTAGATACGTAGGATGATCAAAAAGTAACCTCTGCTACCTCTGAAAACCAAAATAAGAAGATAAGGAAAAATTTACCAAGAAATAGAACATGTTTGCGAGGCTTCTGAGACAACACTGTAATGATTTCAAGCGCGTACAGTGAACAAGGCACGAGGCAGGCAGGGCAGAACAAAAACGATGGAGCTACCGTTGAAACGTGTCAAGAATTGAAGTGCGCGCAGTAATACGTTTTTTCACCGCGCTCGGCTGCGGCAATCGAATTTTTGTCCGCTTAGGAACGCGAAGGGGTACCCATGCTCGACCCTATCGTGACAGGGGACGAGACGTGGGTCCACCAGTATACGCCTCCGAGCGCGATGAAAAAATGTATTACTGCGCGCACTTCAATTCTTGACACACGTTTCAACGGTAGCTCCTCCGTTTTTGTACTGCCCTGCCTGCCTCGTTTGTTGTAAGCGCCTGAAATCATTACAGTGTTGCCTCAGTAGCCTGCCGAACATGTCCTATTTTTTGGGAATGTCTCCTTTTTTTTTTTTTTTTTTTTTGGTTTTTTTTTTGGTTTTTAAAGGGGTAGCAGGGGTTACTTTTTGATCATCCCTCGTAGTTCACCCTCGTAGTTCACCCTTGTAGTTCATAGCCGATTGAATTAGCTCAAAAATGGAGATTAACACGAAAACGAAACAAAAAACTGTACTAGCTGCTGCGAACATTGCCAGATTCTCACAAATTTGCTTTCAGACCTTTTGAGACTCTTCTTGAAAACTCACACTAACAGTTCAAGATTCGTTGAAGACTTTTCACAACATTTCAAGACTGGATAAAGTATATCAAAAATTCTTCCCAACTTGTTCAAAACACATAGACGCTCGTTCTTCAAACTTTGACGATTCACCAAGACCACGTAGGCTCACTGAAGACTCCTCATAACCCTTCCAGACTCACTTCAGATTTTTTTGGGTTCTTTCAGACGTTATCAAGACTCTTCAAGACTTGATCATGACTTTTTGAGTTCCCTTAAAACTCTTTAAAACTTTTCAAGACTTGTTTAAGCTTCATAAAAATTAAAGACTCCTAAAAATACTCTAACATGCTCATTTCGTTCAAGACTCCGTGAGATGGTACCATTTGTGGAACATTTCGGTTTTCAATATTTACCGCTGAAACAAGCAGTTGTTTCATTGCCTCCCCCCTGTGTCCACACCTGACCCTGCCTATTTGAAGTGTATCGTGTAACCATAATTCAAGGTATCGACAGGCGGGAGACGTCAATGAGCAAATAAAACCACAAGATTCCAACGCAACTGAGAGAATCTGAGTCGACTACACTAACACAGTCAATCTGTGGCCGAGTGGTAACGTGCCCGCTTCGCAATCCTCGGCTACCTAAATAAAATCCTAGCAAATAGAGCGACTACTGCATCAATCGAGGTAGAAAGACAGCCCTGCAACCAACTGCATAAAGCATTACACTCGCAGGGAGTATTACCGCCAGATCAGGAAGCTTTGGTACTGTGTGTGTGTGCACGTCGTAGACAGCTGACTCAACGTTGCGAAAACACGTGGCTAGTAGGCGAACTGTGTCTGCAAACTCTTCGGCACAGGGAAGGAAAACGAATGCAACAAACCTCGGGGGAAGCAATGGCACACCAATTCAACTGACCAAGGAATTACACTCGCAGGGCGTGTTACCACCAGATCAGAAAGATTTGGTGCTGTGCGTGTGCACGTCGTAGACAGCTGATTCAATGTTGCGAAGACACGTGGCTAGTAGGCGAACTGCTTCTGTACACTCGTCGGCAGAGAGATTTTCAGGAAGATTCTTTAAGGCAAACACCAAGGAGTCAAGATAGGTGGCGAAATGATCAATGACATACGATACGCCGACGAAGCCGTCATTTTGGCGTAAAGCGCGAAAGACCAAAAATCCTTAGTACTGGCCATAGAAAAAGAATGCGACACGTATGGAATCACAATTAACGTCAAGAAACGAAGATTATGACGGTATCACGAAACACAGAACCCGAAAAATCGGAAATAGCCTTGAAAAATGGTAAGATAGAGATCGTCGACCGGTTTAAGTACCTGGGAGCATGGGTAACCAGGACAGGAGACCCAGACAAAGAGATCAAGTGTCGAATATTGTGGCGAATAATCCCGAACATTCGAGATAAGCGAAGAAAGATCGACACGTTTCGAGCAGCAAAACAGAAGTTCGATAATGAAAGCGATAAGGAGTTTCGCCGATAACGGCGGGATATTGGCCGTCGCCGTATAGTCTAGTTTTGTTTGCGATAAACTGTGCGTTTTCAAGCGATTTAGCTACTGTATTTTGTGTGTTATATTATAGTGTGATATTAAAGAGTTCGTTTTACGTGCGTTTTTCGGTGCGAATCTCGTTACAATATAGAATAAGTCAGAACCGCCCTCGTGAAAATGAGAAAAATCTTAGCAGCTTTTGAACTATGGTGCTATCGCCGAACATTACGCACACCATGGACAGCAAACATAACTAATAAAAAAGTCCTAAAGCTAATAAGCAAAGACTGTGAGCTGCTGAATATAGCCAAGAGGGTCGAAATACCAACTGCCCCAAAATATAATTATGGGGAGAGTTCAAGGGAAAAGTGGAGTGGGAAGAAGACCTATGTATGTCGTGAGAAACTAGCGGAGTCCCTCTTTCACTCATCGCCAAACAGAAAAGAATTTCCGAGCATCGCCACGTCGGTAGTCCAATGACTGAGTACCAGTTTGACACAAGAAGAACCTGTTCTAACCAGATCAATGAAAAAATAATAATTAATAATAATGAACGTACTTTGAAAGGATTAACAACCTCCTCAGTTTTCCACCCGTTCGGCGTCACTGTTGCTGAATTCGGAAATGCACTCTTCCAAGCATCTAAAGAAAAACAAAAAATGAGAAAATTGTCTGTTTAGCACAGCCTATCACCCATAACTTATTTTCTGCAAAATTTAGAGTAACTATTTTCCTCTTTTACCGTTCTACAATGGTGCGAAATTACTTTCAGAAAACAGATCGAGGGACACAGCATGTCTTGATACTTCAGGTACTCACGTTTAATATAAATTTTTATCCTCGACACGCCTACTCACAAAGCTCCTAACTTCGGAATAAATCAACCCACAGTGCTCAAACTTGTATACACTTGGAGGACAGAATGAAGCTATTGCCTCGAAATGTAACACGTGGTTTATAATAAGAAAATACGGACCACTGACGCACTAGCCCGCTTCTAGGCGAAAAAACGCCCAAAGCATGAAATTACAAAAAATGCGTACCTTTAATATTGTTCCCGAACGGATTTATCGACCCATTGGTGGGAGTGCTCCACGCGTTCGTCTCGCCTACGAATGAAACAGAACTCGATTAATGTAAAAATTTTTACCCTGCAGACCCATCTCCAATTACAAGAGGGACGATTTGCTTTGCTTAAAATTGAGTGGGTGACGTGATTTTTGACTCGAGCAGGTATCTACCTGAAAACGGATTAAACGGGGTGCTTGGCTCCGACGAAACGCCCTGACTACTTGAGAATAACGACGTCCAATTCACTCCGTTCGAATTAGGGCCTGAAAAGTAAAACCAAAATCGGGTAATGAAAGCTCGCGCACACGAAGTTTCAGCTGGGAAAGGGGGGCAAAATACACGTTTCGCTTACCTAATTTCTGTTTGAATTCTTCCTGCTGCTTTTCCATCATTTCACTCTTCATCTGATAATCTAGATCTTTCAACGCGGCGTACTTGTCTTCAGGAGGAACATTTGAGTCGTTTTTACTTTTACTAAAATTGGACGTGTTTTCGGTGGCAATGCCTGCAAAGTAATCGGACACATTGATAAGTTAATTATAACTATTTTCGAAAAAAATGGATGTCGCGAGCACATTTGATAGAGAACCCGCGCGCAGGGACAGAAAGCCGATCTAAAGAACTTCTTTCAATAATTGTTTTTCGGCTGCCTCTTCCGATTTTTGGCTTTTGGTCTTTCGACTTTCAGCTTCTGGCCTGGACAGTAGAAAATTGAACTTCCGACTTTCGGATTTCACGTTTCATCCTCCAAATTTTGTAATTATATTATCCTATAGAAATTCAGTTGTAGGTACTTTTCCCCGAATGTAAATAGAGAGGTACTTGGGAGGGCTTAGCTTCCCCAATTCACTGAAAGCCCTCTCTTATCAATATTAAAAAATTATACGAGTGAAAGAATTTCCAACATTATATTGATACTTATCAGCCCCCATGAGCCCCAGCCTCCGCCCTTATAAACGACTACTTGCACCTGTGTACTTTTCCAATGACACTTTCAGTGGTCCCTGGTGTGAATGACAGAATACACGAAAGATAAAAAGAAGTCAAAAGTTATTAGGCTTACAGCCATTCTGCTTTTAGCTTTCGTCCTCAAAAGTATAGTTCCTGAAACTTTCAACATTCGGCTTTCGGTTTTTCCATCCCTGCTTGTGCGGACCTAAACTGAAAATAGAGTTCGAGTTCGGGTAGAAGACGTAGGGTGAATTGAAAGAAATTTTCTCAAGAAATTCGAAAATGGCTGACATGGAAAAGTTGCCTTCCGAGAACCTCAAAATCAGTGTATTATCAATGTTTGAAAATGCTAAACTTTTCAGTTAGGTAAATTACTCTGAAACTGAACACAGGGTTTCTCGCGAAGTTAATTTGCAATATTGTTCTATTAAAAATCCTAAACACTGAGTTCGGCCAGAAAAACTGATTCCAGTAGATCATTCTTCAGCTGACCAATATGGGGTCTGGTTGGCTGAGTGGATAGCGTGCTGGTCTCGGAATCCAGAGCTTCCGGATTCGAGCCCACGGAGCAGCTGTCTACATTACGACGTAGGCCGATTTCCCGGTATGATGAGACGAGGGCAAGACAGTCTTAAGGTCTTAACAGCCTCCTCGACGTCTCTGAAGTAATGCTGGAAAGGGCGGATTCCAGAGCTCGGGTTGAGAGTAAATTAAAAAAGAGCTGACCAATCTTATGATTCCACTGTACAGGAAGGGAAAAAATGTTAAGAAGTCAATGCACCAAATCCAGTTTATAGACAATTAACTTTTCTTCTTTTTTATTTCTATATCAAAAACCTTAGCGGAGATATTCTGACTGGCCAGTGAGAACCAATTCTTCTACTCAAATCAATTTTTCTGATCAAACTCAATTTTTAAAATATTTAGAGGCAAAATTGCAAACTAATTTCAAGGGAAATCTAATATTACACTTGAAAGTAATTTAGTAATCTGAAAAAAATTCAGAATTTCCTGAAATTAATAATACACTTACTTCAGTTTCGCTTCCCAGAAGGTAACTTTCCCCATTAGTCATTTTCGAATTTCTAAAAATACAAACTTTTTCAATTCTAATAGTTCAAACTACAAACTGCGACAAAGAATTGAGGAAAAATGACTCGAAAAATGCATTATAGATAAATTTATTAATACAGAACACACACACATACGCTGTTACTTCAACTAAAGGCAACTATAAGCAGAATGTCCATCTCATTTTTTTAGCAACTACCAGTGGTGTTCCCAAGAAATATCTCGAGGGGCTTCATAAACTTGACCAACTGACTAAGTACTGCAAACAATTTTTCTGTATTCGCATTGATTACAAAAATTAAGCATAATGAAACTGTAAACGTAAAAAAATTGTTAAAAAAGTAAAAAGAAATGTATTTCAAACAACGATGAAGCCAATGAGAGAATGAACAATAAACATACTGTGAAAATATGTAATGTTAGATGATTATTATGTCCCAACCAGGTTAGTGGACACCGTGGGGCATAATGTCTACAAAAAATCGTCACCTAAACCCTATGCCCCAAATGAAAAAAATATTAAAACAAATCTTGGGAACTACAACTTCTCTTTTTAAACTGCCAGGGCATAGCCAATGATGAGGAACAACCTTTGGACTTGGAAAATGCTCTAAAAAAGATTAAATTGGATGTGCTAGGACTTAGTGAATTAAAAAGAAAAGGAGAATTTCTTCAAAAACGGAACAATGGAAATCTATTCTACTTTTATGGAAAAATATTAGGGTATAGAGGTGTAGGCTTTTATATTATCTGACCTTGCACTATCACATTACTACCTGCTCAGCCCTCTCAAACAACATCTCGGAGGAATGAAGTTAGAAAACGATGAAGAAAAAGCAGAAGTCGAGACTTTTTCATAGTCCAGTGTGTAAAATTTAATGAAGGAAACATTTTTAAACTGAATGAGCGGTGGAAAAACTATATCTAAATGGGCCGGGATTACGTTGAAAAATAGCTAATAGAGTCTACGTTCACAATTTTGTATGATTTTTCGATTTAGTAAATTTTTCAATTTTATAGAATTTTCTTGTACCATACTTATGGGACAACCCTCGTAGTCCAGAGAACCTTCCATCAAATTTTGATACATTTTGGTCTCATACATTTGGAGAAATCGGCATTCAAAAAAAGTGCGCCATCTTAGGACAACCTTTCCTACATGTCTTTGAACAGATTTATTGTCATGCGATGTACGATCTAGTTTCAGAACTAATTCACGATTCAATCATTAAGTACCTTTCTAGAATTACAATCTGATATGTTCGTTCCTAAAGTTGGACAACTTTTCAACTTTTTGCACACTGATAAAATCTTCAGCCAGAAAATCTTGAAAAATCGAGGTATCAGTTGGCAAAATTGGAAAAACAAAGACGTTCCTTCCGCGTATTGATTTTGAAAATATCCTGGAGCTAGCAAAATCACATACTCAATAGGTAAAATTCAGTATTTTTTTTCGAGGTAATCAACGGGTAGTACACTGAAGAAGTGAAAGAAACACACCAAACTGTATTGCCTACCTTTAATATTGAATGAGCTCCACCAGTTTCAAGATACTGATCATATATTTTGAATAAAATTGTTGAGGTGCACAACTTTCAGTTTTACAGCGCCCTCAATTTTTGAGATAGGCAATAGATGGTGATGATAATTTTTGTTTTCATTTCAAAGAAGCCGCGACTCATACTTACCTATCAATGATAAAAAAAGTTTGACAGCGGAAAGGTGGGAAAGAACAATTATGAGATGGGAAGGGGAAATATGCCCGTACGCAGGGATTGCGTGTGGAAGAGATACAAAGATATGGGACCGTTGGAGAAAGGTGGGGGAGGCCTACGCCCGTCAATGGGCGCATTGAGTTATTATAGATAAGGGAGCATCTATTAATTACGTTAGGCGTTTTTGACAGTTTTCTGACACCCCCTCCCCCCTGGTGAGATGTCATGAGATTTGGCTCGACTCCCTCCCCAACCCCATATCTCACGTGAGATTTTTCAAAATTTGTAATGTCAGTGTAAACGTGTTGAAGTTGTTTAAGCAATACAATTTGCATTATTATTTTTATTTAAGACTATAGTGAAGACTAGTACTTAAGATTGTTTAGATCGTAGTCTAAGATCACAGTGATAAAATTTAAATTTTCTTGCAATTTTACACTGAATTTTACTGGAAAAAAATTACGTGATATTTGTCGAGATCCCCCTCTCCCCACGTGAGATTGGGTGAGATTCAGTTTGACCCCCTCCCCCTGAACACCTCGCGTTATTCATGGACGCCTCCTAACTAATGTAGACTATGTAAGGTTTACGAAAAGGCTGTAAAATAAAATAAAATAAAATAATGGACGTGCATGCACGCTAAAATGCCCTTCCTGACACCACACCTTAGGCTCTGGAATTCACTCTCTCCAGCATCGCGTCAGACACCAGAGGATGCTTTAACAAAGAATAGTATTTGGCTTGGCAACTTTCATTTACGTATTTCGAAGTTTTACAAAATTTTGCAAAATTTACAGATATTTGAATTGAATTTTATCCGCCACTCCATGTCCATCTCTTCGCCACCTTTTGAAGAGCACTACAATACAGTACGTTGAAAATGAAATAAAAATAATCTGACCACCTATTGCCTATCTTGAAAATTGCAGGGGCTACAAATATTGAAAGTTGTGCACTTCAAAAATTATGCTGAAATCTTATGATTCGAATCCTGAAATTGATGTATCATCTTGAATATCAAAAGTAGGAAATTCAGTTCAGTAAATCTGTATTATCTTTGAATGTTCTATCTATAACCCCCCCCCCCCCACACACACACAAAAAAAAACAAACTCTGAATTGCAAATGATATTTAAATTCAAAATATTTCAAATATATTTAGATCATTTTTCAAAATAATTATCAAAAGTTAATTTATGAATAAAATCAATTTCTTTATTCTATTAAATTCATTAGTAATCAGACTCGCAATCAAAATTCGCTGTTTTTCAAACATTGAAGACTTGTAGCTCCTTCAGTCTTGAGTATAGGCTTTATATGTATGTACGTAACATGTCTTTTTTTCCATGACCATGTACTACTATGCCCTATCGGATAGGCATTCGTCGGTGGCGCGTTTGACACCTCGTATGTGCAAAATACAACTTTTACTCATCACTTACACATATGAGGTATTTGGAGCCAGGTTTAGAAACCCATGTACATAGAGAGGTGTTATATAGCGTCCTCTAGCATACATCATTGTAACTAAGCACAGACGAGGAATTTTATTAGACGCGCCCGTCAGAGACGAATCCAACAATACCAATAAGTGGTTTTGGCCAACAATGTCACATACGACGTGTCAAACGCGCCACCGACGATATTCGGCTGGGACAACCTGTAGAGAGAGAAATAATTGTTCTTCTTCCACGGGAAGAAAACAATTATTTCCTCAACAATAAGGCCATATTTCCAATTGGAAATTTGGCAAGATTTTGAAACGAAAATCGTACACCACAAAGTCCTGAAGGAAGCAATGTCACTCGTGCAATTACAAAACTTGCCCACGACACGTGCAAAGAACCTCGCAATCGTGAAAACGGTTCTTTTCCTCCCTTGTCATGTAATATACTACTTTTTTCATCAACCCAAAGATTTTTGCAGTTTTATAGGAAGGACGGAAATCGTCCTTCTCTCTTCCCCAAAAACCACATCGTCTTATTCTACCAGACATCAAACATTTTATCTCGATTTAAAATTGCTCCTTCGAGAAGAAAAAAAAACTATTCAGGTACATATGTAGACATATCCGACCAGCTCTCAGACATCTTACCTGCGGACTCCCCCTCCCCCAAACAAATTTCTAAACATCCTATTAGCTTTTTGACATTTTGACATTTTACTCCCTGAACTATAATCTCGTACAACGAGAAATCGCATTGATCCGGAAACATCTTTTTCCTCGCCGGTTTCACGGCAAGAATTATCTGTTAGGGCAAGGGGAGGGGGTAGTACTTTTCCGTTCTTCTAGAAATGTAACCTTGCATACACAGCGATAAAACTACCCAATAAAACCAAATCTTTTCCCATTACACGTGTTTTATTGTCAATTTTGACTATTATACGTTCTCGGCTCTCCCCTGATTCCGCCGTGGCTCATCCTCTCTTCCTCGAATCGGCGTCTCATTCATCGAAATCGATTCGAAAGCATCACAAACAAACCAATGCAATCAGCGAGACTAACATGAAGTTATCGCTCGGAAGTGCGATTCGAAAACAAATACTGGTAAACACGCAACTGCGGAATTGGAAGCGTTATCCGAATATACGCTTTTGAAATGAAGTTATCGACGAAATTACGACGGCTTTTTGGCAACGCTTCGCAGCTCCTATGCCAAAGCAATCGCGCTAAGAAACCGAATCGAAAAGAAGCATATTTAATATGCCAGCAAAAACGGTGCAACTGCAACGACATAATGAAGCAGTCACTCGACAAATTCTAAATCTACGAATTCGCAATATCGGATACTGTAGAATGTATTTGTCCCTCCACCAGCACGGGTGTTCCCTGATATCTATCTTTATACACCCACATCACCTCCCATAGCCCATTTCTATGCCTATCTTTTTAGGCTCCATACCGACAGCGACGGGACCGGGCTTGTAGAATCAAAACCCCGGATGTCCTTATAATTTCGCGGCCGCCTCGGTCTCTCTGGCGGTCTTACGGTCTACGCCCGACTTGACCGTACTTCGGTCACTGCCGCGGAGGATATCCTCGGTATGCCGCGAGAGCAGTCGGAGCGTTACCGGACACGCGAACCAATCCACATGGGACCAGCCACGCGCCACAGCCGCCTCACCGGCCAACTCCCGTAGCTCAGACACGACTCGGCGTCGTCGGTCACTGTGAAGCGGGCATTCGTTTAGGAGATGTGCAGGCGTCACGCCACCTCTCTGCAACCGCATGGCCAGGGTCTCTCAAACTGAAGCGTTCGAAATACTCCCCAAACGGACCATGGCCGGAGAAGGTTGATACAGTAAAAAGATCGATGAATATTCGGCCAGACAGTTTTATGAAATCAAGATGTCCGAACTGCAGGATCGTTCGACGACCCCACTATGGCACAAACGAGTACACGAGCCACGTATTTGGCCTGCACTGCATGAAAAGCTACGGTTGTTAATGTATTCAATACTCGGCGCAATTACAAACAATAAATACTGAAATCGATTCTACTCTGTTACAATGAAATCAGAACTCGGGCAATACTACAAAAAAACATATTAAGCAATCAATACACGCCAAACTACCCAAAGGTACGAGCACGCCTACAAGGCCAGGCAACGCCTAATACGATGACTTACTCCAACGGCCAAATGCGAGTGGTAACGATTTCAGTGACGGTCGGTGATAAGAGCCGGCCGGGTATCCCCAGGTCAGGCCAAATCCGGCGTACGTGTTACCGTCGTTGAAAAAGTCATTGCCCAGCGTCGTCCTCACTTCGAAAGCCAATCGAATGGAACAAATAACATAAATACGGTTTTACTCTGGTGTAGGAACTCAGCAGTCGCTCAGTGGTTCAGTCGAGTCACTCGTTACTAAAACTATCTTCAGACGATGTCTCGAGAATTCTCGAATCAGGCAACGCCGAGATTATAGATTTGCACTGGCATCCATGACCCCAAAAGTATACTTAGTACCCAGGAAAGTCTTTACTAGGAAGTTCCTAACCACTACAGAACTCTACTGTGTAGTACAGTTTGGACATAATAAAATTCCACACGAAAGGCAGGGTCTGACCCGTCACGTCGACTGGTCGGCGATTGCCGATCAACTTTTCTAATGAATCACCACAGGGGGACCAACAAATTCAATTATGCATGCATTTGCTTGCGAAGGGACCCCATATGACTTGATAACTCAATCGCTCAAGTCCCAAAGTTTGGCCTATCCAACGTTGATAAGGAGGTTCACCCACTGCAGGATTAAAGTGAAATGAGCCCGGCAGAAATGGCACCACCCATTCCCCCAACAAAAAAACCCATTTTCTGTCATTATTTTCTACCTTCTTTTCGTTTCGTTTCTTCTTTCTTCCACCTTGTTTTTTCAGACGCTTCGGGGCATTAACCTCAGCGTGCCCTCATGTAAATTCACGGTCCCACTCACGACTCTTCCTCACTTTTATTCAAGACTCACTGAGACTCGTTAGAGACTAGTTGAAACACTTCACTGCAAAACGTTTTCAGACTTTTGCAGTCTGCTATAAGTCAAGGCTCTTCAAAACGACAATTCAGGACATGTTTTGCAGACTTCACGATTCTATAGATAGTTTTTTTCCAACTAATTTTAAGCCCTTCGACATTTCCAGGCTTATTCTATGCTCCAAGGATCACTGACGTTTCAAAAGTTTCTAAAACTTCTGAAGATTTTATAATGATTCAGGGTGTTAGCTGGATGGTCAAAAAGGAAGGAATTCGAAATTCAAAAGAGGTTAGAATTACTGTTCACAAGAGGAGTGAGCGATTTTTTCGAATTTCCAGCTAAGAGTACGTACTTTAATTAGAAAAAAATTGCCACTCAGGGGGCAAGAGGTGAAATTGACAACTATACTCCCCATCTCCGGTAATTATGGCTTTGCAAAATATCGATCTATCTTTGTATAGCCATGTTCTCTGCTGAACGTGGACTCAGCCATCTACAAGACTAACACGGACGTGTGGTGGTCCTGTATCAATACCAGGCCTGGAGAGCAGTACTGCGGAGATTTTTCGTTGCCTCCCACAGGTTTTATTTCGAGGGTTTCTTCCGCTAAGACTCGCTAAAATTCTCTACACTTCGTTCCAGTCTTCAAGACCGAACTCGTTGGCTCATCAATACTAATGTGAAACTTTTTGAGAGCTGCTTAAGATGCCCTCACATTTTTCAAATTTGTTTTACGGGTTAAAACACTTTAAGGATCTTTAAAACTCGTTAACACTTTTCAAGACCATTTATGACCGGTTCAAGGCGTTAATTTCGGTCTTTTAAAACTCTTTCAGCCTCCATTAGAGCCTTTTGGAACTCCCGAATACTCATTTACACTTGCTAAAATATTATAAGGTTCTTTCTCACGCTTGCTCAAGGTCTTTCAAGACTCCATTAAGAATAGCAAAAACTCTTTAAGGCTCATTTAACCAACCGCACAGAAGTATTACTCAGTTTGTCGAAAACAGTAATCAAATTGAGTGATACTTGAGTACTATTCTACTATTCTCGACTAAATACTTCTTCATGAGGGAACAGGCTCGTTCAAGGCTTGTCAAGACTCTATAGGATTTGTAAAGACCACTCAGATTCGTTCAAAAATTTCAAGAATGTTTAAAATCTTCTCAAAACTCTTTGATACGCTTTAAGACCAGTCACAGAATCACTCACATATTTCCAAGCTTATTTTAGTATTTATTTAAGCCTTTAATACACTTTCACATACGTTACAAGATCTTTTATACTCTCTTAGGAACTTGTTGAAGACGCATAGATTTGATTTAAAACTCAGACTCTTAACTGGACATCCATCTACTACCTTATTGTCCATCCTCCCATCCATCTGTCTGTCCACCCACCCCGCCTGCTTGTTCATTCATCCATCTGTCCGCCCATCTATCCGTTTGTCTGTCCATGTGTCTGTCTGTCCACGCGTTTATGCGTCCGTCCGTCCGTCCGTCCATCCATCCATCCATTAATTAATTAATTAATTAATTAATTAAAACTTATGATTCTTCATTCGTTCATTTTATTCATTCAGTCTTGTTTCCGTTCTCCCTACTTACCTTCCTTTCTTTAGCGTTTCCCCTCTATTCTTCTTTCACTCCCAATTTTTGGTGAGTTCTTTTCCAACAGAGCGCCACTGAGCATTGTCCCTTGTGGCTCCTCGCGCAGATCCAACGCTAGACAGTTCAAAATTTACACAATCGCTTCCTGAGAACGTATGGTGTCTCTGTTGGTTAAAGGTAGTATTCCCCCACAAAGGGGACAATTTGTTTTTATGAAAAAGAAAATCAAGATGCTTGACAACTCCGCATTCATGTACACGTCTCTGCAACAATCATTGCGCACATACCTTTTCGGCTTGAGTATTATCTCATGTCAAAAACATAATTAGTCCAATTTTATTCGCGTTTCACTTAATCACATCAGCTCCCCTCCCCTACCTGGTCCCCAAATAGGCCAGCACATCTACAGCCAAGGAGTGTTTACCTGGAGCAAGTTTACACCCGTCGAACGCGGGATTATTGTCGAAGTTGGCAAACGACGTCTCCGAGCTGGAAGAAGAGTCCATGCCAGACGAGCCGAACGGGTCCATCGTCGACGAAGCCGACGACACAGGAGATTCGAAATTTGACGCGAACAACTGGCTACTACTATTCGACATCACCGAATTCGTTTTCGACGGTTGCGAGCGTAAGGTGTTCTGCAAGCAAAGAAAGAAGGATTAGAGAAAAACGGCAACTGTAAAAATATGAAAAAAGAAAAAAGTTTGTCTATGGAAAGAGAAAATATCAAGTTCCATTAACAAAAATAACGTCGTAGTTACGACCCCGTTTAAGTAGATCAAAAAATAAATAACGCGATATTGTAGCGGTAACCGTGCCGCAATATACGCTCTTCGATTCGTTTTTAATTACGAACAATTAGCAGTTGCCGCAGTATACAAACTATACATGTATAGGCGAATACAGAGCGTAAAGGCGAAACAAAAAAGCGGCGAGATTCGAACGATGTGCATGTGCGTTTAACGCTGTACCAGAAATTCGCAATTAAAATGGTAACTCAATCTCGACACGTTTCTTCTTCATTTTTATTTAGTGCAACACACGAATCTGGGTCGTTCGCAATTCCAATAATAAATATACGCCATTTGAAGATCATTGCATCGAGCACGCGCCGCAGACGCGGATCTGGCGCTCCAAGCAGAGTAATAATTCGCCTCGCGGAGACGAAGACTGCTGGCAACTGACTCAACCCGATCGTTCCTGTGACACGCCCGCATACTCAAAACGGAAACTGAGGACATTTGCATGATCGGCCTTTGTTCCAGTGACACAACCACACACTCAAAATAAAACTGGGGACATTTACACGATCGGCCTTCCATCCAGTGACAAAACTGCGCACTCAAAACAGAACTGGAGACATTTGCACTATCGGCCTTTGTTCCTGTAACACAACTGCGCACTCAAGACTTAAAACAAAACCAGGGACATCTGTACGATTATCCTTCGTATTTTTGTGACACAACTGCACATTCAAAACCAAAGTGAAGACATTTGCATGATCAGGCTTTGTTTTAGTGACACAACTGCGCACTCAAAACAAAATTAGGTACATTTGCACTATCGGCCTTCGTTCCTGCGACACAACTGCGCACTCAAAACAAAATCAGGGACATTTGTACAATTGTCCATTGTGTTTTTGTGACACAACTGCACACGCAAAACAAAACTGAAGACATTAGCATGATCAGGCTTTGTTTTAGTGACACGACTGTGTATGTACTCAAAACAAAATTAGGTACATTTGCACTATCAGCCATCGTTCCTTTGACACAACCACGCACTCGAAACAAAATCGGTGACATTTGTACAATTGGCCATCCTTTGTGTGACAAAACCGCACACTCAAAACAGAACTGGAGACATTTGCAGGATCGGCCTTTGCTCCTGTGATACAGCCACGCACTTAAAACAAAACCAGGGACATTTGTACAATTAGCCTTCATGTTTTTGTGACACAACTGTGCACTCATAACAAAATCAGAGACATTTGCAGGATAGCCTTTGTTCCTGTGACACAACCGCATGTTCAAAACGAAATTAGATACATTTACACTACTGGCCTTTGTTACTGTGACATGAATGTGTACTCAAAACAAAATCGGGGACATCTGCACAATTGGCCTATATTCATGTGAACCGACTGCATAATCAAAACAAAATTGGAGACATCTGTACAATCGACCTTCCTTCCAGTGACAAAACTGTGCACTCAAAACAGAACCAGAGACATTTGCAGAAACGGCCTTCGTCCTGTGACACGACCGCGTACTCAAAACAAAACTGGGGACATTTGTACAATTGGCGTTCGTGTTTTTGTGACCCAACTGCGCACTCAAAACAAAAATGGAGAAATTTGCATTATCGGCCTTCATTCCTGTGACACGACTACGTACTCAAAACATAATTGGGGGCATCTGCATGATCAGTCTTCGTCCCTGTGACACTACAGCCTACTCAAAACTGGGACATTTGCACGATCGGCCTGGCATTGCTAGGTAGGTGGTATCTTTGGTCTAACTGCGGTAGACACCGTCCTGGCCACCTGTTACGTCCAGATATCACTCGATTCATCGAAATCTGCCGTCGCTGACTCTTAACAGGAACATATATGACGCACGAACGTCGTTGTTATTGGAGTAGCGAAAAACAGATAATAAGACACGGTGCGGAAATACAAAGCACATCCGGAAGAGGCCACGAATGAGGATAACACACTGGACTGGGGCAGACTTTCAACTAGGGCTTAGAAAATCCCAGCAGGATATGCATCATGCACCCACACGTAGGAAGCTCAATAAGCAACACGATAATGATGATAACGAACATTAACCCTACATCAGCTGATAAGAATTACGAAGCTAGGATATCGCAGTTTCGGCTGTCTTACTTTCAATTAGCCTCCTCAAGACAAGAAAAGGATAGAAGTACTCGCTTCGCCATGTCCCAAATTAAGAGTCATTCTCCAGAAACTGAGAAAATTTTGTTATGAGCAAATTTTGAACGTAACTTTCCATTTTTTTATATTTATTATTTTTAGGAGAGGTGGAGACGTTTTTGTTGGGTTACACAAAAACGTCCATAGCCAATTCCGCCAATCCAATTCATCAGACAGAACAATTACCATATTTTGAATGGAAAAGACATAGTGTCCATCGTCGTGGATGTTATCATTTTGTCTCAATATCTGTTACATTTTTTTAAATTTTCGTTTCAAGTTCCTTTTCCCAATAAAGTGGTATTATTATCCATAAAGATTGGAAGTACAGCAGAATCTCGATTATCCGGATTGACTGCGGAATTCAGAAATTCGGATGATTGAAAATCTGGATAATACGGGTTTCCTCTTCTTCTTAATAATAATGTGCAGTGAGTACTGAGAGCCTCATCCTCTCATATGCCTATGTACTTACGATTAACATAGTCAGCAGGCATTGTGTCTACATGAGAACCAGTTCTGAGAAAAAGGGACGCATAGAACACACTCATATTCAGGTCCAGCGCTAGAGATTTTGTCGCACCGGGCAATATAGGAATAGTTGCCGCCCCTGGCAAAAGAAACGAGGCACCAGTCCCACCTTCGTGATGAGACCATTTATTATTTTTCTAATGGGCCATAATACCAGGATGATTGATGAAATGTCGTCCCTACAAATTGGGCGCCCCGGGCAAGGGCCCGCTTTGCCCGTGTCTAGCACCGGGCCTGCTCATATTAGTTATCAATACTCCAGAAAGTAAATGATGCAACATCATGTGTTGTCCAGATAACAATCGGATAATTGAGGTTCTATGTACTGTACAATGCTAAGAAGTTCAATTTGTAGTCAGTGACTTCACATTTCCAGAGGGGATGGCGTAAGTTCTGCTACCAGAGTATTCAGTTCATTGCCGTCGTTAGTTTTGACGGGTGTAAAGATATGTGCCTTATTCATTTTCCAGCGCAACAAGTGGCAATACTGATACAGTTTTGATCCCTGAACACGATCCTGGTGCCAGATCGTAGTCACTGGTGCATGTGCAAAGTGTCTACTAGAGATTAGAGTTGATAAGGAAAAAAAAAAGGTGATCTCAGATGACCTTTAATCCAATTTTTTAGTACTCACAAAAAGTTTTTGGCTCGCTCTGATCGCTTACTTTTTTGTTGCATCCCTACTTTCTGTTGCATTCAAAACATCACTCCTATTCTTTCTTTCTGTTTCAATCACACTTGTTGACTACTTACTGATCAACTGTCTGTACAATAAACTTATGTTTTTTGGCAGTTTCTCCCAATTTTTTAATAGAATAAAAATATTTTAGATGATCTCTACAGCGAAAAAAGATGACTTTAGATGATCTCTTTTCGAATAGATGACTGAGAGGACCGGTAAATACCGTGATATAATAGCACAATTTTCAAAAATTCCCGGGAAAAAGAAATTCTTGAAGCTGTTTTGTCCATAGTCGTGGACATCAGTACTTTCGTCAGGGACAAAATATCTATCGTCGTGGACAAAAGTCGTTCCCATGTCTAAATTTTAATGCTTAATACTCCTGCTCAATAGACTTACCGAATATTCTTTACTACATACATATACCGTCGGTGGCGCGTTTGACACCTCGTACGTGCAACTCCCAGGTTTAGAAACCCATGCACATAAGGAGGTGTTATATATAACGTCCTCTAGCCGACAACATCGTAACTAAGCCCATAGGAGTAATTTTATTAGACGCGCCCGTCAGAGACGAGTCCAACAAAACCAATAAGTGGTTTTGGCCAAAAATGTCACATACGAGGTGTCAAACGCGCCACCGACGATACAATAAGTATTATGGGGGGGGGGGAAGCACCGTTAATATTCTCAGTTTCTGGAGAATGACTCGTACCGGAGAATCAACCACAGTAGTTCGGTCCAATTTCGAATGAAGAGCATAAGTACAATTTAAATGCTTACTTTGTTTTACATTTATACAAAACCCTATTTTTTTCACAGGAGGAACAGATGATTGTAAAAACACAATTTTTTTTACAACAGCGGAGCCAGGAAAAATAAGTGGATTTAGGTGGCAACTAAACACAATCATTCGATGACATTAAAAAAAAAAAAAAAAACAAAAAAAAAAACCACAACTGAAATTTAAACTTTTTCTCTATATGTATACTAAAAAAGTAAAATCCACCGCCGCCACCGCTTCCGGCAGAGAAAAACCACTGCGGGTTGCCTACCCTGTCCCTTAATTGCTCATTACTCTAGGGGTAGCCTACGCTTGGGAGGGAGTTCATGGTGGAAAGAGAGAACTTGGGGGAGGAAGGTCGCGGTGAAGGACGAGGAGGACTTGTGGTGGGGGAGGGCTCTCTATACACTAAAAGTAAAAGCCACCTCCTCCTTTCCCTCTGTAGGGATAAATTCCTGGCAGCCTCCCCTGTACCTTAATCCTCATGTTTCACCAGAGGTACCCTAGCCCGGGGGGCTTCTCGGTGGAGGTGGGAGATCCTAGAGAGGGAGGACGGGCACAGTGAGGAAGGGCGTCGCGATGGCCGAGGAGGAGGACAGCTATGGTGGGGATTGGCAGCGGATAGCTCACCCAGATCGGGTCCGATATTCACCTTGTCCAAAGGAGTGAAGCAAGGCGACCCTTTATCCTCGAACCTATTCAACGCTGTTTTAGAACGAATCTTCAGTTAACTCGATTGGGCAAAAAAATGTATCAAAATTGACGGGAAAAATCTAAATCATCTACGATTTGCGGATGATATAATCTTGATAAGCGGAGACAGGGAGGAAGCACAGGGAATGCTCGACGGGCTGGTCGAAGAAAGCAAAAAAGCGGGGCTAAAGGTAAATATCTCAAAAACGAAAGCAGTAAGCAACTCTATGGATGCAAATATCCGAATAGGAGACGAGAAATTGGAAAGCGTGGAAGAGTATACGCACCTGAGCCAAATAATATCTTTTAAAGAAAAAATGGAAAAAGAAATAGAAACACGAATAAGACAAGCATGGAAAGGCTACTGGTCCCTAAAATCAATCTTCAAAGGAAACCTCAAAATATCATCTAAAATCAAGATTTTGGAATCTTGCATCATACCAATTCTAACATATGGGGCCCAGACGTGGTCCCTCACTAAGGCCAAACTAAAAGGCTAATGACTGCACAAAGAAGCAAGGAGAGTATTGGATAACAAAAGAAGGCAGACCGACGACTAGTTGGAGGAGGAAAATCACTAGAAGGGTGAGGCTACCATGAGTGAGAGCGGCCCAAAATCGACAGACATGGGGGAAAATCGGAGAGGCCAATGCCCGCGACGAAGGGGTTCGGTACACACTGGCATAAAGTTGAAGCAAATTTTGTTTCGTTTTTAAGTTACTTTTAGTTTGTACCATTAAAAAGAAATCTTGTTTTTCTGTGCATACCTAATAAAGGCTATTATTATTATTATTATTATTATTATTATTAGAACAGACTTCGTGAAAATTATACATTTTCAGCGAGATTTCAGATTCATCCGGCCTTGGAGGACCAAAAAATGAATTATTTGAAAATATTTTTCTCACATTTTCAACTACTTTCTGACAACCCATTCATGAAGGAAAATAATTTCTTCCGACTAGATCCAATATCTATCACATTGTGCCGGGTCTGCTTGACCCCCCCTCCCCGTTTTTGGACTATACCTTATGTGGTATCATCTTGTCAGTACCTCCAAGTAAAACATTTTATTACTGAGCTATTACTACTCTAAAACGTTTAGTTTTCATTAAAAATGTGAAAAGACCAATTCTAGAGGGCTGCGTACCACAATAATCAGCGAACACGCAAGCGTCGAAGGCGGAGACCCTTTCCCGTCATTCAGTAGCACATAACGAGAAATAATTACAAAAAGAAATGTATCCACCAATTGCATACAGGTCCTGGACCATGCAATCGGAGGGGGGGGGGGCAGATCTGCCCGAATTCCTCATAATCCTTACCGGAAGTTAAGATTCTAGCCACGGGTAGGCTGCGGATGTACGACCGGAGGTGATACTTGTCATGAACTGGACGAAGTCCGCAACAACGTAACTAATCCTCACAAGAACGACAGCACAACCATACACGTATCAAACTAAACTTACGGCACTTCTGCGGCTTCCTTCGGCGGAAACGCGTAGATTCGGCTCGTATATGACGCGACTGTACCGTCAACGACACCGATTAGATAGCAACGACCATTGACTGTCCTTACCAGTAACTATGTACGTACTACAAGTAACACCTCCGTAACGTAATCCCTTATCGCATCCGCCAACACTCGTACACGCACATCGCAGACAAGGTCGCGCTACATAAAAATCTAAAATAGAAGTTTCTCGGAAGTACATACGCCGAAAAATTTCCAACTGTACTATTTTCGCCTAAAATTAACGCGCATTTCCTGAAGCCGCACACGTTCCACGAGGTCCGATTTCCTATAGGGATCCCCAGCAGATGGAGCGCAATTCCCTCGAAACCGGTTTATCAACATCGACCGCTGTATCTCCGGAGGACAGGGAAACCACGAATTTCCCGCCCGGTCCGATCGCCGAGCTGTACAGGAAGTTGAACTTACTTGAATTTTCGACGATGAATCCGACGACAGATTCTGACTGGACGGTGAATTATGCGAGGAAGAAGACGTCGAGGATAGAGAAGACGGGGTTCTCGAGCCGTTGGCGAAATTCACGGCGCAGTGATTCGTCGACGACGAAGGATCCACGTAATACCTGTAAAGCAACCAAAATCGATTAGTGATTCAGGGATTTCCAGATTGCTACGGCGGAACGTCTTCAAACAAGTAATAGGTTTAAACTTAGTAACACTATACAGCCGCATGTGTTAAGTCGCCGTTTTCATCTGTTCATTCGCCGTATACCGTCGATCTTTCTCGCGGGCAGCCTCAATCGTCGCCCGCGACGCGTTCGCTCCATCAACGGAAAAAGTATGGATAAGAAATAGCGGTTCAGCGTACTCCAGTTTATCGTGCTTTAGTTCGACTAGGGCATCGATGATAAACACCCTAACATGGGCACACGCCATATGTTTGTACTCTTTCTGGCGTCCTACAATGGGTGAAATCGTGATTCTAGGCGGCCAAAACCTAACTACATGGCTTTTTAAATGTTTCCTTGGTTCCAAGTCAAGATTTTACATTAACTGGTACGTAGAAACACTTCCTTTCCTTCCAGTAGTCAGTCCCTACATACAGGGTGTCCTCTTGGTCCTCTTCACAAGTAATACGCATACCGGGGGTCACAACTTGAATCAAAAATCCAACAAATTTAGATGGGACTCGTTTAAATGGATAATGTTTTTGTACAAATTCACTTCCGTGTGATCAATATTACTTGATTTATCAAAAGATTGCCAACATTTTAGCATTGAGGAAAAATATGTTTGATACGGTTATTTTAGACTAAATAACAACTTGTATACTTTAAAATCTGAGCAGGAATATAGCGTTGAATGAATCAGTAAAAACAAGCAAGAATTTGATCATAAAATACAAACAGGACAATAAGTTACAACATAATTTTTAGATCAACATCTTAATATAACTATACAAATTTGAAAGATTGTTTCAAAATTAAAACTGAAGCAAAAACTGAGTAGGTAATCATTAAAAAAAACAAAAACATTTTAATAATTAGAGATTATTAGTATATTTGTCACCTTACTACTTTGAGTAGGCTACCCAATACCCTTAAAAAAATATACCTATTAGTTTCGTTCTATTTGCAAAACAGAGGACGGAACTGGAACTGTTAGGGTTCAATCAACTTCTAATACAAATCAAAACAAAACTAAAAACTAAGTTCTGAGGAACTTTTCTTATTTACATTTAATCAAAAAGAACGCACACATCTTCTAATCCAAGGTAAATAGAATCAAACACGAAAGATGAAATGAACAAATAACAAGAACTGAGAACCTAGACCCCAGTTTTGCCTAGTTGATGAAAAGAAACCCAAGTAGTGATATCCGTGATACCACAATACCAGGGACGTACCGTAGAGTTTTCCCGGGGGCCCGGGGGAATAAAAAATTGTGAGAGTCCCAACTTACTCAACTGAAAATTCTAAATATCAAAGCAAAAAAAAACTGTAACTTGTTGGATTTTTAATTTCTTAACTCAATTCCAAAGCATCATAGCAAAAAAAAAATCTTTTTGACACTTTGAATTTTTCCAACTCCGCCTGACTGAAATGGTGAATTTCCCCAACTGCGAGGGGAAATTCCTAGGGGGGGGGGATAAATTGCACCCCCTATTGGTGCGTTCCTGCACAATACACTGGATGCGCGCATAACACCACGGCGCACATCTCATGCGTGACCATCTATATTAAGACCCACCTAAGTGTGTCAAAACCGGTTTTCTCAAGAATTGCGATTAGTGTCCCCCCTTCGCATGGTTCCTTGAATTTTCTCGTGCTCCTTATTCAATCCACTGGGACCCCCCCCCTCCCGGCGAATAATTGAGCTGTGTTCACACAAACTATGGAGCTCAGTTTGAACCCGAAAATCACAGTTTGCTGCACGTAAGTGGTTTTTGACACACTAGGAGGGTTTTAACATAGATGTTTTTGGAGCGTTTCATAATAACTTCTCATAAAATGGGACAAGTCCCATGTGAAAGAACACGTCTCCTGCATTCCCAAACACCCTGTTGAGAATTCGAAAGATTTTTATTTTATTGTTTCCCATGTTTTTGGGAATTCTTTTCTTTTGCTTTTGTGGCTGTTTCAGCCAGTTTTTTTTAAAAATTTTACGTCGTGGGTTTTTTCCACACCTGCGCGGTGGGCGGTTCAAGAAACCAGTTTTGTTTTCTTTCGTGCGTGCCATCTTGTCCTCTCACCAGACAGTGCTGTTTGTGATGTCTCCAAACGCTGATTGATTTTCATTCGTGTCTTGATTAGTTGTTAGCAATCTGTTTTTTTCCCCCATTAAATTGTTAACATTCGTCATTGGTGTTTTGATTCATTTGTTAATCCAGATCAATTAGAAACACACCCAAAAAGTGAAAATTGATCTTTTGACACGCTAGGTGGGTTTTAATATAGAGGGTCTTGCTGCGTTCCACATCGTTTGTCATTATTTCCTCTTTTTCTCTGAATGTCGCAAACGGTCGCAGCTGAATGATGGTAGGATCGTCGGATGAATGTTCAAAGAATAAAACTCATTGAGTATATTTTCGGATCAAGTTGGATCAGAGTTTTTCTAGTCCACAAAGAGCAGATATTTGGTAGGGCACAATTGACAGTAATGTTGAACTTAATATTTATTTTAAGGTCAGAAACGTAAAGTTTCTTTTTACAAAGAACTCATTCAAACTGAACTGTATTTATCAAGGAATAAAAATTAAAACATTAAAAGTTCTGGCTTCAGTATCGATATTTGAAACTACTCTTCATTTCACCATATTTTAAAACAGTGTACTTAAATTTTGAAATGTTCAAATTGATATCCAGCTCTGCATTCAAATAATATTTTTGGGGAGATAAGTTGTGCTGTTTTTTGGTCATCTGATGTTGAAGAATAACTATTTCCACCATTTATGTAAATTTGGCTCGCTTCATTTTATGGAGTTTTGGCTGTCTAAAACCAGCATTTCGCCTAGTGTACGTCCCAGGATTCGAGAGCGAATTTCGAATCGATAAGCACAGAAAGACTAAATACGGCGTATGCCCAAACCCAGGTGTTTCCGGGTGTCTAGTTCTGCCCGGAAAAGAGCGGACCCATTATCAGGACATCGTCAACCGAAGCTGTAGGAGCAGACAGGAGATACTGACAGGAGCGGAGGAGACAGGCTGAAGGAGAAAAAGGAAGCCCAGTGGCACCTCGGCACCTGCGAGTAACTCCCCTGTCCCGGGAAGGTTCACTGGTGACAGAACCTGGAACTGGGATACTATAGTTTCACACGGGTATAGCCAGGGTAGGCAGTCTTCTCCCCCCCCCCCCCCCCAAAAAAAAAAAAAATCCCAGACTTTTCCAGATTTTCTGCAGATTTTTCCAGTCTATTTTAAAACTATTTCACGACAAACAGATTATTAAGAAAAAAAAGTTCAATTGAGTCTGCTAGAAAAAATTGTACAATACTTTCATATCATAAAATTTTCTTCAAAATTCCCTGACTTTTCCCTGACATTTCCAGGTGTGCTTACATTCCCTGACTTTTCCCGGTTTTCCAGAAACTGGTCACCCTGTTGGACCGCCATTTTGATTCCCAAGTTCGTCCGAGCATTCTCGAACGCGCTCGAACAGGTGATCAGGGATGTTCGGTTTAGTTGGGAATGAAAATGGCGATCCAGTATACCCGTGTGCAACTACAGTACCTTACTGGAACCTGATATTAGCCCAAGAGGAATACGGAATTATTGAAAAGGAAAAAATTGTCAGCAAAGGTTTTACAGCTGTAATGTGATTAGAATGGTGTCCATAATACGTAGTTAAAAGCCCTCACCCCCAACCCGTCGGCTTCCTCTTGGGGGGGGGGCAGAAAATGAGAAATAAATGCTCGCAGAAGAATGTTACATGTCACTTGCTGCTGCTGAATATCTTTATAGAAAAATACTTTTCTCATCATAAATGTAAGCCTAAGATTAAGATACACATTGAAAACTGGCTGTTAGAACCAAGGGCGCAACATAGAACATGGGGGCTAGGGGTCTATAGCCCCCCGTGAAGAATATTCTTCAAAATTTCTTCAAAATTAATTTTGAAACGGAAAAAAATTGATGCCGATGGCCTGATACGGTTACGTTGCGTCGTAGGTTGGTACAAATTTATAGCTCATGAAAACAGGTGGTACCAAATCGAGCTTTCACCCCCGTTCAATTTTTCCCCGACATTTTCATGTCTTTGCTTTCGCACATCAACGGAAAAAAAAGTTACTTCTTGAGAGTTACTTCGGAACATCACGAAAAATAAAACAGCTAATCGAGAGCTTTGGCACAGAAACGAAAAAAATGTTTCTTTTTGAGCGTTTTACTTCTGAGGCGAGAATCGAAATCAAGGCTCTTCATGGTGACAATTCAGTTCAGTGGTTGACATTTCCATATTCCATAGAAATATATTTTTCTTATAGCCATAGGTATACTCGAGAGAAAACCGTTACGCTCCCTCCCACACGCTCGAAAACCGTAACGTAACGCTCCCCCCGAAACGAAGCCAGTCCCCATGATTTGCTCTTCAGGGTGACAATTCAGTTCAGTGGTTGACATTTTCATGAAAATTTCTATTAACAACATGGCTGCAGACTGTAGTCGCGTCGATATTTAAAATCAAGACATGAAAACCCAATACCTCAGATTCTAATTAATGTATCAATGTTCATTTTTGTCTAAGAACACTCGGTGGATCAAGACCTTTCATTTGAGCTTTTGACCACTAAAATCGGTTGAGTCTGAGAACAGTTGTGAGTGGACATTCAACTTGACTGTTGATATTTTCACGATTTTTCTTAGCTCAAAGATTTATATTTCAGGTTCTAATTGAGGTAAAGAATTTGTTTTGCTCTAGAACACTCAGTGGATCAAGACCATTCATTTGAGCTTTTGACCACTCAAATCGGTTGAGTCTGGGGACAGTTGTAAGTGGACATTCAACTTGACTTTTGATATTTTCAAGAATTTTCCTGACTCAAAGATCTATAATGCTGCGGAGCAGCACGGGTCTTCTAGTTATTTATTATTATTATTATTATTAAAACAGAGTAGGAGAACCAAATAGCACAACATGATGATGAAATTATAACATTTCATTATGAAAACTGAAAACTGCTCTCACTTCTCACAATTTCAACTCCAGAATAACTGAAGAACAAGGCGTACATGGATGTAAAAAGGACCTCCGTCCCATGAGCGGGGGCTCTTCTTTCAGATAACTCCTCAACTAAGATATTTCCTGTTGGTTGCCAATTGGAAATATGTACATTTTGGTTTTTAGCTAATAAAGAGTTGCACTGCAAAAAAGTATCTAATGTCGGATGTAAGTAATTGATTGTAGGTACGTTTCTCCAGAATCAGTCAAATTTTCAAAATATGTATGTTCAACAATTAGGAGAAATGTGTCTAGTTATGTATATCGTTTTTCTATGATGCGATCAAATGAGTATAAGGTTTCAGAAGAAAAGAGAGAGAGAGGAGAGGAGGGGGAGGGAGAGAGAGAGAGAGTACTCTTTATTCATTGTTCCAAAAGAGTACAATACTCTTGAAAAGAGTATGGCTGGCCAGCCTGTCAGTTAACCGTATCATTCTGTAGGGAATTTGAAAGAGGATATTTTCGATCAACTAAACCATTCCAATATCCCTCATACAATCGAGTAATTAAGAAAAGAAAAACTGATACAGGGGAACGTTTACCACCGTTGGGGGGGATTGGTTTTATGTAAGTCATTCAGTGAGCCCGCCCGCACGATCATCTGCACAAAAACCTTTGATCGCAATTCTGTTCAGGCTCAATTTGATGCTAATTTGACCGGACTATTCGAAAAAATTAGGCTCTTGTTAGTTTATACCAAATTGGTCTGACGACTGCGGTAAGTGCATTTGTGAGGCGCACGGTGAAAAGGTACCATATGTCGGAGAACTTGTTTTGAGTTCTTGGTAAATCTGTTACAGCACACATGTACCTCCATTTCGAAAAAAAAATAAGTCTCTAGCTTCACTATAGACTGAAATAAAGCAGCTAAAGTTTGAGGATGTGAAATCTTATTTTTGAGAAGAATGCGTTCAAAGTTGTAAAACAGAAAAATACACGAAAATATCGACGTCTCGATTGCGCCAATCCATCTCAAAGTTTGCAATGATATCTTGCGAACATGTACCAAAACATCCGGCAAGGTTCACAAGCAGTCGATGCTTGTACATAGGAATACAACTTCGAAGATGACGGGCTGGATGAAGAAGAAGTGAAGTGTTAGTTTTGAAGAACTGATGAGTCCGAAAACGTGGTTCTGCAAGGTCATTTGAAAAAATGGATTCATCGGTAACTTGATAATAATTATTACACCCAGCGGCAGTGATAACGCGCACACAAACGTAAACAAGATCGATGCGACTTATGGTACCTTTTCCAAATACCAGCCAATAGATCATAATGCGTATGTATACTAGAAAAATCACGTCCTAGACGACTACTTTCTACTCTACTCTGTGACCAGGTGTGTTTAGATGCCGTTTCCGTCGAAATCCAAAGAACGGAATTTCCGACTTAGAAACACATTTTGGGCAGTAGGGCAAAATTCACTTTTCTGACATATGGTACTTTTTCACGGAGATCAAGTATGCTACCAGACAGCCAAATTAAGTTCAGCGACCTCGCTGCAAGTGATCTACACGATGTTTTCCAGCTTTTGCGACTCAAGCTCTCTGTCTTCGCATTCGATTCTGGCATGGAGCTGCTCCAGCAACAATTTTCTGTCGAACCCAAATTACCGTTCAAATTGCGGTAATTTGCCGACCACACGCACTTCGTTCTCCGTTTCAGGTTACTCAACTGCTCTATACAACCACCGGAATTATTTACGAACTGCTGGGTACACAGTACAGCATTGACAGATAATACGAGCAGAAAGCCAGTTCGAAATTAACTACATACAATCTGTCGACATTTATTTCGCAGTACACGTGGCAAGTGGCATTTCAGCAACCGTACACGCAGGCACGCAAGTTCGACAGCTTCTTCCTCCAAATTCCAAAAACGACCTCGGTACTCACACCCGCCTAATGCGAAACCACAAGATCCCCGGGGCTTGCCCGTACAACGCGACGACTACCAGCGAGTGCTTTTTCGATTGCGCAAAAATCAATTTACGTCGAAAATTGAAATTGTTCACCTCGTGCAGCACTTTGGTGTACTTTTCGTTCCCATAAACTACGCGAACTTACATCGCTTTAGGAATAACACGGTTGACGGAATGCCGAAGCTCGCGACAATGTAACATCTGCGACATTTCTTCGACTTGAAAGAGGAAAACAGATGGTCGTGGCAAAAAAACAAAACAACAAAAAGTATTCCTTGAATATTTTTAGACGGCGTGCCACTGGTGCACCTCCTCGCCCCGCTTTCAGTTATTCTGTTTTAAGTTTCTGCGGATATGTTCGCAGAACCACGACAAGGGTCACTGGTTCAGGATGGCCACACATCCACGCTTGAAAGAGGTAGAGATAGTTACTCTGCCCAGTTCCGTTACCTTGGCAGAGGCAACAATCATTGGGCATGCATAGGAACTCACACAGTTCGTTTCAATTTCTGGGCAAATGAAAGTTGTACCAGTTCTATTATTGCAGTCCTCACAGAATGCGAGCGATCTCATCAGTGTTCGAGATATCTGTGAGCGAAGGAGCAGAGTCGAGGAGGGGGCTAAGGTAAATTGGCAGAGAATATATCCTGTACTACACAGGTTGTCTCAGTTTTAAAGGACAAGCTCGAAAAATGCGGGAGTGCACGCCCGGAAGAGCAGAAAACTTCAGATACGTATATATAGTATATTACTCAAAATTGAAGGGGCTACAAGACTCCGACGGGAAAAACGTCAATGTTCCAGGCCACTGACTTCATTTTGGAAATCATATTGGTGTTACAGTGAAAATTGGAGCACTTGAAGTTCAGGAAGTGGGTCAAAATAGAAAATACAAAAAAAAAAATAAAATACAAAAAAAAAATAAAATATGGATATCAAATAGGTTATTCAGGTCGCTGATTTCATTTTTGATCTTATTTTGGCGTTACCTTAAACATTGAGGCACTTTCAATTTAGGGAGGGAGTTGAAACAGAAAATATACGAAATACGATACGGATATCAAATACTGGATTCCGGAGGTTGCATTGTGGAACTGATTGCTATTCTAGGTGGACAGAAGTCTTAAGGATTCCAAACCACAGCAAAAAATAAAACACATAACAAGGCATTTCTTATACACGCCCGCGCTCAACTCCAAACACCTTTCCATCAACTACTTTCAAATGTCGTAAAGACGAGTCTAGTAGATGTACCAGTTTTATGTTGCTGGGCGTTAACTTGTGTGAGCTGGAAAATTTTAAATATATCATTTTTTCTTATTTTCTTTAAAAAAAAAATTATACACTTTCTGCATTATACTTACTTGTTTTATTACAAACATTAACCAACTGGACAATAAAATCGTTAGTTTCTTTGAGTCTGGAAAAAATTCCAACTTGTTCCAAGTCAGTGCTGCCATATTTACATTTATTGAGGTGTTCTCTTTCCGATGTTTTTATAATTTTATTTGCACATCTTTGCACCGAATCAAATTTACTGAACCAAGTGATGCATTGGACGAGTAATTATTCTGATTTGGAGATACAAGTTGTCAGTGATAAAGAGGAGTTATATTCGTGAGACGAAGCTGGTGTTTGTCACCAGTACGGTTCAATCTATTTATAGAAAAAGTAACTGAAAGAATGAATGAAAGGAAATCAGGCGTGAAAATACAAGGGGGAGACGGTTAGAATGATACGGTTTGCAGGAGACATTGCAACAGTGGAAAGAAGTAAAGAAAATCTGGAATATAAATATGAAAAAAAAAGAGTTAAAATGATAGGTCAAAACATGAGACATCCAGTGACACCGTCATCACTGCTAGAGGTACGGTGGAAGGAAATAACTGGAACGGAAGGCAAAGAATGAGCTATGAAGAGCAGACAATGAAGGATACAACGTGTAAATCCTTCTCTGAAATGAGATCAGTACAGGAGAGAGAAAAGTAGTGGAGAGACTAAGGAATATATCATCATCATTGTTTTTAAATGATTGAAAGATATGTGGTTCACTAACAGAGATCTAATCAATGCTCTAAAAGCGAGAACACGTTAGTCCACGAGAATTAGCAAAAAGAGAGGGGTTTGATGGGATTAATTGCAGCACAGCTGAAACTTGGTACGATTGTTTAGTACCCTCTTCAAAAAAGCCCCGTAATTCCCTCCCCCCGGGGGTGTGAGCATCACCCCTCAGAGTCCAAAAAGTGCCCCCCGAAAAAGTTTTTGGCTTGTATCTAGCTTTAAATTGAGTTATAAGTAAAAATATTCCATACCAAAATTAAAAAGCGTACAATTCTCTACAAAAATGATATCCATGTCTTTTTTTCGTGAATCCCATACCGATCAAGATAATTGGCATTCAAGATCACACGAGCATGTAAATATGGAGTAGCCTACAACGTACGCGGTGTACGAACGCTGAAATAATCGCGAAAACACATGACTGGATGCATAGAATGTCACATGATATAATTTCCATTTTTATTACTATAAGAATTCATCTTCATCCTAATCTATATGTATACAATTTTCTGCGTTTAAACAACCTCCTCTACAAACGCGTGGCTACAAGAGATACCCACTTTACAGCAATCACAAGCTCGTGATCCCGATGCGGAAAATTTAAGTTCGTGTATACCCGCTCAAGATCCTTGAAAAATCGACTCTCGGTTAGCCTTGTCTCAACCCGGTATGTTTCCCCTCCAGCAGCCAATCAGAGCGCTCCATTCAAGGGGAGTATCAGGTTAGCCAATCACAACGCTTCATGTACCTGTAGCCTTTTCACTACCTGAGCTATACACTGGTGTTGAGATACCCGTGCTATACTCATTATGTATGCCCTTTGTATAGCCCCCCTCCCCTGTATACCCTTTATGTATGCCCTTTGTAGGCTAGTCATATAGCCCCTCTGTTTCCCCTTGCATGGATCCCCTTTGTAGACCCGTGGTATAGCCCTTCCACATCTCCTTCATGGATCCCCTCCATAAACCCGAGTAAATCCCCTCTTGTAAATCAGATACATATGGGAAGGGATGATGGGCTCTCAGTCAGTTTAAAAAAGTCTGAATATTCCTTCTACCATGATGTACTCAATTTTTTATGCTGAGCACTTGTTTCTAGTTAACAGTTTGTGAACATTTCCAAACCTTGGGAAAGATGAAGCATACAACAGGGGCGCTAAGAATCCCTAGAGGTAACACCGCGTCAATAAGTTAGTCTGCCTGCACTCTTCATAATTCGCATGAGTGTTTGTTCAATTTGCGTTTGGACGCTAAAGAGTAGCTCTCTAGCGGCCTAATGAAATGCGGCGCGCTGATTAGTGTATTTGGATGAAAAGAGATCAGGGACATGAATGTTCTGCAAAAAAACTCAAGTTGGGCTCATCTGAAAGGAAATGATGAGGGCTGACACTTTAGTTCTCTTCAATACTGAAATTGCTAGAGCTCATTTCACCTGTACATGTTTTTGTGGTAAAAATACCCTGATCACCTTTTTGTCCACTACACTAGCGCACCTACAGGAGTGTCCAAACGCCAATAGTCATGTCGCTCCATATCTGTTGCAAGGTTGAAAACGAATTCACTAAAATTGGATTCGAATCCGAATCCACGAATCACTGCCTTTTTTTGGATTCGAGAATGATTTACGTTTACTGTGATTCAAATAAATGGAGTGGATTCGCGGATTTGAATCCACGAATTATCGAATCTAGGAATCATAGAATCTTTTTTTGGCTGTTAACTGTTATAAAATCCAAATAAACGATACCTATTTTACTCACTCAGCAATCGTTGACTTTTTTATTCTTCAGAAAGACTGAATACTCCAAAAACTGCATCTTATTCGATGTAATAATGGTAAACATACTTTCAGCAATGTAGTTTCCAAAGAAATTTAATTTAATGTTTCGACTGAGGAGACCAGACGGAATTTTGTAGCTTTTATTACGTTTTTTGATATTTTTTTCGTTAGAAAAAAGAAAAGTGACCAAAACAGATGGCCATATTGGGCGACTTTAGCGCCTAATACGGCTAACTAAAAAATTCCAACGAATCCTCTAAAAGGATTCGAATAAATTTTACGAATCCGGGTCGTCCATTGGATTCGAATCACTGATACAAATCCAATTCCCAGAAGCGAATTCGAATCTTTTCCAACCTTGATCTGTTGTCTGCTTGTCTGTCTTCAACTCTTCAATCCGGTTTCTAAAACAAGCTGGTCCATCTAGCATAGCGATTGAAAATTACAGCGTTCAACGCTTCTCGCATGTTCGAGTGTGACGAGTTCGGCTTATCAAAAATGTTGATATTTCAGTTCCCAGTAGTTATCTCACAAGTTAATAATTATACCGTTTTACGTTTTTTTTTCTTTCTTCGTTGATAGATATGACTGAATTTTACTTTTTCAAGGCTTTAGAAGAAAATTTGATCCACTTTTAATGGGTCAAAATTGGATCAAATATGCTGAAAGTTCCGTCCGCATGGTTGTCCCTCTGACAGTTTTTATTACTATTATTTTTTTCAAATTTTCAAACTATATATTAGAGCAAACAGGAAAGATAATACTATTCTAGATAAATGAATGAAGAGAGTCAGTGCAATCGACCTTGAAAACTGTCCCTCGATTTTTTGTCTTTCGGCACGGCTTTTTTTCAACCAATCACAAAACAGGAGTTTCAGAGCAATACGGACGGAATACGGTCCGCATATCAAATCCTTTTTTTTTCTTCTTTTTTTTTTTGACGAGACTCATGTATTTGCGTATTATTGTCTAAAATTAAGAGTTAAAAAAAGTGTATTTCGGCATGGTCATCTTTATGCAACGATAGACATTCATCATCCAAACATAATTACATCTAATTAATGGGTTAGTACGTCTTATCAGCTCTCCATACAATTTTTTGTTTTGGAATCTACTAATCAATGTTCGCTATTGTCTTTCGGCATGGATTTTTTCAAGGGTTCTTCGGTATGGCATTCATCATTTTGATCGTCATGCCAAAATACAGAATCCCCTCGCTGTCGGCCTAATCTTTCCAATATGTTATACACAACGCCTCTTAGCGATTCCTATTAAAAAAAGTTCAAATATCCCCTACTTTCCTCCATGAAAAAACATACGTAAAATATCAACATTTTTGAAGAATGACCCACACAGGCCTTACGGGAGTAAACATAAAATTTCTGATATTTTTGTGGTCTCACCGACTTCAGGGAACCAAAGGGATACGAATGTCTCTCGGACCCATTCCTATACGTCTCTATATCGACCTCTGAAATCTTCTTCTCTCCTCTCCTCCCCTTAGATAGACGTCCCATTTTGAAATTGGGGCTTTTCTGTGTTTTTTCAGTATCATAAGTGATTTTCCTGTTACTTTTTACTCGTTTCATTGGCTCGAATCACCGAATTCAGATATCGGCTGTGAAGGTTTCAAGGTCACAGAATTCGATTTCGGTTATTGACTGTAAATTCAAAATTATGACACCTAAACGGGGGCGGGAGCTCAAAATTTTAATGAAATACGACATGGATGTCCTTCCAAGGATTTTAAAGGACGCTGAACTCATTTCTACCGACCAATTCGGACCGGGCAAACAACAACAACAACGATGCAATGCTATTTTTACGCGAAAAAGAAACTCAGAGCTCATCTGAAAGGAAATTTAATTGCTACAAGGAATGTTCTTTTCAATTTTCCGTTAACCGCATACATTTTCGAGATATGTTGAAAAAACATTAAAATTGCCATAAAATGTTGCGCTAAACTCCCCCTTTTCGACCCGTTTTCCTTATCAGTTTTTCTTCAATCGATGCTAGCGAACCTACAATTTGCCCGGTCCGAATTGCCCGTAATTTGCGAACTATGACACCTGAGAAGAGTCCGAGACTCAAAATTTTCATAAAATGCAATATGGATGTTCTTATAGGGGTTTTGAAGGTCGTTGAACTTATTTCTGATAACGATTTGCCTAATTTGCAAACTGTGACTAAAAAAAAAGACTAAAACTGGAGAATAGTAGCAATTTTTCCTTTTTTTTGTGCTTCTCTCTTTACACACTACACATCATCATTTATTTTTCCAACCACCCCCCCTCGCTACAAAAAACTTGAATTTTTAAATAAGTGAAGATAAATAAGGAGTGACACAATATTCTAGTTCCTTTAGGGGGAAAACCTAGCGCCCAGTCTAGGTAAAATCTTTAAAGAGGTCTGGTTGGCCGAGTGGATAGCGCGTTGGTCTCGGAATCCGGAGTTCCCGGGTTCGATCCCACGTAGCAACTCGCCAGATGTTCGACCTAGGCTGGTTTTTCGGCCAGAAGTGAAGCGGGCTAAAATAGCCCTAGCAGCTTCCCCGACATCTCTGAAGTAATGCTCGAAAGGGCGAATTCCAGGGCTCGGGTTGAGAGCAAACTAGAAAAGGAGGTAAAATCTTTAAAAGCAGTGTGAAAACTACAGAAACAAGCAGCTCTGCTGCTCGAAGAGGGCCGGCTCTCGGCTAATACTCTGTACAATGATTGGACGCTAATAAACAAAAAGTGACCAAGCGACATTTGTTGACAAAATAAGTTATTAGGATCCTTGCAAAGAGCGTAAAAAATATAATTTTTTCAAATTGGGGTTCCCGATACAAAAATGCGTATCCACGTTGAAAAAAGCTTATCAGTAAACGCTATGTCATATAGTTTCTATGGGGCTCTTGAACAGTCATATATTTTCTATGGGGCTCTTGAACATTGAATCACGTGTTTTCGAAAAACAGATTTTTATAATTCTTTAAGTCGTTTAATTCAGGTGCCGTGGCATTTCCGAAAATCTTAATACTCGTATTTATTCTTCCTGCGCTACAGACAAAAGGCGAATTTTCATTGAAATGAAGTTTATAATTTGAATACGCATTGCCATCACGAATGCTATCAAGGCATGTTAATGAGCAGGCAGTTTGAAACAGCTACAAGGCTTCATCCCTCGAAACCTCAAACAGAATATCAAAACTACCAAAACACTTGACTATGTTTAGGAAACATGAATCATGCGCCATTGTTCTTTTGAACAGTCACTGATAAGGGCGAGAGTACTGCAGACATAGATACGTTACGGGAATCGCAACGAACATGTATCATTTGATCGAGACTTGAGCCGGAATCATAAAACATAGAGTCGTAGAATTCATATAGTAGAATCCAAAACGTAATATTCAAAAACGCATACGTAAGATGTACCTACACTGGTAATGAAGAAAAATGACCAAAAATCACCCTACATGACTTAAAATGGAAAAGTGACCCAGTGGTCACCCTAGTCGGATTAGACTCTGGGGTAGTGGAGCGGCTTCGCTGAAAGTGATGGGGATCCGAACGTCATGTTAAAGAGACTTCACCCACCGAAGATCTACGAGTCTTATGCAAACTATCACAGTCATTAATTTATCGAAACAAACATACGGACAAGTAACCTTCGATCTACGTGATACACGTACGTACGAAATTTTTCACTTAACGTTTTCTCACAACGCAGGTAGGTAAACTGAAAACATTCGGTACTATACACAAAATTTTTCATCGACCGCCCGAAACGCCATTTCTTTTTCGTTATTTGCATACTACGATTGTGCTAATTGGCACGTTTCTTTTCGCACTTAACCGTTTACATGATAATTCATCGCCGGTGAATTCTCACACCCGAATAAATAATATTTTCACTTATAGGAACGGCCAGGCAACGTGCATGTAATCGTGCGTATAATATCACGCTTTTCATCATCATTCTGTTCAGCAGATTCTCAACGAATGCACTCATAATTTTACTTATACTTGCTCGGCACAAACAAAACGACTCGACAGTTAGTGTTGTAAAAATGAGAAATGTCACGCCGAAATAGTTCATGAAACGAAATTTATCGTACAATATTTCATAACGATAAATTTCAAAATTGTACAGTATTCCTATTATATGAAATTTTATATAAATTAATGAAAAATTATTTTGAAAATGATTATAAAAAAATAATTTAAAACTGACGCACCGCTTACGCCTACTCCACAGATAGTCTACTACACTCTTTCCGACTTAAAAACACAGCTTCCATCTACACAGCCGAACTCCATGCTATCCTACAGTGCCTTATCACGATCTCCTCGCTCGAAGACCCACCCAGAGAGGAGACTTGACTTTCAGTGTGTGTGCGTGTGTGTGTGTGTGTGTTTGTGCGTGTGGGGGCGGGGGTGAAGAAGGAAAATTTGCCGACAAATATTTTTTCTAACTAAAACTTCGCCGACAAAATTTTAAAAAATTTGCCAATTTTTTAATAAAATTATTTTTTTATTGAAAATAAAAATAAACAAACAAACAAACAAACGTTCTTAGAAAATGAAAAATTCAAATGAACAGTTTCAAAATTTGCCAACTGCCAAATTATTGGGGACAAGGACGTACCGATAAGGGGGCGGGCAACGGGAAAATTTACTATTTCAGTCAGGCGAGTTGAAAAAAATCCAACAAGTCAAAAAGGTTTTTTCCTTTTTGCTTTGATACTTGGGAATTTTGAGTTGAGTCAGTTGGGACTTTCACAATTTTTAAACCACCCCCTCCCCTCTCCCACAGGAAAGACTCTTCGGTACGTCCCTGGACTCCAGAACTCAGAATGGGATCCCAAAGTGGATAGACTATCGACATTAATTACTGACCCTTAAGGGTAGTTGAATTCGAACATGCGCTAAATTTTGAATCTGTTTCAAGCTTAAAAGACCCCACAGATCGAAATGGACAAGCACTAATTAGTTTCTACAAATCGAGTAGACTGTTGAAGTGGAGAGTCTTAAATTCAGATTAACAGACTGTTTTTGAAAATACTAAAGAACGCTGATTCATTTTCATCATTACAATCATCCTAATTTCTTGAGGAAGGGTTAAATCGTCAAATGTCGAATTTTCAAAAGCAGTATAATGATTTCATTAAAAATGATTGAACTATCGAAATAAAAGTTGTTTTATTTCCATTTTCTTGTTTGAGATAGGGGGGGGGGGAAGCTGTTATACAAATTTAGTAATGATCCTTGGACCTTTCACTAGACTTCATCATTTTTGGGTTAAATGGCAATTTCTGCGTGTCGTTACTTGCCAAATAAATTTCACATCTGAAGTTCATTTTCAAGTTTATCACGAAATATGTTGATGAAAATTTCAAAAAATTGAATTTCACGAAATTTAACACTATCGACAATGATAGGTCTTGACAGCACAAGGACTTCTCGAGGGGATACTAAAAATTCTCATCTATTTGTATGAACATTCAGAAGCATATACGTGGAATTTTCGTCTCGGCCATCACGAAGAAGAAGATACAGACGGAGTGGTCGAGACAGAGGGCCGGCAATATACCAAGCTCGGCCCACACCATCGAACAGGAGGAGAACTCGGTACCATCCTAGGAGAGCTGCTGCAGCTGCGATGCGGACCCCCCGGTAGGGCTCACCCATCGTCACCACCTGCCGGCGTCGACGCACGGACCAAGACGAGGAGGTGAGAGGGGTCAGTGAAGAGGCAGCGCGTCCGGCCTTGGGGACTTGAATTCCAGGCGAGCGCTCAGGGAGTGCAGATCTTGGTCAGTAGGGAACCCTATGGTGGCCCTGGTAGGACGCGCGCACCGTTGCGGCAAGGAGAAATGGGGCTCGGGCTTGGCCCCAAGGCGTCCTTCCGGTCGCTGATGCGATACTTGAAAGGGTAGTTTCCGGGGTCGGGGGTGCGGTGTCATAGGGGCCACTTTGGCATGCGTGCATCGCCATACGTCCCACCACACCATATATGTGAAATTGGATAAGCCTGGAGAAAGGAGAAAGCTTTCCAATCCTAAGGCATGTTACATAAGGGGACCCACGTTCCCCAAACTGTTTTAACTACGTAATAGAAATAATTTTCAGAAAAATGCAATAGGAGAGTAAAGGTACATACCAAAATACTCAGTAAATGGCTTAACAACTTGGATTTGCAAACAATATGGTAATAGTTGCTGCAAATTTCGACAAAATGGGTAAAATGGTTCAGGAATTACAAGAGACAAATGAGGAACAATGAATCTTTTAAAAATAAAATTCATTTCCAACCTACCAATCGATAGGGCAAAAGTTTCAAGAGTAAATGAGTGTCGGCATCTGGGTCAAATCACTTCGTTTTTAAATAATATGGCGAAAATAGTGGACACAAGAATACCAAGTGCTTGGAAAGTTTTTTTGACTCATACAAGGATCTTTAAAAGCAAAATGAAACTTTCAACAAAAATAAAAATATTAGGGAGCTGTATGAACCTATTATTCACCTACGGTGCCCGAACTTGGGCCCTGAACCAGAGTCAATTGAAACGACTAACGAACACCCATAACTCCATGATACGCAGCATTTTTATTTATTTTATTTTGGACATTATTTTACCCTTCTCCGCCTACAGGCTAGAACAATTGGGGACGAGGATGCAGTTGAAATATAACACGTGGCAATACACAGATGTGTATTAAAAAAACAAACAAACAAAACCCGCAGATACACAGCTGAGCCAGCAGCTTAGGTGCGAACCATCGTTAGAATGATAAGGATTGCAGATGACCCCCCCCCCCCCCCACACACACACACATACCACCCATACAACATCCATCCACCCAGTTCCATATTTTCTCTCAGTGAGGCAATAATCGACTCATACAAACTTAAACAGATATAATTTTTCACTTTCTAGTATTTAATTTAGAGAAGAAAAGAAACTGGAGTTTGTAGTATTTAGTATTCAAGTTTCAAGATTTTATCTTACGTAAAGGTTTTATCAGGTCTCCCCTCCCTTTGGGTCTAAGATGTCTGAATTTGGGGATTCGACTGAAAAATAAAACCAATTTTAGGGACACAAGGAAAAGAACTGATACTAAAAATATAGCTTACAAAATTAAAACTTACATCCGCGGGTGATGAGGGGGCGGGGGCGCACGAAAAGTTATGCCCGGGTGGGTGGAATAGATGACGACTTACATGGGGGTGTAAATACTATCATGTTACCCATGGATACGTACAAGTACACCTGTTGAAAGCCAATAATATAATTCAAAAAAATCGATAGTTACTCGTGAAACGATTATTTGGAAAAAGATACACACTTCACCATTTACCGCGCCCGAATATCCAATACACCAATACATGTAAAACGTACCTTTTTTTCTCGTATTTCGCAATCATGAAGTCTTTTACTTGTTGTTCGTCAGACGTCGGTACTTCGGAATCGTACAATCCCAGCCACACCGGTTTGCAATACTGAAAATTACAAACAAAATTTTGAATATTCGTTTCTAGCTACTAGTCCAGTTTCATTATGTACTGCGGATGAGAGTCGAATAGATGAAAAAAAATGGGTTCTAGCTGAATTTTGGGTGCACAGTATTATACGACGTGGGTCATTCTCTAGTAACAGAGAATATTTTGTTACCAGCAAAGTTTGAACCCTAACTTTCGATTTACTTTTTTTTAGTGGGATGGCGTAGGGTGGTATTCAGGGTTACACAATAACATCCGTAAGAAATTCCACCAATCCAATTCATCAGACCAGACAGTTACCATCTTTCGAATGGAAAAGGCATAGGGAGGTGTCCATCGTCGTGGATGTTACCATCTTGTCTCAGTACCTGTTATATTTTTAAAGAATTTTTGTTTCACATTGTTTTTTCTCTATAAAGTGGTATTATTATTCAGAAAGATTGGAAGTATACGTAAAGTTCAAATTCCTGCCACTGATTCCACATTTCCAGAAGGGATGGTGTAAAGTTTTTTCAGTCCACTGTCGTGGCCACTCTTTGACTAGTGTGGCAGTATGTGCTTTGTACATTTTTCAGCACAACAAATGACAATTACTGACACAGTTTTGACCCCTAAATACGAATCAGGTACCAGATCGTACATGTGATAGCACGATTTTCAAAAATTCCCTCGAAATAGTATATTTTGCAACATGTGCAAGAAGCGCGTCATTCGTGACGAGTGCGAAGTTTTGCAGCATGAGCAACGCGGGTGATGCAAATCCCACGAGCGAATAACGCTCTTCTTGCAAAAGTTGCAAACTATATATTTTTCAATAAATGCTCGCAAGGCATTTTATAAGAGTATGTAATTATTAAAGTCCATAGTGTTTTATCAGTATACCGAACCGTCATCCTATATTAGCGCTTCTATAGAAGGAAGGTTTATACATGAATGTTCATTTTTGTGTTACAGTAAAAAAGTTACTTTTCATGCATACTTTTTTTACTTTCTAAGCATATTGTTAGGGCACTCCACTGTCGGTTTAAAAGTCTTACGAAAAATGATTACAAATAAGGGGCTTTTCGGGCATGTATTGAAAAAAGGCAATTTTTGAAGTTGTTTTGTCCGTAATCGTGGATACCAGTGCATTTGCTGTGGACATGATGTCCATCGTCGTGGGCAAAAGTCGTTCCCCTTCCTAAATTTTGATGATCCTGCTTTGTAAACTTGTTAAATATTCTCATTCTCTACTACATACAAACTGAGTATTATGAAATGAAAATTAATAATTTAAAAAAAGAAGAAGAAGAAGAAGAAGAAAACACTTTAATAATTTCAGTTTTTGGAGCATGACCGCGATACTGATCAATATATTGAAAATTTTCAGAAATCTAAGAGTCCCTTATCCCATTGCGAGCCATCTGAGGTCAGAAAATCAGTTTTTTTCATTTTTCTCGAAAACTAGATTCTTTAATGAGAAAATACTGCCGCACAAATATTCTGCGTGAAATTTACATCTAAAAATGATGTCTCATTTTCAGACACATTTTAAGCAGAGGATTCAAAATGACCCTCCTACTTGGAACACATTAACGTACATTTTACAGGCGAAAATGCACAACATACCTTCCCATGAGTGAAAAATGTCGTCTCCGTGCCCCACCCTTCCGATACCACACTTATGAAGTTGTACTTTTTAATGATTGCAAAATGATCCGCGACGTTTGGACCTGCATGGTATGCATGTTAAAGTACTTCAGACGAGAGCTGTTAATTGTTAATTTTGAAACCGGTTAATCAAAAAACTGATGACTAGTAAGTTTTTAAACGATCAAAAAAAGAAAAAAACGATAAAAAACTAGTTACAACTGACTTTTAAAAAAAATTAAAAATCAATTTCGGAAACCCAGTTAAAACCAGATTTCAAATAACTGGTCAAATCTGATTTCAAATAATCGGGTAAAAACTCATTTCAAATAATCTGTAACAACTGATTCAATAAAATTGGTTAAAAACCCATTTTAGATAATCGGTTAAAATCGATTAAATACAACCGGTTAAAAACCGATTTCAGATAATCAGTAAAAAAGAGTTGAAAGCCCAATTACAAAAATCGATCCGGCAGATCACAGAAAAAATCTACCGACAGCTTCTGAACAGGAAGATATTAGTTTGGTGTTGAAACTTGCGCAGTTTTCTGTAACTTCCTCCGACAGTTTTGGATTTCTGAACTTTTATTGGAGAAATGAAATGCTAAATATTTACTCTTTCCTTTTGACTATGGTTTACATACGTACGGAAAAAGTGATGTTCGTTAGGATCGAAATGGGATGAGAATGGTAAAAGGTGGCTAGTGTTTTGAATTTTCAACACTGATATCGAAAATTCAAACAAATTCTTGATTCAACTTCGATTATGGGGCCAGTTAAATCGACTTCAATTCGACCACACTCATGACACACCCTGTATCCAATTCGGCCACAATGATTCAAGAAATTGTAAAGATGTTGGAAAAATAATTGTTAGGCCATTGAAAAAATAAATCAATAAGTAAAACAGTGAAAAGATTGAAAATTGATTTAAATTTGAATCAACCAAATACCATACAAAAATTGAGTTGGATTCATGAAAAGCTGTGGTCACCTTGAAAAGTTATCAAAAAGTAATGACAAAAATTTTGAAGATATGAAAAATTTTACGAAATCGAAACTTGAACTTGAATTGACGTTGCAATCCTTCAATCAAGTGGAACATAAAAATTTGACTGGATGCATGGAAAATTGTGGTCATCTTGGGGAAATGATTACAAATTTAAATAAGATATCAAAATTCGAAAAACTCAACAGAATTAAAAATTGAACTTATTTCGGTATCAGGATGATTTTATACAAAACTTCTCTTAATAACAACCTCAAAGATGCGTGAAAATCAAACCGGCCCTTGTAAGTGTCAAAAGTTGACAGGACGCAATTCTCAATTTGCCAACTCCACATCCATATTTTTGCTTTTCAGTGAAATTTAGGATACTAAAAATACTAGGTACATACTGTATTTGTGTTCGGACTCTGTAGTACTTCAATGTGGATCTAAGCGCCACAGATCACTTAGATAACGACCCAGTTAAATTACTCGTCGAAGTCTCGGTAAAGCAACAGCCTACTGTCGGCGGAACTCATAGCTCATTGGTTGATTCCCTGATATCCCGTTTGCAACGCATGAGTCGTACCATATTTCACTACTGGGAATCTACACTGAAGTGTCAGCTATCTGGCAGAACTCAGCGGTAACACTGAGAAAATGATACTGGAGTTAAATAACGTTAGCTCGCCGGTTAATTCCCCGACATTCCCTTTACAATACACGAGTCGCATTGTATTTCTCTACTGGGAAGCTACACTGGAGCATCAGCTATTTGGCGGAACTCAGTGGGAACAACGTGAAAACGATACTGGAGGAAAATAACGCTAGCCCACTGGTTAATTCTCTGATATCCCGTTTGCAACGCACGAGTTGTATTGTATTTCACTATTATGAATCTACACTGGGTTCGCCAGGGTCTGACAGAACTCAGGGGAAAACGTAAAAACGACACGGGAGGAAAATAACGTTAGCTCGTGGGTTGATTCCCCGACATCCTGTTTGCAACCCACGAGTCGTATCGTATTTCGCTATTGAGAATCTATATTGGAGTCGCCCGTGTCTGGCGGAACTCAGGGGAAACAACCTGAAACTATACTGGAGGAAGATAAGGATTGGTTAATTCCCCGACATCCCGTTTTCGTTATCAGTGTTCAGTGATACCAACAAAGACAGGAAGGCGACAGTGGTCCGCCATTGATCTGTACATTCCCAATTTCCTTCCAAGTTACACATGATAATTTGTTTCTATTAGCGCCTCAAAAAATGCAAAAGCTGATAATGCTTTACACAGATAGTATTTGCTTCAGCCGAAGCCTAAATTCAGTTAATTACCGCTGAATTTTTGGCTCACATTAGAGCTTATCCTTACTATTTTGTTACGATCGTGTGTTGGTTTATAATGAAAGTACCTTACATCTGTGTAACCTAACAGACTACAGGGCCTTTTTATCTCACCCAGTAAATATTTTCTCAAAAATTACCAACAACACACAAGTTTCTATGAAAATTTTTCATTCAGCTCGACAATTTTCGCCTTATTATGGAGACTGACTAGTTGTTCACTGTTGGCTGCAGACCAATTAATTCATTAGCTACAACAAAAGGTACTTAGTAAGCCCCCTCCCTTGATTTGTAGAGAAGGGGTACATAGGTACTAATAAAATAAATGTGCCATTTGCATGTACTCTGACGAAATACTGCTCATTGGTTATAGAAGCTTATTCGATAAAATTCTTCAAAAACCATGGTATTTTTCCAAAATATTTTTGATTAAATTCTTTAAAAATTATCGGGAGATTTTTGAAGAAATTATTTGGAAAACATTGGAAATTTTTTCTGAAGATTTCCGATGAAATTCCCCGGAAATTATCACAGATTGTTCTCAAAGATTTCTGATAAAATTCCATACGCAACGATACAAATACAATGGACAGCTTGATTTCAGCCACAGCACAATTTGTATTCAACTTTGATATGGATCCAGAAGCGGATTCTTGTAGATATCATCGAAGTAGGAGACCACCAAAAAAGTTAGATATAATCCTCAAACAAATGTAGACTTCAGTATTAAAGACTTCTACAGAGCCGAATTTTTTAAAGTTAGATTCTATTTTGACAGAAAGTTGTGAAAATTTGACAAAATATTTTAAAGCGGCGGAGCCTTTATTTGAAACATTTTTGAACCTCCAATGAATCATAAACTGAGTGAAAAAGAAATCCAAGTTGTATTGCAACTTCTTCCACCAGCAATAAATCTACCAAATGTGAAGGATTACGAATATGTAATTAGTGAGCTGGAAATACTCAAAGTACAAGCAGAAAATTCAAGTTGTTTCTCGGAGATCAAGTCTATTTCAGAAAAAATGAATCACAGCTTATTCGATTAATATGCACAGCAATCATCTCTATTGCTTGCAACGAACGAAGTTTTAGCAAACTGAAACTAGTAAAAAGTCCCCAGCGTATAACTATGATAAACGTTATTGAAAAATTTACTAATGGTGAATTGAAACAAAGATTTATGTGACAGAATAAATTTGAGAAGAGCTATGCAGAAATGGCTCGCCATAAAAAACGACGAGTAACTTAAACTTGGAAGTAGTCTGAAAACACTTTTCCCCTTAAAATTAATTGTATTTATTATTGTTTTTTTAACCATAATGTTACTTCACGAGTTTTTGTTGTAATACTTTTCTACTGACATTGATATTACTTTTTATTCAAATATATAAAATTAGTACGTCCATCACAGTTACGTCAATATTCAATGCCAAAAAAAAGTATTTGGCAATTTAGAACTTTTATTCGGCACTTTTGTATCCGATTCCCCCCCCCCCCCCAGAAAAGTTTATTCAAACCGCCTCTGAACGCTGTGTAGCTAAACAAACACAACTCTTGAAGACATTCGGACAACGTATACATAAATTCAGGACAAGGAACATTTCTTCGGCTAATTTGTTGAATTTTGACAAGGCCCTACTCGCGGTGGAAGGTGGATTTTTGGGAGACCTATAAGCCGACCTCCTCGTGGTGTGTTTTGGGTAACGCTAACAGGCTCACAACAGCAAAACGCATACTAGAAAAGAAATATTATGTTGGTGGAACGCATACATTATATATCAGGGTGTCTACCAGAATCAAATAATAAAGATTCGTGGCTTTTTCACGGTTTTTCGCGACCTTTACTTCATTTTTTCGTGACCTTTGAAATATAATTTCGTACCCTCCCCAACCATGAATCAGATAGAAAACCTGAAAGTAATAAACATGAGAAACTATATGTGGCAGTTTCTATAAAAACGGCGATCAAAGTGTCAGAAAACGCGAAAAAATAAAAATAAAATTTTTTGGTTGAAAAAATCAATTTTGAGATTTTGGTTGATTTCTATAGAAAAAACATTGCAATAATGAAGAGACATTTATGCGCATGAGAAAGAAGAGGAAGGGAGAGAAAGAGAATTATGAAAAATAATGAGAAAAGAATGCGAATGTCTGCGTTCGCTTCTTCGTGTTTTTTCGGAGCTCACGAATAAATCCGATGTTCTGAATTGTTACCACGCAGAAGAGCGAAAAATTGCCTTTCCAACAAGCCCTCGTCAAGGCTGGTAACGTGATTCCGCGGCGAGTTAGGGGGTGGTTAGGGCTGCTTGACGGAGTGGGAGAAAAAGGTGTGTCAAACTTTAAACGCGTTTTCCCCAAAAATGTGTTTTCGCGAGTTCTCGTTACATCATCTTTGACCGCTTGTATCTCCGAAACAAAAAACGCTACAAATCTCGCCGATAGTTCGTTGGAATGGACATTCATTCCTCTATTACGTACTGTCTCTAACTCAAAATTTGTCGGATCGACAAAGTTAACCCTTTTTATAGAAACTGCCACATTTAGTAAAACTAACAGTAAGTTAGCACAGTTAGGTGCCAATAGTAAAAGAATAAAGAAAGTACGAGATGCCTTTGTTTGCACACTAAAACAGAGTAACTTTCTCATTATTTTACGCGTATTTTGTAAAAATTCGTGACTTTTCGTGTTTTTCATGACCTATATTGAAAAGTTGTAGCTTTTTCGGGATTGTCGTGGCTGATAAGACACCCTGCATAGGTAGATCGCATGGTCCGGGTTGAGTGCAAATGAGAATGGCACCCACAACTGTATCCGACATCATCTGCGAGTTTGACAGATGCCGCAACGACAGCAAATGCTTGCTTCATCAAAAATCGTTGGTCACATCGAGAAATATGTTCCCAATTGAGATTGTCAACAAGGTGAACAAACTGGACCAACGAAATGAACTATTTACACATCAAAATTACATATTTCGGGTAGAATTTAATGCGGAATATTTCAGCGACAGTATTTTCCCGCCACGATGTTCAGTTCCCGACGGAATCGAAAAACAGTGATCTTTTGGTATTCTTTCCACTCTGATTTCCGATAACTTTGAAGTTGATTAGAACTGCCATTCAACCCTCCCAGCCATAATTTAGTCTTCAAACAATTTTTTTCACCTATGTACTGGACTACACTTCAGGCTCGTAATCGCGATACCGGAGAAGGAAAAAAATGAAGACAAATGCTCCGCATGTAGCCGTATAATATGTCACAATTGCAATATTACCTGATTTCCCCTCGATTTCATTATCTCGATTTCTTCCGGAGTGAACGTCGCCATGGTAATCGATTTCACTCGGTGCGGAGGAGTCAATCCTCTTCTGCAGAAAAAAAGAAACAAAAAAAAAAAAATTCAGATAAAATAGATATAATGAAGAAACGTTGAACATAAGAACATTTCTTGTTTTCACGTAATTAATAATCTAACGTGTAGATCTGGCTATTTAGCATTCGTATTCGTAGTACATCGAATGTACAAAAAAATTTATTCACGTGGCGGGACGCACTGCCCGTTTTATGCACAGTAGACGAGGAAGTGGCACAAAGCAGTACGAGATAAATTACCACTGAACTACTGTAAATTTACACGTGCACAATAAAAAGGCGATTTGTACGCGCCCGGTTGTATAAACAGTGTAAACGTAGAGTAAAACGCATTTGATGGGAACACAAAGAAAAAACAACCGAGCGTGTAATTTCATGTTCGATGAGCAAGCTCTCGTAAAAATCATTAGAAACGTTACGAAAGTTCTTCAAGGTTCCAGATTCGACTCATCTTCTAGTCAGGAAAACAGCCGTAACCTGGAACAAACGTTCGAAGAACAAAATCCAGGCATCTCGAAACCAACGACGAAATCTTGGAAGAAACTGAACAGAACCCATCAGGAACTAGCCTCCCTCACAGACTCACGAATGGACGGGTTCGGGTACAAATAGTCGGGGGCATGAGGCGTATTAACATTCACTCAGTTCGCAGAATCCGATAAAACATAAAAAAGTTCGAAAATTCTACATTTCTACCCACAAAGCTTGTATAAAACAGAAGCAGAGTGAAGGGTTATTTTGAGCCCCCCCCCCCTCATGAAGTTCCAAGGGCAGATATTGAGAAATGGCAAGGCATCATTTTTATGCAGGGACGTGCGAGGAGGTAGGGGTCAACTTACCCTCCCCCCGCCGATAAGAATTTTTCTCTCAACAGTTGAAAAAATTTACTAGTTCAGTCAGGTGGAGTTGGAGCAGAGTTGGGCGTTATTCGAATAAAGACGTTATTCGAATAATAATCATGAATAACAGATCAATCATTATTCGTTATTCATTATTCGTCAACACGTAAAATTATTCATCAATCATTATTCAGTAAAATGAAGATGTGAATAATAGTCGTCAATCATCGTTATTCGTTATTCATTGCGGACGCAGTAACAAAACAAAAAATTTAACGAGGATCAGTGGCGTAGCAAGGATTTTTCTAAAGAGGGCCGGGGGGCAGAATAAGATTTTCAAGGGAGAAAAAGTCGAAAATTGAAGTATTTTTTTAAAATCGCCAATATTAGAGGACTATGTAAAAATATTGGGAGAGGGGAATTTGTGGGTGTATGGGAGGTAAATATTTTTGGGATGGGGGAGGGGTATTTTCCTTCATAGAAAAAAAATTTTTTGGGGGAGGAGAAAACTTTGGGGTATTTTCATTGATTGAAATTTTTTGGGGAAGGGGAAGGCGGTAATATTTTCTTCTTTTTTTTTTTTTTGGGGGGGGGGGGTATTTTGAAGAAATTTTTTGGTGGGGATGGGGTGAAAATATTTTTGTTGAGAGGTGGGGGTAAAATATATTTTTGGGATTTTTTGTGGGGGTAAAATATTTTTGTTGGGGGGTGAGGGTGTAATAAATACATTTCGGGGATTTTTGACCGAAGGGTAAAATATTTTTGGTGGAGGGGGATGTTTTTCTCCCTAATCTTACTGGGGTAATTAGAAAGTAAATGAAGTTTTTCCGATTTTCTCGGGGGGGGGGGCAAATGACTGCACCAGGGAAGGGCAATGCCCCCGGCCTCACTTTGGCTATGAATCTGATTTCATTATTCGCGTGATTGATGTTATTGAATACAGATTACTGAATAATAAATGACTACTCGTTACTCATACTTACGACTAACGAATAAATTATTCGTTATTCATGCGCTTATAAATAATGAATAAATTATTCATTATTCGAATATTATTCTACCCAACTCTGAGTGGGAGAAATCCAACAAGACCAAAGTTGTTTTTTTTTAGTTGTTGAAACTTGGAAATTTTTAGTTGAGTCAGTTGGGACTTTCATAATTTTTAGCCCCCCCCCCCCCCCGCAGGAAAATTCTCCGGCACGTCCCTGTTTTTATGGGGATTTCAGCAAACAACAAAAAGTAGGATTTGTTTCAAACTGTTTTTGATATGATCAGAATTCGGTGATTTATATCTAATTGAAAATCCATTCTAGGCAAAGCTTCACTGGAATTCCTGGTATGTATAGAACCACCAACCAACGCAACCAATTTTCAGTTCTTCGCATACGTTTGTAAAATACGTTTCTGTACTACCTGCGCCAAGGTGTTATACAATCGTCCGCCATTTTGAATCCAACCGCGCCCGTCGATGCCGAATTGACTACGCGGTACGCCCCGTATAGTCGGATTCGACATCCACGGACACGGTTGAAGTCAAAATGGCGGACAATTGTACTTACACGAAGTGTACAGAGCTCTAGTTATACAAATATAACTCCGGATCAGAGAAAGCTCCCTAGAGTGAAACAAATCGAGTTCAAGGTTTTGGTAGATCCTAATAGATATGCAGACATGGCACTTCGGGTTAAGCGGGACAACCAGTAGTCCACGCTTCATAAATGGAAGAACGCATTTGCCCAGTCGACTACGGGCGAGTGGACCCCGAGCGCTGATACGAAACCTCGATGTATGGACAGGCAGGCCCCTTGGGGAGCTGAACTTTCATCTGACTCAAGTCCTGAACGACCATAAGTTCTTCAGCACATATTTTCATTGGATGGCGATAGCGCCGAGTGCGTGCACTGTGATCGAAGGGCGGAATACAACCCCTGGCACACCCTGTGCACGAGTGTGAGGCCTGGGAGCAAAAGAAACGCGGGACGGCAACACGAGTAATAGCGACGGCGTGATCAGCCGTCTCGCGCCAGACACCTTGGTTCCGGAAATGCTGAAGAGTGGAAGCGGATGGAACCGGGTGTCAGCTTTTGTCTAGAATATCATGAAGCAGAAGATGCAGACAGAGTGGCCGAGGCAGAGGGCCGACGGACGAAGTTCGGCCCACACCGGACACAACTCTACTGCGGACCCCCGGTCGAGCTTACCCCGCCGCCACCAGCTTCCTGCGTTGCCACACATTGCCAAGGCGAGGAGGTGAAGGGTGAAGGAAAGAAGCGCGTCCGTCTGTGGTGCACCCGAATTTCCGGTTAATGCTGGGTGAGCGTTGCCTCGGTCAGTAGGGTGTACCACAGTGGCCTTGGCAGAACAACGCGAATCCGAAGCGAAAAGGCAAAACGAGGGCTCAAGCCAGCCTCAATGCGTCCCTCTGGTCACTGATGCGATACTCGAAAGGGTGGTTTCCGGGGCCAGGGGTGCAGTGTCTGGAGAGCCATTTTGGCATGCGTACATCGCCATATGCTCCACCAAGTGAAGGAAATATGCGAACATACTATCACGAGCTGTTTTTTGGTTATTAGCCATGCTGAGCCCCTTATATTGCCACTGGTGGCACACAAATACCTAGGCTTTTAGTCTTCGTTTGAATTTTCATTTTCCTTTTAAAAAGGTATTCCAAGGTCCAGAAAGCTTTCCAGAAGTGGATTTGCGAACCTCCATTTCTTTCCCGATTCAATTTTTGAATGATACTATCTGCCCTAGGTACTTGTACTCGTCAACCATCTCTAGTTTCGCTCCGCTGGAGGGGCGGTTTGCGTCTTTTGTATTTTTTTAAAGTTAATTATTGAAAGAAAAAAAAATTGAAAATATTTTGGAAAATGGCCACATATTCTTGAATATGCTCTACAAAAAGCAGGGCAGAACAGGCTTTGATACCCCGAATATGTCAAAATATGCTCAATGGAGTACGGCTCATTCTTCTAAAAATTCTGTGAATCGTAACCCATCTAGTTCCACAAGAAAATAAAAACAAAACCATTTTTTGGAGTCCCTAATGGTAATGATAGAGGATGAAGTGGGAGAAGCTAAAACTCAAAAAGGAGTTTAACCTACTCATTGAAAAAGTAACTGAAGAAATAAAGAATGGAAATCAGTGTGAATACAAGGGAAGACGATTAGAATGATAACGTTTCCATATGAAATTGCAATAGTGGAAAAAAGTAAAGAAGAATTAAAGAAAACACTGAAAAAGTTGGATGAAAAATTGAAAATGAAATATAAAAATGAAGATGAATAAAAATACAACAAAAGTGATAGTAGTCAGGAGATGGAAACATAATCCAATAAATATGGAAATAGTAGCTGAAAAAATAAAGAAGGTAAAGGAATTTAAACACTTAAGTAGTCTAATAATGTAATAAGAGATTTTTTTTTCTCAAAAATAAAACATATTCAAGGCAAATAATATAGATTCAAAAGTAAGACTGAGATTTCTTCAAACGTATGTAGGAATATAGCATTATATAGATGTGAGACCTGAACAATAGAAACACAAGAAAGAAAACGCATAGGAGCTTTTGAAATGTGGTGTTATCAGAGAACGTTGAAAATCATATGGACAGAAAAGGCCAGGCATGAGTAAGTACTGAGGCGAGTAGGAAGGAAAAGAGAAATTTGGAATACAATCGTAAAGAGAAAAGCTACAATGGTAAGTCATAATATAAGACATCCAGGGATACTGTTATTAGTGTTAGAGGGAATGCTTGAAGGAAAGCACTGGAAAGGAAGGCAAAGAATGAGCAACGAAATAATGAAGGATACAAAGCGTAAATACTTCTCGGAAATGAAAAGATTAGCACAGAAGAGAAAACAGAGTGGAGAGACGCAACCTATTAGTCGAGAAAGTAAAGAATATAACAATGATGAGTAAGAGAGGACCATCTCTGTTCAACTAAGCGAACTGAAGATCTAATGACTCTACTTTAAAAACTAATACTTGAGAATTGTAGCAAATGTAAAAAGTGAAGATTGCGGATTTCCAACCAGGCTAAAGCAGCACATGTATTCAGATTACCTCTGTGTGAACTGATTGAAATCTGTTATTGCCAATCAACTCAGAACTAATTCATTTCTAAGAGTCTTGTCCTCTGCGTGCCCTCATCAAACTTCGCAAATGAAGAATAATCAGTCATAATCACAGGATTTATACATAATGCTTCCAAAATTTTCATGATTCATAATCGATAAACTGTTTCAGATACTCCATAGATACTCAGCTCACAGCTGCTTCATTCTCTCCAGCACTGAAGACAAACCTGAGAACACGTGCAACATTGGACTGGCCGTTTCCCAATTTTAACTCGTCACACTGATGGATACACTCGATTAGTTTCAAGAGTTAAATAGCGAGTTGAGTCTCCAGGAAATCCGACCTGGTGCGCTGAAACACCATTTTCTTAACCACAAACAAACGCAGGTTTGTAAAAGAGAAGGGACACAAGTACCCCCCCCCCCTATAATTCGAGGTGGTGTAGTCGCACCAAAACACTGCCTCCTGTACAGTTTTTCTCTCTCAAATTCTCAACTTCGATTCACGTTTCTTTCATTCCGTTGAAGATTACGTCATGTTCATGTAAACCCAAATTCAGAAAATACAGGGTGTGCCAAAATAGTTAACCTGTTTTTAAACGCTTACCATGTGGCAACACTGATGCGTAGGCAATTTTTTTCATGAAAATATTCGGCTGTGTATGCCATTTAGTAAGTATGGCTCTGTGGTCTGGAGAACATTGCGGTCTCTGTGTAGAAACGTTTATTCTAAAGAACAGTGGTGCGGCGACTCAGCGCGCATTTCAAAAATAGTTTTTAAACTGAAAAGACACGACCCTGTTCCCTCTCCTAAGACAATCAAGCAGAGGACCAAGAATGTTCGACTCAAGGACATCACCAGTAATGTTCAGAGAGGGGAGAACAAGCGCGACAGGATTGCTTTTGGAGAGGGAATAAGATCATTTCTTTTCAGTTTACACTGTTTTTGAAATGCGCGCTGAGTCACCGCAACACTGTTCTTTAGAATAAACGTTCCTACACAGAAACCACGATGTTCTGCAGTCCACAGAGCCATACTTACTAAATGGCACACATAGCCGAATATTTTCATGGGAAAAAATTACCTACGCATCAGTATTGCAACATGGTGAGCGTTTAAAAACAGGTCTACTATTTTGGCACACCCAATCAGAAACTATACCTATGGTGACTGGTATGTGAGAAGGAAATAAATATTTTGAACATCATACGTCTGCATTAGTGTTAGAGTTAAATTTTCAAAAAGTCGGAGCAGTTTTTCTCCAGAAATATGAACAGTGCAATGAAGTGAAAGGGCCGTTGGAAATTTAGTATCATAAGAAATTTAGAATTTAGCTCTCGCAAACTGATTCGGACAAGAATTTCTTGAGTCATTATCAGAAATTTAAGTTGAAATTATCACTACGAATACAAATAGATCGAAATAGTTTGAATTCTGAGTAGAATTTCATTCAGTCTATAGTGGGATTTTTGAATCCCGAACAATCGCCCAATGGGGCCAATTTCACCTTCGTGGTCGTATATATCTGTACAAGTAGTGCACTGCAACTCTTCTTCCTTTTCGTAATGTTCATAGACTGCTGACAAAAATGTTCAGTTCGCTGTTAGGTTTGGGTTAAGGCAACGCAGAGGAGACGGGGACGATACAATATAAGTTGGATTTGTAACTCAACAACATTTGGAAAATTTTTCAATTCACTAATTTTCTTAAATTTTTTAGTTTTATCTAGTTTTAACGTTTTCCACAATAGGTCAAAATTCAGGTAGGGTCTTTCGCTTTCATGATTCAGATAACTCCCCCAAATTTAACGATCCAACATCCTTGATGTATAATTTTACGTCACAAGCCTCTAGTATGTACCGAAGGTAATTTCCATAGAACATGCAGCGAGCTCGTAGCGACGAGGAGAGGGCAACTGAAGTCTAGCAGAAAAGTCCGGACCATTTTTTGCTTTTAAACATGAAAACTACAACTTTACACCAAGCTGTGGGTGTCCCCTGGAAGCGTGGTCATTTCACAAGTCTGACGTGCAGGCCAGCACAAAATAATCAGAGATTCAAGATGAACACGCGCGTATCGTTCGCTTCACTTTCGATTGTCCAGACGAAAGAAATACCACTACGTCGACCACGAGAGAACTAGTGAAATTAAAATCTATCCGGAGACCCCCCCCCACCCCGAGTCTGCGTGCAAGGTACATACATTACATACATTATGACGATGTATTTACATTCGGTGTACATATAGAAAGCGATTGCACGCGAACACTGACGACCGAATGATCCAGCCACGAATATTGTCAGCGTTAGGTGGACAGTGCGGCGGAGACGGCACTTATGGGCAAAGTTAGGTCAAAGATGTCATCCGGTCTCGTCGGATACGATCATTAGATTATTTAGAAAAGCGCGTCGCCGCCGTCGCGAACGGTTGACCGGCACCGTCACCGGCTCGCTTTTTCCGACTCCAGTATATATACGTATTACATAAATGTAAGTGAACACTCATTGTCCACAAGAACCTATTAATAGCCCAGATGTAGATTGAAAATTAAATTAACACGGTAGCTATACTGTTATCCTGTCTTGTGTACCCGAATCATCATCTGGCTGTCGTGGTGCGGCGAACGGTTGACCTTCGGCGTGAAAAATTATACACCGAAAAATAGGAAATTCGGTATTGTTTTCACCACGATGACTTTCTGTCACCAGAAGCTGCGATGCGGTTGCGATTTCTTCTTCTCGCCTTTCCACCGTCAAAACCGATCAACAGTTTCACAGAGGAAGTTTTCGTTACTAGAAGCTAGAACAATACTGCGCTTCTTTGATGAGCTCAACAGTCGCTATTCCTAAATTAGTGCATTCGCAGCTTATTCACGAATTCGCATGTTCGTTTTGACCACTTAGGCGTCTAATTACTCATTCATTTTCCCGAATCTTTTCCACGAAGATCCATGATGGTATCGGCGTCAACCATTGTCCTGCAGTAGGTTATTAGGTGGCCAAAAGTGCAAGCTAGCAAAGCCTTGACCAGATGTACGTCTGTGTTTCATGTTCACAGTCATAGCTGATAACTCCCAATGAGGCCTGTGATTAATAGCGAAACTATTTTGCTAGCTGGAACTTCATAAAGTTTCTTTATACTGACAAACTTAGTCCAGGGGAATTAACATTTTTGATAGAATTAATTGCAGCACAGCTGAAACTTGGTACAATTGTTTAGTGCCCTCTCCGGAAAATCCCCGTAATTTCCTCCCTCCCCAGGTGTGAGCATCACCCCCCCTCGAGTCCAAAAAGTGCCCCCCCAAAACAGTCTTTGGCTTGTATCTAGCTTAAAACTGAATTATAGGTAAAACTATTGCTTACTAAAATTAAAGAGCGTAAAATTCTCTACAAAAATGATGTCTATGTGTTTTTTTGTGAATCCCATATCAACCAAGATAATTGGCATTCAAGATCACATGAGTATGGAGTAACCTACAACATACGCGGTGTAAAAAAGCCGAACTCGTCACACTCGAACATGCGAGAAGCGTTGAACGCTGTGATTTTCAATCCCTATACTAGATGGACCAGCTTGTTTTAGAAACCGGATTGAAGAGTTGAAGACAGACAAGCAGACAACAGATCAAGGTTGGAAAAGATTCGAATCCGCTTCTGGGAATTGGATTTGTATCAGTGATTCGAATCCAATGGACGACCCAGATTCGTAAAATTTATTCGAATCCTTTTACAGGATTCGTTGGAATTTTTTAGTTAGCCGTATTAGGCGCTAAAGTCGCCCAATATGGACATCTGTTTTGGTCACTTTTCTTTTTTTAACAAAAAAAAAAAAAAAAAGATCAAAAACGTAATAAAAGCTACAAAATTCCTTCTGGTCTCCTCAGTTGAAACATTAAATTAAATTTCTTCGGAAACTACATTGCTGAAAGTATGTTTACCAAGATTACATCGAATACGATCCAGTTTTTGGAGTATTTAGTGTTTCTGAAGAATAAAAAAGTCAACGATAGCTGAGTGAGTAAAATAGGTATCGTTTATTTTGATTTTATAACAGTTAACAGCCAAAAAAAGATTCCATGATTCCTGGATTCGATAATTCGTGGATTCGAATCCACAAATCCACTCCATTTATTTGAATCCAATTTGAATCACAGTAAATGTAAATCATTCTCGAATCCAAAAAAAAAAGGCAGTGATTCGTGGATTCGGATTCGAATCCAATTTTAGTGAATTCGTTTTCAACCTTGCAACAGATATGAAGCGACATGACTATTGGCGTTTGGACACTCCTGTAGGTGCGCTAGTGTAGTGGACGAAAAGATGTATTTTTACCACAAAAACATGTACAGGTGAAATGAGCTCTAGCATTTTCAGTATTGAAGAGAACTAAAGTGTCAGCCCTTATCATTTCCTTTCAGATGAGCCCAACTTGAGTTTTTTTGCAGAACATTCATGTCCCTGATCATCTTTTGGTCCAAATACACTAATCAGCGCGCCGCATTTCATTAGACCGCTAGAGAGCAACTCTTTAGCATCCAAACGCGAATCAAACGCTCATGCGAATTATGAAGAGTGCAGGCGGACTGACTCATTGACGCGGTGTTACCTCTAGCGTTTTGCAGCAGTGGCTTCTTAGCGCCTCTGCCATATGCTTCATCTTTACCAAGGTTTGGAAAAGTTCACAAACTGTGAACCAGAAACGAGTGCTTAGCACAAAGAATTGAGGGAATTACGAGTGCAGCATGATAGAAGGGGTGTTCAAACTTTTTTAAACAGGCTGAGAGCCCATCATTCTTTCTCATATGTATCTGAATTACTGATCTACCCGGGTTTACGAAGGGGATTCATGAAGGGGATACAGAGGGGCTATACAAGAAGTTTACCATGGGCATACATAAAAGGTATAGCACGGGTGTCTCAACGCCGGTGTATAGCTTGGGTAGTGAAAGGGCTACACATGAATGAAGCGCTGTGATTGGCTAACCTGATGGCTCCCCTTGAATGGAGCGCTCTGATTGGCTGCTGGAGGGGAAACATACCGGGTTGAGAAAAGGCTAACCGAGGGTCGATTTTCCAAGGGTCTCGAGCGGGAATACACCAACTTGAATTTTCCGCATCGGGATCACGAGCTTGTGGTTGCCGTTAAGTGGTATCTATTGTAACCACGCGTTTGTAGAGGATGTTGTTTAAACGCAGAAAATTGCATGCATGTAGATTTGGATGAAGATGAATTCTTATAATAATAAAGATAATAAACTGAAATTATATCATGTAACATTCTATGCATCCAGTCATACGTTTTCGCGATTATTTCATCTTTTGTATACTGCGTACATTGTAGGTTACTCCACATTTACATGCTCGTGTGATTTTGAATGCCAATGATCTTGGTTGGTATGGATTTCACGAAAAAAAAAAAAGACATGGATATCATTTTTGTAGAGAATTGTACGCTTTCTAATTTTGATAAGGAATATTTTTACTTATAACTCAATTTAATGCTAGATACAAGCCAAAGACTGTTTCCCTTTAGTTCTCTTCAATACTGAAAATGCTAGAGCTCATTTCACCTGTACATGTTTTTGTGGTAAAAATACCCTGATCATCTTTTCGTCCACTACACTAGCGCACCTACAGGAGTGTCCAAACGCCAATAGTCATGTCGCCCCATCTATTATTAGGGCTCTATAGTTTCACCTGGGTATACTAAGCCGCCATTTTGGTTCATACTGCGCCCGTGGATGCCGAATCCGACTATGCGGAGCGTAACGCGTAGTCAATTCGGCATCGACGGGCGCAGTATGAACCAAAATGGTGGCTTAGTATACCCAGGTGAAACTATAGAGCCCTACTATTATCTGTCTTCAATCCGGTTTCTAAAAAAAGCTGGTCCATCTAGTATAGGGATTTAAAATTACAGCGTTCAACGCTTCTCGCATGTTCGAGTGTGACGAGTTCGGCGTTTGTATACCGCGTATGTTGTAGGTTACTCCATATTTACATGCTCGGGTGATCTTGAACGCCGATTATCTTGGTAGGCATGGGATTCACAAAAAAAAACAAAAAACATAGATATCATTTTTGTAGAGAATTTTACGCTCTTTAATTTTGGTAAGCAATATTTTTACCTATAACTCAATTTTAAGCTAGATACAAGCCAAAGACTGTTTCCGGGGGCACTTTTTGGACTCCGGAGGGTGAAGCTTACACCGGAGGCGGGGGGGGGGGGGAAATTACAGGGATTTTCCGAAGAGAGTACTAAGCAATCGTACCAAGTTTCAGCTGTGCTGAAATTAATTCCATCAAACACATATTGTTTAGCTAATTCTCCTGGACTAATTTCTTTTACAAGAAATGTAAAGCAGGGTTAGATGACGCCGAATTTGGAGAATGGTCATAGCTCCTTGACAAAACACCCAATGAGGCTGAAATTTTAGTTACAAATACTTTGATCCTTTACCCGCAACTTTTATTAATATGTTTTTTGGTTTTACCTCCACCTAACAGAAGTATAATCATTTTCCCACATCTTTTTTGGCCATCTGGCCCGATGGGTTAGTTAAGATCCCTTTCTTTAGTCGAGTAACGCCCCAGTTACTATGACGTCATACTACCAAGTTATTTGAGCGAAAATCGTGTTTAGACATTTCCATGGAAATTTATTTCTTCCAGCCAGGGGTATACTTGAGCGAAACCGTATCGCTCCTCCGACACGCTCCCTCGACATGAATTCACTGGTTGACATTTTCATGGAAGTTTATTTTTAGCATTTTATGTGTTTTTACTACTGGGTATACTTGAGCAAAAACCGTAAAGTTCCCCCGACACAAAGTCAGTGGTCGACATTTACAATCTGTAGCCGTGTTGTTAATAGAAATTTCCACAGAAATTTTTTCTTATTACGTTACGAAAGTATACAAAATGTTATTTTACGTGTCCCTGTGTCTTTGTAGAAGAAAACATAAAACCAATCGAAACATGGTCCTCTAGACACGGATTCCGAATATCACCAAGCAAAACAGAATTCATGATGTGCCAGCATCGAAAAAACAATCTAACTTTCCCTCTGTTACTCAACTCACAATCGATTCCTCGCTCCAATTCAGTCAAATTGCTCGGCCTCTATCCTGACGCTCGCCTCTCACATAAAAGCCAAATGTATACGCTCACTCAATGTTCTGAAGTGCTTCTCACATCCTTCCAAAGGATGTAGCAGAAGACTACTTATTCACTTATAAAAGACTCTGATCCGATCTGTTATGGATTACGGATCACCTATATATGGACTTGCCCCTTCCTCTCTCATACTTAAAGCTTCTTGACGCTGTTCACAATGCGAGTTTACGTATCACCTTTGGTGCTTTTCGCACTAGCCCAGCTTTGAGTACGTGTGTCGATGCTGGAATGCCTCCTCTTTCTTACCGCCGAATGCAACTCTGAAAATGTGTCTCAAAATTGTTTGAAATATATCTGTAAAATATCAACAGGGTGGCCACTATTTTCGGCGAATTTTTTCCCCTGACTCTTCTCTTACTTTTCCAGGGACACATTTCCTCCATAGAATATTAAAAAATATGTATTGTACTGACAAGAATCCCTCCTTACCTAAGATATGAGATTTAACTTTTTTTAATACAGTAAACTTGTTATTTTTTCTTCTTCTTTCGAACGTAGGGAGCGTCACGCGAAACGCATTTTGCATCAGGATTTTCAACTTCATCTAGCAGTTTTGTTCTTTCTCGAAAAATTCCCTGACTTTACTGAAATTTTCAAAATTCCTTGACTTCTCTCTGACTTTCCCATGGTGGACTAAATTCCCTGACTTTTCCCTGTTTTCCAGGAAGTGGCCACCCTGATCAAGGAGTAAAATCCAAAATTTTCATCAAGACCAAATTAAATCAAGTGTTTCGAGTTACATAATATATACCATCGGTAAATGGTTCCAGTGAGTTTAACTATGAAGTAGCAATTGAATGGAACCCGATTTCTCCTCTAAAATATATAAATGTCGAGCTGTTTATTTGATTGTTTGAGGTTGGCGGATGGACCGTACGAGCTAGGGGTCGTACTTTCTGGATATGTTCGTATGAACTCCGTGGAGATTGTAGGCTAAATAAATACGGTACCCTTTTTGCCCCCTCAGGACCCCGATTTTTTTTTCTGCCTGAACTATTCTGGTAGTGTTTTACATTGAACATCTTCACATTATCCGCAGGTTTGAGTAACGTTGCGTAGGGAACCTTCTAGCAAACCACGTGCTGCATTACTACCCATCCATCAACATATGCACCAGTAAAGGAAGATTCTAGTATTGGGGGGGGGGGTTAATGGTCACTACAGCACATATCCTGTCATCTTGTTACTGTAATTAATGTCCAAAAATATAATCTGAAATGCTCCTTTTGACAGCGTTGAGGGGAGGGGGTTCTAACCAGTGTTGAAGTAGGGTATCATACGTTTCATACATTAAAATATGAAATAACCACAGGTACAAATACCACTTATTGTCATAAGTCCACGCATTATTACTAATGAAACTTCCAATTTGGTCAACAAGTTACCTACCCATTCTAAAGAAACATGTATCTACCCCGCTCATTCTATCGCTACAACAATGTCTCGCTGTTTGACAGTCTTGAGAAAAGTCACTGATAATAATAACTCAGGATGCTCAGTTTTGCCGATTTCAAGCACAATTCAAGTACAAACGATTCTAAGGGTCACATTTTCAGAGCTCTTTTTTTCGAAACTTATTATGTTCCGTTGAATTGCTACAGCTTAGTCTTACTCTCTGAGACTGAGTGTACACAGTTTAACAAGGCAAGGGATATCTTATACCCGGTAAACGTGTTTCGCTTGAGCGTGTTCGTCGTCGCAGTTAGTCGACCGTACCAAAAGACAAGCTTTCCGCTGGTAGCGTGACCAACTAACGAACCAAGTAAGCAAGGATCTTGAACTCTATCGAAATAAGGCTGAATGAATCTTCAGGTGGACTGAATAAATTCTAACAGGTGTTAAGGGTTAACAGTCTTCATAATAGGTCTGGACAGAATCTCAACAATGTCTAGAAGTTTTCTAAATTGCTTAACTGAATCTTAATGAATTTAAAGGGAATCTTCACAGGCCCCACGGACAGTCCAATGAGTCTTACGTATTAATCTTGAAGAGTTCGGAAAATGCCGAAATGAGATCGAAGTGCCTGATAAAAGCTTCAACAAATCATTAAGACAGGAGTTATATGGATTCTAAAAGAGGCTGTGGGAGTCTTAAGGGTCCCAAGGTAGCCCCCTGCTGATAACAGAACTTCGAGCAACTAAAAAATATTGAAAATGATAAATTCGGATCTTTAAAGCCAGTGTTAATATGTGGCAGTATTAAAGGACCATTTTTGGTATTCCTGGGGCAGGTATGAAATAGTAAGAAAACCTTATAACATGAAACCAAGAACCCTATTTCTGTTTGAACTAACTGGCGTTTCGAGCCATATTACGACACCTTTAGACTCGAAATTTGACTTTTCTATTTCTCCAATGATGAACCCATAGGTGTGTGACGGAATGACTTGAACCTAAGATTTGATTCATGCGTCTTCTAGAAGTTACAAATTAAGGAGTTCATGCGTTCCTGATCGAGGGCATCATTTTTTATCCAGCTTGGCAAATCGCATCAACTCATTCCAGGTGTCCACTGAACTGACTATCTTAAAACGGTGGGATTACAGAAACACTCGGAAGAAGGGCTTCATTTCCTGAATTTGAGAGCTTTATTTTCAGTTTTGAATGGGTTCATTTTCAACACAAAACGCAAGGAACCTAATCATTTTTACTAGTATCTTGAAAAATACCTCCACTCCGTTATTCTTGGAGCACTTTATACTACAACGGTGAACTCTTACAGGATTGGAGAACCTTTTTCCTCTTAGGGAATGTGGGGTGGCAACCCCCCCCCATATGCACAAGTTTCGGAACTTCAAAAAGTAATGATAATACTAACCCCAGCGGAATATGTGATGTGATGGTTGCAGGGCCGGTTTGAGCAATTTTTACGGGGGGGGGGGGGGTGGATTATAAAAATGCCGAATTGCCAACCAAATAGAAATTCAAAAAGATGCCGGCGGATTGCCAAACAAAAATTTTTGTCACGTTTTTCCGACTTTATAAACCGTCGAAGCAATAAAAAAAAAAAAGCTTCCGACTTCTTGCAACAATCAACAATTTTCCAACTTTCTAACTGAAAATTCCCAACTGAGCTGCCAAATAAGCTATGAAAGCAAAAAAAAAAAGCTTCCAACTTGTCAAATTTTCCTACTTTTTCATTCGGTATTTAAAAAAAATTGTGAAATCAGTGTGTCAAAGAAATATCAGTTTCAAAAATTTTGCCAAAATTGCCGAATGAAAAATGACTGGAGGGCGTGATACCGGCCCTAGATTGTTTGTAATACTACATACTACCATGTAGCCCGTTCTTTTAGCCATTCATAATTTAGAGACGGGAATTTTAATTCATCTTAATGATCTAATTCAACCCATTCATTCATTCATTTCTTTGATCTGAAAGTGAAGAAATGCGATGTTTTCGCTTTGCCTGATCCTCAGCATCACACTTGATTCGCTTTCATGCATTCAACCAGTCCAGATTCATTCATTCATTTATTCAGTTTATGTATTCATTCGTTCATTCATATTTCCAACTCGCAACCACACTTGTAGCTAGTGTTCTGTGATTCAATGAATCTATTCATTCCTAAATAATGATCTGATTCATTCATTCAGTCAAATGAATCGTTCAACTGAATTCATTCAAGAACGAACGACTCATCTCTAATCAGTGTTCCCAGATGTGGTAAATCATATCACACTGTCGTACAGTTTCTTTTTAGTGATACAAATTTATGATACACTTGCAATATGTGGTACAATTTCAATGTTTTAGACTCAATTTGCTCTGGAAGATTTTTGAGTGTAAAGTTGTGATACCTGGTAACACTGATGGCAATGTTGTTCGTTTTATTTCGGCGTATTTTAAAAGTTGAGGAAACCAAATCAAGTTTCCAACGACTGTAAGGCTGCGTCAAGATCGATGATCGTGGGGCGCATAGCGATGCACGCACGCCCAATTGGATCCGGGACACCACAACCATATCCCAGAAATACCCCAATTGGGGCTCCGTTAGGATAGGGAGCTGCATCTGGTATAACGTACCGTATTCACTCTAGAATTTTATGTTCTTTTTACAGTTACAAAGCATAGTTAGATTGCGTTACGCAAAATGGACCAGAAAATATTTCTCAAAAGGGACCTTAAATTCTCAGTTTTAAGGCTGTCTTCCAAGTGACTAGAAAATTCATTAGTACACTATCTGTAAGCTTCGTTTCAGCGTCACCCCACCTGTATCCGGCCTTGTCTAATGCATTTTCCTCTTCTAAATATACTTCTTCTGTGGAAACAACAAATCTATGGGGTTCGGACACTAGTCAACCTCATTACCATATATTTCAACTTATGTTATCCAGAAAAGTCAGGCAACTGTTTGCACACATCAAAAAACTTGCAAATAAGAATTTTCAATTTTTTCAGGTTAGTAAAATATTAATTTAATATTACGGGTTATGGGCGCTAAAAGCATTAGTAATCAGGCGCGGATTTAGAAAGAGGAGATGGGGGGGAGGTACAGTAGTGGCGGTGACCTTCGTGGTGTGTAATGAGCGTACAATTCATCATTTTTATCATTTTCCCCTCTATTATTGCGTTTAAAATATTAAACCGGGGGGGGGGAGGTACTCCATGGCCCCCTTGGATCCGCCACTGCTAGTAATAGCATGGTTTGGAGGCTCAATAATAATAATAATAAAACATGGAATAGAATAACATACTGAAAACTGAATTCGTATGATTTTGAATCACACTCGAATTTTAAGCTTTTTGGCAATATAAAATTATTACATTCAATGATTTTGAAGTGTGGTACAATTTTTTCCCTCTTAGTGGAATATTTTTGAAAGTTTCATCTGGGAACACTGTCTCTAATAATAATAAATGATTAATTTCAAGTCGACCGCTGCAGCGAGTGGACGTAGGTGGTGATTCGAGTAACGCGGGTTTGACATCAACCTACCACGTTCAGCAAAATTTTACTGCATCATTACAATGCTCAGTCCCAGGTCGCTCACACAGTAGTGGATTTCTTGAAAGCTCGTGGCACCCATTGTATAGTCCAGATTTGGCCCCCTGCAACTTCTGGCTACTCCCTGGAGTCAAGTTTGTGCTCAGGGGCCGGAAATTCAAGACCAATGGCGAGGTCGTCGAAGCTGTGGGGCGCGCAAGGAGCTCTAGAAAGATGGTCTGGCAGGAACAGTAGAAAAGTGTATTAAGATCAAGGGGAGGGGGGTTAGTTTGAAAAAGAACACGCAGATTTGGAAGACTGAATACATTTTTGTTGTCAAAGAGCGTTTCTATTATTACTTTTTGAACAGATCTCGTAGTCTACACCCTTCCAGCGACTTAGTTCGATAGATTTTTCGAGACGCTGTTGAGTCTGACCGCGATTCGATTTTCGAAAGTTTGACATAGTTTCGCGAGCAGCTGCATTCGCGGCTGCAGTTTATTCTGAACTTAACGAAGGTCGAACAAGGAGCAGAACCCGTGCTCATCCTGGCACAGCGTTTTCGTCTGTGTTCAAATTGATGTGGAATAATTTCTTAACCGGAGCGGGTAAAGGGAATAATAATAATATTCGACGAAAACGGTTCCAATTTAAAATCGTCCTGTATATCGTGTCTGTAGTGCAATACCAAGAGAATGCCGGGTTTAGGAAGCGGAAAATTTAATTAGGATTCCTGCAACTCGGGGAGTTAATTTTCTAAGAACACTTAATATTTCATGATTCACGTATACACGTACATGCTTCGTCGAATTCAACATATTTTTGTGTCCGTTAATTTTGTTTTTATGGTACGTGAAAAGACGGCCGTGTAGGCAGTTCATGACTCCACAAAAGCCGATGACGAATTCGTGTGATACACAAGACGTATTAAGCACAGGAAACACGGTTTTTAGAAAACGACCGAGGCTTTTTCCTTTGCCGTGAAAGCAAACGTTTGTCACGTGTTCGATGAAACATCTAGTTACTTAAGTTAGTTTTCTATAATATTCTCGAATTCAGTACAACCTGATATGAAGTGGTGGGGTGTGGGCTTACAGGAACCTAGAGTTGATGGTTACAGAAACCTCAAAACGTTTGGGAAACTGATTAACTTAGGAAGCAGAGCTACCAATATGGCAACTTTTTTGTTCAATTAAGGAACTCTTTCTCGGAGAAAATTGCAAATAGTTTTTTAATTTGGCACATTTTGAGCCACTTTCGACGAAGCTTAGCATGCTTTAAAGCAAATTTTCCCGGTTCTCAATAAATTTTAGAAGACTGAATGAAACGCCTAGCAACTTCTGACAACTTTCTTCTAGTTTTCGGACCGTTAGTATACCTACAATCGCTAGGGCATAGATAGCTGAGACGATCAAGGTCTACATGCCTCTCAAGCAGTTTCAAGTAGTAGCCCATCTGACTAAGGCTGGGGGCGCTGTCAGACTCGACAGCCTGTAGGTAACCTGCTCCTGTCCATATCCAGTCCAAGCAGGCCTTTCTTCAGCTGCGCCGAGTGTACTTGTCCTGCCTGAACCCCTATACAATCTTCAGCTGGTAGACTGACTTCCGGCTAGGACTGGGTACAACAAACTTCCATCAGTTTGGGCACCACAAGTAAGCGCTGGAAAGCTGTTGGCAAGGATATCTGCAAGCCGAGTAACACCTCTGTTAGGTCACTCCTTCCTAAATCACAAGCTGGTTTTCAAAAGAACCAACGTATCACAGGTATAATACTCACTTAGAGCAACCAACACTCCTCTCTCCATGTAAAAGAGCATTTGATATAGGGAACAGAGAGGCACAATGGTAAATCCTTCAAAAATTTGGTTGTCCAGGAAACTAGTTTATATTATCAGAGCACTGCAGGCTGTCAATGAAGCACAAGTGATTGAGGGGGGGGGGCTCATTGACTGATAACTTTGGTATCTAAAATCGAGTGTGGCAAGGATGTGTGACTGCTCCCATATTGTTCAACTTATTCATGCTAGCTTGTGATGACAGTACACCGGAAGCTCGAAGATCGAGGAGTTCAGCTTAGACATCTAATGGAAGGCGGGCTACATAATTTATCAAGGCTCAAGTGCAAGAAAAATACTAGAACCTGCTTTTGAACTGATGCTGATGATCTAGCCACAATAAGGAGTAGTTTTGATGAAGTGCAGCGAGTGGTAAACACCATTGTAAAAAGATATTGCAGCTTGGGAATGAAAGTCAATATAATTAAAATCAAGTCATTGAAAATAACCTGCCATGATTCTCATGACTCCCCGCTAACCATGAATATAGATGGCACTGGAACTGAAGTAGTTAATTATATTGAGTGCTGGAAAAACGAACGAGAACGAGAAGACAAACGGCATGTTCTCGGTTCTCGTTCTCATTCTGAGAACGAGAACAAGAACATAATGGAATTGAGAACGAGAATGGGAAACGGGAACGGGAATAGGACCGGTTGGGAACAAGAACGAGAACGTTGGTAATTATAGGGTAAGGAGAACGTGGAGCATGAATGAAAATCATGCAGTTAGAGAAGAACAAACGAGAACAGGAACAAGATTTTTGCGTTCTTCCAACACCTTTGCAGCTGGCGCGAAAGTAAAATTCTGAAAGTCCAAAATCATCAATTATAATTTTAACCTACAGTACTCGGATGTTGCAAGAACAAACGAGAACGAAAAGAAAAACGACATGTTCTTATTCTCGTTCTCAAAACAAGAACGAGAACATGATGGGATTCAGAACAAGAACGGGAACGTTGGTAATTTTAAGGTAAGGAGAACAAAGAACATGAAGCAGTTAGAAAAGAACGAACGGGAACGATGATTTCTGCGATCTTCCAACACTGAATATTAACTACTTAGGAAGTATTGTAACTAGTAAGGCGGATTCAGACATGGGAATACACCAGCGTATTCGCAATGCTTCAAAGGATGTGTTCAGGCTGCAAGATAAGAGTATTGGCTAGCAAAGACCTATGAGGTTACTAACAAAGATAGTTGTTTCTAAGGCTATAGTTCCCTCCATCTTGCTATATGGAAGTGAAATTTGGATATTTACAAAAAGCACAATATCAAAATGCTTGAGAAGTTCCAGCAAAAACAACTCCAGGCCATAATGGGAATTAAATGGCAGGATATGATTTCCAATATCAGAGTCAAGGTCCAGATGTGACGCCACAGAGCACCTCATTGTCAGGAATCAGCTAAGAAAACTTCCGGACTTTTGTCTACCTAAGCAGTTACTGTACGGCAAGCTTGCAACGGTTGGAGATCACCTAGGGGACAAAAGAAACGCTACACGGTTGCTGTGCATGTTATGCTGAGGAACCATGAGGCTGATAAAAGGTGGGAATCGTTATGCGAAAACAATCAGCTTGGCGAGCACTCTGCTATCTTTTCTTGCCAGTGCAAAAAAGAACTGTAGCAGCTTCCAATAATACGCCGCTAGTCAGTCCAGATTGTGGAGGAGTCATGAAATTGCGAATTGGAAGGTATAGTCACTCCCATACCCACGGATGACAGGACAAGATAGAAGATGGGATCCTTTGACTCAAGGCTTGATTACGACGACGCCGATATCCAGAGTCAGTAACACTGGTAGGAGATTTCGAGTAGTACATAATCGATCTGGCTAATTTTACGAGTTGTTAGCTCTTTCAAGCAGTGTTACCAGAGAGTATATCCGTGTTTGTACAGATCTTCATTGTCTCTCTGGATGTACATAAGTATAAGCAAAACATTCCCAAAAAATATGGAAATCCAAAAAATGTTCTTAAAAAAAAACCGCTCTCTGAAAAGGTACCATATATCGGAGAACTTGTTTTCGAGATTTTGGTAGAATCTGACAGAGCATAAAAGTACCTGTATTTCAAGAAATTGTTAAGTCTGTAGCTTCAATACAGACTGGAATAAATACAGTTGAAGTCTGACAATGCGAAATCTTAATTTTGAGAAAAATGCAATCGAAGTGAAACAGAAAAATATATGAAAAAACCGATGTCTCGGTGTCTACTGCATCAATCCGTCTCAAATTTTCCCATGATATTCTGCGAACATGTACCAAAACATCCTACAACTTATGCTACCTTTTCCAAACACACCAACTTGCAGATTGTAAATAATTTGTAAACGTCCCAGACGACTATCTTCTACTGTACACTGTGGCCAGGCATGTCTAGAAGCAATATCCGCTGAAATCCGAAAAACAATACTTCCAACTTGAAAACACATGTGCTGTAGGGCAAAATTCATGTTTGCGACATATGGTACCTTTTTACAGAGCGCCTCACACATGAGGAAAATACAACTTCTTTACCCTTCAGTCTGAATATTGAAAGCGTACGGGCCAATATCCTGAGAAACAGACTTACGCAAAAGTTCGTTAGATCTTTTTCCCAGAACATGCCAAATTGGTAACCCCATTTCCGGCCTTTGCACAGTGGTATATAAAGAACAATCAGAGCCTTCTTTGGTTCCCTTTTATCACAAGCCTGATAAATATTAAAGAATTAACATACACTGACTTTGTTAAATGGTCGCTGTGTGGCCAAGTGGTAACGTGTCCGTGCCCGCTTCGCACGGGTTGAAATCCTATCGAAAGCTAGTGATATTCGAATACCCCCGAACACACCGACTACAGTATCAATTGAAGTGGAAACATAGCGCGTCCCGTAAACCTCGCTAGTTCAAACAAACAAAAAATTACAATCGTCGGGCGTGTTACCACCAGATCACAAAGATTGGTACTGTGCGTGTGCACGTCGTGGACAGCTTGCAATCAGTAAGCGAACTGCGGTTGCACACTCTTCAGCACAGAGAAGGAAAACTCTAACGCAACAAACCAGTGAGGAAGGCAACAGCGAATTACTCCAACTAAACTGCCCAGGAGAGTCGCGCGTCAGAAACCATGACCGTTGACGCCCGGCATCGGATATGGCGCTTGATGAAGAAAAAATCCATTATCATTACTGTCAGTGAATTAAATCATGTAAATTACAGAATTTCCAGACAATTTTCATTTCTTCTGCTTCCCAGTATTCATGCTGGGGGAAGAGGCACCTAAAGTCACCAAATAGTTAGGGCTTATGAAGATGAAATGTATCCAGGAGATTCAAATGTGGGGAAATTTACGGATATCAAAAGCCAACTATGGAAAATTAGTTTTTTCGATTTGGCAACACTGCTTTTTGGACAAATGATGTGTAGCCTTATATAATTATCGCAATTTTTAGGCAAACGAAGTGGAAGTAAAGGGAGCCTTACTTATTTTTGTTTGATTGCAACAGTTGTAACTGAGTTAGGAAACTAAAATTCGCATATGTTATCGTGACCAAACAAAAGTCAAGTTCATATTGGATCCAATCAAACAATGAGGGAGGAGTAAGAGGCCAAAATGTGTTTTTTGAGAGGAAATAGTGCTGTTCGACACTAGTCGGTTGTAATCAACTGACTATGCTGAAATTTTCGTGGTGAACTTTCATAACTCTGATGTGGCTCATGTTGGGAGAAAAGCTTGGTCGGTCCAATAAGTCGGGAGCCAGGGCTGTTGAAGGGAAAAAAATCGGTTTTGTTCACGTACCTCGCGAACAGTAAATCTTATTGAACTATTGATGACACAGTAACTCTATTTTTTCGAGATCTACAATCGGTTTGATAAAAATCATGCAGGATCGATGGCTGTTGATATTTTTGACATTTATGGGGTTGTGGGGCTTAGTAAACATTTTTTCAATGAAACATTCCACAGAGCTTACAGCTTTCAACACGTTTTGGCAGAATACATTACCCAGCAGTTTTTCGGCAGCTTTTTCTTAAGTGCTTAACATTTTTGTACCTTCTAAGTTGGCAACACTCGAGACGGAGTTCATTACCTACATACATCGCAATGTCTTTAGCACTTCGCCAAGTCTCGACTCCATTTCCTACTTCTAAGGCACATAGTAGAAACTGAACACCCAGACTGAGATTGATCAGCTAAGAATGCGTTCGGCCAAAGGCGAGCCTCACGTTGCTCTTCGAACTGTACTCAAAACCAGGAGTTGCTTCCTTTCAAATCGACATTCTCGAACAAATTCTATTTACCTCTGCATCGCACACGAAGACTGATAAGTTGCTGCAGTGTGCATTCACGACTGAAAAATTGGAAATTTGCTACTGTTCGGAAAAATCAATACAGTTAGAAAAGTTGAAGCAAAAAACTAACAAAGGACGTCGAGATTTTTCTTTCCACTTTAAATAAGATTTACAATAACTTTTTAATGTTAAAACGATGCGCAACTTGTCATCTCGATTCGCTTCTATTCTTTAATTTGTGTGCAATTTAGAATACACGTACTCGTGTTTTTATTTTTCCGCCCTTGTTATTTAAAGGCCGGGTGTTGACATGGCTCGTGAATGAGAAGAATTTACTGCCCTGTCAAGTTGCCAGTGATGATGATAACTAAAAATAAGCGCATCTTTGTTTCACGTCCATTATGTGGCGGGTACGCGGGTGTTTTTAAATTCATCATTTAGCTTTTTTTATTCTTTCAAATAGTTACGAAAGTTTCAGCCGCGGCTTTGAACGCCATCAAACTGATGGCGTTGGAAAAGAAAAATTTTCTACTTCGCGTAACGTCGGGTCTCATGGAGTGGTTGATGGAACTCGAGAAAACTCTTATAGTCTTCAAAAGAATGAAATATGATTCGCTATCGCAGAGAGACCATTAGAATTTCAGGAGAATTCAAACGGAGATGGCATGAGCATTCCATCAAACACATTTCTTTATTTATTGGAATTTGAGTCCCCCTTCACAACCGAGACTGAGTTGTTCAGATTGAGATATACTAAACGAAATAATCTTAATTCGGTTTCACGGGCGCAGCCATGAAGACAGACCAGGAGTCTTTAAATTTCCTGCCTTAGTTACCAACAAATTCCATTATAACTACTTGACCTCCGCCAATAGCCTGTACCTCGGTATCAAGACTCGTTAATATACTTCCAAACTGAGTTAAATCTCTCAAAACTCATTGTTTTGCGACTCCCTAAGAGGCATTAAGAACGTGTTAGTTAATATCAAACACTTCTTAGATCTGAGTCAAAACAAGTTAGGACCCTTCAAGACTGCGTTGAGACCTATTAAGACTCATTAAGAGCGCTAACAATAATTGACCAATACAGCTACCTTATAATTGATTTAAGGCTCATTTGAGATTTAGTCTCAAGACTGGATTCAGGATTTCTGGGCGCTTAGTAAAGCCCCCTCCCCACTTTACAGGACTGGTGATTTCCCTGGGAACGAAAGGAGTGCTTTCAAAGTCGATATTCTTGGAGCAGATAGGTAACAAACCGGCGATCAGCAAACAACTAACGGTTCTAATTCTGATTGTTAAAATACTCAATTTGGTAGAGACCTCAGCTGGCGGGGTTCGAGCTCTGTAGGTAAACCCCAAATCCGGCCATGGATTTAGCTAAGCAGAGTCAGCGCAAATAAATTTTGATCAGAAATGAGGGAAAGGAAGGGACGACTACTAAAATACGCCACTAAATCTCACCATAAACTGAAAACTCAACTTTTCCAGTTGGTTAACAGATGATTGCATAGTGCCGAGAATGCAGACTTGAAAACAACATTGGAGGGGGTGTATCCATTCACAATGACTCTGGTGCTAAACCGTGTTAAGACTCCTCAAGACTGTGTCAAGGCTCTATTCGGACCTAGCAATATGGTGGCGCGCTGATGTCGTTTTACAACTTTACATTGAATTTCTTATCAATGTTGGGATAAAAGCGTACAATTTCACCCGAACGTTGATAAGAACATAAAAGAACTAGATGTTGTTGAAAACTTCCGCCAGATGTCAGCCATTACATTGCTAGGTCCGAATAAGACTATATTTGACCTGGAATCATGAAATGTGCCTCTCGTGCGAAAACAGGCTTTCGAAATCAACGAGTGTAAAAATGGGATGATGGTAGTGGTGCGCACAGACGTACATAGCGTGTACATCTACGCGTTGCTATGACAACCGCATTTCGAATTCTTGTTCTCTATCATTCCCATAGGCCCGTTTCACACAATGCCATGTAAACGGATGTTTCTAACCTTTCTATGTCATTTTTAAATGCAATTTGTGGAAAAACGAATGGAGATAGGAAGCTGTGATTTGTTTCATTTGAAAGAGCGTGATTTTTTCAATCAGAATCGTCAAGAAAGAGAAAAATGATTTTGTGATACCAGAGGCACATTTCATGATTCCGGGTCACATATTTATATTCCTTGAGACTGTTCGACGGCAGAAGACTTATTAAGGCTCTTCGAGAAGACTTGCAAAGGTTTTTGGAAATTGCTAAGACTCTTCAGGACCAGCGTCAGGCACAGATTGTCTGTTTACAAATCAGATTGTATTCAAATTACATCATAAAGGAAAAAAATATCAGATCAATGGTAGACCAGATTAATAAAAATAAATAAATAAATAAGAAATACAGACTAGATCTAAATTTATAAGTAATCCTTCAATAGTAAACTCAGATAATATCACATCGTGTCAGATCCTTAAGGAAGAAACGGATCAGATCATTCTCAAGCCAGAGTATTTGAAAAAATTAGATCAGAGACCGATTAGATTCTTCCAGATGAAATCAATGATCTGTGCTCAACTTTGTTCAAGACCATCTTAAAATGCCTTTAAGCATTCCCGGAGAGGGTATCGCCACTTGTTAAGATTCCTCGAGAATGAATGAAGATGTTTCAAAATTATGTTAAGATTAAATATTTTCAATATTGTTTTAAGACTCGTGAAGACTTTTCCAGACGGTTTCAAGACTCCTTAAATCAATAATTGGTCAAAATTTCTTTAAGCCGTTCCCAGATTCTTCAGAGCTTCGTGGATACTCGTTGAGACTCCTTCAGATGGTATTAAAACTTAATAAGACCGTACAAAACTCATTAAGACGTTGACAGCTGTGCTGAGGTTATTTATGATTGTACTAATATTCGTTACGATCGGATAAGACTGGTATCCGTCTTTTCAGGACTCATTAAGGCTGTGAGAAGACTCACTACGATTTGTTATGAATATCGAGATCAAGAACCGGAAGTTGATAACTTTAATAAGGCTAGTTTTTTTTTTTTTGGCCATTGAAAACTCTTTTTTTCTTCTGAATTTTAACGCTTTTGTGTTTTAAACATACTTTTATCAACTCTACAAAACACCAAAAAAAAAACCATGTTCGTGATGTTTTTTCATAGCTTTCAAGCTGTTGAGAAAAAAAAGTTGTAATTTTGTAATTTATTTAAACATTTTGAAAAATTAAAATACTGGCGGAATTAGGCGATGTGCACAGTGCGCACCGGCACATCAATTTATTTAAAAAAAAACCTACAAGTATTTAGTATTTGTACTTACATCTGCTAATGTTTAACACGATCTCTTCACTTTTTCACGTTCTATTTTTAATTAAAAATTATACTTCATTACTTTGATTATCTATACTATTGCTTTCTGTATTTTCACTTTCAAAAAATCTGCCCAATACAGAATAGAGTATCTTCTTTTTGCGAGGGGAGGGGTGGATAAACATTGTAAATTTTATAAATTTGAAAAAGAAGATACTATACGTTTAAAAAGTGGCCCACTCCATCAAAACGTCTGTTTCCGCCAGCAAATTAAAAACTAAACATTGATTTGATTTTATTTTTTCTGATTTTATAATAATATTATCGATACTGTTAATATTTTCCCGATATTTCTGATGTAAGTTTGATATTTTGCTATAAATAACAAAACAAAACAAAAAAACAAAAAACAAAAACATATTGTAAATGGAAATACGAAAAAAGTTCAAAATAACAATAACGCTTTCTATGGTTTAAATAAATGCTGTTTTTTCTTTCTTTTTTTCTGTTGTTGTTGTTGGTTTCGTAAATAATCAGCCATATTTCCCAAAGAGGCTGAAATTTGCCACAGCCAGAACCACAAAAAATTAAGTGCTAAAGCCAGAGCCAATAATGAGAATTTTATTTAAGCCAAATCCAAGACTGGAGATAATTTATAATTCCAACTCTGGCGTCAGCTCAAGCTCGAGCATTCCAACATCATTCACTAACTTTCCTCTCACGCTTCCCCTCTCCAAAAAATGACCCGGTCTAGAGCAAAAGTTACCTTTTGGTTGGATTTTGCGTCGTAGCCGGAGTCATCAATAATTTATTGCCAGGGTTCCACAAAAATTATTGAGTAAGCAAATTTTCAAAAATTTCAGCTGAAGCCGAAGCTAAATTCAGTTCTACTCGGAAGCCGGAGCCAAATCGGCTCGGCTCTGAGTCTCCTGTACAGATACTCTTTACCTGCACTCAGATTAGTTCAGATCCACGCCAGTAATTAGGGGGAGGGGCTAGGGAGCAAGACCCCTCAACCAATCTAATCCCCCTTTCTGACGGTTTTTTCAACTGTTTCTTTGCACGTTAAAAGAAAATGTTGAAAAATCCAAAGAAAAACTTAGAGAAAAATACAAAATTGGAAAAATAGTAGGTACCTCATCTTACATTGTGATGTTGTTTCTTGATCTTGAATACGAGTTCCAACACACGAAGTAAAATTGAGTTGTACGCTAATTTTTACAGACACGTGTACACATACTTGAGTCAGTAGCACACTTTCAGAAAAGGATGGATTTCAGGGTACAGAGGTTCAATAAAAATGTTCGGTATCTAAAAACTCTAAGAAAAAAGTTCCTTTCAAACGAATTTTACTACCCCCCCTTCTCACTCTTTCCTCGTTAGAAAAAATTCATAAGTTGAGTGTCCTTAGCGAGCCTCCTCTTTTTAAGAATTCTGGCTACGGGCCTACTTGGATCTGTTTAAACTGACTGACAACTGTTCAAGACTCTTTAAAATTTTATTTAAAGTTCATAATAAGACTGAAGTGATCGACACAAGATTCCCATAAGACTGTTATGACTCCTTAAAAGTAAGTCGGGGCTAGTTTCACAGACAGAGAGCAAGACTCTCTAAGGCAGTGTCAAGACTCTTCAAGACTGAGTTAAGACTCCCGGAAGTTACGGAACGATTCGTTAAGGCATTTCGATATCGTGATCACAGCCATTCGGAATTGGGGACCTGACTTCCAAAACACGCATAGTCCAAAATTACCGAAACTGAGATTTTAACGCTATCTAGAAAATACACATTCTAGCGTTCACCGCGAATTTCTAAATCTGTATTAGGAGGCGAGTTATATGTGTTCAAAGCACTGATATGACTATGATAGTAAATAGGACCTTAGTTGCATTTGTTTTAAATTTCCCAAACTTCTGTGTTTTGGACTAAGGGCGTTTTGGAAGTCGTCCTCATTTATTAAAATTTCTTAAGACTATATATCACCATAATATATCAAAAAGTTAAAATTGCGTTCAGATTCATTAAAACTGTGCAAGGACTCTTAGGGACCCTTTCTGACAGTTTAGAATTCGTTAAGGCTGCGTTGAGGTCTGTTACAACTGTTGCAGAATTTTCCAAGACTCATTAGGCTCCTTGAGAACTGAGGCTGCATCGATGGTTACGGTTCTGTCATGACCCGTAACAATCAAAAAAACTTGTGTTGGGCAATCACCCATTCTTCTACCCCCTCTCGTAACGCCACCACATAATCCCTATTGAACTCCATTTTGACCCTCTCACCCGGCTGTCCAACCACCTGGTTCAACTTCTAATCTTTTACACCACCTAAACCTCAAACCGAAAATTCGCCATTTCTTCACCACACTCGTAAAAGCTTGTAGCTATGTTTGAGCCGGATAAAGGAGCAGTCAACATCAGGATTCGCTTTTCCAACCTTGCAGATCTGACATCGTAAAATAAGTTCTGCGAAGCCGTTAAAAAGTTGGAGTGTTTCGCAGAGCTTTGATTAAGCCGCCTGCGAGAAATTCGGCAACGGAATTTAAAAAATTTTCGTGACCTTGAAATATATTTTGCACCTTGTATATGCAACGCGTGTACGTAAAAATTTCTCAAAGAACAAACGAATGTTAATAACTCGGGTACTAGGTTTGCGTGTTAACCAATTTTCAATGCAATCGTCGATAGGAGTGTGAATGGAGTGTACGGTCACGGCTCGAATCGGACTAAAATAGAGTGCGAGAATACTGAACGTGATTCCAATCTATGTATTTGTTCGATTGACCGTCCGTTGACTTCATAAATTTGTAAGTTGACAGGTTCAATGGCGACGTATACTGATAACCTTATAGTTTCAAACACAGCTAACATATTCCAAGAGAAAACAGCGGAAACGCCACGTTCCATTTTCATCACGGTTAAAAATTGCTGGTCCTCCAGGCCGGATCAAGTTCACAATTGTGCACTATGAGGTACTACAACCTTTCGCATGTCATTATTATGCAGGGTTGAACAATGTCGACCACTTATACATAGTATTTAGCGAATAAGAGCTGTGATATGAGCGATTTAAACATCTGCCTGACGATTGTAAATATGTTAATCAAAAAGCATGATGAGAACAAAGGTCATTGACTTCAAATATTCACGTCAATTCATCTACTATATGTTTCACATCCCTCGTGTGTGTCCTCTTAACAGCAGTTCTTTGGTCGCCATGACTGAAGTCAGTGGCGTAGCTAGGGGTTTCCCAAAGAGGGGGCACAATAAGGTTTTCAAGGGAGAAAAAGTCGAAAATTGCGGTATTTTTTAAAAATCGCCGATATTAGAGGACTATGTAAAAATATTAGGGGCACGTGCTCCCCCCCCCCCCCCACGACGCTACGTCACTGACTGAATTTGACGACGAGCTAAGGAAACGAAAGGCGTTTCTTCCATGAATGATGATCTAATGTTTTGGAGTTCCATAATTCATCTGTTTCTCATATACTTCGCAATAAAACTAACTTTGTTCCAACTGCAGGTTAATTTCGCACTGAATTATATTACGGAAAACCGTCAGCATATATTTCACGTTCACGCGTGTACTTCATTTGATTACCTGTCACTTCGACTTGGGGATGTTTACATTTTGGGTTACCGACCGTGACATTGATTCCATTTTCTAAATTAAATCAGGTCTTATACGCGGTAGAGAAGACTGAGAATCAATACTCAGATTTGCCTTGAATTACTAATGCAATATCATTTGAACTTCATCCGGTCTACAGAAGTGTATTTTTGTCACAAGCCCTTTTTCGACCGAGGATACTACTACTGGGTAAAAAAGCCCAAATGGAAGATGTACGTCTTTCCAGGAAGTACTAAAGGAAAAAAAGTTCCAATTTTGCAAGTTGACGAATTAGAATACCGGAATAGTATTTTTTAAAATACCTTTTGGGAAAGAGGGATTCGCAGGAAGACATTTTCGTGGATGACGAGCATCCCAAGAGTGGGCCCGTACATCGACTGTGAGACACCTAGCTCATGCTGCCGAAGCTGAAGCATACAGCTTCGGGTAGGGCAACAACCACGTACAGCATCTAAAGAAGAAGATATCCACCAGAAAAATGTTTGCAGTTGGTGGAATTTCAAATCTCTTCCTCGTAGAAAGTATGTTTTAGTACGCCCTTGAGTAACACCGACAATGTTTCTAATTACAATTCCATTTCAAAGAATGTGTGATAGTTACTTTTCCAAGAATTATTTCCTGCGATGAATGCATGCGTATTAACGATTTCAAGAATCGATGCCGATTGAATGACGATGGTGCTATCGATTAGAGCTTCGCTAGCAACGTTGTATTGAGTGGTTCGAAGAAAAACTTGAAAATAAATCTCAAACAATTTGGTAAGCTAGTGACTAATTACAAGAGCGAACTACTTGATGAGTTCAGACGAGTCCTAATGTCTCAAAACGGTCTTACTGAAGAGGCTCAACGAGCTTTGATGGTGCCTTGATGAGTCCTTATATGATCCCTTACTCTTGAATAATAAAGATTTGCCTTACAATCTCCAGTTAGTCACCTGGTGGTGACCATTCACAGACTGTTAGAAACAACATAGTCATCAGTCAGGATAAATTATCAGAAACATAAATTTCACCAATGACAGTGAAACTACAATAAGATAATGACAATAACCATAAGTTTGCTATAATCTAAACACAACCACTGATGAGGTAATAACTGTATGTATATCAAAGGATTTCTTAATAACTGTTTGCAATCACTATCCACACTGTAAAAGTTGAAATCAACTAAACTTTTACAGTTAAATATGTCGAAACCATTATAAACCTTACAAGTATGGTTTATGTTGATTGACTTGAATCAGCTGTAATGAGGAACAACAGGTGTAACAGTCCCCTGATAGTCAAATTCTCTCAGCCAATTTCACTGGCACTTAAAACTGTCTATCATATAAGACATAAATTGAACTTCATGTCATTACATAGTAATTAATAACAGGACCGTACCCAGGATTTAAGTAAAGGGGTGTTTTGCGATTAAGATACATTTTTTCTTGGTGGTTTGGGGGGGGGGGGCTACAATACTCCAAATGAATCCAATGTCCTACATGTGTGGGACAAAAATTTCAACATTGTTAGAAACTCTCATTTTCATACTTTTTACAAAAAATGTGACAGATCCGCCCTCCTCTCTATCTCAACACATTGTTTTCTTGGGGGGTGTCCTCTTACCCCTTCCTGTAGGTACATTACTACTGCTATGGAGTATTAACAAGGGGTCAGGGGCTATAACCTTGCCCCTCCCCTCAATGTCTTCAGTTAACCATTTACAACATGCATCAGATAACTCAATTTCAACTATAACTGTATGAATCTAACAACAAAACCATGAATTATTGTATTCTTGCAGAGCCTCAACTATCAACTTGACGGTAACAGTTGAGTCTTTCAAGTTAAAGCAGTCAGTGTCAAACTACTATTTATACCCAGTGGAATGGTCTACTAATTAGTAACCATAAAAATAAACTGAATTTTCAATATTATTTTTACATTGGTTCATAAATAGTAGAACTAGCCAACAGAATACTAAAAATATTTCAATTTTCAATTGGAACCATTATCAGCACCATTGTTAACCTAAGTATTGGATGTTATTATAACCTTGGCCAAGGGCGAAACTAGCTGTTTTTTCTAGGGGGGGGGGGGGTGACAACTGGAAATTTGCCGAATAAAATGGATTGAAAATGAATATTTTGCCGAGTGTCCAGTAAACTTTATAATTTGCGGAATTCTCCAACTGTACAGACGACCCTGGGGGGGGCGTAATCCCCCTTTGTTTCGCCCCTGACCTTGGCTGTTACCCATATGAATCAAGATAAGATGTTCATGAAGATTGCCACTATCATGAAAGAGAAGGACTATTTATAATATTACAGGTGCAACAACTACCTAACTGTGGAATCCTGAATTGAATGTAATGTTATGAAATATATTTCCTATAGTGGATACATAGCTGTAGAAGTAGAATTATGTTCAACAAAGATAGTCTATCAAGGTTATAATGTTAAATTCATTGAATATCATAACAATGGTGGCACAGCTATTAGATAACATTCTTGTTCTTTTATATTATTGTTATGAAATCTAAGGACTGTTAATAATAGCGCTAGCACTTGACATAGCCGAAGTGTTTGAGCCTAAAGTTGAACCTAATGTTATCAAACTTCAAACAAAATTGGTTTACTCAAGTTGAGCTCAATTATTGTTGATTCCAGATCTAACTGTAACCATAAAGTAAACTTGGTTTCAACTTTTCTAACTACTAGTTGATTAGTATAAATCACACTTCAAGGTTTATGACAGCTTTTAAATACCTGGCAACAAAATTTAATTTCCACTTATATTTGGTAGATTATGCTTACAGCTAACCATTACGGAGCCCTTCAAAACTTACAGTAATGACTTATTCATCAGTGTTCAAGTTCATGATTATTATCACAATTTCACTGTGCCTTCAACATTACGTCATGTCCTAAATCATTTATCTAAATATAGTATGAGTATTATTTCATCATTATATGTATAATCATGATCAAATAACCAACTGGACATGATAAATTTACAATTATGTATCGCTTTTCATTCAACAGCTACAATTGTTACATGGTACATGGTAGAGGGTTTTAGTGTATGTTAATGATCAGGTGACCAACTAGGGATCACAATCTTAGTTATCATTTTTGTTCAATCATTATGACTGTTACATGACCATGGGTTTTGGTTTACGGCCCTATTGTATGATCAAGAAACTAATTAGAGATCATGCTGGGGATTTATAATCCTAGTTATCATTTTTGATCTTATGATTGTTACATGGTTATGGATTTTAGATTGTGGTCCTAAGGTCATGATCGGGAAACTAATTATAAGATAATGAGGTTACTATCCTCGTCACTTTTATTCTTCTGTTATATCTGTCATATGGTAATGGGTTTCGTTATCATAACTCACAAAAACTAAGAACGACATGAATGTTATTTAAGAGGGACTGATAATGAACAGTGCACTGCCCTCATTCTCTTATCAGTGGAGCTAATCACGTAGGAAGTAATTTCTTTTCAGATCAGATATTTGATGGCGACTCCGTTTTCATATCAGTCAAAATGTTTTATTCATTGAAAACAATCCCAACAAAAACGTTGGCTGTGAAACGAAGATAATCCCGGGCAACTAGTTAGAGCAGCGATAAAACTGCCAATGTAATGATCAGGATTTCATTCAAGTTCAGGGTAAAGTGAAAACTGAACTGCGTCGCAGTGTAGAAGAAAACTAGTGTGTGAAAAAAAAAAGATGGTAAAAACCAGCCACCAGACACTACCAGGTTCCTGGTACCACTATTAAATACAAATTAATTCTCTTGTCCGTGAAGTCACACAGAAATACGTGCGGATGCAATTAAATAGTAATATATCAACTGTAACTTGTTTCATTGATCATTTGGGGGCAGATTTACACGTGGGCCAAATTCTTCAGTTTTTTCTCTTCTCTCTCAAGCTAGTGGTTATTCTACTCGTTTTACATTTTCACAAGGTGTTGCAAAATTATTAAAAGCAGTTGGTGGATCAAATTCACAGGCTAATACAGCGTTAGGAATTGCTATTGGATGCGGATACAAAGCTGTTGGGCCTATCTGTACTGTGACTATGTAATAACGACAAACATTTATCGGGCAAATGACTAAAACCCAAATGTTTTACGGCATCAGATAGAATTCGAATGAACTTTCACAACACATCAGGATTCGTAAATATGGAGAAAAACTGTAATCGCCAAAAAGACAAGCTACAATTTATAAACAATACCAGGGCTATTTTCTCAATATACACTCAGGTGTAGCGGATAACAATGCGTACCTCGAAGTGCCAACATCCGAAATCGGGGATATGAACAGATATCAACTCCCAGCCTCAAGGCGGTGTCCCTCACGCCATGTAACTCAGTATCAGTCAAAGTTCGGCTCATTTCTAATAGTAAAATGTTGGTCTGACTAATTCAAGTATTACACAATCGGACAAAATGTTTCGCTGCTTACTTTCGTATTAGATATTTTAAACAATATGGCACGTAATTTTCTTAATCGACATGTGACAAGATTTAGACATTCTACAATGCATAAAATACAAGCCCAGAGAGTTTGACTGGGTTAGAGAGTTAGCAAGTGATCTCAGAAGACGATGTAATCGATTTCCACAGGTCCAACGGAATAATGGGAATAATGTACCAGAATCAACTCGGATTATTCGTGTATCAATTCTATCTAAGCATAAGTCATGCAGCTCCCTTATTCTATAATACGTTATATATTAGTACAATATGGATCTTGGTTTACTTACAACATCCCGGAACAAGTGGTACACACGAAAGAGCCGATCGTGACGTTCACATAGGTAGGACCTCTCTGATGACAATCGAAGCAGTACTTATTGGCAGGATGAGTTAGTAACTCTCTCAGTATCTTCAAATGGTACTCATCTAATTTGTTTCTATTACTCGCAGCCATGACATCAGATGTGAAACGTTGCCTTCACCAGCGTCAGACTAATCAGCAGGAACTGTTATATGAATCGCGAACAAAACGGTTAGACATTTTTCGAACCATAAGGACGAGTTTTAGATTCGCAGAAATCGCAGAGTCCCGAACCGAACATGCAAGAACAAAACGTAGAATTTGAACCTTGATACTACACGTGAATGAGAAATAATACAAATCACAGCACCGTATCAGCTTTATCTGATTGATTTCACCTCAAATTTAAAATCACTAGTATGTAAGCAAATAAAAGGAATTCTGGTAGCTGGTTTCCGTTAATGACTAATGGACTAATGAACACGAACGTAGATATCGACATACATGAGTATAAGTAAATACTAAATAGCAAACTACGTTATTTTCTTGCGCGCACAAATTAAGTACACACTAGTACGGAGTGCAACTAGCTGTTGTGGTTTGCTGGAAAAAACATAGAAATTGTGGAAACGGGAAACGACAATATATAACCGAGTTTTGTTTTTGTTTTTCTTCAGTTGCATTTCATAGACTGTGTGTTCTCCATACTCACATGTCAGCCAGCCAGTGCCAGTCTTGCTTTGGACAGGGTGCTGGTTGGTGCTGGCCTTCCGATGGTTTGTAGCTTTGACAAAGATAAAGACGATCAGTGCCTCTATACCCTACTTTTATAGGCCTTTTTGCCTTTCGTGATCAGTGTTTCGACAATGCTTCAGGCTTCAAGCTTCAAAGCTTGAAGCGCTCCTCCCAAATTGACTGAAATTAAGCGGGTATTACATTGGGAAAGTTTACTTGCTGAAAGTAGATCAAGAAAGTTTACTTTCCAACAATTTGCCGATTAAGTTGAATTGATTTCAATTTCAACTTAACTTCCCACAAACAAGTAAAGTATTCACTCCACTTTCCCGTTATATTATACATGGATAGTAGTCTAACAATGATAATAGTTATTTTCATTACAAGTGGGTAAAGTGAGCAATTTTACCTGCGAGTGCAAAGTTAACAAAACGAGCTGCAGGTGAGTTTCGTTAATTGCACAAGCAGTGTTGGCTCACTTTTCCACGAGTGACGAATGTAACTTTATCCAACATAATAATGAGGAGTGTAGTTGCGAATTGCGAGTCCAAAGTCATATAGATACACCAAGTTAGACGACTAGCGCGTTTCTGCGTTCTGCCGTCATGCCAGCGCGCTGCTATCGCAGAACTCCTTTGTTTGCATTGCGCTTATATGGACATTTTTACGTTTTTGCGGATTAGCTCAAAAACTATCAATTTTGATGAAAAATTGGAAAGAGCTAAATTTGTTCACCTTGGAATTTCCCATTGAATGCAAGTAAATTCGAAATTTTTATGGGTAAAATTTTGAAACTGATCTTACCTGATAGAAAATAACAGGTAGAATAAATTTTGTTCTTTTCACTTTTTTATAAAACTCGACCGTTATTGAGATAAACGCAAAACCTTGTTAGGGCCCCCAACGGTTACATTGATTTCACGGCAGTCGAACGCTGCCAGCGCTGCTATCGGGATAAATTATCGTAACATACGAAGTTTAACATTGGTTAAATGGAGAGTCGAACGACTTGGTGTATCTATATGACTTTGTGCGAGTCAATACACGAATTGACATACGTGCACATTTGCATCGAGATAGTAAGTAGACGATAATTTTTATGTTTCAATGTCTGTAATTTGCAATATATCAATTATAGTCAGTAACTCGGTATTGTTATATTTTACTTAAATTTGAATTGTAACATTAGAAGATGGAGTTCCTAGCATGAATTTCACTATATTATGTGGATTTCCTTATAACAAGAATACGTTCTAATGTTACACAATTCAAATTTAAGTAAAATATAAGAATACCGACTATAATTGATATATGTTGCAAATTACAGAAATTGAAACATAAAAATTATCGTCTAGCTACTATTTCGATGCGAATGTGCACGTATGTCAATTTGTTTATTGACTCGCAATTCGCAACTACACTCCTTTCTCCTCATTATTATGTTGGATAAAGCTACGTTTGTCACTCGTGGAAAAGTGAGCCAACACTGCTCGTGCAATTAACGAAACTCGCCTGCGGCTTGTTTTGTTAACTTTGCACTCGCAGGTAAAATTACTCACTTTACCCACGTGTAACGAAAATAACTATTATCATTTATCAATTACATGTTGGATAAAGTGATAAAGTAACTTTCAGCAAGTAAACTTTCCTAATGTAATAACCGCTTTACGGGATTACGGTTTCGTGTATTATCATCTATCCAAGTTTCATGTCTATAAACTAGTATTCAGCCCTCCCGCCATCAACATCAACAACAAGATGCCAAATGTGATGGCGTTAGATTAGATTCTTGTTGGCGGTTCCTGTAGTCTAACTAAAATTATCCTTCGGTTTCACATCCTTTCTTTTCCTGTGTTTCAACTCCCTGTTACTCGTGTTTGGTTTTAATTATTAAATCGATGTCTACTGCGTGACGTTAAGAATATGCGATCATCAAACGAATTCTCGTTAGTGGCAGTTAGTGTGAATTTCGGTTACAATACAACTTGGGTTTGAATTCGCGCAATCATGAGTGAATCGGAGACCAAAGGAATCACCCTGTTTCGGACAGATGCGTCCATGATGAAGACGAAAGTGTCCGCAGAAGAGTTGAAGTACCGTGAAACAGAATATTCGAGTATGTTATCCGATGAACTAATCTACTATGATTATTGTGCATTTAAATTTGAGTAGTACTAATCATAACGTGGTTCTTATTCTCAGGTGAACAACAGTTGCTGAAAAAACAACGTATAGATTGTACAGTTTGTAATCGAAATCTTAAAGACCGAATAGTCTCAGGTCGAAGTATATCAGTTCATCCTGCATTGGAGGTGATTTTATGTGACGTAAGTAATCACCGTATTGCCCTGGTGGTCGCTTAGTATTAGTGAACTATCCAATTTCATAACATAGGTCACCTACAGTAAGTAAACTGTTGTGATTTTGTAGAAATGTGGAGACTTCTATGGCGACGGGAACTTCTCAGTTGATGAAGACGGTAGTGACAAATACTGTCGGTGGTGTGGAAATGGCGGAAATTTATATTGCTGTAGTCATTGTTCGGTTGCAATATGCTCGGTAAGTTGAGGTTTTTAACTTTCGAACTTCCGTTAAATAATGACAAGCTCATGTTGAACGAAATCACTCGCGATGAAGTGAGAACTTACTACTTTCTTATGTCCTAATTGAGTTCCGTGGTTGCAGAAATGTGTGAAACGAAACCTAACGAAATCATACATTCCTTTAATCGAAGATGACGATTGGCGTTGTTTCATCTGTGAAACCAAGCCGATTTGGCCACACAGAGCCATATGCTGGGCCGCGAATAAGTTCATAGAAAATTATGAAAAAAGGTGCTTATCAAAATCATTAGATGGTTAAGTATCGTAGTAATTCGAACATTGTAGGACCTTGACTCGATCACACGAGTATATTTGATTCTAACTTCAACGTTGATTTTTTTTTATCGTGATCGTGTTAATTCTCGTCGGGTTTAATTATTTGTATTTTAAAGGAAAACCAAACGCAGCAAGATTGAAGTATTGAGCAGCGATTCTGATGAAGTTGACGACCCTGGTGTTAGACGCTCGAAAAGAACCAAGAAAGTCTCAAGTTCGGAAGAAGACGAGCCAGAAAAAGGGAATAAGGCAAAGAGAACAAAAAAAGCCGCAATTTCCGAAGAAGACAAGCCAAAAAAAGAGAATCAAGTATGTATTCTAGAAACCTGGTCTGTTTTACGAATCCGTTACTTTATTTGGGGGATTGTGTTGCCATTTACAGTTGGAATTGTGTGAGAAAATGTTGACGTATCTTTGTACAGAGTGTTTTTCCCGCTGTACAACCTCATTAGTTTGATGTGTGTGAGGATTGTTGAGAGATTACCATGAATCTCGTATTCAGCTATTAAAAACCTATTAGTGTCTACGAGGTCGCTTTGAATTAGGTCTTTGGAAAATATTGGATTATCGCGGTTGATTGGTATTTCACATCAGGTAGTGTGCAATGTCGGCTTCAGTTATGAGATGAACGTAGTGAATATTTAGTGCTCTGATTTGATAATGTAGAAAAAACATTTGAAAGTTGGATTTTCCAGATTAGATGAGGAACTAGCTGATATAAAGTTAGAAGACTTAATGAAGCGTAGAAGAGATCACAGGTCAAGTTTCAGAAGCATGGATACTGGTAGGATTCACTGGTGGAGGGAATATCAAGAAGTGAAATGCTATCGCTCAGTTATGTAAACATTTAAGAATTGTGTTACAGTAGTGAGGAAATCTGGAGAATATGACAGCTATTTATGTTCGAAATCATTTTAGGTTTGATAAGATTCAGTTAGAGGTACTTCAGTGCATTGTGCCGAATGTTGGAGTGAAGTGACTGAAGGAAGAACTCGTGCTGAGATTGAATTTATCGCGTGCTAACGGAAAGCGGAGATGTGAACGAGCGTTTGAAGGTTCAAAAATAGAAATTATCACTACTTTAGAACGTGATTATTTCGACTGGAATTAGTTTGTAGATATCACCGAGAGCATACCTTATTTATTCAACTAATGAGCTGAAACGACATACGCAATGTTTCAATGTCTCCATACTTGTATTTTTATCATGAATCTCAGTTTTACTTTTCTTTCTCCTCTACCAATCATTGAACACGTAGATCGTAATCAAGGTTTTAGAACTTTGGTCAGAGTTGTAATTTTTAGTAAGAGATATTCGGGAAACGTCTTTCGGGTTGTCAGTGAAAGATCAGAATGGTATTTACCTGTTCTAATCCAACTCTGATGTCTATAGTTCATAATGTTTGCCAGAATAAACAAAGTCTATGCCGGAGTTGTAAATTCAACAAATTGAGAACTGCTGCCCTTCTGTTCACTGTCTTGTTGTATTTTGTCCCGTTAAAATGAAAGTGAAAAATGTTTTAACTTCAGTGAATGTGAGATTGATGTTCATATTTGGAATCATATCCCAACTAAAGTAGGATAATTTTTCGTAAATTTTCTTGTGCTTCAGCCGCTACAAGAGGGCAGTATTGAGCAGCAGTCAGTTTTAGCTGCAACTCATGAATTCCCACATTCCGTCGAAAACAGTTTAAACGAAAATAAGGTCTTTACCTAGTCATCACTCCTTCTACCTGTTGGTTGAAATAGTCGAGTGGTGTGTCTCTATTCCTAAACTTTCTAGATTAGTTCCGTTGCCCGAAAATTCAATCGGACACAGGAAGATCGGCAACTAACCAATCCACGAAGCAGAGAGAAACAGGCCGTTAGGTAGCTATTCTTCTTGCGAGACAGCTGGAAAGTCAGGCAGATCCCTCCCCCGCATCTTTTTCGAAAGAAAAAACTTGGACTGAGGGTCAAGGCACGGTCTTATCTTGGCTGTTCCTGCCTCGATGTGTGTCTGTTTTACCTACTGAATGAATGACTGGTTCATTTTTGGACTCCTTAGCTATGTGGTCGTTTATCCGTTTATCTAATCGACTGCCTAGATGAATGGCTGTTTTCCTGACTGTCAGTCTGGGATATAGAAAATTTTTATTAGCAGGAAACCAGATTTTCAGTGTGTAGATATGTAAACTCGTGAGTACTACCGAAGATTCTCTGAGACTGGAGACAGACAGACATGTAGCGGTCATTTAAAAATCCGAAGAAATCTTAGTTTTTAGCTCCATGGGCTGTTTAGCAGTAAGACAGCCACACTGGATGTAGGATGATACAGAGCGCTGAAGAGATCCTGGTTCACGGATCTTCACTTTGAGTCCGGCTTCTTTCTGACAGAAGGGGAAGGAATTGCTTGCCTGCGTGATTGTTTATTTGTTGTCTGTTTGTCTACCTCGGGTAGTCTGTGTACCTGTCTTTCAGTCTGTTGGCCTATTCAATTATCTGATTGTTTACATTCCCGATTGCCCGGCTAGCAGGGCAACTAACTATCTGTTCTTTCTTTCAGATTGTTGATGTGTTCAGTTGTCTAATTGTTTACTTACTTGAATTGCCTGACTAGCAGGACAGCTAACTTATCGGTGTTTCTGTCTGCCTTACTGACTACTTGTTGATTTGTTTTTAAGCTTGCCTGCCTACCGACGCAACTGCCTTCTTGCTTTCCTGTCTCTTTCTTTGTGTATTTGGCTGACTGTTTGTTTGTCTACCTGTCTGCTTGTCTGTATACGACATAACCGGCTCATTGCGGGTCTCTCGCATTTTGGTCTGACTTGTCTGTTTGTTTGGCTTGATTTTGTGGTAAACTTGTCCCTGCAATTTGTTTATCCCCCGGTCGTCTGTGTAGCTATCTTCCTTTTTCTCGGTCTGTTGACCTGATCGATGACCTGGTTATCTACTCACGTTAGTACCTGGCTGGCTGAGCAGCTATCTGTTTCTCTGTCTACCAAACTGACTCTCTGCTTGTCTATTTGCCTACTTGATTGTCTGCCTTGCCGCTTGCCTGGCGGCTCCCCGCATGTATCTTGGTTTGACTTAATTATCTGTTTGGCGAGAATTGGTCGATTTGTCCCAGCAATATTATCGCAACCGGGTTTCCTCGACGGGATGGAGGTAGGTTTGTATTTGTTTGTGAAGAGATTTAAGAAATTCCTGATTTTGGAAAGTAAAATGGAAGCAGTGAAGGATGGATTTCAAGTTACGCCGGAGACTGATGTTTCTGCAATCGCCCCCTTTCTAACGGCAGAATACGAAGAACAAGATCAGTTCGGCAGAAACCCGTACACCCGTAGTAAACACATGAATGAATGCCAGAGTACCGTTTACGCTTGGAGTTAGCCAATGAGAAGAGGTTTGAACTACGTGGGGCCTCAAGGTGTTTCAGATGAGTGTGCCAAGCCGGCAGGAGGTGATGATACTCGGCGGAAGAAACAAAAACAGTTATATACATGTATGACCTATACTCAAGATTCAAGGGACTGGAGATCTTCAGAGTTTGAAAAGTGGCGAACTTTCTTTGCAAGTCTGATCATTAATAAATTGTAGGGTAAAGAATCAAAACTCACATTTGCCATTTCACTTCAAGTGCGTAAATAGGCAACACACTGTACACGGATGCAGGAATATCTTTGCTGTGCCTGTGAACGTGGAGTATGTTAAACATATCGCATATTAACAGGCGCAGCAAAGATATTCCTACACCCGTGTACAGTATGTTGTCTATTTGCGCCCTTGAAGTAAAATGGCGAATGTGAGTTTTGATTCTTCACCCTTCAATTTAATTCAGAATTTTTTCTCGAAGATGATCAGTGGGTAAAACATTGAAAGAGTGACACATCCTGTCTTTGATATTAAAAGGGCTACATCAGTTTTAGAATTCTAATCATAACAATTGAATCTGATTTTTAGAGTGCAGAATTTTCAACCTTTGTATCACCTCGTTGTTTGCGTTGGGCACACTGTTGCTACCATTCAAAACAGTTTGCAGAGAAGTTATCTTTGGCAAAATTAAAAAAGTTTCATAAAACTTTTGAAAAGTTGAAAATTTTGAATGAAAGCTTACCGATAAAGATGGCTACAAATTACAACTGCTTTGAAAAGAAAAGAAAAATTATAATTGCCTATTGCATATTTAGAAAATTGAAGGAACTATGAAAAGTAAACATTGTGCACTTCGGCAATTTTATTCAAATTTTATGATCAGAATTTTAAAACTGGTGGATTCTTTCAGTATCAAAGGTAGACAACTAAGCTCGGTACAATTATGTTACTTCTTTAGTGTACTATCTATTGATTTTTTTTTTTTAAATAATTTTGAATAAAAATGAGTAATGAAGCTCGCAATGAAAGTCCCCGCTACATTTCAACTTAGAAGGGTTGTAGCACCTTCAGTTTTGAGTATAGGCCCTACGTATTCAGAACTTTGTTTGTTCCTCTCGCTAAGTGCTATCACTTCCTGTCGGCTTTGTATACTAAGCTGATACACCATAGGTTCCTTTTACAGGACATGTTTGTATCGCCTATGTGTTAAGCGGTGGGCTGTGAGAATGCCAACTAAAATAAGTAGGATTATTACAGTGGTCGACTTCAGTTGGTGGAATTCAAATCCCTCCTCCTCCCTGAAGAAGTAGACTTAATTTTTCACCGGTCGAATCCAGTTGAAAGAATTAGTCCTACGCGAGAATTAACTCAGACACGTTCCTTGTAAAAGTGCTTGAATGGCACCCATACAGTAATAACTTCGCATTGCATGTCAGAATTACAGGATGACCCATTTTTGAAAGACAAGTAGACGAGTTGGAAGCTTGCTGCAGTACTTGTCAAAAAGAACGAGAAACATCGTGTACATTATCTATCTGTGAAATTGAAGGGGCTGTAGGACACTGAAGTTCAAAAAAAGAAATATTTTTAGTTTAAATTTGATGGAATACGTATATTACACACCAAGAGTCGAAAGTGAGTCATGTAAACTCACTTTTGGCTCTTGTTTTGTAAGATATTTCTTATACTTAATGATCAGAAATAGCAATGTTTTTCATCGAGTAATTCACAAAGCAAATGTGACGACGGTTAAGCGACAATAATTAACAACGGACAGTAGCGGTTGTACTATGTCGTGAATATTTAAATGCGTTCTTAAGTCGCCATTTGGTAATTCGCTATGTGGTCGAGTGGTTAGAGACGTTCGATGTAGTACAGTCAGATGTCTCAATAGACGCGGGTTCTATCTTCCAGAATTACTAGCCAGCGATTTGTGTCTCTAATTCCATGTAGAAACGAGACGCATCCTTTTACATTACGGCACGTTTACTTTACACGCAGGTTTTGTTAGCACTCGATGCATGAGTGATAGACGCTTCTTTCCGTCCGCAAAACATCAACGTAAACGTTACCTTTCTGATCATGTAGTATAATTCTTATTTTGAATGTATTAGGACAGCAGTGAGTAATAATGTGAAATGGTAACAAGAACTCACGTAACTCGTTAATTACCTATGCCCATACATTAAAGGGGTTCTACAGGGTTCAAATTCGTGTCATCAGATTTAGGTAAACATTTTAGCCGTGTAAACTTAAGACTGGTTGCCTTCTTTACTTATATAGCAGACATCCCTGAGCGTTTATAATTTTCGTTAGGTTTTCCAAATGCAGTCTTAATGTAATGAAGAAAATTTTAGTTTTTAAGTGAGAAATTTTCAACCAAGTTTTGTAGCAGTCCTAAAACTTCAAGCAAAACTCCATCGAGCACCATGTGTTTTGACAATTTTTAAGGATCAGTATGGATAATATGTTGAAAAACTGTATACTCTATTGGTTGCCTATCTTTAGTATTGAAGGTGCTAAATTCGTTATAATAAATGAAGCTGGAACTTGTGCTGAATTTTTTGGTTCAAATTTCCAAACTAGTTTAGCCCCTGCATTATTGAAAAGTAGTAAAGTTTTTATTGTCCTTCCATTGTACAACCCATTGCTATGAAAAAATTTCTGAATAAAAATTTGTTATCAAATCGAAGAGAAAGATATTTTCTCAAAATGTTATCCGGTTTCTATCTTGAAATATCACTTTGGTGTGTTGTCACTTTCCCCCCTGTAAATTAAAAAAATGGTCATTTTCTACCCTAGGGAGGAAAGTGGCTATTCCCCCACTCTGTCTCCTTTCGTGAACAGTATCATTTAGATGCAGCCGAAAAACGTCAATTTCTATTGCCTGAATTTATTTAATATCACGTACTCTTTTAGTAAATTTTGAAAACAAGTTAATCGTTTTTTTCGATGAGTATAGCCTTCTTCCAACCTGTCCATCAAAACTAGTACGCCCTGCATACTTAATATAAGGTAATTTTATTCCAATTTCTGACTTTATATTGATTTGGAATGTGTTGAGATGCATTTTGATTTTGACAAAAAGATGGCCCTAGGGTTGCAGTGGACTGAAGCGTGAAAGAAGATCTGAACAGTATGTCAATTCAGTCGGAAAATGGTCCTCTTGTGAGTTGGAATTAGTTACGCTCGAATGCAAGATTACGTCTATCTGTCTGCCGGCGTTCTCGCTTATACAGAGGAAGGAAACATGGGGCCCACAATCAAATAATAATATCTATGTTTTTTTTTCTCTTTTATTTCGTACTTAATTACAACAACAATTCGTACTCGAAATCTCGAGAAAGGCGCGATTTAGTTTCCGTATTTCATCCGCACCTATTCGACTTAATCGAAAATACGTATTCACAATTCTGGTTAAATTTGCTAAATGACCGTTAACGTAAACAGTTGGTTGTAACAGATCTTCTATTGTTCGTCATGGCGACGTAACTTTTCAATTCTAGAATATCGAAACCTTATCGGGCACCCATACGTTAAATTCGATTTCGTTGATCGTGGTCTGGATCGCTTCATTCGGTAACTACGCCCGATCACGATTGTACTCTATATTTGCGTGAAACGTTTTGTTCAGGCGAGAAACACGAACAAACGGAGCCGAATTAGCAGCAGCGAGGACAACGCGAGCCAGAAGAGCGAGCCGGTTCGAAGTCGCGACGCGAAGCCGAGCAAGCGAGGCGCGACCGTCACCAGCAGCGACGAGAAAGCGAAACCGAAAAAGGTCCAGAGTCGCAGCAGCACCGACTTGTCGCCGGCCATCAGTCCGGCCCGCAAGCAGGTGAAGTTCATGGAGCACGTGGTCACGGACACCCTAAACGATTACGACAAACTGATCAAGATCATGGTGAAGAGCAAAGCCAAGTACATGGACAAGTACGTGAAGAACAAACGGTTCATGAAGAGCGTCGAGAGCTCGTCGGTGCTCAAAGACAATCTGTTGCAGTTGCTGCGGGACTCCAAAGAGAGCATCGAATGTCTGGAGCGCAATTTCATTAGCAACCTGCGGTGCTTCGATCTCGTGCCGGAAGGGAAGAGCGAAAACGAGTCCGCCGGCGACGAGCGGATGGACGTCGACCCGGGGGACTCGGTGTGCAGCAATGACAAAACGGTGCCGGTGAACGCGTCTAATTTGACCGAGGTGGCGGACGAATGCAGGGACTCGCAGGCGACCGAGAAGAATGCCAGTGCCGGTGAAGACTCCGCCGGTGAAGATGTTGGAGACGCCGCGACCGATGAGCGTACCGCGGCGCAGATGAAATCGCCGGTACTCTCGGGAGCGGAAACGGAAGGAGTCTTAGCATCCTCGGATAACGAGGTCAACGAATCGCGCGTGAATGGCACGAGCACCGCGACCAGTGACGAAGAGTCGAACGTACTCGACACGAGCGTGCCAAGTGAAAAAGTGGACACGACTGCGAATTCGTTAGACGTTTCAGAAAACGCGACTTCGCCGCCTAAATCGAGTCTCGAGGCGTCTCGGAATGGTGCAGCGTCAGAAGATGGATCTGTTGGCGAAAATGTTAAGGATGTTGCTGCGTCGCAGGAGGAATCGATGAGTGAGAAGTCGCAGGATGTTGCGGCACCGCAGGACACATCGATGTGCGAAACGTCTCGAGATGCGATTGTATCCGAATTTGAAGACGACGTTGCGGTCACAGAAACGGCCGCTGATTCCAAAAAGGAAAGCGCTGCTGCGAAGGTCGATCAGTCGGTGGACAAAGATAAACTCGCTAAGGTGGCCATGCTTCAGTTTTCGTCGGACGAGAGCAGCTCTCCGGAGAAGGAGGAATCCAAGTCGAGCGAGGCCGACATGTCGGGTATCGGTCCTCTGAAGCCAGACGCTGAGGAGACTAAACTGGTATGATTATTATTCATTTTTATTGGTGCGACGATCGACGGTATTATTTTCGTTGAGATTCTTATTCATACACTCGTACAATTTTAATAAAATTGATTGATTTGCTTATTCGTCGACTTTGTTCTTCGTTGAAGTGGGCGAAATAAGGTTTTGTTAGTTCGGTGCATGGCAGAGTTGTGTACTACTTGGAAATCACTTTCGCTCGCCTCGGATGGAAATGAAGTTGGCGAACTTGTGCGTCGAGGACTTGCAACGGGAGAGTGGGAGTGATTTTGAAGTAGTATGCTGACCGTAACTTGACCGTAAAATATATTTCTAATGTAGTTTTCAGAGTGATTTTAGTGAAATGAAAGCACATAGAGTTGACTATAGATACGTCTCTCTTGAAGGGATGATAGGAGTATCCATCCTTGGGAGAAAAATCGCCGATCGACGCAGTGTGGTACGAGTTGACAAAATGAATGAACTTGGTTGCTTTTGGTCGAACCCAAAATGGCACACTGGTGAATACAAAACTTTCTGGTTGACAGAATTTAGACCCTCATCTGAAAATAAGTCGCTTTGTCGAGCTCGTGTTCATAGAATGTGAGCAAACGATCTAGGTGCACTCGTCGGTGTTGATAAGGAGTTCAAATAGCAGTATAATTCACAGCTTCTGTAAGTGCAGAGGCCTTACTCAGCCTGAATATCATTTTGACTGCTCAAATTCATTTAACCTTTCCTAGGACTCCCTTCGACGTTTTCAGATTTTGTTGAGACTCATTCTTTTAAAGCCCATTCATATGCTGTTGTGATTCGTTAAACTGCGCTCGGACTTCAGACTTCGTAGGCCCTTGAAACTCATTCAGATTCAAGATTCATCTCTGCCCTATTATGACTTATTCAGTTCAGCTATATTCTGAATCCGTGGAGCATTGCTGAGATCCGTGAGATTAGGTTACAACTCAGCAGACTCGTTAAGACTGGTGTCCGTGTTGGAGTGTGAGTGAATTTAGTAATATTCTTTATGAATGTGGTGTGTACCAATTCACAATTTTTTCTTCTGTAATCCAGAGGGCTTTCGATTGTTATGCTATTGTGAATTGGCACAGCCTACGTACAGAATAAGACTGCTCGAAAAAAATTTTAGTCCCTTTTCTAGCTTATTCAAACATTTCAGACTCATCAAGACTCATTCAGACTCCCTTAGGAGTCTGTGAAACTCTTTCAGATCCTGCTAAGATTCATCGAGACTGCGTTAAAAGTTACTCAGTCTGAGTTAGAACTCATCCAGGGGCTACTTTGACTCATTTTGACTATTCACTCTTTTAGGATTTCAGGATTGAGCAGGGCTTAAAGTCGGATTTTTGATCGTGATGTTATTTTATATTTTGGAAAATTTAGGATTATGATTTCAAATTCTTTGTTTGAAAGAGATTTAGGAACTTCATCCCTGGTCGCTTCACGGCTTGACCCTCGGTAAGATTGTACTGTATTCAAGTTTACGTCTTTCTGCCCTACATTTTGTTATGTCAGTTCATATTGATGTGTATATTGCTATGAGGTACAGTGGAAATGGGTTATATTTTTCCTGCATTTTGGTCTATTTTAATCTCTTTCTGTCAGATATTTTATGTCGTTATGCGTACTGATGTCTCATACTTCATGTCTGATTGTGTCTTTGTATCTCATATTTTCTGTTTCCATGTCATTAGCTAGAGTTTTTCGAAAACATGTTAAAGACAAAGTATGTAATAAAGGCATAATCGTAATCAGGCATAATAAAACATAATAAAGATATAATTAGACATAATAGTAGATACGTTTATGTATCTTACCAACTAAATTCCTTCTTCTGAGGATGTCACTGTACCTTGTATGTCTAATGAGTTGGAGTTTTGTAAAACCATGATGAAGACATAAAGACATGAAGTACAATCCTACATCAGGACATAATGAAGACACAGTAAAATATATCATAACGATTCAATCAGACTTGGTAACATATAATAATTGATTACGTTGTAATGTCTTATTAGCTGGGATTCTTCCCCGGAGGAGGGAGAATGAGAGGAGGAAATTAGATTTTAATATAATGTAGAGAGAAGACTTTCATATTTCGAATCTGAATCCTATTCTTTTTTTAAATGAGGCCTTGTTCTGTTGGAAGACATACAGACATGGAAAACTTCATCCCCCTTCCGTCAATAATAAGACATGATGATCAACTGCTCTATGTTTCTTATTATATCTGTATTATGTCTTCTTTATATCGTATGTCTTTAAATATGAAGGACCTAAGATAGAAATTTTATTTTCCCTTCCCCTCGTTCTTACCCCTTCGGATAAAGATATAAGATTTGAAGACCGTCTCTACAATGTTCAAAACCGAACTTCTCCATTCTCTGATAGCAAAAACAACTGATGAGAGATTAAAATTCCTTCAGATGTTAAAATCGAAAAATTCTCAAAATTTTGATTTAAATTTTTTTTTCAATGAGGATTTTGGATTTTAATTTTAAATCCTACTTAACAAATAATTTTTTTTTTAAATTCTGGCCATTTCTGCAAGATGTATTGTTTTTGTTAGAACTAATGTGGTATTTTTTTGAACCCTTTACGAATCGCGATTCCTGTTAAGACTCATGCCGGTGGAGTTGACAGGACTCATTCACACGCTACTATATGATATTTCCAGATACAGTAGACACTCGATTATCCAACACAATTGGGGAATGGAGACTGTCGGATAACGAAAAAATCGGATAATACGAATGTGATTTTTCTTTTTTGATGCGGTAGGCCTGAATAGTGGTAGTAGATTGATAAAGGAAGTACAGAATAGCAATGTTTGAACAAAATTTTATTATAAAATTGCAAAATGCATACAACATTATTCGGTTTGTTACTGTCGGATAATACGGAGAATTGTCCGGAGTGCTGCATAATAGGGAGAAAATTTTTACTGTCGGATAAGCCAGAGTGTCGGATAAAGAGGTGTCGGTTAATCGAGTGCCTACTGTACATTAAGACCCTGTCAAGACTCATTAATGCTCTTCCAAGACTCATTCAGACCTGAAATATTCATTGTGCTTCTGTACAGATTCATGCAGTTCAAGCATGACTCGTCAAGACCAATTTAAACTCTTTTAGGACTCGTTAAGATGGGACTAATCCTGAATTGATATTCGTCAGACTGATCACTACCATTTCTAACTCCCGGTGGCATTTACAGGCTTTATTCAGACTCTACTACGATTTCTTTAGATCCATTAAGTCAACGTTCAGACTCATTAAGGTTCTAGAACTCATTCAGACTGAGAGTATTCATTGTACCTCTTACAGATTCATGCATGTTAAGTATAGCACGTCAAGACCAATTTAAACTCTTTTAGGACTCGTCAAGATTTATTCAGACTGTACTGAGACTATGATATGTATTTGTTAAGACTGATTGCAAACGTTTCCAATCTCCGGTGGAGTCAGTAGGACTTATTTAGATTCTACTCTTACAGATTCATGCAGGTTAAGCATGACTCGTCAAGACCAATTTAAACTCTTTTAGAACTCGTCAGGATTTATTCAGACTGTACTGAGACTATGACATTTGTCAGACTGATGGCAACTGTCCCAACTCCCAATATTAAGACTCCGTAAAGACTCATTAAGGTTCTTCTAGGACTCATTCAGATTTGACATTCATTGTGCTTCTGTACTTATTCATGTAGGTTAAGTATGACTCATCAAGACCAATTAAAACTCTTTTAGAACTCGTCAAGATTTATTCAGACTGTACGGAGACTATGATGTTTGTCAGACTGATGGCAACTATTCCATTTCCAAATATTAAGACCCCGTTAAGACTCATTAAGGCTCTTGTAAGACTCCTTCAGATTTGACATTCATTGTGCTTCTGTACTCATTCATGCAGGTTAAGTATGACTCATCAAGGCCAATTTATACTCATTTAGGATTCGTCGAGATTTATTCAGACTGAACTGGGACTAATCCTGAATTGATGCTTGTCAGACTGATTGCTACCATTTCTAACTCCTAGTGGAGTTAGCAGGACTCGTTCAAACTCTCTTACGATTAATTCAGACATATTAAGACCCTGTTAAGACTCATTAAGGCTCTTCTAGGACTCATTCAGACTTGAAATATTCATTGTGCTTCTATACAGGTTAAGCATACTCGTCAAGACCAATTTAAACTCTTTTAGGACTCGGTAAGATGGGACCAATCCTGAATTGATACTTGTCAGAGTGATAGCAATCATTTCTAACTCTCAGTGGAATTGGCAGGACTCATCCAGACTCTACTGCGATTAATTCAGGCACATTAACACCACGTTAAGACTCATTAAGGCTCTTCTAGGACTCATTCAGACCTTGACATTCAATGTGCTTCTGTACTAATTCATGTAGGTTAAGTATGACTCGTCAAGACCAATTTAAACTCATATAGGACTCGTCAAAGTTTATTCAGACTAAACTGGGACTAATCCTGAGTTGATACTTGTTAAATTGATGCAAATATTTCTAACTTCCAGTGGAGTTAGCAGGACTCATTCAGACTCTACTACGATTAATTGAGGCATATTAAGACCCTGTCAAGACTCATTAATGCTCTTCTAGGACTCATTCAGACTTGAAATATTCATCGTGCCTCTGTGCAGAGTAATGCAGGTAACGTTGTGACTCATTGAGACCAATTTAAACTCTTTCAGGACTCATCAACATTTATTTAGACTAAACTGGGACTAATCCAAGTACTGTCATGATTCGTGAAGACTCTTTCGAAATTATTCTAACTTGTGAGATTTATTCTGCTCCTGTTAAATTTGATTTAACTTCTTCTGGGGCTTTGTACGAATAATTCAAACAGATCAGAATCAGCGGACTCCCTTAGCATTCATTCAGATATTGTTAAAACTCATCTTGGATTCTTTAAGACTCATTCATATTATACTCAATTTCGTTAACTCTCATTTAGACTTATCTAGAACTTACTCAGACTTGAAGACATCTACGCCAAAGTTCAGACTCGGTTAAACATCATTGAAATTACACATATTTCAATGTTATGGATCATTGAGGCTCATTTGGACACCCTTATGATTTGGTAAGACTCATTCAGGCTCCTTTGGGACCTACATCCTCTACAAGATTCATTACACTCTTGAAACCTGTTCTCACTCGATTGAAATTCCTTTTTAATTTATTTAGTTATCATTAGATCCGTGCAGACTCAGACTTCCAGCGGTGACTCATTCACATTTTTTAGTCATTCAGAATTTAGACCAGGTAAGGTTGATGAGACTTCGTCAGATCATGTCAATATTCATTTGAACGCAGTTAGACCTCATTCACACTGGAATATAAACAGTTCATTCTAAGATTCACTTAGACTTTGTTAAAGAATGAATTCAAGCTTCGTTAGATTTTTTGTTAATCAAGATACTAAATCAAACTTTTGAGGATGCGCTCAACCCCTCCGCCCTTCTCCCTTGATCCTACATTGAAGTTATACGTACGAATTGAAAATAAAGGTAAAACTAAACAGTGAAGGAAGAATGCAATTGCGGTTGGTAAATTTAAGGAACTGAAGCATTGGGAAAGTAAATGAATGAAATGATGGTGACTGATACATTCCTCAGGATAGACAGTTACAGCACTGTGAACACAGGAGCTAACTGCAGGTGACTAAATTTCTAAAATTTTCTCAAAGGGTCATAATTTTTATATGTTGACTTACATTTGACTGGATCGTAGGTGTCCCAGTGTTTCTTGGGGAGGAAAATTAGTGGGATGCCAACTTGAATACCTTAAGTTATGACTTTTGAAGTTTAAAGTCATCAGCTGCCGTCTTAGAACACTAGTATCGTAAGATGTCTTTTTAATGAACGTAAAATGAACTGCTGAGCAGGGACGTACCGATAAGGGAGGGAGGAGAGCTTCCCCCCACCACTGTAAGAAATTTTTTACTCAGCAGTTAGGAAGATTTACCATTTCAGTCAGCCGAAGTTGGGAATTTGGGAAAATCCAACAAGTCGGAAGTTTCGTTTTTTGCTTTGACATTTTGGAATTTGGAGTTGAATCAGTTGGGACTTTCACACTCCCCCCCCTCTCAAGTTCTCGATCTATGTAACCGGATTAGAGAGCCAGATGTGAGAAACTTAGGCATTCCTGTCCCTTATTTATTGACTTCCTGAGGTAACAAGGTTCTCCTTCATGATTGTGAAAGATGAAATCGAGACCGCGGGTCAAAAATGAAATGCAAAGTTCGGAACCGACGATCTAAAAAATTCCCAGTTGAAGACAACGTTAGATTTTTCGAGCTCCATGTTAATCTGTATTCCATTTGAAATGTAACCTCCTCACCCCCAAGATGAACTGCCTTGTTTCCGTTTATAGTTTTCCAAGGTAGTTTAATTTTTCAACCGTTTAAAGGGTAAATTTTTAATTTTCTTGCCTGTATCGGGACTGGGTCACTTGATTGAATAATTCGAAATCAGCATCCCAAACTTCACCCTCCGTTTTGATTGTTTGTTGAGTTTCTCTGTTCATGGCCGTTTTTGGAAACTTGAGCTAAATTTTCATTTTGCTGAAATTCTAACGGGCTTTTCGAAATCAGCAATTTAAAGAATTTCTATTTTGATGATTCACCGAGTTTTTTCAATTCAAGCCAATTTGGCTTCTTCAAAGGAGGAAATGTCAAGACGGGGCCCGAATGGGATCCGAATAAAAGTCTGAGATATTCGAAATCGGCGATCCAAGAAACCCCTATTTTGATAGTTTGATACTTCTCCGATTAAAACCTATTTAAAAAAGTGATCAAACCCAAAAAAATTGTTTTCCCTTAACTACGAAACTCGATCTGGAATGTCTTGAAGTCTTGAAGAAAATTTCACCATAGATACCCGAGGACTTTACCGTAAGATTATTGGCGTCTAGTGATGAGAGACAGCCTTCACTCAAGTAAATGTCACACGATAGCCTACTTCTGTTGTTTTTGGATTCACTGAACCCATTTTTGAGGTTTATTCATAAACCACGACCCACAGATGGTGAACGTTTGAAAATTGGGGTAGTAGCTTTCAATATATCGATTATTTGGTATCTTGAGTCATCGAGTTCACTTCTGAGGCTATAAAAGGCTCTACAAGGAGTTAGAATTTGAATATTGTTAGAAATATATGACCGTCAATGAAATCAAACCTAGGGTTCAAGTCACTGAGTTCATATTTTGTGTCACTTGAGCTGTACCTTCTGGCCAGAAGGCTCCATAGGAGGATCTCATCTCACAAGGAAGTTTTTCCTTTCCCAGTTACTAATGTAGATGAATGAACTAAAGAAGAAATAGGTAAACGAGCAATTATTGCTTTTGGTAATCATAAATTTAAAGGGAATTGAGATCTTTTTAATATTATAGAAAAAAATAATAAATTTAATTCTATCAAATTAATATTATTAAATCACCTAATCGATTTGGATCTGAATTACTGAAAGTGGAGCTGCAACTTGACTTGAAATATTGAAAGTTCAATGTGTAAGTGTCGATGATATGTGATTTCAGATATAGGGTTTCTCGAGTCGTGAGTTCATTTTTGAGGCTATATCAACTGTAACACCTACTTAGAAGGTTCGCTGGGGGTTAAACCTGCAGTACATGGAAATTGTACGACATTGGTTGGAGGCTAGAATGTACACTTTTTCGAGTTATTGAACTCATTCATTTTGTGTCCATGAGTTATGCCATTTATGAAAAATAACTCTTCTGATATTTCTACATTACCAGACTCACGAAATTTGAGTGTTCTAAAAGATATTAGTATTTTAGTAGATGGGAGGCTTCTAGACTAGGTATTCATGATCAAAATCAGCATGGCAAATTATACTCAAATTTTTTACTTTTTTGAGAAGAGTTATTGAAGGCAAAATAAGTGCCTCCTTAGAGGAGCCTCTATTGTGAGACGTCTTGTCTCTGGAAGAAAGATCGAATTTCATATCAAAGCCGTGATGTATCTGAATTCCGTCCCACTTTTGCGGTAAAGGACGTCCATTTTATATTCGAGTCGTGCCCTTCAGATAACTATATACACTCGAACTGCATTCATTAGAAAAACAATTAAACATTGAGTTGATAATAGTGAGACAAAATAGTGATGCAATTTGGCAGTAAGTGTTGGTAATTGTAAGTACCATCTGCTGCAAGCATCAGCCCCCCTCTGAAATGGTTTCAGTACATCCCTTCAAGGAACAGTATTGGAAAGTCGTTTTTTATTGCCATTTCCGACGGAAAAATGACGTGTGCTTCATTACAGACCTCTGTAAGAATGGTTAGGACGCCCATAACTGAAGTCAGGCGATGGTAATGGTCCCTGCGATGCAAACTGGTTCAAGGTAAATGTATCACGATGTCAAATTTTGTTCAACTAGTTTTCTTTTTTTTAATTGAAATAACGGTGCCTTCCTTTGGCTTGATGTTGACTCGATGTGCTTTCAGTTTAAAATCACCGCGGCCCCTGTACAAAAGCACACTATGACAATAATAACGTTTTCCTTCAATTTTGTAGAAGAAGAAAAGGAAGCGCAGAGAAAGGGATGAAGCGAAGAAATCATTTCTCCGGGACTCCAGCAGCTCAGATGACGAGAATAGAGATATTGACAGGTAACTAGTCGGGTCGTTAGACTGATTTCGTTTAGTTTTAACTTTTTCAGCATTCAAAAATGATCAAGATCATATTGATCTTCGACAGCGTATTCTAGATGACGATGGTGAGCCACCAAACGAGTTGATGGGCAGATCTGTGAGCTATGCCGCGCATCAAACCGTTGGCAGCCTACCATCGTCATCCAGGAAGCGTTGCCAAAGGTCGAAAACTGAAATGGCACCTCTTATGCATTATTAGTGTCGAAATTTCATCATTATTTCACATTGTAGTAGAACGTGGTTCAATCAAATGATTGAATAAATGGCGGCTGTACAGAGGTTAACTGTTATCTCTGAACTACAGTACGTCGGTCCAGATAATTGATATGGTCACTTTAATTCGATTAACCCTAATTCAACTGTATTAATTAATTGTAGTAATCAACAGTAATAGGTAATTAACCTTTCAACACTGCTACGAATTATTTCACGATAGTATCGGTTAGGGAAAGTGTCCTTGAGAATATTGGCTATCAAAAGGAAGATTCCCCTTCACATTTTCATTAATCAGTAGAACTGAAGATATAAGACCCGTTGTGTGTTGAAATCTGAGAGTAGTTCCGGTCTGTAGCCGGTCAAATCTGAAAACTGGGAACATCTTTGTCGCGAAATACCAACATTTTCTGGTATAGGTATTTCAGCGTTACCAGATCCAAGAAATAGAGATCTTGTTTTGTGCTGAAGTATCTGTACTGAGCCAAATAGGTACTCCTTCTCCTCTATAGTCCTCTTCAGGTGCCATATCCGGTTCTGGATGTTGGCGATCACGGTTTCTGACGCGCGACTCAGTCCTAGGCAGGTTAGTTGGGGTAGTTTGCCGTTGCGTTCCTCACGATTTTAATTGAGTTAGAGTTTTCCTTTCCTGCCGAAGAGTGTGCAGCCGCAATTCGCTTACTAGCTACGTGTTTCATAACGTGCACACGCACAGTACCAATCTTTCTGATCTGGTGGTAACACGCCCGGTGATTGTAATGCCTTGTTTGTGTGAACTGGCGGGGGTTACAGGACACGGTTCCGCCTTGATTAATACTTCGCTGTGTTTGCTAGAATATGAGTGAAGGGGGGGGGGATTCGAGTATCACTAGAACGCGGCGTTACCACTTGGCCACCGAGTGACTCTTTCACCTATGTGTGAATATTATTAGTCTTTCTCTCTAATCGATGACTAGCTTCCGTAAAATTTTACAATTCCGGTGTACCCCTCGAGAGTTCCATGTGTAAGTGCTGGTTAATTAAGTGGACTGTGAGGAAGTGCATACGTATGTTTACCACCTAAGATATTTACATCTGAACTAAATCCGTACCATCGGTTCTTATTAATTTTCTTCCTGCTTGGGAATCCCGTGGACATCCGAGGTATCTGTCAGCGTGCGTTTCGTTGCGACCCGCTCTGAAGTCGAATACTTTTTACAGATTAACCAATTTGAGGAACTTGTGTCGGCGTAAGAAAGCCGCCCTTTCGGAGGAAGAGAAAACTGCCAGCGAAGATGATCACGTTTCGGAAGACGGGAAAGTTGTGAGCTCGGAGAAGGAGAAGAAGAAACGCTCGTCGATACCAGAGAAGAACGAATCTTGGGCTTTGGAATTCGTGTGCAGTGGCAGTGGTAAGATGAAAATTTGGTTTGTTGTTCTCTCTAGATTAAATGTATCCATTCCAGATCAGGGACACAAAGCGTTGATGATACTGAAACGTGAACTCTCTAGTTTCTGTGAATAATTATTCTCGAGAGTCTATGGTTCGCGTTTTTTTTGTAGAATGACGTATCTGATTGAAAATTTTGATTTTTAGGCTCAGACGATGATAACTCGAAAGAGGAAGCCTCATTTTCGGAGTTCAACAATACCTTAAGTCGCAAGCAGAAAGATTTCAGTCTTAATAAAGACGAAATATCGAAGAAAATTCTGTTAGAGTCAACCGAGTCCGAAGGTAATTTGACACCATGAAAACCATTGTCTTCTAAATATTCATTTGACTCATAAACACTCAGAATGCCAGTAGTGACTTTAGAAACTGTGGCTTTTCAATATATGCTTGTAACTGAGATGGCAGTTTGTGAGCACATTTTCTCAAGTCACTCCGTATTGTCTGCAAGGTCGCTCGAGATAAGCCGACTGTAGTCGATCTCGAATCAACAGGCATTTCATGAAAATATACGTAGTTTTAGTATTCTTTCTGCTCCAGAAGTGATACTTTTGACATTTGAATGATTCTAATTCGCAGATAAATCACAGAGCGAGGATGATGTATTCATGAACACTCAAGACACTACCAAGAAGAAGAAAGCTGAAAAAGCGGAAAAGCCAGTGAATGGAAAAAAATGTTCCAGTGATGAAACAGTCGCCGCCGAAGAGGACGACGACAGTGTGAGTTCATGGAACAACTAAATTCTCTGTAGCTGAAAATTTGGGCCACTCGGTTGGGGAGAAACGTCAGATTGGTTATCTGGAAAAAATTGCAGAGCAGATCTGTGCCCCAGTTCTATTTACGGATGGAAAGGTAGACAGTTAGATCGCGATGCAAACAGAGGAACAATTAGTTAGCTATTCTACATCTACATGTCAGCAATGACAGATGAGTATATGGACACGGTACTAGCAGGCAGAATATGTGGGCACAGTATTGCAGGCAGACAAGGTAGATGTTGAACCCCAGAAAAAAAGCTTCGGCTTCGTACATTTCCAAAATATGACTCCGGTTCCGGCCTGTGAAGTAGCTGCAGCTTTAGTTTAGTATGCTAAAAATATTGGACTCCAAGTTAATCTAGAGTTGTAGCTGCAGCTTCTGCTACCTATCTCTCTCCAGGAGTTTAGAGTCGATCTATTAGCCCTGCATCCTTCTCCGGCTGGTGGCTCCGACTCGGCTCTACGCTTCAAACAATGACTGGAATTAGGTGTAGCTGCAGCCGCTCTTATCTATCTCTCGCTCTCGAAGTCCAGAGTCGTTCCATTAGCTCTTAATCCTTCTCCGGCTGGTGGTTCCGACGTGGCTTCACCCTTCCAACAATGACTGGAATTAGCTATAGCTGCAGCTTCTCTTATCTGTCTTTCACTCTCGGAGTCCAGAATCGATTCATTAGTTCTAGATCCTGCTTTGGCTGGTGATTCCAACTTGGCTCCACACTTCATACAATGACTGGAATTAGCTATAGTTGCAGCCTTTCTTTTCTAAAGAATGGATCCATTAGCTTTGGATCCTGCTTCGGCTGGTGATTCCGACTTGGCTCCACCTCCCAATTAATGCCTGGAATGAGCTGTAGCTGTAGCTTCTCTTTTCTATCTCTCGCTCTCGGAGTCCAGAATGGATCCGTTAGCTCTGGATCCTGCGGGCATTAGCTGAAGCTGCAGCCTTTCTTTTCTATCTCTCGTGTTATGAGTCCAGAGTCTATTTAATAGCCCTGGATCCTTCTCCGGCTGGTGGTACCGACTTGACTCTAAGCTTCAAACAGTGACTGGAATCAGCTGTAGCGACAGCCTCTCTTCTCTATCTCTCGCCCAAAGTCGTTTTATTAGCTCTTAATCCTGCTCCGGCTGGTAGTTCCGACTTGGCTCTACCCTTCAAACAATGACGGGAATTAGCTATAGCTTCAGCCTCTCTTATTTGTCTTTCACTCTCGGAGTCCAGAGTCAATCCGTTAGCTCTGAATCCTGCTTCGGCGGGTGATTCCAACTTAGCTCCAAGCTTCAAACAGTGACTGGAATTAGTTGTAGCTGCAGCCTTCCTTGTCCATCTCTCGTTCTTGGAGTCCAGAGTCGATCCATTAGCCCTGGATCCTGCTTTGGCTGTGATTCCAACTTGGCTCCACGCTTCAAACAATGACTGGAATTAGCTATAGTTGCTGCCTCTCTTATCTGAAGAATGGATCCATTAGCTCTGGATCCTGCTTCGGCTGGTGATTCCGACTTGGCTCCACTGGAATAAGCTGTAGCTGCAGCTTCTCTGATCTATCTCTCGTTTTCGAAGTCGAGAGTGGATCCGTTAGCTCTGGATCGTGCTGGCATTAGCGGTAGCTGCAGCCTTTCTTTTCTATCTCTCGCGCTTGGAGTCCAGAGTCGATATAATAGCCCTGGATCCTTCTCCAGCTGGTGGTTCTGACTTGACTCCACTTCCCAATTAATGTCAGGAATGAGCTGTAGCTGCAGATTCTCTTATCTACCTCTCGCTCTCGGAGTCCAGAATGGATCCGTTAGCTCTGGATCTTGCTCCGGCTGCTAATACCGACTTTTTGGCTCTAGGCTTCAAATAATGCCTGGAATTTGTTATAGCTGCAACCTCTCTTATCCATCTCTCGCTCTCGGAGTCCAGAGTCGATTCATTAGCCCTGGATCCTGCTCCAGCTGGTGGTTTCAACTTGGCTCCATGCTTCAAACAATGACTGGAATCAGCTGTAGCTGCAGCCTCTCTTATGTATCTCTCGCTCTCGGAGTCCAGAGTCGATCCGTAAGCTCTGGTTCCTGCTCCGGGCTCCACGCTTCAAATAATGGCTGGAATCAGTGCCAGCGGTAACTTCGGTTTTCAAAAATGGCGCCGCTCCAGCACCCTGAGTATATATTCATGATTGGCAGTAGGGAAGACTGACTGTGTTTGAGCAGACCGAGACATTGATATTGCTTGTCATCCATGTCGTGCATTCTTATCCTTCATTTTGATTGATTGGCAATAGGGCAGACAGACAGGCGTTCGTGTAAACTGATACAATGATATTGGTTGTCGTCCATTTCCTCCATTCTAATCCTTCATTCTTTGCAGACCATCGGTATTTTCAGGTTTCTAACCATGATTGCTTTTATAGGACGACGTCAATAAAAAGGTGAAGGCCAAATGGAAACAGGATAAACTGCTGAAGGGGAAGCTCTCGGAGACCGACACCAGTGATGAAGAGAGGATAATTGCTAGAGCTCTCAAGAAAGAAGCGAAAGAAAAGGAGTAAGGAACCTCGAAAGTATGAGTTGAACGTTTTAGGTGGTCGTGTTACGGCGTCCTTATTATATTTTGATTTCAGGAAAGCCAAACAAAACGGTTGTGATTCGTCCGAAGATTCGGAAGACATCTTTAGACCGAAAGAAAAATTTGTAGCTGTGCAGAAGAAGAAGCGTAAGTTACTGCTATCGTCATCCGAGTCTGAGGCAGAGGTCGAAGAATTACACTCTAGCTCGGTGGAGGTGATATCCGACGAAAGCGATGAACCGAAGAAAAAGTATAAATTTAATCTTTAGAGTCTTCATTATATCCAAAATGTTGTGCCTTCTGTTACTGTCACTTGTAATTATTCTCAGGGCGAAGAAACGAAAGCGGGTGAAGAACAACATGGATTCAGACGAATCTGAAGACGAGGAACCAAACGCGTCTCAGACACCAGGGGTGAGAACTTTGAAATTAAATTTTCTGAATGATTTGCCATCGAGTTGTTGATTTGAATTAAACGTAATGTTCGACTCCCGCAGTCCGCCTCGAAAGGTCGTAAAAATATTCGCAAAGTACTGAAAGACGAAGAGTTGGCCGAACAGACTCGAAGAACTGCAGAGGAAGAAGAGGCGCGCAAGAAGCGTATCGCAGAACGGCAAGCACTGGTAATGTTCCTATTTGCGCAGAATTTGCGATTACACGAATACCCTTGTTCGGTTAACGAATTTACTGTCGGACGTTCCAGTTCAACAAATCATTCCAAGTGAAAGACACCTCCGATCAAACCCTATCGAAACTGGTTCTGGATTTCGACGAAAAGACAAACGAGGAATTGGTTACTGTGCATCCGCTGCTGCTGAAGAAACTGAAACCGCATCAAGCCGAAGGCGTCAAATTCATGTGGGATTCGTGCTTCGAGTCGCTGAAACAGATCGAGAAAGGGGTCGGCGGCGGATGCATCCTGGCTCATTGCATGGGTCTCGGCAAAACGCTACAGGTTGCGTATTTGAGTTGTTTCCTCTTTGGGGAAGAATGTCGGATAGTTGAAGGATGAAAGGAGCGAGCGGGTGGAAAGAAACCGCAGTAGCGATTCTAGTAGGAAGAGAAGCTTCAGAATTAAAGAAGGGTGGAAAGGTCAAAATCTGAATTGTATGTTCTGGTACATTCTGTCGAGTGGGTTCTGCCTGTAGTAAAATCGAACAAGATTGTCTCGAGTGTATTGGGACTCCAGCTTGTGAGGAAATAGCGTTCAGATCTCCAATTCCGTTTCATTAAGACGTATGCTACTCCACTGTCTCCGAAACGTGTGAGTTCCTTATGTTCTCTCAACTCTTGGTAAATTCGTTCGAATTAACTTATATGTAGCAGTGTAGCGGACTCGAATGAAAGCTGGAAGTTCGAAACTGGTAGTAACTTGGCAATATTCGCTCGAGTTCAGTTTTAAGTGTTTCGAAGCGAGTTATTGGAGTTATGGAAGAGTATAGCTTACGAATTGGAACGTTACTCATCTTTATTAGACTCTTAGCATGTTCATTGTTGGTCGTCCGAGGTATATGTAGCAGATTATGATAAAGGTTGAGCATTTGAGACTGGAGGTAGCTCGACAGTATTTGCTCGAGTTGAGGTTCAAGGATTCTGAAGAGAGTCAAGAAAGCAGCTTACGGAATGGAGTGAACATTGTCGTAGAAGCCATAATATTTCATGACACTGACTTCTGTCTCGTTCTGAACATTCTAGGTGATAACACTGATTCACACGCTGTTGACGCACGAAACCACAAAGGTGAAAACGGTTTTAGTCATCTGTCCACTTAGTACGGTTCTAAATTGGGTATCCGAATTCAAAATGTGGTTAAAACCAATACCGGATTACGAAGACATAAATATTCACGAACTTACAAAGTAAAGAATTAATGTCCATATCCTCGATCAGTCAGTTTCAAATGTGATTAGCTTTTCATTCTTCGTGTATCATCGCAGAGCTAGAAATCTCATCAACCGGGCGCATTCATTGAAGAGATGGTCCAAGGAAGGAGGAGTAATGGTTATAGGATACGATATGTTTAGAACCCTCGTTCAAGGAAAGAATGCTCGAGAAAAATGCAAGAAACAAATACACGAGGCACTTTTGGATCCGGGTGAGGTGATTTGACGATATGTAGATGAACACCTGGTTACAGATGTCCGGAATTGATTGTAATTTCTCTGTCCGTAGGACCTGACTTGGTTATATGCGACGAAGGTCACATGTTGAAGAACGAAAAAACGGCCATCTCGAAAGCGACGATGCAGATCAAAAGCTTACGTCGTATCGTTCTGACCGGAACTCCGTTGCAAAACAATTTGATCGAATGTACGAGCAGTTTCTAAAAAGATGGATTCCAGGTGCTGCATTGTTAGCGTTGATTCGTAATCGTGTGTTTTGTTTGTAGATCACTGTATGATGCAGTTCGTGAAACCGAATTTGCTGGGCGAGAAGAAGGAGTTCCAAAACAGGTTCGTTAATCCGATTACCAATGGTCAGTACGTCGACTCAACCACAAGAGATGTCAAACTTATGAAACGTCGAGCTCACGTGTTGCATAAAATGTTGGATGGTGTAGTTCAGGTGAATGCAAGTTTTGATACGCTTTGCCATTTGACAGCTCGACAAATTCATTTATTTTGCTCGATATTGTTGCGTAGAGATTCGACTACAAAGTTCTCACTCCGTTTTTGCCTCCGAAACACGAATTCGTTATTTCGGTTGCATTATCGGATCTCCAAGCGAAGTTGTACGAATATTACATCAAGAATAAATCGCTGACAGTGGCCGCCGGCTCTACCACGTTGTTCAAAGATTACCAAATTATGCGTTTGATTTGGACCCATCCGTTGGCCATGAAGCTGAATCACGATAGGAAAATGAAAATTATGGTAAGCATTTCTGTTGGAAGATTCTACTGAGTTACGAAAAACTCGATTTTATTGTAACATCTTGAAAGGGTATAAATTTTAGGGTATTTTTTTTTTTTATCGAAGTCTCCTTTTGGAGTAGAATTGGAAGTATATGTTTTAACCAGGAGCTGACAATATCTATGACTCGCAGTCTTCTGCCGCTCTCGCGTATCCGGCCAATGTTCACCCGGCATATTTCATGAGCTGATCTACCTAGCGCGTGGACTACATTCCCCTGCCCCGTGCTCTTTCTACCTTTCCTTGGATTACGAGCTTCTCCAGGTTATTGCGCCTGATGACGTGGCCAAAGTATTTTAGCATTCGTTTATGGTAATACTGAGTCGCTCTGCGATGTTTAGTTCTTTTAATATGAACTCGTTCATCCTGTCCGTGACTCAGGGATTCCGTAGTATTCTCCCTTCGTTCATTCGTTAATTTGCGTGCGGTGGCGCTCTGTGCGCCAAGTTCTCAGACTTTGTAGTCCGTAGGACTATTCATCAGGTTGCTGTTAAAGATCAGCTCAGTAGCCTCACTTCTATAGCCAAAGTGAGAATTTTACTGAGCTCTTATCACTTTGACTTCACTGGGTGCTGGATACTCTAGCCCCAGTGCTTCGCGTCTTGTCCCGGCTATTACTGGGCATTGACATATGATATGGATCGAGATTTCTTCCTCTTCTCCGCAGTACATACAGGAGTCGCTTTTCACCACTCCTATTTTATACCACATGTGTTTTGTGGCCCCACGACTAGTTAGTAATCCGACCATGAGCTTTGCGTGTTTCCTGTCAAGCCCTTATAGGAACTTGGCATACTTACTGGGGGGTGTCCCCTATCAGTGTTTTGCTGACGTTCATGCCACTGGCCAACCGCCAGTGCATTTCCGTCTGCGTACTTATCCAAGCCTTTATTTTGGCTTTCATGACGCTGTATGCTGCAGGAAGACACGGCCTGGGTGTTGCTAGTTCCTTTTTATGCCCTCCTTCGCTAGCTTGCCAGCGATCATGTTCCCTTTTATGCCGCAGTGTCCATAGTACGGTGACATGCTTTTCCTGAGCGAGGATGTATAATTTGTTAACACTTTCCGCTACCACCAGGGATGTAATTTGATGTGACGATGGTACCTTAATAACCGATTAACTGTCTGTACAAATATAAGATCTGTTTTAATTAACAGGGCCTTTCTTCTGGTTTCTGTCAGTGGCCACTGTGATTGCCATTACCTCTGCTTGGAGGATAGTGATGCCCTCGTCCAGTGCTGTTGAATAGTTCTTAGCGCTTTTTGCATTCGTGATTCCGATTCTTACACCTTGGTCATTTTTAGAGGCATCTGCAAACCACACATTCTCTTTTCCTAGAATGCTTGGCCATCTCTTTTCCCAAGCCTTCCGTGTGGGTATCAGCGCATGGTACGGCTTGTCAAAGAAGTGTTCCATCGCGATTCTATCCTTCGGCATTCCAAAGCATTTGTCCAGCGTCCCGGCCATCTCCCATATCTTTCTGTGGCCTGTTTTCTGGGCCTGAAGGTTAGGTTGGCCCAGACGATAAGCCGTCATTATCGCAATTGCTTCTATAGCAATGTGAAGTTGTTGCAAGTTCAGGAGCCTTTCCAGTGCCTTAGTCGACGCCGTTCTCATTGCCCCCGTTGTCATCATGCACATGAGCCTTTGCAGGTGGTCTAGTTCCTCTCTGACGTCGGCCAGGTGGACCCGGCCCTACCACACAATGGCCGCATACGTGATTCTGGGACGTAGTACACCGGTGTAAGTAGTAATTGAGTCGGTATAGGACACATTCCACAGGAGGGTGACACCTTTACTACTGGTATATATCCAGTGCATCATGTTGGGAGCGAGTCCTCAGGTCATGCCGACGAAAGTGCGGCAAACCCAAAGAGCCTTAATCCCTTTTCTTATTTTCTCTGAAACGTGATCCATCCAGGAAAATTTTTCGTCAAGATATACTCCTAAGTGTTTCACCTTTTCTGTGAGGGCTAACAGTCTTCCCTTGTATTGTACCTTGATCAACTCCTTGCCCTTCCTCTTGTGGGTGAAAAGAGTGATCTCAGTTTTGTCTGGGTTTATCGATAATCCCTTTGCCGCACATCATTTTTCCACACATCGGATTTCCTACTGCGTTAACTCTGCGATGGTTTCCGGAAATTTACCAGCTACTACCACAGCCGCATTCTCCCTTAGCGACGTTTTGAAGGCGTCGATTCTATTCTTGTTTCAGCAAGAATCCAAATCCGTGGATTCTAAGTCTTCTTTTAGCTTCTACAGAATCTTCTTTGGTAGTTTCAACTCTGGACTCGAATTTTTCATTGATACTAGGATTCTTCTTACTGGCTTTGAATTCTTCTTGATTCTAGAATCCTCTTTGCTAGATTCTGAATCACTTTCATGTATTGAGATTCTTTGATTCAGAATTTTTTTCAGATACCTTGCAACTTCGTTGGTTAATCATTTGTGCGGTTCGGGATGGAAATCACTAATATAACATGATTTTGGATTTTGAAGCGACAAGATTACGATTCGATCAGTTATTTATAGAATAGCAAACAATGTGTCTGGATTTATTCGCGTTGCTTTTAGCTTTGGAAACTGGAAACGTTACTTTCAGGCACATTCCGCTGGCTACATTGAGGATGAAATAGATTCCATGGAAATTTATTTTGACATTTTCTTATCTTTACTTTGGCACATTCTTGCCATGGGTATAACACCAATGAGGAAAACGTTGCATTTGAGGGGGAACGAAAAGGAGTAACGAAAAGGAATTATAATTTCCATGGAAATCGTTTTGACATTTTTGTCTTTACTTTGGTACACAATGGAAAAAAGCGTTATTTTAGAGCGTGACAAAAACAGCATTGCGAAAAATAATAATAATAATAAAACTACTAACTGACTCAACTCTTAATTTGCCTGAAAGTACCACACTCCTTGTATCAGCCTGTATTCCCATGCGAGCATCATGTTCCTTGTACCAGCCTGCGAGGACTATGCTCTGCTAGTGCATCATCGTGCAGACGAGTCAGCAACCACGGGAGAGCATTTTTGTGTCTGCTTCGCGAACTGCGTCGATATGAGAACGTCGTCGTCTATCAAACGTAGCGTCCAAAAAATGAGCGCGCCAAAAAATATGGAGCGCAACATGCACTGCGAAGCAGACATGCAAATGCTCTCCTGTGGTTGCAGACTTGTCTGCAAGATGATGCATTAGCAGAGCGTAGTGCTTGCAGGCTGGTACAAGGAACGTGATGCTCGCATGGGAATACAGGCTGATACAAGGATTGCGGTACTCGCAGCCGAGTTAAGTGTTGAATCAGTCAGTCAGTTAGTCAGTCCAGTTTTGAACACATTTAGACAAGAAAATATAATTATAATTAGTTTTGGGTTTGAATGAACCTCAACTTACCATAATGAATTTCTCTGGGAAACGCAACCTCTTACAACAAAATGTATGGATAGTCTGAAATTCTCTGTGACCCTGTTTGATCCAACCAAGACAAAACGATTTTAGAAGCCAATTCTGCGAGCAATTATTCTAAAATTTTTCCTATTTTACAACTTTCGCAGTACTTAAAATACTGTATCTGGGTCACATGATGAAAGGTCCTTGGTACGAGGTCCTCAGAGTGCTTTTGGAGTGCAAAATCATTGGCAAAAGATCCGTATGCTGCGGCAGAACCCTTAGTTGAAGGATCTCTGGCGATGGCTCGACTGCTCGCCTATATTTGTAATCGTTTTGATATTTTACCAGTTGTGAACTGATTAAAAGATGATTACGATCATACACATCATTAAATCAATGATCTTTTGTGATCTTAGATCATGATGTGTTTGATCTGTAGATCAATAATCTTCTTCGTCTTTAGATAGTACGTATGAGATAAGACTTTTCAGACTTTACCCTCAAATAACTCTAAATTCTTCAAAATACAGAATATCAAATTAATTTCCCTAGATTTCTGGTGGGAGGGGTTTATCTGATCACTCAAACCAAACAGGTTCTCAACTCTGCCGCTAGATGTCAGCCTTTTCGATTTCGAGTCCTAATATTTCACTTGTGATATTGCTGCAAGAACTGTTGAGAACAATTATCGCAGTAGTGATCCTTCATTATGATTTGATTATTTGAAAAAAATATATAATTTAATCTTTAGTTCAGGAGGTAATATCTGACATAATGTCTTTTGTTCTATGATATATCTGGATCTCAAATTTTCAATCATGATTCAAGTTCATTTAAATGTTTTCCTATTAATCAACTTAACATTGTCGATCATCATGATCTAGGTGATCTAATAGATTGTTATACAAACAGTATGAAAGATGTATTTTGCTAAATGATCTTGCTCTTTTTGAACTTATGAACCCAGAAAAGGGCGGAACATTATCGTTACAGATTACTGGATGTAGAATGTTATAGGAGAGTGTATTTATTCAGTACAAAGTAAAGATTATGATTACTGTTACTGAGACCAATTGAGTATGTGTAGTAATGTGAATATCACACTGAGGGTATAATTTGTTAGTGCAGTATCTATACTAACAGATGAGTGATATTTGAATCTTCCTTTAACAAATGTTTCTTCATTGTTGGCCAAATTGAATTACCGACTGATTGCTTTATCTTGCTTCCCTCGAGTTCTGTTCTATATTTTGTTAATGTGACTTCACCGAAAAAATTATAAGTTTGAATATTTCTTATTTCAGGAAAAGTATGATGATGATGACGATGATAATGATTCGGCCGGCTCTATGAAGGATTTCGTAGTTTCTGGGTCAGACGATGAAAGTTCTAGTAAATCCAGTAATTCTGATTCTGATAAGTCAGTCATATCGTTGAGCAGCGATGGCGGCAAGTCGAAGAAAAATGGAAAGCCCAAAGGTCGTTTAACCAGAGCTCAAAGAAAAGGTAACCTAACGTAGTTTTATAGTAGTAAACTATTTGTATTTAAGTGTTACTGCAATCATTAGAATGAGTAAAATGAAAGTGCAGTGGATTACAAGGGCTGAGCATTCGGCGAATACAGTGCCACGTCTCACAAAAAATGATGAGTAAAATGTTGATTTTAATTCTAATGTACCTCTTAGAATTTTCAATATAATCATAATGAAATGGGGCTCAACTGAAAATTGATTCGTTTTGGAACATCTTCCATATCAAGATTAGACCAAGAACGGTTGATTTTGTTATTTCCGAGATTGAATTCAGGGAGTGGGTACAACTTGGACCAAATTATCTTCAGATCGTGGTCATGTATCGCTGTATTACAGTAAAGCTCTAGAGGTAACTTGTATGATCATTGAGCTCTGATAAGTTGTTCGAATGTACGGTTACAACCCAACAGTTCATATTGGAAACTCGTTCATAAAATCCACAGCCAAGTCTCTGAACAGATCCCTGTTCAAGCATTTCTGCCCAATATACTTGAGGTTAATTTTCTATGTTCGATGCAACGTGACTACAATACTTGTGATGCATCTCAATTTGCACAGTCAGAACTAAAGATACTGACAATCACAGATGGCGGAGATCTTAATTCACGATTTGAAGATGACTTGAAACTACTAACATAGCTTGCTTGATTGTGTTCTAAATCATCTTACCCCCAATGGGGACCTCACATCTTGTCGTAATTGTGTCACGATCATGAAGTTCAATATGTGGAACCATTGTGGTCCAAATGATCTGGAAGGTCGTGCTCAGAAAGCTATTTGACCAAGTGATATTGCTGATCTCTGATCAGAACTTATATGTACAAGTGGTTAATCGAAATGTTAAATATTGTTTCTATCGAATTTCTAATCATCATATCTTATACTTGTGTTCCAGATATGGGAGTTGAAGTGGATGATATGGAGAAAGCCCTTGAATACGAACCTGTTAATGATTGGTGGCACCAGTTCGTGGATAGCTCCGATATGGAAGATTACAAGCAAGGTCCAAAACTGATTCTTCTTTTCGCCATCTTGCGACAGTGCGAGCTAATAGGAGACAAAGTGTAAGTTCAGGCATTTCTCAAGTAAACGAATCTTGATGTACTAATATTTTTCATAACGAGTGATCGCTGTTGCTGGAATGTAATTTTGGTAGTAAAAGCGAAGTACACTGCTCATTGATTTCGCGGGGTTTGGTTTTTATGTCCCGCACTATATATAGCTTTTCAACTTTATAGATTGGTGTTCAGTCAGTCGATTCCATCGTTGGATATGATCGAATATTTTTTGCAAAGAACTAACGAATTTTCTCAGAGGGTTTCGGCAGAGGATAGTTTAGCTCCTGAAGAAGATCAAGCTGATTATATTGGAACCTGGAACAAGGATGAAGATTATTTCCGTTTGGATGGGCAAACGCCTAACGAACAGCGCGCTTACTATTGTAACCGATTTAATAGGCCAGATAATTTAAGGTATGTACTTGGACATGCGGATATATTTGAAAATATGAAGGGAATGAGTGTAGGGAGGTCTTCTAGTACATAAAAGAACATAACGGACTGTTGGAAAAGTTTCTAAGTTGTTTCAGTTCTTGTGAACTTGATTGCATTCACGAGCTCTTATCGACTCTATGTAAACCGGATGATTGGTGTTACAATATTTGAAAATTTAATTGCGCATCTTGGTTGTAACCTCAGGGCTCGACTGTTCTTGATCTCAACAAAAGCTGGAGGATTGGGTATTAATTTAACGGCTGCGAACAGAGTGATAATATTCGACGCCTCGTGGAATCCATCTTATGATATCCAAAGTATCTTCCGCGTCTATCGATTTGGACAGAACAAACCTTGCTATATTTATCGGTTCCTATCTCAGGTAAGATGTCGGTGTTAGTGTATTGTTGATCGGAAAAATGCTCGCTTGGTTTATTCGATGCTGGAATGGACGAGTCCGTGTACGGTTTGAACGTGATGAAATAATCGAGAAAATCCGGATTTTAGGGCACAATGGAGGAGAAGATTTATGAAAGACAAGTTACGAAGTTGTCGGTTTCCTGTCGCGTTGTCGACGAACAGCAAATAGATCGACATTTTACTCGCAACGAAGTCACCGAGCTGTATAATTTCAATAGAAAGATGCCATCGCCCGATGAGATACCGAAACTGCCAAGCGTGAGTTGTGTTTAGTTAATAACAAATGATCGAGCTGAGTTCGAAATTTCTTGTTCTGTGATATTCCCTGGACTATTGAGTTCACCTTGATTGAATATGGCGCTCGAAGATTCGAGTGGCGAACAGCCCTCTATTGGACATAGTTCTTACTTTTAATGGACGCTGTACTTTGACGATTGAATTTTGAATCTTCTGTCAAGAGATTCGCTTTTTGGAACATTTCTAATAGTACCTGTCTCGCTGACGGTTGACCTCCGCTGAACTTGTAAATTTCCAGTCTCACACTCTATAGGACAATGAACACCTAGTTTTGAAAACTATTGAAAGATATGTGTATATAATAATAATTTCTTTCTTCGCAGGATCGACTTATGGCAGAGTTATTAAAAGAATATAGAGATGTAATACTTAGTTACCATGAACACGATTCGTTGTTAGAAAATGTGATGGACGAAGATTTGACTGAAGAAGAGAAGAAAGCTGCATGGAACGATTACGAAATGGAGAAGAATCGTCCCGCTTACCAGCCGCCACCGCCCAGAGGTAATTTATTGAAACTTGTTTCGGAAATTAGTTCCCTTGTATAATGTGTTCTAAAACCTTGCGCTTGAAACGTGGGTGGGTTGCACTCCTGAGGTCCGAGAAATTTCACTAGCCATGACTGACGATATTATGCGAATTAGATAGACATTAGGCTGTTGGGCAGACAGACTGATGACTTTCTTCTTCATTTAAAAAAAAATTGAGCCAGTAATCAAAATCTCTGGCTTCATAGCGTACATCCAATATGTCTTCTCGCTGTGCTAGACCCATTTCAGGCAGCCACGAGCCAAGAAGTACAAACTTGAAACTAAAATCTGTCCAGCTCAGTACATAAAAAGTCCCTCCCTCCTCTCTAGGGGAAAATTTCTGAATTCGGAAGAATTTCCCAGTAAAAAAGGGGGTAGATGTAACAGGAAATCGATTGTTCCATATAAGCAAATTGAGCGTCAGTTAGTTCCATGGGAGAGAGAGAGGTGGGTGTAAAATCTAATCATATACTTGACCTTTTCCTCGATAAGAACTTTGGGTGAATTGTCTTCATGAAATCCGACCATTCGCTGGAGCCGATCTTTTGCCTAAGATCTTGCCAGAGAGACGGTCAGCTATCCTGTGAGATTACCAGGCAAAAGTGCCACCAGCTATCTTGTCAGCCAGACTGACGGACTTGCAGGAAAGGTGGAACTAATAAAGAGTATCGAGAGTATACCAGCGTTAGCCGAATTCTTAGTAAATTTAACAATGTCAGGAACCTTCGGGCTCAGAATCATTGACAATTTGATTCACATTGTATAACATTCAAGGTCCTACTCCGTGGTTGAACTTTGTCATCTTGCGAGCACTCTGTATTCATTACGAATAGAATGCTAGTCACCTTGAAAAGCATTGAATAAGCTACATTTTTGCTTGCTTATTCTTTATATATGTTTGACTTGATGTCTTATTCTGTTTAGTTGATGAATTCGCAAGAAATATCGATAACCAAGCGATCATGAATGCCTTGAGGAATGAGGTGAGTTATTGGATTCTTATTATCAAGGCTGTTGAAAATATGTAAATGCTGGACCAGATTGTTTGGTCTGATGGCATTTGTAATTTTCATCAAATTTACTTTCTAATGGCGCCTATCCTGTATTTTTCAGCATCCGACTGCTAATACTCAACAGTTGATGACCATGTTCAATATGGTTCGCTCTAAATTGGAGAAATATTATCAAGAACAAATGATAATGAAAGTAAGTATTTTCTTCTTGTACTTAATATTGAATTAATGTTAAACCGAAATTGGGCTTATGGCCAGAAGTGTACTTACGTTACTTGACCGATACATGCGCAGTAGCTACAAGGAATCAGAGGAAGGGTTGGAACCTGAATCTCTCTTTCCAAAAAACGGTTAGAAGTTTGATTTTAATCTTCAGGAGCGCTATTCTCGAAAAGTTGTTACGGTAACCACTCATAACAACTAGTCCCAAGGTGGTGTTATGAGTGGTTATGAGATGTTATTCAACATTGCGGTAAATGGGTACCAACCGGTACAGGGTTGCCACTTTCTGGAAACCCGGGAAAAGTCAGGGAATTTGGTCAGTCAGGGAAAAGTCAGGGAAATTTTCTGAAAATAACAAACGAGTTTGTATTTTATCAGAGTAAACTTTTTTTATCATAACATAAGAATAATGATAATCTATTCGCAAATGAAATAGTCTATAATATTGAAAAATATTACATAAATTACATCTGTACCTTCTTCTCGATAGCGATTTTTTTAAAATCTGTATTGTAAAAAATTTCTGTGACTCCTCCCTGTGGACTTCTCGGAATCCTGTAAAAAAGTCAGGGAAAATTTGAAAAGTTGGCCTGGAAAACCGGGAAAAGTCAGGGAAAATCAATCCTGAAAAATAGTGGCAACCCTGCGGTAACAACTCATAACTACTTTTTATAACAACGGTTGTTATCATAACATCGCATTACAACTTTTCGAGAATAGTGGTCCAGAACCTATATATGGCGGCCAACGGCTCCCTCGTCGCATTCTCTGGTTGCTATTGTAGAAGTTTCTCCATTTTGAAGATTAACCCCGAATTCATGTTCAGTATTTTTTTAATTTGTGAACTGGAATTGAATAAGAGTATTTTATTCTGCAGCAAGCCCAGCAAATGATAAACCTACAGCAGATGAATGTCCAGCCGAATCCTCCGGCCGCGTCGCAGAAAGACGTGCAAGATCAACTCCAATTACGAAAAGCAGCGTTCATGCATCAGCTGCAGGCTCAAGCGGCAGCAAAGCAGCAGCCTGACATGATGAACCCAGGTATCTAGTTTGAAAATCTGTTTTGTATTCAAATGTCTTCTAGAACGTATCTAACCTTTCGGAATGGTGTAGTCTCGGTGTCTGGTTAATGAAGATCGCATGATAAACTATGCACTGAATAATAAGTTGCATTTTATAGTTGCATTTACAATTAGAAACCAGCAAACAGATGAATTAGGAGTCTACGACCTCCCCCCCTGTCCTGAAGAAATCAAAAAGTGTATGTTTTCTGAATAAAAGTAAAACTAATGAATTTCTTATTAGAAATCGATCAGGCCAAAATAGAAGAAAAAAATCCTCAATATCTGAAAATGAATATCTCTCAGTCTCATGATAGACCCTCGATTTTAGTTTTAGATTTTGGGAGACACTCTGACAGAATTGGGAGAGAAAATTGTGGCATGTTTGTATATGGGAGTGTAATGTGCGCATTCAAAATGTAGGCTTGAAGATCGTGAGTGATCTATGTGGTGGAAGTTGCAACTCGGTATTCGATTTTCTCACCTTCAATTTCACGCAAATGTACTTCCTCTTGTATGTTGTTTCCTACTGATAAGTTTACTCGTAACGAGTGACGTGTTGAAATTGACCCGTCCTCAAACGATCCGAATCGAAATGGCGATTGCAACTTCGAAATTTCATCCTTCGCCTGTAATGTGTTTAGCTCTTCGAGAGGTCAAGATTCGAAATTTGATTTCGTGTGTATTCCACTTTAGGTAGCAGCTGTTTTGGCGTCGACTTTTCGGTTTTTCATAATTAGATTTCTCTCTCGTATCATCGCTTTCAGAACATCGCAACTAATGTGGCAAACCGTTCTAGAAAAGATACCTAAATATAGATTGCTTTTAGGTTTCTTTTCTGGGACGCTGTTTCATTTTACAATGTTTCACCCAGGATGTCTTTTAACTTGCTTTTTCTTACTAAAAATCATAAATTGTCTCCTAATTCTTCTGGGAAAGAGAAGAAATTAAAAAGAGCGTACGCAGCAGCACAGCATGCCTGTTGATTATTCTTCATTTAAGTTTGAAAAATGATCCGTGACAAGTGACAACGTGTTGGAAGGTCATCAAAAAACATGAATCTCAGAAATTTGTATTCGGTAGACATCCCTGTTACCGGGATCGTGTTGATGTCTGGAAACCTGAAGACTACATTTGTTCAGTTTCTTTTGCATGCTCTAGTGAGTTCATTTTGATCGATAACCTTTTACTTTCTTTTATAATTTTTGTTCTCAACCCGAGCCCTGGAATCCACCCTTTCGAGCATTACCTCAGAGACGTCGGGGAGGCTATTAGAGCGGTCTTAGCCCTCTTCACTTCTTGCCGAAAACCCGGCCTAGGTCGAAATGTAGCGAGTTGCTACGTGGGCTCGAACTCGGGACCTCCGGATTCTGAGACCAGCGCGCTATCCACTCGGCCACCAGACCTCCGGATAACCTTTTATTTAAAAAATGCCTTAATTTTGCAAAATTGTATGAAATTTCTAAATTTTGAAATTGAATTTTGTCCCTGAGAACTTCTTTGCCACCTGTTTTGAAGGGTAACAGCAAATATTATACTGAAGATGAACAAAAAATTATTACGAGTTGTTGCCTATTTTGAAAATTGAGAGTGCTGCAAAATTGAAAGTTGTGCACTTCAAAATTAGACTGAAATTTTGTTATTAGAATTCTAGAATTAGTGTAGCCCCTCTAATGTTAAAGGTAGGTTGTTCAGTTCCTTCGTTACCTTTTCGATGTATGCTTGATTTGTCTTCGAGATTTAGAAAATCTTAATTGAAATTTCTAATCAGACTTGCAATGAAAGTTCGTTATTTTTCAAACTTCGAAGACTTGTAGTCCCTTCAGTCTTGAGTGTAGGCTATACATGTACATATCGTTTTTTGTTCTTCTCGTCGAGTACAATCACCTTCTACTAACTTGACGTATTCAGTTGGAACATCCTGTATACATATAATCACGTTAAGGTTCGGCCAGGTCAAATAATGTCATTGAGACTGATTCAGACTTCCTACAACTTGATGAAACTTAGCCGAGATTCATTCAGCCTCTGCTCAGACATATTTTGGCTCATTGAGACTGTGTTACATGTCATTTAGATTCTCTCAGGGTTCGGGAAACTCGATTCAGACTTATTAAGATTTCTTTAGGGTTCATTCAGGCGCAGTTACAATTGGCTTAACCGTGAAGGATGCGTATAGACACTTCAACTCATTCTCCTTCTGTCAAAACTTGTTGATGAGACTTGATAAGATGCCTTCAGACATTGCCAAGATTCATTTAGTCTCTGCTTCGGCATATTTCGGCTCATGAAAATTGCGTCAAGGTTCCTCGTGGAACTTGGCTAAGTTATTCAAACTCATCACCATTGTGCTAAAGTGTGCTTGAGCACTAAGCCGCAATATTTTAAGAGCGAAAAAATTCAGGTAACAAAATATAAGACAAATAAAATAGGGAAAAAACTGTTTCGCGTTTTTTCTGAGTGTGGGGGGGGGGGAATTAGCACGCAGGGGCCAATCAAATGAATCCGGCCTTGTAACCAACCACTACCACACACAAATTATCAATTTGCACAATTGCTTGCTCTGCAAATCATTTTCATCTACAGCACCTTCCCAAGAAAAGCCCCGAGGGGTTGAGGGCAAGTTGACATCATAACCTAGCCGCAGCAGGTACAAATTACCAATGTGTACAAGTATGTTCTCTGTAAAAATCATTTTCTTCAGCAGTACCTCCCCAAGATAGCCCCCCCAAGGGCGGGGCAAGTTGATCTCGAAATTTAGGAAATGAAAAATTGGCACTTCTTTGGTAAAGATTTCTTACCAAATATCCTCCGTTTTTCTCTATGTGGTATTTGCAATTTTCGGGAAAATTTTGCTTTTTGACATGGATATGTCTATTGGCTGGCCCTCATCCTATTTCCGACCGACACTAAACTTGGTTCCAGTTCAGTTCTCAATTCAGTTCAGTTGTGCGTATTGCGTGAAGCTAATCAGTACGATTTAGCTCTTCATGGTCACAATTCAGTTCAGTGATCCACATTTCCATGGAATTTTTTCTTTTCTTCTAGCTATTATTGATCTTGATCTTTGCTTTTCCCCAAGGTTACCCCAGGTTATAAAAATATTCAAAAAGAACCATTTTCGAATTTGCGTGTCATTCAAGTTGTATAACTTGCCAGTGACGAACACAAACAATTTTTTTCACTCAATTTTTATTAAAAAAAAATTTCATCAGAGGATCTTTCCTAGAAAAAGCTTAAGTGGCTCCTAGCATGAAGAACACGATACAACTAAAAAAATAAACTGGTTCAAATAACATTAAACAACAACGACAAAAACTAGTATCATTGGACGTAACAAACATGTTTGGGAATGTACCAAAACATGAACTAACAACAATACTGACGAACAACCATTACAAAAAGAACATGGAAGCAACTGTATACGCCAACATCACAAAAGAAATTATTAACCAAAACTACTGCCAGTTTAACAATAAATGTTATGAACAAACAAAAAAGCCTAGTAATGAGGTCACCACTGTCACCAATTCTAGTCGAAATATACATGAACATCTTTGAAAATGACCTACTAAACAACAGTAGCCACTAGAAAAACATAAAGCTATGGACAAGATATGAAGATGACATTAATCATGTGGACAAAAATAGATAGACAACTGGAATAATATTCAGCTCGCGGGAACAAATAATATAAACAACGACGGGAAAAGGGGAACGAGGCCGTAAACTGCCTCGACTAATAATACAAATAAAAAACAACATGATACAGTACAACATTTACAGAAAACCTACCCACATGGATGCAGTAATCCCAGTGACTCATTCTACCATCAAAAATACAAAATGGTAGCACTATACAATGGCTGCCACAGAGAGCAGTCAACCTATGAAACAACAACGACCGGGAAATAACAAAATCAAACAAATAGCCATTAACGAATACCAACTGCAAACAATAGACAGAATAATGAACAAATTAATACAACAAAAAAGTATAAGTACTAAACCAACAACCACAAAAACAGACAAATACGCAGGAGGAGCAATACCATTCACAGGAACACACACATACGAATTACAGAAAACTTCAACCAATACTACATGAAACTCGTAATCAGAAACAGACCTCTCCTGATTAAACAAATAAGTAACAACAAAACAGAAACACAGGACATGAACAATAGCAACGGAGTATGCAGACTGGACTGCGAACACTGTGACATGACATATATGAGAGAAACAGGTAGAAAATCCACAACTAGAATAAAAGAACATGAAGAATCACAGAAGCTAAAGGATGAGAAATCACGTCTTGGAAAGTATTGCAACGGGACACAACAACCACAAATTGACAGAAAAGTACAAAATTCTACACCAAAAACAACACAATGTAAAGAGAATTGAAAGAACAACTAGAGATAAATGCAACAGTGGCGTGCATTCCAAGCGCCGCTTACCTTGAAGATTCACGAGAAAATAAGTTTTCATATACAATATAAATTTCAACTGTGTAACAAATAACAGATAATGAAACATTGGGCTAAAAATAACTGTATTAACGCTTACGAGGCTTACACTTAAGTGTATAATAAATTCACTGGAGATGTGGGTGTACTATTCAGCGTTCAGCAATCCTCGTACATGTGTATTTGTATAGGCCAGCAAGGTGTGCGTCGGATCTACCACTTCTTTTCCATACCGCAGGTAACACTGCACGATTTACGCTCCGCCTCTGTGTGAATTACCTACACAAAAACACACTAGCATGTTCAACGCGACAAAACCTGTGCGTTTGGTTACGTTCTGGAAGTGGTTCTGTAAGCGCTTCCGGCTCAGCTTGGCTACACACGAACGTTGAAGTTGACAGTGAAACGTGATTATGTTTTTCTACTAGTCAACGCGTTGTGTTTGGCTGCTCCGTGTTTTTTTGCACACAGATTGCGTATTTGAGATCTTATTGAGAACCCGTTTTCACGACTGACTCTTAATGAACAATCAGAAATTATTAATAGTGGGAAGCCTAAACCAGAATTACCAATTTTAAAAACTGATCAAAAGAGAGGTGGTTCGAGTTTTACCAGACATTGCCACACATCGCAATATGAAAGCATTTTGTGTTTAACTGGTTGTGAAGATGGTGGAAAACTGTTTCGTTGGTAATGTCTGTTCAGGGACCTACCGATAGGGGGGGGGGACTCCCTTTTTTTTGTTTCGATACTTTGGAATTGAGTTCCAGAGTTGGAAAAATCCAACATGTCAAAGGTGTTTTTTTTTTTTTTTTTTGCTGAGATGTTTGGTAATTCTGAGTTGAGTCACTTGGGACTTCACAATACCCCCCCCCCTCACTCCCCCAGGAAAAACTCTTCGGTGGTATGTCCCTGTGTTTATTATTTGTCACAGAAAACAATAAATGCATATGGAAAGACCCTACAGAGGGATACAACAATTTGAATAATTTCATCAATGCCGTTTTGTAGTAGCATGTTTCATACTTTTATTTTGATTTCTTATTTCACCTCTACGCTTATCGCTTACCTCCTAGGAAGAATCACCGCACGCCACTGCAAGGCAAAAACAAAACAACCTAATAAACACAACAACGTATTTCCAAAACGAGAACCTATTCAAATTATCAACACAATACTCCCAAATAATACAGACTACAGAACCACAGATAACCAATAGGAACGCACACCAATAGGTTTACTATACGGTACTACTCATTACTATTAATACAGGACCAATAAAAAGAAATGGTACGGAACTCCACTGGAGATGACGTCACTGCCAATAGCGCTATGGACAACAGCAACAAAAAAGTGAATTGGCACACCCTAAAAACAGAACAGTCTTGATTTCGTTGAGACTCATGAGGGTTCTTCAGATTCACGGAAACTCCTATTCAATCATGTTAAGACCCATTCAGATATGATGATGCGTTCCATATTTCCTACCATGTAAAAATATGAAGCCGTGAGGGGGGGTGTTTCTTGGGGAGGGAGTAAAATATTTGTTGGGGAGGGTAAACAGTTTTCGGGGAAGGGGATAATTTTTTGGTGGGGGCTTTTTGTGGGACCAGGGGAAATTTGTTTGGGGGGACGGGGTCAACAATTTTTGGGGGTAAAAAAATATTTTTTTGGCGGGGTTAAAAATTTTTTTGGAGGGAATAAAAAGGTTGGGGAGGGGGTAAAATATTTTAGTCCCCCCCTTCTGTGGCCTCTCTTACAACACGCTACGCCACTGACGAGGATTGTTCTTCAACTAGGTAAGTAGTTTCATGTCTTACCTCCCGGTACTAGGTAACGGCGAAAACTAGGTACCTAGTTTCAATCGTTACCTCCCGGAATTAGGTAAGTGGGAGTACCTAGTACCTAGTTTGACGAACCCGGTATAATTCACAGTACCCTGTTGTTAGTACTAGGTAACGGTCAGCTGCGTAGGTAAGCGTGCAGTACTCTGGTTGAGAGTCATTCAGACTCACCAGGACTGTTTGAAGACTCGTTTAGGTTTTGCTAAGATTCTTTTCAGATTTATTGGGACTTTGCTAGGGGTAGTGGGAACTACTTCAGACTTTTTGACTTCTCATGCAGACTACGTTCGGACTTGTTCAGATTCATTTAGACTATATTTGAATCGTTTGATTCCACTGAGCTGACATTGAAAATCAGAGAAGACTTCTTTAGACGGTGTTGAAACTTCAACTCATTTGAACTCTATCATGAAGTGAAATTCGACTCTTTCGTATTCAGAAATGATATTGCATGGAGGGGCCGGTCGTTCATGTCACCCTCCCTTTAATGCCCCGATTGGACGAGATCATAATTTTTCAAAATTTTCTGATATCATCTTACATAATTCAACTGTTATACCCTCACAAAGAAAGAATCCAATGTCAGCACTTCCAGCCGACCATTTTTGTATTTCAATCATAATGAATTGCTGTGTGTAATCAAATTGTTCTATCTGACTCAGGACTTTTTCATGGTCAACTATTTTTGAAATATTTCAATCAAATTTTCCTGGCTGAGAGAGCACTTTGCTCTCATGATATTGACTTGCTTCTTGTCGGATACTGATGCAACTGTGCGCTATATTGAAACGGTTATTGAGAATCACTAAATACTGCCATTTGACCTGAACTATTTTTTCTGACTGGAGAGACCCATTCACGATGTTACTGTTGATAATATGTCGATGTTCTAGATTCTAAAACCCAATTGTGTAAACATTATTTTAAAATGTCGGTGAACCTTGATGTACCTTCTCTCTCATATCTGTTTCCCACTTAACTTTAAATTCGTATCGATATGACTCGCGTTAATTACGATTGTATTCTAAATTTGTCATCGTTCGTTGTTCGTTTCTTTTGACGCGTATTTAAAAAACTCGAACGAGTGATAGGTACATTGTTTCCCGAACGACCTTAATCGCCTTTTAGGTTTCCGTTTGAATTTGGCGCGTTATTGTAAGAATTTTTGTTTTTTCTGACATTATATGTGCTTTGGTATTGGGTATCCATAATTTCGAGCAAGTACATTATGGTCAGCAATAGAAGGATACCGAAGAACTCGAGAAATTGCTGTAATTCTTGTTACAACAAAAATTTGTATGTATGTGCTGCCGGAACCGACATCCGCCCGTTCGGATGGAGCTAAAAATCCAGCAGCCCCTTCAGATAATAATTTGAAGTCTTATAACTTAATCTAAAGCAGATCGCCAAAAAGATAGCGATATGTTATGGTGGAATATATAACTGGGATGCAATTTTATGGACTAGTGTTATGACAGAGAATCTGCTAAAGAACAGAAGGGCGTATGTCGTTTAGCATGCTGTGGCATTGTATTCGCGTAGCGCGTGCATACGTTTTGCATAATGGTGGCCATTTGTAAGCGCAATTCGAACTTCGAAAACCATTCGAGAGATTTATATTTCGCCATTTGTTACTCGTGTAGGCCCTTCCGTGCACCGCTTCAACGTTGGCTTGTTCGACACTTTACGGTGTCTCCTGTTCGGCATCGCGTTTAGGTCTCAGCGTTACACTCCTTTACCCTTCTATCTAGCTCTTAAGTTCGCTGTAAGTGGTATTTGCGTTGTTGACCTTCTTGAAACCACCTAACAGGTTTCGACTGGAACGGACAGCTGACTCCGCAGAAACTCGACCAACCTTCCACCTCGAACGGTTATCAGCAAACAATGGCGACGTATTCGTCGCCGACGAAAATGCCGCATCCGTTGAGGTCTCCGTTTTCGACGCCGAAAAAGATGCCGTCGTCGTCCGCCTCGTCTCCGTATGCGACGCCCCAGAAAGTGAACGGACTGTTCAGTCCGATGAAGGATGCGAGCCCGGATGCAGCCGCACTGGAACGAGATCCGTTGAAGACTCCGTCAACGTGGACGTTCCAGTGGGACGAGCCCGACAGGAAGAACCTGAAAGATCTGAAAACGCTGCTGGCGGAGGTGTCGAATTGGTGGTCGCCGAAGTTTCAGACAATCGGCGACAACGTGCTGATGCACTTACCGTTCTGCGTGCGAAGGGAGACGCTCGAGAGAAAGCTGAATCGCTTTCTACCGTTGATACGATTCAACAGGGTGCAGCCGGATATCAGCGAGCGGGACGCGTTGGACGTGATTATCAAGACTTTGAGACTGCCTAATTTGGACTAATGTTTGAAGTGGTTCTGAGTGGCCTAGCGGCAAGGTGGGGAGTGAGAAGTGCGATTAAGCTGACTGCGAGCGAATCAGAGCATTGAATTGGGGTGACTTAGTGAATGAAGGAAGTCTGCGGTAAGTAGTCGTGAATTGTTGGTTTGGGCCAATCATAATGTTGGTGACATGATTCAGATGGGATTGCTTTTGTTTGTCTGCGGATGTTTCTGGAAACACCTGAGTAATAGGATTCACATTTCTCGAGAAGCATTTATATCACAACCTATTCTAAGTTGTTTCTTTGCGATGGCTGTGGTAACTAGTCCTTAGGTGCAATAGAGATGCGGGATATGCCACTCACTGCTCACTTCATTCAAACTCTGTATTTTTATTTTATTGTAACGTACTCAAATCGTGTAATTGATATCTTTATAATAGTCTGAACCATAACAGTCTGTGTCCTACTATCTTTAAGCTTGAAGTGAGATTTTATTTTCTATTTAATTAGATTTTATAGAACCATTTTATACTACCCTTTTTTTTGCCCTAATATGCCTGGGCTTTTACTTTTGTATTTAGAATAGTTACATACTATCAGTGTGCTACCCATTTGTATATCTCGTGAGTTATTAACGTATTTATTTTTATAACTGAACCTCAAAAATCAAAACTTTTTCTCCATCCTTTGTAAATGTTGTGAACTGAATTTATGTTACGTTACGTCAATTTGGTAACAAAACTGCGCTGTAAATTAAGTTACGATGTTACGAACATTCAGTCGATAATGTTTCGCTCGAGACTGATAATTTTAAATTGTACTCAGGGAGCATTCAATCGGCCATGTTATGCCTGAGATTGATAATTATAAGTTGTACTTGATTTTGTCATAAACGTTTTTGGAAGTTCACTCGCGTTATTGGAGCTCTTCGTCCCTTGCTGTCGACGTTTTGTTTTGTTTGTCCGCTTCATTGTAGTACTGTAGTTCGATAAAAGGTATCTGGGTTAGCTGGTGCTGGTCTCATAATACGTGATTAACTACGTAGTTGGATTAGGACCTAAGTATAATATTTATGTCATTCCGTAACCGTTGAGAATACTTTGCATGTGACTCACAGATAATTAGAAAGTTCTTCAGCAAAACCCGACAGAACTTGCACACCAGTTCATCAGAAATTTTCAAGTCATCTATTCGACTACCACACATTCCCCCATTTCTACCGCTGGGGTTTGTTGGTTACTGTGCGAATCCATTCCCAACTAAAGTGGGATAACATATTTTTCAGCAGACTGTTGAGTACAATCTCTGGAAATGGAAAGTCAATTCATTGCTCATGCTTATGAGTGACCGGAGAGGTTCAGAGATTAGCTTAAGTGGGCAAATAAGGTGGCTCAAACGCATGTCTCCTGGTGTGTTCCAGGTTACCCAGCTGCTCCAAGATACCCCGTGCGACGGTAGGAATTAACCTGATAATTATTCGAAACTTGGTATCTATCAGTAGGGTGGCCCGTTCTTATAGATGCTGAATTTGAAAATTTTAGAACTGAAACCACAATAAAGGGAAAAGACGGGTACTGAAGTAACAACACCCATATTTTATTATACTTTCTACATTAAGTCTTGGGTCCTCTGGAAAGCTTGGAGCGAAAAGGGCTCCCCCTTTTTCTAATTTGATCTCAACCCGAGCCCTGGAATCCGCCCTTTTGAGCATCACTTCAGAGACGTAGGGGAGGCTGTTAGGGCTGTCTTAGCCCTCTTCCCTTCTAACCGAAAAACTGGCCTAGGTCGAAATCTGGCGAGTTGCTATGTGGACTCGAACCTGGGACCTCCGGATTTCGAGACCAACGCGCTATTCACTCGGCCAACCAGACCCCCTAAGTCTTAAGCCCGCTACCAAATCTTAAATCTTTCCAAAAACATCCTATTTCTCTAATATCTTGAAAACGGAGGCATTTTATTTCATTTTTTCCCATCGAGGCTTAAGCCTTCAATTTCTTCCAAAAATGCTACAATTTTGGAAAACTTGTCCAGTAAAAGGCTCAAGACTTGATTTAAAAACTATACGGTTGTTATTATTGTCATTACTCAACACACCTTCATTTCCCTTCCCAATTGAACTTACAATCTTTTTAAAACGGGGCATCATCAACAGGGTTAATATCGGCCACTTATGACTTGTTTAACAATACTAGCGCTTCTACAAGTCATGACTACGACCAGTGTCTGATATTACCCCCAATTGACTACTGATAACGATACTAGCGCTCCTACAACAAATCATGAGCGCCCAATATTATCACCAGTATCCAATATTACCCCAGATAGCGGTATTTTTGAATAACTGAGGGCCTGGTAGCACAAGATTTGATATAAAATTAAATATGGGTAATCTTACCCGGTATATTACCCATTTTCCCACCTTATTGCGTTTCCAAATTCGGAATTTATAATTTTCAGCCCACCCTAATGGAAGTAGTGGTGAAATTAGTGTTCTGGCCTGTACTTCCTCATCAAGTTTAATGAACCTTCAAGGTCAAATCACTGTATCTGGTCGAAGTGCCTATCAATAAATTACATATGCAGTCAATTGTGATTTTCATTTTCAAAACTTAATCACTGACAACTTTCTTTGTATTTGAATCGCGGCTTATTCTAGAAGAGAAAGTGAAATTAAGAAATTTTAGTGAAAAAGATTCGTTCATGTGGTGCATGTTGGGGGGGGGATACAACTCCTTCCCTTATTTATGGTTCCCAATTGGTAAACTATCATAATCCGTTTAATCTCCCTCAACCCTGATTATAAATGTAGAAATGACGGATACTTCTTCAAGTATATCACTTGATTACTTTTATTGAACTTTGGGTATTCTGGTCAACAGAATAATTTTGGGGCGCTGTAATTTGTACATAACATGCAATGTTGGCAAGCGTGCTTTGTTTTTTTGCACCGAGTCAGTGTTGGAAGAACGTGAAAATCATTGTTCCCGTTCGTTCTTCTCTAACTGCATGGTTCTCATTCATGTTCTTTGTTCTCCTCACCTTAAAAGTACCATTGTCCCCGTTCTCGTTCCATATTGTTCCCATTCTTATTCCCGTTCCTGTTCCCACCTTGTTCCTGTTCCCCGTTCTTGTTCTCGTTCTCAATCCCATTAATGTTCTCATTCTTGTTCTGAGAACGAGAACATGCCGTTTTTCTTTTTGTTTGTGTTCATTCTTCCAACATCCAAGTACTGCAGGTTGATTTTTTCATTACAAAAATATATTGATTGTTTTAGGCTTTTGGAATTTTACTTTTGCGCCAGCAGCAAAGGTGTTGGGAGAACACAAAAATCATCTCGTTCCCGTTCTTGGTCCTTCTTCTCTAACTGCATGGTTTTTGTTCATGCTTCTCGTTCTCCTTACTCTATAATTACTAACGTTCCCAGTATTGTTCTTATTCCCAACCTGGTCCTGTTCCGTTCCCATTTCTCATTCTCGTTCTCAATCCCATCATGTTCTTGTAATCATTCTCATTCTGAGAACGAGAACTAAGAACGTGCCGTTTTTCATCTCGTTCTCGTTTGTTCTTCCAACGCTGTACTGGGTAAATAGTAACATGAAATTGACAATGATGTCTGTGACTGTATTTTGGAATAATATTATGATGAAACAAACATAGCCAACTAGGGTAATATCAGTCACTGGTAATCGGCAACTTATGACTTGTTTTTACTGCTAATAAGACTAGCGCTCTTACAACTCATAAGTGGTTAATATTATCACGTCCAATAGTACTGCCAGTTGACGATACTTAATTTTCAAATTCTTTTCCTACCACATTGGGTAGGATAATCTCACTGCCCATTCGTTTAAAAACGGCCATAGTATGGCACTGAATGTTATGCATTTCTGCATTTTGTTTGAGCAAAATATGCATCCTGAACAGCCAGAACATGGATAGCTCTACCATCTCATTAGATTTATTCATTTTGTTATATGTGGTCATTTCTACAGTACCACCTGTTTTCTGTCTTGAACTAGTGTCTCAATAAAGCAGAGTTATCCCATCAAGATCTCAGATATTAGAAGTAATTAACTTGTTGTCTTGTGGTATTAATGATAAGATACCAAATTACATTGAAATATTAAATAAACCACTTGTTGGATACTTAGTTGGTCTTAGCTCAATATCAGTTTTATCTTCCATATTACTATTTCATTGAAAAATCTGAACATATATGTCGGGGAGGGGATATGCTTCAAAATATTCTACTTTGCTAAACATATAACACCTTGCAACTTACCTTTAGGACATTACTCCTTATTCTATTGTAGCTCAGAATGTGTCAAGTTGTAAACTACATATATAACTCCCGAGAACTGTACTGTCATTTCAACTTACTGCGTTTATTTCCCCCCCCCCCTTCAAGTCTATTGAATACCAACCAAAATAGTCCAAAAGAAAAATGTAGGTATTAAAGGACCTGGATGTACAAAGCATATCTAAATAGGGAAAGGGTTCCCATTTCATTGTAATATATTTCAGTTTATAAGTTCATCACATGTTCTATTAACGTAACATTACTTTCCTTCACCATTTATTGAAAAATATTCCTTTATTCACTATAAATAATCGTGTCTGTTTGTAGGGCCTCAATCTCAAAAACGTTGATTCAGCAACTCCACCATCATGAAGTGCATGAAGAATGCCCTTGAATTCTGACGCTGATTGCAGTATTTCGAATCCGTACGGCTTCTTTACTTATTTTTTAAGGTTAGTGAATTCAGGAATGCAACGAAAAAATTTCCCGGTTCCATAATAATTATAAAGTTGTTTTTCTTACCGTATTGGTCGTGTTTTTTTCATTTATTCGTTAATACCTAGTTGTTTACAAAATCTGAATGCTTTGTAAATACAGTTTGTAATTTTGTAAAATTCGTTTTTCATGTTGCTTTTTGGAGAGGCTCTTGAACAAAGATTGCAAGATGCCGACAGTTACTTTTATTTGGACGCTGTTAAGCATAACAGAACTAACTAACAAAATCTGTTTTTTGAGAACAAGTGATTCGAAGTTCAAGAGCCATGTAGAAACTCTATATGACACAGTGTTTACTAATAAGCTTTTTTCAACGTGAGTACTCATTTTTGAATCGGGGGCCTAATTTTGAAAAATTCTACTTTAATGCTCTTTCCAACGCATTTTGTCAACAAATGTCAATTGGTTCTGTTACGCTCAACATCGTCCATTTCTGGAATGAATTTGACAGTACAGTTTTCAACGCAGTTGGCTAGTTTATGTTCCTGCAATGGATCTCTTGTAACATTTTCTAGAAATGAGAGTCTGGTTGTGCACAGTGTTTATAAGATCTCTGGCAATATTGGAGGATTGTAGATGACAATCATGAAAATTGTATTTGGGGCAAATAACACATCTCTGAAATCAAATTGGATGGTGAATTCCTTTAAGTGATACATGAGTCCTAAAAAAATATATTTCTTAGTTAGAATTTGAGCTGAAATCAAGTTCAGAATCTTAACATTTCTCCTATGAATATATTATATTGTAATTCAACAACAAAATCAGATTTTCAATTTGACACACTATAGTCATTCAGATCTTGGCTTCATAGGTTAATAACTCTCTTAATCCTCAGCAATTAAAAAATCTTACTGAAACAACTTTTCTTATATAAACTTTTGGTAACAAACAATGCTAAGTGAAAATGGTGATAGTTATCAAGGCATCTATTTGGATCTTCAACATATTTTTGTGCAGCGCTGTCTAACAGCTGTAGCATTACAGCGTTAGCAGATACCAGTGGGGTCAATAACAAACCTTTCTTTATTCCGTGGGGTCTGGTAATAGTAGCATTACTGGTGTTAATGACAGAGATTTTATTCTATTTCCTGGATAGCTTACTGATGGCGATGTCATTTTAATGGCCAATAAATAAATCCTAGGAGCAGGCAGTGTATCAGAATTGTGATTATGATGAAAGGAGGGTGTTGCGTCCTTCAAGTTACTCTTATATACTCGTATAAATCTCTGAGTATGAATTCTTCAAATTTTCGAGTACCATGGTCATGGTATTACTTGAATTCTATTCGCTGTTCTTGAATAGCGTTATCAACATTGAACTTTGTTTGCTTGTATCTGCAATGTTTACAAAAGTACACCACACTATATTCATGCTGATATGCTACCAAATTCCTTAGAACCACTGAACAGGCGTATTAGGATGGAAAATGTGAGTCTTTTGCATCTAGCAAATGATGACACATTTGCATAACATGACCATTAAACACTGCTGGACACCCACGTTCGAGTAAAGTATACCATGCTATGATTGACACTGCTGCTTTAGCTTATGAAGATGAACTTACACAACTACAATTTATTAGATTATTTGGACACTGTGTTAACCGTAACAGAACCAAAACCAACAAAATTTGTTTTCTGAGAACATGTGATTCGAAGTTCAAGAGCCATGTAGTATGTAGTAAACTATGACGTAGCATACTGATTAGCTTTTTTCAATATGAGTTCACATTTTTGAATCAAGGGCCCAATTTTGAAAAATTGTACTTTCTACGCTCTTTCCAACAATACTAATTACTTATTTTGTCAACAAATGTTGGTTGGTTCTGTTACGCTAGCGTCCATTTAACGATCAGGTAGATTTCTATCCGACCTAGGTACCATATATTGTTAACACTGCACCGTTGTTTGCCTTCTAGATGGGATATCAGATGTACATTCGTTCAGAGACGGAAATAAGATAATAACCTACGCTATCGTCACGAGAAAAAAGACTGAGGCCGAAAAGATGGCTGACTTAGCAAATGATCATGGATATTCAATGGCTGATAAAGCGCTTATCGTCAATTCACAACCATTCGAAGTGGATGATGATAGCAATAGCAGTGATAGCAACCTTGCTACAACTGCCATCAAGGATAGCAGCAATCGTACTGAAGATACATTCAACAATCTGCAGCATCCAGGTATAACTGATGATTGCGATTCCAGTATTAATGAACATAGCTACAGCAGTAAATGAGTTCCTCAGTTCCAAAAACGGAGACCAAGTTCCAGATCTTATTGAAGCGATTGCTGCTAGTGCTGATGAACGCGTTGAATGTCTGTCTCAATGAAAGAGAACTCTCAAGAATAATGAAGAGGAGGAAATTGAAGTACTGATGTCAACAAATCCACTGGTAGACGGTATTGTACTCGGAAAGTGATGACGTGGCAGCTAACACGGATAAGGAAATGACGAAGTTAAGGGCAACGAATAACGATAGTGGAATCTGTGATATGATTTGCACAAGTAACTTCCAGGAAAAATCCCTGAAAAGGAGAGAACAAAACAGCACAAGAAGACACATGCCAGTTCGGCGATTGTAGGTATGTGCTTAAGGTGCTAAGTTGAACTATACCTACCCAACGCAGATGAGGAATTTTGAGGAAAAAGAAGGGGAAAATATAGGAGAAAAGGTGATGAACGATCCCTTAGCAGAGGAACCTGAGAAGAAATCACCTGTTGAGACTGTGGGCTCCTTTTCAACCTTAGGCGAGACAGAATGAAACGAAAAATTTTCTAGTTGACAAATACCTACTCAGTGTCCAGTTACTACCCAGGCCCTTGTTACAAAATATTTTGGCCACGGCTTTTATTTTCGCTACTGGTTTCATCGTTATCATTGTTGCCAAATCGGATGGGAATAAACATAATTTTTGCTGTCTGAAATAATCGCGCTTTCGCTGGATGAGTTTAGAAAATATATTATAACAGAGAGGCAGGGAAAGTTGTGTATTATATTGAAACTTATTCAATTATTATTTTTCAGTTCACACGCTGTAACTTTATTTAGTGATCGAAGTACTAGTCATAAGATAATTCAATATAGACGAAAAAAAGGTGCCACAATTTGAAGCCCAAAACTCAGTATAATGAATTTCAGCAGGGTGTGTCAACTGGTGCTGAAAAGTTCTTCCAGTCCTGAAAAGTCCTAAATTTAGAAAATAAGCCCAAAAAGTCCTGAAATTCAAAAAAAAAATTGAAAAGTCCTTCATTTTTGTTAATACATATATTTAAAACCACACCCCTCAAAAATCAACGTTCGTTCTAAAAGATTAGAATTTTCAATAACAATAATAATAATCCAAGGCAATGAATGAGAATGTTTCTTATTCACAAGGAGGGAGGAAGTGTGGGTGTAAAAAGGAGGGGGGTAAAGAGGATAAACAATTGGAAACGAAGAAGAAGATTTGCACACTCGGGAAAAAAATGGAAAATAAGCCGGCTACAGTCTGGCAAAGAGTCCTGAAAAAGTACTTCCAATTTCTGTACAGACACCCTGTTCAATGAAATTATTACAGAAACGCAGTGTACAGTATATTGTGTAGTACCTTATTTTTGTAAATTGCGATTTTGATGGGTGTTAGTCCTTCTTAATGCATGACATGTAAAATTTATGAAAAATGGGGCAAGACCTAAAACCCGTTGCACAAAATCCCGCCAGTTACCTAGGTAACTAAATGGGAATCAATGGTAACTGACGGGTTTCGGGATAATCTGAGGGTAACCAAGGGTTGCAAATAGGTAACTTTTCCGTGGGTAGCTAGAAGGTAACTGATTGCGCATCAGGAACCGCAGCTTGGTAGTACACTTCTATAATAATTTTTTCAAAACGTGTAGCATTTATGGTTTGTTACGTTGGTAAACTTATGGCTTTTTTGTTCTGTTAAAACGAGTGTGCCAGTGGCCAATGACGTCAACCTTCTGTCAACACCTCTGTGTGGTCAGTTACCTGGAAGTGTATTGAAAATAATTCCGTTTACCAGATATACATTACATTTGTGTGTGAGGTGGCACAGTATGCGCCGAGCGCTCAGACATTGCAGTCCATTGCACTATTCCGCAAGTTGCTGTTAAGGTTCAGCTCAGTAGCCTCACTTTTATAGCCAAAGTAAGAATTTTACTTAGCTCTATCCCTTTGTCTTCACTGGGTGCTAGATATTCTAGCCCCAATGCTTCGCGTCTTGTCTCGGCTATTGCTGGGCATCGACATATGATATGGATTGAGGTTTCTTCCGCTCGTCCACAGTACCTACAAGAGCTGCTTTTTACCACTCCTATTTTATACCACATGTGTTTTGTGGCCCCATGACCGGTTAGTAGTCCGACCATGACCCTTGCATGTTTCCTGTCAAGCCCTAATAGGAACTTGGCATACTTACTCTGGGTGTCCCCTATCAGTGTTTTGCTGACGTTCATGCCACTGGCCAACCGCCAGTGCATTTCCATCTGCTTACTTATCCAGGCCTTTACTTTGGTTCTTATGACGCTGTATGCTACAGGAAGACACGGCCTTGGGCGTTGCCAGTTCCTTTTTTGTGCCCTCCTTTGCTAGATTGCCAGCAATCATGTTCCCTTTTATGCTGCGGTGACCGGTTCTCCTGAGCAAGGCTGTATAGTTTGTTAACACACTCTGCCATTACCAGGGATGCAGTTTGGTGTGACAATAGTACTTTGATAGCTGATTCACTGTCTGTACAGATATAGATCTGCTTATTAACAAGGCCCTTCTGCTGGCTTCTTTCAATGGCCACCGTGATCGCCATTACCTCTGCTTGGAGGATAGTGACGCCTTTGCCCAGTGCCACTGAACAGTTATCAGCGCCTTTTGCATTTGTGATTCCGTTTCCTACACTTTGGTCATACTTAGAGGCATCTGCAAACCACACGTTCTCCTCTTTTTCTAGAATGCTTGGCCACCTCTTTTTCCAAGCCTCCTGTGTGGGTATTAGCGCATAGTATGGCTTGTCAAAGAAATGTTCCATTGCAATTCTATCCTTTGCCATCCCAAAGCATTTTTTATTGTCCTGGCCATCTCCCATATCCTTCCGTGGCCTATCTTATGGGCCCAAAGGTTTCGTTGACTCAAAATTTCATGTTGTGAAAGTATTGTACTCGTACAATTTTATCAAGGGTGTTGTGGCGTTGCGTTGTTCCAGCACTTTCAATCTATAAGTATAAAAAATGTTACCTACATAGCTTAGTTGAAGCCCTCCTTGCCAGACAGATTGCGGCAATTACTGCCGTAGACTCTCTCACTACCATCCGGCAACTTTCCCAAGGGTGAGACAGGTAACAAGTACCTCGGTAGTGGCCCCTGCGTGAGATACTAGTGGCCCTGGCAGGACGCGCGCACCGTTCTGGCACGTTGAAATGGGGGCTTGGGCCTGGCCCCAAGGTGTTCCTGTGGTCGGGGGTGTGGTGTCTCAGGGGCCACTTTGGCATGCGTGCATCACCATACGTCCCACCACACCATACATAGGGTAGTTATCCTAATTTTGTAAATATTGTCATACAAACCATTTCCATGTATTTTTAAACATGTGATCTCAAACTTTTATATTCCAATTGTTACTTTTGTATTTTTGTATGCTAGGAAATCTTTCATTTATACTTTAAAATTTTTTCAAAACTGATGAAAAAGTTCCTCTGGTTCCTAAATAATACCTACTTGTATATTTTATGAAAGTACTTATTAAGATTGTTAGTATCATTATTCAATGATGTACCTACCTACCTATTGTTTGCGTCATTCTGTTCCAAGTTGATGAACATGTTCATTTGTTATTTTATGATTATATAGTTCATTGTTGCAAAGTGTTTCTGTATAAATGATGTCAGTCCTTAGATTCATCATTCAGGCTGTGGAACTTCTATGAGATGGCTGCCTATATTATAGATTTCCAAGCCTTCAAATCACTTGACAATAAATTTATAATTAAGGAACTTGCAATAGTGAAGTATGGAGAGAGTTTTGCATCACATTTTATATTCAAACCACCTTATCACTACACCTACATAGGTACTACTAGAAATGAAAAAACGTGTTAATTTTCTATTAAAAAATATTCACGGTCTTCTTTGGAGTTTGGGAACTATCGAATATGAACATGTTGAAACTTTAATAAGATTGAATTTATTGAATCATGCTGATGTGATTCTTGTAAAAGGGTCTGAACAAGTTAAATATATTTCAGGTATATTAGAAGGTAAGGTTCAGGTCTTGGATTTAGATATCTACCTAAGTAAAATAGATACTAATATCGTGTGTAAGAATCACATCTTTGACTCAACATGTTATGCACTAAGTAAAGTACACGCGTATAACAAATGCTTAAAAAATCACGGCTATTAACCAGCTGGTGAGGATATTTGGTGGTAAGCACTAATATATTATTGTTTGTAATTGTCTTTATTTACAAATAAATGAGGAGTTATCTGTCAAAAGGGCCCCTGATGAATGGGAATCCTATTTGTCAGGGGCCCTTTTGACATATAACTCCTCAAATAAAGAATCGTGAAAATTGAAACATACAAATTTGTATGCTGACTTTTGGCCTACCCTGTATATTGGCCGATGTTAAGCAAATTGGATTTGAGGGACATTGATTGACAAAATGAGTTATTAGTATTGTTGGAAAGAGCGTAAAAATTGGCCTCCCAATACAAACATATGTACCCACACTGAAAAAAGCTTATCAGTAAACGCTATATGTCATATATATAGTTTCTGTATGGTTCTTGAACTTCAAATCATGTGTTCTCAAAAAAACAGATTTTGTCGCTTGAGTTTGTTTTGCTTAAAAGCGTCAAATGTACCCTCTGTTTCTAAGTACCCTACCCAAACTAGAGAGAGAAGAACAAGTGGACGCTGTTAAGCAAAATAGACTCAAGTGACAAAATCTGTTTTTTTGAGAACACGTGATTTGAAATTCAAGAACTATATATAGAAACTATATACTATATATGACATAGTGTTTACTGATAAGTTTTTTCAACCTGAGTACACATTTTTGAATCGGGGACCCAATTTTGAAAAATTCTACATTTCACGCTCTTTCCAACAACACTAATAAATCAAAGCTCAGAGAAACGAGAGCAGGGCTGGAACAAAAGTTGAAAGTTGGAAATCAATTAGGTATGTACTCATTATTCTTAACTAGGAAGTTGGAAGCTAGAAGTGGGAGTTGTTTATTTTCAACTTTTTATCAACTTCTTTTCTAAAAATACATTCCCTCCCATCCTAACACTGGATTGGTGGATTGCTGGATTTGCATCTTAACCTCCGATTAATTTTTAACCCTGGCCTTTATTTGTCATTTGTGAAAGGAGCGAGCTAATCTGCTCAGGTGCTCACACGTCACTGCTCTTGTGCTCTCTCTGCTGGTAGAGAATGATTCGGAGCAAGGGAGCAACATTAGATTAAAAAACCTGGTTTGCAAGAAGAGCAAAAGCAGTTAGAGTTGATCCCACAAATGAGCAAGGGGTTGATATCTCTAATCAGTAATCCGGAGTCAGGACTGGAACGGAGGTTGGAAGTTGGAAGGTAAGAGGTTGATGGAAGTTGGAAGTGAAAGTGAAAATTTTTTTTTAGAAGTTTAAGTGGAAGTGGAATTTTTTATTCCAACTTTTTCAGCCCTGAATGAGGGTTTAATCATGTAGTGTCATATCTGGTTAGCATAGTCTGTCACTGTCACGTATGAAATCTTAACGCAAAGTGCAAAGCGTAGTATGTGACCTGCCAGGAAGAAAGAGATCTGTGCGCAAAAATCATTTTTGTGATAACAACGGTTTTTGACTAATTTTTGGCGGCTCTTTCGCGTGCTGTTGTCGAAAAAATTCTAAAAAATTTTCCCAAACAGCTGTAAGTCTTCAAAATTGAGTGTCTCATAAGGAAAACGTTATCAATTTTGTATATTCGCTCTCATGTAAAATTTACATTTTTCACACAGGTCTCTTTCTTCCTGGCAGGTCACAGTTATAGACTTTGCTAACCCAAGTAAGACTTAACCAGTTGTTGCCCAGGACTCTCTACCGATCGATGTTTCTCCGCCATCCGAATTAGCGCCAAAACTCGGGATTCAATATTTTGTTTAAAAGAAAAAAATCAGGAACAAAGGATTTCGTAAATAAAGATAAGGCGCCATCAAGGTCATTTAGTTCATGATTCATAAAACACGCGGTAAACGATTTTAGTTCAGCTTCCCTTCCTATATGGACCTGCTCCATTCCCCACAACGCTCTTCCTGTGTTGGTATGTGTGCAGGTGCATTGTCCCTTTGTCCCATTGTCTCCTCTTGCTGGCACGATGTCTTCTTATTTCTGTTTTCCAGTCAGTGTGTCAGTCTATTCCGTTCATCTAATTTAGTGCTTCATTGACTAGTATGTCTGCTCCTCTCGTGAATCGTGACAAAGTGAGTACAATACCTGTATTTTATTCCTCCATTATGATCGTAACGTTTTTTGCCGGACTGTTTTTCTACTGTAATTGTATGATACATGTTATGATTTTGCAGCACTCAGGTCATACATAACTGATTTATAAATGTTATCAGAATCCGAATAGGAATTTGAACTCCGAAGCCGCAGTACTTGTCGAGGGAGGATACCGTGGTTTACATTTACCGCAATGGCAGGATATTCCTCTGAGGTATTCAACGTACAAAATCAAATTAATGCGGATGTCTTTGACCAGTTGGAAATGGGGTTGGAAGCACTCAGCCGTATCTACTCGCCTGTAAGTATGAGGTCAATTTTACCGAATTAACAAAATGTACTAACGATCATTATTGTTCCGCACAGAGTAAAGTCGTTAGCCAGACATCGTATTATATATGTAGAATCGAAGTACTTTCATTTTTCTGATCGTACTGACTGTTTTCAGGAAAGTCAAGTGTGGAGAGATATGCTCGGCTATGTGAACAGGTTAATGTGTGTTGAGGGACAAACTGATCAATCTGTGTTACCAATGAGCCAGAAAGAATTTGTTGCGAAATCGGAAATGCTACTGTGTTCATCCAGTGCGAGCTCCTCCGAAGACAACATGGATTTCTTTGAGTTGGGTACTTCATCCATATCGAAGATGAATACAGAGGTAATCAAGCTGATATGCGCTGACTTAACATTTCTAGATTCTAGCTGGATGTATAATGTGAACGTTTGTATCTTGTGCTATGTCTTTGTCAACATTTTGCAAATGTTGGTTTCGTTAATCGATGTATGATTGACTTGAAACAAATCTTCAATTCATCTTTTTTTTCTGTCTAGCCGATAAAGAATAGAAGGCAGGAAAGATGCACAAGTACAAGCTCTGATGAAGAGGACAAAGTTGTTGACAAGTACGTATTATTCCTTCAGTTCTTGAGTAATATTTTTCTCTGCAATGAGAGAAGCTAGGAATCGGATATGTATTTAGTTAGTGCTGAATATTGGTGGCTGGTAGATCAGTAGAAGTTGAACTAATTATATGAGTAGATAACTTTCCAATTCTTTGTCAAATACTTTCTTCTTAGGTCTTACATGTTTGGAAGAGTTTTAAACAATCTTTTTATGAGTTTGAAAAAGCTTTAGAGTCTCAGAGAGGCTTTTGGACCCGTCTGTATGAGTCCGTGAAAATTTGGTTTCATGCAACATATTATATTCAACAAGATTAACATTTTCAGGAAGAGGATTGCCTTCTGAAATCTTCAACTATAGCTGTTGACTTGTTGACTAGTGATTCAAGAAAATTGAATGTATACCCTAGACATTAGATTAAATTATATGTGTACATGTACTTCTCTTCTACAGACTCGCTGATATAGATAACTTGTTTCCAAACAAGGAACGTCTCCATTCTGGATGTGAAAAACAGTACGCTAGGAAAAATACAGGCTGCACATCGACTGTAGATGTAAGCCAAGAAAATCATGACATATCATGGGCCGAAAGCCAAGAAAATCACGACATTCCGTGGGCCATGCAGTTTATTTGCAGCGGTAAGAGTAAAATTACCTTTTATTACAAAGCAGTACCAGCATCTACACCATATGGTGACATCAAATCCATGCTGTTATTAAATGCATTGTTTCAGATACCGTGTAATTAAGAATAGGTGCATGTTGGTCTAGGAAACATGCTTTCCATTTTCATTGGGGGTTCGAAATGTCACCAATGTTTTTTAGAATCAATTATGATATATCAATCAGTGCATATTACTCGCCCAAAATTCTTTGTCACTCTCCTGATGTCATATAGATATTGACATTGATTCATTTGGCTGGCTTGCTTGCAAGAGTTCGAAAAGTAAATTCCGACAGGTTACTTTGGTTCCAGTTCCGAAAATTCTTAATGTCAAGTTACACTTGCAATTTTTATGTAAGTTTAAGAGGTTTAAGTTCCGGTTCTTGTCTATTTTAAAAGATTAATTCGGGCTTAGGGGACTGATCCTAGTTCCTGTTTAGGTAAAGGATTCAGTAAGCTTGAGAAGGCTTTGGTTTTAATTCTCATTGATGTATTGAAAAAAATCATGTTCTTGTTCTATTTTGAAAGATCAAGGGGTGTCCTTTTTGGTTCCAGGATCCTGTTTCGCTTCTCATATTTGACTTGTTGTGCTCTGTGTGTTGTTTCTTTGATTACCTAGTACTTTCTGTTTGTCACCTCGAGAGACTTCTTCTTGTTGTCAGTCATTCCTGATCATTGTGACCTGATTCTGCAACGAGTAGCCGTCATTTATTCCGATCCTTGGCAGCCTCTACTACCCGCGCCATGGTTCCAAACTTCGACTTTATACGATCTAACCACCGCGTGGTTGATCTGCCTCTTACTCTGGTTCCCAGTGTTCTTCCAAGAGTAGTATCACTTTCTCCAGGTTTTCTTCGTCTCGTCTCACTATATGACCAAAGAAATTAAGCACACGTCGTTTGCAGAGCGAGCGTTTCCGGTCGCCAGTTTCCTCCACCACCGATAGGTTAGTTCTGCATGGTACCCGCGGGATTCGTAGCAGAAGTACTCAGTGACAAAAACCCAAACTCATACAGTTGATTCTTATAGAGCTGCTTGTCCACTTCGTAGGTTGGGTCTTACAGTCTTCAGTTTTCTGGATGTGATTGGAGTATTTCTCATCTTTGAAAAAATTATACTTATATCTTGAACAATGAAATTGATTTAGAATACTTTGATTTTTCCAAATTCTCTGATCACACCGGTATTAATTTGTATACGTCTTGTTAGGTTAGGTATCAGTGGATGGGTTGCCTGCTTGAAGAATCTGGAAGAATTATGTAAGCAGGTTTACTACCACACGATTTAGCCAGCCGGCAAGGAAGGCAGACTGACAGAAGTAAATTGTCAGCCATCCTTCCAGGCAGACAGGTAGTTGGGCTGGTAGAAGGGACAATTACTAGGAATATGCCCGCAGTAAATGTCTTTATGTGCCCATCATGTGACTGGCTGACTGATACATCATCTCTCATCAGTAATCAGTGTATCAATGTTTGTGAAGAGTGTTGTGTGTAGCAGATAGGAACCGAAATTCTGCTAATCCAAGACTGGTTCATGATATCATGATTGATGCTTTGATTTCAAATCGGTTGTAATAAAATGTTGGTCATCTTGTATTCATAGCTCCTCTTTCGCGCTGGATACTCGCTAGACCAGTGTACCATGAATCTAGTTCTGCCTAAGATCTGTTGAACGTCTTGAGAGAATATGTCGAAAATTATTAATTATAGTTGTTGTTTCTAGATTCTGAAAATGAAAAGAAACCGGATGTGGCCTCGTTTTCGGACTTCATTTCAGCTGTCGATCGCAAGCGGGAAGCGACCTTCCATAATAAGGAAGAAATATCGAAAAAGATTCTTTTCTCTTTCACAGATTCAGAAGATGATGCAGGTAATCCGTTTTACGAATGGCGATCAACACTGTCTTAGTTTTTCTTTAATTATATAAGCAAATGGACCTCCAGGAGGAAAGGGTGCTTCTCGTTCTGAAAATGCTAGAAAACATTTTTTGATTCATGGACACAGGCTAGGTCCCACGAGTCCCGCGTCCTATTCGCATCCATGCCTCTACTGGTGATAGCGTTTTGAGAAATAGGAATACAGTTGTTTAATTTCTTACCTCAGATAAATCGGATGATGATGACGACGACCCTATAAATCAATCACACGATTCGAATGAGGTAATTGTAGCTGTTGAAGATCAGCCAAAGCACATGTTGATTTTTATTGACTCCAATGATAATGACTCTGGTAATCAGTCTTTACAAATAGTACAACAGTCTTTAGTAATGAGTTTTGGAAAACTGAATACTCTCCACGGTTTTATTTTTGACTCTAGAATTTCGTTACAATATTCCGCCGAAGGAAGATGAGGCTAAGAAGTTTTTCCTTGCCAATAGCGAATCCGATGAAGATAACACAAGTAATCAGTTTTCATCGATTATTTTTCTAATTCTTCCGTTGTTATGAATTTTTAATGACAGAACACTTTTAACCATAATTGTTTTGATTTGTACACCAGATGAAGTACTCAGAAGTAATGATGATACGCCGAAGGAGGAACTAGCGAAGAAAATCTTCGTTTTTAGCGACTCCGATGAAGATAACACAAGTAATCAGTTTTTATTGATTATTTTTCTAATTTTTCCGTTGTTATGAATTTCTGATGGCAGAATACTTGACTATAATTGTTTTAATTTGTACACCAGATGAAATACTCAGAAGTAATGATGTTACACCGAAGGAGGAACTAGCGAAGAAAATCTTCTTCGCTTTTAGCGACTCCGATGGAGATGACTTCGGTAATCACTTTTCTACTTTTATATTAAAAAAACTTGATCTCTGCTGTTTTTCCCCTGTGCTCGGGAACCACCAGCTATGTGTTGATGTCCGCCTGAAATCTGAAACTTGTAGGGGCGGATTTGCCATCCTAAAATCTAGGTAAACTGGAAAGGAGGTAGTCTGGGAGCCCAGCGGAGAAACAATTAAACTTCCATCCCGTCAGTTCTTCAGGCAGAAAGAAAAAAGTACGCAACACTTGGGCAGGTCACTTATTAGGCGAAACTGGAACCTAGAAATAGGGTCCAGAAACCAAGATTTTTCTAAGTTCTTCCTCAGTCTAGTGTGTCTTTGTTTCTGTGCCAGGCAGACGAGATGCCGAGGCTAAACTTGCTCCCGCTCACAATCTTGTTTTTAATACATGTCTCTGTATGCTGGTATTCTCCTGTCTTCTGTCGCTGTTAATTCTGCAGTTCTTTACCTCTTATTTCCTCGTCTGCCTGATATTGATGTCTGCGTTTCTGTTTTGCTGACTGGTGGAAAGGCTGACTGATTTTATTCCTCTAACCTCAGTACTGAAGATGAACTGCGGGATCCGAGGTTGCTAGTCGGTCAGCTAGCCAGACTGATGAAAAGTGAGACAGAGAGTCACGTAGTGTCTGACGTAAGAGAATCGAGTTCTGACAAAAGGGGGTTAAGCCACGAAATGGGCAAATGATAATGACCTCTAGTACTGACCGGTTTTCTTATGGAAGTGATTTTTATTCTAACGATAAGTTTGGTAAAATTGTAGTACAATTATTCAGTTTTTGTTGCTAGATACATCACAGCATGATGATGATGTAGCGTTCGCAGACGAAGAAGAACTGGCGAAAAGGTCATTCCTCAATCCCGCCGACTGGAATGCAGGTAATTGTCAGTTGCAGAAACTAATCGGCTCATGTTATGATTGCAGTCAGTGATCTGTGCTTCCGTATTCAAAAAGTTGAACATTCGGAGTATCGCAGTTGTTTGACTTTTGATTTCAGATGATTCAAGTTACTATGATAACAGTCTGGAAGTAGCAGTATCGGAGAAGATGATAAAGAGGGAAGCCGCAGAGGATAGAGCAGTCGTTGGAAGCTCCTCTGACGAAATGAGCACTGCTGATGATATGATTTTTAGTGATAATGAAATGATTGGCACTTCTGAATTAGTAGAGAAACCAAGCAGCGTTGAAGCCTCGCTGAAAGCATTAGAAATATCTGATGAAATTGCAATGGAAGAAATTGAAAACTTGGAGAAAATGGACACTGATGTGGAGACTAATGAAGCACGTGTAGAAAATTGTGCCAGTGTGCAAGCCCCGTCTGCTGGTGTGGAAGACGGCGTAAATTCTCTCAGTCCCGGTGCTATTGAAAACCTAGAGACTATGGATACTGATGAGACCGCCGAGCCACTTGTGACAAACTGCGTACGTCCTTTCTGTTTGCATGCTACAGAAAATACGGAAGAAGTAGATACTGAAGAAGAGATTATCGAGCCACCCGTAGAAAACTGTGCCAGTGCAGAAGATACGAGTACTGGTCTAAAAGATTCTGTAAGTCTTTCTAGAGTTGATTCGTAACTGAAAGTACTTAATATTCATTGATATCGAAATTTCGCATGGAGTGATTCAGCTTGAAGTAGTGTCGGAGGGAGGGGAAGTGATATAGAGCTCAGATGAAAAAGTAATCAAGGGAAATAGTTCTGTCACTACTTTCTGACATCTTAAGGCCTTATGAAGTGGATTGACGCCAGCTGGAAGTATCCTATGACTACATCTGGATCTACGTTCTCCGTGTACTCTCCTTTCTTCTTCCAAGAACATCCATTTTTTGTTTTCATTATTAAATTCTGATTTGAAATGTTTCCATACCGTGTATGGGATGTTCGTGGAAATGCTTGGATGAGTGTGATTTGTGAAGAGAACTAGATTAAGCGGATGCGTCAGTTGATGATTTCAGGACTATTTATACAACTGATGAACATGAAAGCAAAGCGCTCGAAGGAAGTGAGTTTTTCTCAACTTACAGTCTGCAATTTTCACTGTTTTTCTTTGGGTAGAGCTGCAAGATTGGGGGTTCGTAGTAGTCTAACTCAAAAGGCTGTCTGACTCTGAAAGCAGGAGCGTTCAAAGGGAATGAGAAATTTCTCCCAAACATACCTTCAATCCTCACTGGTTTTCTTTTGCAGAGCTACAAAATTGGGTTCCCTGTTGTCCAACTCGAAAAACTGCCAGATACTGAACTGCGACGACTGCGGGAAGAATCTAAATGGCGAGACGATGAGTTGTTGAAATCAAAACTGGACGCGGATGAAAGTGACGAGAAAAGCATACGAGTTGGAGGTTCAGTTAAATCGGAAGAACGGTAAGAAATCGAAACAAGCCAGTGTACAACATTTGTAACTAGGACAGAAATTCGTTCACAAATATAGTCTTGATTTTAGGGGAACTCAGCGTGGCGATTCATCTGATTCGGACGAGTATTTCCGAACCAAATCTCAATTCGCGATCTTGAAGAAGCACAAGTTGCCTTTGTCGTCTTCCGAATCGGACATCGATGGCATGAAATCTGACCTTATGGGCATGTTGATGAAGGATGCCTACAAGGAAAAGAACAAAAAGTAACATTTTGATTTCTAATTAGATAAATAGAGCAATATGGGTGGGCTTCACAAGCGTTACCCTCGATCCGCTCCCATGTAGAGTTTTTAGTTTTTTAAATTAGTTTTGCTTTTTCCAAACCTGTGCTGCTCTACAGTGAATAAGCTATTGCATTCAGTCTAAGCAGATTGGAGTAATATCGAGACGTGAAACACTGTTCACAAGCACAGTTTCTATGAGTGTGTAAAAGTTGAATAGTAAAGCATTGTACTTAGAAGTCCATTAAACTTTATCAAAAGGGTGATCATATGCTATTCCGGTGAGAACTATTACAGGATTCTCCATCCAACAAACTAGTGTCTGTTGATTAATATCGCTGTGAACTATCCTGTATGCATAATGGTGAGATGAAATAGAAGATAATGTGCTAAAGAAATATCATTCATCTTCCCATCAACTATTATGTGTTGTGAACTCTGATTACTATGGGAAATTGTTGTAAAAGATTCAACTACGAAATCTTTCGCCTCAGAATAGTTATTTGTACAGTATTCTGAAGTAGTACTGAATTTGTATAGAAATGATACAAGTGTACAATAGTCCGAGTCTCCATTCCTGGACACTCCAATCTACTATAGATGTAAAATTAATGTTAGGGTCTAATACTTGGTACATAGGATGTTAGGTGTGTTCGTTAGTGAACTATTCGCCATCATTTTTCACCCAATCTTTGCTCTTGAAAAATGTTCTTGGCCTGCTTGGAGTACTATATAATCAATGGCTTCAATTTTTGTTGAAGATTCAAAAAACGGAAGAGTGGTACGACTGTTATGTTCAGTGATGACTCAGATGATGAGCAAGCAGCATCCCAAACCTCGCAGATATCGCTGAAATTACAAATATCTAAAGATGTAGTAAGTGTAACATTCTATCTAGTTCCGCACAGATGGACAACAATAATTTTTTCTTATGAAGCATGGAGTGTTGAAAGAATAGTGAAGATATTGCTTCTTCCAATAGCGTGTATTTGGAGTGTCGAGACTAATTCAGACTCGTAAAGACTGAACACCGAATGAGACGGCAAAGATTATTGAAGGCTCGTTAAAACTGTTCTTGATAGATGCTGCAAATACTGTTCTAGAAACAAGGGAGGCTCTGTACCTTTATCTTACAGTTTGGTTCCATGCCCGTCAAGTGTTACCAGTTGACCATCTGTCTTTCATATCTGTCCATCTTAGCTATTAAGAGTTTTATCGGCAAGGGAGGCGAGGCTCTTTGTATCGATTAAGACTTATTCAAGACATCTTTCCCTTCCGTCGAACCTTTCATGATTCCGGTGATACTTTTTGTGTGTTGTGGTTTGGCTCTATGCTCTGTATTTCCCTGGCAGTTGGGTGGAAGGAGGGTCTGCCTGCTTTTTTGTCTGACTATCAGCTAAGTTGATTGCTTTTTGACTGTGTAGTTGTAGGGCTAGTGCAACTTATGTACCCATAACGAAGTTCCCTGTTTACATTGCTGTTTAGAATCCAGTCCCCGTGAATGAATAGAAATATCACTTATTTTTCCATGTAGACCTCCTATAAGATTTTCCAAGTTTTTTTGTTTAGAATTGGCACTTGCCTCCTCCCTTCCCCTCACATACAGAAATAGAAACTATATTTGAACTTTGTAAAATCGAATTAAAATGACAGAAACTATTCAGAGAAAATGGGCAAATGCATTTCTATGGTCTAGCTAATTTCAAAAATCTAGACACGAGGGTGTCTTTTCTGTCTTGGTAATGTTGGTCTCTACTGGTACCATTTGTGACAGCACTTTACAAATGACTTTGTGCGTGTTCCACACGCGTTATCCAAGAAGCATTAAAAAACTACCTGGTAATTTGAAAAATGGCTAGTGTTACCTCTTTTGAAGCTCACTTACTGTGTGTTGCCATTGCAGACTCCAACGAAAGGGAGAAGAAACATCCGCCAAGTGATGAAAGACGACGAGTTGGCTGAAGAAACTCGAAAAACTGCCAAAACCGAGGAAGCAAGAAAGAAGCGTATTGCAGAGAGGCAGGCGCTGGTAAGTTATGAAATTTTGTTTTACCTTATCTTGGATTTTGGTCGGCGGTCGCCTGCGACCGTGTCATCTTCGTGCACGTATACCCTCAAGGACCTCATAATTGTGTACGTTGTTTTAGTTCAATAAAGCGTTCGAAATCAAGGATACCTCGGACCAGATAACGACGAAACTCGTGTTGGATTTCGACCCGAAGACTAAAGAAGAACTGATTTCCGTCGATCCGGACCTTGTGAAACACCTGAAGCCGCACCAAGTGGAGGGTGTCAAGTTCATGTGGAATTCTTGCTTTGAGTCGCTGCAGCAAATCACAAAACGGACCAGCGGTGGATGTATATTAGCCCACTGTATGGGGCTTGGGAAGACTCTGCAGGTAATGTTAGTTGTAGGTGTACTCGGAAAGCCATTCTTAAAAAAGAATCAATTGGGGTGGGAGGAAGAAAGGTTAAATTCGAAATGGAGAAATAGATGTTGGAAAAAAAGTGGAAAGTAGTTTTGGAATTTGAAGGAAGGAATGTAGAAAGAAGCTCGTGTTAGCAGAACGTGACGCTGCGTGCGTCTGACTTTATGGTTTTACTTTCGGATTATAGGTTGTCACGTTGGTGTACACGTTGCTACAACATAAAGCGACTAAAATTAGAACAGTCTTGGTTATATGCCCACTCAATACAGTTTTGAACTGGGTCGCCGAATTTGATCTATGGTTGAATGATCTGGACGGCTACGAAAGTATGAACATATTTGAAATCTCGAAGTAAGTTGTGTGCTTATTCCCCTCTGCCTCTTTTTGTTGATAATTAATTACTCATATATTCTTCTCTAACCTGCAGGTATAAATCTTATGAACCCCGTGTAGAATGTATGGAAGAATGGCGCCGAAAAGGAGGTGTAATGATCGTGGGATACGACATGTTCAGGGCGATGGTCAACCACAAAGATAACAAAGCGAGAAAGATAGCTGAGAAGGACTTTCTGAATCCGGGTGAGTTTGTTCGGAAAACAGCGAGGAATTGTTACATTTCTATGAAATATTTTGACATTCTGATCTTTGCTTCCCTTTTCTCTGAGAAGATAAGAAAAGAATTGCAGGAAAGATATGTTCCCCAGGATCCGGCCAAACGAAAAGGCAGACAGTCAACCAGACAAGTAGAAAAAGGCAAGTGGACAGATAGCACAGGTGACGATTGATCAGACAGCTCTCTTGCCCTCTGTTGAAAAACTGCCGGCCAGGTATCTCGCAGGAGCTAAAGAAAAAATTGCCTGAAAGATATGTTCCCCAGAATCCGACCAAACGAAAAGGCAGACAGTCAACCAGACAAGAAGAAGAGTGCAAGTGGACAGATAACACAGGTGACGATCGATCAGACAGCCCTTTTGCCCTCTATTGAAAAACTGCAGGCCAGGTATCTGGCCGGAGCCAAGGAAAAAATTGCAGGGAAGATATGTTCCCCAGAATCCGGTCGAACAAAAAGACAGACGGTCAACCAGACAAGAAGAAAAATGCAAGTGGATAGATAACACAGGTGACGATCGATCAGACGGCCCTCTCGCCCTCTATTGAAAAACTATAGGCCAGGTATCTGCCAGGAGCCAACATTTCATCAGCTCTCTGTCCCAAAAAAGTTTATGTTTAGGTTGTTGTTTGATGTCATGTATCTAAATTCTCAATCTTTGATCTGTGGTTTCTGGAACTTCCATTACTGGGTGACTCGGTGCTAGTAGTCCAGTTATATTTCGGTTACCCTATAGTCTTATCATTACCCTCTCACTTGGTGATTGACCGACTACGCTACTAGAAAAACGCAATGACTACGCGGACCGAGTCATCTTACTGTACACGTGGTACACTTATTGAATTTTCTGAAATTTTCGGTACATCATTCCCCTTTCAACAGTCTCAACTTCAGTTTTTTTCGCGATTGTGCTATGGTCTGACCTCAAAGAAAATACAAATTCTCAAAATTTCCACAGTTACAATGTACTGTTTATTTCTAGGTGCGGATCTGGTTGTCTGTGACGAAGGACATATACTGAAGAATGATGGGACCGCTCTTTCTAAAGCCACCTCCAGAATAAGAACGTTGCGCCGTATCGTTCTGACGGGAACACCGTTACAGAACAATCTGGAAGAATGTACGATCTTTTTAATCGGGTAAAGAATCGATCTATCAGTCTTGTTCTTTTCTCCTTGAATGACTGATTTCCCTTTTCAGATCATTGTATGGTGCAGTTTGTCAAGCCCAACTTGTTGGGTGACAAAAAGGAATTTCACAATCGATTTGTAAATCCCATTGTGAACGGCCAGTACAGAGACTCGACACCGCTGGACGTGCATCTCATGAGAAATCGATCCCATGTGCTGCATAAAATGCTGGACGGTACCGTTCAGGTGAATTTGCAATTTGCGAATGCTATAAGATCTTCAAACACGTGGATGAATTTTCTAATTAAATCGTTTATTGGTGTTTTTAGAGATATGACTACAAGGTACTGACGCCATTTCTACCTCCGAAATATGAATTTGTGATTTCTGTGGCGATGTCAGACCTGCAGGCGGAACTCTACAGTTACTACATTAAAAGCAAAGCTCTCATAGCATCGCAATCATTGTTGAAAGATTACCATATTATGCGTCTAATTTGGACCCATCCTCTGGCCATGAAGCTCATTCAAGATAGGAAACGAGGAACTAAAAATGAGGTAAGCGTTATATTGGTGTTGACTAAGGGAAAACAGAAAGGTCATTTCGTGGGAAGAGTAAATAAATTTGATGGTAGTCTGTAGGGAGAATTTTGGCGCGGGGTAACTCGTGATTGTATTATTCTTGTAAAAATATTATTGAATTCAAAAGGCTCATTGCGGTAACTCAGATATGAGAGTGAAAAGGTATTAGTTGAGTGGTGTTAAGTCAGTGCATATTTCAGATGTGACCGTTATAATCATATTGTCTAGGGTATTATCCTACAGAATATGATTTGGTTTTGAAATAAAGTGGGACTGTAATTAAATTTCATTGGGTATTAGAGATGTGATCTGGTAGACGCCTCTTCTATGGTTAATACTAGTAAGCAGTAGTTGTGTTAGGAGATCTTGTATTCCTTCAGTATTATTTGAATCTTCCCTTGACCAATCAAGAAGTACTTACCATAAAAACGATGTGACAGATGCAGAAGTGGTTGAAGTATTCAAATTTTGGTTTGAGCTGACACCTACTTGTATTACCTGAGACATTACTTTAGCATGTGGTTTTTTTAAGGTAACCCCAAACAAACATAGTATAGTACTGTTTCGGTAGATTAGTTACATATATTGACCTCGGAGTATTGTATTAAAATGCTGACTTTGCTACTACATACTTGATAGGTATGCATGAGTAGCTGTACACAGCCCACATATAGGTCAGTTGTACATTTTGTCCTGGAATGACTGTGCCAGATCTCTCATTTTGCTGTTACTTTTTCACACTTCCCTTCACATTGTGCATTACCGAGAATGTCCAACCTGATTAATACTTTTTATTAGATTTAGTTTGCGTTTTGTGTAGTAAATTTGATCTGGATCAGGTTCAAGTTCTTTTTACATCAGTTTTAATGGTTTGGGTTTCAGTTTAGGCTTTGTAGGATTCAGCTTCAGGTAAACTTCGTTTTTTTTTGAGAGGTGTAGTTTCTGGTTACTTGATTTTTTTTTCTCATTAGACCTAATACCCCCAGTACACTCTCGCTATATTACCCGAGCTCGTCTAGACAACGAGGCGAGACACCCGAGACCCGAGGACCAGAGCAGCCGCGTACACTCGCGATACATTCGCGAGGAAAACTTCGTCGAAGCTGCTTTAGTACATTCGGGTCTCGTCTTCCTTTGACACTCGCTATAGAAAACCGACAAGAAGGCGAACCCTCCGAACACGAGACGAGGTTACTACGAGGCAACGCGAAGCGAGGGAACCGGGTACACTCACGCGCTCGCCGTGGTCTCGTGGCAACCTCGTGTTGTAAGGCGAGAGTGTACTGGGGGCATTAGGTATGGTAGGTTCTGGATTAGCGCAAAGAAAAAAAATACACCGAGAAACCAAACTAGATTACCTGATTTTCTGAGATTGTGTTTTAAGTTGAACAATAAATTCTTTGTAGAGTTTGGGTTCTTGGTTTTCCTGTTTCCTCCTTTATCGGGTTTTCTGAGTTGGTGTTTAACAATTCCGTACGTTGCTATGAAGATGACATTTAACTTACTATTGGAATCTTATAGTACTACTATTTGACATACTGCAGATATGATTTTTGGAATACTCTGGTTTGGTATTATTAGGAATACCTAGACGAACACAGTTATATGCAGTTCAGGTTGGTCAGTTGCATATTGTGCTAAAATGCTCATTCTCTTACCACTTGATAGTTGGTATGTTGTTTCGTACAACTCGTGTTAGTCAGTTGTGCACCTTAGTTTTTTAGTAGGTCATTTTCTAAGATGTTCATGTATATTTCGAGTAGAATTGGTGACAGTGGTGACCCCATTGCTAGGCTTTCTGTTCGTTCATAACATTTGTTGTTAAATTGGCAGTAGTTGTGGTTTATAATTTCTTTTGTGATATTGGTCTATGCAGTTCCTTCTGTGTTGTTTTTGTAGTTGTTGTTCGTCAATACTGTTGTTAGTTCATGTTTTGGTACATTCCCAAGCATGTTTGTTACATCCAATGATACTCGTTTGCCGTTGTTGTTTAATGTTATTCAATCCAGTTTGTTTTTTAGTTGTATCGTGTTTTTGATGCTGTGATCTATTCTGAACTTATAGTGTTCTCTCATGAATTTCACTCGCTAATTACTAGTAATGCTGGGACTAAGAAAACTCACGAATATTTGTCTGTCCATCTTCAAATCAGTGGTTTAAAAAAAAATTGCGAATATTATGTAACCAACCTCAATTTTTAACATTCGGTTATATTTATAGGGATACCTTGTGTTGGTTTCATCCTATTTCCTTGAAAATACACTCATTAAAACTAGAATCTTATAATCTTCAATTTTAATTCTTACTTCTTCTTCGTGAAAGTGCGTGATTCTCGATCAACTGATACGAAAATCTCATTAGATCTGATTGTTTTTAGAGTGACGACTTGTGTTCCTTCTATTCTATGTCCTTGAAAGTACACTTGTGGCAGTAGTTGTGTAGTGCTGCCATTTTGTGTTTTTGATGGTTGAATGAGTCATTAAGTATTACTGCATTTGTGCGGTTGAGTTTTCTGTAAATTTTGTACTGTATCTTGTTGTCTTTTATTTGTATTGTTAGAAGGTAGTTTATGGTCTTATTGCCATTTTCCATTGTGACTTTTATGTTGTTTGTCTCTGTGGGGAATTTGTCCAGTTGTTTTGTCTGTTCCTGTCCAGATGATTAATATGACGTCTACATATCTTGTCCATAGCCTTATGTTTTTCTTGGTGTCCATTTTGGAGTGTGAGTGAACTTGGTAATATTCCTTTTGTAGGGTGTGCCAATTCACTTTTCCTCTTTTATTTCAGAGCGCTTTCGGCTGTTATGCCATCATCAGTGGAGTACCCTAAATGAGACTTGTCTCTTGTGGTCCTGTAGTTATAGTCAAGGGTAGTACCATATGGTGAGCCTGTTTAGTCTTGCGTTCCTATTGGTTGTCTGTGAATATGCAGTCTGTTCAATCAGTGGTTATTGTTATTGGTTGTGCGCTCTGATTGGTTGTCTGTGGTTGTGTAGTCCATCCAATCCGTGGGTGTTATGTTATTAGTTGGAATAAGTTCTCACTTTGGAAGTTAGTTGTTGTATTTATTAGGTTGTTTTGTTTTGTTTTTGCCTTTATCATTTCTAGTTGTTCTTTTAATTTTCTTTTTCTTGTGTTGTTTTCTGTGTGTAGGATTTTGTACTTTTCTGTCAATTTGTCATTGTTGTGTCCCTGGTCATTGCAGTGTTTTCCAAACAGTGATTTGTCATCATTTAGCTTCTGTGATTTTTCGTGTTCTTTGATTCTGGTTGTGAATTTTCTGCCTGTTTCTCCTATGTAGGTCATGTCACAGTGTTCACAGTCCAGTCGGTATACTCTGCTGCTGTTGTTTCTGTCCTTTGCTTCTGTTTTGTCATTGCTTATTTGTTTGATCAGAGGTGGTCTGTTTTTGATTCCAAGTTTTATGTTGTATTGGTTGAAGATTTTTTGTATTTTGTATGTATGTGTTCCTGTGAATGGTATTGCTCCTGCGTATTTGTCTGTTTTTGTGGTTATTGGTTCGGTGTCTGTGTTTTTTGGTTGTGTTAGTTTGTTAATTATTCTGTCTACTATTTGTGGTTGGTATTTGTTGTTAATTGCTATTTGTTTAATTTTGTTAATTTCTGTTGTTCTGAGGTTGTTGTCATTTAGTATGTTGACTGCTCTGTGGCAGTAGTTGTGTAGTGCTGCCATTTTGTGTTTTTGATGGTGAAATGAGTATTTGGGTTTTCTGTAGATGCTGTACTGTATCTTGTTGTCTTTTATTTGTATTGTAAGGTCAAGGTAGTTGATGGTCTTATTGCCCTGTGAGGAATTGGTCTAGTTGTCTGTCTGTTCCTGTCCAGATGGTCAATATGTCGTCTACATATCGTATCCATAGCTTTATGTTTTTCTTGTGTTTGCTGTTGTTTAGTATGTCATTTTCAAAGTTGTTCATGTACATTTCGGCTAGAATGGGTGACAGTGGTGATCCCATTGCTAGGCCTTCTGTTTGTTTGTAACATTAGTTATTAAACTGGCAGTAATTTTGCTAAATGATTTCTTTTGTGATGAAAAACATAAAGCTATGGACACGATATGTTGACGACATATTGATCACCTAGACAGGAACAGACAGACAACTAGACCAATTCCTCACAGAGACAAATAGCATAAACAACAACATGAAGTTCATAATGGAAAAAGGCAATAAGACCATCAACTACCTCAACCTTACAATACAAATAAAAGACAACAAGACACAGTACAGCATCTACAGAAAACCCACCCACACTGACGCAATAATACCCAAAGACTCATTTCACCATCAAAAACACAAAATGGCAGCACTACATAACTACTGCCAAAGAGCAGTCAACATACTAAATGACAACAACCTCAGAACAACAGAAATTAACAAAATTAAACAAATAGCAATTAACAACAAATACCAACCACAAACAGTAGACAGAATAATTAACAAACTGACACAACCAAAAAACACAGACACCGAACCAATAACCACAAAAACAGACAAATACGCAGGAGCTATACCATTCACAGGAACACATACATATAAAATACAAAAAATCTTCAACCAATACAACATAAAACTCGGAATCAGAAACAGACCACCTTTGATCAAACAAATAAGCAATGACAAAACAGAAGCAAAGGACAGAAACAACAGCAGCGGAGTATACAGACTGGACTGTGAACACTGTGACATGACCTACATAGGAGAAACAGGCAGAAAATTCACAACCAGAATCAAAGAACACGAAAAATCACAGAAGCTAAATGATGACAAATCACTGTTTGGAAAACACTGCAACAACCAGGGACACAGCAACCACAAACTGACAGAAAAGTACAAAATCTTACACATAGAAAACAACATAAGGAAAAGAATAACATTAAAAGAACTAGGTATAATAAAGGCAAAAACAAAACAAAACAACCTAATAAATACAACAACTAACTTCCAAAGTGAAAACTTATTCCAACTAATAACATAACACCCACGGATTGGACAGACTGCACAACCACAGACAACCAATCAGAGCACATAACCAATAACAATAACTACTGATTGAACAGACTGCATATTCACAGAAAACCAATAGGAACGCAAGACTAAACAGGCTCTCCATACGGTACTACCCTCGACTATAACTACAGGACCACAAGAAACAAGTCATGTTTTTCTGTTTACTGTTGTTTAGTAGGTCATTTTCAAAATGTTCATGTATGTATATTTCGACTAGAATAGGTGACAGTGGTGATACCATTGCTAGGCTTTCAGTTTGTTCATAACATTTGTTGTTAAATTGGTAGTAGTTCTGGATTCAAATTTTCTATTTCCTTCCTTTGTATCGGGTTCTTTTAGTTTTGAGTTGACATCCTTGTGCACTACCATTCCTGGAGATGTTAGGTACTTATAATAGCAAGCTTGTTAAACAACCACTTGACGTACTACTGATACAGCTCTCAAAATATCCTGGTTGGTGTTATAAGATTTGTGGAAAAGACTCCACAGACACCTTCAAACTTGGAGAATTGTGCTGTATTCCTCAGTTCATGTAGATCAGTCTTACACCTTGTACTGAAACCAATGTGCCAGACCTCTCAATTTCTTACTATTTTTTTTTCTTCTTCTGTTAGCAGATTACCTGCATTTATCTAGTTTTCGTTCCCGTTATCTTTTGCCATACCTGTATGTTCATGTACAGGTCGTACGTACTTATGTCTACTAGTATGTAGTGGGATTATATTCGATTCATTCGTTCCTCTACCTAAATTAATACAGTCGTCATGTAATGTACGAGAAATGTATGTGGCGCAGATGTAGGCTGGTTCATTTTTCTTTCTTTTCTCAGTTTTAATTTTGTTACCTTTATGTAAATAAATTTTAAGTGTGTTTTGTGTAATGTCCGCGTATATTTATTCGCGTATGCACGAATGATGGGTAAACATCTTCCTTTTTCTAACTTTGTGCATTACTGCTCTCAAAGATGGCATTTTCACTTATTGCACTTTTGTGTTATGAAGTACCGTCAACTGGGGTAATATCGGACACTGGTGGTAATATTGGCCACTCATGACTTGCTGTAGGAGCGCTGGTATCGTTATTAGTAAAGTCAGCTGGGGTAATATCAGACACTGGTGGTACTATTGGCTACTTATAACTTGTTGTAGGAGCGCTAGTATTGTTATCTGTAAATAAGTCATTAGTGGCCGATATTACCACCAGTGTCCGATATTACCCCAGTTGACTAACCCCGTGTTACAACACACGTGAAGAGTAATGAAAAAAACGAATGAGACAGCCATGCATGCCATCAACTTCGATGTTTTTCGTTTGCGAGATAGCAACATTTGAAATTTTCCGTTTAATTGTGTTACAGGTTCCGAAGTAATCATGTATCATTATCCTTGCATTATACATTGTTGTTCTTATAAAATCAGAGGAACTTTTCCACTTCATTGTCTTCTTTCTGGTCACGATTGATTGGTAAACCTTTCTCTGTTTCAGGAAGATGATTTCGATGATGTTTCTGATAAAAACAAAGTAAAAAGAAAGTCGAAATCAGGCAAAGGTTGGTGTACTGTAATTTTCCGAATATAAACTACATCTATGTTTCCTAGTCCTAATATTGATGTTATAAATTTCGTTTGTCGCTACGCGGAATGAGTTGTGCTCTAAACTTCAATATTCATGAAGGATAATGATTGCGTTTCAGCGAAAGGAACGGAAACGGACAAGAATGAAAACTGCGACGAACAATGGTGGCACAAATTTGTAAGAAGCTCGGACTTGACTGATTACAAACAAGGACCAAAGTTGATCTTGCTATTTGCCATTTTGAGGCAGTGTGAGTTCATTGGTGACAAGGTGCTGGTATTCAGTCAGTCTATCCCGTCGCTGGATATGATCGAGATTTTTCTGAAAAAGGCCGGCGAATTTCCGCAATTACCGTGCGAAAATCTTTTCCCCGTCGAGGACAGACCGAAGTACGTCGGCACTTGGATAAAAGGGGAGGATTATTTCCGGATGGATGGGTCGACGCGAAACGAAGTACGGGCCGCCAGCTGTAGATTGTTCAACAAACAAGATAATCCGAGGTACATATTTCTTGAAATTTTGAGTTTAGAACTTCGGTTTTGAACACCTGTCGAAGGTAAATTTTATCGCGATGATAGTTTCGTTATTCGGTTTTGGGTATTTTCAGGTCGCGCTTGTTCTTGATATCGAGCAGAGCCGGTGGCGTTGGAATAAATTTGACGGGTGCGAATAGAGTAATCATATTCGATGCATCGTGGAACCCGTCCCATGACATCCAAAGCATCTTCCGGGTTTTCAGATTCGGGCAACGCAAGCCCTGTTATGTGTACCGGTTTTTATCTCAGGTATTGTTTATCGGACTCCCTGTAAACACTGTTGATTCTCGGTAAACGAAAACCCGAAAATTGAACCTTGGTTTTGAGGTACATGAAGAACGGAGCTAAGGTTCTCAGTTCTCAGGTCTTTGAACTGAGTGGCTACACCATACACAGACGAGTTCTCCGAGTGGAGCCTCTGCTAGTTCCAAAATGAGACTGTAGTATAATACCACCGAGGTTAACTAATGATATCGAGTGGAGCCCCTGCTAGTTCCAAAATGAAACTGATGGAGACTAGTATAATACCACCGAGGTTAACTAATGATATCGTTATTGCAGGGCACAATGGAGGAGAAAATCTACGAAAGGCAAATTACGAAATTGTCGATTTCGTGTCGTGTTATTGACGAACAACAGATAGACAGACACTTTTCACGCAATGAGATCGCAGAACTGTACACATTTAATCGAAAGAAGCCGTCTCCGGAAATACCGAAGCTGCCTAAAGTGAGTTTCCATCAAATAGTAAGCAAGACATGCATCCATTTTGGCCCAGTATCCAACTTGATTCACCTTGCTACGCGAGTTTCATATTTTGCTGTATGTGGGACTACTTAGTTCTTTACCGTACGAGAAAATGCACTGCTGTGGGTGTAAGCGCTGAGATGTCATTCTTTCAGTTCCAAGCTTAGGATTCCACATGCGTTCAAACTGAAAGGACAGAATGTTTATTGCATGCACATAGATGTAAAATATACGCTGATTCACTGGATGAATATCCGATGCGCATGCCACCCATTTGAAGTGTGTAGCTCAATTCGGAATTTCTATCAACTGCGAAATTCTGTTTTGTGTCTAGGATCGACTGATGGCCGAGTTGGTAAAAGGATACAGAGACGTTATACTCAGTTACCATGAACACGATTCGTTACTGGAACACATACCGGACGAGAAAATGACAGAGGAGGAGAAGCAACTGGCGTGGGACGATTTTGAGACTGAAAAAAACCACGTTCGCTTTGCACGGACCAAAGGTAATTTGCAATTGAGAATTGCTTCGAGTTTTTGAATATATCGTGTCGCAAGGATGGAACTGGAAAATAGTGAAGTTGTGGATGCGGTTTGGGTCATAGTTATTTGTTGACGGAGGAATTGAGAGAGACCAGGATTCTAGTATACTTCACGTAGTTTAATAAGTAATAACATTTATTTCCCCTGACAATATTAATTTCGAGGTCTTTTATCAAGTCCGCTGGTTCCTTTCAAGATGCTTGCCGAATGCGTGAAAAAACATTCTGATTGTAATACAGTAGATTGGGGCTCTCATGTGCTCTCCTTTAGACCCCCCCTGGTTGAATATCTTTAACGCAATAAAAATGATGAATTGTACGCTCATTACGTGCCACAAAGGTGTTCACCACCACTACTGCACCCCCATCACCTTTTTCTAAATCCGCGCCTGGTTAAAACTCACGCACAATACAATTTCGGACGTATTTTTTTTTTACTTGATATGAAGAACGAATTCTATCCCTGCCTGTGGTGTTGGTTTCTTTCATCTCAGAGAAGCTCCACCACTTCACGATTCTCTATCATGAATGAGGACCACGAAAACATAGTTGAATTTACACGTTACTGTATGTGTTTGCTCTTTGTTGTATTTTTACTCATGCATAATACTTTTTTTTTAAACAGCGATTGCCTCTGGGAAACATGGATCGCAGCCGGCGGTAAAGATCGAGGTGAGTTATATTAACACTTGTTCTTATTAAAATCGTAGGGGAGGACATAGGACCTGAATATTGCGTAGTTAGGTATTTTCAAGTTCTGCTGTTTAGCGGATTGCCCGCGTGTTAGTTTGCCTTCCCATATGTATGCCTGTCAGGCTGGCAGGATAGCAGACTGATAACGACTCAGTTTTTTCTCCATCAGTTGATGCCATGGTATGGCTGGCCGTTTTGATGACAATCTGTTGATCTGACTGCCCCTCCCCCCGATAAGGTTTCCTTTTCTGTTTTCTCCCTGCAACAGTATTCAGGTAGGCGGATGCCAAGTTTTCAATACCGAGAACAGGTGCAAAAATGTCGGCAGAACTGGTTCAAAACTTCTAATTTTTAGCTTGTCCACACTTTCAGTATCCCTCTGGCAATCAAGGGGAGAAGGGGCTAGAACTACTTTTCCCCTTTACTCAGTAGATTGCGTTTTGGATCCACCGCTGTGTCTCTCACCCGTATTGATTTTGTGAATTCCCTACTGAAGCAATTCAAGTGAATCTCGTCAGTGGTTGCTTCAGCTTTCTCTAGTGTTGGCAGAAAGTTGCACCACTTCATCCACGTCTAATAATGAGGTGGAAGGTATTTTACTAACAATAATTTAACTTTTCTCATTACTATATTTCCGTCCACCCATCTCTTTTCTTCTCTATAGTGTGTGTTAAAAATTAAATTCCCTTTCGTTGAAAAAAAGACTTCTGCTAATGTGATCTTATAACATTACAATTATGCTTCATAATGTTTTTATCATGTGTTAGAATGTCTGTACTATGCCAGCGTTACGTCCTACGAGTATCATATAGTTATTGCACCGTTTTATGGTTTTTCTGATGAGTAATAGTGGCATAGTGAAATGTCGATTATTGTGACCTTATTATACCTTATTAAGTCTTACTTCTGTTGAAAACCTGACCCCCTCCCCTAAGAAGGAACGCCAACTGGCGAGATGTAGGACCTCAGGTATAAAGACATGAGAAATAGGAGAATAAGATGTAAAGATATGATTCTCGAAAATCGTACGCTATCAAATAGCTAGCTAGCTGTATCCTTATTACTTACTTCAGCGATCTGTTATCGAGATGAAAACTGACTTGTGATTTGTTGTTGGCTTTATGTTCTATTTGCTGGATATAAAGAATGATACCTTATAACTAGTCTTGAGGAATTGAATTGATATCAAGACATGAGGTATGAAGACGTAAGAAAACATAATGTTAACTGGGTTTTATCAGTCAATTTAGGCAACATTCGTATCAGTTTATTAGGCATGCGGGGCCTAACAGTTTCGTCAGCTCATTCAAATATTATCTTTTATATTAGGACTTAAACCTAAGTTGCATGTGTTGGTAGCACTATCAGTATGTTCAATGTATTCTTATCATTTTGGGCTGAATTTTCGTGAACAGATCATCTCAAACTGATAACAATACCCACAAAAGGTTTGCCTATGGTAGCGCTATCTAGATGAGGTTTCAACCCCAATAGGTATGTCCTTATATTGTCTAGATACCTGTCTTGATCACATCTTGTTCTGCCTTGCGTGTGCCTTATTATGTCTTACCAGTTGAATGCGTCATTGTGCCGTCAGTTAATGACTTTGATGAAGGATTATTATGTCGTGCAGTTTTTTGTCTTTCATTGGGATTGGGTGAGAAAGCCAGGTTTCAATATTCAACCCTTTACAAAGTGTTGTGCTTCTTCTGAAGAATAAAATCAGCTGTGGCTAAGACTCTTGCACTGAGCCATTGATAAGACTGCCATACCCAGCCACTGCAAATACTTCCCTGCCCTGAGCCACTGCAGATACTTTCTTGCCCTGGGTCATCGACTCGGAGCTTGAATACATATTGTTGAAACAAGTTGTCTGCTTGCCCGGTTGAATAACGATCATTTATTCTGAAACGTCTCAGTCATACTGGATGTTGTTATTTATTTCATCAACCATCACTTTTTTGTTTGTAGGAGTCGAGTCAAAAGTAACCATAGTGTAAGAATTTGGCAGTTAGCATGCTTGAGACGTACGTAATTGTTTTTATCTTTCATTTTTGTATGGAATAAGCACAGTCTTCGTGAGAATCGTGTCAGTTCGTTTTATTATTTGTTAAGTTTATGTGGATACCCATTGCGGAATCTCTTGTTTGTTGTTACTTGAATGAATCAGTTTCCTAGTCTTAATGTTCGGAAAATTTTACCAAATTTTCTATTTTGTACGTAATACTTGTTTTTTTGTACTCAAACGAAGTTCCTCAAATTATAGTTGCTAGTATCTTACGTTTTCTCATTTTTGTTCAGTTGTCGTGTACATTCATGTTAGGGCAGGCCTGACAAGAAGAGATAACTGAGGATTATTGTCCTAGATATTGTATTCCCATGTATGGAATTCACTGAAAAAATGACAAATTTTCACTCGTTTCTCTCCCCAAGAGTTGTCCTGCATGTTTTACTGTTTGGAGGATCCAGCAAAAACTGCCTCGGGTTCGAATTTTCTGTCTACGGCTCTGCATAAAGGTTTGATAGTTTTTACCAACAGGCAGGGTGAATCATTCACGCTAGAGAAACCCGTTAGAAAACAATGTTTTAAGAAGAACAATCGTGATCGATAATCAACTTGAATCGCAGTAAGCGTTTCGTTTTTCTGTTCCGAGTATTTCCCATGCTTAATGTCGGTTTTGTCAACAGCAAGGTATTTGATAAAAATTAAAAAAAATTGTGCATGCGTTTTGTTCCAAAAATAAAATTCACTTTTGTCTCATTTCCAGCCCCTACCAACCCTGGTTTTCAGAGTCTTCATCGTAGCTAAAAATATGTGTCATGGATTCTTCGTTCCCGGAATTCTTTCGAAAACTTATAAATTTTTCCTCATTTCCAGTCTCGCCCCCATCTCGATTCATCCAATTTTCGCGAACTGAAAATCATTGTCAGAACTGGATTCTACGACTTCGAAACCTACTCCGGATCTCTTAATTTTCGTGGTAGCTGAAAATCAGTGTCAGACATGGAATCTAAGTCCTCGAAATCCTGTGAAACAATCTTTTTCAGTCGCTGTATCCGATGCCGGACATTGGTGGTCGCAACTTTCCTCATGATTTTGTTGCGTTAGAGTTTTCCTTCTCTGTGCCGAAGAGTGCAGCAACAATTTGCTTGTCAATACGGTCATCAATCTTACGACCGGTTTGATGCAGCTCTCCATTTCTCCCTATATTGTGCGAGTTCTTCCATTTCGTAATAACACTTACATTTGACATACTCGATTATCTGCTGAACTACTGGAATCTTTGCCGACCTACCCAATTTTTTCTTTCCACTCTCCCTTCTAGCAGGAGTGTTATTCCTGGGTGCCTCAAGTTATGGTCTATTAGTTTATCTCTCCTTCTCTTCAGACAGTTCCAAGTATCCATTTTACCTCCTACTCTGTTAAGTATTTCATCATTTCTTGCCTTATCCGTCTATTTGATGCTAAGTATCTGTCTATAGCACCACATCTCAAAAGTATCGATCCATCTCTTCGCCGGTTTTCCTATAGTCCAAGTTTCACATGGACAAGGCTACTTTCCAAACAAGTTTTTAAGAATAATTTTTCGATTTCCAGATTTATTTTTGATTTGAAAATATTACTTTTTCGATAAAATGCTAATTTAGCTTGAGCTATTCTGCTGCTAATATCCCTGTTACTCCTTCCATCTTGTTATTTTACTCCCTGAATAGCAAAATTCGCTTATTTCCTCAACTTTTTCCTGACCAATTTTTATATTTAAGCTATCATGTTCACATCGATTGCGTACCACTACTTTAGTTTTATTTCTATTTATTCTCATACGATATTCTATACTCAAAATCTCCTCCATTACTCTGTGAACAAATTAAATAATACTGGAGATAAGGAGCACCCCTGCCTTATACCTTTTTTTATATTAGCCTCCCTATTCTCTCCTTCTATTCTGAATGTGGCTTTCTGTCCTTTATAAATAACTTGTCTTTCTTTATTTTTGTTTCTATCTTTTTTAGAAGGAACATTTTATCCCATTTAACATTGTCAAAAGCTTTTTCAATACCAGCGAACGCCATGTATGTATCCTGCCCCTTCTTGAGTCGCCCATCTACAATTAATCTCAAAGCTAACACTGCTTCCCTAGTACCTCTACTATTTCTAAATCCAAACTGATCATCTCCTATTTCTGCATCTATTCTATTCTCAATTCTCCTATAAATTACCCTAGTTAATATTTTTGACGCGTGCGAAAGAAGACTAATTGTTCGATAATTTTCACACCCATCTGCTCCTGCTTTTTTTGGTATAGTTACAACAGCATTCTTTTTAAAGTCCTCTGGCATTTCCCCTTTATCATAAATATATCATACTAATTTGTATAATAATTTATCAAGTACATAATGTTGGAGCGCATACGAAAAGGGCCCGGTTGACCAATTTTTCGACTTTTCTTCTGTGGTTCAAGTTATGTGAAACCCCCTTAGAAATCGAATAAAACCAACCCCAGACCTCTATCTTGAAAATTCAGCGAGATATTGCAGTTTTAAGTGAGGCAAGTCAAAATTTATTATTTCGAAAGTACAGAAAGGAAATAGCATGTTCTTATGTAAAATTGAATTGTTCGAAAACAATTTTCCATGAAAACTAAACATATTTTCTTCTTGTCCTTTTAAATGTGAGAGCAGGCAAATACATTTACCCATTGTCAGGATAAGTTGCCTATGCACCCGCTGAAGGGAAGTCCCACATTTCTCGCTAGGACCTCCAATCCTATAAGTAGGCAACTTATCCTACTACATGAATGCCTGTCTACTCATACCGCTTAAGGGACTCAGATCCGAAGATTTTTGATGAAATTCTTCGGAGATCATCGAACATTTTTGGTGACATTTTTCATGAAAGTCTTCAAAACCATCAGAATTCTCCCCCGAGTATGATTGGATTTAAACTTGCACTAGAGTGCGCTGCAAGGTCACCTGCGCAGGTGAAAATGAATGAGTGATCGTGTGTACTTTCAAAGAGAAACACTGCTATCTTCAGGAGGGTAAAAACCGAAAAAAAATTACTCTGCCAGTGTAACCTCTGGATTCCGGACTAAATAATGGAGATCAACTTCAACTTTGAAACCGTATAATACTAGACAATTCGATCATGGAATAATTATCCATATGGTATTACATACATTTGGTTATGGAACAATAATGTGTCCATCAACCTATTCTTAGAGCCCTAGTCCAACGACTACGCTCTCGCTCAGTAGCATCGCTCCGGAAGTTGACCAAAATTTCCGTCATCCAAAGGAGGGAGAACGAATCGAAAATATGAGAACCGCACGGACAGTTATAATTTTTGAAAGCCAGAAGTAATAACAAAAATAAAATAATCACCAGACTCGTTCCAGGTCGTTCATAGGTTTTTTTGTAAACGAGGAACGGAACGGGAACGACTTTATGTATGTTTGGTAAATGATAAAGTGTTCCAATAACAAGCGTGTATTATGATTGCTACAATCTGACTAACATTGTACCGTTCCTTCTAACTTGTCGAGACTCTCGCAAGAGTGGCTGTACTCTTATCTACATCAGATAAGAGACGTGTTACTCTGCTTTCATACCGAATCGCCACACCACACCCCCCCAGTGTTTCACACGACAAGAAGATAGACAAAAAAAATAAAGTATGGGGTGCGTGGCTAAAAACAACTAAACATTGAAGGAACGGCAAGAACTCATGCATTACACATAAAAACGAACAATTCACACAAAAAATGAAATATAAGGTACAGCACATAGAAATTCAAAAAAATATATACATGTAAGAAAAATGGTAAAAAGGTAAGTAATTATTCTGGGTAACGACCCCTAAAACGAACTCGACGAACTGGTTGTCTCCTTGGTTGCTTCGGAATAATTGTGACCGTCTGTGGACTCGCATCTGGTATTCGTATTAACTCCGGATTTCTCAGTATGAATGCTGGCTTGACTCTGTCGAGAGACATCTTTGCAGTTTTCCCTTCAAGGTCGACGGTTATGGTTTTCTCGTCTCTGCTGATGACTCTATGTGGACCAGTATAGGGTGGTTGAAGGGACTTTCTCTGCAGTTCAACTCGAACAAAAACGTGAGAACATGACTTTAAAGTTGCTGGCACATACACGGGTGAAGTGCCATGCCGTCGTGCTTGATCAGCAAACTTACGCATGGCTTCTCCAAGTCGTCTGACAAAGTCGGGGGCATCCTCGATTTCACGTTTCTCAGAAACATCACTGGCGAAGAATTCGCCCGGTAAGCGAAGTTCCTTTCCGTAGGTAAGTTGTGCGGGGGATACACCACGGTCGCTGTTAATTGCTGATCGTAATCCTAGCAGAATAAGCGGGAGGATTTGGGTCCAGCGATCAGTTTTGTAGGCCATTATCGCTGCTTTCAGGGATCTATGCCACCTTTCGACCCTTCCGTTCGCCTGTGGGTGGTATGGTGTTGTTCGTATCTTGCGGGTGCCAAGCAGTTGAGCGAGTCTGTCGAAGAGTTGGGACTCAAATTGCCTCCCTTGGTCCGTTGTAAGTCGACCCGGCGCTCCAAATCGTGCTACCCAGCATTGTACAAATACACTAGCTACTTCCGCTGCCGAAATCCCATTGACAGGTATTGCTTCGGGCCAGCCGGTAGTTCGATCTATGATCGTTACTACGTAACATTTTCCGTCAGAAGGTGTTAACGGCCCGACTATGTCCATGTGGACATGTTCAAAACGACTCGATTGTTCAAAATTTCCTAGGGGTGTCTTAGTGTGTCGGGAAACTTTGGCGCGCTGGCATGGCACACACGCGCGGGCCCAACGGGTACAATCTCGGTGCATACCTGGCCAGACATAACGCCTCGAGACTAGGGTTGTCGTGGTTTTAGCACCAGGGTGTGCGAGGTTATGGACGCTGTTGAAAGCTGTACGCCGGAATTCTGGAGTGAGGTATGGCCGAACTCTTGTAGTGGATACATCGCAAAAAACTTTTGCCTCTGAATCGGCCACTTCCATCTCCTTCAGTACAAGACCACTGTTGTCAGAATTTATTAATGCTTGTAATTTTGTGTCTGTAGCTTGGTCCTTCGCTAGCTCCTTGTAATCTATACCTTTCCCTAAATGTACTGCCTCAATCCTTGATAACGCATCAGCGGGTGCATTTTCGATGCCTGGTACATAACGTAGTTCCGTTGTGAACTGACTAATGTAGTCAAGTTGTCGGATTACTCGGGGTGATGAGTTTTTTGAAGGATTTGAAAATGCAAAAGTGATTGGCTTGTGGTCTGTGAATACGGTGAACTGCCTACCCTCTAACTGAGAGCGAAAGTGTTTGACTGAGGCAAAGATTGCAAGCAACTCGCGATCGTATGTTGACCACTTCATTTCGCTTGGTGACAGCTTGCGAGAAAAGAATGCCAGCGGCTGCAGGTTGCCATTTACTACCTGGTGTAACGCGCCACCTACCGCTGTATTTGACGCATCTGTGCATAGAATAATTGAAGCAGCTTCATTCGGGTGATACAGTAATGTTGCATTTACTAATGCGCTTTGGAAATCACTAAATGCTTGCTTCGCATCGTCTGTCCACACTAATGCTGTCTTATCGTTTTTCTTATTTGTGTTGACTAACAGCTGTAGCCGTCGCTGAATCTCTGCTGCGTGCGGAATACTGCGACGGAAAAAGTTAATCATACCCAGAAAACGTCTGAGTCCAGCTACGTCATTAGGTCGGGGGTAATTTAAAATTGGCTGTATTCGGTCGGGTTCGGGTTTAATGCCCTCTGCATTGACCCGGTAGCCTAAGAAAGAGACTTCAGATTTGGCATAATCACATTTCGTTGCGTTGAGAACAAGCCCCGCCTCAAGAAATCGCTGTAAAACAGTTCGAACGTGATTTTCATGTTGGGACTCATCAGCTGATGCTATAAGTACGTCGTCGATGTAAACATAGACAAAATCAAGGTCACGTGTAATTCCATCTATGAATCTCTGAAAAGACTGTGCTGCATTTTTCAGACCGAATGGCATTGCTACATACTCAAATAAGCCAAACGGTGTGATTACGGCTGTTTTCTCGACATCATTTTTCTCAACAGGTACCTGATGGTATGCTCTCTTAATATCTAGAGTACTGAAAATTTTACTACCTGATAGTCGAGCGTTAAAGTCCAAGATATTAGGAACAGGATAGCGGTCCGGTTTTGTCTTCGCATTTAGAGCACGGTAGTCACCGCACACTCTCCATTTCTCTGGCCCTTTTTTGGGAACCACGTGAATAGGGCTTGACCATTGGCTCCTTGATGGACGAATGTCTCCTAATTTCAGCATTTCTTCAAAGGCGGTTCTTGCGGCTCGTAATTTTTCTGGGGGGAGTCGTCTGGCGCGTGCAGTGACAGGTTGACCAGTAGTTTCTATCACATGGGTCGTCTTGTGAACGAACTTGCAGGCTCTGCGTGTTGTAGGCTGCGTCAGACCTGGGAACTCGGCTAAGATTTTCGAGAATTCTGATGTGCCTATGGTAGTGATGGAGGAGTAGTGAACAGACTCGATAGTGCACGAAGTTTTTAGAGAAGTAGCTCCATCAACGAGAATTTTCCGCTTCAAATTAGGTAGGAGCTCGAAGTGGGCAAGGAAGTCTGCGCCTATGATTGGGTTCTCGACATTGGCCACGATGAATCGCCATTTGAAAGATCGTCGGAATCCCAGATGCAACTCGATGAGACGCTCTCCGTAGGTGTCTATGACAGTACCATTGGCTGCATACAGTTTGAGGTCGGCTGTGGTTGCCCTATCTGCTTTTCTCGCCGGCCACACTGATACATCGGCCCCGCTGTCTATAAGGTATCGTGCTTTTGTTGCGTCGTCGTATATGAAAAGACGCCGCGATTTGGGTGGGCCACCGGTTGCGGCATTGACGGCGGGCCCCACTAGTTTTCCGATTTCTTAGCTTGCCAGAATTCGCACCACTCTTCACATTTCGTAGCTTTCGGGCCAAATTTGTAATGGTACCAACATTTGGTAAATTTCGGATTTCTCCGCGAAGTACTACGTGATCTAGGACCACGTCTACCAGGTGTTGCGCTACGATTGCGACTCCTTCTACCATTGCTTTCACGGGTTTGCATGCGATCAACAATTGCGGCTAGTTTTGATAGTTGCTCTGTGAGAGCATCTATTCTGATATCTGGACTTGTCTCACTTTTTCTTTCGGAAACCGCTGAAACGCTGGCCTGTGATTCGCGCTCCCATGCGCGGTCTGCAGCTTGTGCGGCGAGATCCAAATCGGTAACATTCGTGAGTGTGAGTGTTTCCGCTACATTCGCTGGTAACTGGCCATAGAACATTTGCCTCAACACCATCTCATCGACTCGATTTTTCGCGAGGTCACGCATCTCACGCAAAAATAAACTAGGTTTTGCGTTACCTCTTTTTAGTCCGTCGAGTAATTTCTTCACTTGAGCTGTATCGGTGGGCTCGAACTCCGAACGAATTCTTTCCATTAGGGTGGTGAACGGGTTTCTGGTTGGTTCGGTAGTGATGAGATCGTATACCTGGGATGTAATTTCTGCAGGCAAAGACGATGCAAGATACGCGTACTTGGTTTTTTCATCTGAGATGCCAGCTAATTGGAGTCTCAGTTCGACTTGCTTCAACCAGACGCCGACACCGCCAGGACCAGACGTGTACGGTGGTATGTCGACCCTTATTGGATGCAATGGTTGGTGTGTGGACGCATCCTCTGGTTTTTCGTTTCCCATTTTGTAAAACTCACGAAACTACACTCGAAAACTTCGAAAAACGAAAACAAGTGAAAGTTATAAAACTGCGCTCGAAACAAAATGAAAACGAAATTATACACGTCGAGGTTACCAGTTTGGTAAATGATAAAGTGTTCCAATAACAAGCGTGTATTATGATTGCTACAATCTGACTAACATTGTACCGTTCCTTCTAACTTGTCGAGACTCTCGCAAGAGTGGCTGTACTCTTATCTACATCAGATAAGAGACGTGTTACTCTGCTTTCATACCGAATCGCCACAGTATGAAATGAACGGAACGTAATTTTCTTGTGAACTGAACGACCCGTTCTTCTGGTTTTTGTGTTCTTTTTTCCCCATTCTATTCAGCAAAAGGGAACCAACGTCGACTGGATCTGGATATCTACTCTTGAAATTTTGAAGAACTATAAAGTGCCAAACGTTTGTTCGTAAGATACAATACTGGAGTGCCGTCCAGTGCGGCAGTTGAGCAGATCTCCATTAGTGGACATATTTTGTCGTCAGACAGAGGAAGACTCACATGGACAAGCACTTCGACGACCGTGTCATAATAAAAGTTAATTCTATATAAAATGAAACGAAACTTTTTTAATTTAATGAGCCAAATATCACAATATCAGTATGTTTATAAAAATAGAATACTAGATGAGTACCATCCCCTGTGGCAGTTGAGCAAATTTTCTTCATTAGTAGACAAATTTTAGCATCAAACCAAATTAGACTGTCACGCAAACAATTTTAAATATAAAAATTGACCTTTTTTTCTTTACTTTACTTTCCTTTTTATTTTATTTTTGTTAACCAGAATCAGTTGTCAAAAAGTGCATAGGAAGATAGAAATCTTAGATTAATTAGTTATAAAGGGCCGAGGAGCACATCAACAAGTGATAGCCTGTGGACCTAAATAGGTTATCTCAATGAGCTTTTTTTTAACGCAGCGTAAAAAACACGCGCGGAAGAAAAACGCGCGATTAAAAATGAGTACATTGTCACACTGAGCGGATGATTTTCACTTCGACTCGCGTTTTTAGCTTTTTACTTGGGTGTAAGGTGGTACATACTTGTTGTGATTACTATCTATTTCTTTAGAAGAAAAAAACGAAGATATTGGGTGCACCCAATTTTGCAAAATCATTTGAAATTAGGTCATACAAAACATCCGGAATTAGAAGAATACCCTGAAAGATTCTATCTGTTGTATAAGTTTAAAATATGTGAAATTTCTTCTTTATTCCTATCCTTTGGATAAACAGTGTAGTAAAGTCTGCAGCTGTGTTGTTAATAAAAATTTCCATGGAAATATGAAGCACATAGACAGATAGACGGACATACATTCATTTTTATACAGGGTTAGTCGGTTTTCCTTCCGCCATAGGAAAACTAGTTTTTCGCGAAACCAGGTGCACGTTGTTTCGCCAGGCGAGCGGTCTCTTTGACAAGGATTTTATGGGAAATATTCGGGGAAAACTCCGATGGCTTTTGAAGAATTTTATGAAGAATCTTCCGGAAAAATTTTCCAAGTCTCTGGAAAATTTCATCGGAAATCTTCGAGAAAAATCTCTATTCAGGAAAATTTTGCGATGATTTTCGAGGAATCTCATCAAAAATTTTAGAAATATTTTCCAATGTTTTCCAAGAAAGTTCATCAGCATTCTTCGAGAAAATTTCCTGACAATTTTTGAAGAATTTCATATGAAATATTCGAAGAAAAACTCCGATGGTTTCTGATGAATTTCATCGAAAATCTTCTGAAAAAATTTTCGATAATCTCCGAAGAATTTCATTGTAAATCTTCGGAAAAAATTTCGGATGATTTTTAAGCAATTTCATAGTAAATTTTCGGAAATCTTTGGAAAAAATCTATTTTTCCCGAAAAAATTTCATAAAAATTCTTCGAGAAAATTTCCTGATAATTTTTGGAGAATTTTATCGAAAGCACACTCGGGGAATAACACCAAGAGTTTTGAAGAATTGCACCGAAAATCTTTAGAAAAAACCTTCGATTATTTCTAAGGAATTTCATGAAAAATATTTGGGACGATTCCTTTGATTTTCAAAGATTATTTCCGACGAACTTTATCGAAAATATTAAAGGTAAATTTCCGATCATTTTCAATGAATTCTGTCAGGCGAATTTTGTCAGAAATTTTAGCAAAAATCTCCAATCATTCCAAACAATTTTATCAAGAATCATCGAGAAGTATCTCTGATAATTTTCCAAGGATATCCTTAGAAAATATTTTGATGCTTTTCAGAGATTTTCGTCAAAAATGTTTGAGAAAAATCTCCAATGATTTCTAAGGAATTAATCAGAAGTCTAGGAGAAAAAATGTGATGATATCCGGAGAATTTTATTGGAAATATTCAGAAAAAAGTTCAGTGTTTTCTAAAGAATTTCCTCGAAAATCTTCGGGAAAATTTTCGGTTAATTTTTAGAAAATTGCATCGGAAATTTTCAGAAAACAACTCTGATGATGTCCGAAGAATCTCGTCGAAAAATTTTAGAGAAAATTTCCAATGTTTCCAAAGAAAGTTCTTTCTGAAGAAAACCTCCAAGAATCATAGAAGGTACTTCTCAATGATTTCCGATAAAATCCTTTGTGATAGTTACCGAGTTTTCCAAAAATTTCCCACAAATTTCTTCTGAAATCATCGGATAATGTTTTTCAGTGATGTCCGATAAAATTCATCGAAAATAATCGGAAATTTACCCTTAATATTTTCGATAAACTTTGTCGGAAATAATCTTTGAAAATCATAGGAATCGTCCCGAATATTTTTCATGAAATTCCTTGAAAATGATCGAAGATTTTCAGTACAATTCTTCAAAACTCTTGGTATTATTCCTCGAGTGCTTTCGATAAAATTCTCCAAAAATTATCAGGAAATTTTCTCAAAGAATTTTCATGAAACTTTTTGGGAAAGAATGGAGATATTCTCTAAAAATTTCCGATACGAGTTTTCGGAAATTATTAAAATTTTTTCTAAAAATTTTCGATGAGATTCTCCGGAAATCATCAGAGCTGTCTCCGGAGAATTTTAAAAATCATCGGAAAGATTTTCGAGAAAATTCTTTGGAAAACACTGGACTTTTTTCTGAATATCTCCGATGAAATTCTCCGGAAATCACATTATTTTTCCAAAATTTCTGATTAATTCCTTAGAAATCATTGGAGATTTTTCTCAAACATTTTTGACGAAAATCTCTGAAAAGCATCAAAATTTTTTCTAAAGATATTCTTCCAAAATTATCAGAGATACTTCATGATGATTCTTGATAAAATTGTTTGGAATCATTGCAGATTTTTCCTAAAATTTCTGACAAAATTCGCCTGAAATCATTGGAGATATTTCTCAACGATGTTCGATGAAATTCTTCGATAATTATTGCAAATTTCTCCTAAATAGGAGATTTTTTCAAAGATTTCCATTGAAAAAATTCTTCAGAGATTTTGGAAAATTTTTGCTGAAGATTCTTGATAAAATTCTGCAGAAGCCATTGGAGTTTTCCCCGAATATTCCACGAAATTCTTGTCGAAGAGACCGCTCGTCTGGTGAAACAAGGTGCGCCTGGTTTCGCGAAAAACTAGTTTTCCTATGGCGGAAGGAAAACCGACTGACCCTGTGGATATATATATGTAGGTAGAAGATTCTAGGCGCTGGGGCTTCAGCAGCCCCCCCCAAGTTTTCGCTCTATTTCCGCCCCTGAACTTAGGTATTGTAACTTACTTCGCTGTATCACAATCTTATTTCTTGAATAAAATAATTTTTTTTTGAATCAAATAATTGTAACTAGGGTAGTACTTGAACTTGAAAAACAATTTTCCATTCCAATTCTCGCTTGAATGCCACGTTTTTTCTTCGCTCGTGTGACAGTGAACTAGTTGAAGTTTGCTACATGCTTAAGGTAAATCGTACGTGTTCAAACACACACACACACACTCACAGGCGTAGGACTGCCAACACTGGAAACTCCTAAGTTTCAATGCTAATAAAATTCTTCCAAATTTTCTCAAAGTAATTTGTTGAGATTCTTTGGAAAACATTGGTAATTTGTTAAAAAGATTTCCTATAAGCTTCTTCGGAAATTACCGGAACTGTTTTCCGAAGGTTTCCGATGAAATTTCTTAAAAATCATAGGAAATTTTTCCCGAGAATCTTCGATGAAATTCTTCGGAGAACATTTTTTCTGAAGATTGTTGATAAGATTCTTCAAAAACTATCAGAGTTTACCCCAAATATTTCCTATGAAATTCTTCAAAAATTATCGGAAAATATACCCGAAGATTTTAATAGAAATTCTTTGGATAAAATTGGAAAATTTTTCCGAAAATTACCGATTAAATTCCTTGAAAATTATCAGGAAATTTTCCCAAAAATATTTGATGAAATTCTTTAGAAAACATTGGAAATATTTTCCGAAAAGACTCTTCGAAAGTATCGGAATTTTCTTCCAAAAATTCCGATGAAATTCCTTAAAAATCATTGGAGAATTTTCCCAATGTTTGTCGATGAAAATCTTTGGAGATCATCAAACATTTAAATTCTGTGGAAAGCATTTTTCCCGAAAATAACGGACAAGAGATCAGGGAAGCGTGTGGTAGTTTGCAGGAACTTCACGGTTGAAATGTTAGTAAGTAACAGAACGGTAATTACAAAAAAAAAAAAACTCTCAATTTTAGACGCTTTTCCTATAAAATTCAACGTTTGGTCAACTGGTCCCTTTTCGTATACGCCTGTTTTGAGTTACTTGTTATCTGTTTAGTTGGGATTTAATCAGGGCCCAAGTCTGGGCTCCGTACGTTAAGCAGGGAATCACATGGATAGGCGATAATAAGATGTATAATTTTCGTATTCAGGATCTATGTTAAAGGCTGCAGGTTTTAGTCGTTCAGGGAAATGTCCCCTCAGGTAAAAAATGTAGGTAATTTTCTTTCAGGCTTTTGTTATTCAGGAAAATGGGTTTCATGATTTTGGTTTTTCAGGGAAATGTCCTGCAGGATGTTTTCCTTCAGGCAAATATTTTTCAGGCTATTGGATTTAGGAGAAAGGGAGTAAACCGACCTCACCATAAGAGAAGCTCAGCCCGATTTTTTTCTCCTAAGAGTCAAGGGATCCGTGCAAACAGTTTCCGTCAAACTCCAGCTTAGCAAAAAAATTTTCAAATCTCCTTTTTGGTTCTCATTTGCCCAATTGATGTAGAGTAAACAGAATATTAAGTAGAATTCTGTGCCATTGTCAGTAGTTTATTTGTTTGTTGAAATAGTGACTATTAGGATATACAATACATAAACCGAAAGCGTTCAGTGGTTAACTAAATATTAATAATTATAATTTAATTTATACTTGAATATACTGAGGCTAAACGTGCCATACTTGAATCAGATATTCTTCGTTTGCCGAACTTAATTTCGCATTACATCAACGTGATATCAAATTTTCGCAGAAAAATGATACTTGTACTGAAGTGGAGGTACGGGCCGCCAGCAACTGATTTATGATATTCTGCAACAACGCTTTATGGTTCTTTTTTTGCACAATGTTGCTTTATTCGGTGATGTGATGAATTTAACTACATCCTGTCTCTTCCTTTTAGCAGCTATTTTTAAAGGTGTGTCTCCTTCATCATTCTCTCCATTGACATCCGCTCCTTTTTCGACTAAATATTTGATTGTATTCAAGGTTCCACGTTCAGCAGCCCAGTGTAAAGGGGTATCTCCATTGGAACCCTTCGCATTAATATCTGCCCGTTTACTCTCTATCAAGCATTTAATAATGGCCGTTTGAAATGACTCAAGCTGGGTACACCTACCACCGTAACGCGAGCTCCTGGAAATAGCTGCCATATGTAAAGGAGTATTCCCTTGATCGTTCCTTTTATTCACATCAGCATTTTTCTCTTCTACAAAGTAGGTAACAGCCGGCACATGGAGTAATTTAATGGCCATTTGTAAAGGGGTAATACCATTCTGATCTTGTGCATGAATATCGGCGCCTTTTTCAACCAAATACTTGATCATATCCAAGAAGTCATATTGAACGGCATAATGCAAAGGACATCTATCGCGGGGCCCTTTCTCGTTTACATCTAAGTGTTTACTTTCTATCAAGTACTGATCATATCTAATTTACGCAGCAGTTCAGCTCTAGTGAAATCATCGGAATCGCATTCCAGAGCCCGGTGTAGCGGAGTCTGCCCATACTTATTATACAGATTATTCATATCGATATTCTTTTCTTCGAGGAAATACTTGAGAATGGGTAACTGACCCCAGAAAGCAGCCTCGTGCACGGGTGTATCGCCTTCGTCGTCCTGTCCAACAATGTCGGCACCCTTTTCAACCAAATATTTAACGACGTCAAGTCTGCCACAAAATACGGCGGCGTGTAGAAGGCTAGAGTTATAGACGTGATCCCTGGTATTAGGGTCACCACCATTTTCTATTAGTTGTTTTAATTCTTCAAAACGACCATATTCGACTGCTCGGCATAATTTCACTTCCGGAGTATTTTCGGCACGTTGATACGCGTCTTCTAATATTCTAAGAACTCTTTCACGCCGGAGACCAATTCCCTGTGAACATGAATCATCTTTATTTAGTAACCCAATATCGTCATAAAGTATCACTGATAATTATTTTTGAAAAAATTTAAAGCCGATAACGAGACTGCTTTGAGATATTCAGATCCGAATGGAAAGTCGTTGGGCAAAGGGCTGAAGTTGAAAAACGCAGTTTTATAAATAGTTACGTACTGAAGCGACCTGGGAGTTAAAATATTTGCCAACTGACAAGCAAAAAAGCTATCAATTTTCCTGCCAGTTGACGGCTGCTTATCTAATTTCGTTAACTGAAGGTCAGTTTGCTGGCTGATGATGATAAGGTTATCAGTCTTACAACCGGTTTGATGTAGCTCTCCATTTCTCCCTAACTTGTGCAAATTCTTTCATTTCGTAATAACACTTACATTTGGCATGCTTGATTATCTGTTGAACATACTGGAATATTTGCCGACCCTTACTGGATTCCTTTTCCCCCCTCTTCCTTCTGGCAGCCAGTGATATTATTCCTGGATGCTTCAAATTATTCCCTATTAATTTATCTCTCCTTCTCTTCAGACAGTTCCAAATATCCATTTTCCTGCTTACTCTGTTCAGTACTTCCTCATTTTTTACCTTATCCGTTCGTTTGATGCTAAGTATCCGCCCATAGCACCACATTTCAAAAGCTTCGAACCTTCTCTTCCCTTTTTTTCCTATGGTCCAAGTTTCACATCCATGCAAGGCTACACTCCAAACCTAAGTTTTCAAGAACAAACTTTTGATTTCCAGATTCATTTTTGATTTCATTCATTATTATTGTTTTATTGTACTATGTACAACTATTATTTTTTAAGTTGCATATCGTACATGCGGTTAGCGATTAACATGATGAGTAAAGGCCGGATGATCGGAGAAAGGATCTGAGGTTATGCTAGTTAGAGGTTTGAAAGGCGGTTTTAAGTGTGGGTGGATAGGGAAGGGTGGAGCGAAGTTGAGTGGAAGTAAGGCAGGAGAAGGTGAGGAACTGTGATAGGACCCCTCTTAATGCCTGTATGATGAGAGAAGATTCAGACTTGTAATGTTAATTATTTACATGAAACACCCTGTAAAACACCATCATACGGTTCTTACATTGGTAACATAAAATTCTAAGTTTTTTTTCTTGACCACAGCTGTCCTCCTCCATTACAGTCACTTTCCCCCACCATGCTCCTCCTCGCCCACCGCAACGCCGTTCCTCATTGTAGCCGTCCTTCCTCTCCAGGAGTGTCCACCTCCACCGAGAAGCCTCTCCGCGGTAGGGTACCTCTAGTGAAACATGAGATTAAGGTACAGGAGAGGCCACCAGGAATTTATCCCCGCGGGGAAAATGAGGAGGTGGCTTTTACTGTTTGAGAGTCCTCCCCCACCACAACTCCTCCTCGTCCTTCACCGTGACCTTCTTCCCCCAAGGTCCCTCCTCCACTATGAACCTCCTCCCAAGGGTAGGCTACACCTGGAGAAATGAGCAATTAAGGGGCAGTGTAGGCCACCCGCAGTGTTTTTTTTCCTCCCGAAGGCGGTGGCGGATTTTACTGAGCTCCCTCCTCCACCGTGAACCCTTTCCCAGGGGTAGACCACCCCTGGAGAAATGAGCAGTTAAGGGCAGAGGTGGTGGCGGACCCGGGGCTATACCATCCAAGAGCTGTCTTCTCCATCAAGGACTCCCTGAGGTGATCTACCCTCTGACAATCCCCACCACAGCTGCCTCCATCACAGTCACTTTCCCCTACCATGCTCTGCCTCGTCCACAGTGGCGCCCTTCCTCACCGCAGCCGTTCTTCCTCTCCAGGAGCTCTCACCTCGATCGAAAAGCTCCCCCCCCCCGGGTAGGGTACCTCTGGTGATACGTGAGATTAAGGTACAAGGAAGGCCACCAGGAATTTATCCCCACGCGGGAAAGGAAGAGGTGGCTTTTACTGTATAGAGAGCCCTGCCCCACCACAACTCCTCCTCGTCCTTGAACGCGACCTTCCTTCTCCTAAGCTCCCTCGTCCACCATGAACCCCCTCCCAAGGGTAGGCTACCCCTGGAGAAATGAGCAATTAAGGGCAGGGTAGGCAACCAGCAATGGGGTTTTTCTCCCGGAGGCGGTGGCTTTTACTGTTTAGTGTATAGAAAGCCCTCCCCCATTACAACTCCTAGTCCTTCACCGTGACGCGTGACCTTCCCCCAAGGTCCCTCCTCCACCATGAACCCCCTTCCAAGGGTAGGCTACCCTGGAGGAATGAGCAATTAAGGGGCAGGGTAGGCAATCCGCAGTGTTTTTCCCCCGGAGGTGGCGGTGGTGGCAGCGGCGGTTTTTTTCGGTATACAAGGGGCTTTGCCCCCTGGCCACTTCGCGACCCAATCCCCGCCGTTACTCACTCGCTTCGCTCGTGCCATCCTCCAGTATTTCGCAAGCTGGAAAAGTATTGTATGAAAACAACTCGGCGCTACACCATTCAGGAGCTCTCTCCTCCACTAAGGACCCTCCCTGGGGTGGGCTACCCTCTGCCAATCCCCTTCACAGCTGTCCTCCATCAGAATCACTTTCCCCCACCATACTCCTCCTTGCTCACCGCGACGCCCTTCACCGTGGCCGTCCTCCCTCTCCAGGAGCTCCCACCTCCACCGAGAAGCCCCCCGGGGTAGGATACCTCTGGTGAAACGTGAGATTTACAGGGGGGCCACAGGAATCTCCCCAGAACCCCCACCCAAGGGTAGGCTACCCTGGAGAAATGAGCAATTAAGGGGCAGGGTAGGCAACCCGAAGTAGGTTAGGATAAAAATTAGCGCCTCTTAAATTTTTGTTCACCCCTCATAAATTTTTGTTCATAATAGTTGTCCGTGAAATCTAGCCCCCCCCCCCCCCATAATCTAGCGCTCTAGGCAGGTGCCTATTTTGTCTGTATGTAAATATGGCCCTGGACGTCATATTATCATAAGTGTATGCGAACTTCAGCGCGCGCTGACGGCGTTGTTTCCAACTCCACAAAAATTTTACAAGAGACCTTTTTTATGTAAATTTTAACAAGGAACAACTTTTGTTTGAAACTTTTTTCCATAAAACGTTTTCTACGCGAGATATTTCCGAAAGAGTGAATTTCGGAGCCTTTGAAGCCCTCTGGGGAGCTTAGCTCCTCCGGGATCGCTGAGTAATTTTAGTATGTTAATTAAGGAGTTATTCCGAAGACATTCTAAAAAAATCTTTGATATCATTTATGTCCATTTCCTAACATTTTTTTGTCTAACTTTCCTGGACTAATATCTGCCCTACGTATGGCGGTTTGATAGCGTATCATTAGCGAGTGTTTAGCGGCCCAACGATCAGGGAGATTCTGCTGCACATACCAGTGCCGGTAAGATTGCCAATCACGATCTTAGTGAATTTCACTAAGAGTGGTATTTAAGGTTCAAATGTGTTAGACACCCTAGTTTATCCTAATTACCTTAATTCTGTCGTTGGTTACGCTGACACTGTCGAACTTTCGTTCATAATTCGGCATTTACATCGTTGGAAGATAAGGATAATATGTATTTATAAAAATGATTCAGCTGAGCAAAGTGTACACAGGGCCAGATTTAGGGGGGGGCAGGGGGCCCCGGGCTCCGGGCCCGCACATCCTATAACTAATTCCGTAGAGCTGATGATGGATGTTATTAAATAGCTCTTTAAAAAAAATAAAAAATAAAAAAAATAATAATAATAATGACGATGATGACGGATGACGATATTAATAATAATAATGAAAATGATGATCAATGTTGCTAAAAAAATTTTTGGGGGGCCCACACAAAATTTGGGCCCCGGGCCCGCAAGTGCCTAAATCAGGTCCTGAGTGTACATATGCATTAGTAAGAATAAATCTAGTTACCTCAGGTATAGACTCCTGGTCGGCTTGATCATTGGTAGTCATTTCTTAGAATAATTCAGTTTACCCCTGGTTGCTGTTGCTTTACTTGAACATTAATTCGAAAAAACAAAACAAGAGGTTCGCAATCAAATTAGATAATTTAGTGCAAGCACTGGTAGAACGTTAGTGAATTATGAATGCGACTGCTATGAGTTGCAGGATGCTACCAAGAAATTTTAAAACGAATGATGACTGATCGTTGGAAAATACAATGTATTCATCCGATAATCCGATAAGAGATGACGGCCCCCACACACACCGGTCTCGCACGCGGTCAAATGTGCCAGGGCGAATCTGACCGCGCCCGCACGCGATCTGAGACCGTGTGTAGATCGTGCCAGTGTGCTGAGGGCCATAATACGCCCACAGTTTAGGTTTATCATGCCCGTTTGACATTGTGGAAGTTCGCATTCAGAATACAGCGTCATGACTTCACTCGGAAATGTCCAGGAATACTCCATGTGTCATTCTAGTGTCATTCAGCCGTAGGTCCAGCTAGGACCATGTAGTTCCACACGAGTTTAATGCACCGCTGTTTTCTTGCAAGTTTGGTCCGTCGACAAAAAATCAGCTTGGCCCAGGTTATTAGACTTCACAGGGCTGCTCGACCGCGATGCAGTCCGCAATAAAATTGACGTCATTGACTCGGACAAGTGTATGTTTTATATGGAAAAATTTGCAAAAACAAAAATATCTCGATAAATATTGATTTTCATGAACAACTCAAAAGGACAAAATTCATTCCTCTTGTAATTTTCTATCGAATAAAGGTATTTTCAAACTTTTTGGAAAACTTTGTATTTTACCATGTTATAACTTATAGAATAAAAGTCAGTGACGTCACATTTTGATTAACTCCTGAGCGATCGAGCTAATAACTTTGCTGCTTAGCGGTAAACACTGCATGACCGGTTCTCGTTTCACGGACCGAACTTGCAAGAAAATGGCTGTCCATTACACCCGTGCGAAACTACATATGATCCTAGTTCAGCGTCTCTGTTTCGTTGGCTGAAATCGCTGAAATTTAGCTTGTTTCCGTTTAGCTTAGGCCATGAAACCAAGGCCATGCTTAACTTCTGTTCTGATTTGTGAGTCCGGTATGTCTTACCACACTATATAATCAAACCCTGTACTCTCATTAACACTCCGTCAGTTGCCCCAAAATCCGGTCGTTTTCTGTTTATGTAGTCCGCCTCAGTTACTCTTGGCAAAAAAAAAATCATTTCCCTCTAGAATGCTCCGCAATATTAGTGGCATAGGATCGGAAACGTTGGAAAGGGGTAACGGAGACACGTGCCCCATGGTGGCTGGTATAGTCGGCGACTCGCCTCATCGGCAATTTGCCAAAAAAGGCATAATCCATGTATAAATTTTCTGTTCATCTACGACTATACAATGCTGTAATAAATAAGTAAACGAACGAGAAGATAAATAAAAATGACACATGTGTTTACTAGTAAAATACATGAATGGAAAGCATTCAATACTTAGTTGCATAGTAATGATTATAAAATACGGTTTCCAAACTGCCCTTAGTTCGGAAAAATCAAAATTCGGTTTTCAGCGCCACCTAGTGGCCAATGCGAGCACTACAAAAGTAACTTTATAGAATCTCGATACCTTGTCCGATGGTCGAATTACGCGCATTCAAAAAGCAGCGGTGAGCTGACAGGAAAAAAGGGACCTACATGTATTACGTCCAGTGCCAAACTGCCCTTTGTCCACGACTTTCGACCACTTTTCCTTCAATAATTCTAGATAGGCTGCATTCTCATTTTTGTGCGTTTTTGGTAGTACGGTAGTGGATTCAGGCTACTCAGTTGTACCATTTACATAAGTTTTAAATGAACTCGTACAGTGTAGCACAGTTTTTATCGATTTCCCAAAAACATAATTTTTGGACTAAGGGCAGTTTGGAAACCGTATCTTCAATTGAACTGACATAGGAAGTAGTTTACGTTCATTTTTTTCAGAATTTTAAGGAAAGCATTTATTCTGTTTATTTTTTGACTCGCATTAGGTAGATAGTGCCACAAGGGGAGTACATACAGTGACGCTATCTTTCGGACGATTTTCGGACGATGCCGTAAGTTCGGAAAATTTTTGTCGTGACTTAGACTACTTTCTGTGTATTGGCGTTAGTTCGGAGGGCTGGTTTCAATTGAAACATTGGTTTCCCTTTCCGCGGCACTTAAACTACTTTCTATGTCAGATCTTCAATTTAATTTGTACTAGGGGGTTTTGCCCCTTGGCCGCTTCGCGCCTCGTCCAACCGCCACAGTCCTCAGTGTTTGGTCTGAAACTTTTGTTCCTGAGTTGAGATTTGCTTTGTGCTTCTTTTGCTCCCCCTCTATCAGCGGTCCTCAATCTTCCACCATGAACCCCCTTCCATCCTTTCTTCATCACGAGCCTCCTCCTCCTCCTCCTCCTCCACCACGACCCCGTTGTTGACCATGGTTGCTCTCCGCCTCCACGGTCACACCTCAACAGTCGCAACCCTCCTCAGCCGCAAACTCCTCCCCACAATGGCCATAGTCCTCCACCTAGTCTCCCCTGATCACCCTCTTCCACCACGAGTGCCCTGCATTAGGACCACGTATTTCAACCACCCCACACCACTGTGGCCTTCATTTTCGTTCACGGTCCCTCTCTATAGCCTTCCCCTTCTGCGGCTCCATCGCCCTACGGACCTCCTCGCTCAACCACCACGAAGATCACCTGGTCCCCCAACCAGGAGCTTCCACCACCATGACCAACCCTCCCCTACGAGAACCCTTCCCTTCAAGACCACCTGCCCGGGACCAGAACCTTCCGCACCATGGCCTTCATTCGCCTTCCCGGCTGCCTCTTTCACCAAGAACTTCCTCCTCCACCAGGACCTCTTACTCACCATTACCCCCCTCCCCACTCGAGGCCTTTACCTCCCTCTACAGTCCCCGCGACCACTGTGGTTTTCCTCCCCTATAGGAGCTCCCTCCTCTACCATGAGTACCTCTTACACCCCCGGGCCTTTATCTACCAAAATTTTACTGCCCCTCTAGCATCCTCACCCACCCCTACCTCCTCCTTCCTCAATGGCCACCCTCTCCTACAAAGGATTTCCTCCGCCACGAGGACCTCTCACCCACCACTACCCCTGGGCTTCATCTCCCATCAGAGCCCCTGTCCTCACTATGGCCTTTCAACCCCCTTGAAGATCCCTGACCATTCCACTCAGGAGCTCTCACAACCATGACCACCCCTCTCCCGAGTGCCCTTCTCCCTCAAGACCCCACCCCGCCACCAGCCCCTCCCGCACCATGGCCATTTCTCTCCAAGGTCCCCTCTCTCACCAAGGATTTCCTCTTCCACCCAGGGCATTCATCTCCGTCCACAGCCCACGCCCCACAGGCACCCTCCTCCCCCTTCAGGAGCTCTCTCCTAAACCATGAACCCCCTCCTGAGGGTAGGCTACCCCTATTGAACAACTAAGGGGCAGGGTAGGCAACCCGCAGTGACTTGAGATCTTGGAGATTATGGGTAAGATCTTTTATGTTAGAACAGATTATGTCCTTGAAAGTAGTTGATCTGCCCCTGCAATTTTCCAGGGGCTCTCCTCCCCCTGCAGGAGCTTCCTCCACAACCATGAACCCCCTCCTGAGGGTAGGCTACCCCTGGAAAATTGAGTAATTAAGGGGCCGGGTAGACAACCTGCAGCCACTTTTGATCTTGAAGATTATGGGTAATTATGTCATTTTATGTCTTTTTATGTCAGTTATGTCTTAAAACTTGATCTTTTATATTAGAACAGATTATGTCCTTGAAAGTAGCTGATCTGCCCCTGCAATTTTTCGAATTCTTCAATAGGCAACCCGCAGTGCGTTTTTTTTTCTCCCGGAGGCGGTGGCGGGTAGACAAAATGAGTTATTAGTATCGGAAAAAGCGTAAAGACTTGGAATTTTTCAAAATTGGGCCCCTGATTCAGAAATGTGTACTCACGTTGAAAAAAGCTCATCAGTAAATGCTCTGTCATATTATAGTTTTTACATGGCTCTTGAACTTCGAGTCATGTGTTCTCAAAAAACAGATTTTGCTGGTTGGTTCCCTTACGCTTAACAGCGTCCATTTTGGAATCCGTACTTGGACGCTGTTAAGTGTAAGGGAACCAGCCAGCAAAATCTGTTTGTTGGGAACACGCAATTCGAAGTTCAAGAGCCATGTAGAAACAAATATGATATGACATAGCGTTTACTGATAAGCTTTTTTCAACGTGAGTAAGTACACATTTTTGAATCGGGGCCAAATTTAGAAAAAATTCTGCTTTTTACGCCCTTTCCAACGATACTAATAATTTATTTTGTTTACAAAATACAAATGTTGGTTGGTTCCCTTGCCCTTAATTTAATAGCGTCAAAGTGGACGCTATTCGGCATGAGGGAACCAACTAGCAAAATCCGCTTTTTGAGAACATGTGATTCAAAGTTCAAAAGCCATGCAGAAACTATAATATGAATATGACACTTCGTTTACTAATAAGCTTCAATCGACACGAGCGAACCTATAATTATTTTAGTGCGGTACGAATCATTCGAACCAGTGTCGCCAAATATAGTATCATGACGCGATGGATGCGAACATTCATAAACAGGCAGCACTGAATCATCAAAACAAACTTTTTGGCGGTTAGATATTTCGTTCATTTTTTTCATTGTTTGATAAGAGGATAAGGTTTGGGATAAGGTGATGAAATTTTGTAAGGTAAGCTGCAGCTGCATAACTGATACATGAATCAGTTCCAGTTACCGAATTTCTGTTGTCTAGTTCGTTGTGTTCTTGTTTGTTATCAACAAAAGTATTTGTAGTTGCGTTAACCGGTTCAAATTTTTCGGTGATGAAGTTGGTTGCCGCTTTCGATTAAGTTAGAACTTTCGTTCGTAATTTACTCAACTACACCAGTGGAATCCGCGGTCTTCTTTCATAATTATGGAAGTCATCAAATTTGAAAAGTCGTTCGAAAAGCGATACGAAGAGTACTCTCTAATCTTCAGTACGAAGGAGCCGTGTGCATCTTCCTACGATATCAAAGCTGTATGGTCTGATTATTTGGAATCGTCCATAGAACCTATCGGTTGGGTTGCTGTTTGGTATCTTCCGAAATTTAAATGCTTCGAATACAATGTTATCTTTTCCAGTTCAGTTGTGGTAATGGTAAGTTATACAATTACATAATGCTCCCCGTACAGTTATATTTTAGCTTTTGGTAATCATCGTCTCGTTTAACAGGTCAACTCAGTGAACTATGCGTCTCTTACTGCGGATGTAACCGTTCTAAATACCGAACAAAATGAAAAATATGACTTCGCAACTAGAGAAATCTACGACGTTCCACTGTATGAATTGTTCGTTACAGCTGAGCAAACCGAACCGAACTTGAATTTCCGTGAGACAGCCGAATGCTTGGATCAACTACGGTAATACGAAACTATTTCATGGAACTAAATCACATTTAGTACGACTGGTAACCTAAACTTGATATGTTTTAGGTTGTTCTTTATTTACTTATGGTGGCCGTGGGACGAGGAAAACAGTTGCAGTTTCGATAATTGGGTTTCCGAGTTCCTGTATTCGAGACTCCGATTGTAAGGATTATTCAAATGTGTCCTATCTGTACTTTTCCTCGATCGGAATAATCGATGAATGTTCTTGTTGCCTAAGGTACTACGATCTGAAGGAGCGGAATTATCACGATCGTGTTATAAAAACCGTCAAAGCACTGATTGAGAAAGGACGTATCCTTTTCGAGAAGATACGAAATATACCTGATGAAACAATACTAGAGATGGAAGAAAAAGGACTGATGTGTAACAACCAAGCTGTTGATGTAATCGAGGCTGTGAATGCGTTGGAATACTGCAGAGACGAATTGCTGCGCTTTACGAAACCTAATATGCTGTAAGTTTTTTAAAATTTGGTTTTCCATACAATTGGAGATACTTTTATAAGGTCCGTGGAAAGCTGAAAGCATTCCTCTTTCTTAATGATATTACGAGCGGCGATTTCCTATTCTAATTTTTAGAATGTATTTTGTAATTATAAAATCTTGTTCCGAGTTTACTGGGTAAGACAACCAAAGGCTCGTAACTTGAAATTAAAAATGATTTAGCTCAAACGTTGAAAAGTTTTCTGATTCTCAAGCATTTACCCAACAGTTAATCGTAAAGCCACACGATAGCTGTTATACGTCAAAGAATTGTGTAAATATTTTAAGTAGTGCTCAACAAACAATTTAAAAAAACATTCTCAATCTTCTGATAATCGAAGGGCATTTCAGTACAAGCGGCTGATGATGTGAATCACGATTCAAATTGACTTGTTCATCAGTTGGATTCATCTTGCATTTCAGCAAAATGTTGCATCTAGACGCTACATTCCAAAAGATCAAGCCAGGTGGATACATGGTGTTACCAAAGTGCTCAAGAACGGAAACAATTCCTGATTATTTTCAGCGAGCAAGCAGCATGTACCCTACTGTATTATTCAAGTAAGTGCTTTTTTTTATCTAGATAAATGCGTAGATTTTTCAGTTATGTAATTTTTTCTCCATTCTCTTACAGGCGATCTGTACCTACCGTCAAAGAAGCTCTGGACTCCTACAGCACTAATGATCTTATTTTGCTGACACCCGGAGCACACAGTTTAACGAGTCAACGACTCGACGTAAATGTTACCATTAAAGGTTTATTCGATGATAACAAGTCCACGATTTGTGAGATCGCGCCGTTCTGGTACCTTTTAAAAACAACCGCCGATGACATAACTATTGGTAGTGTGGTGTTGAACATCGAAACCTGTCGCACTGTAATCTATGTAAAAGAAGGAGTAACGTGCCTAGATTCCGTGGTCATGAAAAATTTAGGCGGAGAAAACACGAAAGCTATTATCGTTGAAGATAATGCTACTCTGCTGGCTAATGGCTGTCTGTTTTACGATTTCGATGTTGCCATTACGTGCTTGTCTGGCTCCGCGGTGGAGTTGACCGATTGCACATTTGACAATAATAACGTGGCGGTGGAGGTATGTTAATATTTCGAATACGCAGACTCTGCAATCTAATGATATTCACTTTTGGATTATTAATGCTTGTGATTCTGTTCAAGATTGTGGATGGTGCTCAGGTGTGCTTGAAGAATGCGGATGCATCTCGGTCAAACCGAGTGCCCAATAAAATACCATGGAAATGTTCATCGAAAAGAGTTCAAACCGTTGGACGCTTTAGACTGGTATGTAGCGTTTTTGTCAGTTTTTTTAGTACGCCATTGGTCGCTCTCAAAAACTATTCGTAGTCAAGTGCACAAACATCTTTCTTCTCAAGACAATATTACTTAGAAATTTTAGAATTTTGCAAAATTTTATGAATATTTTCCATTTTTGAAATTGAATTTGATCGTCGACTACTGCTTCATAGCATTTTTCGTAAACAATTACTGTACTTTGAAGATGGATCAGAAACTTACACTACTGGTTGCCTGTCTTCAGTTTTGAAAGGATTGTAAAGTCTGAATTTATGGGACTGAAATATTGTCCAAATTTTACCTCGAATTTTCAGTCTTCCTGAAGATAGGCAATAGCTAATTGATGTAAATTTGTATTGCATTTTCGTTATACTATCCTCTGCTGTCCGTATAAGATTTTCTGAGTGAAAATTAACAATTTTTCCAATTTTATACTATTGCAGCCTCGTTAGTTTCGAGAATAGGCCATATGTATGTAGAAAAAAGGTGAAACTACTAGGGTCTGAAAAATGCTTGAGTGAGACTTCAGGAGGACTATGGAGAACCACTTTCGAGCAATAAATCGGTGAATTATGAATCTCTGAATGGTGAGGGATCCTTTAGGGTAGTTTGAAAATATAAAAATGTGAAACTAAGTGCAACTAAGCAAAAACTGATCAGGCGACTTGTGGTTCTGGAAGTGGTGGGGGTCTCTGAAGTTGAGAAAAATCTAATAATCTCAAATTTCTCTCGATCTAAATCGTAGAGTATTAATTTCAAGAGGATTTGTAGACAAGCCACTAATATCTCCTGTAGTGGACATGCGACTTGTCTACCATTGTCGTTTGCGACCCATGAAGTATTAGAATAGAATAGGTTCTTTAATTCTCTGTACTCTATGCCATAGGTATTTCTACTTTGAAATTTTACTGGTACATATTTTTGATTTAGCGTTGAAGCCCTGATCATTAATTCAGTGAAGATCCATGATGAACAGAAAGCTGTAGAATTTGTATAATTTCGTCAGTGCAGTGATTTAACGTGTCAATTTGGTTCGAATTTTAAATGCGAACGCTAAATTTTGGATCTATGTTATTTTAATATTATTTTATACTCTCTTGTTAGTCGGTACTAGTTGTATAAGTAGGAATTTGAGAAACAAACATCGATTTCGTATCGAAGAACTCGAACGAGGAGTAGGTTTGCTGGATATAGATTATGAAGCTCACTTCGATACACGGTGTCGCCTTATGTACATGTAAATGAAAGAAAATCAAAAAAGAAGTCAGTCATTATTTTTAATGAATTTGAATAGTATGACTTGATAGATCAAAAATTCGCACGATCGTATCTGTAGTTTTTTCTAAGATTGTAATTACGATCTTTCGGGTTGAAATTGCAGTGAGCTGAGGGTCCTAAGGCGACGAAAAACAGAAGTTGATCTGGTTGTCGGAATTTTGTTCAATCAGATGAGCTAAATGACTAGTTCTAATTACTGTTTAAAAAATTTTAAAAACGAGAAAAGAGACTGCACCCATGTCAAGTATGTCTAAGTTACATCGATGAAGCTATTCAGTAGGGGAATTGTCCCGGGAATTACCTGTTCACATAATTTATTGTAATACATAATGTCCGCAGAAAAAGGAGACCCGTCCAGTAGGCATTTTTGTTGGCCTTCTCGCTGTTATCTAGTGGATTGCTTATAAGGAACTTGTTGTCCTAAAGGGGTTAAAAAGAAAATTGTATAGTAGTCTGCATAAAATTCATTTAGATTTGTTGAAAAGAAATGGGACATACATTATGCATGTCTGTGTCAACACCTCAGCGGGAATTCACTGAAATTTGTCTCCTCGCGCATGAGAATGCTGGAAGCTCAGCAATACGCATACCTTCATTCGATTATTTAAAGGTCGCGTCACAGTTGGAACTGTGAAGAGGGGAGAAATTTGGAAGCTGGAAGCTTGAATTAGCGTGGGTTGAAATTCTGGGTGTTAAGTATCGAAATGTTGAACTTATGCAGGTAAGTTACTCGGTTTTGCGGGAAGATCGAAAGCATCACAAATTGAAGCAAGTATCACTTCCGCTGATCAGGAGCAGTATTATTGAATTTTTTTCGCGATGTCACCGATAACATCCCATTTTAAGATCATGCTAATAGATTGGTAACCTCGTGGAAAGGGAGAAAACTCCAGCACTCTAGGAGCCGAGCATGATCGACCTAAAAAGAATTCAGTCACGCAGCAAATGTAAATCGAAGCAAGAATCCAACAGCCTCAGTATTAATACCGAATTTTTATTGGGCGAGCGCTGTTATTCAGTGACGTAATACATAGAACGCTTCCTGATTGGTGCTGCGCGGCTGCATTGTGTTCTTGCGATAACAACGAGTCAAGGATTGGAATTAACGTGATACATGTGGCTATCTCGTTTCTGATCAAGAATTTTCTTGAAAGTTGTGTTAAATGTGTTTTCTTCTTTTCTCTTCCTGTAATTACTTTCAGTTGACGTTCGAGCACGTTGTCATGATCCTTCGTGTAAGTACTTAACTTAATTCGTAATAGTACTCGAAATCGTAGCTCATCCAGTTGAAATACCATGTAATCATGTCTTGACTATGTAAACTTGAAAGAGAGTAGCCGGCGTGTGGTCATCGTATTGCGTCGTAATTTAAGAACGTATTATATCGATTCCAGTTCATTCGAATTGAATTACAATCTAAATGTAATATCTAGCTTCTACTCATGTATTCGTTTGCATGTTTCAGAACGAGTAGCCGGCGAGTTTTCCATACCGAATCTGAGTGGTTAGTGCGTCGTTGTTACAGTGCGTATCTCACTGCAAGTTTTCGCGTTTTTGTTCAGGTATAATGGTAGCAGCCTTTCTCCGTGGCACTTACTTGTCGCGCGCGTTTTTGTGTACTTTCGGTGTTAACGTTAACTCGAAGTTGGGCACGCGGTGCCGACATTTCAATAAGTTCGCGTTTGTAGCTGAGAAGTACAAAATGAACAACGAAAGTACCCAGTGCTTTACGAAAGAAGACATTCCTTTCGAAGAATCAGTTGTAATGGATAAAACGATCCCGTTTGCTGAAGTATTGGATGCAGATCAGGTAAGAGTTCATTTATCGCCGGGGTTGTGGTGAATGGAATATCAGTCGGTTGATGATTATGTAGTTCATACTTCATAACTTGGATTAGATTCGATCCAAGTAACTCGATTGTAATTCAGTAACGTAATCCAGTCTACATGGGAAATGTTTCAAATGCTGGAGGTGGTTGAATGTGATATTTGTAATGTTTTTGGTGTTCCATCAACCTTTGTCATTGTTCAGAGTCGAATGAGCGTGAAAACGTGTACTTGTTCTTTCATGATTCTACGTCACATTATAATAAAATTTTCAGTATTCTGTATAATACGAGACGAGACAGTGATATTCGTTAATAATATTTACTTGAAGCGTTTCCGCACAACAAAAGTTAGATAATAAAAAAAAAAGGTGGGAAGTGAGATGTTTTTGTGTAGAAGTACACGTAATGTAAAAATATGGAAGATATTAGAACCTTGTTATTTAAATTCTTTACTTGAATATTGACGCATCACCTTAGTGGTGATAGTACTTGTTCGTAAAATCTTGAAGCGTATTGTGATACTTCTGTGCTTGCGTGATATCTTAATCCTTCGACTGTCAGAGTTGTTCTCTCGGATCAATAGAATTTCGCCGAAACAGTTTATGAGAACCCGAAATACCGGCTATCTTTCTAAGATCCCTTTCCTCATCCAGTCAGGTATTAAAATGGTATTGAATTCTTTGATGGTGCTACTTGAATGAGTAGATTCAGAGGGGTAAAGAATTCCAAAATCGAATCTGATCCTTGAGGTCTCGAAGTTTATTTGAACCTGAGAAATGAAAGAAAAGAAATCGGAGACTTGGGAAATCTGATAGAAATCATCTGATTGAATTTCAGCAACTACATTTTCTTTGTTTTCTTTAGTCATGTTTTTCATTTTTGAAATTTGGAGGAATAGTGTTATGTTTAGATCAAAAGCGATTACTACTTTTCAACCTGAAAGAAAACATTAGTTCTCTGCACTGAAGATGATGAACTTGAAATTGTACAGTGTGTAGTATTTCTATTTTTTTTTTTAAATTTTATTTTAAAAGTTTTAAAATTAAATTTGAAAGAATAGTGTTTTTGTCTGATGGCCGCCCCAGATTGGTTCTCCATAGCCAGAAACAGGAGAAAATGGTCTGAACTGAGCAAGGCTTATGCTCAGAAATGGGCTATCTGAGTGCTGAGTCTGTGGAGGCGTAGTTCCCATGCCCCGTTAGAAACTGAGTTAAATAGATATTTGGTATTAGTGCTTTGTTTTGAAGTCTTTCCTTTATAGTTGGTATTAGTGCAGCTGTTCTTCTTCCAGTTTTTCCATTTTTGTATTCCTCCTGCCATAGATTATTGTATTTGTTGTTTATTTCTTTAATGTTTTCCTGTTTTTGTTTTTCATTCATTTGAGACCATTTTATCGTTTTCATTTCGTTCACTTTTTGTAATTGTAGGTCTCTAGGTGGTATTCCAGCTATGACATTAGTTGCAATGTAGGATACTGTTCTATATGCTGCTATTCGGATTCAGATTTAGTTTCAGATTGCCAACCCTGGTCATATATGATAACACGTGTGTAGTACCGTGCGAATTTGGAACTGACACATGTTGCTCCATTTTTCTTGAATGTTTCTACGGTACCTATATTTAAAAGAAAACTTTAATTCACTTGGGAAGCTTTGATCTGTGAATTACAATAAAAATGTGAAGAATTTGTGAAAGATTTGGAATACGAGAAGCAATAATAAATATTGCAGATACAATGGTTATGAATGAGAAAACAAAAATACAAAATTGTATGATACAAGTAGAGTTTTGGCGCTTATCTTCAGCGTTATAAAAAGAGAAAAAAAGAAGATACTTATGTACCTAACAATCTTTATTAGCTTTATGATAGTAATATAATAAGAGAATGAAATTATACCGGTAATCATTAGTACTGATGAACTACAGTTCTCTTAAACCAATTACGAATGCTTTCGTCTAAGGAATATTATAATTTTATTTTTCTATGGCGGCAGCGTATAAATTGAAAATAAGAAAGTTCGATACCCTCGCCTTTCCTGCTTTCCAATTTCAAAAGTTGATGTTGCTCACTTACATAAAATGCGACGGACATATCATTTCTGAGTTCCTGGACTACCATATCGACTGATTTATTATTCTGCAGTCGAACAGGTGCCATTGAAATGGATTCTTCATCATACACCCATACATCCCTTTCACTGTCTTATGATATAACCTGCGCTAATAATAGCGTACAGTATCTTTTTAATGACGACAAAAGGGCTGTGCAGGAATTCGCTGGTAGATCCGGAGTTGTTCAAATTTTCAACCATTGTACGATCAATGTCCTCTTCAACTTGAAGTAAATTGTGCCTAGCTATTTGCATATCGAAGCTACTTTATGGTTCGTATCAATATTATTGTTATTGCAAGACAACTGTCGAAAAATCGAATTTTGCGAGGAAAGTAAGTTCCGGTGCCCCTTAAAAAATCGAGAACGCAACTGAACTTACATCGAAGAATTGTATTACACACGTCAGGTTACAGGCTATTTTTCTACATAATCACCAAGTCTGAGGAGTCGCTATCATCGTCAGAAGACAGGTGAAATTTAGGTCTTACCTTTGCTATCTTTGCTGGTCTTCCTTTAAGAGCAGTGGTTGCAGGTGGCACTTTTTTTACAAAGGGTTCCTGCAGGTGACAATTCAAATTTTTCTGGAGTTTGAGTGGCAATCTGAGTTTTACTCTGTTTTCTACCTGTACAGAAGAAAAATTTTCAGTGTGTGACATGATATTTCGTAAAAAAGGAGGATGTAGATCAACTTGCTTCGTCGAGTGTTCTTTCGTGGCCCCGCTTTAGGATAGGGGCAAACGTCCCCAAGTGATGGAAAGTCGTTGGGGAATGGAAACAGCTGGTGTACGAATTACAGCGCAATTTATGTCAGTTTCTGGACAAAATGAATTGGTACTGGGTTGCAGATCCAATACACATGAGGCGTAGTTGGTTGAACGGAAAGTTCAGGAGCTGTCCTGTCTGTAACAAAGCTGCAGAGAAAATCAACGTTGGTAAATCTGTGCGGCATCATTGGAAAAATGCCGGTTGCCCCAATCACCTCAAATAATTTTCGAGTTATAATCGGGTTTTACAAATTTTGAAAAGGAAAACTGCAGTTCTGAACGAATTTAACTCTCAGTACAAATAAATACCAGTAAAGGTATTTATCGCAGGTGGCCAGCTTAGGTCTCTAAAGATTTGTTCGAGTGAGCTGTTAGAAAATGAGAGACAGGGGATCGCTGTGCCTCACCCTTCTGTCTACTTTGAAATAGGGACCGTTCAGGTCAGTTATAATTCTTGCCTAAAAGTCTGTGTGCACTTCGGAGATTATATCAACCTATTTCTCTGGCATCTCTTGCATGGAAAGTGATTTGATCAAAAAGTGGTGACTGACAGAATCAAAAGCTTTAGTGTAATCAATTAGTTCGAGGTCTGTGTGAATTTGGTGTTCTTAACATTTTTCAATTAATTAGTTAATTGTTTGTTGGTGATCCATAGTGGATGGATGTTGATGGAAACTAGCTTATTCTCTTGGTTGGAATCCTGCTAAATATTTTTTGATCCTTAGTTCCTCTGCTTTTGAATTAATTTTTACTATTGTTGGGCTCAAGCTAGTGGACCTGTAATTACTGATCTTATGCCTGTTTCCGTTTTTATAAATTAAAATAATATCTGAATGTTTCCGCTCATTCGGAATTTTTTCCCCCGTCACAATCTTATTGAGGATTTGAGTTAGTTTATTGGTCATGCAGATTCTACCAAATTTGATACAGTTGTCGGTTATTTTGTCATGACCAGGAGCTTTATTTCTTTTCAAGTTTTAAATAATGAAGTGTTATCCCTTTTGCTCCCACGCTGTATTTTTTTTTTTTGGAAACTTGCTAAAACTACTCCCTAAGTCATCCTTCACAAGCTGCGTCACATGTATGTGGCATTGGGCTATAGATGCCACTAATGAATGTGGCGCTGGGCCATGGATTCTATTCACATATGTGACATTGCTCTATTGATCCCTAGTGATTCTTTTTGCACATGTTTTAGGCATCAGTTTTCAAAAATCGTCTACTTTCAAGTTTTATCAGGAGCTTTAGTATAAAGTAATAGCGTGCATTCGTGGGACTTTTTTCTTTTTCTCCCTTTTTTCTCCCATTGAAAATTTGAGTCTCTTCAGAAACTGGAGCCCTATAGAGGAATCTGAAATTATAAACTTATAATCCAAAATTGTATTCAGAATTGTAAAGTTGTTACGTAACTAAAACAGACGAAATGCAAACAGAACGTACTTACAAATTTAAGTAAAAATGTAACATAGTCATTGAAAATTTGAAGCTCACAAAAAGGAAACTATAAACGAGTAGTATAGAATAGATTAGTGATGAAAATTTTTAGCAAATCACAACAATCTGAGAGTGAAAACGTTTAAAAAAATCAAACATGTAACCAATTTTTTGGTCATAAAAAATGAACTTATCGACTAAGAACACCGAACATTCAACAAATTTGTTGGTCATACTAGTAAAATTTCTCTTAGCTGCCACCAGGAGCTTGCGTTTTTTGTTGTAGTTGTTCAGGCGTATTATCATTGGCGATGACTTTGCGTTTGGATGAGAGGCGATGAACCGCATATATGTCGTGGTCGTTAAGCCGAATCTTGGGTTTGCTGGCCAGCAGTTGAACCAGTTCTTTTGTGTTTCCGTTGTCCCTTGCTGGAATCCCTTGGATGATTAAGTTGTTTTTGCGGCTACAATGGTCCATTTCGTTACACAACAATGTGAGAGTGAAAACGTTAAAAAAAACTGAGCACCAGACATTCAACGAATTTTTTTGTCCTAAAAAATGAACTTCTCGACTAAGAACACCGAACATTCAACAAATTTTTTGGTCATAATACTAAAATTATATGTATACTTAGAACTTACAAAAAGGGAACTGTATAGACTAGACCAGTCTTAGATGTCTTGACAATCACAATAATTATGTCTGCGTCGAAACGTTTTGTAAATCACAGATAAAAGAAATGAAATTGTCTTATGTATTAAGAGGGAGAGATCTAATAGTAAGATTGAGCACAAACCATTTTGAACGTTTTTTCTAATCACAAATTACGATACAATGTCTCTAAGTGAAATCGCTTAAAACATGTTCCAGGATATCGTAAGATCATAACCTTAGCGTCTACCTTTCAAATCCTTGCATATAGTGCAAACAATATCAGTAGCTTTTCGGACTTTGTTTTTGACAGCGCACACACAGACAGCGTGTATGAAATGAGATTTTTTTTGGGAGATGTTCTAACGAAGGTTTTCGTGCAGTAGGAGTGTCTACAGGAGTTGTATTTGAAGTGTTATCAGAGTTCGAGTGATCAGGAATGTCAAGAAGTGCAGTGAGTACATCTTCATGAAATCTCAAAAACGTTTTTTTTTTGTTTCTTGGATGTTCTAAGTTATATGGGAAGCAGCTATCCCTCAAACACAAATCTACTCAACGAAGAAAAATTTTTATATACCACCTGATAATTTTCCTAGGTCATCTGGCCTGCGAAATCTGCACCTCCCATGTGTTTATTATACTCCACAGTAGCTTTTGGTTTCAATTTATATTTCCCAAAATTGATGTTTACAACTTTGAAATCCTATTCGCATGTAGGGTTCCTGTAACTTGAATTCCTCTTCTGAAAAACCATTCTGCTCATTGTATAGACGAATAAAAGTTACCGTAGGTAAAGGGCGTGACCTTTGTTCAGATATTTTTTCATTAATTTTTTCACCACTGCAGATGCGTGTCCTTCGTCTTTTTATCCGTAACTGGTCCCTTTCTCGTGTATAATAATATGTCTAAGATATAACCTTTATCTGAAGTTAGTTCAGAATATTTTTAATCAAACCTACTTCGCTTGTTAGGAATGTATTGTGCGAACAAGAGTCTACCTTTAAAAGGTAGTAGCGCTTCATCCAATGACAAATGCTTAAGGAAAAATACGTTTTCTGGAAATTTTTCACACATTTGCTTTCCGCCAGACCTTTTCGATGTTTTTTTATCATAGTTCTCAGATTCACGTCTTCAGGAGCAGTGACTTCCTTTTCGTCCAGGTCCTCGATAGCTGGTTCAGTGCTGTCGCTGTCGTTCTTGGTAGTAGCTGAGTCGGAAGAATCGTAGAAACTTAGGGCTTCATAAAACTCCCCGATGTTGGTGAAATAATCAGGTGTCGTATATTCATAGTCAGTGGTGGGTCCTTCAATATGGTCATCTTCGATGCTAGTTGAAATGGTAGGGATCACAGTCTTGTCAGTCGGTAGTTCCGTTCGGTCATTCTCGATCCGTGGTTCAAGCATGGTTACAAATTCAAGGTTTAAAGTCTTGATACTTTCCGCTGCTCTTATGTAGATGTTTGTACATCTACATACAACATGAATACAAATACGCAATTTATTATAAAAAAATCACGAAGTCGAGTAGGTATGTAATCATCATATAATGTTCAAGAGACGTATTTTAAATGATATTTTTCAAAACAGTTCTGATTTGATGTTAGACATAGATTTACTTGACATTTTTTACAAATGGTTTCGACTGCGTGATATACAGCTTGTTTTTCTTGAGGGACATTCGTCGAATTTACAATCCCTCTTCGGTCCAAACCCTGGCCTGTGATGAAGACCGTCATATCGTACATCTACAGACATTTTGGGGGGCGCAAGCGGTTTTCGAATTGCTCTGGGTGGTCCAGGTGGAGTTTGATTATTACTGGTTGGTGTTGTTTTACTGGCTGGACGGCCACGTCTCGTCCTTGGAGTGACTCCTGAAACAAATTAGCGTATGAGACACGGGACAGTAATTTTGAATGATTTTGAAAAAAATATAAAATACCTTGTTTACATAGCGCTGTACCAAGTTCCGTACACAATTCAATCACCGATAATTTCATATCACTAAATTTTCTGTGCAAAAACCATGCATTTGTAATGAGAAAATCAAGGAGATGGTAAAAAATTCTGAGATACCATTTTTTTGATCGCATACTCGTAGAAATTTTGCATTTTGACATAATGTCGTCCAAAAGGTCTACTCCACTCATGTGTCTATTGTAATGCAAAATTACATGGGGAGTGTCGACATTCTGCTTCTGTTTTTTTTGCCGATCATATCTTTCGACAGTAGTCTTCGGTTCAGTTCCCAAAAACGAGCTGAGTAGTACCACCGATTTATTATCCTTCCATGGAACGACACTGAGGGGGCATCCTCGAAACTGTGTTACGTATCCTTCCATAAATCCGCGATGTGATTTGTTGACGATTTTATCATCCGTCAGAGGAGAATTTATGATTCGGTTTTTTCTCACGGTTCCAAGAGCATAAATTCCTCAGGAGTGAAGTTGCACAAGAAGAGGTAAGGCGGTGTAAAAGTTGTCGAAGAAAATTTTATGACCGACGTGACGCGGCATGGTTTGAGTAAGACAGAGCACCACATTTGAAGTGGCTCCAAAATCGCATTCTGCTTCGACAGTCGCGTTACTCGCACCCACATACATCTCAAAATCATAACCATAACCAGACGCACCGCATAATACAAAAAATTTGAATCCATGTTTCTTAGGCTTCAGGGGCATGTACTACCTCAGGTGATCTCGAGTTTTTGTAGCACACATCTGTTCGTCCAAGCTCAAATGTTCTTCCATTTATTATTATTATTTTTTTATTTAAGAAACCTCGTTATAAATTAGAGCAAGCTAGATATTTCGCATTAGGTACATATGTGCAAAGAAGTACCTTAAAATATAACAAAACCGAATTATATATACATTAATATATTCCGTATATTATAGTAAAGCGTTATGAAATTTTTAGCCCAAGTATACATGGACAATACTGTTTTACTACGACTTCGTAACTAACCGTACCTTGAAGGGAGCTCTAATTTACGACGTACTGCGGCCTCCTTTGCTGAGATTTTTATGTTTAATCGAGTAGGTAATTTCTGGCATTTATCCAAGCTTTGCGTTCTCTTGCCACTCTTGGCCAGGTATTTTCAGCGTACTCCACGAATTCTCTACACCATCTTGTTGCTGGTTTTCCACGCTTTCTCCTCATTCCATATGGGAACCATTCTAGTATTAGCTTGGTCCATCTGTCATCTTTGAGACGCATCACGTGGCCACTCCAATTCCATTTCAGCTCTTTTACTATCTTCAATATTGACTTAGAGTTTACTTTTTTTATTAATTGATTATTTGGGACTTTGTCTCTCCATTTTAGGCCTAGAATTGATCTAAAGAATTTTCTTTGTTGAATTTCTAGGAATTTTTCATTTGATTTTGTGAGGGTCCAAGTCTGGCAACCATATGTTAGCGAGGGATAAATACATTTTTCGAGCATTTTTATTTTCATTTTTAGATCGAAACTATCTTTGAATATTCTTCCCAGTTTCCAGCAGTTTTTCCAGCTCAAGTCTATTCTTCTTCTTAGTTCGAGACCCATCATGTCCCTAAAAGTAATCACCTGTCCAAGGTATATCGCGTCATCAGCGTATTTAAGGGGCTTTCCGAACAGTTTTATATTTTCTTTCTTCCCGTTTGTTACTATAAAGGTTTTATCAGTGTTGATTTCCAGTCCTGCCAATCCACTTTCCTCTGCTACTGCTGATATAGCTTCCTCGAGCAGCTTGGCAGTACGTTCGATTAGAATTACATCATCAGCAAATTTTAAATTTGTTAAATTTTGTCCCAAAATTGAAATACCTTTCCCTGTGAATTTTCTTGTATCAAATACTCTTTGGATTACCGCATTAAACAGGTCCGGGGATAGGGGGTCCCCCTGCTTTAGGCCTCTTTGTAGTGGGAAAGTAGGGCCTAGGGTTTCTAGGCTGACTCTAGATGCTGCGCCATTATAGATTTCTTGAATTATTTGTACGTAATCTTCCTCCACCCCAGCAATTCTCAGCGTATCGATCATGTACTTGTGCTTGACCATGTCGAAGGCTTTTTTGTAGTCAATTAGTCCAAAATATAAGTCGAACCTAAACTCTTTGGCCTTCTCAATTAGTTGTCGGATCACTAATATATGTATGGTCAACTGTAGCGAAGCCTTTACGAAACCCAGCCTGATCCCTTGTTTGGAAATTTTCTAGCGTTTTTTGAATTCTCTTTTGTATCATTTTGGCAAATATTTTATATATCGCAGGTATGATACTTATAGGTCTATAGTTTGAGATGCTTTTCAAGTTCCCCTTTTTGGGTATAAGGATGATTTTTGCTAGTTTCCATTGCTCGGGTATTCTTTTTTCAATTAGTATTTTGTTGAAAAGGGCACAGAGATAGCTGACCAACGGTTCGCCTCCTCTTTTTAAGTTGTTCGTTTCTAATGCCTTCCATATCCGTTGCTTTTTCTTTTTTTAGCAATCTTAGTTGTTCTCTTACTTCTGACTTCAATATACTCGGAACTTTGGGTTGGCTGAACTTTTCACAACAAGATGGTGCATTGTTTTCGTAAGTTTTAGACTCGTCTTTGTATAGGTTTTTGTAAAACTCAGTCGCTTCATTCATTATTGATGCCCTGCTCGACAAGGATTTTTTAGTTTTTGAGCACTCCATATCTACGACCCATCGTGAGAATTCTGCCAAATTCTTCGAAATTTTCTTAGTTGACCCTGAGGTTTCGATGATATTTTTTATCATTTCATTATTTTTTGCCTCTTTTTCTATTTTAATTTTTTTGAAAATCAGTTTATTTAATTCGGCCAGTTCAATTTTACCTTCTGTCGACCAGGGCTTTTCCTTCATGCTTTCTCTCTTTTCAATAAGTTTTTGCACTTCCTCTGAGAGGGAGCCTCGGCCCCCTCTCGGCTTATTACTACTTACATTTTCGAGATATTCTGCTAGTGTTGCATCGTGTGATTTTTTAATCGCTAATATCATTCCATCGTATTCCCTGTGGATAGAATCAGTGGTGCTCGGATCTTCTTTTGCCAGGTTTAGATCTCTTTCTATTTTGTTTCCATAAATTTTCCCTACTGAATTATCAGACCATATTGATTGATAAAAGTCTGACGGCGGTGGTCTTTTATTTATTTTGGATTTGCGAGAGATAGGATTGATCAGAAAAGTTGTTCTTATTAATCTGTGGTCGGTATTAAATTTAAGTCTATTTATTGCATTAAATTTTATAAATGGCATAGTATTCTTTACCAAAATGTAGTCAGTTTCGTGTTTTTCCTCATTTGGACTCTTCCAGGTCCATTTACATTGAGCTTTTGCTTTGAAGTGGGTGTTTAGAATTTTTAAATTGTTTTCCTTGGCAAAGTCGATTAGTAGCTCTCGTGCGCTTTATGAATCACACTATGTATTAACGGTGAAAAGGAGTGCTACCTCCAAAGTTTCCTCTTCCTCCCTCGTTTTTGAAAAATAGATGATAATGCACAAGTTACTTACCAACAAGATTTGGTGAAAAAACTTCATAACCAATTCGATTGCTGCTTGCAGCTCCCTTTCGAAATCGGATCCTCCGTAATTAGTACAACTTTGAAAAGGTGAACATGCGAAGATTCAAGGGACCCGGGTTCTCTCCGCTTCTGCATTTCGAACTGTAAGATTGTAACAATAAAAATGTTAATTTCTTGTAAGTGAGAAAATTCATTGTGTAGGCTTAACTGGGTTCCAATTTTGGAAGAGGGTTTGAGTCACGTCTCTGACAATGAATGCTGATACTTGACACGCCAAATCCATTATTTTCAATACACCAATGTGATCAAATTTGATACAGAAGTCGAGCTGTAGACATTGACTTTAAAATCAATTTGTGCATCGATTTTGATACAGAAAATTCTATCCAAAAGTCAATACCTATCAGCATGGTAACTTGACTTTTGTATCAAATTCTGTATCAGATTCGACCACGGTATTGGGTCGGAAGAGTGACGGATTTTGAATGTGGACAAAAAAGTCGATTTTTGTGTCTGTGTTTTAAGGGGTTTGCCACGCTGCTATCATTTAGAAGTTTATTCAACTTTAAAGTATGTAGGTCGGGGAGAGTGGTCCAAGTAAGAAACTGCAGGTAGGTGCACGGTAAATGTAAACGAACGATAATGAAGAGGTTGCATTGGTTTGCAATAGTGTGCTTGCAGCGCTGCGCGCGGCAAACGCCCTAATTACGCGATGCAACCATGCGATTTCCATGCAACCTCTTCATAATTGTTCGTTTACATTTACAATGCGCATACCTGCAGTTCCTTAGTCCAAGATGACATGGCAACAATTTCTCGAAAACTACCCACGCAAAAAATACAAATTAGTCAATTTTGTACCTTGTTTTGTAATACAATAAAGCAATTTTTGATTTTAAAAAATGTGACCTAAATTTGTTCACTTTTTACTTTTTCTTGCTTTTTAGAATTGAGAAATAAATTAAAAAATCATCTATGTCATTTTATCAACCATATAGCCTCAAGTGACATACTTGACAAATTCTTTTAAAAAAATCAATTTTTGAAGCATTTAAGAAATTAAAAAAAAAAATGAGTCCGAAGGGTAGCGATAGCCAACGAGTTGTACTTTACTGAGTTCCAATTAGTTTTTTCCAAATGTCAATGGTTTGCCCAAAAAATGGGTTAAAGTAAAACGTATGTCATCTTGGACCACCGTCCCTTACAGAGCAGAAGAAAAGGAAGATGAAATATTCAAAGATGAGTTGGTTACCAGGTAGTGGAGAACTTTTCCAAATAATTAAGAATTAATTGTACATTCATTGATTTACAATGATTGGCGCTTAATCACTGCTAAAGAAAATTTAGCTACAGCCATTTTGAGCTCGATTCAGCAATGTGATATTGCTCACGATTTTCGTTAAGCTTGGTTTCAGTTATACCCCAGATTGCTGATAAGTATCTTTTACAATACATGATCAGAAAGACGATGTTTACTTTAATATGTATTTGGCAAATGGGAAGTAGCACTTTTCATTGACGAATCAGATACAAGCATCACCTCAATGTAAAGTAAACGTGCCTCAATGTAAAAACATGAGTCACATTTGAATTGGTTTGTGCAGAAACAGGTTAAGTCCCCATTTTGACCATAATGAATTCTTTACATGGGCAACACTGTAAGACCAAGCCGCGTCAGCTGGCAAAAAATCAGCTCGATTCGTCAATACTGAAGGCCTAAAAAGAGATTTGAAAATTTCAATGAACGGGAGAAACAGGATAAGTCACATATTTTGAAGAAAAACCGGTCAAGTCCTCCTTATCATCATTGAGTGTTTTACTATTATGAAGCAAGCGCATCAGCAATTAATTGCATGAGTATGCCGGTGTATGTGAGACGTAAAGGAGATTCTGAATTCAAATTTCAGGCTTTTCTGGTTACCTTGATAAAAATGAATAGTGGCATTGGTTCTCTCAGCCCAAATATCATATAACAACATGAAAATAATGAAGCGTCAATGTTGCCACATACCCTAAAACAGTTTTTTGGCTTTCCTGAATAACAGTGTGACAACCTGTTTCTACACAAACCGATTCATTTTTACATGCAGACATGTGTATCAACCGACATAACAGAGTGACACTAAGAGTACCGACGGATGCCGAGGATGTTATAACGACATTATCATGGTAAATGTTTTGCTTCCTGATATTATTCGCTACCAGAACTACTGAATTTTCCAGCGTTGCTTTTTTTTACAAGACAGAGCGGTTAATATTTCCCCTATCTGATTATGTATTGTAAAAAATATCTTACAAAACACCAAAAGTGAGTTTACATGACTCCGGAATTGCTCACTCGCTAGTCGCTACATTCATTCGCAAAATTTCCCTCGCATGTAAACACTCACTTTTGACTCTTGGTGTGTAATATATGTACTATAGCCAATTGATATAACCGTTTCACATCAATAGACAGGGGCGCCGGCAATAGGGGGCAGGAAGAACATTTGCCTTCTTGGTCAAACTCAAATTACAGATAGGTAATGGAATTGAAGTCCATTATTAATTACGCAGGCCTTCTGTAATTTTTTCCCAGCAAATATTTCAATCGCTATACCTACATACTATAATTATTTGCCCTAAAAATTTCTTCATTAGTGCCCCCCCCCCCCGGAAAATGTTTCTTCCGGCGCCCCTGTCAATAGATCGATTTACCAGAAACGTCATTAGGTCAAACATAGTCTTAAAATTGCTAAATGATCAAACCTTTCTGTATCCAATCTATTAATGAAATGAGTTATTTGTTGATAACGGTGGTCGTATTTCAGCCATTGCATCTGTAAAAATAAAACGAACTAACACTGACATTGCATATTTTTAGAATCTTTGTAACACGAACACGGAATTAATTCAACCATATTTCCTGAAAATATCGTCTACAAAAAGAGATACGTTCTGTAAGGAGAGCGATTTTCCAGCGCTTTCACAGATAAAGGTTGGTTATTTACCTTAAAAGCTTTATTCCAGTAATGTAAGGAGTTTTCCAGATATTTTGAGCCTTCGACCTGTAGTTTGATGAGAACATCATGAGACGAGTTTTTCAATCCTGGGGAGCAACAAGTCTCTCTCATTACACGCACATTCTTTTGTACAGATGATACTCAACTGAAATTCCAGCATCCCATTCTTTACGGTTTCAAGTCCGAAGATCCTGTCTCACCTTTTTCGGTACGTTCACCGAGCTTCAATGGGGACTATTTCAGCAATTAATAAATCAGAGCAAGAACCGATAAAATAAATACGCTTATAAATCCGATGAACTCGATACGGTAACCAATCTGTAATTTTTCCAAGCTCACATTTTTTCTCAACAGGTTCAACGAATTTCAACGTCTATAATTTCGGTAATACATGCGTAATTTTTCTAAGCTCACATTTCTTCTCAACAAACAGATCGATATCGACCTAGGGTCGACGTGGTTCATCGGGATGGACCAGATTTTTTATCAACATGTTCAACGAAATTCAACGTTTAAGAAATGCTCTGACGATTGCTATATTATGTCGTGGTAGGTTCGCTGATAAATAATGTTGAAACAAGAATTCGTAATCTGGAATATCATCGTCGAAAATTCTCACTCAGACGTCATGAATTTCTCTCACACTCTACGTAAAAGTGGTCCGATCGTTCCGTTTACTGATAAGTTGATGACGAAATCTTCATTCATTAAGCTGAGCTACTCAAACGTAACAAATTATAATATGGAAAGAAAGAAGTCGATGAGGATTCTGTTTGAATTAGAACAATTATAGCCAAAATATGGTAAACATTCGAATAAATATGTTATTTACATCAACAACGTTGAAATTCTTCAACGAACAATTACATACCGCTCAATCTTACTACGAGATCCAATAATGTGAGAAACTGCATAATATACAAAATAGATAATTTGAAAAAGAATGTCAGCGGGAAAAAACCCGACTGTATTTTTTTTTTTTTACTTTCGACACAAAATCAATTACGTATCGGGCAAACTGGAACTCGTAATTACATCATTTACCCGGCGTGGAACTACTAGGACGATTCTTCCTGAAAATATCAAGAAATTTTGACAGTCTCGAAACGTTCATCAACGCTTCATATTCAGTAATGAATACTCACACAAATTCTTGAACGGAAAACGACCATTCACGTACAGATTGGGCGACTATGAGCGACATTCCACCCGCCACCATTCCAACCACAACCGTATTAACCGCCATTTGAATTCGCAATTTTTGAACCTGTTTATCAGTAGAATTTCTTAGGTCCTTGAATTCAGAGAGAGTAGAATTTCTTTGTCCTCAATCAGAGAGAGTAGATTTCTTGGTCCTTCAATTCAGAGCGAAGTTCCTGTAATATTTCTTTAACTGAAACAAAATAAGATGTTGGATAGTAAAAACATCTGTTATAAGTAGAGTCCATTCTAAACGTGTCGTAATACTCTTAGTTTTGGAAGTATCAACTCTTAAACGGAGTTCTACTGAAAACTCACGTGCTATTTTCTATTGAAAGTCAAGTATTATACTAACGGGTGTATGAAATATCTGTTTTGTCCGATCCTTGAGAGTAACTCCGACTTCGACCAACATAACACGGATGGCGACGACACAAAATGCGAAACATTATTTTATCTTATTGAAGTCTACTCAATGAGGCTGAAACTTGGAATCGTCTTGAAAAACTCTATGTAGGTATTGCAACGTCAAACAGCAGCCACAATCAATTCTACGAAAAATTATTGAAGAAAACGTGGGAAAAGATAACAAAAATTCAAGAATCAAAGTAGATCTGTTGAGAATTAATTTGTTTTCTCTGCTCGCAGAACTCATAAATCAACTCGAAAAAATATATATATTATATGACGAGAAACACCATTCTTTTCTTGAAAATACGTAAAATATCTGTCTTTCAACTGAAAAACGCCTATTAAAAAGCGTGCTGCGCCGAATCACTGGTTGACAATGTGTTAATTAAAATATGAATACGATTTCGTTAATATGCCTACACTAATGATCGGGTTTTCATGAACTTGACTTTGTTTGATGTGTCTGCGTTTTACAAGTCGCAACGCATTTGCTGAGGGCAGATACTCGGTTCCTTGTCTCCGTACTGCATCAGCTTGTCTGCTTCGATGTTCCTAAGTTGGGATGCGGAATAATTTTTCTCCACCATTTTTTCGAGGAAATCCGTATTCTTGGTGTCGAAAACTCAGTCTTTTTTTACGTGATGAGCAGTGAGCACATCTCGAAATCACCTGTGTATGTACATTGCAGAAGAACAGTTTCCGTGGAATGTAACCATGTAAGGTACTGCTGCAAGAGTTGTATTTCCCGTGAATGGTCAAATAATGCTGTCCTGCCGGGGTGATTCGCGCAGATTTATATGCTACACAACAAGGCAGTTTGCGTGGTTCAATTTAGTCGTTATTAAATTTGGCCAGTCCTGATTTTCCAGTTTCCGGTAGGTACGTTGTCCGTATGCTTTGCTTGTTTCTAGGTTCCTGTATTCATCAGTGGGAATTGTAATATTGAATTTCACGGAAGGCTGATCCGACCTATCACTGTCTGAAGACTTATCTTCCACTTCCTCTTGAAAATTGTCTCGTTGTCTCGACATGATCCCCAGTTTTGAGAAGCAGCTGTATCTATCCAACAAACCAGGGAGTAGGCATGCTTCGGCGTTATATTCCCTACCTCGTTTGCAATTTGCACCGAGCATCCATGAGATGACCCGTTAAATCTCCCGCCTATCTGTAGTATTAAATTTTTATACTTCTCGAGTGCTCGCTGGAACAGCTCCTTATCCAGCACTGACTTGCAGCGTGAACTTTTTCACCTGTCAGAAAACAAACAAATTCGTAAAGAATAACCCTTCTGTGATGTTGATCTATGGCATCACAGTGGTTCATTTTGCTGCCCAACTATATGAAGTTATCTCCATTTTCTAACATGTTGATACACGATAGTCATCCTATTCATTTCACGATATCCCCAAAGCTACCATGATGTGGGGGGACGGAATTCATGACTTTTTTGGAGGGGATAGTGAAGGCAGAAGCGAGTGCTAGATCTCGGGTTAATGGGATTTCCTTCCGGGAGGAGGAGGACTAGGCGGAGTTATCCTCCACAACGAACCCCTCGATCGAGGTTGCCTTCACCCTCCAGGGTCATCCTTCAATATTCGCGGCCCTCCTCCGCATGAACCGCTCCCCCACCACACCCGCAACCTCCTTCCACGATCCCACACTCTCCACCTCATGGCCTTTTACCTCCATGACATCTCTTCCTACGAACCCTTTTCCCTGGTCACCCGGACCGGCTCTCCTCCTAAGACTTCTCTGCATGTCGACAACCCTCGATCACCATACCAGCCTTTCCCCTCGACGGCCGTAATCTCTTTCCACGCACCCTCCCCCAGCAATTGGTCTTCTTCTTCTACGGTTCCTCCCTCCTATGACCGCCTCCCAACATCCCACCAATTATCTCCTCGCCATCCATCTAGCTCCTACCCACACCGTGACCACCGTCTTTCATCACGAGAGCTTTCCTCGTTCAGGGCATCACTATTTTTCAACATCAGATAATATAACACTACAGAGAATATTAAATACCCCCTCCCCCCACACGTAAGCTAAGGGGTATAAGCACAACTTTAAATATTGTCGGCACAAAAAAGCACAATATCATCACAGTCATTTTAGGTTGTGATCCATTTCATTGGAGTAAATTTCATTATTTTCAATGCATTTCGCCAGCGGCGCATTGACCCACTTTTGGTTTTTTGGTCATAACTTAGGGGCAATTTGTGCAAAAATTGTGAAGCTGGTGGGAAAATGAAGCACAATTAGAGCACAATTTTTCGGCATATTTCCTACTTGGCAATGAGAGAAAAATGTTGTACCCCATCGGGGGAGGGGGGGGGTACTGGGAGGGCTCGAAATTGTTTGCACAAAAAAGTACAATTTCAGCACAGTCATTTTAGGTTGTGTTCAGTTTCATTGAAATTAATTTCATTATTTTCATTGCATGTCGCCAGCGACGCATTGACCCACTTTCAGTTTTTTGGTCAAACTTGGGGGCAGTTTGTGCAAAAATTGTGAGGCTGGTGGGAACATGAAGCACAATTTTTCTGCAAACTTTCGATTTGGTAGTACGAGAAAAATATTGTGCCCCCCAGGGGAGAGAGGGGAGGGGATCTAGGGGGTCTCGAAATTGTCGGCACAAAAAAGCACAAATTTAGCACATTGATTTTAGCGGGTGTTCATTTCCATCGGAGTAAATTTCAAAATTTTCTTTGCATTTCGCCAGCGGCACATTGACCTACTTTCTTTTTTACCGACTTTTTTTGGTTATAACTTCAGAAGGAATGGAGCGCAAATTCTGCAGTTGGAAGCACAAAAAAGCGCAATTAAAGCCCAATTTTCTGTATTGGTTTCATTCATATTCCGCATACATGTGCCGCTGGCGACATGGAGCTAGGGAGTACAACTTCTTAACATTAGAGATATTCATCTCGTCATTGACCAAATTTTTAAATAAGTCCTTAAAATCGTTCCAGTTTTGAGGATTCCCATTGAACTTTGGGATCTCGATTTTGGGTAACTCAACCTCAGCACTACCATTATTATCAGGATTCAATGTCGTGGAGCTATTAAGACTTTCGCGAAATACTCGTTGACCAAATTCATTCTCATAATACGTTACCTTTGCATAAGCCAAATGATACGCGTCATTAATTTCATCACTTTCCTTAAATAAATCATCTTCATCCTTAGTAGCAGTTGGTGCCTTATCATCCATTTCATGTAAAATCCGCTTCACCAACTCATCTTACGCTTTTTTCTGTTCAGTCGTAGATTGAAACTCGCATGCCATTTGAGTAGCCACAGCTCGGCTATATTCTTTCTTCGCATATTCTCCTATTCGTTGACATTGTCGGACAATGTTTCTCTTAACAAGACGTTTTTCCTTCAATAACGTGTCCATGATGACGACGAAATTGACATAAAATCATGCATTAACATAAAGGAACTAGTATGACACACCACAACACCACATGTGTTATACATACATACGTAGACGAACCATGATCCAAAATCAACCGCTTGCCGGGATTCTTCTTTTCTTCCCGGGTTTCGGCACCAAAATGTTTTGTTGCGGTTGCAAAGAAGGATTAGGTTCTTGAACTTTTAACATACATTATAATCGCATAAATAAAAGGTTACATATTTACACAGCTTAATCAAAACATAAAAAAAAAAAATGGCAAAAGGGCAAAAAACAATGTGGTAAGAAAAAAAAAATTACAAGCTTAGAATAAATCATATTGGGCTTTCAAGCAAGGAAATAAACATAAATAAATCTTCAACAGTGTTCTAAATATTCAAAACCAAAAATACCTAAAAATAGCATTTGAAACGCAAACATTCTTCACCCGTCATTTCTTATTTTCGCGAGCACACTCTGGAGGAGACGAATATGCAAGTGATAGTGGTGTAGTGAGGGGGTCCCCTAGTGGTCAGGAGACCCCCCTTGCGACTTGGTCAAACAGTGTTCTTCTAAGTTTAGCACACCTCCCCCGCCTCCTCCCCTCCCGAATACTTGGTTGGCTACGCTTCTAGGTAGCGATTAACGCGATCTGCAAATTAGCCGCTGATCGGCACATATCATTTCACCGGAATTCACTTCGCACAAGGTCACTCCACAGAGTAAAAATACGAACACTAAGAACAGACGTGTGTGTGTGTGTGTGTGTGCGCAAACGAACCCGAAGAACGGACTCCAGAATTGTAAATGAAGGAATGCATTATTTTTAATTATCTAACTACGTTGTCGGAAGTTCAGCTTATTAGCGTATTTACGGGGAATCGAGTATGCAATTTCATATGCATACGAATAGCGATGAACTATACAAGGTGTGAAAAGTGATGAGCTTCTCGACCCCCTCAGTCCTTTTCACAGAACACGAAGTCGGATCAACGCGGGGTAAAATAAAATGTCAAGTTGAAGGGTACAGCTTTTTTGGATGAAAAAATTATCTCCTTGAAAAAGGAGACTCGAACGTACCATGCTGTGGAAGGTCAAATGGAAAGGTACCCGATAAAATATCAAAATAAGATTTTCTTAGGTCACTGATTTCGAGCATAGCATGCGATTTTTTATCCGGTCCTGATTTGGGCTCAGAATGAAAATTTTGGACTCGAAATGGGCAAAATTAGATTGGATTGAAAAGTTGAGCAGCGTATTGAAACAAGGGTTCTCTAAGTCGCTGATTCCGATTATTGCATTAGATTTTTGATGTGACCCCGATTTGGGCCCAAAAATCCAAGTTTTGATCCGAATCAAAATTAAATTGGCTTGATGAATATGTTTTTGGTCTAGGTTTGTTCTACTGCACGTCAAAGGCTACTGAAAGACATTTTTTGAAGCCGCTGATTCTAAAATTTGATAGAATCGTTTCACTCTTACTCGTGCAATTTTAATGGCGCAGTATTTTCCAGTTTATTATTATTAGACTTTTTTTTTATATTTATTTATTTATTTTATTATTTATTTTTTTTAAATAATATAATAATAAGGAGAAGGAAGGTTTGGTGTAGCTTCGTTGCTTAAACACCGTTAACCCTCTCTCCTTGCATAGCTTAGGGAATAAACAATAACTATGTTTGTACAATTATCACAAATTGTATGGCTTTAGTATTCTAAGACTATGTTTGTATTATGACAAGTAGTATAGCTGTAGTTGCCTCTACTGAATTATTTGTCAGTTCTTTTTCCTTCTTTTTTTTTTCCTTTCCCTTTCCCTTATGTTATGTTCGTCCTTCAAAGCTAGTTTTATTTTTCATTATTCCAACCATCAAAGTGTTTAAATCTGTGTGTTCTTTTTTGTTAAGTCCCAAAAGTGAGTTTCCTGAGTTTTCAATTTTGGTGATAAAATTTTGATATTTGTTGCGTAGAACAGCATGCGTTTCTCACAGTGAAATAGTGTGTGCCATACATCGTCAATCTTACTTTGGCATTCTTCACACGTCGCCGATGCCTTGATTTTGAATTTATTCAGATAGAGTGAGAAGTTGCCATGCCCAGACATTATTTGAGTCATGAAGAAATTAGGGGTAAGGTGTCTTAAATTTATTCGATCTTTGATGGATGGTAGAAGTGCGTAGGTCACGCGTCCCGTTGTGGCTGCATCGTAACTCAGCTGCCACTCCTGAATCGCTCTCTCATTTAGATCTCTTATGGTCTTTTTTAAGTTCTGGTCCACTTACTGTTTCCCTTACTTCTTTGATTTTATTTACTAGTTTTATTTTGTTATCAATTGGCATAAGGCCTGAAATTGCGTACACGGATTGATCTTAATGTTGTTCATCTAGCCATCTTCCAGACCTGCGGGAACACTTCTTCCTGAACCGCCTGATTGAACGCCCCGAGATTCGTTCCGATTTTCGATCACCTATTTCCCTTGTGTGCTGGCCGGCCAGAGAAGGGCGAGGGTTACCGGAAGTAAACAGGTGTGGTGAATTAAAGTTTCATGCAGCGACTCCAGACAACAAGTGTAATTTAGGTCTCTTGGTCCCGGCACGGACATTCTTCAGTTTTCTTTGAAGTGCTCGCTGTCTTACTAATCTTGAATTATTGCGCTTTATAAATTCACATCTTAGCGCGCCCGTCGCTCGATTACAAATGACGATATTACGGTTTTACGAGGTGGCTCCGAGAGCGATTCCAGGTGGAGGGGGCGGCGGTGGGAGGGTATATCGCGTATACGCTTTAACGGCTTAATTAAAGCGAAGGGAGACGCCTCGTGGCCCCTGCTGTCGTCTCCGGCGATGATGGTCCTTCCGCGTCGTCTCCCGCGCTCTCCTGGTTGCCGTCAGCAAACGATGCCCCATTTTGCAATATACAGTGTTTTGTTATTATTAACGAAGTTAAACCTGGAAGGCTCAGAAGGGCCGGGAGATGTTGCGGCATTAATACGGTTTGGATTATTTATAACCGCGGTTGCGGCGACGACGAGCATGCGGAACACCCGCGGCTGTGTGCTTCGCCGACAGTTAATTTCCTTCAAGTTGGTACTAAAATCTTCGATTGATTAACGCTTCGAGTACGTGTTCGAATGCACGGCTGAATTACGGTTTCGATTCCGAACGGTGTCCGACCACCGATGAAATGATAGATACTAGTTGGGCCCTTCAGATGAGCGCGCTAATAGAACTCGCGATGGTCTTAGGATTGTAACTGGCGACATGTGGAATATCGTTTTGAATGAATTCGGAATCTTGTGATGGGTAAAGCCCCCCCCCCTTTCCCAAAAGAAACCCTGGAATTTCGCTTCTTTTATAGCGAACCCTGCTGTTGTCTATCACTTGGCAGCCCTTCTTGTTGGTAGCACTGACCACTGTTTATTGAAACTGGGACCTCGAACTCGGCAGCTCTTCTTGAGGGCTAAACCGAGTTGCACACAGCTGGCTGCATTTATCTTCTGGTCTACAGAAAGGTTGGGCCGGTGGCTCTAAATCTGCTAGTGTGTTGGTATTTGATGGTTCAGGGTTTTGATAAGTAAATGTTGCCCCTTTTTCCGACCTATCTTTCAGGGATATAATTTGGCCGAAATATGTGTACTCGTCTACCAATTCAATTTCTTGACCATTCAGAACGACCATTTCCCGTTGTTCTCTGTAACTTTGTTTTGGCACGGCTGAAAAACAGAGATGCACGACAAATACGTAACGACGAAATAATTATGAAGGACAGCAACTTTGCTCAAAGTGAACGGCGCCTAAATGGGTGAGAACGGTAATCATGTGCTAGATCGAACGGCGATGATAACTTTCATTCAGGGATGAGAAGTCAGCCGGAAGCCGAAGTCGGAAGCCGGTAGGCTGCCTGTTTTGAGCAAAATTTTGAGAAGCTGGAAGCTGGGAAGCCGAAATAGTTGGAAGTTGGTAGCCGGTTCGAATTGTTAATCAGATTCTTGTGATTTGTGACTTCTTTTTTTCGTTTCGGATAATATTGTTCATGATCTCTTTCCAATAAGCTATCACGCAAGTACCGTGAAGTGTCTACCAGTATATAATTTTGATGTCTGAAATGGTACCTTATACAGTCCAAATTTAGGTATATTATCTTTAAAATGCTCTCCTGTAAAATTACAGTTCAGGCCTCGACTTCCAAAGTAGTTTTAGTCAAAAAAATCAATTTCGAGAAAAATGAGAAAAACTCTTCCTTTGATCTGTGTGCAAGTTAGCGAGAAGTGTACCATGACCCAGCGAACAGCCCCTGATTCTGTAACTCCAGCCTCTTTAGGAGCACTTACGCTGTTCGCCCACTCGTAGGCAGCCAGACCGACGCGCTGGTCAGCTTCGGCAGACCCTCCCAGGGTGCGACTTTGAGAGCTTCCTTCCCCAGTCGCACCCCGCTGGCGAGCCCCGCCAAGAAGTGTTCCCGGCTCGTCTGGTCCGCGCATACTACCTGTAGTGTCCCTTGATACAGCGTTATTTGTTTGATGTTCGGTAACGCCGTTTCCGGTAGTTCCCGAAGCATCTCACGAATAACGCCTTTGGCGTCCTTTGCTTCCTCGGCCGTCAGAGTGGTCTTCGGGTAGCCGTCCCGAAAGATGGCCACCTGATGTCCCTCCTCCGCCGCCGCCGAAGCATAGGTCGTCGTCTTACTCTTTTTCGGCGGTGCCTTCTCGGGTCCCGTCGACGGGGTTTCCCGCGGTCCCATGCCTGACAATGGAGTTCCCGCAGAGGTTCCCTTTTCAGGTGTGCCCTCCTTGGTTCTTCCACCGTCCTCCTGCTGTCTCTGCTTCTCACGCTGCGCCTTCCTTTTCTGCGCTCCTGTACGTTTTCTCCTTTCCTCTTCTGTTGTTTTGGCGACGGATCCCTGGTTTCCTGTTCCGGTCGCTTGTGTCCCCGCTTCACCGGATCCACCCGTAGATGTCTCAGTCTTTCTCCACTAGATGGCACTCCTAACTCGAAAACTCGATTTTTTGACTGAAACCACTTTGGAAGTCGAGGCCTCAGTTAATTTTAACGAACCCTGTCGAGAAACGTTAAAGAGAGAGAGAGAGGTAACTGGTAGTTGATACTTGGTAGCTAGTAGCCAGTAGTCCGAAACCGGAGAAATTGTAGCCGGAAGTTTTTTAATTTTGGAAGTAGGTTGGAAGTCGGAAGCTTTATAACTTCTGCAAGCATTCTGTAGGTGCTCTCATTCGTCTCAAACTTGCTAAGGCTCCGCCAGCAGCTCTTAGCGTACAATTTGGTCAGAAACGTAAATGAGGTCGCCCAGAAAAGACCAAGCGGGGTCAAATTAGACATCTTCTGCGAGGCGAAAAAATGCATGCCCTTTCTTATTAGCCTCGCATAGTTCGGGCGCCATTTCTTTCAATTCACCGATGATTTTGCCAATGAGCACATCATCCGCGAATCGGAGGTTATTCATCCAGCAACCGTTTACTCCGATTCTCCTCCGTTCCCGCTCTAATTCTTTGACTGCTGATTCGAAAACACAATTGAATAAGTGGGGAGAGAGGGGATTTCCCTGTTTCACGTTTGTTTCTAATTTGAACTTTTCTCAGAATTGGAGTAGAGATCTTTAACACCTCCCCCACACCTCGCTGTTCAAATGCTTTCCACAATGCCGAGTGATACACCGAGTCGAACGCCTTTTGGCGGTCTCGAAATATAAAATGTACTTCAAAATTATACTCTCTTGCTTTTTCGATTAACCCAAGTCCAGTGCCAGAATGTGATCGGCAGTGAAGAGTCCCCGAGGGAAGCCAGCCTGCTCAATTGGTTGTCGGAAATTTAAAACCCTATAGACCCTGTCTTTAAAATTTTTAGAAATACTTTCTTACAGTATGCACTACGGCTAGTAGCTGTTCCTCAAAGGTACCGTCCACTGGGGTAATATCGGACACCGGTGGTAATATCGGCCACTCATGGCTTGTTTACTTGCTGATAACGATACTAGCGCTCCTACAACTAGAGCCCTGTAGATACGAGTGAAAACATACGCCATTTTGGAGCACATCGCTCCCGTCGATGCCGAATTGATTACGCGGTATGCTCCGCATAGTCGGATGCGGCATCCACGGGCACGATGTGCTCCAAAATGGCGTATGTATTTCCTTGTAACTATTAGGGCTCTACTACAGTCACTAGTGGCCGATATTACCGCAGGTGACGGTAGTTTAATTTCCCTCAGCTAGCTTAAGTAGACAGCTGCTTGTCATAGCTATAATCAGAGGCTTCTCAGCCTTTTATACCTGATGGATGAATATGTAATATATTATGATACCAGTTGGACAGAATGTAGATTGACACCACAATATAGGTTAGCGACCTCAGGAGATGTTTCCAAAAAACGAGTGGATGAAATTTGACATGGTAGGGAAAATGGATTTTTGAGATCGTTGTGTTCGATTTTGAGCTTTCGAATCCAACGCAGTGGGAATCCACGAAGGAGATTTATGTTCCCACCAAATGTGAATTACCGCTAAATGTTGGTCGTTGCGCGTTGAGATTGTATTCAGTTTGCAGATTTTCGCAGTCGATTTATGCGTAAGGAGTTGACTCCAGCTACTCCCCATCGAAGCTTACTTACTCTCTTCATAAGCGCTAAAAATCTAGGTGTTTGCTCTGTCTGGTAACGTGATGTGGCGGTAATATGGTCAATTGTTTGTGATATATGACATGACGCTGAGTAGCTGTGATCACAGACATCCTCGAAATGATTCAGGTCATTCTATTGTACTCGTGTGCACGTTTCTGAGGAGACATGTTAATCGAGCGTAGAAAATGCTATAAAATGATGGTGTGACAGTTGTTGTTAATCGTCCTTCAGGCTCCGTATGTTTTTTTGAAGTTAATGTAATTTGTTTCCTGTTCACGTAATTAGCGCGGCTCTATAAATTGGCTTGTCGCGACCGTTGTACTTTCGTTTTGTCGACTTAATTATCTCACCGGCTGGGACAGATAAGCGACCATTGCATTGTGAATATTATAAGTGTACATTTACCCTCTGGCTGTTCACCCGTGTTACAAGTTGAGGACGTAGACTAGACATTTGACTTTGTGTAGCTGTACATTTTCGTGAAAGTATTATTTGGGACTTAAACTACATCTGTCGTTCAGTGGCAGGAATTTTCGAAAAAGATATTTCTTGCCAAATCGTAAGGGGGGGGGGGTGAATCAAATTTACAAAATTTCTGAAATAACGGACACTCCTCTGTGTAGGTATTTACATACATTTAACTGAACTCGTTTTCGGCGTGAACGAAATGGATCGTGAACGAGCCATTTTCAGAGGAAAAGAACTATTTGGTTTCTGGTATGAGCGAAATTGATATTGCCCAACTCAGCTAAGTAGGTATTGGTGCATGATCATGAAAATTATCTAAGGACGAATTGGGTAATGCGGACTCGGCAACAGCTCGTCGCAGTCCATATTTTTCATTTCTGTTTTAAGGCTACGATATATACCGAAGGAAGAGAAAACTTTCCCCATTGGGGGGGGGGGAGTTGAGCTAGTCAGTTGAATAATATTGTTCCGTAGCTAGGCCTCGAATGTTTATAATCTTCGACGGAAAACTTGTTTACGGTTTGGTTTAAGCGATTTTCACGAACTGTGCGGCTTTCCTTCCCGGTATATAAGGGATTACGACTGCGTCTTATTAGTTTTGTTGGTAAACATTCGGGGAACTGCGATTCAAATTACTTGATTTGCATTGAGACAGATTTTTGGCGGAGATTTGAGATGATTGTGTGTACAGATACATGATATGCTCTCGTGTTTGTGAATACTCGAAATTAGCATATTTATATACATGAACAATGTATGTAGTTTTTCTTTCATCTTTTGTCACGTGCTTCTGAAATTTGGCCTTGTTATTGAGGCGCATTTATCATACGATTAGTACTGAATATTCGCTCTGTTGTTGTAGCCTAGTAATCATTCGTGAATCCGCCAACCGACTGATGGCAACTAATTTTTTTATTTATTTATACCATTTTACTATTGGAATAATCATTACATATGTTATGTTTTCAAACAATAAACTGTGGCGTATTTTTAAACTGAAATATCGCCGGCCCTCACCCTTTCCCATTCTTTTTTTGTCAAGAGCCACCCTTTGTTACTGCTTGTCTACCAAAATTCGATAGAGTAAAAGGCAGGAGTATGGACATAAGTTTTGTTTTTCAGCTGTAGCGCAAAGAGTAATAAACGAAATTGGTTTTTAATGAATATGTTTCAGCAACATTTGGTATTCGCATATGGGGTTCAGTTTTCATTTTCACAAAATAATTTTTTGTCTATTTCAGTTTTTTCAGTCAGACTTTTTCAGGAAGTAATATGGGTTAGGCTCAAATAGTATAATTAGTTAGATACAATTGACCGTGTCAATCATTCTTGGTGCAAAATTCACAGGGGAAGGTTTCTCCTACGTCGACGCCGGCGCAGAGTGCGTGTACCCAATTTTCTTGTGTACACGTTGAACATTTCACCCATTCTCACCTTCGACATCTCCATGGAAGTGCTTTACAATACATGGATTGTAAGTGATTACATTATTGACTGAGATCTACTTGCTGAGCAGATAAATAAAGTACCTACCTTCACATTAGAAGAAGACCGCATCTTCAAATTCCTCACCATCGCTTGAGTCCTTTCATAAATCTGTGCATCGTTCACATCTGTAGAACTGTCGCTTTCTGAAGAAGATTCGGGTTTTATTTTCCGACCTCGTTTTTTATTCTCAGTCGTCTCTGTCTTCTTCTGCAACAGAGACAGAAAATTAGTTGGATAAAAAAAAGACTGGAAAAAGATTTGGTATAGACATTTTCAACACAGTGAATCAGTAGCATGGACCCTTATTTTTACCTTGATAGAGGCCGATCTAGGCTGCAAGACTGGATGATGCGACTTGTTAGGATCGACATCCATTTCTAAAAGCCACAAACCTCTCCTCCAAAATGTAACTCATAACAGTCTCCACGTCTCTAGCCAATCGGCTGTACATGACTCGACAAAATTTCCAACGCCTAAAGTCATATGGAGTCACAAGTAAGCTTTCAACAGTTATAGCGAGTCCTAAACATGTCTGGGAGAGTCTAAAAGCTTTGAAGCCCCAAACAAAAAGAATTAAATGGAATTGTCCAGTCGCAAGGAACATTTGTAATACCCGGGTGAAATTACACCTCCATATACGATATTTTACTGTGCGTGAATATTGAGGTCCTTCATTTTTAAAAATGCGCGCTATTCTCATTTTTTGAATTCCAAAGTTTCTTATTTTTGTATTGAGTATAGAAAAATAATCTATTGCATCATCAAACTGATCATTCTTCCTTCGAATCATATACCTGAAGATACATCTTTCAAAACTTTTATAATCAAAATAAGTTTCAAAAATCAAGCAACATTCTTAGAGCGGTTCCGATTTCAAGGAATTTTACCAAAGAGCTTCGTAATGGGTAGACACGCGGAATTTTCTATTTTGTACGAGGAATCTGGGATTCGTACAAAAAACATAACACAGAAGAGGAATTTCAAAAGCGTAATAAGCAGGTGAGCTGGAGGAGCAGCCCACTCTGAAAAACTTATGGCTCCCGGCAGGCCCACCTGGAAAAGCGAACTTTCCAATACACGTTCTAACGATTTTCAAAGGGTGGAAATACGCGGTGTTATAATCGAGGTGCGTCAGCTAATAAAAATTTCCACATTCATTTCTCCAATGGATAGCAATCATAAGCTGACAATCGGCTAAATTTACTGTCTGAAAGCAAATGAAATCCGCTTAGAAGTTCACCTGTAGATACGTTAATAAGCTAAAAGCATTCAAAAGTTTTCCTCCCAAATTTTACAGACTTCGGGGTTCGGACTCTCAGTAATGTCCACAGATTGGTTAAGAACTTAATGGTTAATATTGGTACAGTCCGCTTCCAAATATACTTGATCAGCAACCAAAGAGTTATGAAAATGTATGAGATTGAATTTTTACAGTTTTCGGGTAAAAATGTCGAAATTTTCTGTATTTTCTTATAAAGAGAAGAGAATATGTATAGTGCGATCTAGGTTTGTTGAATTAGAGCTAAAAAAATCTCACCTACATAAGTTCTAAAACTAACTTTTCCTTTCTTCAAATTTTATTCAGAATAGAGAATAGATTTACTCTTTCAGCAATTACTGCACCAAAATCAAAGGTTAAATGGTAATGTGGTACCAATCATTTCGTTAAGGCACCAGAAATTGGTGCAACAACATTTTTTAATGGGAGTGATCGCAAATGACTAGAAATGCTATATCGTTGTTAAAAATACGAAAAATAACTATGATGCCTGAAGGAGAGTAATCTCATCCTTTTTTTTTTTCTTTTTCTAATTTGCTCTCTACCCGAGTCCTGGAATCCGTCCTTTCGAGCACTACTTCAGAGACGCCGGGGAGGCTGTTAGGGTTGTCTTAGCCCTCTTCCCTTCTGGCCGAAAACCCGGCCTAGGTCGAATATTCTGGTGAGTTGCTACGTGGGCTCGAACCCGGGACTTCCGGATTCTGAGACCAGCGCGCTATCCACTCGGCCAACCAAAGCTCTAGAGTAATCTGATAAAACAAATTAGTGCTCAGTATTTATGCACCCAGTTCCAGCGCGTCCGCAACCTGATACGTTTAGATTTATTCGTTACGGTCTTGCTCAAGTATACCCATAAAAACTTCAGTTACGGTCACAGTTGTTTAGTTTTATGAGGGGTCCAAAGAATTCTTCTCGCCAGCGGAGAGCCAGGAAAATGTATATCAGCATGATGATGAAACCTGGGCAGCCGGATAGTATGTAAGACCATCTCTCAGACGCAATAGGGGTAAGTCCAACGGGGGGAAGGGGCTCAACAAAAAATTACGATGGGGAGTTTGTACGTAAGGACCCTGAAAAGCGTGGGAAATTTGGCTGAGCTGAAGGAAGCATTCCAGGAGGGTAAAGTTGACATTTTGGGCCTTGCTATGATAAGAAGTAAAGGGGATGTCAGACTAGAAACGAAAAAAAGGAAATTTATTCAAAAAGTAGATACAGACCTATCGACGAACTAGCAGCAGGGAATCCAGGACAGATAGAGGAAGGGTTCCAATATAGAAAAGGAAAAAAGAAAACTCTCAAACAAACAGTAAACTTTCTTAAATCCAGCGGAAGTTCGAATAGCAACCACACTTTTGATCGATCTTTAATCTTTGTTCAAGGGGGGGGGGGCTGAATGCAAAATGTAGCCAAAAAAACAACTCTCAAACGACAGTAAACTTTCTTAAATATAGAGGAAGTTCGAATAGCACCCACATTTTTGATCGGTCTATAATCGTTGCTGAATGGAGCCGAAGGTCGGGATTAAATACAAGATGTAGCGCCCCCTCAATCCAAAAAAACAAAAACAAAAAAACAAAAAAAAACGAACAACAGTAAACTTTCTCGAATGTAACGGAAATTCGAATAGCAGCCACATTTTCGATCGGTCTATAACCTTTGCTGAATGATGGAGGAGGGAAACTGAATGTGAGGTGTGGTGAAGTTGCTTCAGTCATCTTAAATAGTCATCCTATCTGAGAGGTTCTCAATCCATGCATCATCTCCCACATGTGGATCGGGGAGAGGTTGCCACCAGAAGTGGGCTCGCGTGCTGATAAAAAAATTGAAAACCACTGCTCTATCTTATTCGTGAAATTTTAATGCAACATGTGGAAGGAAACGGCACATGAGACTTAGCAACTCCTTGCTCCTCTGCCATACAAATCGGAAATTTGACTACATGCCCTTGAAAATGTTCGCGGGCCACTCTACGATTACAGCTCTTTCGCTGGATATTGCCAAATAGATTTATTCACCCTAAATTCGTACTTGCTCTGCCTGAAGACTGGTGCCCTTTATCAAAAAACTTGGCGTAACCGATTTCAATGTTAAAATGATATCCCGATCTTTTTCCTCGACGTTTGGCATATGCTGGGCCATCAAAACGGGTAGAATTGCTCACCATGGCGCACATAAGATCGAACAAGCAAAGAAGAATCGAATGTTCTGTCGATTTTTGCAATTATTTTTTGATAAAGTTCCTCTTCCTGTAAACCTGTACCCAGAAAGGGACGTCATAGAAATGTATCAGTAAGGAAGTATAATTATTTGAAAATTTTAGTGCGACACGAGAGTGAAAATATAGGAACTTTATTTCAAAACATCCAAAAACTGAATAACTAAATGCTGAATGAAACAGACTTATAATGTATAAGAAGCAATTGTATAATAGGTAATATCATAACAGGGTGTCTACCGGTCAAGAAAGTCTAGGAAGTAGAGGAAAAGTCAAGTATTTTGGATAGTGGTCATGAGAAGTCATAAATTTTTCATTTAAATTTCCTCAAAATTACTATCACGAATTTTTTTGAATTAGAAGTAAATTTAAAGTAACGTAAATATTATCAGATAATTACATAATTTCCTTTTTCATAGTATTTTTTAGTGTTTCTATTGATTGTGAGCCTTCCCCCCCCCCCACCTTGATAAGGTTCTACGAATAAGATTATATTTGTATGCTTGTAAAACGGTTATGAAAAAAGTGAGAGACGGTCAAGGAAAAGTCAAGGAATTGGAAAATTTGGACCCGGTAGACCCTGCATAATCGTTTATGAAAATTTCTCAATCATTCAGCGTTGATTGGCTTTTAAGTTTTGGATCTTAGGAAATGCTCGAACTTGGAAAACCTTCCTCTTCGGTTCAACAAGGTTCTCCTTGTAGGAGCTGTTCTGGTTCAGACGAGCTACAGGTGGAATGTTCTGGACGTATTGGTACTCACATGGAGATGGAAGATGTTCCCTTTCAATTTACCTGAAAATCCCACAATATTGTTCAACAAAAGTAACAATCATCCATGTGGTTTTTTGACTCCCTCTGTATCATTGGGATTGCAAATGGCGTTGATTTATGGGTACCGTTCAGCTAGTCACGTAGTGTTCTTGAACACGTATTACAGCAGATTTTTCGAGCCCAGCTTTTGCTTTGATCTTTCTCTTTTTTCGGCAGTATCTTTTTCTTCACGTGATTCGTCAGCCTTATCTTTAAAGATAAAATTTTGTCTGGTTGAGATTCGAACCATCGTTCTCGCGAGTAACCGAAGTTGACCAGGATCTTCTGTACGGTTCAGCTGATTTCCAAATTCAAAGTCTTCCTTTCAAAAGAGACTAATGTGACTCCCAAAATAGTAATAGTATGCTGTTCTTACCAAAGGCCAAGGTATGTTTTTTTTTTAATTTTCAAATTTATTATTATTTCAACGTAAGTTCACCGTAGACATAACAAAAACGGCCAGGATGATTTTTACACGCTTGGTGCATGTTTCACTAGCACTTCTTCACTCTAAACACTGCTTAAATTTTTCGATACAATCAGTTCATCAGACGAAACCTGAATAGCTACGTTATTTTTCAATACTTACTAAAAGGCAAAATTCTTGTTGGCCATCATCAAAGTTCAGAAAACTTTTCTTCTGGTTCCGCCTTGGCTCTCATACTACAAAATTCGAGAATTTTAATGCCGAGAAAAAAGGGGGTATTGCCCCTCCAGCCACTGTAACTACGAACCAAAGCTATAGAATTATTGATAATGACCATGGTTGCGTTTTTAACATCACCGAATCACCTGTCGGCACTAAGATGGAATGGTATCGCTAGGGTGCCTGAACCTGTGAATGCTCGCTTTTCTAAGAAAACGTGTGATGGGGTAAAAATTGAATTCTTTGGAGCTACTTCAAGAGGTCTTTGGAGAATCTAAGCTCCTCCAAGCTCAAACTCTTCCCCACTGCGCCGTGGTAATTGAAGTTAATGAACGTTATACAAGAGGCGAGGGAGTTACAGGGTATACAGTTGGAAGATTGAGCGTGCCAAGGATTGAGATCGAAAAGTTGAGGTGGAGAGCACGAGGCTGATGAGGTCGTAACACTATCTGCAAAATTTGAATAAATAAAATGTAAACTCCTTTGTACTTGGACGTCGTGATGCTTGGTCAAGAGTTACTGTATTTTGAGTTGGTATGTGTGCGATGTGAATTTGTATTATAGCTTTTCTCCTGTGTCGCGTTATTCAACGCCGGAGATTGGCCGGAGCCCTGTTCCGGTGTTTCATTATTTCGCGTGTGCAGAATTTGCGCCACTCGAAAATGAAGTAGTCTCCGGAGCACTTACAGCCGCGTAGAGTGACCTCTGCGATTTCAGGGGTCTGTGGAAAGTCGCTGTGTCGGAACCTGCCACCACCGAATCTTCAATTTTGCTGTTAAATTTTAATACCAAATTCGAAGTACTGTGGTTCGTGTGGTAGCGTCACTGGAGCGCGTGTGTGCGTCGTCATCAAGGCATCTTACGATTATAAAATCAACTGCAACTCCCTACTGATTTGGCTAATTGATCTTTTCTCGGTAACTCTCGTTTATTCGATTTGTGTTTGACACAATTAGCGTTGCTCTGCTGTCGTTTTACGTATTAACGAGTTATATCCACGCGTTATCGATGTATGACTTTGCGGATTTTCGTAATCGAATTTGTCATTCGTTTTGCACACCGATGATGTATGATAATTTGGAGGGACATCCATTTATCAGCGCGGGAAGTATCAGAGTTGATGATTTGATTACGCCGTGCTCGGGAAGTTTGCAGTTTGCGAGTGCAAATTGTCACGAAATTGCTAACGAGTGCCTTTTATTTCGGGTTTCGTCTTAATAGGACCGAGTAAACGTATTTGTACGTTGTACTTCGTAAAATTGCGATAAAAATTACTAGAAATTTTAGTACGTCTCTGAAATTTAACCTGACTGCATACCGAGAGAGAGAGAACATCTCGAAAGAAGTGATGTTTAGAAAATTACATGTAAGAATTTAGAAACGATTTTATAAAAATTGGTCGATTTTAAAGAAAATTGTGCATGAAATTCTTGCGAAGCCAAAATCGATAAACAAGATTTTCGAGTACCAAATTGTTTCCGTTTTCATTATACCGGTGTCTTGAAGTGCATGAGATGCCCCCCTCTTCTGCTGGGTAATTGGGCAACTCATCCTGGTATCATGTATATATGTTTGCCTGATATTAGTTTGAAGGGGCTACAGTAGGGACATTTGAAGAAATTAAGTACAGCATTAACGGATTTTTTTCTCAGCATTGCTATCCGATTGACTGGTGGATCTGTTTGGTAATGACAAGGCACAGTCACTGCAACTACTGAGAAAAAAAGGCACTATCCGATCAATAAGGTGTTCATATAACTAATTTAAGGTGAAAACTGGATACAAAACTTTTAAAATTATTTCAGTTCGTCATAAAAATAAGATGTAAATTGAGCCCAACAATTCAATTCGCGAATCCGATCGAACTAGAAATTAAAAAAAATTCAATCAAATCTAGTACATCGGATAGCACTATCAATGGAAGAGCTCTTTTCCAAAGTGAGTTGAGTCAAAAAAATTAATTTTACATAAAATGCAATTTTAATTTCTCATGCCCAATTCGTTGCGGGTCCGAAGTTACAAAAAGGGGAAAGGGTCGGTCTACCCTTCTCTCTTTCATAGAAAAATGTACTGTGGTGAATGTTTGGACTATCGCAGTTGAAAAATCGTTGACTTAACCCACTGTGGGAGTAAGAATCTCCCTAATTGGCCGTTTTAAGCTGTCTAAACAGCACATTTTATGGTTTTTCTCCCAAAATGGGTTAAGTTATCGTTTTTCAACTTTGACAATCCAAACATTCGCCAAGTTTTCAACTGATTTTTACCTGATGAGGAACCTTTTTACAATTTTTTTTTTTTTTTTTTTTTTGTGGAAAATCTAAGCTGAAAAATGTTGAAAAATGTAAAATTTTTCCTTTTTCAAAAGTTTTACCCTCACTCTTCTGTACATTTTTCCATTTTTAACACTGCAATGAAGAATGAACGGTATTTTTTTAAAATTATAGTAATGCATCAATAAGGTGATACATAATAATGAAACTAAAGTACAAAAATGAAAGAACCTCGAATAAAGAATAATATATAAATAAGACTAGAACGGGATAGCCTTTAAATCACGCTTCTAAAATTGCAGTGCGAACACTGAATCAACAAAAAGCTACAGTTCCGAGAGTGTAGACCACGACATGTCGTAGCTCGGATGACAAGTGTTACTCCGACCTACTATATATCCCGTGCACTGCACGAATCTATCTGCGAGTATCATCGCGACCAAGATTTCGGCGTGACGGAATCGTACATCCCCCCCACTTTGGGAAGGGAGTCACCAACAACTGAGAATGACACCGGGATCTCTCCGCTCTCTCTTTTTTTTTTTTTTTTTAATTGAACGACAACTTTATTACATCTTTAGGTTAATTGTAAAACAAAAAAAAGTTTGTATTCCAAGTACAACAAATATTTGGTTAAAATTATACAATCCTACGCAACAATACATTTATAAATTTATCATACTCCTGCTTTTTAGTAATTTGAAATGGAGGTATTTCCTCTTTCAAGAAAAATTTTAATTCGTGTACAAGATAATCGTTTATATCATTTCCTATTACACCCATTGCAAAACAGAAATCATCCACTTCTTCTGGAGTCGAGAGATATTTCTTTAATTCATTTACCGAAGCATGGTTTTTATTCATAATAAATGCCCATTTGAGATCCCGACTTTGAATTCTTCTAGCTGCATCTTTAAAACCTTTCAATTTTGTCTCATCCGCAACGAATCCTGATGCTATCACATTTTCATACCACTCCATTTCCGTTCGCAGTTTGATTGGATATTTTAACGAATCAAGCTCGTCTTTTACAATAGTTAATTCTTTCTCATGCATTATCTTCTGGGTCTCTAATTCTTTCTCATAGATAATCAAAATTATTCAATTCCGGCTTTTATCAGTTAGAGTGCGCTCGACCATCTGCGAGTATCACGGCGACAACCAACGACTGAGATATTCGGCAGAACGAATATCTTACATATATTTTTTTTTAAATAACGTTTTCTTCGTTATCATCGACACAGCTGTCTTCATCGGATTCGTTTTGATTTGACTCGATGTCACCTTGAACGCCGGATAAGGATAATGCTGTGTTATAAAATTCGCGCTCTTCGTCGCTCTGTCATCCACATTTTGACAGTAGAAATTGACAATCTTTTGCTTTCTCTTTACTTACGTGGGATTTACAAGGCACTACTTTAGGTTTGGATGCATTCAAATTAACAACTGTCCTCTTCGTTACTTTCTTGAAACCTTTCAATTTCTCCGTTATATGTGTCCTTGAATCCAATCATCAGATTACCTTTCTGGGAAGATAGTACTTTGCATTGCAAAAGTTTGAAAGGAAGAGGTTTCGCCAAAATTCTCTCCGCCAAATCTTGTTCAAAACTTTGACTGTGCCATATGTTGAGAAAATTCGGTGATAACTTGATGGGAGCAACATTCTTTCAATCTTGCGCAATTTTAGTTCAACGTGGCCGAACACTTGATCTGCGGGTAAAAACGAAATAGGATGAACCACCAGTAAACTGACTTTTGGGCTTCTTACTGACTTTTCTCTCTGTGCTTCTTCGATTTTTCCAACTCCGCCTGATTGAAATGGTAAATTTTCCCAACGGCTGGGTGAAAAATTCGTATGGGGGGTTGCCCCTCCCCTTTCGATACGTCCCTGATCGTAGCGTTGGTGCCATCTTCATACCTTCTCCATTCACATCATTACTTACTGCACGTCTTAACGCATGATATTTTCCTGCTGTAGCAAGACATGAAAACAAACATCACTAACATTTTCCGATATTATATTTCAGAAGTGGGTTTAGTCACTTTATAGAATGACTGGCCTTTTGTGAGTGATTTTATAAATTGATGGTTTTCACACTGCGTATCCGACAATTCACATAATGTCTCGCCTTTGGCGTTTCATTAAATGACGAATTTCACAATTTGCCGCTAACGTGTACATGGATAAATGGAGAAGAAAACCCACTATTTGACAAAATTGCAACCGGTTCAGTTCAGATTCCACTTGGCTACACCGCTGCCCCAAATTGAGAATGCATGCTTGATTTTCAGATCATACTTTTTTGAAATTTGTGCACAATATCGAATCAATAATATGTGACGTGGAATCATGAAACGTGCCTCTTGTGTGAAAACAGGCTTTTGAAATAAAACGAGTGTAATTATGGGATGGGGTGGTAGTGGTGCCGTGTACATCCGTGGTGGTGCATTTACGCGTTGCTTTGACAACCGCGTCTCGAATTCTTGTTCTCTGTCATTCCCGTAGGCCCGTTTCACACGATGCCATGTAAACAGATATTTTAAAATTTATGACGTAATTTTTGAACGCAGTCTGTGGGAAAATTAATGATGATAGGAAGCTGCGAATTGTTTCATTTGAAGAAGCGTGATTTTTTCTACAAGAACTGTCGGGAAAATGGAAAATGATTTCTAGACATCAGAAGCACATTTCATGATTCCAGGTCACATATTTTTATTCTGCCCACTGTAGCATTATACGATGGATAGCAGCTCTTCGTTGATTTTCGATCCTTCACCGACGAAATAATGTTAAGCAGCGCGGTTAATACGAAAAATGCACTGAAATCTTGCAACAAACTCAAAGAATATGAAAGTGGTATATTGATAAAATGAAGTAAGGAAGAAGTGATACTGTACAAATTGTTACAATGCCCTGGACTCGACATGTACATGTTGCATGAGTGAGGCAGCGTTATGACGGGCATAGTCACTGAGGTTTCAAATTCACAATGAATCGTCAGATAATATTCACGCTTTGAGTATACATTCGCCCAAATTTTCGGCACCGGCGAATGTTCACCTTTGTCCGAATTTTTTACCCCTGGCAAATTTCCATCTTCGCAAATTTTTCGCTGCAAATTCAAAGTTGTTTCCTGTCACGAAAAACTTGATAACAGAAAATAAGAGATCACACTGTTGACATCCTTTCGACCATCCGATTCAATGAAAAAGTAGAATTTGCTATCTTTATCGTTATGCTCGTTAAAGTTATAGAGCCATAAAAGCCGTTCGTGAAACTGCCTTTCAGTTACAAGCTTTCGACAGCTCGATGTTTTGTGCGTAGTCGAATTCGATTACCATAATATCATGGGGAAGGTTTGTGAGCAGTTCTTTTTTGAACGTCTGGTAACATGGAGTTGATCCGCTACTTTGCATCTATCGTTCGAGTTCAGTTTCCACTTAATACGGTGCTCTTCGCATGAATCGCAAATAATGTCGGTATGTGGTTTCCAAGTAGCGAACTCTCCAGCCTTGAGCACTTCGTAATACTCTTAAAGTAAGAACCAAAGCTTCGTTCTTCTGCTGGCGATAATAAAACGCGGAATAATATCTACAATGTTTTGATCGATAGAAAATATTTCAGGTGAGAGGTCGCGTAGTGGACTTTTCGTTGTGGAATGGAAAGTATAGATGAGCGAGAACGAGGACTCTCATCTTATCTGTCATGATCGTTTTATGCTTCGTATGCCTTCCTCGTCGCTCCGAGAAATCAGTTCCACTTACTAGCTTTCTCTAGATCACCACGATCCTCTTCACACCAGTCTGCAGACCGACAAATACGTATGCACTATGTTGTGAGCGCAACGGTGTAATCACTGCGTCGAACGAAACCCATAAATTTTTATGTACCTTCGTGAATTGCGAAAAACATCGTTTAGATATTTGTATATCTATTTCGGAATTGAATCGAACTCAGTAGGTCTACAAATTTGTGTTCATGCGCGTACCACAGTCCTCGATTGCGTTCTGCTTCTTTGCCATAACAGACAACTGCTTAATGGTGTGTTCTGCTTTTACCGACTTTTCGGAGAAAAGGGAGGTATTTTTGTCGTGCACATTTTCAATTTGAAGTGCTCCTCTCTGGTCTCTGCTGAAGTTTCCCATGTATTATTGCGCAAAGTACAGACATGAAAGAACATGGAAGTACTCGATAGACGTATACAGAATCTACGGACACCAGAATCATCCCACAATTTCAACTGAAAGAAATCAGTGACTGAGGGCGATGAGGTCAACTAAAAACACGTTAACGGTCTCTTCATGATTTGATCACTATTATTGCAAGTTCGTACTTTGGTTTCTCGTAGTTTACGTCGACTTTCGGCAGCTCTATCCAGTCACACCTCTCACTGCCACGTTTCTCTTCGAACTTTCTTTTTCCATCTTGGTGGGCTCATTTTGCGTAAATTAACAAGAACAAATCGTACCAGTACGTTCCAGACCCAAGAATGAACGAAAGAATGCCCATTGCCATTACTTCATGCCTCTTGTTTTGCTTTCCGGTCACTCGCATGCAACAGTCTGTCGGGGAAGGTGAGATACCCAACTTTGAAGCAGTATAGCTCGACAGAGGAAAACAGTAATGCTGGGTAAAGGGTATATGGTGGAATCGATTTCTACACTCTGTTTAAAAAGGACGTATGTCGACGTAAGTCCCTCTTGTTGTGATAGCGTCATTCTACTCTTACAACATGTCCTAAAAGGTGTAATACAAGTGCGAGTCGTTTCGTGATTTTCTGTTAGTGGGAGAAAGGGACAAAGAACGCATGAACACCACGGTTGTGCCGTAGAATAAAATACGTAAAATATGTTGTATTCTACGCGTAGAATAGACCATGTAGAATATATTTACATTCTACGTAGAATGTGTATAATGCGTAGAATGTGTAAAAAGAGTAGAATAGATACGAAAATGAAAACAACAAAGATTAAAGAATTATCACAAAGGTGTGAAAAACAATAAACAATGAAAGATACTCGAATCAAATTTGAGCTTGAAAGTTGAACAGCGAAAGGAAACACTGGTATAGTCTTACAGTTACAGACATAGGCGGCAATCAAGATCAAGAGTAATACGGTTTTATATTCAAGAGCAAGGTAGCCTACCTCAGAAGGGCATAGAAACATTTCAGTATTTCTTGGAACGTGTCTTTATCAACAAAATTGATGGCAATTCGTAAAAGTGAAACGTTTTTCCATTCTTACTGTCAAATAAAACATTTTGAATAGCAGTTACTATGGCTGAAAAAGTTGTACATCATATATCAGAAGAAATCAGTCATTTGCGACGGAATATGGATCATTGTATGGGCTGTTATTTCGCTTTCCAATATCAAAATGAGTACACGATGCGATGTAATCTTGAGTGAAAAATTGAAGCTCTAGAACAGGAGATTGAAGTGCTGAAAATAAAACCTCAATGGAGAGTGGACTTGCAGAGCTATACAGATGGAAAGAAGTTGTTCATGGATGGTTCCAGTGGAGACGACAAGTCCAAGAGGAAGAAGAAAGCTGAAGAAAAACAGGAAAAGAATGAGATCCCAGCTACTTACCGATGGTCTTGTAATCGGCTCAGTGCAGTATTTTTCGGGTATTTGTCATAAATGAGGCATTTCGCAAAATAATAAATTACGTCCTTTTTCCATAACATATACGACTGTTTTATGATTTAAAGTTTTAACTTGGTGTTGTGGGACGTATGGCGATGCATCCATGCCAAAGTGGCCCCTGAGACACCGCACCCCCGGCACCGGAAACTACCCTTTCGGGCATCGCATCGGTACCGAGGGGAACGCTTTGGGGCCGGGCCCGAGCTCCCATTTCTCCTGGCCGGAACGATGCGCGCGTCCTGCCAGGGCCACCACGAGGTTCCCTACTGACCGAGGTCCGCGCTCCCAGAACACTCGCCTGGAAATTTCAGGTCCCCCGCTGCCGGACGCGCTGCCTCTTCCTCTTCACTCACTCATCGTGTGAGACTCTTCCGATTGAAGCTCCAGCCCTTGCACTGCGGGCGAGCTCTGCTGCAGCCCTGGTGCTACGGGCGAGCTTCGCTGGATGGTATCCGCCGCCGCAGTAGCAGCAGCAACATCCGCTTCTCCTCCTTGCGTCCTCTGTCTCGACCACTCAGCCTCCATCTTCCGTCGCATGATGGCCGAAACGAAACCCGACACCCGGTTCCAACCGCTTCGGCTCCTCAACAGCTCCGGGACCAAAGTGTCCGTTCCCCGATGTAACGTTAATGTCCCGATCAATTGAATTCAAATAGAAAGAGTTAACAATTACAGAAGAGAATCGGACATTTTGGTACCATTTTTGAAGCGTCCTGCGATGTAGTAAAATATTTTGAAAGGTGTTACGTACGTATTCATACCCTTTTGGTGAATAAAAATCTAATGTTAGGGCAAAAGCTCGGATCAAGGATGAATATTTCGCTTCCTTCTTCTTAACCATCAATTTTTTCATGAAGCTTTTGTGCAAGGCCTCGGGAACAGATGATTAAAACATACACGTAAAAAAAAATTATTCTCCTAGAAATGTGTGTTTTAGATAAGAACGGATGTGCAAATCATCACGTAATAAATAAATAAATAAATTAATTAATTAAATAGGTTGATAAGTAAATTGACCTAGACCTCAGTCAAATTATCCGTATTTGTGAAACACATGCGTGGCATGCATTAAATTGGAAATGGAAAATTTAATTAATATACCATTATCGCGTTATCAGCTTCTTCGGAAGTCAAATTTTTGTGCTGCAAATGACCAACTAGAGATTCTGATGTCTTGATTTTCTTCAAACTGCGTCGTAACACGAGCAAAAACAACAGCAGTAGGCAGCAAAATTGTTTTACTATTCATGTTGGCACTGGAGACAACCGATAACGAAACTTTGTCACCAGTGGAATGTTCATTGATGTTCGAGTTGGGGGATTGGGTGGATTCAGGCTTTCTATCTTCACGATGCAAAAGTTTATGGTGATTACCATCGCATACGTCACATTTTGGACGATTGCAATCCGCGACTCGATGAAATGGATTGAAACATCGAATGCAAAGTTTGTTGCGTTTTACCACATCGAATCGATCTTCAGAATTTTTGTTTAAAAATTGATCATACTGATTCAGGTAGTGCGATTGCGAACAGACGACACATTTTAACGATTTACTAACCGTTGACGTAAACGAACGTTTTTCTTTCGACTTACTAGGCAATGACGATGTTGAAGCTGATGCAGATGATTTAGTTTGAATAGACGACTCTTTCGAAGTTTTGTTGTCATTGGACGCGAATTCTTCCGCCGTGAATGCGCGGTCAGTTAGGAATTTCTGCACTACTTCATACTTTGGGTAAGTTTCAGAGGCACCAATCGAATTTTCAAAGTCCTTTGCGGTTCTAAAATCAAGACGCGACACTAACAAAAACGTGAGGAATTTAGAAAATGTACCTTCTACTTGTTCTCCATTAGCTTGGAGCGAACGAACAATGATATCAAATTGATCGAGGAGTATGCAAATTTTGACATCACTCTTGATGGCTTCAATCGAGTAGCTTTTTAAACAGGGTTTTCACGACGAGACGTTTGTTTTCATACCGAGCAAGCACCGTTTGCCATGCTTGCACATATGAGTTTTCAGTTAATTCGAAATCCTGAACGAGATCAGCAGCCCTTTCGACCAAAGCCTGCTTCAAATAATATAACTTCTGGACGTTGGTTAGATCTGGATTATTGTGAACCAGGTTCTCGAATAAACCACGAAACGAATTGAATTTTAAAATGTCACCATTAAACGAAGGTATTTCAATACGCTTGACCTTAGGTTGGATCGGCGACGAAACACAAAAAGATTGATTCATTGCTGAAGGGATTAGGGATTCACGATTAGCTTGCCCTTCGAGTGCATGGTGAAACGCTTTGATCTTTCCTTCATACGTAGCGAGTGCATCCAACACAGCAGCCGCATCTCTTAGAAGTCCTTCTTGGTTCTTCTTAAAGTTGGTGTCCGATTCATCCAACGCGATCAGAAGGGCGTTTATTTCTTTATCAAACTCTCGTTTAAGGGTACGATATTCCATTAGCAAAGCTTCGAGCTTTGACAAGTTCTCGATGTTCATGGTGCACTTTACTAAGTCAGCCATTTGTGATTTCAGTCTACCTAAATGTAGCTTACTAACGAGTAACGCTTTTTTCATAGGATCCGACATTTTAAATAACTTCGACGAAGAAATTAATTACTGACCTTTAAACTCGTAATTAATTCAGAAGATAACAACGGGCGATCACATCACCGACTGTTGATTGCACGAAAAATTAGACGAAACGTCTGACGAGGCTGAAGGAACGACAATTCTCTGAATAACACTGACTGTTACGAGCTTATCTGATAACAAGTGGACGGTTTTACCAAATCGAATTCAAGTGCAAGAAATTTCAAGCACGCCCGAATTTTGACGCACTTTAATATTACTAGCCGTACTAATGGGCAGTTTAATTATCACCGAGAAGTGTTAATTTTAAAGACGAATTAGTTCACCAACGAATTTGGCATATTTCAATACGAATCCGGCCTCGAGAGGATCAAAAGTGTTATACGAAAAATGAATACACAAGATAAGACGACGATTTCTTATTTTTGCAAAGTGGACTGTACATGTATCTGATATTTTAAATACGATGCTTAATACGAGTAATCGAAAACGTACAAGCGCGCGCAATCAACTAAAAACTGGCTTCAGGTACAAAACCGAAACATTAATTCTAAGACTAGACTTAATTCTCGAACATGAAAAAAAGTAACTATTATTATACGACTTTCGGTCTTTTTTCACTTAACAATCACTAAAAAATTAAATTATAATCAGTTCTACTGGCAGAGTAATTTTTACTTGTTTTTTTACCCTACTGAAGATAGCGGTGTTTCTATTTGAAAGAACACATGATCACTCACTCATTTTCACCCGCTAACACCCGCGCATGTAGTTTTGCAGCGCACCCTAGCGCAGGTTTAAATCCCAATTCGCGCAGACACTGATGATCCCAGCTATATTATTCCCCGCCTGTGTATCTCACATCCAGCAATATTCTTTTTAATTGCCCTCCCCCCTCCTTCCGTATGAATCAATCAGTAGGGCTGGAAATGTAATCGATCAAAATCAATTAAAATCGATTTCGAGCCACCTTATCGATTATCGATTTCGACTTGCCGTTAACGATTGAAATCGATTTTTTCCATTCACATTTTTCGCCATTTTCCGTTTTTTTTTGTGTTTTTTTTTTTTTGAATTTTTGCTTTAGGCTTCACGTACACGACACGTTCTCCGGTCTACGTTCTGGTAACTAGTATCTCTATTAGGGCTGGGAATGTAATCGATCAAAATCGGTTTTAATCGATTTCAAGGCTCGAAAAATCGATCTTCATCGATTTCGAAAATTATTGATTTTTCCCACCTCTATCAATTAGGTCTATATTTGGGTGCTTTCTGATGAGTTCATTGCAATAAGTCAATCCTTTCACTATCGGGGGGTTTCTATGATTTTTAGTTCCGGAAGGTGGGTGGGAAAGAAACGTTGGAAGAGCGACTAACAGGTCGAGGAATACTGACTTGTATCTCGCCCAGTAAGTGTGAATCATGGATATGCGAGTTTAGGATGTAGTTATAAACAAAATTGAGGCTGCCTTCCGTGGAGTTTCCAAAGACTGGAGTTGGTAGCCCTCAAGTAATTCCTCATATGTAAGGTAATTTGGATGATACTGAATTTGTTTTCTATGTGTGTATCGTACGAATTTTTCTTGAATTATTTCGGTTTGTTGATTTTTCTTCATTTGAAGTGCCATACTGTGGATCCATATTTAGTCTAGACCTTACTAACGATGAGTATAAAATAAATAGGGAATCAATTTTAGATAATGGTCGGGCATTTCCGTAAAGGAAGCCGAGTACAGATTTTGCGGATTTCATTACATAATTGACGTGAGGAATAAATGACAGTTTTGAGTCAAGAATGACGCCCGGGTTCCTAATTTGCAATTTACTTTCCAATGGATGTTCTCCAATGGTATATTGCGAAGTTAGGGGTTTTTGTTTTTTAGTGAAAATTATTTAGCAACATTTTTAAAAATTAGGAGCAGCGAGGATATTAAGATCATCTTGGAGCTTAAATGGGGTCTGCACTATCTTCAGTTAATTTATGAATCTTCAGGTCGTCAGCATAAAGATGGACGTGGGGGATCCCTTAACTTGCAGGGAGATCATTAATAAATAAATCAAAGAAGGATGGGCCGAGATGTGACCCCTGGGGTACACCTGAAATGCCGGTGTATGATTTTGAGATTGCACCTTTGAAGTGTACATTCTGTACTCTATTCTGAAGGTATGTCCCTAAAAACGATATTAGCTCGCAATAAAGTCTGTATGCATATATCACATCAATTTGGTACTCACCATCAAAGTTTTTTGATATTGAGTCAAGGAAAGTACTTTAATTGGTGACTATACTCTTACCAGGAATAAAACCATGCTGTCGATCACAAATCATGTGTTTAATCGGGTTGAATAATTTTATCACATAGCATCGATTCAAAAATTTTGCTGGGAGCAGATAAGTTACAGATAGGTCTATGTAGAGTAATGTCATTCAAGTCTTTAGTTTTTGGCACTGGTATGTATTTTGAGATTTTCCAAATATCAGGGAATGTGGCCTTACTTCAAACGAGGTTAAAAATAATATATGCTATTGGTGTCTTTACTCCCCTCTGCACTGATGCGATGCCCGAAAGGGAAGTTTCCGGTGCTGGGGGTGCGGTATCTCAGGGGCGACTTTGGCACGCGTGCATCGCCATACGTCCCACCACACCATATTGGTGTCTTTACTAACTCTCCACATGGCTTATGTATAAGGGAGTACACCATCAGGGCCGACAGACTTTTTTGGAGGCATCTACTTTGATACCTGTAAAATGTCAATCTCACTTAACACTCTTAATATTGAAATATGAGAACTACAAAAGTGATCATGGAAATATGTTGTAGTGTTAGCTGGATAAGAAAAATGTTGTGCAAATGCGTCTGCAATTTCTTGAGTATCAGATAATTAATTGTCTTTTGAGAAGAGTCATTGTGTTGGTCTATGTTTTTTCGTTACTTAGATGAGTGTCACACGATGTGACAGTATAGAAATTCAGAAGAAAAGACCTTCTAGCTACATGAAACGAAAAAGACCAGAAAGAAAAAAAAATTTACGATTCGATATTGTCCATGATTCAACTGTGTAGATATCGGGGGTCTGGTTGGCCGAGTGGACAGCACGCTGGTCTCGGAATCCGGAAGTCCCGGGTTCGAGCCCACGCAGAAACTCACTACATTTCGATCTAGGCCGGTTTTTCGGCAAGAAGAGATGAGAGCTAAGACAGACCTAACAGTCTCCCCGACGTCTCTGAGGCAATGCCCGAAAGGGCGGATTTCAGGGCTTGGGTTGAGACCAAATATGAAAAAGAGCTTTGTAGATATCGGATGTTTTTAAAGACATCCTCAATTTGTCGCATGTGTTTGTCTGCATGGTTAGAACACGCATTTACCTCAAATCTGTATTGGCCTGAACAGTAATTACTGATATGTATATATATATAGCTTATCTGGTAATTCGCTGAACACCAACTAGTGATAAAAGTCATAAACACGCATCTCCGAGTTATCTCAATTCGGGCGGTATTTGTTTTGTAATTTCCTGTCCTAAGAATGTAACTACAAGCTCGCACCTGTACGTGTTTAATGCAGAGCACCGAACCGTAACTAGTTTACTTAGGCTCGACTCAGTAGATTGTCGACGAGACATGTACGTCCGAATACAGTGATTTCATTTAGTCTACTTTAGTATTTGATAAAGAATATTACCCACTTCTGAGCATCGTAAATTACCCCGAGATACGAACATTTTATCTTACGCCTTGTGAGCTGATGAAGAGGCATGGTCGATTCGTATTTTAGTCGTTTCTCAACCGAGAGCTTCTCAAATAACCGTTTCCGTAAAGGGCAGATAGCGAGAAACAGTCGGATGTAGAGTGGACCTCCTTAATGTCTTTCTGGAGAGTTGCAATACGGCCGATTGTCTGTAGGCCCTCAAGACCCGACTCGATGCTCCAGGAGAATGGCATCGGGACGTGTTTCAAATTGTTATGCCTCTTCGGCTCTGCTCATTCATCTTGGTCAAGTACTATTGAGTCTAGTGATGGCAACTCGGCCCCTAAACCTCATTTAACTCGTGTACACCTGCCAGTGTATTTACTCCAATTTGCACGGTCGTTTGGCTGACATTTTAATAAAACGTATTCAGCCCGTTGAGCTTTATTGTACAAATACAACCTAACCTGCCATTGTAAGTATCCGAAGTTGGCATGGAACGAAAGGGTGGGTGCACATTCCGCTGGTATCGCCTTTTTAGTTCCTGTTGGTACTTCGTTGAATATTCGATTCTCAGCGAGTTTGTCACGTGTCACTGGTCGGTATTGTGAGTAGGTGACAATTAAAACTGATTGTGTGTGTGTAATTTTTGCGATGTGTATTTCTGGATATACACGCGGCATTGATCGAATTGGGAATCTAGTTTTTCAACCTACCGTTGATAGAGTGTTGCTTTAGCACGAGTTTAGGCGTAGAATTGCTGCTTTACAAACTGTTATTCCGTCTAATCCGGGTGAGTGGGATTCGAAGAAGAAAGTCTTCGAGGACTTACCTTTCTCTCATGCGAGAAACTGAAAAGTTGATTGGAAAACTTTCGGGAATTGGGCCAGAGTGTACAAGCATTTTGAAATCCACGAATTTATCCTTTGTGGTGGGGTGGGGGGGGGCGAACGAAGTGAGCACGGAGTCGCCCGCGAACCAAATTAACAAAATTTAAGAGGAGACCTGTGATCAGTGTTAACACTATTTTGTATTTGTCTTATTCTTTCGTTTTCTCGCCATCCGTGATTAAAACTGGAAGTGAGACCTTTCCTTGGAAGCGCTATTGAATTGTCTTCGTTTATACGCGTCAAAATAAGTCCGTAATATGCTGTTTAGATAGCTGTCAATGTAGACCGTTGTAGCTTCCACATTTTCAGTACGGTTCTGAGACTAGAATGTATATATATTAATGTCCCGAAAAATCGACCAGAAAACCATTCAAAATTGAACTTCGCACGCAATGAGTCTTGAACGGACGAAAGGTTTTTTCCCGACTTCAACATTGGCTTTATTATGAATTACTTTCAAGAAATCTAGGGTTTTCGGATTGCTCTAGGGGGTTCACTGAACCAGCGAACACCATAGATGCACCGCCACTGCCTCACCTACAGCTCCAGTTCCTTTCTTCCCTTGAATACAACCGTTTGGCCAAGGTAATCGTATTATTTCAGAATTTCGATCGCCCCCCTCCCCCTGCACGCATCGAAAATCTTTCTGCACGTATGTTAGTCATTACCGTAGACTTTGACGTATTTGATTTATTGATAATTAGCCCTCCACAACGGCCTGATGGCCAATTACAGTGAGGGGCATATACAAAAAGTTCTTAATACATATATCTGAGTAAGTATATAAAGAAATAAAAAACAAAAGAGAAAGAAAAAATAAAGAAAAAGTAACTAAAAAAAAAAAAGGAAAAAGATGACTGAAAGAGAAAAAGAATAAAAAATAATAATAAAAAATAAAAAATAAATAAATAAATAAAATAAAAAATAAATAAATAAAATAAAAAATAAATAAATAAAATTAAAAATTAATTAATTAATTAAAAAATAAATAAATAAAAAATAATAATAATAATAATAATGAGAAATAAAAAAATAGTGAAAATTCGAACAACGAATTTAAACTCAGCGAGAAAAACTGAGTGGGAATAGTTGGTTATCTTAACTTTTTTGATTTTCGAAAATGTTGAAAATTTCTCAAAAAACACCAAGTATTTTTTCGGTGTTAAATGTTTTGGACAGCCGTGGGGCCAGGATTGGGTAAAAATGACTCAGACATTTCGAGATGAATTCAGATCCATCGTCAAGATTGAGCCACACTCAATTTTCGACGTTGTATAACACCCCCTTTTTAAACGACATTTTGGAACGTATCTCGCCAACGGAGGGTCAGCGCAAAATTTGGACAATGCATTTGGACTCTGCGAAAAAAACTGAGAAGGAATAGGTGGTTATCTCAAATTTTGATTTCAAACTTTTGAAAATTTCTCCATATGTATTTACACCAGACATTTTCGACAAAAAACTTTTGGGAGAGATTTCTAGACGAATTCAAATCCGCCGTCAAGATTGATCCACATTCAATTTTCGACCTCGTATAACCACCCTTTTAAACCACAAATTAGATCGTTGGACAATGAATTTGCACTCAGCCAAAAAAACTGAGATGGAATAGGTGGTTATCTCATCTTTGTTTATTTCTCCATACTTATAAGTACATCAAGCACTTTTTCCGGCGAGCTTCGGGGTCTAGACTAGGTGAAAATTGAACGTTTCGAGACGAGTTCAAACGCGTGGGTAAAATTTATCTACACTCAATTATCGACCTTGTATAACACCTCCTCTCTTTTATAATCACATTTTTGATCGTATTTCGGCAATGGAGGGCCAGCGCCAAATTTGGACAATGTATTTGAACTCAGTGAGAAAAACTGAGAATGAATAGATGGTCATCTCAAATTTTGATTTTCAAACATTTTGAAAATTTCTTCATACTTACATCAGACATTTTTCTGGGCAAAGAAGTTCTTGGAAAGCTTCAAGGCCAGGAACGGGTGAAGATTATTCAAAGTTTTGAGTCGAAATTAAATTCGTTTGCAAAATTGATCCATATTCAATTTCTGACTCCGTATAACCCCTCCCCCACCACAGTATAAGGGCATTTTTGATTGTACCTCGGCAACGGTGGGCCAGCACCAAATTTGGATGATGAATTTGAACTCAGCGAGAAGAACTGAGAAGAAATAGGTGGTTATCTCAAATTTTGAAAATTTCTCTAAACAGCGTACACATCAGACATTTTTTTGACAAAAAATTTTGACGCAGGGGTTCGGGGTGACGACCGGTTGGAAATTTTTCATGCGTTTCAGTCAAATATAACTTCTTTTCATCTTTTACGTATATTTTTTATGAATGTGTAAAGTTCCTCCAGCGTGGTATCATATTACACACTTTTTTTAGAGGCTCGTAACTGTTCTCGGTCGCGTGCAGGTGCACTCATTTTTACATGAAAATATTCACTGAATCTTCCTCTTTCCAGTAATATCCAACATGACTACTGTCCCCTTCATTTTCAACCCGTTGGAGTGCGTTAATGTATCAAAAACATGAAAAAGTAATTCAAGTTATCCCAGTTGACAGTATTTTGAAATGAGAGATCGAGCTGAAAACGTCAAAAATCTTGAACATTTATTTTTCCTTCCAAATTGCCGGATTTTCCTGATATTTTGAAAAATTTCTTATAATTATTAATCTTATTAGAAGTCATAAAAATAAAATACCTAATTACTTATAAGATGAGCTAAAAACATGAAGAATTGCTATTTTCGACTCTTTTTCCACTTTTGAGAAGTTTCTCGATGTCTAGGAGATTTTTCAAGGTTAGATTCGTATTCAGGACATCAAAATACATATACAAATAATATTTGAATCGGTTTGTGCAGAAACAGGCTAAGTCCCCATTTTGACCATAATGAATTTTTTACATGGCCAACACTGTAAGACCAAACGGCGTCAGCTGGCAAAAAATCAGCTCGATTCGTCAATACTGAAAGCCTAAAAAAGAGATTGAAAATTTCAATGTGGAGAGAAACAGGATAAGCCACATTATTTTGAAGTAAAACAGGTCAAGTCCTCTTTATTATCATTGTGTGTTTTATTATTACGAAGCAAGCGCATCAGTAATTAATTGCATGTGTATGTAAAGCGTAAAGGAGTGAATTACTGAACAATTTTATGTGTTACCACTTTCCAATTTTGTAGAGAAACAGGTTAAGTCACATGTTGAATTCAAATATCACGCTTTTCTGGTTACTCTTGATAAAAATGAATAGTGGCGTTGGTTTTCTCAGCCCAAATATCATATAACAACATGAAAATAATGAAGCGTCAATATTGCCACATACCCTAAAACAGTTTTTTGGCTTTCCTGAAAAATTATAAAGTGCGACTTAACCTGTTTCTGCACAAACCTGTTCATTTTCATCTTTGAGCATTTTTCGTGCCAAAATGTAATTTTGAATAAAAATATAAAAAAAAAAACAAAAAAAAACATGCAGAATTTTGAAGTTACACGTTGAAAAATTTTTGCAGTTTTCTCATTTCTAATTAGCAACACGGCTAGTATTCTTCTGTTCTAATTTGCTTTCAACCCGAACCCTGGAATCCACCCTTTCGAGCATTGCCTCAAAGACGTCGGGCAGCTGGTAGGGCTGTCTTAGCCCTCTTCCCTTCTGGCCGAAAACCGGCGAGTTGCTGCGTGAGCTCGAACCCGGGACCAACGCGCTATCGACTCGGTCAACCAGACCCCTCTTACACTGCTAGTATTTGAAATGTTTCTTTTTTGAGGGGGGGGGCTGAGAAAAATCACAATTAGAAGTATTTAAAATGTATGAATAAAATCTTGTCCTCTCTGGTCTGCTGTTTTTCCCCTTTGAAGATTCAGTCAGGTTACAGACCTATATGTGGGGCTTACATCATCTAAAGTTAAACAGCTGATTGATGAAAATCTTCTATACAGTATCGTAGGTATGAATGGTGTACCATTAATGTATCTCGAGTCGCTTGATACATGATACAGTATCTGGCGACTCGTGGGGCGACGATACCGATTTTGGGTATCGTCATACTGTATCGATACAGAATCGCTCTTTGAATAGCAGCACCATTTCTCTACGTATCTCATACGTGTATTGGATACGCATATCCTAATGTGAAAAAGCTCTTAAACACAGACACTACCAAAAAATTGCATGTCATAGGGGGAATAGACGCGCTTGAGAGAGGCCTCTGCCCAGCTGAGGTCAACTTAGCACATTAAAGTTATGAAAATGAAGGCATATTAAATTGAATAATAATGGGAAAAAATTCCCCTTGGCAGGGTTTCCAAAAATCTTGTAGTTTTATAGGTGAAAAGGCCCCCCCCCCTCACCTAAGCTCACCTCTAACTCCGCTTTTGATTGTGTCCGTGTAAACGGTGTGCCGTGCCCCCTCAAAAACTGCTGTGTGCGCAACCGATTCTGGGCTCATGGATCTTGGTCAAAAATCATCCGATAATCGGCCGCTGTTGACGCGCTCTTCCTCGACCGCGTTGGGATAATTGACGCGACCACGGAAGCGGCGGCGAATGGATGGGCAGTGGGACGGCGGTGTCGCACAATGCGTCGAAACGCTAGCGTCGAGACGCTGCCGGGAAACGGCCACAACATGATGCGAGATCGCACACCGCACATCATCAACAGTTTGCGTTTAACTGGCAAGCCGTTACCATACCGCTTTTCCTCGTAAAACGCGCTCCATCGGACGTCGAAATATATTTTTTGCCCCGATACTTTTTATCGCGTAAAAATTTTTTCGACAATTACCGCAATGTGCCCCCCGAACGGTGTCTCAGTTTCATGCGCGATGTGAATTTTTCCTTCCAAAAACTTATCGTATTTCGGCCGATTTGTCTCCTCCCCGAATACCGAGCTGTAATTTTGTTCTTCGATATTCGTGAATTCGGTGGTTCAGTTTTTGTAAATCGTTCGGAATCGTCGAGTTTTTGGTGATTTTCATTTTAGATTCGATAGTCCCCCCGCGGTGAGACAGTGTTGTGCGTCGATTCGGCAATTTCTCGGCGACATTTTTACAGTATCCACCGTCTGTGTCTTCGGATTGTCGATTGCCCGAAACCGTGATCTACCCGATAGTTGACCCGCTCGCGTGCACCCGTCTGTTCGAATTTCGGTCTAAAATTTTCCACTTTTCAGTGTCGAGTTTTGCGTGTCGGTTCCTCGAACTCCAGTGGTGTTCGTAGTGTACTCGCTAATCCCCGGGGCGGTGGATCAGAGAAGCCGCAGTCGCTGATGCTCGAGTAGCGCAAAGAGGGCACCTACCCCCTGATCCGGACTATCGAGATTTTGTGGTGTCCGGCTGTACCGCGCTCGGTGATCTCTCGTGCCCTCCACCTTCACATAGAGCCAAGTGATGCACCATCCGAACGGCGCTTGGGTCACGCTGCCATGGGGTCTGCCGTTCCAGAAACTAGTGGCGCTTCCGTTCCCGATGCAGCATCCGTACCATCCGCTGCAGACGGCCTCAGCGTCCACTCCCCTTATCACGCTACATCCGACGGCCCCCGGCGCAACGGCGACGTCCGCTTTGCCGACCGCCATACAGACGTTCGTCCCGGCTGCCTTTTCGTTGCAGCCGCAGCCGCTGACCATACGGCAGGTGAGTTCTTTTTTCGAAACGGTATTCGCTGGGTGTCAACTCCTCCTCCCCCATTCCGGCCCCAAATTCCCGAATTCCGATAATGGAATTCCAGGAACGGATGTTCGTGAATATGACAGGGTGGCCACTTTCTTGGAAAAACTGGACATCGGGGAAAATTGAAGACATTTTTTCAGTTATGGAAAAGTTGAAGAATTTTCGTGGGCGTGAGTTCGAATCCCACTTCTGTTTTTATGTAGGGATTTTAGTTAATTTATCACACATTTTTCAGTTGAAATACTTTATTAGAAACTGAGTTGAGTCATTTGGGACTTTCACGATCCCCCCTCCCCCCACCCACCCCAAGGAAAAACTCTTCGGTACGTCCCTGCTGATGAGAATAATTCAAGATAGAAAATTCCTTATATGAATGATAGCGAATTTTCTATCAACTTATTTACAAATTATTTTTGTTTCTTTGATTTTTGGTATGAGCTGAATTGGTAAGTTTGAGCCGCAAAACCGCTGACAGCTGACTTGCAGAAATCGACTGGCTAGCTTTTGGCCTCATGAGTATTGACCAAAATTGTGACTTGAGCTTTAGCTTAAGCTATTACTGGCTTCAGCTTAAGCTATTACTGGCTTCAGCTTAACATCCCTGCTCGTTGGAGGGACACTGCTTGTTTGTTGATCTATCTGTCTGCCCGTTTATCTTGTCTGTCTCGCTACTAGGTTTGGTATTGGTTGTTTATCTGTCCGCCTATCTGACTGTCTCTTATCTTATTTGACGAGCAGTAGCTCTCGAACACTAATATTTAAGCCGAGGAACGTTTATCTCGTATGCATTTTCCCATGGCACTCCCAAGTCCCCTTTCGGGTCATATTTACAAACAACGGCCCAGCTTCCGGTTAAGGTTGGTGCGAGATTTGTGGATATTTTGGATGTGTACAGAATGGAAAAGTTGCTATTGCAATCTAAATAAATTTGGTCTAGGTTGTCTGGTTATGATAACTAACCTTCACCCATCGGTGGTTGTCCATGCAGATAAGTTCTAACTTCATTGTACATCTGTCTACGGCTTTCGCTTCATTGGTTTCTATTCAAGCCATCACCGGCAGAACTCCCACCTTGGGCAAGATTTTCGCCTAGGTGTCGTATCTCAGCCTCTGGATTGTGTCCGAATGCTTCACCCGTGGTTAGTTTAACGGCATAATTTTGACCAAATTTCCTGAGCTAAAAGAAGAAAAGAGAAAAGAAAGAATTGAAGAATTATAAAATCACCTTTTGAAATTCGTGGACACGTTTCATTACCAAGATTGGACCAAGATTGATGAAAGAAACTAATCCAATATTAGTTTCTCAAGTCCTACTGAATAACGATGGGACTAAGTGAGAGACCACGTTTCGTTTTATATACAATAATAACGACTTGCCGCCACCACACAACAGACCACATCAACTCAACTCGATATACACGAGTCGAGAGAAAATAATTTTTGGGGGGATTTGTGTAGAGAGTTCGCTACACTAAATTCTTGATAAAATTGCGTGGTTTAGAAGTATCATGGTTGTGTTTTCTTTACAACTCAAATCACGTACAAATTCTGTACGTCCAACTAGTGGGCTTACTCATTGAGAAAAAATTGAGAAGTGGATCTGGAAAAGTTGGTGAAAGTCAAGGAAATTTATAATTGAAGAAAAGTAGCCACTCTGTGTGAAGAGATATATTGACTGGAAGCTAGTATAGGATATTCTACTCGATTATGCTAAGCTGGAGAAGTGATAGCCTTCGGCAAAAGGAATAAAATACGTTGCATATATTTTGATTGATGGGGCTGCGAGTCATTGACGTTCCAAGAAACGAGAACGTTGCGAATCTGATTGCTAAATATAATTCAAAATCCCCCCCCCCCCCGAGACGTTAATAGAACATCGACAGGATAACGGAAATTTACCGAACTAAATTAGGTATGTACCTCTGACATCTAAGAAGCTTTATCAGTTTTAAAAACCTGATCATTAAAAATTGGAGTATTATTTCTGAAATGCACATTTTTCAGTTTCAGTGACCCCTTCAATTTTCAAGATAAGCAACGGATGGTAGTAATAATTATTGGTCCTTCAAAACAGGTTGCAAAAGAGTTGTCACGGACAAAATTGAGCTCCAAATTTTGATAAATTTTATGAAATTTTGAAAAATATCCGGTTTTTGAATGAAAATTTATCAAGCAAAATGTAATTATGTACTTGTCAAAAGTGGCTCCAGGATGTTTACAGGTCTTGAAAGTCATGGAAAAGCTGTGTTCTTTCAAAAGTGGTTATGGAAGTCATGAGTTCCCCCCCCCCCCTTCAAAATATTACGCAGTCTTGTAAAAGTCGTGTATTTTGAGTCGAGATCATGGTTTTTATGACTTGTTGGAAGCTGAAATTTGAATCATTTTATTACCTAATTAATTTTATTGTAACGATTTAATAATACATAAAAAGGAGCACGAAATAAATAATATAAACAAAAATTACAATAGCATTTACCCGAATCCGGTGGTAGCGTTAAAATCAAAATTCTCCTCGTGGTGTCGTTCAGTTAGAAATTTTTAAATAATGCTGTCGAAGATAATATTTGTACCCTCTTCCTCTGAGAATTTGAAGAAATCAGCGCCTGTGTAGCATTTCATTTATATGAGAGATTTCACAAGAAAAGAAGTGATTTTATTCAAACTTCAATTAGTTAGAATTAGAAGAAGAAACGTATTTCTGTCAGTCTGAGGAAGGCTGCCCCTTCCCCCAATGTGGCTAAAACTCGAAGAGACTACAAAATCAAGTCGTTCAAGAGTCATGCTTTTCTGTTCTTCAATTCTAGTTTACACTCTGGGTGATGAATCACGGCTACTGTGATAGAGAAAAAAATTTTCACCGCCTGTTGCTCGTTTCTAAAATTGAAGGAGTTACGAAAACTGTAAGCTGTGCACTTCTACAGTTTTGTTCAAATTTTATAATGGGAATTTTCAAATTGGTAAAGCCTCTTCAATATCAACGGTAAAGTAATTTTTTTGTAAATTTCAGACCATCAGCATTAATAAAATGTATTTCTGCCAGCCCGAGGAAGGTTGTTGCCTCCCTTATTGAACCCGAAGAAATTATGAATTATAGAATAGTCATGTTTTAGTCAATGAATCGCGGCTACTTTGATTGTAAATGAAATTTACCACCGCCTGTTGCCCATTTCTAGAATTGAAAGAGTTACAAAAAACTGCAAGTTGCGCACTTGAACAGTTTTATTTAAATCTTATGATCGGAATTTTAAAATTGGTAAAGCCTGTTCAATATCAGCGATGAAGTAATTTTTTCCAAGTTTGAGTCCGTTAGTATTAAAATAATGTATGCCTGCCGGCTCGAGGAAGGCTGCTGCCCCCCTCCCCTCCATCGCACTAAAACCCGGTGAAATTATAAATTAAATCAGAAAAGGTTATGTTTTGGGCAATGAATTGCAGCTACTTGACAGTGAAATGAAAATTATCACCGCCTGTTGCTCGTTTCTTAAATAAAAGAAGTTACAAAAAACTGCAGGTTGTGCACTTGAACAATTTTATTTAAATTTTATGATTGGAATTTTAAAATTGGTAAAGCCTGTTCAGTATCAGCGATGAAGTAATTTTTTGAAGTTTCAGTCCGTTGGTATTAAAAAAAAATGTATACCTGCTGGCTGGAGGAAGGCTGCTGCCCCCGGTCCCCCCATCGCACTAAAACCCGGTGAAATTATAAAAATAAATCAGAAAATGTTATGTTTTGGGCAATGAATTGCAGCTACTTGACAGAGAACTGAAAATTATTATCGCCTGTTGCTCGTTTCTAAAATTGAAGGGTGTACAAGAAAACTGCAGGTTGTGCACTTCAATAGTTTTATTTAAATTTTATGGTTGGAACTTTAAAATCGGCGAATTATTTTCCAGTATCAACGACTGGCCATTTAGTTTGGTAAAATTCTGTTACCTCATTCACAAACTCACCCTTGATTGTCTTCGAATAAAAAATCTAAATTAAAGTGACTAATAAGACTCGCAATAAACGTTCGATATTTGCAAATTTTGAAGACTTGTAGTCCCTTCAGTTTGAGTGTAGGCCATATTTGCACAGAATGCTAATCGTCTCGTCAAGAACTACTATCACCTCTTATACCTTATAGGCTCGACATACCAAGCTGGAATACGCTGTAATTTCACAAGCATGTCGAGAAAACATCTCAATAATGAGCGTTTGTTGTGTGGGTTGGGAAATGCTGCTCGAGGGATGAAGGAGGAACGTCAACTCGGGTGAGACAGCGACTCCTCTGCGACGCGAAAAATTAGCGTGGAATGTGTAACAAAGAAAGCGAATATGAGTGGAACGCTGGACGGTGCAAATATCTGTGGGGGATGTATGAAAAAATTTATACGAATAAATATTTCTTACTCGTATTTCGAAATGCCTTCTCACTTAATGGTTGACGTTTTCGTGATTCGTGTGGAGGCGGAAGGGTTGCCGAGCACACTCCCGGTCTTGACGTCAAAAACTAAAAAACGCTTTCGGTTGCAATTTTTGTCGAAATCGAAACAACGCTCTCGTGGATGTTATGAAAAGTGGAAATAATAAGAATCCGAAGACTGATTGTGAAGCGTTCTTCTTGAGTTATGTGGAATACTTTGAGAATGTTTTTCAAGACTCTCTGATCATGTACGTCGTCCTCTTTCTCGAATGAGGCATATTATGGAATGTACAAGAAGCTGTTTAATGCGGAATTGAAGCCTTCAAAATTTACCTAAGACAGTCTGTTATGAGTGAACGTATCTCAGATAAACTCAGTTCAAGTACTACAAAATCGTCGGCTACGAATGTAAGAAAGGTTGGTCTTTTGGAATTCAATTTAGAGCTGTGTGCTCGCCAGTAGAATTTACTTGCCTGGGAACTAGTTTACAAAAAGAAAAAGAAATACAGTCGAAGGTCAAATACGAAACTGCGTGCTGTGTTGGGTCACCCCTGTACTGGGTATTGGAAACGTGACTTGAACAATAGTCTTGGTATTGGGCAGAATGCGACCGTTTCACACACACACCAAAAAAAAACCACAGTAGCTAAAAAAGGAGAAGGGAATGATCCTTGATGAGAGCGAGCGAGATCTTTCTGGATGACACGAGGGTTGTCATTATGTAATTAGGTTGTGTTTGGTAACAGTTCCCATTTTCGGAAGTTCGGTTTGGTTCGATTTCGCGTTGTGTTGTAGTTCGTGCCGATTTGAGAATCTGGTGAGTTTCACTGAGCATTTCTTGTCCTTAGAATACCTTTGGTTACGTACTTCTATAGTTAGATGCATGTATTTAGAGGTGAAAAGCAACCTGACGCGAGAGTGAGACAAACAAAGCAGAGCGAGCGAATCAGGTATGATGTTTACTAGATAGGGTTCCTCGTCCGTATAGTAAGGCTTTGGTAGTCTGCATTGTCGGATAGTGAGTACCGCAGGGAAGGTGTCTCGGAGTTCAGCTCGAGCACCCGCTGCTGTCCTGTAGCCAACAGAAGTTGGGGTGGGGGACAATCCTGCGGGATGTCCATTGCACTCCTACAGTTGGCTTCGTGTGCGGGTCAGTGGATCACAATCGGAGTCAGGGTGAGTCAGACGAACTTGACTCACTTGTCTAGGAACACCACGAAGGAGGGTCGCGCCTTCTAGAACCTGTGGCCAGTGTAGTAGCCCTGGGGGCTGCGGCCTTGTCAGGGAGCACTGTGTAACGGAGGTAGGGAGCATCTGGTTGACGGCTTGAGTCTGGTTCTAGCCTCCATTACACGTCGCAGCCAAAGTTGATGTGTCAACGTTGAGGGTGGTTTACTCTTGTCATGCATTGATGGCGCTAAGGGCGGGTGGTCGGAAGAACCACCTGGGCATGCTCGGGCGGCACTAAAGGGGAACCTCAGTGCTGGGATTGGAATCCGAAAAAGTCGATTTTAAAAACATTCAGTTGAACTGCCATCTTCAGGTAACTAAAACACATACGCATCAGCAGTTGTGACTGCAAGTTCAAAATGTTGATGCTTCATACGCTCTGATGAATTCCAGTTATCCCATGGTCAGAGTGTTCACCGTCGCATCAACGTCTGTTGAGTTTCCAGAAGTTTCTGATGTCGAAAATTCCCCCTACCCCGACCCCGTCCGTATCCTAGAAGTTACCAGTTATTCTAGAAAATCATCCAAAAATTCGGAAGTTGGTACTTTCCCGGAATACATAAAAATGATGAATTTTCTCGTGAGGTGACCATCAACGGTGCTAAATTGAATAAAAGTCCTCCAGAATCGAAAAAGAAGTTGTTTTTATTTGAAAATCTGCTTATTGGAGCTGATCGAAAATGTAAGATTCTCGACATTTCTTGATGATTAGGGCGATTTTGTTGCCTTTTGACGTGAAATAAAAGTGTGTAAAATTTCAGCGAAAATATTTTAATTTTTCTGAAACGATTTTAATTTGAAAATGGAAGTCAGAAATTTGATGTATTAAAAATAAACTCTGGATGGATTCCTTTGGTTAGGAACCCTCCCCCGATCAGCTTATTTCGGATCAATAGTATAAGGAGCGCACTGGCCATAGCCTTCTCCCCCTCTCATTGGCCATTTTCGTTCAGCTCCCATAAGAGTAAGAAAGTACAACGCTTCAATTTCGACAGTTACCTTGTCTGCTAATGATATCAGTTACTATGGGCTAGAATCTGGATAGATGCCTTTCGTCATGGCTCCCAAGTTGGATCAGGAATTCGGAAAATAAAATTGGAGATGAATGTCGATTTGTAGAGTTTCGGGGTCGCGGCATTCAATTCTGGAAGTACTTTCTGGTTTCGATTACCTACATCTATATTTATAGAAAATTAAGTTATCACTTTTGTAGTATACATATGTTATGTGAGAGTCAAGAGAACTGCTTCATGTCCGCGTATATTTTACTTTGTAAAAATGATAATTATTTCCATAAATTGAAAGAATGTTGGGTGCGTTTTGGCATCTACAAGAAAATATACGAGGGTCACCCGGAAAGTAAGGTCCGCACCCTTCGCGTTGGCGTAATAATAAACGAAAATTAAATCTGAAATAAGTATTTTGTTCCTTGAACATTCTATTTTTTAAAAAACAATTATTTTCTGAATTTAAACATTTGTCGCATAGTTAATTTGTCAGTACTATCCCTATTAAATTTTCCATCCAGCGCTTTGAGTATATCTGCAACTCCATTTCTAAGCGATTCGTTATCCTGCTGCTTTTCTCCAGCTATTTTTTTTTCTTTTTCTAAATATGGAAATAAAGTATAATCACTTGGTGCCAAGTCGGGTCTGTAAGCCGGGTGAGGTACAAGTGACCATCTGAACTTTGCAATAAGATTTTTGGTAACGTTTGCTGTATGGCGCCTTGCGTTATAGTGCAACAGTTGGATTCTTCGCAGGTATTTTTCGGAACGACGGCTCTTCCTTGCTTTCCTCAGGTGTGTACGCGTTTAGGTGTATGCCTCAGCATTAATAGGTATAGTCTTTCTACGCTTCGTGAGTTCCAGAAGAATGATGCCTTCTTTATCCCAAAACGATCACCAGATCCAACCAACATCGATGAAAATTGATCATTGACGACCGAACACGCTAAACATTAGGGTGGTCCAAAATTTGGCTATTTTTGAAATGTTCTAATCCCAGTGATTGAACGTCTTCCTGTTGGTCTAAAAACTTACCAACCAACGTGTTTTTAGAATCGAACACTTGAGGTTTCCTCTTAGGGAAGGGGAGACGGGGGTCAAGGTCAGGTAAATCTGCGATTTTGCTGTTGCTTCGATGAAACATAGACAAGGAACATTTCAGAGGGTTATAACATGTTCGATGAGATATGTATTTGGGGTGCTCGTTTAGGAGCGACATTCCCGATGCCATTGCTGCAAAATAAGTTCCCACAGTGAGGATCTTTGTTGGTGATTCTGGATCAAAAGCTCTAGTTTGGTTTGAAATTTGATCTTTCTCTCATCTGTTCTAGTCTGTGTATCTTGTGTACACAGAAGAAGTTGCATTCTGCTCTCGAGAACGCTGTTGCCTGCTGGTTACACCTGAAAGTGGAAATAGGATTATGCGGTCCGCAGTCGGCTGAAACCAGCGTCTTGTTGGAATGTTTACTCAGCGGGTTTATAGAAAATTCTTTTTTTCCCTTTTTTTTTTCCAGCTTGGCTCTTTTTCCCTCGCAATTACTTTCCCCCCTTATTTCTTGGCGTGTAGCGTCCGTTTAGTTTGCGTTCGTTTGCTCCGTATCGTTTACAACTGTTCCAAATTAACGTTGCCATTGTTCTACGCCGGTATTGTTCGTTTTTGTTGTCTTTCTGTTGCGCAACGAAAGTTTTAATTACTTGAATAATTTATTTTATTTCAGATTTAGTTAAGTTGGCGTCGACTTATTTTGAACGGGAGGTGAACTCTCCTCGCACAGAGTAATGTAGGTTTGGTAATTTTAAAAGTTCGCCGCTTTGTAAGGCGTATTGAAGACACGAGGGTCAGGCGGAATTTATGGATGCTGGAAGTTACACGTTTTTTGAGTTATGCGCCGGGAGCATCGGCATTGCGTCTGCTGGTGTGGGTTGAGGGAGGGACGCCTTTATCGAGAGGTATGGTTCGAGTTGTCGATGAAGTTGTTCAGACATTTGCAGTTATGAGAGTATTTCTAGAGGCATTGCTTGTGAGCCATCAGTTCGTATGTTGAAGACAACACTTCCTTCCTGGAAAGGGTAACTCAGGATTATTCGTTTTTTGATAGTTGGGCCATGAATTGAGTTCTGGTTCAAGCCCGTACCTTTACCCAGATGGTACAAGTTCACCGTAACCAGTAAGCTCTCTGGCCATTCAGAATCCAAAGTTCTTGACAAATGTGATTGTGTAGCAGGCTAGTGCCTGTATGAAATAACTTTCTATGGCTGTGCCGAGTCAAAAGTCTCATGAAAGCATCAACCTGAACTTCCCCCTTCACGGAAGTGGGTGTTAACTACGCCGAATCGTTGACCACACCACACGCGTTGATTGCCCACGATCTCTCATTTTCTTGGTTCACTTCTGCACCAACTTAGGGTTTTTTGTGCTCCTGTACCCTATTGTTTTCTTTCAACTTTGCATATCTAAAATCGGAATTCTCTGAGTAGTTGACTCGGGGTACATTATCCCCGGGTTGTATTCAAACACAGTGTTTGCAGTATAATTTCAGTCAGTATACAAGGTGTCTCAGGTTGAATTATCTTCCCTCGACCCGAGCAATGAGATAACTCTTCATGAACAAACTCACTACTGTTGTGAAAGCATCTAAGACTCGAGGTTTTTAGTTTCTTATACATTTTTGTTATCTTTGATGAAGCATATCTAAAATCAGGGTTCGAAAAAGCTGCCAATGTAGAGTGGGTCGAAGTTTTATTAGAAATTATTGCTTTGATCTGATTCAGGGTATTTCAAGATCTAGATGATTGTCAAGGGAAAATAATAGATGAACATTCAAATTGATGAGTTGGACAAGTTGCGTGCGTGGCTGTCGGTAGGCAAAAACGTATCTTAACGCTGCTAGATTTCAAAAATCGATACATTTTTTTTCAGTTAATTGCCTGATGAATAGATAAAATTTTCCGTTTGATGCTTTTCAGAATAAAGGACAGTATACTGTAAAGTCTCTAGCATTGCAGAAATCTCCTGAACATGAAACTATTAAGGTAAACTTGGCGAGGATGGCATACTTTGTAAATTGTGGACGTCTTGTGAACATATAAATAGGAAGCTGAAATTTTTGCGCTCATACTATAATGCAGGGTTTCCCATACGCTGCCATTAATTTCCTTTCTGAAGAGAAATGATAGAATGGGTGTACAGAATCAAGGTGTCTACAGGTTTGGAAAATTTGGAAAGTTTGGAAAAAGTCAGGAATTTGAAAAGTAGGTCAGGAAGTTTGGAAATAGTCAGGAAATTGAACAATATTTTTAAGAAGTTTGGAATTTTTCATCTCCTTGGTAAAGTTTTACAGAATGAAATACTTGAAGAAATATAATTCATAACTTAGTTCATCGCTTTGTTTGTTTTTATGTATATCTGTGAACACCTTCCTAATGCTTTCACCCAAAAATCAACTTAAAATTTCAGTTCATTTTAACCATAGCGTCTAGTAGTATAAACATAAATATATACTGTCTATACTGTAAAGGTAGGAAGAGAAAGAAAAAGTTTGGAAAAAGTCAGGAATTTATATTTTTCCATTCTTGTAGACACCTTGAGAATGAAATGGGTCCATCTGCATTCTCTCATATCACGAGTGAACTGTTTATTGTGACCGCACCAGCACCTTATTGGTATAATTTAATGAAGACCACTGCAACTGGGAATTGAATAGCTTGAATAATCGTATTCTTTGGATAGTTCGTTCCACGTGAACACGTGCCCTCTCGCTATTCTTCTACAAATCTCAATCACATTCAGTACTCTCATTGTATGATCTACACTGTCACATAATGCGAACTCTGATATAGAAGATTTCCTTTCTAATGAGAAATGATAGAATGGGTGTACAGAATGAAGGGGGTCCATCAGCATTCTTTCATATCACTAGTGAACTGTTTATTGTGACCTCGCAAGTATCTTATTGATATAATTTAATGAGGACTACTGCAACTGCAAATTGAATAGCTTAAATAATCTTATCCTTTGGTTAATTTGTTCCACATGAACACGTGCTTTTGCTACTCTTCTACAAAGCTCTATTACATATTCAGTACTCTCATTGTATGATCTATGCTATCACATAATGCAAACTCTGATATTATAGAAGATTTCCTCTCTAATGAGAAAATATACAATGGGTGTACAGACTGAAAGGGGTCCATCTGCATTCTCTCATATCACAAATGAACTGTTGATTGTGACCTCACAAGCATCTTATCGATATAATTTAATAAGGACCACTGCAACTGCAAATTGAATAGCTTAAATAATTGTATTCTTTGGATAGTTCGTTCCGCGTGAACACGTGCTCTTGCTATTCTTCTACAAATCTCAATTGCTTATTCAGTACTCTCATCACATGATCTACCCCATCACATAATGCAAACTCCGATATAGAAGACAGACCTGCTCAAGAGTTCATGGCTTTACCAGAACAGAACAAGTCTGCTAATGAGCCAACGTTCATTTCAATCATTTTCTCCGCGAAAGTTTGACAAGACTTCTCTTCAAATGTAGGCTTCAGGGCAGGGACTTCATTCTCAATGGATGTTTCTTCAATCTGTCTATAAATGGGTTTTTCGAGAATGTGTTGAGAAATCACATGTAATTAATTGATTGGTAGTACATACAGATCTCGCTGAGAGTGCTAAAACATAAACTGTAATTGCGACGATAAGAGAAAATCTCTTCAGTTATGTTGTAACAAATTGCCCAAACTTCATGTATTCATGTTCTCCATTCATCTACACCTATGAAACACCAGACTTATATCATCTGAATACAAAATACATGTGGATAGATAATGCTATTGTAATGACCTGTTTCTTTAAATGTTCCAAGCCTTTGATAGCTGTCTTGATATTTTCTGGAAGTATCATAGCTGCAGTTTGTTTGGATTTCTTTCCAGTTCTTGATCTGGACACACTACTTGATCAGGAAGATGATGGTGGCTCACTTACTATCTCTTCTGGCTGATCAACATTTTAGTCCTTCGATTCAAACGAAGCCATCTGGAAGTTAATCTACCTTAAATCCTGGCCGCATTATTTTTTCCTGGGGTTTTAAATGTAGGTTAAGCCTTACCATGCAATATCCTCTGTACCATTATCAAGTAAAATTGTTGATTTTTTCTTATGCGGACGCCACCACGGGCTGATGTAGCTAGATAACTCTTAAGCTTATCTTTGGATATGGTACTGACCTTCATGATTGAGTCGATCTTTGCAGCAATGTCACTCTTTTCTTCCGGGGTTATGACGGCTAGAGTTGGATATGTTGTCTTGATGGTGTTGGCGAGTTGGACAATCTGAGGTTTCTCCAACTTGTAAAACAATTTTCTCATTAACTCTAGTTTATCGGGGAACACTGAATCCAGCAATTCATCCGAGAATAATTTCAATTTATCAAGGTGGAGGTTGATCCAGGCCTTTGCCATCTGAGACTTCCATCTAGAACTATTCCCTGCTTTTTTGATGAGAGAATCCAATTGACACTCCTCATCAGGAGTCAAAATTGATTCTTGGAGGGCCACCATCTGAGGATCAGGATCCGCTTGCATTTCTACAATTTCCCGGGTTGATCCTTCAGAGGCGGAACTATGCAAACCTCCAATTTCATCTTCAAAAGGCAAGAAATTTCTATGCTGTCCTAAATCAAATATCAAGGCAAGGTCCCGGTAAACATCATTATCTACCTGATTAGCTGGATCAATGAGTTGCTGGTGGGCAGGGGTCGAGTCAGACATTCTAAGGGATACTCTAATTACGCTCGTTAGTAATCGGATACTGGTATAAAGCAGAATTACAGTTAGAAGCCAAAGTATTGCGAGAGATATAAAGCCAACAACAACAGCTATGTCAGTGTGTATGGGTCGGGAGTTGTCCAAATAAAGATCAAATTTGGGGGATAAAAAATTTAGAAGTACTTTTTTGTACGGGAGGGGCAAGGGGGAGGTCTGAAGAGATAAAAGAGCTCGGAGCGGCTCCAGAATTACAGCGAAGGTGGTTTTTCTAAATTATAACTTATAATTATTAATTTTCTTTTTCTGGACGGGTTTCAGTTTTTCGTTGGAGTCTGTCATGGCGGAGAAGAGTGAATGCCATTCTGTGAAATTCTGAATTTTGCCATCGAATTTCGGTCCTGGGATATCGGGTAATTTTACGAGCGGGTTGCTTGGAGCACCTTCTCCAATGAACGAGTTGTCAAGCGATTGACGCGGGGCGGGGGTAGAAGGTTTCAGCCGGTTAAGTAATGCGTTAAGCTGACCTCGAGCATTAGCCAAGCTTACCTGGTACTTGATGAGATCACTGCTTACCTTCGCTTCTTGCTCAATAACCTGTTCGGGAGTCAAGCCTGTCACGTCTGTGACATCGAGCAACTGATCGGTAATATTCTCCAGCTTCCGCGTTGAGGAGCGTGCTTCGTCTAGCAAGGCACTGATTCTTTGCGCGAGGTCATCTGATGGATTTTGTGCAAGAGCGGAATCAATCTGACCCTTGAGCGTGGCAAGAGAGCGCAGCACCCTGCGCTTGGTGCGCTGAAGAGATTCAATGGACGGTACATCATCACCATCCGACGACATGTTGTATGTAAATGTAGGGAAACACAGCACCACAATACATATAGCCAAATCGAGTTAATAGAAACAAAACTGGTTACATTCGCGAGAGCATGGCTGCTGGCACTTTGATTTTATAATCCGGCCCGGAGGACCACAGAAATGTTACGTATTAATTCTAAAAAGTCTCAAAAGTAATAATTTATAATTACACTAAAATTTCTAAACTACAATATACGTGAATTCGAGCGAGAAAATACAAGAACGAAGACTCTAACGTTTTAATAAAACTGTACTAAATTAGATATCGAAAACGGTTCACCAGTCACCGACGAAATATCAACGCGCCGGACCGAACGTGAAACTGTACCTACGTACTTAGATAACAAAGTGTGCATAACACCACCTATAAGTTCCTGAGTAGGTTTCCATTATGCTGACCACTGGTACAAGTCACTCAAGCAGCCCTACGCCGCTTCGTACTGACTTCACGAACCGCCTTTAGAATCCTACATTGGCTCTTCACCTACTAAATTTTACCGTTATCTTGACATCTTATGACTGACAGTATATGTGTTTGTTCCATGTACTGTTAAGCCGGCTACACACATGCGGCATTCGCCGAACTTCGAATCACGAATGTTCGTCATGTGCCGAACATCTAGTGGTGTGTATGGCAATATTTGGTATTTGGTGAGTGTGAGAGGCACGTTCGCCGAATGCCGAACATTTTCCATCCGTTGTCGGTAAACTGACGCGAGTCAAAGGAAACAATCCCAAAACATTCGACGTTGGCCGAATTCACGCATAGTGTGTAGGGGTGCATTTGTGATATTGCGAACGTTCGAGAAGTAAGGTAACCTACCATATATGAGTCGAGTTTTTTCCGGTGTCTCTGTAGGAAGGGGAGAGAGAGGGGGAGGTTCAAACATGTTCAAAAAACTTACTTTGGTATCTCAAGTAACTACTTCAACAGTTATTTTGTATTTTTATTACGTACTTTTTTTTTGGTGAATTTTTTTGTGAAAGTCCTTGTGACCTGCATTTGGGAGTACCTACCAAATACAAGTCAGGCTTATATTTTTGTAAATCTAGCATCGATTTCCACTCTGATGGTTTAGAGGTGTGTGCTGAAGTGTCGCATTTACTTCCAACTCAAAATTTTTCTCGATTAACAACTTTTGAAAACTACCAATTATAAGTCGACCCACATCTGGTAGTGACGAATTTTGACCCACAATTGGTAGAAGTGTTTTATTAAATCAAAGTAAAAAACATAGGTAAATACTTAAGTAACTATATTTTATTCAAAAATAAGTAAGTATTAGTATATTGTAAGATTATGGCGAAACTGAAAAAATTCAGAGTTGCAAATTATGCACATCAAATAATAGTAGTCCATACCGACCATATGGCTTTGGATTTGGCAGAACTCTAACGATCTGTTTAAAAGAAAATCTTGTCATATCTTTTTTTTTTCGGGAACTTGAAGACATATCCAGAATTGTTCTTTGTAGTGGCGCTGCGAAGAAAATCGCCCACAAACTTTCCATTTTCAACACTCATGATTTTTCCAATGAAACATCGGCATTTGTCATCTTGTTCGGCCATTACAAACGAAACAATGACCCATTGTCCAATTGCCACTTCTGTTACTTCTGCAAACAATTAACAACGTTAATATTTTCAAGAAAGCTCATATTTATAGTTACTTATAACGCAGTACTTACTGGATTCATTTTTGCCATTTTCTGTAGCATTACATCGGCGTTTGGGTTGCTTTTTCAAATTTTTCTTCTCAATTTTGCCATTTTCTGTAGCATTACATCGGCGTTTGGGTTGCTTTTTCAAATTTTTCTTCTCAGTTTTGTCATTTACTGTAAGCTTAAGTTGACGTTTGGGTTTTTTCAAATCTTCTTTTTTCTGTATCTCAAGGAGATACTCTTTCGAGGTGAGTACTCGCGATGTCAAAATTCTTCTGGACGAAGTTGGTAGTCCTTTCTCTGGAGTAGCTTGCAAATGCTTTCTAATAATTTCACCAACAATACTTGAGCTACCGTCTGAAGTTGGCAAACTCGCGGAAGTAGTTGGCAAACTCGCAGGAGTAGTTGGCAAACTCGTGGAAGGAGTTGACAAACTCGCGGAAGGAGTTGACGAACTCGCGGAAGGAGTTGATGAACTCGCGGAAGGAGTTGGCGAACCTATAGAACTTGACGAACTCGTAGAAGTTGATAACAAAGCAGTTAAAGCAGATGGAGTCTTAGAAGTTTTGGCACTTTCATTCGACAAATTTACGGCGTTTCGATCTACAGGCCACAGCCCAGTTTCTTTAAATCCATTGACAATATTAATCGGGTTAACACTTTGAAGATATGCAACTGAAAAAATTTTTCCAAAGCAAGCTTTGTTTGCTTTGCATTTATGTTTTCGAAGATATTTTACTGCCTGATAACGAAATTTTTCCTTCAGTGACTTAAAAACTGCCACATCAAGGGGTTGGAATTTATGCGTGGTATGTGGTGATAAGCAGAATAATTCGATAAGATTATCTTTGCAAAAAGTGATCGCTTCTAATGTAATACGTGACCCATGTCCATCAATAACCAATAAAACCGGACGAGTAGGAGGAATTTTTGAATTAAATACCTTCAGCCATTCAATAAAAAGTTCTGAAACCATATAACCAGAATCAGAGCACGCGAAAGTAGTATCTGCTGGAAATTCATCGATTTTGGTGCTAGTAGTCAAGCTGCCTTGTTTAAAGATAACAAATGGTGGTAGAATTATGTTTCCAGCTGCATTGGCACAAACTGCCACACTGATTGTCTCGCTTCGTTCTCCTGGTTTTTTTGAGACGACTTCTCGACTCCCACGTTTCACGACAACTTTTGGAGTTTGGGTTACGATCTGCAGGCCTGTTTCATCTTCATTGTAAATCACGTCTGCAGAAAATCTGAATTTTTTTATGAGTTGTTCGTATTTATCAAACATCTCTTCTTTTACTTCCACAGTGGCCATATTTGCCCTAGCACTGGATAAATTTCTCGCAGCTCTTAATGACAGGTCATGGCGTTTTGCAAATCTGGAAAACCACATATCACTGGGTTCATTTTTGAATTTTCGTTCTTCTTCTGGGCGTTTATTATCGATTTCCTTGGCAAGATTCATCACCTGAGAGGAAGTTTAAATTAACATTACAAACAACATTCATTTTTTGGTCTCGAGTACAATTCATTTTGTAAATTTATTTACCTCCAATCTTGTCAATGGATATCCTATCTCTTTGAAAGTATTGATCGCTTCTATTAAGTCGTCTTCGAGTTTACCTAAAGCTGGTGCAGGTCCTGGTTTTGATTCGTGGTAACCATGTATACCGGCATCTGCATTATTTTTGATGCGTCGTCTTAATGTTTCAAACGGCACCTGGTAGGTTTTTGAGGCGCTTCTCATGCTCATACCTCCGAGTTCAACAGCACTTATTGCGTGTTCCAACATTATTCGTTTATCTGTCATTTCTGGGAAAAAAAAAAAAAAAATCGTTCACCAATCTACCAAATTATGAGTCAAAAATTGAGCCTACCGATTGTGGGTCACACGAAGACGCTACCAATTATGAGTCAAACATGAAAATGCCAAAAAGTGTAAAAAATCATTGAAAATAGATAGAGTACATCATAAATAGGCACTATATATATATATTTACGGTTAGATAATGTCAATTTAGGGATTCCTATGCATGTTTCTAATTTTACCTCATCAGTTTGTCTGGAGTTGCCGCAAATCGCGATGTGCGACCAAAAATTTCAAACCCACCGAAAATATTATTCCTCATATCCCTATCACTATATATAACCACAACATTTACTCGATATACAACATGGAAGGTACTTACCGACGATTTCATCAACTTTATTTCAAGCAAATTTGGAAACAGTGCACTTTCAAACAACACATTTACGAAAAAAAATTCTGTTATCACACCAGAGCACTAAAATCACATAGTTCATATATGAATCGATAGATCTTGACTTCCTCTACAACTTATGCTACGTGGCGCACTCTTCAGAATTCTTGGTGCATGAGAATCGTTGCTTGAAATCACTGAACCACCATTTGGTAGGCGACTCATATATGGTAGGTTACCTTATGCCGAACGTTCGTCATTCGGCGAATGTCGCATGTGTGTAGCCGGCTTAAGATGATGCAGCCCAGGGCTAGTCCGAACCTAGAAGTTGCCGACGCCGGAGGAGCATAATATAATTTAAAGAGGCATATTTAGAAGGATATATTAAATAAGTTTCCTTGTTTAAATTTCAATTTACGTTTGTTAGTATACCATGGCTTTATTCCTGTAGTAGTGACTCTCAGTACATAAACAATATTGCCTAGTCTTTGAGCTGGCGATAAAAGCTCATCACAAGCCTTCCACTGCATCAAGTTGAGCTTTCATAACTAATTAATTGGCTGAAATAATCTATATTCCCACCCTTTCATAAATTTGTATAAATCATAAAATATGACATATGAATTTTTGGGTCGTAATATAACCCTGCTTACAAGAGATTATTTCACATATGGTATGTTGAGAAGTAATTTAAGGTTGTATCTTTTCAAATTTCATAAATCAAGACCTCGACGAGTTATAGTTTTTTCATAACAGCCCGTGTTACCTTACTTTTTGAACGCCCCTTGTATCTACCTTTATACTGGGTGACATCCCACGTTCAAAATTTGCAGCATTGTTTTTCCTACCGGCCCAACTACCAGCCCTTGTTTGACGTCATATTCGGCCGCGATTTCGATCGGGTATCGGTAACCGCCTCTGCGGTCTCACCGACGAAAGCGCGCGAATTACAACCGGGGCTGTCGCTTCGCGTCGCGCCTCGCCGATGCAAAACGGCAGGGAGAATTCTTCAATGCCAAACTGGCGAAATCCACGACATTAAAACGATACATACCCATTTGCCAAAATTTGTTTCGAAAACTTGTGCGGCGGGCGTGCCATTATTCATCGGCGGGCGCAAATCCGCGAACGTATTTTTCAAACAGCGAAAAGGCAAGGTACTGGCTGACTAGGTATCTGTGCATGTACGTGCACGCCGGTGACGCCAGCGGTGCGCCGCCAGGACGTATTAATCCGCCGTTATATATTCGAAGAGATTTACAACCTTTATGACTGGGGGGCTGGTTGTGTGTGTGAGCCGTACTCATAAATACTGGTCTATATGTGTACGAACATCGTGTACCACATCGACGATTTACATTATGTACAATGCCGCCGATATAACGTGCGATTATTACGTGGGAACGCGCGTCAATTAAGACGCGTCGGGGCGTGATTTATTGCCGCGTCTGTTTATCGTACGTCCGGTGCACCGGTGGAATGCGCGATCGCTTCCGTCTTCCTGACGTGGTTTGAAAATCCGGGAGCTGGCGAACCGATATTGGTCCGGTGAGGTTTCGTATGTGCCACCAGTAGAGTTGTGTCGAATTGGTGGCTGCGTAACGGGACTCATTTCAGTGAATAGTGATTTTGAGAAACAGGAAACTGTTGTATTCAGCTTATGGGGTGTTGATGAGGAACTGAAAACAAGTGTCCCAATCTCTGCTGCGTATGTGAGCTAAGAACAGATCTGTATGCGCTAAAAAGCGCAAAATACCAGTATGCAAAAATATGTGCTAAAAACTCGATTATGTAACAATATGTAAACACAATACGGGTATCAAAGAACAGTCTTTTTCAACCCGATCATCAAACTGAAGCTCAGAGTACGATAATTTGATTAATTTTACGCTAATTTCACCAAATTCTTATCTACAAGAATAATTATACTGACGTTTTACTTTTATCAAATTTAAGATTGACAATTGTGGTGTCAACTGGCGAAGAACCCGTGATACTTACAATGGCCATGTTTATGTCGTTTTTTGAAAGATCAGCGCGATTGAAGATTTTGATTATCGGGTTCAGCTTTTCGGCCTCTCTGGCAGCGTCTGTTACGAAAATGAGAACTTTTTCGTGTTGAATGCCGTTTGGCCACAAAAGTTGCATAGAATCGTTGAACAATTTCCCGACGGTTTGATGATTTGTTTTATCCAGTTGGTCAGTTTTTAATAAAAACGACCGACCAGGGTTTTCAGAATTCAGTACGCCGACTATCACATTTGCAATGTATTTCAAATTTTTTACAAAAATTAGCTTAATTTTGAACAGATGAAACTGAAATTTCAAAGTTATCAAGGCACCTTCCATTCTTATTTGTCTTTTCGTCAATCGATACCTATGCCGCATCATTTCCGATTTTTCTTCTAATCACCTCTATGGTTTCGATGTAGGAATTTTCAACGTGATTTTTTCGATTAGTTGATTCGTTGGGTACAGAATGAGCAGTCTACTTCTTTAAAAACTCTTTGAGAACTGGATTAGTAAGCTTGAACAATAGAATATTCACCGACACAAACGCCTAAAAAGATTACTTCTGATTAGTGAATTTATCAAATTCTAGATCATCTGGTTAGTTTCGAGAAATTATCTGTTGACGATCGCGATCAATCGGATTGAAAAATAAGCTGAAAATTACCTTACACAGGTCTGCTTCAAATGGCATGTTGGGTACCAAAAGTTGCGTCTTATCTAGGAGGATCAATCTTATCTAAGTGAAATTTACTTTCAGGTACGAGGGATGTCCCAAAAGTAAGGTACAAAAAATTCTATAAAATCGAATAATTTATTTATTGGAAAATTGAACATAGCATGTTAAACTACACTCAAATACACTACTTCTCCACATAATCCCCTCCATTTTTGATACATTTTTCCCAACGCTTTTGGAGCTTGAATATGCCCTCTTGAAAAAAACTGTACACGATTTTCGTTGAAGAAATTTCTGACCTCAGTTTGAAGAGTTTTGTCGTCATCGAACTTCTTTCCGCTGAGATGTTGTTTGAAAGGTCCGAAGAGTTGGAAATCAGAGGGTGCCAGGTCCGGGCTTTGCGGGGGATGGTCCATAACTTCCCATTTCGATTTGTCTAACCAGGCCTTTGTTTTTCGCGCTGTATGCGGAGTCGCGTTATCGTGAAGAAGACGAAGTGATCGGGCTTGGAGGCGTCCACGACGTTTTCTACCGAATCGAATCTTGTCCTTAAGCTTCTTCAAGGTCTCGATATAACGATCAGCATTAATTGTTTCTCTACGAGGGAGAAATTCAACCAAAACGACACCTTCAGCGTCCCAAAACACTGATGCCATGATCTTCTTTACTGAGAAGCTTTTCTTGAATTTCTTTGTGACCGGCGATTCGACATGTTTCCATGTCATACTGTCTCTCTTAGTCTCTGGTGTATCGTAATGCACCCAGGTTTCATCTCCCGTCAAAATGGTTTTAAGGAAGTCAGGCTCTGTTGCCAAACGTTCTGAGGTTTCGCTGAGCGCATTCCAAGCGCTGACGTTTGTGTTCGTCGGTCAGCTGTTTTGGAACCCATCGCGTGCAAACTTTCTTGAATTTGAGGTCTCCGTGCACTATTCTGTGAACTGTGGACTTACACAAACCCAACATATCGGCTATTTCGCGAATTTTCCAGCGTCGATCGGCATAAATCAGTTGCTCAATGCGGTGAATCGTCGGATCCGCACGCTCAGTTACTGGCCGTCCACTTCGCGGTTTATCGTCCACAGACGTCTCACCATCATCGAATTTTTTACACCAAACCGATATTTGTTTTCTCGAAATCGCATTCGAACCGTATACCGCACTAATTTTACGATAAATCTCCGTAGGCGTCTTTTGTTTTGTATGATAAAAACGGATCACCGAACGCACCTCTGTAGGCGTGTACACAGAGAGCGAGGTAGTCATGCTCAACAGGGCCGTGAAACCATACTAATGCATGAATCGAAATGCGGTTTGCGGCAGATGTTTCCTAAACCTACCCTCTACAACATATCCAAAAATCAGGTTTCTAGGTGCAACGCTTCCAGGAGGAAAAAAATGTGTACCTTACTTTCGGGACAACCCTCGTAGAATCCAAAAGGTGGCAGCACTGCGAAGACAGTGTGCAAAGTTACCTACCAGAGTGGCAATTTCGCACACTAGTGAAATCTGAATTCGTTCACAGTTTTATTCAAATTTTAAGGTAGATAATATCATACTGAAAATTATGTTGTCCACGCTTTATAATTGGTGTTGGCAGCAATCGTGTACCTCCTTTATTTGGCTGCCTGGGGTGGGGGGGGGCAAATTAGCGGTGTGTGTTCATGTATTGCTTCATGAACTTGTTTGGAAACATCTTATTGAAACAAAATTTGTGGAAGCGAAATGACTTGTCCATAGTGAAAGCACTGATATTGGCGACTGCAGATGAAACAGCGTAAGGAATTTGCTTCTCCAAAGAATTTTTGAAAATGGTACAGGGTGTTCCTTTTAAGACGCAACCCTGAAACACAAAGACGCGTGTACCGCGGCAAAAATCTTAGAAAGAATCATGCAAAATGTTGGTAATGTCGTTTAATACAAGAGAAAAAAAACATACTGAACAAAGATTTTACTGTAAATGCTGAAAATGAGTACCCAGTGCGCTTTTACTAGTTTTACTAGTAAGTGCGTGGCGGCGTTGGAGGTTCCGAAAATTGTTTCTCAGCATCGCTGGCGTAATTTTCTGAATTTCTTCAGTAAATCTCTCTGGAAGCATGTCAGGATCAGTGATTGGAGTTCGAAAAACAGCGTCTTTCAGATGACCCACAAAAAAAAATCCAAAGGTGTGAGGTCTGGGCTACGTGGAGGCTATACTATACTTCCAATAATAATGCCACTTTATTGGGAAAAATTTAAAAACACATAACAGGTATTGAGATAAGATCGTAACATCCATGACGATGGACATATTATATTTTATTTGCCGACTTAATATCGGGGTACAGAAACATTGAATTATTATCCACTAGCCAAGACGTCAAGATTACGCAGACATTTTCCATGTTTTTTTTATTTTGTATTCAGAATAAGGTAATCGTCCGTCTGATGAATTGGATTGGTGGAATTCGTCGCCGATTTTATTCTGTAACCCAAAATACCCCCTTCTCTCAAAGAATATACAATTGGGATTCAAAATTTCCTGGTAACAGAATATTCTCAGTTTCTGGGGAATGACTCATATTGACACACCCGCATTGCCTTATGTAGTACTTTTTCTTGTAATAACTCGTAATAATACGTCGGTTTAATGGCTAGACAAATTATATTGTTTAGAACTTCAGCGAACATCAGACTTCTTAGAAACTATGATAAATGAAAGTTTGATAAGAAACTGGTTGTCTTGAGCAGGGTTACCAAACACCAAACTCCCTTCTTATCTTACGGGGGAGGGGAAAATTATTTAAAAAAATGTTTAAAATAGGAATGAGTTGACAGTTATTAACAATAAAAATCTTTCAAATAAGAAGGAGGTTTAGTCACTCTCGATGAATCCATGGAGTCTCGCTTGGTACCAAGCCACTTGTGGATTTTGCAGGGGCGCCTCACCAAAAGAGCCAGCAGAGTCGGGTGGAGTAGTGCTCTCGGGGCTATCTTGACTGTAGGGTTTGATTTGATTTTTATGAGCTTTGACTTCGTGATAGTCTGAAGTGTAGCAGATGGACCATATTGCAGTTACTATGTCTATGTCCTCTCCGAACTTGTATTCAGCCTTCTGTTTCTTGAACGGATGTTTCAGGAGGACTTCATTCCCACATTGCTATTTTTGAACGGAACTGAATTTGGTTTGAATGATTTTACCTAGGCTTGGCGATCTCGAACCTCCGCACGCCTCTTTGTCTTTCGTTTGGAGTAAACTAAGCTGAGTAAAATAACAAGAGATCAAAGATTCAATGTGGGAACATCGAACAAAGAAAATAAATAAGTAAATGACAAAGGAAATACAAAAGTGAAAGGGAAAGAGCCACTAAACCAGAGTATGAATAGTCCCGAAACCATGATGTTGCCGTGGAGAGACACAATATCATAAAATGGAATAAAACTGACCTGTCGGTTCGAAACCCAGTTAAAAAGTGAAGACAGAGACTTAACTATCAGGGACCTAACTATATTAATCCCTGGATACCATAACAACAACTAGCAGTTAACTAGGAATTAGTATACATTCACATTCGAATACAGACGTTAGATCAACCTGTTGTACTGGGCATAGTAAAGGTGTGCAGCCACTCCATGCACCACACATTAAACTGACAACAGCACGAAGCCTAAAGAGGAGGGAAAAGATGCAGTTAAGGAGTACTCAGAATTCAAATATAAAAATATGAATACGGGCGTTCTTATCAAATCCCATTTTTCCCTCTCATTTGCAGGTGTTTGGGTCGCTAGTTCGTCTAGCTTTTTGTAAAACTGTTGCTTTACGTTTTCAGTAGCTTGTATTCTAGGGGTATAAGTGCTCACTAGGTTTAGAGATTTTCCTTTTCTAACTTGCAGTTTAGCAGGGTTGCCACTTTCTGGAAACCCGGGAAAAGTCAGGGAATTTGGTCAGTCAGGGAAAAGTCAGGGAAATTTTCTGAAAATAACAAACGAGTTTGTATTTTATCAGAGTAAACTTTTTTATCATAACATAAGAATAATGATAATCTATTCGCAAATGAAATAGTCTATAATATTGAAAAATATTACATAAATTACATCTGTACCTTCTTCTTCTCGATAGCGATTTTTTAAAAATTTGTATTGTAAAAAAATTCTGTAACTCTCCTCCCTCTGGACTTCTCGGAATCCTGTAAAAAAGTCAGGGAAAATTGGAAAAGTTGGCCTGGAAAACCGGGAAAAGTCAGGGAAAATCAATCCTGAAAAATAGTGGCCACCCTGTTTAGGTATCATTAGTCGCTCGTTCATTCCAATGAAGTAATTTATTCTTACTGCAAATCCCTCTCCGTCTTTGGGCAGTCGTGGTTCTCGTCTCTTCCAGAAAAAGGTGTAATTTTCCTCCAGATAATTGTGTCTCACTGCCTGCGGCCATGTCAATATTCAACTGCAGAGCTCCGGGTCTACGAGTGTTGCTCATTGCTCGGGTCTATTATTTGGTTTTTCGTCTGTCAGGGTTCCTATGTTCCTGGCTGCAAGGATCAGTCGTGATCCTTGGTATCGTTTTCTTCTGCTCGGGTGTCAGAACGGTGTAACCAACCCCGGAGATCCGACTGGGGAGTATTGTATCTCCGGCATTATATTTTATACTCGTCATGTTCATTAAGTGTCTTAAGGTAATATAGGGTGTTGGAGTTAAAATCACTTCGAGATTTTCATCATCATTTCTCGCTCGATGGCAGTTCTACCGCATGATACGAACCTTCAACGTCTTCATCAATGTCGTCGTCTTCATCCATGTAATATAAATCAGACAGATAGTCGGATATTGCAAGCACGACCGAGCCCTCGATCACAGTTAAACCGTTTTACACGTCACTGAAAACAGTATTCAGTGATTGCATCTTACATACCGACGATATGAAAAGGTCGCTGGTTCGTATCCCGCCCGGAGGACCATTTTGTTGTGGTTAAAATCACTAGGAGAAGGAACTGAACCGCTTTATTTAGAGTGCGTACAAGTTGATTTGAAGATAAAATCGTTACTGACTACGACGCTTACATTCATGATTCGGCATGATAAATTGGACTAGATCATCACCGATACGCCAGTGTAGCCACAAACTCTACGGAACAGATACAAACGAAAGAACGATAATTTTATGTATTGGGATTCAGTTAGGAGATGGTGATTGCGCGTAAATTTCTAGTAAGGGGGTTTGCGTCTTGTTTCTCCGCTCACTGCCACAAGCAGCCCAGGCTGGATCCAGCAATATAGTAGGTTGTCTCGGCTGGTACTTATAGTTGCTTTTCACAGTTAGTACAGTTACCCAACTTACTTGTGCTTGAAGCGTTGTACTTTGACTGCTTGAGTCTACTACTATCCCGTCGAGGATAGGTTACCTGTCGCTGTCCCTATCCGATGTGGTAAGCCTTTCTCCAGCTGCACCAAGTACTGCTCCTATCTAAACTCCCACCGTTGGCTTTTCGACCTGGCGTCTCGCCGGCTTGATTATCCAGCCTGCCATCAGGTTACGCGACATAACAGGAGCGTCACGTGTAGGTGGATGCCGGGTAGGGGATGAGTTTGGACTGAACTGATTTCATCGCATCCACGCCGCCATTTGTTCTGATTGGTGGTTTTTTCGCTCTCTGGTTTGGAGGTGAGTGCCTGTTCTCTATGTTCTGGGGGCTCCTTTGGTCTGCTTTCCTCTTTGCTGCGTTGCTGGCGCTGGTCCCTCCATCCCTCCGGATGTCGGGGGGTTGACTTGGTTGTGAGCTCATCGATTCCGCAATTGAGTTCGTTTCGCTCGCCGCGTCGTCCTGTCTTTGGGTTTCTAATGTGGGTTCCAGTTGAGAGATGTGGTCAATTCTGACAGCCTGGCCTCCGTCGTTCTGACGTACTCGTACCACTCCTTCTCTTATCCACGCGTATTTGACGATACCTTCCTCTCTGAGCTTTCTGGCTGCCATCCAGATACTCGGGGTGTATTTTGTGAGGTGCTCGTCGCAATAAATTCGTAATGCAGGCGAGAACCCAAAGTTGCCACCATTCGGTTTGAGTCTGCGGGAGGCTTAAATGAAATTCACCTTCATTTCCCTGTCCGTGAATTTGACGATTATTGCTGGTGTTTGCGTGCGTGGATTTGCTGGTAGTCGATGTGCTGCAACTATGTCGTGCTTGCCGACTTCTACCTCCAGAGTTTCCTCCAGCTTCCTGATTAAGTCCCTTACGTCTTCATTGGCCATCGTGGGGACTCCGCTGATCAGCAAGTTGTTGCGCCTGCTGTATTGCTCCATTTTTTCAAGCTTAATTGCCATTTCCGTGTTTTCGTCCCTCATCTCAAATTTCAGGTCCTGGAGGTCGTCTCGGATGTTGGAGAAAGTCACCTCTAACTCGTCTACTCTTTTCATGAGGGGATCTAGATACGACTTCTCCACCCATTGTTGAAGTACGACGACACGAGTAAAGTCCACGAGCATGGCGATGGAAAAAAACGTAAGTAGAGACGTAAGCGGATGACTTCCTTGTTCCTTGACAACTGGACAACTTCAATTTTTATTTTTATAATTAGAATAAATTAGAGGCATTAACTCGACACGAGACATCAAAAATATTTGACTACAAATTTGTGCACAGAGCGACCAGAAAGCTGAGTGATCTCGGGTAGGAGATGAGAGGCTAAGTGACCACTAGTAGCCGAACAGTCGCATAATCTTTGTGGGGTTGCTGCCATAAATAATAAAAAGGTACATAAATAAAACATCGCATCATGAGAGCCAACACCCAAATCTCATTAATCTCTATAGTCTAATCGAGAAATGGAAAAATCAAAATCATCAAAATCAACAAACGTCGACAACTCCGTGGGGGAGAAAGAATACATCGATAAATTTACGAATGAAAGAGATCTGAATTAATGTCTGACAATTCAGGAGAGCTAACGACGGTTTGAGCTCTTCCTGCCGGTGGAACTTCATGCGATTTGAAAAGAAAGCAAAACGAACTCAATCTGGAAAATAAAAAAAGGAAAGGGAGGTACCCACGAAAAATATAATAGAAACTACTCAAAAGAAAACGAAGACAAACGAAAATTAATAAGAGGTTAAAAAAGCCCGGGGTAAATTAATTTTTTTAATCATAACGACGGAAAAAGAAAAAAAGAAGTTGAAGTAGCCGGTACGAAAAACTACACTTTGACATCGTGACTGCTCGCTGATGGTGTAGGTGAATCCCTTCAGTAAATATTGATTATAATTAAATTTGGCTCCGAATGTCCTGCGTAGCTTGACTGGCATGTATCGAAGTGGGATATTCCGCAGCAATTCCGAACGGACCAATGGTGCAATCTTTAGGAGGTGCGGGACCCCTATAATCATCAGTAAACTGATGTGAGACGAGTATCTACACTGCGTTTGGATACTTTGGTACATGGATATGTCCATTGGCTACAGAACACGTTCCACTCATTCAGTCAACATAGGAATGCCGATGTCAGCCAATATCGTTGAATGTGCCCCCAGTGTTGTCTAATAGGAAGCTGAAAAATGTCTAATTCGGGGTTTTAAAGGATCTGTTTACATTATAAATTAGTTCTCAACAATTATTTAAGACTGTGCAGGATTTTTATATAAGTATTTTTTATGAGAGTACAAACTGATAAAGCTCGATTAAAAAAAAACATTCAGTTTTATAAGAAGAAATCATGAAAAGACCAACAGTTGAAGTCTCCGTCGGCATTGATGGAGCGTGAGGAAATTTTATGCGAATTGCTCAACCTGCTACTATATGAGACATACCATCTTGTTTGTTCAGTATGCTCTTGGCTACTCTTTACGAGAGCCATTTTGTCCTTTATAGAGAAGGGGCTGAGTGCGGTGAGAATGCCCTCACCATTATGAGTTGAACTCGTCTGGTACCAGAAGGTTTTAATAAAGGTCGGATACACATACTCAGCACATTAACAATTTTATTTTTTTTAAATCACAATACGTCAGTGAGTTCGTGATCTTAAAAGGATAAAAAACTATCCTACATATTACTACGTTTCTTTCATTGTCTCTTCGGTACTCTCTGTGTTGTTTTTTCTTGATTCTAAGGCAGAAAATAAAGGCGAGTGTAAGTGCCGGTTCATGCCTCTTTGAGGGTAAATGAACTAATTTTGTACAAGTTTTTTTTTTACAAGACCAGAGTTGGTTCTTATTGTAACTACTCGGGTCAAACCATCAGCACCGGGGTGCAACGTAACAATACGTCCCAGTTTCCATTTTGTGGGAGGTAGATTATCCTCTCTGATTAATACCAAATCATTAGTCTTCATTTCGTGTTTTATTTGACGCAATTTATTCCGCTGTTGTAGCGTATTCAAGTAGTCTGTCGACCATATTTTCCAAAATATTTGGGTCATCCGTTGTACTTGTTGCCAATGTTTAATACGGATTCCGGGTATCTGAATTATAGGTTGGCACGATAGTGCTGTAATAGGTCTTCCTATTAGGAAGTGTCCAGGGGTTAGCATGTTTAAATCATCTGAATCCGAAGATTCTGGAATCAATGGACGCGAGTTCAGGCAAGCCTCAATATAGTGTATGGGGCGCTTTAGTCAGCTATTCGCTGTGTTGGTTGGTTATCATCGGTGTCCGGCTATCGCCGGTGTTAGTCGGCTATTTTCGGTGTTCGTCGGCTATTTTCGGTATTCGTCGGCTATTTTTGGTATTTGTCGGCATTCTTGGTGTCGGGTCAGTCCATTGGTAAAACGTGTTACTCATTTTGACATGGATATGTCTTTAGGCTGGGGGTAATTTGTAAACTGAAAATGCGACACGAAAACATGTAACGTGTTTTTGTGAGGTAATTGGTTAGGCGGGTGAGATGAGGTATATTTTCGTTACAAAGCGAGCGCTTCAACATTGTGATCAGTGTTACCATGAAGAGAGGTTTGATTGACATTTTCGGTTATACATGCTTAGTTCTATCCAGTTTTTTCGGGTATAGTTAATCCTGTTACCATGAAGTCATACTACTGAGTATACTTGAGCAAAAACTTTGTTTGTGCTAAATGTTCGGGTTTTAACATTTCCTAGCATTTTATTGTGAATGCCTTATCAATCGTGAAACTGGACACGTCTAAATAGTAAGTCGAGAATGGTTCCAAAATCAAAAGGACATTTAACTGAATGCGTAGAACTTGTTGTTCAGTAACTGTAAGACATATCCATGTGCCAATGTATCTGTATGCAGTGTAGATACTCATCATTTGTTTTTGAATATTGACGTGCGCAAGAAACAACTGCTCAATGGTTTTTGAGCGCACGAAGAAATCGTATTTCCAGAAAACGCTTTATTATTTAGCAAATAGCTATCGCCTCGCCGATCGCTTCTCAGTGTGGATGTTGGTAGATTGAGTCGCCTATATACATATATATATATGAGATTGGCGAAATAAAAATCAACGACTTTTAATTGAATGCGTGTTTATTGTAAAATAGCGAATTCAATAACGAAGTCGTTAATCGGTCGAGGTAGATTATACTCTGAATGGATGATACAAACGAGAAGTATAAATTGTACGAAAAGAGCGATTAAATGACTAATGCAAGAAATGACGAGAAAGATACGGAGTGAGTACACGTCACGACAAGGAGAATCTTACATATATAGTATACTCAGAATACTCACAGAAGACGAGTGGATGACTGGTTACAAATTTCAAGTTTATATCCTTGTCGTCACTTTCATTTTCAGCAAATTTTGTCATAATCTCGCAAGTCGTTAGATGTTTTGTTGATGGCCAGCAAGATCAAAAAACTGCGAAACTTTAGTAAGAGATATTTAATTGAGACGGTAAATCAAGAGCAAACAAGACGTCTGTCATTTCGAAAGACCTGCGCCAACTATGGTGTGGCCAGAGGGGAAGTTGAAAAATGTACCAGCTAGAAATTGAGATTGTACCAGATTACAGATGAAATGTACCGAATAAAATGTGTGATCTTCGAAATTGTACCGAAATGTATAGGAAATGTTTTGGTCAGAAACTTTGAAATGTACCAAAATCCGCGGAATATATTGAAATGTTCTAAAATGAACCAAGAAATGACAGAATATGCGAGAATAGTATCAGATCCTACTAAGAATAATGAAAATGTGCTAGAATGTACTAGAATTGTTGAAATCGTCAGATATTGTACCAGAAGAGTTGAAATGTTTTAAATCTAGTAACACTGGCCAACAATCTGGTCGCTAAACGTCTGTTGAGGCTAGTTCGTTCCAATATGTCAATGCCATTTTGATGTGAATTATGTTACACCAACATGCCATTTGTTGTTTCGCAATGGCAAAAAGCACGAAAATGCAAAATTATATATATCGAACTTTATTATACAGTTGTTTCAACATTTAACACGAGACATAATGAAGAAAAAAAAGGAAGGAAAAAACGTAAAAACGAAAAAAAAAGAAACGCCATTTTTTTTTTGTAGCATGGTGGTAGACAGTGTCACCAGATTAAGAAATAAGAAAATATTCCTATCATTCAACACTTCCCCCTAATCTGAAGAGATTATACAAAATACAAAATCAATATTCTAAACCTAATTTAGGAACAAAATTTTTGAACGAAATAGCTGAAAGAGATTTAGTGAGCACATCAGCTAACTGTTCAGCAGATGACACAAATTTGGGACTTATAACGTTGGATCTTAAATTATCAAACACAAACTCTATTTTCATTACTTACAGTAGAAATGAACTGCACTGGAGTATCACGTGAATCTGCAGTCGCACTATTAGTCACCGTGTTGCTTTTCCACGAAGAATTATCGTTCTGGTTGGAGCTGAAAGGTTTGTGCTCTTGTTGTCTCACCGATTCTCTGTGTTTTCGTTTTCTGCAGTCAGCAATCATGTGGCCTTGTTTCTTACAATAATTGCACGTGCCTTCAAATTTACGGCCTTTCGAACGATCCCCAGCTGCTTTCCACGAGTTAGTAGAATTAGAATTCGACCAATTTGAATTCGGACGCTGATATTTTCCAAAACGTTTTGAAGATGACGAAAAAGCGGCAGCAGTTGATCGAGTATCAGAAACATCATTCAAACTCGAACTTTTGGACTCAGATTTTGGTTTCTCTTTGCGCATTTCCGCAGACAATAATTTTTTCTTCGCAAACTCAAGAGTAAGTTCATCATCCGGAACACAGGATACGGCATCCAGGACTGATTCGAAATTGTTGTTCATGGACAAAATTAACTGTACGACCAGTTCACTGTCATCTAATATAATCCCGGCAGAACGCAATTCAGCAACAATGTGGTCAAATTTCACAAAATGATCTTATAAAGTGCCATTCGAGTACTTGAGATTCTGCAGTTTACTACGAAGAATAGCCTGATCTAATTTGCCGGATTTGTCGAACTGCTTCTTAAACGCTTTCCATGCTTCACGAAACGTTGCATGCTGTTTTACAAAATAGTAGTACTGTGGTTCGACATTCTTAAGAAAGAGCATGGTAGCTTTCGAATTAGATTTTCTGCAGTCAGATATCTCGGAAGATGGTTCTAAAATGTCACTGAGATCGTGGCATGTCAATAAGTGACTGAACGCGAATTCGAAGTCATCGTAATTATTCCTGGTAAATTTCGGAATGGATGTAAGCACATTCAAACTTGAGGACTCTGCTTGGGCTGAATTATCTGCGCAACATGAATTTCCTGGATTGTCTTTCTTCGACTTTCCCATGGCTGTCGAATGTTCTCTAATTGTCTGAATTCACCGAAATGTTCTGGATTAGCTGGAAGGTTCTGTTATACCATTCATCAAACACAGTGGACCTGGGCCCATAACCATGTTACACCAACATGCCATTCGTTGTTTCGCAATGGCAAAAAGCACGAAAAAGCAAAATTATATACATCGAACTTTATTATACAGTTGTTTCAACATTTAACACGAGACATAATGAAGGAAAAAACGTAAAAACGAAAAAAAAGAAACGCCATTTTTTTTTTGTAGCATGGTGGTAGACAGTGTCACCAGATTAAGAAATAAGAAAATATTCCTACCATTCAAGAAATTCGATGGGTAATCACTGTAGTTGAGCCCTTTTTTGACATAAAATCGACGTTACACGTTGAAACATTATCAATTAAAAACACAGTGAACGTGAACTCTCATCAACAGACACACTAATATCGAAATGGACGTGTTTTGACAACGTTCGAAGCGTCAATTAATGGACAAATTATTTCTAGAATCCCTCTCGTGTGTAGACGTATACCTATATCCATTGATTGATATCTTAGATCTTTTTAGATTGAATATTTTTGGTGCTATCCAAACGCCAATTGTACTTTGTTTACAAAAGCCATGCAGCCGAAATAATAACCTAATTCGATTTTATGTTTATCTGTTTTAGGTAAGTGTTCCTAGTCCCGAAATTTCTAGTATGGGGAACAGTACACCAACTTCAGAAACCCCTTTATTCCGAAACTTTGTTGGTATTTCGGGAAATGACAATTGTTTCTCCTGCTTTGTGGAAAGGATCCGAGTTCTTCTTATTCTGGAATCATAACAGGTTAATTTTCTATCCTTCTGTAACGTCCTTATTTAGATTTTTGGCCCCAAATTGACGTTTAATTAAGTAATCTAATTTGATTTTTAAAAGTAAGCGAGGCCAAAACCAATCAACTTTGCTCATTTGAAAACGCCATATTTGGATTTTAGGATCCAAATTGACGTCGAATTGGAAAATCTAATTGAATTTTCGAATACGAGTAGGAGCTCCCGAAACCCTGTATCCCGATGTTCTCAATTTTTTCAGCAGTGTCAAATGGCTCGATTTGAAGGACTCAAATTTGAATTTCGGGATCCCAAATTTGATGAAATTTTCGAACTTGGTAACGCAAGAAATTATTCTGATACCTTGTAAGATTTTTTTTTAGCAAAGTCAGATTAGTTCACGTTAAGGACCCAAATTCGTCTTGGGGACCCAGAGCGGAATCGGATCAAAAGTTTGATGAACTTACCGACTCGAAGAAAACCTGCCTCGATACCCTGGTCCTGTTTCTTGGCAAACCCAATCTGGCTCTTCAGAAGGTGAAACAGTCGAATTCGGGGTTCAGATCGGGGTCGAATGGAAAACATGATTGTATTTTCCCGTTAACGTTTCATAAGACCCCTGTTTCGATACTCTTCTCCATATGTTTCCGTTTAGAATTCCTAAGTTGGTGGTATGTTCCAGCTCTCCCTTACGGGGAAGGAATATTTTTCCTTCTGGAATTACATTGGAATATAATCAAAGGTCAGGTTAACTATTCCATGCACTGTGAGTAACTTAATGGTACCTCTTTTGTTACGAAATGGCATACATACAAAAGAAAATTGAAATAAATTAGATCTTGGTCTGTGAAGATGAATGTCGGTTCGTCTTGATCCGATTTCGTAGTAAAAAATGAAACCAGGGGATCTATTTGGGAAACACCCTTTGTAGATGTTACTGTTGAAAACGCGAATCGCACCGGAGCATCCTCGATCAGCGCCTCCAATTTGCGAACGACGAAAACTTGGCGCGAAATTTTCGAAATAGAGAAAGTAAGGACAAGTAACCGGAGATCATGTGCTGTCCACGTGTCCAAAAGCACTACGAGTTGTAAGATCCATCCTGGAATGGCATGTATATTGATGAGGAATAACGGTGACCACCTACGACAGTCGTAACTAATCCGCCTTCGTTGGCTTCGTTACGCATTAAAGAAGAGCAGAGCGTCCGACGAGAGCGCGAATGAAACCGGAATTTGGTGCCACTGATTAATGGAATTAAAATTGGCGGAACGCGCGCGGTTACTTATCTCGCCGCGCCGCGCTGGATGGTCGCGAATAGCAGGAAGGAGACTCGACGGGAAGCTGAAAAGCATTGATATGATGGAGCACCCGTGTAGGATCGGATACAAACGGCGTCTAATTAAGGAAATTGGAAGCTCGCGCTTGTTACATACTAACGAAGTGCCCGGTGTGGTTCGACTCGCGACGTGTTTCCGTCTGGAGGTTGCCCCGATCAACTGTACCTAGGACAGGTTGGAGTATCGCGCGATTAGGTCGCCAGAAACGGCAGAAGTTCGTTACAGCCATTCTAAGAACAAATGGGATACGGAAATTATGATTTGAAAAGGGTATAAGGTGAAGTACCAAAAGCAGATCAATGACTCGCTTATGGAGTTTCCCGAAAAACCGGGTCAGAATGAAGGTGAGTGCGACGGTGTCGCGCTCTTTTTTATTTGTACATCTGCGTACCATGAAACGAAGTCGTAAAATGGTTCCCATCATACCTGGGTGGCATCAGACTACATGAAACGTGGAAGAACCCCGAAAACCTCTGAAATCCTTCTATGTAAAAAGGGTGTCCTGGTTAACCCGTGTGTAATGGGGAAGACAGGTTTACTTTCTTCGTGGATGCAATTGCTGAGTCGGCAAGGATGGGATTAAAGGTACCTGTGCGTTTTTTCGTTTTTACAACAATTTCGTAGTGTTCGGACTGATGAGTTTCACATTCAAGATATGAGTTTCGAATAGGATTAATTTGAAATCACTTAAAATGGTCGTTATTATTATTTTTTTTAATAAGTTAATATGTTGAATATGTTGTAGTCTTATGTTGGATGTACCCCGCAATATAGAAAGTGATCATTTCTGTCAATTTGATAAAGAGATATAAACGTCCAAGAAATTGATCCAAATTCGGTACTTTATTGTACCGAAGTGGTGAAAGGAGATCTTGAATTGGAAACTAGTGAAAATCAGAAATTCTTATATTTGGGTTACATCTGTTTGTCTTGTAATGAGAGGACTGCCAGTAATGCTATTAAGATCTCGCAATTCCCTAGGAATGACGGCATCAAATTGGGTGCTACTTATTTTTACTTGGTGTCTTTTGTTCCTTGTAATTCTGAGGAATGCCTAGAAATGGATTGTTCCTTCTGATATAGAGACATCTCAGCAAAAATGTTGGAAAACAAGGAATATTAGTGGTGGCACAGAAAGAAAGCATGCAGTTTTGTTTTACGAAATTGTAAAACTGGAGTTGTGTGTATGTGGGCGGGGGGGGGGCTCTTATAAATTGTGTTCCTTGTTGTTGCAAACTGGTACAATACTTACCCTGTGTCTCATAGTGGATCCCATGTTTCTTCAATTCTTTTGATATACGACATCAAAACACACCACGTTCCCATTTTTCAATATCCATTATAACGAAACAAAGAAAAACAGTGATCTGCAAGGGACTAACGAGTTTCTTCTTAAACAGCCACTCAGGGAACATCTCAAAAATGAATTTAGTAAATCAGAACTTCCTATTTTCGGTTTATTTGAAGTTGCCAACCCAAAGTTTTAAGGTTCATCCCTAGTTATGCCTAAGACCTCGATATCAAGTCCAAAATAACCTTGAGAATGTATAGCCGTTAGACTAACTTTCACATGTTGGAGCGGAAGGTTCTCTAGGGAGTCCTTGCCTGTCCTGGGTGTCTACCGGGCCAGTAAGTCCAATAAAAGTCTAATATTTGAGAAATGGTTCATTAAGTCCAATAAAAGTTCAATAATTTTAATATAGGTTCAATAAAAATTGAAAAATGAGGAATTATGCGTTATTTAAGAAAGTGTCAATTCTTAGAATCAGAATTCCCAACGGAACTTTTTGGACTTCTTTTCTGTATCTTCGTAGTACTCAAGCACACTCTGCGTGGTCCCTTCTTTTTGCGGTCGTGGTAGAACATAGAAAGCGCAAAAAGAGTCCAATGAAAGTCCAATATTTTTAATTTTTTAATTTGTTAGACACCCTGTAACGGGGCGCCGGGAAAGTCTCCTCCTCCCCTGGAATACAATTAGCACCACTAAAGAAGAAAATCTCATAGCCTATTGCGACTAGAAAGAATATATTTACAAAAAGAAAATAAAAAAATTTCATGTACATATTGGGTAGTGTGAGAATGCCCCTTCCTGCCAAAAACACTAAACTGCCCCCAGAGTATAATAGTTAAGATTAACCCAAATAGAACTAATTAATTTCATTTATAGACTAGATAATTAAGCAATTAATATTCACCGTAATAATAACTTAATGCGAGGGACTGGGCTAAGACATGCGTCAATCCCGCCTCCACCTAAGATGTTACTCTTTGTAAAAAGTAATACAAATAATATGTATAATTAAAAAAAAAAAAAGGCTTCGCGACTCTTCAATAACATCCCTCAATAACACAGACGATAAACTCCACATATTATGTTGACCAAGCTCACGAACAATACATCTAAATTTACACAGCATAAATAATACATAACTGGCCACGTACCTGAGGGTCCACGGCGACGAAGAAGAGGCCTCCACTCCGAACACCTTTCCTGACCGAAAAATAGAAAACCACAAACAAACAAACGAAATGCCCTGGTCCGAATAGGCTCCTAACCTTCCTCCCCCCCCCCCAAAAAAAAGAAGAAAAAAATCACATTACAGATCCTCTAAATTGGGCAGCATAAAATGGAAGAAGAAACAGGAGAAAATGTGATAAGATAACAAAATAAACAAACCTCGGTGTTCGTTTTGTGGGCCTTTCTCCGTGGTTTCTTTATTTCGACCTTAAGGCCCTGGAGTTCCGCTGTCCACCAGTGGACTACTGACTTCACTTCTTCTTCCATTGTCCATGTTCTGATATTTTGGGATAGCCACTCGGTGATGTCCGCCACCTTCTTGTCCACCTCCTCTTTGGACTGGGCCTGCCATTCCCAGTAGGGGCATTCCTCTATGCTGTTTGCAGACTGGACCTCATCCAGTTTCTTCCTTGTCCATTTCCTGGCCACAATCTCCGTGCCTACCGCGTTGCACAAAATATATTGGTGGTCGGAGAGGCTTTCCTCCTCTGTTGGCACCTCCCAGTCAATGACTTCGTATCCCCTGGTAAGGGTGTAGTCGTTTGGTGCACCAGTGTGGGGTTACGTGAATTTTCTACCTGCAGGACCATTTCGAGTAGAAGTTGTTCAAAATCTTTATCTCTCGGCCACATGTCATTTTGGTGCGACAATTTAAGTCTCCCGTAATAATTAGCTTGGGGTACCTACCGACCAGCTGTTGCAGCTCGTTGAATGGAGGAGCTGTGTCCTTGTTGGGAGAAGCGTAGAGATTGACAATAATGGTTTCTCCGATGCTCACCGCCACCAGGTGCTCTGTTGTTTCCCACTGGTTGTACATTCACTGTCGTCTTCTAGTAAAGAATGACTGCGTTCTTATTACACACTTGTTCCCAGCCGGAAGTGCTAGGCAGCTTGCCCCCACTAAGCGCCGGCGGTTCTGAGATGCATATGTGGTCGACCTTCATCTGGTGCCCGAGACTGATGGCTAGGGCTAGGGAGGCGTTGGATCGCTGGTTGTTAATCTGCAAGATATTCATATTCAGCTGTTTGGATTCTCGACAGTTGTCTGCTGCCTCCGCGCAGCCAGGTATTTCTTAACCAGTGTTGATTTTGTCCGGCATTGATGGGAGCCGCCTACATGTTCCGTTTCCCTGAGGCGTGACTTAGGGAGTGCCGCTTTCGTGATTTCGTAATTGTATAGGAGGCAATCGCCGCATCCTTCCATTTTTTGATTTCATCTGCTACTGGTTCGGGTATTCCTGGGCAGTGATTTTTTGTGTGCTCATGAAGGGAACAGGTGACGCAGCGCATCACACTCAGGGCCGTGTCCACCAGACAGCGACTTGCCTCAATGAGGAGTGTCGAGCGTGTCGCTGCAAAGTTGAATAGCTTCTCATCTCCCTCCGCAGTGGCCATCTGTGTGTTGGGGCAGACAGCGTTCTTATATTCGACCAGTGTGACCTTAATTCCAGCTGGAGGTAGGCCTGATAGTACGGCCATGTCTTTGGCTACGTCCTCACTGTTATCCGTTTTGGGTATCTGATGGACTTTGAAACAGTGGCCCTTAGGGCTAGCGGCCTCTTTGAGTCGCCGACCAAGTGCGGGCAGCTGGTTGGTCAGCGCCTTGACTTTCTCTTTATCCATTGTCAGTAATACTGCTCATCTCTTGAAATGGACAATGTTTCGGATGCCAAAGGTGCTGGGACGAACGCAGTGGGTTTCGAGCACCTTGGTGACTTTCTTGTTGTCCACTGGGGGCAGGAGCAGGATTTTTTCGGTTCTTATTGTTGGAGTTTCTTCGGACTGCTGCCTCCCGTTAGGGTCTTTGGCGCGTTGCGCGTTCTGAGATCGATTAGGACCCTGTTTAACCGCCGCTACATAAGCCGGTGTTGGGTTGCGTTTCGCGAGTCTGGTCCAGTGCCGTTAGAGAACCAGCCGATCCTATTGTGTTGAGCGTTGCGAAGAAAGGGTTAGCATTGCTATTGCTAGGACGCAGGTGGGTATTTACTCGCAAATTCCCCTTATTTCGCTTCCCCTTCTTATTAGGGAATATAAAGCCGTTCGTGTTTGTGTCAGTATTCATATACTGCGGAGTTGACTGATTCAGCTTGGGGGGAGGACTGTTATTGGGTACAGGGTCGGCGGTCGGTGTGTGTTTTCTATTAAGCGCTGGAATACGGGCAAGGATTTCCATGGGTTTATTTTCGAGAATAACCTCGACCATCTGCTGGACTCGGGTCGCAGTCAGTTGGTCCGGGCTACTAGATGCAGGGAGACGAAGAATGGCGTTGGTGTTTTTCTGACTGTCGGCCAGTTTCTCCAGTTGTGCCTACAGACTACGTATCTCGAGTGTTAGCGTTTCTCGCTTTTTCCGCTCTGCGCTCAGCTCTGCCACTAGCTTTTCCTGATCCTTACTGTGTTGGGGATTGCTGCAGAGCTTACGTAACTCGGTGGCTAGCTCTTGTCGCATTTTCCGTTCTATTTCAAGTTTGGCCGCCAGTGTGTCGCGTGTCTTCTTGTCCTCTGCAGCTTTGTTCCTAAGCTTGTCCATTTCCTCGGGGATATTGGAGAGGTGGGGAGTTTGGCTAGGTTCTGAGGGGGTTTTCGCGACGGTTGCCTTCTTCTCTGCTGCATGCCTTCTATTTCGCTCGATCTCAAGCTCTTCCAGAGCAGATTTGTATCTCGTCTCGGCCTTTTTTAATTGTTCCTGTAGATAGGCATTTTCGGCCAGTGCGGTATCTCCGCTGGCAGATATGTCGTTAATCGAGCAGCTAGCCAGTTTATCTTTCACGAACTTGTCCATGGACTCACACTCGCGCTGCCGCCTAGCATTGTGTTCCTGTTTGGTTTCGTCTTCCCGACGGGGCTTCCAATACGGTCAGCCCGGTTCCGATAGGTTTGTGTAACCTAAGCGGAGGAGCTCTCTCAGGTGTTCCTTCCTTTTTTTATGTGACGGGGAGGATGTTTCTCGTAGTTGAGGGTCATGCCGGGGGTTTCTCGGGGGGATCACGAAGAGAGTCGGCGTCCGACGGTTTACTATCCAGTCTCGAAGAGGTCAGGTTTGGCGGCTCGGGCTCTGTTTGGTTGGGCATGGTACGGCGGCCACTCTGGTGGCCTCAACAGTCTAACTATCAGCCAATCATATTGGTGGCTCTCAACACGACACGAATTCTTTTTTTAAACTTTAAATAAAAAATAAAAAATGCTTTGACGCAGGGTAAAAACAATTAAATCACTCAAATTTTGCTGCGCATCGAACACCAAACGAACATTTTCGACGTTTTTCTCATCCAACCGGCTTTTTTCAGCTGATGATTATCTGTGACGTTGATGATGCCGTTATCTTTTACCGATACCGAGCCAAGCAGAGATGAACTTTCCCCGTGTCCTCGTCCACTGGACGCCCAAGTGACCGGACTGAACCGGTCAGCAATTGTGAACAACGAGTGTCGATAATTCAAACCCGTTATTCAATCAATCGCCGATCGATTCAACCTGTCCACTTCGGCCGGTGCCCGTTACCTTGCTTCTACGCTACAACCCTGCTGCCCTAGGTGTCGCTCGGTCTGATGGCAGGGCAGTGCATCTTTCTGTTGAGATTCGCTGCCCCAGTAGATTGGTGAGGAGGCTTTACCCGTGAGTCTGGACCCTTGGCCGTTGCCCAGTAGTCCTGAAGTTGTTCTCGTTATCCATGCCCCTTACAACATGCAGGTCTACAGTTGGCGTATTCTACTTCCTACTAATGAGCTATAATGTTTGAATTTAGTTGGCTCTGATCACGTCCTGGTTTGCAGAAATGCTGCCCAATGTACTAACGGTTCTGACGGTGCTAGAACTTCCTCTGGAACCTCCACTGGTTCATAAACTTATGCTGGTATTGCAACTGGCGCGGGCATTTCAACCAGCAGCGCTGGTGGTGAAACAACTACTGGTTGTGCTGAAACTTCCTCTTGTTGCGCGGCCACTTCATCTAGTGATGCAGGCGCTGGAACATCCACTAGGGTCATTAGCTTGCACTGGAATTACCTCTGGCGCGGATACTACTACTAACAGTTCTAACGCTGTTGTGTTTATTTTTATCCAGTCAGCCTGGGCTGTAATAGAATGTATTCACTTGGGCTCAACATTCAAGCACAGGGTACTGGTTTTTGTAAAAAAGTTTCCATTGAAGTCTGGGTACAGATACTTCTGTTATGCGAGGAGAACAATTTCTTATAGTTTGACCTTTTTGGCGCCTTTGTCAAAGAGAATACTTTTTTCATAGCTTAACCCCTTTTTCCTGCCAACATTTCTCCAATTGTTTGATAGCTTTTTGATGTCATTTTAAGGGCAGTGACACTGCGTTGACGATTCATTGATAGTGTACTCGCATTTTGTTATTCGCGGCAACTTCGTACAGTAACCGTTATTATGAAATATTTTTGTATAATTGAAGACCTTACAATTAGCAGTAATTTGGAAACTCGTGAACCTATCGCCATCTTTGTACATGTCTTCTTCAAATTAAGAGAACATAATTTCGAAATGTCTGTAAAAATTCTACCGTAATGCAGTTTTTCATCATCATACGATGTAGGTGTGCCATCACTGGACTTGACTTCTGTAGCATGACCGGGAGATCTTGTTTCTCAGTCATTAATCGTTCCTCTTTCGTCATTAGTCGTTCCTTTTTTGTCATTATTCGTTCCTTCTGTAATTGCGATTGTGGCATGGCAGTGTCCGGATAAGAAAAGACATACGTCATTATTTAGTAACAGTGTAGGAAGAAACCCATCGAATGTTCACTCGTACTCTATAATCTATATCATTTGAAAATATAGGGTATAACAGCTTAGTATGCCAAGCCGGATAGGACGTGATACTACTCGACAATAGAAACAAAGTTATGTATACGTACAGCCTATACCCATCGAAGGGGCTACGTGTCTTCAGTATTCGAAAAACTTGATAGTGAGAATAAATGAGATCATACATTTTTTATTTGGGAATTTTTAGGCTAGCAGCGATAGCACATCTGGCTGAAGAGTGGCAATGTGCATCGCATAATTCGTAAATAAGGAATCAAAGTGAGAATAAATTTTTATGAGCAGATCGTGAATTTCATTAGGAATTTTTTGGCTGGCAGCGATAGCACATGTGGCTGAAGAGTGGCATGTGCATTACGCAATGTGTACATGAGGAATTTCTTGAAAAAATCTCGCGGTAACTGAATTCAATACGGTTCATGTCAGAATTTCGTTTGATTTTGATTAGGCTTGATTCCGTCGATTCCGCTTAATTGGGACACATCGAGTGGAACCTTTTTGTCCGAATTACGAAGCTGTCCCAGAAACCAAAATTCACAAAATTGACTTTTTCCCCCCTAAATTGATATAACGTACTGGCATTACTGCTAAAAACTTTCTAATCTGCTTTGGCGTAGATTCTTTCAACCTCTGGCGCTGCATGAAATCAACGCAAACGTCAAGTGCTGCTGCTGGGCTGGCCTTGTTGCCCTATAGTTGTAATTGTTCCAAATATTTCTTCCCTTCTTGAGACGAAACTCGAACTACCGGATCATCGATGTCCCTTTCATCCTTATGGTTATGCTTATCGCTTCTGCTTTTCCCTTTTTTGCTTCTTCTTCTGCGGTAATTATGTCCCTAATACGAAACACGTCCAGAAAGTAAGTGGACTCAATTTGTGTGGGCTTCAAAAAACTTCATTTATAAGATAACATGGGTTACATTTGTAAAAGTGCAAGTTTTTTTTTTTTTTCAATGTAGTGGCCATCTCTCGATGCAGGTTGTTAGGCAGTGGATTAATTTTTTGAATCTCCCGTTAGCTCCTTCGCCCACTTCTCCACCTCCCCCTTCACCTCCTCATCCGTTGTAAACTTTTTATCACCCATTTGTGGTGGTTGTGGTTTTGATGAGTTTGAAACTGATCTGTTTTAGTTGTTGTTTTGGTAATGGTTTTCATTTACCTGTTCCTCAATTGGTTCTTTATGGTTCTTTTTGGTAATTTTACGCAACATTGTTGAAACGGTTCAATTGGTTGTGAAAACCATTGAAATTTTCAAAAATATCTGGTTGTGGTGGTTTTAGCTCTGGTACTGTGATAACAAGGGAAACAATTCTGATGCACTGTGATTGGCGGAAACGTTTTGTTTATATGTCAGACACTAGATTCTCGCTGTGAAAGACCCAGTGTAAGAAAACCGGAGGAAGAGAGAACTAGGGCGAAATTCGGGAACTACTTATTAATAAAATAATAATAACTAGGGCGAGCGTATCCATGGTGGTGCGACTGCGGTAAGGACGTGGCGAATGTGGCTCTGTACACAGAACTGACGGAACCTAGTCGAGGTGAACGCCGAGCTCTGGTCCGTGACGAGTGTCTTTGGAGTTCCATAGGTAGCGAACAAATCCCGTAGATACTCAATCACATACCGGGTCTTTGTTGACTTGACTGCTCGCAGGAACGTGAATTTTGTGAATCCATCCACTGCTACAATCAGGTGCAGGTTTCCTCTATGTGATTTTGCGAATGGTCCCAAGTGATCCAGATGCACCGTTTTCAATGGTAGACTACTTTTCGGGATCGGATGCGCAAACCCTTCTGGCTTCCCAGCTTTCCTCTTGTTGTGCAAGCAGGCGATGCAGCATTTGATGTAGTTTCCTTCATAGGTGCGCATCCCTGCAAACCAAGAAGCCTCTTGGAGCTTACGCAGCGTTTTCTCATGGCACAGTGTCCTGTGTCATGGTGCGCAATCCGGAGCACTTCATGTCTCATTCCAGCAGGAACCATCGCCAATGAGCCACGCACAGTGGTTCGGTAAACACGGCCGTCATCCAAATTGTGGTTCTTATAAACCCATTTGTCACTTTCAGTGACTGGCGGCTTCTCGAGGATACTTTTCAATTCCTGGATCCGCTTGTCTGTCATTTGGCTGGCAAGTACTCAATCTGCAGCTTCAATTCTGCACACACATATTCCTCGATCTCGTCCACAGTCTGACCTCTGCAAGGGTTGCGACTCAGGCCATCCACATGTTTCATTCGATCACTAGGTCGTTACTGAACATCAAATGTGTATTCCTGTAACTGGAGCCACCAACGTGCAATCCGGGGAAGAAGTTTCTTTTTGTTGGCCGTGTGCTTCAACGAATTGCAGTCTGTGACCACGGTGAATTGCTTGCCAATGAGGTAGGAACGAAACTTACGGAGCGACTCAACCACTGCAAGAGTCTCGAGTTCATAAGAGTGATACTTGGACTCCGCACCATGCGTCTGTCGGCTAAAGTAGGCAACTGGGTGTAACTTGCCGCCTGCCTGTTTCTGCAACAAAATGCCAAATGGTACTGGCATCAGTGTGAACTTCGGTGAGGGCCTCCGGGTCGTCAATTGCCAAGGCAGGGCGCTGGCGCAGCTGTTGTTGAAGGTGTCGAAAAGCTGCCTCCTGCTCAACTCCCCAGTTCCACTTCTCGCTGGTCTGTAACAGACGAGTGAGAGAGGCTTTGCATAAAGCGCATAGTCCTTCATAAAATGACGAAAATACCCAGTTAGGCCATGGTACTGACGAACTTGGTGCACAGAGACTGGCACCGAGAAGTCTTGGGCAGTAGCAATCTTCTCTGCCCCTGGCTTTACCCGACTAGTGCTGATTTCAAAACCAAGAAAGTTTACAGTTGTCTTCAAGAGGGAACACTTCTAAAATGAGAAATGCACAGGGGTACCTAAAATATTAGACACGGGTGTTACCAAAATATTTCTTACTCCAGTACACTTACTTCCTGGACGTGCCTCGTTAGAACACTACTGTATCCGAGTTTGCTTGGCCGCCATTTTCGTCCTGACTTTTTCCGTTGACTAGCGAACGCGTCGCAGGCGATGACGAGGCTCGCCCGCGTCGCGTTCGCTAGTCAACGGAAAAAGTCAGGACGAAAATGGCAGCTTAGCATGCTCGAATGTTCAATGCTCTAGCCTCGTAAGCGGAATCTTGTCCCGATGAAGCTAATGAAATACATCGTGTAGGTACATTTGATTCTGTTCTTTGGTTCTTGTCCCTAATATGCGGCTGTCCGAATTGAGTGGAATCGACTGTATTACTTATTGAAAGATCCGTACTGTGCTGGGATGCAAATCGAACGCAGGTCAGTCCAGCTTATGGTAAACCAGCTCCCTCCGTGTTAATTATGTGAGAAAGTGTGCCATCTTCGGTTTTACGGCATGGTGTCTTTTCTGTTCTCAATGTATCTTCCCTTGTAATGGAAGTCGTCCGTCGACATACCTAACCACGAACAAGCCTTCACAAAGAGTTGTCTTCATTTTTAGGATTCCTGGTCCCCCCAGGAATCACTGACGAGATCGGAACAGTGTAGTTCTTTCCATTAGAGAGAATGTGAAGTTATCTATACTTCACGATTTTGTTAGTATAGTATGAAAGGAACTGAAATATGACATCGTGATTTACACATCGTTCCTAATTTAGCTCACTCGAATCGTTGATTATGGTCTGGTGTTTGGCCAGGGCCTGTTAATCAAAACTGTTGATGTGAACAGTTGCGAAAATGAGATTGGGTAATAGCTGCAACGTGGAACGAAAGCGTGTTCAGCTGTTTGGCGATTGACTATTGTAAATCTTGTGTTTTTTTTTTGAATCGCGACTGGGATTGGCTGTAATTTAGAATTGAGAAATATCCACATCATCGACACACTCTTCGGTGGGGGGCGGACAGAGAAATAAAATGCAAAACAGTTTATTTTTCTGAAAAACACTTGTACAATGCTGTTTATAATGTCTGTTATCAGACAGTAATTCACCTCTTTTAAATTACACCATTAACAAGCTGCCGGTGTGCGCACGGGCTTTGCGGGCTATTCAAGGAAACGGGATTATTCGCGAGTTGATTGCCTGTGGGCGACTGATGACGATAATTACGATGATTTTTGCGTTTCTACGATATAATCTTCATTGCCGGTATTACTCTTCGGCGGACGACCGACAGTGACGTATGGAATAACTTCGATTATTTCAGTTCGTGCCAAAGTCGAAGTGTATCGGTTCCGCTTGGCGTGTCGTGTTAACTAACCGCGGCTTCGATTTCTGTCTGCGTGGAAAATATAAGACAGCAGAGGGTGTCCACTTGAATGTATTTGAAGAATCAAGGCGTGGCGAGGGCTTTTGAGGTTGAGTTTGAGTGTTACGCTCGACAGTGACGAGAGTTCGTTTGTACCTCGGTCCAATTATAGATGTGTAAGCCTTGCATTTTCAGCCAGAACGATGTGATTATCTTCGTTATGACTCAAAGCTCGGTTTTCATTTTCCTCGCCAATCTCGAACTCTGGTGGTTTCAACCACAGTTCGGACGACGACTGTTTTCTTAGATGATCAGATTTCACTGATGATGGACACTTTACGTTGTGATGTGCCTTCGAGATACCCTCGTGCATATCCGCGTTGTATTTCGCGACAGTCGAACAGTATCGACAAGGTGTTTCTCTCCGGCGACATTTGATTGTATTTAGATACTTGACTTGTAAATTACTAGCTTATAATTCCACAAACGTTTATTTTCAAAAACATTGTAAACGAAATTACAGAACAAAAATAAGAAAAAACTAAAAACTACCCTCCAAAATCCAACCGTCTTGCCCCCCCCCCCTCCCTCTGAAAAAAACATCGATTTCTTCTTCCGGCTTTATTTCAGTACGTCAAAGAATGTACAGCACTGCAAGACTATTCAGTCTTTCGGTTCCGATGGTGCTTTGCAAATAAGTTTTAATTCGCCTTAGATATGGAAATAATTGTTCAGGCATAATCACTGAGATTTTAAAAAAAAAGCTCGCCCTCTTTTTGGACGGGGGCGACGATACTCCCCCTCCCTCCCCTCTTGATTCTGTCGCAAAATTTCCATAAATTGTAGCTATAAACTAGAAGTGTAGGTAGTATTTCATTTTTTCGTTTGCCTAACTGTTTAAATTACGTAAAGTAAAAGGTATAAACACAGGCTTAGGAAAAGTAGCTCATAATTCATTGTAGGTTGGGAGAAACATCCCATTTGAAGGTTTCCAGCCAACTGTTTAAAATCACGTTTGAAGGTCTAACTGTTATGACGCTTGCACGCGCGGTCCTGAAGATCACGATCAGTGAGCACTACTGAAGAAGTAAAGAAAATGAGGATGAAAAAAAAAATTGCAAAGGCTCCTTGCCGACCCTAATGAAATCGAAATTGTCATTTATGATTATCTGTATTATTTTCCACTAATTGTTTTCTGGGAAATAAAGCGCCACTGAACTGTACTGTAACTCAGATCTGCTCAGGTCAACACATTTGAAATGACGCACTAATGAACTTAACTGAACTGGTTATGAGCATACTGGAGAAGAAAAAATAAGCGATTGCAATAGGCTCGGCTACAGTGTAGCCGACGCTAAAAACGGGTACAGAGATTTTAATAAAGTCATGTATTGCGAATAATGAACAACAGCAACTTGTAGGGTACAAACTTAGGAAAACAGTAAACGATATATTGGACGACGCGCACAGAGCGAGATGGACAAGAGTAAAACTGCAAAGGTTACATTGTGCTGGTGTTGGCTGCACTGACTATACTACTGTCTGCTGGAGTGCTAAGGTGAACTATTTACACTCCAAGTGAATCATCCGTGATCACACATTTTCATCATTTTCTCAGTTTCTTCCCCCCATTTTATCGTTCATTTTCATCCAAGGCTAGAGTCATGACCTTGGATTTCTAGTTGAAGGCCCATTTGCATTATTCACTTAAGATGATCATCTTGGATGAATCACTGAAAATGACAAATTCACATTTTTCACTAGGCGATGAACCGTGATGAGTTTGTTATTGTTTTCAGGTTTTTTGTTGTTTTTTTTTTTTTGCTTTATTGTTTACTTTCATCCATGGCTGGAGTCATGAACTTGGATTTCTAGTTGAAGGCTCATTTACATTAGTCACTTAAGATGATCATCTTGGATGAATCACCAAAAGTGACAAATTCACATTTTTCACTAGGCGATGAACCGTGATGAGTTTGTTATTGTTTTCAGGTTTTTTTGGCTTTATTATTTACTTTCATCCAGGGCTGGAGTCATGAACTTGGATTTCTAGTTGAAGGCCCATTTACATTAGTCACTTAAGATGATCATCTTGGATGAATCACCAAAAGTGACAAATTCACATTTTTCACTAGGCGGTGAACTGTGATGAGTCATTATTTGCTAAGAAACGATGAAGGGCTCTTTCACTAGAAATCAGTTTGGGATTGATTCCATTCACCGCTCACTTTTGGTAATCACTCTGGAGGAAGTGAAGATGAAATCATTGTTTACATTTGTCACCTTTGGTGATTCATCCAAAATGATTATCTTAAGTCACAAATGTAAACGTGTACCAAAAGAAGAACGAAGAAGAAGAAAAAACGTCACGTTAGCCGTTGAATTACAGCCACGCGTCGGTTACTACGTCGCTCAAAGCTACATATTCAGCTTTGCCAGAGCTTATTGTAACGCATGTCTGCTTCTTTGTTCGCCAGTAAACACAGTTACCATATACCATGGCAGTCATACCACATGAGGATTTTCAATCAATTTGAGTGACCGCGTGATCCGAATCAGCATGGACCAACAGCAACTCTAGGGCCTTTAGTGGAAGAGCCTTTCATCGTTTCTTGGAAAACGATAACTCATCACGGTTCACCACTTAGTGAAAAATGTGAATTTGTCACTTTCAGTGATTCATCCATGATCATCTTAAGTGACAAATGTAAATGGGCCGTCACTCTTAATACTGTAAACGAACCCCAGCCATCAAATATGAGGTGTAAAGGTGCCATGTTGATGCTGGAAATGAATTTTTTTATCATAGAATGTCGAATTAGCCGGAAATATCCTCCAAGATTTCTGTGGTGTGTGTATGTTACGATGAAGCGATTGAATCTTGCGTTGGTATCTAATTGAAGTTGGATACAGTTCGCCTAGCGTCTAGTGTTACCTAACTATCCACTACAAATCTTTCATCGTGTCAGTCTGGCTGAACCTTATAATTCTTAACCAGGCTTATGGTAAAGTGGAAGGACGTGTCCAGGATACTAGGAGTGGACTCGCGAAGGCTGCGCGGCCTTGTGCTGCGTGGCTTCCCAGTGATCCACTTCACCCCATGTGAGGTTGCATTTATGATTGGTCTGATGATAACCACGATAACTGCTGACACTGTTGGCCCGGGCTTATTGTATATTTCGCAGTTTCTGCATTATGTTTGACTTCTTCAGCTGCGTTCAAAGCGTTTAACGCTGGCGTTTAGTAGAGAAACTAGTGACATGAGTTTTCAGTTTGTATACAAACTCCATTGGCGAGGTTATGACCGCAAACTGACGCCTGGTCGAGGGGGCGCGAATTCGGGACCAACTTATATGTTCACTTAATGTGGTCTGACTAATTGTTATCACTGGCAGCGCAGAAACGTACATTTTTTATGGCATAATAAAAGCGAATCTTACGTAACGGATCGTCATGACCGCAGCAGTTTTTTATCGTGTCAGATTTGCGAAGCAGAAACGTTCCTTTTGAAGGCGATGACAGTAATACGAGTAAATAATTGCTGTGTATGCCTTTTCACTTCGTACGCGTTTCGCACGACGTAAAAGCAAATTAATTTTATAGAAATTTGTTTGGAAATTATCGAGCGTTTTTCGCCGGCTTTATCGTCGTGCTCGCTGTTCCCTGTGGCGTGGAAAATTTGCCGGTTATAAAATCCCGGTCGGAATATTTATCTTCTGGCCGATGCGATGTAGGCTGCAGTTGCTCATCTTTTAATTACAACGGCCGACATCGTGTCAGCCTGCCTTGTAAGTGCGCAGTTTTCCTAATTATACCGAGCCCATTAAATTCGCATTTTATTTTTCGCATTCCGCCTCAATGAAATTTGAACTTGCTGTTGAATTAGAAATGGCGGATTTTTGTGGCATGTATTGCGGCTAGTGCGTTGCCGATGTACAAACTGCTCGGTGAGTGAAGACCTCATACTATGCAAACGCGGGCGTCGAGGATAAGGCGACTGTTGCGTTTTTCCCTTAGACGATATACGAGATAGACAGAGTATAGTGATAAATTGTATATGAAAAATGATAAATAAGGATACGTGTTATTTTATAAAATAATAACGAGTCCTGAATATTTTCGGCAAATATTAATTATTGATTGTGCATTTCTTGTTCCATTTTATCAAGTTCATTGATGCAAAGATGAGAAATAAAGAAGTACTACGGAAATATTTAAGAAAAACGAGGAGAAATGCATTCAATTTCCAAAGGCAATATCTATAGTGAATTCGTAGACTATAGTGTTTTCCAAATGAGTTTACTGATGTTTATGGGTAATTATTTTAGTCAGAGTTCTTCTTATGTACTGGTCTACTTCGCAGTTGATCCTTATTTCGTTAGGAGATCTCTGCTTGTCACCGAGTACCAAAAGGAAAAAATGATCAACATACACCTATTATCACTAAATTCACTGGGAGAATAATGGAAACTTGATTTCTAAGGAAGGCTAGAGATGTTAAACTTTCAACCTCCCATTTACCAGATGTAAAATTGAATTGGTTAGAACCAAAAAGGGTGAAGTCCAAAAATCGCACTTTTCAGGAAGCAAAAAAAAACTGTTTTATTCGAGAAAAAAAACTTCGTGTATGTTAAGAAACCATATATATTATTATGTAGTTACGATTCTATGATATGTGATAAAATTACTCCATTCGTATTCGGAGTTCTGTTAAGGCCGGTACAGACTAGCGCGTATCAGCTGCAATGCAACGTGCAATATAAAATGTAACCAACAAAATTCGGGCGACTGCGCGCATGTATGGACGTCTATACATGCGCGCTATCACCCGAATTTTGTTCATTACATGTTAAGGCCGGGACAGACTTGCGGGCATCAGCTGCAATACAACATGTAACGAGCAAAATTCGGGGGAATGCGCGCATGTATGGACGTCCAAACATGCGCGCATTCGCCCGAATTTTGTTCGTTACATGTTGTATTGCAGCTGATGCCCGCTAGTCTGTACTGGCCTGTACATTACATGTTGCATTGCAGCTGATGTGCGCTAGTTTGTACCGGCCTTTACGTTATCGGTGAGAGATAGACGTGTTGTGTTTATTCCACCTTCGGTTCCATTAACTGAATAAGTATTGTCTCGCTCTCGCACAAGTAGAATCCGGCTCTAACCAAGGCCGAACAGAGTTTTAACGCGATTTAACAACTAGTTCGTTTCAAAAACTGAATAGTGGACTCAATTCGACTAAATGCCCACTCGGGGCACATCGGCCCCAGAGCCTTTACAAAAAAAAAAAACCGCAGCGTAGTTATCACCGAATTCACGTCGAGGAAATTCGAATGGCAAACCGCCAGAAGAAAAACGAAAACTCTTTATTTTCGCATCCTGCCGCATCCCGAGTAGCACCACCCCCTAAACTGAAAAATCGCTCGGGACAGTTATATAGGGAAACTAGTGGAGTTCAAGATGACCAAAACCAACCAATGATGGGCAAAACAACCCAGCCCAAACCGCCACCAATTTTCCTACAGATGTTACCGACTATGCAGCTAGGTTGAAAACACTCTCTGAATTGATCGAAATCAAGAAAATCCTGGGCAGGATGTGGTAGGCCTGTGGCGACAGTAGGTTTACCATTCTCTGTCAGTGTTGCCAGATCGTAATACGAGAATTGTTATACGTAAATCTAATAACCACCCTATTTCATAGTCAATTACCGTACACTTTTTGGGTGTTAGAATGAAAGAGCTGTAACGTTTTTTGTTTACTGCAATCGGAAATACCTCCTACTTTCAAGGTTCATTAAAAAAGAGATTTAATTCAACTTCATTTATATTAATGGAACAATAAAAATGAAAAAAATGAACAGTAACGCATGGTATAGTAATAATATTAGCAGCACCAAAAGAACTAGTGACTAGGACTAGGAAACTGCGTAGCGTACTGAGGGCCGACTAGTACACATAATTGTCTTAATAACTAGGAACGAGTCAGTTTTTTTTTTGCACACAACTTTTTGTTTTTTTCCCTCTCCTCGAATAATAATGATGAAAATATTAGCTAATAGCAGCACTGGAAGGCCTAGCGACTAGGAGGCTGGTCCGAAGTCGTAATAGTGGCTTGAACTGTTTCGGTTATTAATTTATTTCGGACATTAGTTTTAATTAAATTAATTTTAGAAAAAATGCGTTCCCAATCTGCATTTGAATGCGGTACTGAAAGTAAATACAGAACATATTTTGGCAATACCTTAAACACATATTCCTCGGCACTATTTTTCAGTTCCATCAATGCAACCCAAAACTCTTGAGTGGTTGTCGGGAAATCTTCTTCAAACGATTGACTTATCTGGAAAACTACGATCTAGAAAAAGGGTCTTATTCACTCTTTCAAGAAATCCCCTTTGTTCTGCAGATCTTGTTTACTGCAGCAAGAGCACAGTCATAAAATTTGAACTGTCACAAGAAAAGGGCTTCTAATAAACGTCACTAGGGCCTTTTACTTGAAATATTTTGATGCCACTAAGGACCTTTTTCTTGTCACAGATCACAAATATTGAAGATCAGATAAGAATGAATAAAAGAGCAAATTTTCCCCCATATAACCAACAAAGGTTTCCTTGCATTATGTACAGCTAGATTGCCTTATGCTAAAGAGACCAATTTCCAGCTTAAATTTCCTGATAATGTGAATTGTGAGTCCCGTCATTTGAGTTCAAAACAACAATCCGAAAGCGAGTTCGCAGCCACTATCGATATTCAACATTCGAGAGTAGACTCAAATTTCGTGAATCCAACTAGCATAATTGAGCGGCAACAAATCAAGTGCGTTTTGTGCTTCTCAGTTCACCCCTAATCCAGATTCACGCGCGTACATTTCACTCGCCAGCTACCTGTGAGCTCGGCGGCCACTTTACACCATAAATCACGGCGACATCCGGTTCCCCCTGCATTTCATTAACTCTGCACACGAACTCGAGTTAATGGGACCGTGGCAAAGTGCGGTGGGGAGCACAACTTTATACGCACATGCTGGAATAATAATGATAGTCCCTGGAAGCCGGAAGGACATCATCGAGCTCGCAGCATCGTACAACTCCACTCTCTTTCGGCATTTACAATCATTAACCGACTATTAAAACCGAAAAGCGCCGAAGACGGTGTATCAACGGGAGGGCAGTTACCTAGTTAGTTTCCATGATTAACTTCCCATTCGGGAAGTCTTGAAATATTCGCCTCCGCGTTGCCGCACACGCATTCCCAATTTCGCACTTCGTTAGTGTCGCCAATTAACGCGATGACCATCCGTCGCTAATCGCAATTTTTTTTGCAGTATTATCACCGCGTTTGCGCCACGCCGCTTCTACCACTCATCGGTAGCCCCTTTGATTCGTTAGCAGCGAATTTCGAAGAGGAATTAGAGCCAATGTCAGCGTTTCAAATCATTTTGGTCGACCTTGCCATTTTGACCGTGTCTTCCTTCTCAGACTTAGGCTAGTCGTACACCGGAGCTAGCCACGGCGTCGAACAAACCAATCAGCCAATCAAGTTTGATTTAGCAATCAGCAAAAGCAAAATCGTTCGTTTATAACTGTCGGGTGAAAATGGGTTTGCTTGCTATGCGTCAGAAACCGCGATGGCCAGCATCCGGCAACGAGTACGCCTGATTCTTTGTAATTTTAAAACGAATGACTCGCTCGCGCTTTCAACCCTGTCCAGCAGCCCTATATCATTTCTTCTTTGCCGTCAGCCAGAAACGTCATATCATCTGCGTACATCCTCTAATGTTGATGCCCTCTGTGTGCAATCTTCCAGAGCTATTCTCGTATCGCACTCTCCATAGACATTGAAGTGGAGGGGCGAGAGGATGCATCCATGCCTCACCCCGGGGATGCATATTAGTAATTTTTTATGCTTTCACAAAGAACCATGGGCTCCAACTCGGACATAAGGGAATCATCAAGACTGATACTAAAGCACAGTAGGGTGAGTGATTCCAAGATGACACAGTAAAATTATTTTTGGGTATGTCTGATCAAGTTTTTTTTTCAATCAATTTGAAATTTTTATTAAAAAAATACGTATATTAAAGGATTAAAATGAGCCAGTAACGAACGGACTACCACTTTTCTGACCCAAGATATGGTAACAAATATTTGCAGTGATTAGCTGCGTCATCTTGGAACCCCGGGGTATAAGATGACACGATGCCTGTTCCAAGATGACACGACTAGAAAAACGAGGAAAAAAGTCAAAATTATTTATCAAAATGTAATAAAATTGGTACATCAATATATCGTATTATACTGCGGAGGGTCTACATCAATTTTCAAGGCCCTCCGCTGCCCTTTTGTACTTCCTAGATGATAGGCATTCACACGTTGTACAATAGAATTTTTTGATACTTTTGCAAAGTCTGTCACTTCAAGGAAAACAAATTTTCATGCTTTAAATCTGAGAAATGAAAGAACGTCGTACGCATTCTTTTTTTCATTGAAATCAAGTAATTCACCGACATAGTGCCTTACACGCTCATCTCCTTCTGTTTGGAATTCAACAACAAAAAACTCTCCAGCTTTCATGTTTTCTAAATTATTTTCTTCTAACGATCCAAAAGACTCTTCAAAATCCGATTCTGAACCAGGAAGTTTTGCAAGTTCCTTCTCAATTTCAGATTCATCGCTTGATTCTGGTCTGGTGAATAATATGTCTTCTTCATTTTGATCTATTTTTCGCAGCAGCCTTAGCCCTTTTGACAGCAGCAGATTCATTTATCTGTTCTGCTTCAGGAGTGCTAGTAATAATTGTACTTCCGCCTTTTTTTTTTGACCAGTAGTTTTGCGAGGTTGAGCTTTTGGTATTCCCAAACATTGTTTCAATGGTTGACTTATTGGAGGAAGAGTTGCTAGTTGAAAGGTTATTAGTTGCTTCCAGTTCTACCGATAAATTAGGTGGATCATTACTGCCAGATGCTCGAACTTGAGTTTCATTCATGCTGCTACAGCTAGATAAAGAAGTAGGCCCACTAATTTTCAGTTCTACTGGTAAAGGACAATTACTAGCTTCACGTCGCACAAAATTTTCAGAAAATACATCCGGATTATATGGAAAAATTCCTGTGTCCCTAAATCCTGATTTTATATTTTTTGGAACTATGGATTTCTCAAATGTTATCTCAAACCGTTGAGCTACGGTGTAAACCGTTATAGGAAGATTACGGTTTGCATTTAGCCAAGAATCTGACGCAGTATTATAAACGCTTTTTGATGACCTGAACACACCTACATCAAGAGGCTGCAATCGGTCGCTACAATGTGGCGGTAATGTGAGTTTGCAGACACCATGATCTCTAGCAATTCTGACAACATCGGGGGAAATGTGTGTTTCGTGGTTGTTATATATCAGAAGTGTTCTACAATCAACCGATGAATTTGAATGGCAAATGAAATGATTTAATACTTCTACAAAGAGCTTACTGTCCATCCAGCTACCTTTTGCCGCCAAACCTAGTGTTCTGGTAGGTGCACCAGATAACATAAATGGTTTAAAATGTTTTTGTGGAAATATCATCGCTGGAGGAAGAAAACTGCCATTGGTGCAAACAATACAGCAAGCGGTCACTAGTGTTCCACGTTCTCCACTAGTAACTTTATTTACTATTTTTGTTCCAAATCCAGCTAATACATTTCTTGGAACATGGACTGTTGTTAGTGCAATTTCATTTAAGTTTAAGTTAGTAACCCATCTCCTAACTCCGGATATTTTACAATTAGGTCTTGAAAATTGTCAAAAAACATCTTAACATTATAAGGGTTAAACGAGGTTGCCCGTGATAAGCTACAGGGTTCTGTTTTTTTTTTTAGAACAATGTCTGTATGTCGATGGCGAAATTGTTTCAGCCATTCCTCTCCAGCAATTCTAGTATCATTCCATTGGGATGGCACTAGTATTCCATTATACACTGCAAACTCGTAAGCCGCTTTTCTAGTATCAGTATTTGAGCTCGAAATTTGATGTAACTAACCAGTGCTAGCTCCTGTTCCTGGTTAAACACTTTTTTAAATGCGTACGTTGTTATTATGGTGTCATCTTCTGGATGTTTTCTTCTTTTTTGTACGTATCTACTACGAATTGAATGATTAATCATCAGGAAGCAATGGAATGGGTAGCTTATGATGGAAAATGAACTTACCTCCAAAGTGTTTTCTTGGATATCGAATGAAATTCTTTTCATGCAGCTCCTAATGAGTAATTATTCTCAGTGACTAAATCAATGGCCTTCTTCATATCATTTGGGTCAAATTGGCCCCGAGTCGTCTTCCGCTGATATCCTCTACCCACTTCTATAAAAGTATACGAAAATTAATACGTGTCATCTTGGAACCCAAAAAATGTGTCATCTTGAAACCAGTGGTTATTTTTTTTGTTTGATGTGGTGGTATCTTATCGTGATCACAAAAAGTTATGATTATGAATCTAACGTCATTCGCTGCAGAACTTATAGGTATAACATATTCAAAATTTACTTACCAGTTAAACAAATTAGTTCTGCATTTAAAAAAAATACCGAATTGAAAAATTTTTACTTGCCGCATTCTAAAACCTATGTTCGATAGTATCACGAGATTGTTATCTGATAATTTCGTTCACAGATGAAAATGAGTGCTATGTTGCCACATGTCTGCAGTATAAGTTTCACCTAGGTAGCGCTAGTAACGGACGAGCTATGATTTGTCATCTGGGAACCCGTGTCGTCTTGGAGCCACTCACCCTACTGAGGAGGAGCTGTTTTTCTAGAGCTTCTTTTTCAAGTCCCTGTGCAAGCGAGCCAGCAGGTCCGTCATCTAGAAAATGCACCACGACACTGCTCCTTCGGCGTGACGCAGTTTTTGATTTCTTGCCCCAGGTACCGTATTCCCCGGGTATGTTACTGTACGACTTTTCCTTGTTTATCCGAGTAAAAAATATCGTAAAAGGGGGCGCGTTTCGAGTCTGTAACTGACATCCAACAGTCCGTGACGAGGGTACTCAACGATCTCCCACTTGCAGCTTTATAGAAGTACATATTACCAAAACTGAAAAAAAAACACGTTGGAATCAGTGTAGGGGATCACATTGATGCACTCTAATTTTTAAATATACGTGTTTTATGCAATCAAACTCATCACTTGGTGGCCAGACCTCGTAGATCAATGGTCACACCATTTTTCCAGTAGTATTAGTGAAATGTATTATATGATCACGGTTGATATTAAACAACGTTTTTTTCATCTCTCTTGAGAAATTTAGTTTCAAGGACTCGCGTGGTCTTAGAAATGATTGGTTCCATCATTTTTTCGATTGTGTGGGATATATTTCGTCTTCCAAATTGAAAAATTGAATACCAGATCCAAAAAAGACCGAAATCAAAATCCTTATTTCCTTTCCAACTGAGCCTAACTTTTTATCTCGTAGCTGATCCAATCACATCCTCAGTGAAGACGTGCATACAAGAAGGTGACTTCTCAGAATTCATCAGCTTTTCGGCAGATTCTGCAAATCCAAAAGCAAGGCATCCAGTCATGCCTTCAACATTACGCAACTGTCCGTAAAAACGGTGGCCATTTCATATTTATCCGAAAATGTAAACAAGTTGCACTCGAGATGAAATTCCAATACGCACGTCCACCTCTTGACCTTGGTCACCGCAATATGGACGGAACTCACCCATCCACTGCAGCGCGACCACTTTGCGTTTTTGCTCTCCGACTTTCCAACCCGTTGCACATGATTGACCGCAGTAATTTGCGATTCGACCTTAACTTTTTGCTGATACACAAATAGCACGCGGAATTAACCGGGCACGGTCGCTCCGATTATTTCTGCAACATCACATTTTTCATGCTTTTCACCGGGTTTCCCATAATACGCGATACTTTCGGCTCCATCTTCGCGAAACGAGAATTCGTGACTCGACTCGGCGTCCATTTACAGGCAGAAACGAGAGATACAGCTTTCCGGTGGAGATGCTCTTCTTCCGACGATAAGCACACGAATACGAGCAAAAATGTTCTTTTCACTTCGCTAGGTTAGGGACCCTTTCGATTCGGACGTGCGCTAACTGCGTAAGCTCCCCGTATAATTACGACAACGGAGCTTTCAAAATCGGATCGTACACGCGCCGTGATAAATGAAGAATTTAATTAAACAAAATGCGTATAAGATAAACGAAAATAATCCGTCGTTAAACTAGTTTCACTCTTTATTTCGGCCCGGCCAGCTATAAAAGAAACAGAGGGAGAAAAAGTTTACAGCAAACAGCGGAATAAAATCACGACATAAAAGCCCGTATTTAGGATATCGAGGATTTCGATTTTTTTTTTCTCTCCAACTTTATTACGTCATGTTTACCTCCTTCTTCTCTTTTATTTTCTCATTTCCTGGCTACTCTTTTGTCGTCCATTTCAGCCTGCAACTACACACAAAGCCGGTGAATACCTATTTGACGGAATGAGCTTTCCAGAATCGAAAGCACCGACGAAGTTCATTTCGTTTGTCCGGTCATATTGAGAACTTGTTTTACCGCAGCCGTAACCAGGAAAAGAAAAATGGCCATTTAGAGTACCGCCTTCTCTCGAAAAGGAACTCCACCGTTATCCGCTGCCCGTGTCAATGAAATAAAACACATGAACGATTGCCCTGTTAAATACGCGATGCCAGCGAGTCTGGGGACTCAAGTGGCATTCCGTGGGCGTCAATAGGGGGGCCTCTCTGGAACCCCATTTGCAACCAGATCCTCCAGCTGGAAATATAAGATAGTACTTTTTATCAAACAGCTTCTTGTTCCGAAGTCCAATAGTAGTGCGGAGCACAATACGAAGTGAAAAAATCCTTTCGAATAACACATTGCCGCATGTTCCCCATTCGAAGAAGATAGTACCAGAAACATTAAATGCTGGTTTACGTGATTCGAAAAAGAATCCTTTGTATTACACAGACCAAACCCTACCTGAGACATTGAATTTATAAACTTCTACAACTAATGGGCAATAGGGCTTCAGAAAGTTCACCAACTGTGCAGTATACAAACTCGAAAACGGAAACCAACGGTTATCATGCAGCTTCCTACAAGGGTCAGTTGAGCCTTTCCTCTTAACTTGGTCAACAATTAAATCTATCAGCAGGCACTACGGGTCTCCTCGGCGGTTGATAGCATTGAAATCTTGATTCCTTGCTGTAAAATATGATTCCAACACCACAGATAGTATGAGTAAATATTTGATATAAATTGGATCAATGGGATAATGTACGACTAAATCACTCTATTTCAATAAGGCACAAACTGTAGCCTAGGAAAAAATTATAAGCTACGGGATAAGTGGTTTCTTTCATGGTGTAAGGAGTGATTGCTGATTTGATGTACAGTATGATGTAGCCGTAAGCGTTGAAATTCAGGTCTTTTAAAAATGTCGAGCCCTCCTGAATGTCCGGGCCCGGGGTATTTTCCCCCTTTCCCTTCCTCTCGCTCGACAGGGTTGATTGTTAGCAACGTGCCCATTACTGAAGTTTGCATAGTATTTGACTGTTTCTAATAATGGGCGTACACAGACCATTACTGGACAGATCACATATTTTGATAACCCTATAATGGGCACTTGTACTATGAAGGCATCCATTACATTTACCCATGAATAGCATCGCATATCAAAGCATAACTTCAGTAAAGTGCACTGCTGCTTACCGCATATAATATAATCTGCATTAGCACTCAATTTATCGAAAATAGAAATTTCTTTCGTTCCTTAATTATATTTTAACGGCTGCGGAAAACTTTGAGTGCAGTCGTCCTTTTTGTCAATCAAATATTATTATCGCGAAAATGGTCCAACTGTTTAGGTTTTAGGGTAGTCAGTGAGGACAACTATGTTGGAAAGATGAACTGGCATAAGCAGTGTTGCCAATTAGCGTTTTGAAATCTTGAATAAACAACTGAAATCTAAATTGCACATTATAAGTGAGGTGCCCATTATTGGCTTGTAAAAAGTATTAATGATGTCAAAAATCGGTACTTTCTTTTCATCCGGCGTTGGACCCGTGAAAGGTATTGGTTTACAGGACCATTTTCTTTGAATATCATTGAAGATTGTAAACTATGCCATACTTTGTTCAATATGACCACTATTACTAAAAAAAAGTTAATAACAGTTGTGTGTAATACGCTGTTATTTGTGTGGACGTGCTGGAACTGCAAATATATTGAATCTTTGGAGATGTGGACGGATGTATGAATAATTCTACAGATAAATGATACATCATCGATAACATTTTATGGAATTTATGGTCTGTATGAAAACTGAATCTTACATATAGCAACAGGTTGCGAACACAAAGTTAATTTCTCGGAAAGGCTATTATCTGTATTATATTTTCATATAAAAGTCTCTACATTTTGACACATTAAAATTTTTTAACTATTTGAAGAATCGTTGCCTCGATTTGAAAGTCTATAGACTTTATTTACAGATACAATTGATTATTCGGCTGGAAGTTACTCTGATAGAAAGAACTGATTTTTCCAACTGCCTGGTCCTTGCTAATTTTCTCATCATCGCCTTTTTTGGGTCTGTTGCCAAATTGAACCAACTGTTAATACGGTCATAATTTCGATTTTTTTTTGGGGGGGGGGGGGAATTTGCACTAACGAGAGCATGTAATGGAGAGAAACGTCTTGCGAAATCGAGTTATATACATCCTAGCAAATTCAGCGAAATTACAAACTTTATTTTCATTTAGCGTGTTGTGTCCTGTAGGGGTGGGTGGGGTAAGGGAGATTGAATGGAGTCGGAAAACAGTTTCGAAAGAAAAATATCAATTTCGCGACTGTTTACGTCCCATGTTTGTAGAAGCCTCCCGCCGTGAAACTCGGGCATATGTAACAAGTTGGGATTATTTTTGCGAACAGTCGACTTGTTTTTATTTTATCGGACCAGCCGACAGTCGCTTGCTCTGCAGACGCTGACGAAGTTTTATTCCTTGGGTGCGGCAGTATCTGTTTTGTATGCGTCATAAGTATGTACTGAATGTTTCTTTTCGTTGTAGAAGAAATGTGGAGTACGCGAGATACGCGAGAGAGCTGGAGTGATTTTCGATAGTGATGGTGACAAGACTGGGGAAAATGATGAATTGCCTCGAGGTGTGGAACAGGCGAGGAAATTGAAAACAAATAAGGGAGTGTTTTCTTTGCGAGGACTAATCGGCTGCGACGACGAATTCTTGCCTCAGATCAGTCCACAGGTATCAACGGCATTGCAGTTCTGCTATCAAGCGTCAAAGAACTTCCTTGTCCCTCGTACTGCCTGTGATTCTGTCGTCTTAAGCTATGTCCAGACTTCATGAACATCTGCGAACGAACAGGAATTCGTCAGGTGTGGAAAATGTACCAAGTACGAAAGAATTCAGACAAACAGGAACAAGCGCTCTCAAATACAAACGAACGCAATCTGACAGCTTGTTAGTACATGAAAGGATTCATGCTACATTGCATTTATGTCTGGACAGATTTTCCATAGGACAGAGCATGGATCAGTTCTGTTCACATTCATTCGCGGATGTTTGTGATTTCTGAAGCTCAATGTGGACATCACAAACATTCGCGAACGAACGTGAACAAATGGAAACAAATGCGGACAAACAGGAACAAACATCAGCAAACTCTGAAGCTAGGTCCAGATATCACACACATTCCCGAACAAATGTGAACAAATGGAAACGAATGCGAACGAACAGGAACTGTTAAAAGAAATAAATTTAAATTGAATGTTCCAACTCATAATGAACTCTTTATTCTGCACTGCATGAACAAGACATCTTTGGAAAACGGAATAGCCTTAAAAACTATCGTAATACAAAAACAAGGTTACCAGTTACCACTACATGTATACAAACAAAAATTGTACATCCAAGAACATTCCTCCTCAATTTTTATTTAGTATACATAAAAATATAATTACCCAGTTAACCTACATTCAACAATTCTATGAACTTCATAAGCTGAGCCATACAAATGGGTTTTGTTAACATATCTGCAGGATGCTCACCTGACTTAACATAATAAATAATCACAATAGTATCTTACACCTTATCTTTGACATAATGATAATGGACATCTATATGTTTAGTTAACTTTGTATTTTCAACATTATTAGCAATCACAATGCAACTAGTGTTATCTTCGTATATCTTAAAATTAGAAATTTGTAAATCAAATTCTTCTACCAGATATTTTAACCACGCTCTGCTACCATGTTAAAAGAAATAAATTTGATGTTCCAACACATAATGAACTCTTTATTCTGTACCACGTGAACGAGACATCTTTGGAAAACGGAATAGCCTTAAAAACTATGAAATACAAAAATACTAAGAAAAACAATGTTACCACTACATGTATACAAACAAATATTGTACATCCAACAACAGGAACAAACATCAGCAAACTCTGAAGCTAGGTCCTGATATCAAAAACATCCGCAAACGAACGTGAACAAATGCGAATGAACAGGAACAAATGTCAGCAAACTCTGAAGCTAGGTCCTGATATCACAAACATCCGCAAACGAACGTGAACAAATGGAAACGAATGCGAATGAACAGGAACAAACATCAGCAAACTCTGAAGCTAAGTCCTGATATCACAAACATCCGCAAACGAACGTGAACAAATGGAAACGAATGCGGACAAACAGGAACGAGCATCGGTAAACAGATGCAAATGGACTCGAACACAAACCAATAAAAAGTGTTGTCTCTGTCAGCATTTGAACTGATCCACGCTCTACCCTATGGAAAATTTATCCAGACATGATGATATGATCAAGCAGGAATACTTATATATACTGACAAGCTGTCAGATCGCGCTGATTTGTGTTCAAGGGTGCTTCTTCATATTCATCCGTGTTCGTTCATGCTCGGTACACTGTCCACGCCTGACGAATTTGTGCGTTTATATGCGCTCGTTCACGGCGGTTCGTTATGTCTGGACCTAGCTCGTTTGCATCCATTTGCTGATGCTTGTTTCAGATTGTTCATGTTCGTGATGTCTGGAGCTGGCCAAGTTCAGTTGAGATTGTGTTCTCAAGGCAGTGTCGATGTTACGACTTCTGGTCTCTGGTGCCCTTGTGGTGCGGTGAGCTTATAACTGCACCCCGTTCATTGGAAATTTAGTCCAGTTATATAACATGCAGTTTTGGGTTTGCGCTGTGGACCAAAGATTGAAACCCTTTATTATGGGCCAGCATATTGATTCACTTTTATATTGGAACGTGGTCCCAATCCTTGACACCGAGTTCAGTCATGTTTTACGCATCATTTGACATGCGGCTATCAATTCAAAAAATCCGCTAGTACAGGTGGATTTACAAGTGGACTAATTGAATTGTAAGAGTCTCGTCGTCTTTGCTACGCGAGAAATGGTGATACTGGCGTTGAAGCTGGCAGACCATTTGGCGAAGATGACGATATTGTGGAGCTGCTTCACCTTCACGGAGTGAGAACACAGGGCAGCCTAACCGACAGCGCGAAACTGATCGAGACGCGACGCTATTTAGAGGCGCACATTTATTTTAGAACTCTGCGACGATTAACTTTTTAGAAAGGTACTTGATCTTGGTTTTTTTTTCCTTCACTTCTCTCGTCGCTTCCATAGTATTATGCTCTCCCGTGTGCTGGCAGCACGCGGTAAAAACGCTAAAAATAAATTCCGTACGCATTTCGGCAAGGAACGTTCACCAATGTAGCGCTTGATAATGGGGCAGATTATAAAGTAAACTGTATAGTAGATTATGGCTTTTACGGTGTGGTGTTGCGTAGTCTCGGCTGCGATTGAAATGACTGGCAGGATGCCCCGGTCGGATCTGGGATGTCGATTAATCAGCATTCGAAAATAAATAGCCGAAATTCGCGGTACAGTTCGGGCAGGAAGTATAATGTGGGAAGATGACGCCGCAGTACCGGGCCAGGTCCAAAAGGGTGTGAACATTTGAATTCCAGTGTGGTGAACCGATGACCGTAGACACATGGGAGGGTTTAGAGGAGGGAAAATGACACTGACTAGCTCAGAACGGAGGGGGATAGACGGGGACTTTTTTGGGTTGAGCTGGTCTTCCTTGAAAATTACGTCTGGATACATCAGGAGGTTTTAGAGGAACAGATGATACAGGTTAGCTTAGGGAACGGGTTAGGAGGGTTGGGAACTTCGACGGGGCTATCTGGTCTTTTTTCAACATTTTACTTCTTGAGAGTCAGTTTTCAGAAACCAGTAATTCCAAACAAAAAAATAAATAGAACTGTGAAGCGTCCGCACATTATGAGCTAGGCCAGAAGTTTTAGCATTTTATATGCTTTTACTACTGGATATACTTGAGCAAAAACCGTAGCTCCCCCCCCCCCCCCGACACGCTTCTGTTTGTACCAGACGTTTGGGTTTTACCATTTCCTAGCATTTTGTCGTGAATATTTTACCAATCGTGACTGGAGACGTCTAAATAGCAAGAGGAGAATGGTTCTGAAATCGGAAGTTAAATACTACCATGCGTTGGTCTCAGAAAACGGAGGTCCCGGGTTCGAGCCCACGTAGCAACTAGCCAGAATTTTCGACCTAGGCCGGTTTTTCGACCGGAAGGGAAGAGGGCTAGACAGCCCTAACAGCCTCCCCGACGTCTCTGAGGTAATGTTCGAAAAGGTGGATTCCAGGTCTCGGGTGGAGAGCAAATCAGAAAAAAAGGTGGTTTTTACGGAGTTTGTTGTCGTATGCCAAATACCGACTAGGGCCTAGAGTTGTCATCTGCGACAATCTTTATCTCATTAAAAAAATCTCTGAACTTACTAAAAATGTATGTGACTCGACATCGCCTTGTTACTTCATCGGAAATGCGCACAGAATAGCGGGATGTACTAAGATTGGGAGCATCTCAGCCTAATGAATATAAATGTGACATATGTGCGTTCAAGTGCCGCTAGATGGCGCAATCAGTCTTTACACTTTTGGTTTGTGACACCGCGATTTTGCAATTACCCTACTTTACCGTACGTACTGTTCGATGCAGCTCATTCCAAATGACACCGTGTCCACGAAAGTGAATCCCAACATAAAAACTTGAGTTCACCAACATAAATCTACCAGGAATTTCACTTGCTATTCATAATGCGTATGTAGTAATTGTAGGAAATATTGAGAAACATAAACTTGTACCAGTATTATGGACTAGTACATTTTCGGTAAAATTTCGTTTGCTTTGTTTGCTTTTCTGTAAGGACTATTGTGCTAAGTAACGATCGCATCCAAGAAGTGCGATTTTCGACTAACCGACAACGACTTCCTTCTATCCTTCCATTGAAACAAATTTCTTCTGCTTGGCGAAACTGGATAGCGTTCGCTCAGAAAATACGCTCAACTAAATTAACGTAGTCGTACACTGTCCAATTTCAGAATATCTCTTGTTTCACTTAGCCGTACGGACTATACTTTTCATAATACTCGGAGGGTAGCCCGATGAAGTCATCATTTCGGATGAGTTTTTCCTATCCTGCCAAAAACTGTTGGTTTTTCAATAGAAATGGCCACGAATAAGGAAGCGAAGAACGATGTTTTCAAAGGAGTGTGTAGTATAGTTAGCAGAAAGAATATTATAACAAAAGAAAAACGAAAGCAATTATTTTTCACTATGTGATATGGGGTGAAGGGAAGATGATCAAGAAAATTTAATGATTAATCAGATTAAAACTGAATAAATATGGCTGTTTGAACGAGCCCGCTTTCAGATCGAGTGCCAGCACGATTTCGTACCGGCTATGTCGAGAATGCGTGCGATAATTGACATCACAGTGGAAATGGAATCATGAGAATACCTTTAGTGGGAAAAGCCAGTACAATTTATTTAAGTTCAGCCGTACAATGACCCTCAAAGTAGGGCCTACTAGTTCCCAGGCCCACAGTGGGCAAAGGGTTCTTGTAAGTGCGGTCCCATTCCTGTCTATGTCTGGCTATTGTTTGGAAATTATGCTGAATTTAATTTCTATACCTGTTACGATAAGAGCGTATTCTTCGGACTTCTTAAAATTTGACTTCGTAATATGAAGTATAGAACTGTGTTATTCTCGTTTCTGGTCGGCATAAGGCTTCAAAAGGGATACAATTTCCAGGATGTTGATGTTTTCTTCGACACTCGAATTGGGTAAATCAAGTTTGATGGAAGATGGAATTTCTGGATGATTGAGTGTCAAAATGCCAATAGATATATTTAGAAAAATCCTCGTGAACTGCTGTCCGTTTATTCGCGAGTGTTCGTGATTTCTGAAGCTCGGTCTGGACATCACAAACATCCGTGAACGAATGTGAACAAATGGAAACGAATGCGAACGAACAGGAAGAAACATCAGGAAACTCTGAAGCTAGGTTTCACCGTTGCTAGAAAAGTTTGTACACGATGAAACTAGTTAGGAGTACATCACGTTGTTGTATGTAGTCTCAACTTCCTATTCGTTTATAAAATCTCTACTGCTCTAATAGCATTACTAGCATCACTATGGAGTACATATTGAATTCTGCATGGATGTCACCCATATATAAATCTACCTATACGATAAATTTGTTACATTTGCCACTAACAAATGAATGAAACTGTCCATCTTTATTTACAATTTCTCCTACAACTATTGTTCGAACAGCAATTAGTAATAAATGTGTAAGATATTCGTTCTGCCGAATATCTTAGTCGTTGGTTGTCGCGGTGATACTCGCAGATGGTCGAGCGCGCTCCAACTGATAAAAGCCGGAATTGAATAATTTTGTTTATCTTCCGAGAGCAGACAGCTGTACTGCAATCCTACGGGACTCTCGACTTTTTGAATCGATACAGTATTTTACTGCAATCGATTATGATTTGTTAAAGTTACCACTTTACAAATCGATTCAAAATAACAGAGTGGTCCTGTGAAAGACGCATAGACCGTAAACCGGAAGGCGAAAAACCATAAATCGGAAAACGAAAGACCATAAATTGGAAGGGCTAATATGCTTAGACCGTAAACCGGAAAATTCGGACAGACCGTAAGCCGGAAAATTCGCATAGACCGTAATTCGGAAAGCGTCTCACCCCCGTTTTCTCTAACGAGGAGGGGAGATGTAAGATATTCGTTCTGCCGAATATCTTAGTCGTTGGTTGTCGCGGTGATACTCGCAGATGGTCGAGCGCGCTCCAATTGATAAAAGCCGGAATTGAATAATTTCGATTATCTTCCGAGAGCAGACAGCTGTACTGCAATCCTACGGGACTCTCGACTTTTTGAATCGATACAGTATTTTACTGCAATCGATTATGATTTGTTAAAGTTATCACTTTACAAATGTAATTATTCTCAACTTAGTATTCAATAATAATTAGTTTATACGAACTACTAACCAGTCTCATCAACCATTAACATGTCGCGTTTATTATTTTTCGTGTTCTGGATTCCAACAATGTGAATACCAATTACCAGACATTTCGTATTCACAAAATTTTGTAAGTCCAAAATCAGCAATATTATATACTGCTCTGATGCCTTCTGCAAGCTCAGTCTCTTTCTCTCAACTGTCGTCATTGCATTTTTTGTATATTGGGTTGATGTTTGCATTTGTTCTTCCGCTCTTATTTTTGTAAGTCCGCATTCTGTAATAATACAATCACTGAGCGGCTTTGCCCCGCATTTTTTGGTGAACTCGTTTTTTGTTAAATACAGCTCATTTTTAGGAGTATATGGAAATGAATTCAATGGTATCCTGTCTAAGATAAGATAATATATTCGTACTCACCTGTCAAATACACGTGTATGCTCTTCAAATCAATAAACATAAAAGAGAAAATTGCTGTCCTTAACCTCCACCCTCTCCCCTATCCATTACAAAATGAAACATGTTTAATGAAAGGAAGTTGATTATTATGGTGTACAGAATTCTAGCAGGTAACCTTCAATTTCATCATCATTAGTATCTATGTCTTCTCCATTGTCGTCTTCATTTCTGTTAGCTTTTGCACATAATGATAATAATATCTAACATAATATTGCTTTTGAATTTTTCATCGTGATTACTCGAGATATTTTTTGAGAAAACGGCCAGATGTACTCTCTTCATGACATGGTATGTTTAAGAATATAAGGTACAGTTCGGTAATGATATGTTGTTCATTGTCTCTGTCACTATTTGAGTAACTCACAAGATACTGTGCAACAATTGGTACGTTCAACCTAGTACGTAGTGTTCTGATATTCCATTAATGTCTTCAAAATATGGTTGATTGTTGCATTTTTGTGGATACTGTTTTACAATTTTAACAAAATAATGCCAGGAACTTCGCAACAAAACCATGTGTAATAAATTAAGTTGAAAATTGAAAATGTCAACATAACAATGCCGGTGATGATAAGACAAAATTAAAAATAGCTGAATTTTGAAGAATTGGACTAGGAATTGATAACTACTAATTTAGTAGAATGAACGCAATACGTACCAATTTCAACAATCACTCTAACTCCCTAATCTCTACTGCTCTAATTTCATTACTAGCATCACTATGGATCATGTATTCTTCGTGGATTTCACCCATTTGTGAATCTACCTTTACAGTAAACTGGTAACATTCGCCATTAACCCATCTTTATTTACAAAATCTCCTACAACTATTGTTCGAATAACAATTAGTAATAAACTGTGTGCATTGTACATATCGACGTTTCACAACTGGCTCTGAAAACTGTTCTATACGAAAAATGACAAATAGCACCGACCAAATTTAACAAAACTGAAAAAGAAATTTTGATGGTGTGAGACCAAAGCTGGTTAAACATAATTAAACACAACCAACTTGAACTAACTGAGCACAAATGAGAAAATACAATGAAATAGTTGACCAAAATGGTCAGAAATAATATTGATCAAACGTAACTGAATAGAAAGAGTAATTATCATCTTCCTTTTTAAATGTGAATTCCAAAATATAATAATGATAGTACCAGTGCTGGTATGCTTAACTTAGGAGAACATGTTCTTGATATATTATAAAAATTCGTATCGTTGTTTTATGTTCAATAGGGAAGAGGCGTTCTGAACTGCTATGTATGTTATTAGAGGAAAAACACAAGTGCAATGACATAATAAGTTTTTCTTGGTGCTGTTGTTACAATTATTCCATGTCCTCATTCGACATGAAACAAAAGCACAGTCCTTCTAGTGTAGATACAATGAAAGGTTTCCTGTTGATACTAGTGAATTAAAAACGAAGTAAAAATGGAATCAAAATTAGAGTGAAATTTGTTCTTAGCTTTCTTATGACGAGGAATGAAGTTTCTTTCATAGGTACCACACTTAAATATTAAGGGCTTTATAAGCCCCTGTCGTGCCATACTTGCAAAGGCCTTCCTGAGCCTATCCTGTTCTTTCTCTCAGGCAATATGGTGGAAAATTTTATTTCTCAAATTTATCGAAACCCTCTCTTCATCTTGATTTTTGTCTACCAGGTTTGCTTTTATATAGTAATTCCCAAAACGCGACCTTATATGTATGTCCAACGGTTGTTGTTTAGTCTCGCCACATGCCCCGCCCATTTTTACTTCGGCCTCCTGTATGAAGTTGTGGAGTTAGTCTTGTTAGAAAATGTATCAAGTAATGCCTTGATTGGTGCTTTTTCCTTCAGTTTTATATCAATTATAGATCTTTCCGTTCTATTTTGAGTTATTGTCAGTAGGTTTTCTTGTCTGGTAGTTGATATCCAAGTCTGGCAGCTGTAGGTTAGTAACGTTAAGACGTTAGAGTTGAATTTGTTGCTTCGTAGTTCATTATTAAGTCGCCTTTTCAACATGTATGTACTTCAAACTCTTGTACCTGTTCAATGCCGCTGGAATTCTGTTGAGATTCTTTTCAGTCCTATCTTTCTTGCTAACTATTCGTCCAAGATAGTTTCTTTGTCGACTTTTTTACTGCTTGTTGTTAACGATAGACGGGAATAAAAGCGATCAGGTTAAGTATATTACACACCAAGAGTTCAAAGTGAGTGTCTACATGGCAAGGGAAAGTTTGCAAACAAGCGTAGCGAGTGAGCAATTCCTGAGTCATGTAAACTCACGTTTGGCTCGTGTTGTGGGAGATATTTTTTATACTGCTTGATCAGAAGCGGCAATGTTTTTCACTGACATGGTCTGTATTCTCCCTTTCCCTTATCTATTTATTTAAATTATAAACAGGTGATTTTTATGTGCGTAATTGATTCAAAAATTTAATTTGCTCAGTTAATTACTACAAAGTGCAGTATATCACAGTCTTGTCTTCAGTTTGTTAACGTGCACAAACAGCATACACAGGTAGTGGTCAGCAAAAATGTAACGACGGCACAAGGAACGGTAGCAGCTGTACTACGTCGTGAATATGTAAATGCGTTCTTGAGTCGCTATTTTGTCGCTCCATGGCCGAGTGGTTAGAGACAATCGCTGCATTTCAGTCAAATGTTTCCATGGACGTGGGTTCGATTCCCCGATACAAAATTACTGGCCAGTAATTTTTTCATGTAAAAACGCTTTACATTGAGGGTCGTTTACTTTACCTGCAGGTTTCATTCGCACTCGATGCATGAATGGTAGGCGCTTCTTGTCGTCCGTAAAACACCAACGTAATCATTGTCTTTCTGATCAAGTAGTATAAAAACATATTTATTTCGAGTTTTTCCAGGACGGCAAGCTAAATTTCGTCCGAACGGGAAGAACGATTACGAAAAACTGCATTTCGGTATGAGAGCTTTATCAGCTGGTAAAGCGATAAGCGACGCGCAACCCGTAAAGTGGTGTACGCTCGAATATGTAAAAAATCCCAGCTTTCATTTCGTATTCAGTTGAGCTCTGCTACTTAGCCACTTCTCGTTCTACACATGGAACATCAGCAACCATAAACTCGTTTGAATCTCTGAATCATTCGAAAATGTTTTTAGCCAGTTCTCAAACATCCCATTTTCATTGCTTGTGAATGTGGCTCAAAAGAGGCGACAATATTTTTCCGGGCACCACGAGCTGTAGGATGGCGGGCCCTTTCTTGACTGTCTCAGTATCAGGATATGGATGTGGGCCCTGAGCTCGCAAACTGGTACACTTTTTAAGCTTTGCAGATTAATAGGGAGAGGAGAAATGCCCAGAGGTTAACCTGGGTATGGGTCCTTGGCTTACAAACCGATACATTTCTTGAGCTTGTGGTAACCGAGAAATGGGTTGACGCACTTGGGAGATGGAGAACACCACACCCGCGTTGCTCACGACTAGCTCGAGCGATGAGTTTCACAGGGGGTTGGAGGACGGCTCTAGACTTGAGGATTACCCGCAGTAGTGAGGAGGTAACTCAACAGGAGAGAGGTACCGAAGCATGGAGAGATCCCATTCAATTAGTAGCCCGATCTTATCCTAACCGGAAAACTACAACTAAACAAGTATCAAACCGGGAAACAACGATGTCGAGTGAGTACGCTGATCCGCTCTGCTGGGTTGATTCCGTTGAGTGTACGGCGAGAGAGATGAGTAGATCGGTATTCGTGTAGTAAAGAGATTCACGTGCCACGCGGTCACCAAAGGACGGCGTGGGCTAACTGCAAGACAGCTACTTGAAAGACGAGAATAAACGTACAGCCGGCACTCCCTAAGTAGATTCGACTCACGAGTATCACTCCAACAACAACTTCTTACAAAAGACGAACACGGAATATATTTAAGCTTTAAAATAGCAAAAACTAAAAAGAGACGACACGCTTCAAACCGATTCCAGAACACTTCCCTCGAGGAAATGACGATCGGTCTACCTTTAGGAAAAAGTGACGTCACGAGGTCAAGGAAAAATAACGGTAGGTGGAAAAGATTAGGAAAAAGGAAAAAGCAAGGAAAGACAAGTTAGAGGATTTTCCGATAGGTTCGTGACAGTGGAGTGAGTGAGAGTCACGGAATCTGGATACCACATATGCCCCGGCTTAAATCACAAAGATCATGTCTTTGGGGTTTAAGCAGAGTTGGGTAATTACACAAAAAAAAACAAAACATCTTCTGCGGGAAAATACGGTAACGAATCAAAACATATATACAAGAAAAGAAAATAATAAAACATACGAGTAGGACGTTACAGGACATACATGAAAGAAAAAACAAAAAAAAAATAAAACAAAACAACTTCCACATCCATCGGGGATGGGTATACCTTAAACGCTAACTATACAAAATTACACAAAGAACAGTCAGGATACATGTTCGAGAAAATATGTTAACGGAAAATTTCTCCTATCACAAACGTTACACAATATCACAAATACGAGAATAAAATAAACTAAACATCTTATGACTAATTTAATTCGGGAAGAACGGGGAGTGAGGAACATAAAAAAAAGGAACGAAAACAGTATCTATGACGGATATTTGATGGCAGTCCATGGACCATCAGTTTCTGGATCCGGCACAAGGAAATCGGACTCGCGGGGATATTCATTTCCTGTGTTCACGACGCGTAAGATTTCATACTCTGAGGAGATCGGTTTGAAATTGACCTTTTCGAACGTAATGCGTGTATGGTATAAGGTCGCGGTGTGTCGTACAAAGAAGTCATATCCAATGATGGCATGTACGTTTGGTTCGGTCCATCGGTCAGCGATCTTGAATGTGTGTCGTAAGATCTCTTTCTGCTCGTGATACTTGAATCGTAGCTCCGCTTGAGTTAACGCGTACTCGGAGCTCACTTTGCGATCCAGGAACCAATTGATGTGTTCGACACAGGGACAGATGGGTACGATCTCTTGCGAGTTAATTAATCGCGGCAAATTCGGATGACAGATGGAAAAATGTACATTCGGATCGATAACTACATTGACCCACGAATGTTTATTGGTAAAAATCGGGAATCTAACAAGTTGACGTACCCGGTATTTAGACGGGCAGGTTGGTCTTAAAGCGGCGTACGTTCTGTCATCAAGATTCATTCTCTGGTCTCGACTCGGTGATACCAAGGGTGGTGCGTTAAATGGTACCGCTGGCAAGGAGTTCGTCGATGAGCTTTCATCCGATTTTTCCTCCTCAATTGTGTCCAAATGCGGGACACGACTGGGGCCAGGAGTCGCATGATCGGGTTCAGAGCTCGGTGGATCAATTTGTACCTCCGAATCGCTTCGTGGATCGGCGATTTCGGGACGGTCGTGTTGTAGATGGCATTTACAACTGCATGGATTAAAACGCTTACTTGTTATTAGATCCACTAATTCTATTCGTTCTCTTTCCAGCTCTTGGATTCGGCGAATCAACGAGTTCACATTCGCGCTCTGTCGGGTAGTATCGTTCGATGCCGTCGGGCAGACGTCAATGGTCCCGGGAAGTAAGTTTCGGACTGGGAAGTTCCCCTCTGTCTCTACTTCCGCCAGAATTTGCTGCGTGATGGGCGTCACCAGTGTTTCAATGGGGTGGAAATGATTTCCCGCGCAACGCTTGTAGAGCCGGTTGAGGTTCATGGAGCTGTACATATTTACAAACATGGTTATCAATAGGGAAAACGAAAAAGAAAATATGTGGAAAGTTGATATGGACAAATATATTATATACATTATATACATCTTTAACGTATCAATTATTTACATATTTATTTACGATAATATAGTCGTGCCCCGGGTACGGGAAGGACGGGAAGAGATTAAGAAGAAAAATCTCGGGAGCACATTGGGATTTTGAACTAGGTTGGGGGAGGTGTCGATTTAGGATCAGGAGTCTTATCGGTGGAGTCGCCTAGATTCTCAAGTCCTTGGTTCTCGTTAGGACTCATCCGAAAGATCAGGTTTCGGACGTTTTGAGTCTCCGTATGACCATCGTCGAGATCTTGGACGAGGTAGCAGTTCGGTGTTTTCTCTCGTATGACGCGAAATGGTCCTCTAGCTTTTCGGCAGAGCTTAGCCGAGACATTGTGGAACTTCGAGGAGACCGGAAAAGTCGCGACGTAGACATAATCACGGGGTCGGAGTTTCCTTCCCTTTTCGTTTAGGCGATTATCACGATATTCTTGGTCGACCTTGCGCCGATTAAAAACTCGGGTATACACCTGGTCGGCCTGGATGACGGGTGACGGGAGGTTCAGAACGTCGACCAACGGTTTGGAGACGGGAACTAAGTGTTGCACCGTGACGGGTGGATATCCAGTTGTTCGAAGTTCTACCTCGTTGATCGTCCTTTCGATATCTGGAAGCAATTCGGCCCACTTGCCCTGCTTCTCAGGAGGTACGTTCATCCGTATTAATTCCGCAATACGGGACATACGTCTTTCGGCAACGTTGGCATTTGGCGAGTGCGGTGAGACGTGACGGATTCGGATTTGTTTACGTTGCCAGTGTTGGATCCACTCGTGACTTGTAAAGCACGAGGCGTTATCCGAGAGGATCGTTTCGGGTTTTCCTTCCTGTTCGATGTATCGTTCCAGCGCGCGGATGCTAGATTTGATGTCAGCACTTTTGACGGCGTAAAGTTTTGTAAAGCCGCTGAACGCATCGGTAACGACGAGAATACGATCGACTCCTCCTCGGCCTTTCGAGATAGGGCCAAAATGGTCGATCGCCAAGACTTCACGTGGTCTCGTAGTTCGGATGTGTGCCGGTTCGAGACGAATGTTCGACGGAGTATTTTTACTAGTCGCGCAGATGTGACAGGATGAAACGATTTTCTCCACGAGAGATTTCACGCTCGGGAACGTGAACGTTCGCAAAATGATGTTCGTAGTTTTTGATATGCCTACATGTCCGTAGTAGACGTGATAGTATTGACATATCTCCTTCTGTAACGGGAATGGTACGATTATCCGCCAAATTCTGTCTCGTCCCAGGCGTTGAATAAGTCCATCTGCTATCTGGAACTGATGCGGGAATTTTGTACGGAGATCGTAGATCTCAACGTCAGCTTCCTGTGCCTGCCGTAGGTTACGGAAAGTTGTCAACAGGTTAGGGCTGGGTTTTGCCCCAAAGTGATGTACGACCTTATCAGGTTGTATTTCGGTTTTCCGGGATGTCTCAGTAGATGTCGGACTCAACGGGATAGTCGTTTCCTCCTGGGTCTCCTCATCAAGTAATCCTTGATGGTATTTCGCAAGACGGGTGACTGGTGATGGGAGACCCACGAATTCGGTCTGATAGAGGGACAGGATTAACGTCCATTTCGCCAGGCGAGGCGAATGGGACGGGGACGCCTTCAGGAGTTCACAGGGTACTGGACGAGTGTGAATTTTTACCGGTCTCATTGCTGTCAGGTACGAACACCTCTTTAAAGTGTAGACGACCGCGAGGAGGTCGAGTTCTCCGGTGGTATAACGGCTTTCCGCTCCTCTAAGAGCACGGGAAACGAATGCTAATGGAATCGGATTTTCTTCTGTGTCAAACTGGAAGGCAGTTCCGGCCAGGCCTTTCAAGCCCCCAGTCGCCAAGATATGGATATCCTGATTCCAGTCTGGATGATAATGCAGTATACGTTCTTTTAATTTCTCTTCCAGATCACGTTTGGCTTGGCTTTGTTCACTCCCCCAGGCGAAAGGTGTATTCCCTTTCAGGAGGCGGGCGATCGGTTCTTGAATTCGGGCACATTCGGGTATGTGGGCGTGGAAAAAGTTTACCGCGCCCAAATAACTGCGGACTTCCGGGATGTTACGTGGAGTCGGATGGTCTAAGATGCCCTGGGTATTTTCTTCGCTGGGGCGAATACCCATCGAATTCAGCTCAAAACCGAGGAAGCGGATTTTCGGTTGCGCGAATTTACATTTGCTGGAATTGATGGTGAAACCTACGGCCTGGAGACGCTTCGTGACTTCTAATAGGTGTTGTAGGTGTTCGGCCGGTGTTTTCGATGCGATGATAATATCGTCGACATACCATTGCGTGTACTCTTCGGTTCCACGGAGAGATTGGTTCAGTGCCGATAGCAACCCGGCTTGGCTTTCCATTGTGCCGAACGGCAATCGTGTGTATCGCCAGGGCTGGCCTTTATGTACGAAAGTTGTGTAGGCGGAGGACTTGTCGGCGAGCTCAATTTGCAGGAACGCCGCTTTCATGTCTAGCGCTGAGTAGATTGTTGTATCGGCAAATTGTGTTTTCAGAATCTCGAGTTTCGGGACTTCGTGGTTAGGTGGAATTAGGTTCTTATTCAACTCACGGTAGTCACCACAAACGCGCCATTCCCCATTAGCCTTCGGTACGCAGACTAAGTTGTTACGGTGGGGCGCATACAATTCTACGATGATTCCATCTCTTTGATACTCACGGATGATGTCGTCGACTGACTTCTCCGCGCTCTTCGGAATAGGATATGGTTTGACCCGGATCGTAGTAGCAGGATTCTTCAAATGAAATGAGTATCGGAACGGCTTAAATTTCCCTATGCGGTTATTGTAGACGTCAGGGAACATCTCGATTAGCTGCCTGATCGATTCATTCATTTTCGTGGGATCCGGAGTCCATTTCGCCGGTGATTCTCGTTGGCTGACGGGTCCATTTGGAAATTTGATGCCCGGGCGTATATCGTTAACGTGCCCCGGGTAGGGCTCTTCCGCCGGATCGATTCGGTTGTCGTGCCCCAGGTAGGCCTCTTCCTCCGGAGATATTCGGCCGTCGTGCCCCGGGTATGGGATAGTATGTAGATGCGGTATACGCTCTTGACTCTCGACGGGTAGATTGTGTTCACTGGCGCGTGATGGACCAGTGTACGATACAACCGGTGGTGGTCGATGTTCGATTGGAATCTCAAAAACTTTTCCCCTCGCTTGAATGGTCACTCGATTTTCCGCAATGTTGATGATTGCGAGGAAGTGGCTGATAAAATCGCGGCCAAGTAAGCATACTGGAGCGAGGTTCGTTCCTATCGTGAAATCATATTCAAACAGGTCGTGTGGCGGGGCGTTCTTAAAAGTAAAACGCAGCGTCACATCAATTTCGGCGTCGAGAGGATCTCCGGTAGCGTTGACCAGGTCACCGTTATGCGTTGGTCGGGTAGGAAAGTCTATCCCCGAGTTGGCTTGTTTCATCTGATCGAACGCTGTCTTTGAGATGATGGACGACGGGGAGCCGGTATCGAGTAGGGCGGATAGGACGTAATTCCCTACTTCGAGGTAGATGATACCATTCGAACACATTTTTCGGTACTTGGCGCTCCACGTTTGTTTAATCATGCTAACGATGGTCCGGTCTTGCTCGTTAGGTGACGGGGATACGTTCTTCTTTGATATCCACGGTCGTACCTCGTTATCGAACAATTTCACAATTTCGGGATGAGCCTTATCGGTCCACGCGAATGGGCATGCAAAACCGCGCGCGTCGATTTTACGATATTTGTCGAAGTTCAAACGTAGGTTCTTCTTCGGGATGGATTGATTCCATCGCTGGATGCCGATATACGGTCGAGGTGGTTCCGTTCGGGCCATGACGTCGAAGATCCGCATGACGTAGGCTAGGCCACTCATTGCTTCTCTAAGGTCCCACAGCATCTTGTAAAAGCAGATTCGGGACCAGAGATCATCGGGAAGATCTCCGTACGGCGGGAACATTTCGACGAATATCACCTTCTGGCATTTCGTCTTGTTGATTAAGTCTTCTACGAAGGTCTTAAAGTTCGTTCGGAATGATCGTAGGTCGAGGTCTGACTTTTGCAAGTCGTTCACTCCAATCGCGAGGATTACGGAACCTGTTACTTCATCGAAGTGCGGCGACATCTCTTTCCGAAGTTTTTCAAGAGTCAGGTGTTGCATACAAGTAACGGCTCGACGAGGAAGAAAGGTTTTCGGATCCGTCCCGAGTAGTGTGTTGGCTAACTGTACAGCAATAACATCTCCGAGAATCGTGATAGTCTCATTTTTCAACATACCAGGTAGACTAGGCTTCGCGATCGTATAGACTGCAGGCTGATCGTCTTCGTGATCGTTAAGCGGAATACGGAATTCGCGAGGTGAGTCGTTCGATTCTTCACTGGGTGGAGTGACTTCGTGAAGTTCCTCATCTGGATATTGATGTTCAAGGACGTTAACGTTTCGACGACTCGTTCTTGGTGGAGATGTTGAACGTGTTTCTCGAGATGGTTTACTCTGGCTGAGGCTACGTTTTAATTCAAGCCAGCGACTGATGATCATCACGGTGTCTGATATCGTTTCAGGATCATCTCGGTAGATTTCTGTTTTCAGGTCAAGCGGCATACGGGAAGCTAATTCTGAAATAAGGTCTTCAGGATTCTGGAAGAAAGTGGTATCATTTAAGATGTAATACCATCTCTCCACTTCCTCGATTAGCTTCTCATGTGGAACATTTCTAAAGTCTTTGGTCAAGAATTCAGAATAGTATAAATGCTTCTTTTTCGAAGACCAATTGTTATCGAGAAACGTGTTTACGAGTTCGTCGTAAGTCATGTCGGTGCGATATAACGAGGTTAATTTCTTTCCACCCTGCGTTAAGTGATTCTGAAATCGCACCGCTCGTTCCTCGTCATCCACGAAGCGGCCTATCGTTGTCTCAAATTGATCGACGTACTGCGGTGGAGTTTGTTTGTCGTCGATCTGATATATCGGGCAATCGGCGAAATCTTTTGCCATGGATGGCAACTTCGTGATGGTAGTCGATAATAACGATTGAGAAGTAGAATTAGAACGTAACGTACGATTACTGACTCTGGTCGATCGTTGTTGAATTGGATTCCGCTCCAGTGGTTGACATGGATTCGGCGTCCGTTGTTCCTTTGCCGGTTTCGTTCCGTCTGCGAAAGATACACGTGAACTGCGATCAGTAATCCCGGTAGACTGAGCGTTAGGGATCGAGAAAGTTGAGTTCAACCGTTCATCGGGTTCAACCTGTCGAGATCGTAACGTATGTTCAATTTGATCAGGGATTTTGTCAAGAATCTGTTCGCGGAACGTAGTCAGGAGTTGTTTCATTTCAACCTGGTTAGAAACTTTCTCCTGCTCTAGTTTTGCCTCGATCAGTTCGAATCTCGAGTCGGTTTTCGTTTGAATAGCGATCAATTCGCGTTTGAGCTCGGTCTGGTTTGAGGTTTGGTTTTCGAGGAGGCGTTTCATCATCTCCTCCATCGTAGGATTCGGCTGAGGAGTCGCCATCGTACCCGAGGGATGAAGAACGTTTTCGCTATTCGGGATCTCGTTTCCTAATTCGTCGAACTGTTTTTCGAAGTTTTCGTGAACGACGATGCGAGACTTTGGAGTACAAGAATGCGCAGACTTATCCGACTCAGATTGGGATTGGGACATAAGACGATAATCGTTTATTTAATACCAAATGGGAATGATTGACTTACCCAAATCGAGAAGGGACTAAATAATGCACGCGGGGCGTACAATGTTGGACGTACACGAGATATTACGTGATACGAAATAAATCAAATAATTACTGATCGGAAAAAGAATTTAGAGTTGACGAACGTGTAATTACGGCTTTCGTCGTGTTAATTTGGAGACTGATTTTCACAAAAAGAAATAAATGAGTATGAAAATCGGAAATGAAGATCAAACAGTTGATTATAAAACAAAATACACGGTAACATAAAATAATACGAGTACTTGAGTTTTCGAGCACCGCGTGTCGGCGAATTCGATTTACCGCACGTGAACTTTCTGGGCTTTTGGGTGTCCCAGTCAGTTATTCGGTGGAAAATGTGGCTCTCGGAGATCGCGCAGTCACTTCCCGTAGATGTTGGCTTCACTTCCTTATCACGGGTCGTTTGACGTGGCACTTTCGCCAGAGGGCGTTCCTGTTCCGCTACGTACACGGCTCGATGAAACGATAACGAGACGAACGATTAATCGAACACGAGTAAACGTAAACAGGAAGATAATACAAATTTAATACGCGAATAAGATTTTGATCGGGTTCCTAATAATGGGATCTTCCCGATCTCGGCTTCTCATTAGCGAATTTAGAGTTCGTAAAACGAAGAAAGATAGAGAGAAATCGCGAAAAGAAACATCAAGAGTATTACGAAGTGGCGATTTAACACTTCGGAACAGAGTTTAAGAATTTGGAGTCTGATGTTACGAAGATACGCAACGACAGAGAAAAAGAGAGTATCCGAGTGAAGAGAATCCTGATCTGGAGTTAATCCTCGGACGAAATTAACTCCATGAATTTTGATTCAGGGAAGTTGGACGCCACAGACTTTATAGCTGGGAAGTCTGAACTTGTAAGTGAATTTGGTTAAAGTTTGTACACTTTCGATTGAACCTGAACTGTCCGTGACGTATGCTACAAACACAACTTTACGAGAAGGTGATTGAGATACCTCGCGGATATAGAACTAGGTGGTACCTTCGGAAGAAATGAGTAACACAATTAGGTTTTTAGGAGACGGTTGCTCGCCGAACACGATATCAGATTTACGATTTCGTATTCGTGAGTATCCGTAGGATTCACTACAAGAAAGGATAACACAAGCCTCACGTTCTGGGTGCCAAATTATATGTGGTAACCGAGAAATGGGTTGACGCACTTGGGAGATGGAGAACACCACACCCGCGTTGCTCACGACTAGCTCGAGCGATGAGTTTCACAGGGGGTTGGAGGACGGCTCTAGACTTGAGGATTACCCGCAGTAGTGAGGAGGTAACTCAACGGGAGAGAGGTACCGAAGCATGGAGAGATCCCATTCAATTAGTAGCCCGATCTTATCCTAACCGGAAAACTACAACTAAACAAGTATCAAACCGGGAAACAACGATGTCGAGTGAGTACGCTGATCCGCTCTGCTGGGTTGATTCCGTTGAGTGTACGGCGAGAGAGATGAGTAGATCGGTATTGGTGTAGTAAAGAGATTCACGTGCCACGCGGTCACCAAAGGACGGCGTGGGCTAACTGCAAGACAGCTACTTGAAAGACGAGAATAAACGTACAGCCGGCACTCCCTAAGTAGATTCGACTCACGAGTATCACTCCAACAACAACTTCTTACAAAAGACGAACACGGAATATATTTAAGCTTTAAAATAGCAAAAACTAAAAAGAGACGACACGCTTCAAACCGATTCCAGAACACTCCCCTCGAGGAAATGACGATCGGTCTACCTTTAGGAAAAAGTGACGTCACGAGGTCAAGGAAAAATAACGGTAGGTGGAAAAGATTAGGAAAAAGGAAAAAGCAAGGAAAGACAAGTTAGAGGATTTTCCGATAGGTTCGTGACAGTGGAGTGAGTGAGAGTCACGGAATCTGGATACCACAAGCTTTACCGGTTGATGATGAAGAAGAATACCCAGAAGTTGAACTGGGTGTGGGTCCTCAACTCACCAACTGGTACACTTCTTGGGCTGTACAAATGGATGGTGGGGAGGAATGTCCTAAAATTTTGAATTTTTTAGGGAGTAACGGAGAAATTTCCTAACTCTAGTGAGCAGGCAAGGTTGCCAAGAGCGTTGCTCCGATTCGTCACTGCGCAGCAGCGGTCATGATTCTATGTCTCCAGCTTCGACGGGGAGTGGGGGGGATGCATCCGAAGGTTCTGAGTTCACGAGAGGTAACCGAGAATTTTCTCATTGTAGGGAGCAGACAAGGTTGCCAGTGGTACTCGCGGCAACAGTCCTGACTGAAGGTCTTCAGAGGAACACCTGGTTTGTCAAGTGTTCTGAGCAGGTTGCCGCCCATAACTCCATCTGTCTCCATCACGAATACTCCGAGCGGGTTGAAAAATGGGCAGGCTCGTTTGTTTACCCACATAGATTTCATAAAGAAGAAATTCTAATGGAATTATTCGCGGTAAAAGGGGAGATAAAACGATTTGCGATGTAAGCTTCCATTAATGCGCGTATATCGGCATTGAGAAAAGCTCGCAAAGCATCGTGTCTGTTCGGTCGACGTTTAAAAAGGAAAAATAGACGGTGGAGCTACCGGCGTAGACTGCGATAGTAAAGAACTCAGATAACGTTTACGCATTAATCATTATTCCGGTGGGGGAGGGGGCGAGAGAGTGGTGTAACTCATGGTGTATAATGCCACCGTATAAGTTCGGTGACATTTGTTTACATTTAAACGCTTCCAAGAAAATAAACAGCGACAATCGTCCGCATTCTAAGTGGCAGCGAACTGGCGGTTGCAGTTTCTGAAAAATCGAATTCTCGAGTCGGGTAAATTAAAATAATAATATTATCGTTAACACGTTTTAAAAACAATTCAATATCGTCGAGTACGGCTTGTTTGGGTGGGCTGTACACACGTTTGTCTGATCGCAATGATTGATGGGGTTTCGAGCGAATTGGTGGGCCGACGAGGGCGAAGAGAGCTCAGTGTGGCGAGAAGACGAGAACTCCTGCATCGAAAGTAGGACGACTTATGGCAGTGTGTGTGCAGGTCCATAGCATGGCGCAGGAATTATCAGTGCGTCTCAAGTTTTCAACATCGGATCGAAATAATATGAACCATCAGTATAGCCTTCGAAATCCACAGTTGACACCCGTATTACATCTTTCGATTTGTCTCATGGTTACGCCCTTCCACACCCCTAAGTGCTGAAGTTTGGGGAGTAAGGGAAATGATAACAACGAGCCCCAAGACCTTCGAAACCGACCATTCGATATCCATGTCGTATTTTACGAAAACCCTTCTGAATTTCGTCGGTCGGAAGTGATTGTGAAAAATCAAAAGAGACACGGCGGGATGCAGGTGTAGCGGCTGGGGGAGTCCGCGGATTACGCTTCACTAAACCTAATCTGCGTAATTGGTCGATATGACGTTTGAGTTGGTGACGAACCGTTCGAACTCCATTCAGCGTTCCAGTAAATTCCAAAATAATGCACGAGGTTTCGAGGGACATCCAAAGCTTTCTAAGTTTTTTTGAAGACATGCTCATTATCTTTTTTTACTTCATCCGAGGTCGGTTTATCTGCTAAGTCATTCTGGTTATAAATGTGTTCTACAGGTTTCTCTTTCTTGACATCTCGGTCCACACGTAAGTGGGGTTCGTCCTCTGTGCTTGACTACTTTGTACTCCCAAGTCCTTCAGCCTCTAGTTATTCTGTATTTTGGCTGCGTTTTGCTCAGTGGCGACTTCGATGACCACGGCCGCAGATCTCGCCGTTCTCACAGCCTTGACCTTTATTCTGTCTTGCCATCTTTGAGCTCTGTGTAGAGCTTTAGCTTAGTCTGATCGCTGCTGTCCGATTACTCCTTGTTCTTCGGACATATTATGATCGTATTCCGTGATTAGGTGAGCAGGAGCCTCCTCGCCGAGGTGGATCTATCCCTTCGAGTCCCCTCGTTTTCAGCCGGTCGTCTTGCTGCTGCGCTGGCATATGTTCGGCTTCTTTCTTCACGTTCTGCTAATTCGCCGCTCAGATATTCAACTTCTCCTACCATTTTAATATACTCGATCTCCATGTCTGTTATCATATGTAGCAGCGGCATAGCATCTGCCTTATTAAATTTCTTTTTCTCTCTTAACAACACTTCGATCATTTCATTTTCCCGCTGTCTGAAAGTCTCATGTCCATCAGTGAGAGTTGGAGAGGTCTCTTCTAGCGACTGGACCACTGCTTTCACTTCTTCGCGGCTGGAGGATGCCAGAACCACCGCCTGTGTCCGAAGGGCTGACTCGGATTCCGACGCTGTCTGGCTAATCGTCGCTGCAGCCTTCTGCCGAGGCGGAGATGTGCGCCTCATTTTTGTCTTTATAATCTCTTATCGATATCCCGTCGAGTTCAGGCGCTATTGGTGACTTGGTTGTATGTTGGTCTCTTAGTGCCAGGCTCCGAAAAGTTGGTTGCCAACAGGTTGTTATCCGCCCTGGGAACCGCTGGGAGGTGTTACCGCACAGTAGTATGTTAGATTCAAAGTAAGTTGTTGCCAAATTAGGACTATAATCGCAGTACTTTATAATCGCCCTCGAAAACACAATAGTAAAATCACCTGAATTTGCCTGAGCTACTATGCCCCGTGTCCTTTTTTCGTACTGTGTGAGTTGCTACATCAGTCGGTAGGTGCGTGTACTGAACGTTTTATATGACAGACAACTTGCCCCGGGGTGCGCTCTTCCGCTCTTTATCTCACTGAATGTAGGTGGAGCCTTATTACGTCACTTCCGTTGCAAGTAGGTGCGTGTACTGAATGTTATATGACAGAAAACTGGTCCAGTGTTGTGGAAGGGAAGCAGTCTGGCTTCACTTAGGCGCTCTGTCTCTTTCGCTCTCTATCTCACTAAATGTAAGTGGAGCGTTACTACGTCTGTTTTCGCGTTCGCGTCACTTTCTACATCAACTACCCATCAGTCGAAAATAAATGATGTGAAGGTTTCTAAGTTTGAAAATTGTGCTCTTAGTGTATTAGATGAAGCTCCAAAGTCTCTATCCGGTAGTGCCTACAATTTAAAATCGGAAAAGTATCAGATTAAGAAACTGATATCCATGGTTACTCTATGTCGTGTTACTTGAATATAGTTTCTGTGCATGAAGACCAAGAGTTCATGTAGTAGACATCAGATATGAAAAGTCTGTATCTATAAATGTGATCATGACGATATACATGAGAAACTCAAGGCATTGGATACTTCTCTCGACAAATCGGTCATCTGTTATTTCGATGTCAGAGTTGATATGTCTAAATAAGTATCTTGGGGTCCAATAAAGCTCGAGAATTTCATATTATCTTTTTAAAAATCTGCTGACTTTGAAGTAGCTCAACTTTGGGCAGCAATTAGCGATCCTAAAACGTTTTCAGTATCGCCTTGGGTTCTACATTCTGGGGCTCTCGACAAATTTTTATCAATCGGTGATCCACAGGGCCGTACCGCCAGGGAGGGTTTTAGTGGTTCAAACCCCTCCCATTGGCCAAAAAAAAAACACGAAAAAACGATGGATTGAGACAGAAAGGAGGGCGGACCGGCAACTGAGCCCCTCCCCCACCAAGAAAAAATGTATCTTGATCGTAAGCCTCCTCCCCCTGACCTAATTCCTGAGTACGGCCCTGATAATAACAAGAACAACAACAATAATGATAATGATAAGATAAAAAGATCAGTACTTGGTAAATTTGGCCAACTTCAGATTGATTTTGGATTTTGCCAATCGATGGACATTTTTGAAATCGCAAACCGAAGAAAAAAAATTAATAAAAAAAAAGTTGGAGTACACTTTTAAAATGTTTTCCAATAATGAAGAATCGACTTACTTGAATTGGTCAATTTGGCAAGATGTTTTGAAGGGAAATTTTTTTCCACATCTCCCATTACTATGTCCACTCATCCAAGCACGGAAAAACCTTGAAAATGACTGTTTTTTCTAGTTTGAATGAACGAAAACCCAAAAACCATTTAATTCACCCTGTTCACCATTTGAAATAATATGGTTTTGTTTGAAAAATTTCATCGTATTTCCCCTTTCCCCTTAAACAACTCTACTGAGGCCAGTTACGAATATTATTATTTTGAAATTTCTCGTATGGTATTTAGGATGTTTCAAAAATGTACCTAGTTCATCGGAAAAGCGCAGGGCCGTAACCCCCCCCCCCCTCATGGCAAAAAACACGAAAAATGGGTTTGAGACGGAGATGAGGGTGAATCTGTCAACATTTTTTGTAGAAAGTATGAAAATGAGAGTTTCAAAAAATTTTGAAATTTTTGTCTTACACATGCACGTAATTGTATAAATTTGCGGTATTAGTAGCCCTCTCCCCCCTACCAAGGAAAAAATTCATCTTAATCGGAAAACACCCCCTTATTTAAATCTTGGGTACGGCCCTGGTGATCCAAGAAAGTGAAATCTTCCACAAATTTCTGTGTACGCTGCTTACTCATCCCTCTGCAAGTTGTAATATCAACCTTAAATGCCTTCGGTGAATGGCAAGTTCCTAATCTGTGTGCAGTACTTTCGCAGTGTTCCAGCTTCATGAGATGCTCGTACGATTTTAGCCAATCACGCGCTCGGGCGAAACGTTTTGTTTCATCTCTTGATCGCCTTCTGATGCAAATTTAAATTTGCCTAACATAACAGTGAATGTCTGTTACGTTCTCATGTATAAGGAAAATGACGTACTCTTCAATGTTGAAGTTCATTCAGTGATCATGAACAGTTTCGAGATTATAAGGATAGTGAAGAAAGAAAGTTGCGGCATCGTCCGAAATTTTGGAGAAAAGTGATGACGTCCTTTTCTAAGGTCTTCGGTATAGTTTCATCATAATGAAGGTTACACAGAATTTCTCATGGTTTCATAAATATCATAACATCTAAAATGAAATTTCGTAAATGTATCCGGTTCTGGGGAGGGGGGAAAGGTAAGGTAGGTTGTGCGCATTCAGAGGTGATCAAGGTTTTACTTTCGTTGGAAACAATCAACAATCTCATTAAGTAGTTTTGAAATGTCATCTTGAAAGTGTGTAGTTCTTGAGTTACTTCGAAGAAATAAAGAGCTGTTTTCCATGTCCCATATGTAGACAAGGATATTCGATTTCTAGCGCTCCTGAAAAATTCTGTTCTTCACCCGAAGATAGTTTCGTTAGCAAACACCGCAAATGGTTGGAGGAGGACTTTTCTCCCCTTGTGCGTCCCTGCACACAGAAATGACCACTATATTGGTGCTCATAGCTCTAAATATTCGGCCATCGCATTCTTAGTGCTTGGATGCTTTCAAGTCCAGCTTAGTAATTTTGAGCCATATATTTTCGAAGATTCATTCTAAACTGTCAACCTCTTTACCATCTCTAGTTTCGGCCATTTGTCATCTCGTGGGGAAAAAAGTGAAAAAGGAACAACAAAGCATTGCGAAAAAAGAAGTATATAGTATAGAAACGGCTAATACTTTTTTTATGGCAAAAAAGAGGGTACTCTGTATAGAAATGAGTTTGAAAAGATTTAGAATTAGCCGTGGACATTAGAGGACGTTTTGGTTGCCAAACACTCCTGACCCGAGAATGCGGAAAGCTCTAATGTAGAAGATAGTGTTTCTGCGTTATTTTGCTAATAAACGAGCTTTCCTCTTCCCCTCCCCCTACGTGCGATTTTGTCACCCTTGGCAATCATTCGGCTTGGAGAACAACCCACAAAATTGAAACGTGTCTACTTCCCCGGTGCCACCCGATGTTGCTAATAAAGCCGTAGACACGTCATTCTACTTGTAGGCAGCAATTTTCGGCCACAAGAAATTGGCCAGTGAACAAGAATCTTAGCTTCTATCTAATGAGCTCCCGAAAATGCAGCGCCTTGTTTGAGCCTATGTCCTAACAACAAGAATCCCCACTCAGTATTAGCAAGTTGTGCACCTTCTCCCTGTAATGCATTTGTTACTTCGCGCAAATCAGCCAGTCCAAATCCCATTCACAATGCGACTATGACAAAAATGAACTATGAAAGGAAGGAGGGTTGACATTTTTGTTACTTCGTGAAAATTACAAAACCTACAAGCTTTCGAATAACTTCTGTAGTCGTGGTTTTTGTTTCAAGTGCCTTCCGACCTTATCAAAGCGCCAATACTATGTTATCATATTGACTTTCGTTTGGCGTAAATAATGCGTTGGATAGCGTAATATTATACATCAAAGAATAAACGGTATTCGTACCTTTCTCGAACTTCGATCGTTTTTTATACAACAATATTGCTTTTGCGTAATGTCTTTTCCAAATTGAACTTTCAACGCATCGAAAGCCTTTTTTCTCAAACGAAAGCAGGGCCCCTCCTTTTTGTGAAAATTATTGTTACCTTCTCTTTTCCTTTTTTCTGTACCAATGTATTGAGATGTTAGATGTAAAACGTGAAAAAATGTATTTCATCTTGTCAAAAGCCAACTGTGACTTCATGGCGAATTGATTCCGGATCGGTGAACTTGTCTTGGTGGAGTACTCGAGCGAATCATAATAAAGGAGTTGCAAGACTTTCAATTTGGTTTGTTTGAGAAGCGAGGCGTCTGCCACTGCTATCTCCATCAATCCAGTGTGCCTGCTTTACGGTGGAAAGCTTGAGCAGACAATGACATCGATCAATGAGAAGCATTCCATGTTTCGAAATGAATTTTAATCGCCTGTTCTTTTATTGGTCCTCGGGACTTCGAAATCATGGATATCATCTTCCTTTGACGGATGGATCGGATCAATTGCTCATGATATTGGCCAGGTTTGCCTGTAACTCGTATGAGAAGCGAGATCAGCAGCGATTGACAGAATACTGTCGTTTCCATCAGTCCGCTGTGTCTGCTTGTCCGGTGCCAAACTTGAGTAGACAAATTGAGCAGTCGGAGATATTCACGTTTTGAAATGTATTTGGATGTCCTGTTCTCTTATTGGCCTACTGCTCTTTGAAATAACGCACGCCATTGGATATACTTGCTCTTCCGAAGGATAGATCAACGTCCCGTGATATCAGTCAGCTTTGCTTGTAACTCGCTGATTTCATCGCATTACCATTTCCAGTCAAATATAATGGTGTCTGATCGCATCTCAGCTCGTCCTACTGATTTCTTCCAACAGACTTCGAGTTGGTGGGTAGTGGAACAGTTGGCTTTTTCATGTACCAGCACCTCATGTGAAAACGCTGTGAAATTGTGCTAGCCGAGGCAAGATGATTACGGCCAACGTGGAGACAAGATTTCTGTTGAGGTATAGTCAAATCCTCGACTAAATGTCATTTGAAGTTAATGGTACTTGCGGAACACCGAGGAGGTTGATAAAATTAGGCCTCGCTTCGATCAGTGTGCTCTCTGCTGAAGATCCTCTATTCAGTGGTTCTCATTTTTCGGGAATTCTAGCTCACAGATCCGTGCTGCCACTATTATGAAAGAACCATGTTATGTTCTCTGAATTGCTGAATTTTTGTATTCGTCGCTAAGCCATACGTGTGACGAGCAAGACATTGGAGGATCCCACCAACTATTTCACGAGTCTGTTGAACAACCTATATTGATTTTGTGATCCTGAATTGGGTTGAGTTGATCGCCTGTAAGAGTACAGCACTGAACAATTCCAGATCCGAAGTGGCCTCAGGTCTTCGTTATCAGTGGTAATAAGGTGGTTTCGATGAAAGCTATACTGTACGAATTCGATTTCATGACACCTGCATTCGTGGTATCCTTCAACTTGATGCTGTAGAATCGCCTCGTCGGTGGTAGACGAGTCCGGAGCTTCGTGATACAGCAAAACGAAAGAAACTTTGAAGAACCTGTATTTAAACTAGTAATTGAGCATGTAATAGTATTAAGTAAGTAATGGAGATGAATGTTCTTATTGGAGTTGATCCACTATATCTTTTAAAATTGTACGCCTACTTCGTTATTCCAAATTGTCGCGTTAATTGTACAGGGTGTCTACCAGTTGTACAGAAGTTCTACAATTGAGGCGGTGGTCATACAAGTAATACGAAAGTCGTACAATTGCCTCTAATTACTTACAAATTTGGTAATTCTTCCTGAACAATCGCAGTATTTCTTTTCAGAATAAGGCCAAATTGAAATTTAATCGGAAAATTGAGTTCTTTGCAACATTTTGTGAAATAATTCGTTTGTTATTATTTACGAGTAAGTTTCTTTGAAGTTCTTGTTGGCAATTACCATGTTTTTGAATTTATTTTTTCTTTCCTTGCGAAAATTCTGCTCTGGCGTGAAAAATACTCCAAAAAAATCATTAAAAAGTCACACAAAAGTTATGCAGAGCTCATACTTTTGGAAAATTCGTAATTGGTAGACACTCTGTCGTGGAATTGAATTCGAGGAGGTTGTCACTTGAAATGATTACTGCTTGATGTAAATTAAAGTTGACGATAGCATTTTGCAATATATTGTGGGAATGCTTCGCCCCAAACATGTCTAATCTTAGGTATGGTTAACGTCCCAGGAGATGTTCTGGTCCATGTGAGGTCTGGGCTATACTTGAATGATCCTACTTGGGACCTTCCCCGTCCTCTCTTCGATAAAGTAATTGAGGTGCGCAACGGCAAGTCGCTTCGCCCTCTCCAGGTTGAAGGGTTCTCCTTTCTTCCCGGTGTAGCTGTAGCATGCGCCGCTTGTTTTAATAAAAGTGACAGGCAATAAGTCGTCCCAGGAAATGCAGTGCACCGGATCAGGTAGTTTCATCATCAGTCGGGTGTGTCCATCTGCCTCCTTTAAAAGCAGGTCTTGTGGTTCGTCAAATATGACTGTGTCAAAATTCCACAAGTTGGCATAATGGCCTTGTAAAGTGTACAGCGATCGTGTTGTGCCTTCGAATTCCGTGATCGGATCAATTTCAAAGTACTCTATCATCATCGATCTCATAAAATGGTCGATTGTAATGATATCCCTCCCAATGAGATGGGGCTTCTCACGCGTAAGATAAATAAGACTTTTGTTCGTTGGTCTATCCATTTCGTTTCTTCGCAGTATACTCATAATTCAAATCTGTAACACAGAGATCACCATTTCATTAGTATAATCATATATGCTCGTTGAACTCACCATCATGAACCACGGGGCTAGTGATACGGGTATTCGATATGAAGAAAGCGCAATCGACCTTGGCCGATTCCCAGCAAGAAGAGAAGAGGACCAAGACAGCCCTAAAAAAGCTCCCCGATGTCCCTGAGGTAATGCTCGAAGGAGCGGTTCCAGGGCTCGGGTGAGAGCAAATGAAAAGAGGAAAAGAGCATTTTGCAATGCGTTGGCCGAAGATTTAAAGCAAACCTTTCTAATAAATCATAGGTGATGAGTGATCATCAATAACCGTTGAATATGTGAGCCTGGGTAATGGATGGGAAGACGTCATAATCCCCAAGTAATATCTTTGATCATTGCTTGACTTAGGTCGTCTGGTCTTGATGCTTTAACACATGATAAATTGCTTGCGTTTTGAGATCTTTACTACATGAACTCTCTTGGTTTCATTGCTGATGAAGTCAGTCTGCCAATGAATTTGGTTTGAAAGGGTGGCACTGGATTTATCGGTTGTGCATAGAAATATAGCGCGATCACAGATCCCGTTCTTCTCATAACAGAGCTGGGAAATGTATGATTTTTTAAAACTGAAAATTTGCCCCTCCTCCCCCCTATAAAACGTTTGAGCGTCCTCGCAAAAACGGTGGAAACCTTTCTGCGGAACTATCACCTTTATAAAATGGAAAACTTTTGCCACATACAATAGTTTTTGGCTGACCTTAACAAAACGTGACACAATTCGTTTTTCAGAGGCAATGCCGCCATTCCTTAAGATTTGTAGGGCCTCGAAAGGCGTTACATTTATTGCACTCAACCAGCAACAACCTATCAACTAATACATCTTCCCTGGATGTGAGCAAATCGTTGAAAAAGTATTAGATAAATACTCGTCCTTATACTTGGCTTTTACCATCCTATAGCTGGAGGCCAGTGATACAAGTGTCTTCCCATCTGTGGCTATCACAGCAGGATCCTTTCAGAGATACTGAAAATTCATCGTTGAATTTCTTTATACTTCTGGCTGAGACGACAGATCGAGAAGTGATTTGGTTAGAAGTTGTGATGTGCGGTCCGGTCGTATTATTTTCTGACGCAATGGAGAGAAGTAACGGAATGTGAGGAGCTCCATGGCTGTTTGTTCTTCTGCATACAGTTGCTTAACTCATCCCTAGTGTTACACACCAGGCAGTCGGCGACGGATGCAAGAACTCCTGGATCTTCCTTGTGTTTCCCGAAGATGGAATGGGACAATATACGTCCTCCCTGGTCTGCCATCATGATATTGGGTATTAATGGAGGCGCTTTTGCGCACTTTGTCTCATATACCTACTTTGAAACACCCACGGCCTGAACTCTGTGTTATCCAAGACCTCTTTAGCGTTTAGAAAGTCATGACCTGTTTTCTTGGTATGAGACAACACTTGTTCTCGAGTGAGCAGCACTTGCACCTGCATGTTCCAAGGAAAACTTGCTCTGTTAGCTTCCCTGGACAGTTATGAGGAGCAAATCAGCTACTGCTAACAAAACTTCTCGCACCTCAAAAGTTTTCTTTCCTTTGATCCTGTTTATCAGGTCATTCACATCCGGGATATGAGACAGTATTCTTTCCACAACGTTTGTCCATTTCGCTTTGAACTTTGGCTGTCCCTTGGCAAGCAAAATGAGTGCCACTGTTGTCCCAAGACGTTGGGCTATGGATGATCTTTTCGAAGGCGGCATAGTGATGCCTTCCAGGGGGACATGATGTTCAGGGAACTACTGGAGGCGCTGGATTCAGTGATGCGTTTCGTTATCTACTCTTTATACATAATTTGGTGGGTGTAGATTGTGGTATCCCGTTTCTTTTGAGTCCGGGTAGCCGATGCTGGTTGTGCGATTCTCGATAGTAGTCCGAACCGAGGATGATTTCTCATTTTGGATCGGTTGGCATTGTGACAATATGTGCTCCATGTCCGTCTCGTACATCAGCTGTTACACATTTGGTCACTTTCTAGAAAACGTGGAGGTGTTCTTCAGCATGTATATGAAGACAGGAACAGTGACAGGCCACCTTCTTCGATATGACTCAGTTGGGCAATCGTTCATCATATCATAGGTTCATTACTCGCTCACTCAGAACCGTTTGAAAATGTGGTAGTTTTTGTGGTGTACCCTTGACCAGGTCATGACAATTCTTACCCGCTGCATTCCGCGGAGCGGCAGGTGGTGCCATTTAAGGGGGAGCCCTAGCTGGGTCACTTCTTGCTGCAGTTTTGCTACAGCTGTAACTGTTTTACATGGCGGAGACTCACCGTGTGGCTGGTACGTTCGAGTAACTGTCGTTGCTAGCAACGGTGAGACTACATGCTTGAGGAGCTTCTCACTCACTAGTTCTGAAGGCGACGGCGCAATGGTGTGGCAGTGGTGGTATCAGGATCAACGGTTGAGAGACCGGTTGCAAGAATCTGGATGGCGGGGTGGAAGTGTGAGCAACAACTCAGCGTCTGTCATTCGGGGTGTGTCTTGACTAGAAGTCAAGTGTAGTACTCAGATGCAGTGGAGCAAATAGACATTGTGTTTGTAGCTCTCTAAGTTATTCTGTCCTCTGTTGAATTATAGGGTTGATGCAGTATCAGGTGCAGTGGGGCAATAAACCGTGTGTCTGTAGTTTCCAAGTGACTTCGTCTTTCCTCAGTCTATGGAGTCGATGCAGTACCCATGTGTAGTGAGACAACAGATCTTGTACCTGTAGCCCCTTGGTAAGGTTTTTCCTTCCTCCATTATACAGAAGACTTACTGAATGTATATGACTGAATCGCTAGTATCGCTTGACTCTAGCTGTAATTCAAAACGAATAAGTGTCCACGTCTAGAGGTATTCGCATACCCGAGCTTTCTCAATTCGCAGATTTCTTACCTCCAGTTGTAATATAAATTTTGGAGTAATAAATTAGCCTGTCTCCCTCTCCGGCTCTCGCCTTCAGCTCCTGTCAAATGATGTAGGTAGGTAGTTATATTATTTGTAAACGGATGCGTTCGCTTTGTGTGGCACGATAATATTTTAATGGCTTCAGAAACGCGAGAAAGAAATTGAAAGTGCACGAGCGCTTTTAGGAATATGATTTGGGACCGGAGCTCAGCGGTGTTTTTCTGCCTTTTCGCCTTTTATTTGTTCCGCAGATTCGTTTTATATATACAAGCTAACGAAAAATTAATTTCGAATTCCACTTTGACGTTCCGCTCGTTTTGAAAAACGGTAACATTTGTGTTATTTAAATGCGTCGTTTCTTCGCAAAAGATAAATAAGGAGGTCTGAATAATTTCAGTTATATTTTCGAACGGTGCTACCGCCGCACCGGGCGGCAACTTCATCGGTCCTGTAGTTAGCGCCATCGCCGCGGTTTTTATCCGTCGAGTTGATCCCCGGTGCTTATTATCATTTTTCTTTTGAGGTATTGAAAAAGGGCTGCGTTGACTGGGGAACGAATTCCGCGCGTCTCAGATTGTTGTACAGGAGCCGAAAAGCTCTGAACGTGAAAAGAGGAACGTGGTACCAGCTATGGTATGATGATACATCGTCGAATCGTGCTATCTGTTGATCCACATAGCAGCTAATACTTCAGTAAAATGTTCGGAGGTATTAACGTCGACATGAACGAATTTGAACTTCAAGGGGTAAAATTTAGTTGTGCGGGACTGCGATAAAACTTGAGAATAAAGTAACAATGAACTCGATTCTTAATAAAACATAATTGAAGACCACATCCTCGGTTAAGCATGATTGGTATTTTCCTGTAAAGGGGTTCTTTTTGCGTACGTATTACCAATGCGAGACTCAGTGGTTGGAAGCTGCTTAGCTGTATTACTCAGGTCATTGTTCCAAGATTATAGTTATTTTCAGAGCAGTGATCCTCAATCCAAAACTGAATCGGGTACCAGGGTACCAGCAGTAGCATTCCGATCATCAACGTTCTAACGTTCTAAGATGGCTGGAATATTGAGTACGAGTTGATTACTTGAATACAGAACTTATCTAATGTCCTTTTTGTCAGCGCTTTTGTTCGCCCGCGGACCACTCACGTTTGCGATGTGCACGACTAGGAAATAGTCGTTCTTTATCATTATTGTCATTTTCCCGCGTTTTAGTCATTATTGTCTTTTTTTTTTCTTTTTTTTTTGCTCTTTGGAAAAATCACGTATTATTCGGGTATTTGCCCGCGCGCAGCGCTGCAAGCACCCTATTGCAATCGAATTTTCATCCTGATCATTTCTTTAAATACGACTGAATTGTTTACAGCTCATAGTTCAGTTTTAGTTCAGTTTCATTCTCCGTTAGAAGCGCTAATGTGGATTTCCTAATGAAAGGTTGAGTTCCTGAGTTATTACAGCCGGAAATAACGAAATAACATTGCTGTAAACGGGAAATACGGCATTTTCGGCACATTTAGCGACAAAAAAACATATAAATGCGCATATTCCACCTGTTTTTATGTGTATTTTTGACAGCCCTAAGTTATGAATATTTTTCCTCTCGGTTAGGAATGTAACTTGGAAAGATGAAAGTAAAAGATTCTCAATCCGGCGTATATTTTGGTACTGTGTCTGAATATTAGCTTCAAAGCCTCTGCATTTCAGTTTTGGTTTCGTTTTATCAATACCAGTTTAGGAAGTCAGAATTAAAAATGCAGCTAGCGAAAAGCTCATTTTATTGACTTTAACTTGTTAGCTATAGTCAATGAATGCAGTAGAACTCCCATAAGCTATACATGAGCAGATAACAACCTTCAACCTAGAACATGGCAAACACTCTCTTACTATCTCGCTATCTGCTAGGTAGCTTGTTATTATTTCAAATGAAAACTTCGCAGACCGAAAAAACTGATAATTTGACTCAGTCCCAACGTTTAGATTTAGGACGAAATTTGTTACCACGCACCTCACATGCAGACAGTAAGATCTTGACTGTATCCTGGCCATGATAGAGGGTCCCCGCGACCAATTCAATAACCACCAAAATGTAAGTCTTGAAATACTTAATCTAGCTGAAAGTGGCCTTCTTCTTGTAAACGTAACGATAAATTTGGAATGAAAAACTCTTCCAGCATATTCAGGTATCGATCTCCGTTGACAGTAGCTTCGGTATGTAAGTTTGGACCAACGAGTCCATCAAGAGTTGGAGAGCACCAAATATTAACCTTCAGTGAGTCTCTGATGTGTTCACGTATTTCAGTTTGTCTGCTTGCGCCCCTAATGATACAATTTTGTTGATTTACATGTCCAGTGACATGAAATATGGCCTCGTCACTAAACATTAGATTGTTCACAAACACTGAATTCAAAACTGACATTGCATACAAAACACTTGCATCGAGACTTCGGCGAATCTTGTCTTGAGGATGTAGCGCTTGAGGACACCGAATTCTGTATGGTTTCAGGCCCAGATTTTTCGCAATACTATGCTGGCCAGTTGACACAGAAATATTTAACTGACTTTTCAAACGTCGAATGGATACTTTTGAGTTTTCAGCCATCACATTTCCAACAGGAACGATATTCTTCTCTTCAAAGCGAATGGCACGCTTTTGGCCGGATACTGCGGTGATGTTATTTGCCACAGAACCTGTTGCCGTCCATTCATTGAAAATTCGTCGTATTGAAGCATCCTCTCCCTGAGTAGTATATGCACTTACAAGGTGTCTAACACCTCCTGCATCTCCTGCATCTCCTGCAAAACTCCTGCATTTGCTCAAATGCTCCTGCATTTCACAAAATCTCCTGCAAACCTCCTGCATTTCACTCAAACCTCCTGCAAAAATCGTACTTTACTGCACCATGAAATATGTATTACAAACTTGCAATTTTCACAGAGAAATGAAAAAAAAGTGAATTAAAATTTTTCTTTTCTCATGAAAAAAATGGTTGTTTGTACCACCAGTTGTTTGCATAAACTGATCAATCCGCAATGTGCCATTACTAGCGCTAGCATTAACATGTTTTTGAACTAGGTGGCAGGTATGTTGCGCTGCCTAACGCGTATCGTTTGTAGGAGTGCTGATACGTTGACTGGTACTGGTGCAAATATTGCGTCTATGTCAATTCTGTATCTAACGTAAGTGGAAAAATTGACGCACTTTTTAGCAAATGAGTTTAAAAAAAGATAAGATTGCCTACTGTATTACATATGGTCTTGGGCCTTACTTCAGACAGATCTTACTAGACGAAGTTCAAAACGCAGACACTATCTCAATAAAGTTTGCCAAAGCGCCCAAATGGATATGATCGTACATTATTGGGATTCTAGTGAACAGGAGGTATCAACTCGTTATTTAGCTTCCATTTTCCCAGAACGATGTACTTCTGATGGACTGTTCAAAGCAATTACAAATGCATTAAAAGATTTGAAGTTGAATTTATCTAACGTTTTGCAAGTGGCGATGGATGGCCCCAACGTTAATTTGAAATTATTACATTCAGATCTGTTGAAATACATGGAAGAGAATGGTATGAACAAAATGTTGAATTTGGGTACCTGTACCTTGCATATCGTCCATAACGAGTATAAAACTGCTCACGACAGCAGCAACTGGAATATTCATCGGTTGTTACGAAGTCTGTATTACCTCTTCAAAGACTTCCCTACTAGACGCGCGGATTTTAAATATTATTCCAAATCTTCGTTATTTACATTAAAATGTTTCTCTGTTCGATGGCTGGAAAATGGAAAGGTATTACAGAGAGCATTGAATATACTACCTCATGTCAAGAAGTATGTTGAGGGCGTCAAAAATAAACCTCCTAAAACACACAATTACACGTATGTGACTGAAGCTTTGAAAAAGGAGTTTTTGGAAGCAAAATTACATTTTATGTCTTCAGTGTGTGATGACTTGTACCATTTTTTGATATAATACCAGAGCGATGAGCCAATTGATACCCTTTCTTTATGAAGATCTTAGAACTGTTCTTCGAAACATCGGTACCAGATTTCTCTCCAAAGTCACATATAGTTTTGAAGATACAGTAAAAGTCGCGTATTATAATGACGTTGGGCAAAGAGGATTTTATGACATAAAGCGGCGTATTCCACAAAACGACAGGAAAAATTCTGAACATGATTTTATGATGTCAAAAATTCTTATATCTGATTTTCCCATTTTTTTTGCTAACTCCTCGGCTTTTTCGCGCATTAAAGGACCATTAACCCGCCCATCAGCTTCACGAACATGATTGAACCACTGTAACAAAGCCTCTTCGACATCACCATCTTTTTCTGTTCTTTTTCTTTTTCGGCTGCTGTTTTCATTCTTGGCAATTGCTTCCTGGATGCTATCTCGTTTCTTCAGCAACTTCGACAAAAAGGGTTGTGAAATACGGAGCTTGATGGCCGCTTCACTCTGCGTCACTGTTTTAGGCAATGCATCATATTCGCGTAAAATTTCAGCTTTCTCGGCGACACTAAGATCACGACGACATTTATTGCTTGTAGATTTAGTCGACATAGTTACACGGTTGCTCACAGTTTTGTAACAAGACACAGACTGACCAGCGAGAAGCAAAGAAATGATAACATGTGAAAGAAAAAGTGCCAAGTAACTCATGTTTTTTCATGAAAATTATAGTCGTACTTCATTACAATAAGCGACTTGCCCATTCCAATAACCGGCAGATTTACAATGTATTTGTATACGGGAGGACGGGACTTGCTCATTTTTATGACATTAAGCGACTTATGCCACTATCAGACATTATAATAAGCGACTTTTACTGTACTAAAAAGAACCTTTTACCACCAGAGAAGGTTAACGTCGGATTTGGAGCCAAAACAATTGTATCCAAATTTTCCCCGTTGAAGAAAATGAAATTTCTTGATGAATGTTGCGCTTTTCTTAAAGCATTGTACGATAAACTTTTGAGGAAGTCTGCAAAATTATTTTCATTTGTACTTCATTAATTTTATTCTCAAAATTTAAAAAGTATCCTTTTTTAGTCCTTTTCAATTTTGAAACCATTTTAATATAGATTTTTTTTTTGGGGGGGGGGGGTTTCTAGTTGTTTGAACTGCTGAAAAACCTCCTGCAAAATCTCCTGCAAAACTCCTGCATTTCGCTTTCCAAAATTTGTTAGACACCCTGCTTAACAATTAGGTGTTTGGTAGTTTGTCTTTTGCATTGATGTATATGTGACTTGGAATCATGAAATGTGCCTCTTGTGCGAAAACAGGTTTCTGAGATAAACGAGTGTGTTTAACCGTTTTTCGCTTCACTTTGAAGAGGAACTTAGCAGAATCTAATTTGAACTTTTATTAACATAGAACGGTACGACAAGCGAGTAACACTCCACTGATGATGGCATAACAGCCGAAAGCGCTCTGGAATACAGAAGAAGGAAAAGTGAATTGGCGCACCCTACAAAAGGAACTAGAACATGAATACAGAAATTTGATAACAACAACAAAACGGACAACGAAAAGAAAAGGTGTCGCCGGACTAGATAAGCAAAAATATGTATGTACATACATGTATAGACAAAGGTGCCGCCACATAAACGGGTGGCTTGACAGAGTGTAAAGATAGGATGCTGGTAGTGGTACGCACAAATGTCCATAGCGTGTACATCTGTGGTGGTGCGTTTACGCGTTGCTATGACAACCGCGTTTTGAATACTTCGTCTAGTGGGAGATAGCTCAGACCAAAAAACGATTTGAGCCAGGTACCACTTCGGAATCTTTCTTTTCTTATTCTTCTCGCAATGCCCTATGTATGTATGTACTGTATGTCCGAAGAAACAGTCAATTGGCTATTGAGGCACTGGTGTCACACCAAACTACAAATACATCCCTGGTAGCGGCGGAGTGTGTTAACAAATTATACACCCTTGTTCAGGAGAACCGTGTCACCATACTATGGGCGCCGGGATACTGTGGCATAGAAGGGAACATGATCGCTGGCAAGCTAGCGAAGGAGGGCATACAAAAGGAACTGGCAATACCCAGACCGTGTCTTTCTGTAGTACACAACGTCATAAAATCCAAAGTAAAGGTTTGGATAAGTAAGCAGATGGAAATGCACTGGCAGTTGGCCAGTCGCATGAAAGTCAACTATACACTGATGAGGGACGCCCCCAGTAAGTATGTCATGTTTTATTAGGGCTTGACAAGAAACATGCAAGGCTCATGGTCGTACTACTAACTGGTTATAGGGCCAGGTATAAAATAGGAGTGGTGAAAAGCGGCTCCTGTAGGTACTGTGGAGACGAGGAAGAAACCTCGATCCAAATCGTATTTATGTCAGTGCCCAGCAGTAGCCGGGGCAAGACGTGAAGCACTGGGACTAGAGTATCCAGCACCCAGTGAAGTCAAAGGGATAGAGCTTAGTAAAATTCTCATTTTGGCTATAAAAATGAGGCTACTGAGCTGATCCTTCACAGCAACTTGAGGAATAGTGCAATGGACTACAAAGTCTGAGCACTCGGCGCATACTGCGCCACCTCACGCACAAACGGATGAACGTACTGTATGTATTTGCGTAAGTGGGCCTGAATATTTGCATAAAATGTGTCATCTGTGCGCAAAATGGTTCCTTAAATTTTCGGTCCGGAGCCATTGCACCCAGTATTCGAACTTCACAGTAGAACAAACTAGGCTTTGAAATCATATTGATGAACTTGAATTCTGTCCAATGCTTGGGCAATGTATACGTCCAATTCTTTTTTTTCTTTTGAAATGTATCTCATTATTAGTGGGTACCAACCAGAAACCAGCTTTCGATCCATCCATTGCTTCCTGGACGGAACGAGGACAGCTATTCGACTTTCTCATAATATATAAATGCTTTTTCTGTTGTTTACTCGCTTCATCCTTCTGATGAATCAAATTTGCTTTTACCACATCATTTTGGAACAGGTTACTGACCTTGTCAGTTCTCAGGGTTGTCGTTTTTGTGAAAGTAGTTTTTTTGGATATTCATGCTTTCACGCTTAAACGATATATATAGATTCAGTAAATTCGAACATTACTCCCTCTGACCAGTTCCTTTTCCTCCGGCAAATCAAGGTCATCAGATTTACATTATTGCCTGCAACAATACATTTTTAGTAGAACTATCCAATTTCCAAGTTCTATCCAAGTGTTCGTCACTTGTCATATTTATCTAATAAAATATCCTCATCCCTCATTTGCATTCCAGTTTATTAACTTGTTTTGTCTTCTTCTTTTTCAGGTAAGAATTCCGCATGACCTCTGGTTACAAAATACTATCTATCCTATTGGGTAAGATTTGCCAGTTTACTTGTGTTGTAGTTGTGAACCTGCTAGTCACCGCTTGTGTTTTGTAGCATTCTGCGAGAGCAGTTGTGTACGTCTATATAACAAGGAATCGCCTTGTCGATATTGAATTAAGAAACGGGTTGTTGATACTAGATGGAATTTGCTAGCAATTGAACACCCAAGAATGAATTCGTAGCGTAAACTCTCGATTTTCTATGAATTTTTGAAATTGGAACTCTTAAAAGGGGTAATTTTGAGAAAAACGCGTTCAAAGTTTGAGAAGTAAACAGTAGCAAGGAAAACAGTCGGAATGGTAGAAAGGTGCTATTTTTTCGTGCGGGGTGGGGGTGGGGGTAAAGTCATGTGGAGGCATGTCAAAGGAAGTGATAACCCGAGAATCGGCCTCATTAGGCTGTTGGGAGAGAGTGGGATTGAACTGACGAGATGGCGAACAGCACCAGATTTGCAATGCGGAGCACTGTGACCTTCATTCAGGATTGGAAAATCGTATCATATACATACATACAGGTCAACGAGGTAGTGCATATGAAAGGACACGCTATACAAAAGAAAACCTGCCAAGTGGGGTAATATTGGACACGGGGGGGTAATATTGGCCACTCATGACTTGTTGTAGGAGTGCTAGTATCGTTACTAGTAAAGTCCACTGGGGTAATATCCTAATATCAGACACCGGTGGTAACATCGGCTGCACATGACTTGTTGTAGGAGCGCTAGTATCGTTATCAGTAAGCAAGTCATGAGTGACCGATAATACCACCAGTGTCCGATAATACCTCAGTAGACGGAAGTTGCAACTGTAAGGAACACAATAGAGTTCGCGAATTCAAACTGTGTTTTAGAAAGAACACGAAATTAAGAAAGGAAAATTAAATATGATATGAGAGCGAGTTCTATATTCCTGATAGCGGAATAATGCGTAGTAGTACGAGTACTTGGATGATTTCGGAGAGCGCCTGTTTTCCCTTTCACTTTTGACATTTTCCATAAAAGTAACACCAGTCAGAACCAGATACAAAGGGGGCGAATTCTTTCGCTAAATACTGCTGCCATCGCAGATTCAATATACGCGGAGGTATTAGATGGGGAGGTTCGACGGGCAAGGTTTCAGGCAATATCTTGAAGCGCTTTTTGTAATTGTTCAACTCTTTCGACGTTACATGACTCCATAATCGTCAGAAGTGGTTCGAAAATTATGAAAATGCAATAAGTTCTTGATTTTCTACGCTCCGGCTTGTTCAAACCAGTCAGAATGATTGTGTGTTGACGTGAGTATATCTTTCCTTTGGCATTCTCCACGAGTATTACAGTGATTGTATTCGAGTGTGGGAAGGCAAAGGCAGCCATTTTGGGAAATTCGCGTATAGTGTTTCAGATGGACTGTCGGAAACGTTTTTTGAACACTCCAAAATTCATGTCGGGAGCAAATTTTGTATGCCCGACAGGCATAAAGTCAATACGAGCTGATTTATGGAGTCCAAGTTTGACTGTAGTCGTCAGCCGTGCAATTAGCGGCATGGATACAAACATGTGTCCTTCCCCAATGCCAAAACTCGTTTTAAAAAATGGTCGAGCAGGGATACCACTAAACTGAAGCCTTTAGCCGTATTACACGATTTTGGTGTACAGTACCGATACATATAACTTCTACACGTGAACCCGTGATGATGCGTCACTTGGTTTTTTCCAGCCATGCAGCCCATGCTACGTTCCTCTTAGCATACCAGCTGAGCCATCCCTCATCAGTTTCTCGATGACCCTTCATCCCTGTGCCTTGAAAAGATAGCAGTTCTTTAATCAATACTTCTGTGTGTGTATGTGAATGTGAGGAGGGGGAGGGGTAGCTAAGAACTCGCAGCTGGCTTAAAGTTACTATTCTTTGTACTTCGATATCAAGGGATCTCGCTGTTGTTCGAAGGTCAGGTTCGTCGTTTTACGACTTTATAAAGAATGTACAATCCCATTGTTGTCGTGTTGCGAAATTTGTACGTGAAATTACGTGGAATAGCGACGGCCACTGTGTAGTAGACCGTCTGAGATATCAGGTTTGTGTATTCCCTCAGGCACTGTAAATTGCGAATGCCCAAATCTCCACCATAATTTCGATTAAAATTGAATGATGTTGGTTTGCCGTCGAGTACGCCGTCCCTAACGCGAGCAGTGTACGCGATTACACCGGATCTATTCATTCATAATGGTGAATGTGTGATTTTAGGAATCCCTGTTCTTTGTTTCTTGTCGTACTCAGAGGCGAAACTTGACTTTCAGTTTGAGGGGGTGGAGAAGGAAAATTTGCCGACGTATATTTATTTTTAACTAAAAATTTGCCGACAAAATTTTCTAAAATTTTGAAAAGTCGCCGATTTTTTAATCAAAATACTTTTTAATTGAAGAAAAAAAAGGAAAAAACTTATCAGCGACCAAAAGGTGAAGTTTTTGACACGTTTAGCAAAATTTTGGAATCTCGGATGCACGGCCCGAATTTCACCAGCACCAAACACAGGAAATTAATCAATGAAACATTTGTTATCGGATTCAGCTTGTGACACTGGAAGATCTTTTGCTGTTCAAATTTTAGATTTTGATCAAATGTTCAACTTTCTCAAATGTCAGGCTCTAGTTCAACCAGAAAATCCAGTAACAATAGATTTCGGGCTGCTCAAAGCGGTGGCGCGCTGTGATCGTTTACGAATGATTGAGTGAGTGACAAAGTGAAGACGTGAATGATTAACTGAATTAGTGAATGAATAAATGGCTGAGTGAGTGAGTGAATCACTGAATCTCTGAGTCGGTGAGTGAGTGAGTGACTGACTGACTGAGTGAAGAACTCGATGAGTAAGCAAGTGACTGACTGAGTGAGTGAGTGAATCACTGAGTAAGTGATTGAGTAGTTGTGTGAATAACTGAATAAGTAAGCGAGTGACTGAGTGAATCACGAAGTAAGTAAGCGAATGCGTGAGTGAGTGAATCACTGACTCTGTGGGTGAGTGACGGAGTAAGGAAGTGAATGAATAACTGAATTAGAAAATTAATGAATAACTGAGTAAGTGAGTGAATCACTTAATAAGTATGCGATTGGCTGAGTGAATCACTGAGCTATTTAGTGAGTGATGGAGTTAGTAAGTGAATGAGTAACTACATTACAGCATGAGTGAATGACTAATTGAGTGAGTGAATCACTGAGTCACTGAGTAAGTGAGTGAGTGTAACTTAGTGAATCACTAAATGAGTGAGCGATTGACTGAGTGAATCACTGACTGATTGAGTGAGTGACTGTGTGAATAACTGAATGAGTAAGCGAGTGACTGAGTGAATCACTAAATAAGTAAGCGAATGACTGAGTGAGTGAGTGAGTGAATCACTGACTCAGTAAGTGACGGAGTGACGAAGTGAACAATTTGCGGGCTGCTCAAAGCGGTGGCGCGCCATAGTTGTTTACCTTGTAACCCTGATCGAGGGGAATATTTCATTTGCAGGCGTGCGAAGAAATCTCTACATAGATACATATTATGAAAACGAAAGCGTTTATTGAAAGAATGATTAGGACAAAATTTATAGTTCATAAAATTTTTCTTCCATTGAGACCATTTTCATGTCAAATTGATTAATTTCTCTAAAATATGTGGGGTTTCAATAGTTACTTTATTTCACCTACCTAAAATTATCGAGGGCAACTCTTCTGTGCTGGCAGTCCGAATAGTCATTGAAATGCAACATTTGCTACCGACCTTCAGATTTTCGAAATGTCTTCCACATTTCAGCTTTGTTTCAACCTTTCAGAGAACGTTCGGTACTCAGCTTGAAACCTTCTGCTTTCGACTGACTAGTCTCTAACAGGGGTCCAGGGTACTCCATTTTTAGAAACGTAATTTGACTTTCAGTTTGGAAAGGGGGAGGAAAAAAATTTACCGATAAATATTTCCTGAGAACTAAAAATTCGCCGACAAAATGTTTAAAAAATTGAAAATTTGCCAATTTTTTAATCGAAATCTTTTTTAATTGTAAAAGAAAATAAATAAACAAGTAGACATGCATAAAAAAATGAAAATTCAAATGAACAGTTTTAAAATTCGCCGACTGTCAATTGATTGAGGGGGGGGGGGGGCTATGTACAGTCTTAAAATTTGCCGACTACCAAATTATTGGGGTGGGGTGTTAAACTCCCCACACCTCCCTATAGTTTCGCCCGTGGTCGTACTCTGCAATTTTGAATCCTGAGTGTGTCCTGCAACATCCGTTGCATGCGTATTCGCCTTCTCTTGTTCTTTACAGCTCTATCAGGCGACTAAGCTGAGTTCTAGAGGGATGTTAGACCCAGTGAAGTTGTGCGACATGTGTGGAATGACCTGGCACGAATACGAATTTAATTGCATGTTTGCGACATTTTATCGACTTTTCGGAGAAAAGGGAAGTATTTTAAGCAGGTGCTCATTCACTAAAATGAGATAAAGATTGTCGCAGATGACAACTTTTGGTCCTAGTCGGTATTTGGCGTACGACAACAAACTCCGTAAAAACCACCTCTTTTTCTGATTTGCTCTCCACCCGAGTCCTGTAATCCGCCCTTTCGAGCACTACTTCAGAGGCGTCGGGGAGGCTGTTTGAGCTGACTTAGCCCTCTTCCCTTCTGGCCGAAAAACCGACCTAGGTCAAAAATTCTGGCGAGTTGCTTCGTGGGCTCGAACCCGGGACCTCCGGATTCTGAGACCAACGTGGTATCCAGCTCTATAAACGGTAACATCTCTCCATTTGTCGTACCACAAAACATAAGGCTTGTACTGGCTTTTGACTGGTTACGGATGAACTTTGACAGCGGGTATTGATTTCGCGATGTTAGTTTTTTTGGCGAGAAACTACAGTTAATAAATCTCCAAGTCAACGCTGAAGCCAATCCACGCATTTCTTGTACGTGGGATATTTCAAAAGTAAGGTAACACTTTTTTCCCTCCGACGGACAAAAAACTCAGAAACCTGAGAAAGTACCACGGCTGGCTCGCATGAGAATTCTCAGGAGTGATGTTAATTTTGCTAATCTCGCCTCCTTTGCAGTGCTCGTTCTTTGAAAGTAGGTTTTGTCAGGCGTACACTTGTAGAATCTGTCTGGGGATATCTTGTGGACATACCCTCAAAATTTCAGCCCGCCAGTGTTACCAATCACGATGAAAAAATATGTGTGTCGCGGACTTCCTTTTTCGGCCGTGTGTGCACGGGAAGCTCGGGCAAATAATTTGAAACTGAAACTATGAGCCGGTTAACTAAGCCCGAAACCGAAGTAGCTCCGATTTTTGAAGAGCTGAAACTGGAAACTGGAGACTGATTTTTAAAGGAAACTGAAACTGGCTAGCTTACTAAAGCCGGAAACTGGGGTGAGCTTTATTCGAATAGCTCGAAACTGGTGTTCTCAGACCAACGCACGAGATCACGGAAACGGTCACTAGCTTTAAAATCGAACTTTTATTTTACAAGTACAAGATAGCATTTAGCTCGATGCAACTGTACAACATAAACTTGCCGAGGCAACAACGCAACTCTCCTTATCACACTTCTCAAGCCGGGAAATCGGTGAAAAACTAGCTCGCACGTGAAGCTAACTTCTAATCCGAAAATTAGCAGCTAGTCACGAAAATTAGCTAAAAGAGAAAAAACCCACAATTTTGTCTGGGACGTCACATACCCCCCCCCCCCCCCTAGAGTCTGACCCAGTCCTAAGTGGGAAGACTGTAGGAAAATTTTGAGGTCAAAAGGGAAAATTTTGGGACACTAGTAGTCACTTTCGTAGGCCAGAGAAGTATGACTTGACAATAAGAAGGAACAAAACATAACAAAAATACAGAAATAGCAAAAACAAAATGAAAAGCACAAAATACAAAGAAAAATACTAAAAAGAAAAACTATGGACAGCTGATCCAAACTTAACTTAAAAAACAAAAAAAACAAAAAAAAAAACGAATGCAATAGTAGTAGGAAAAATTTGAGGATGTAAGCTAAAGCTAATAACGTAAAAGGAACAAAATAAAACTTCTATATAGAAAAAAAAAAGGAACTTTAGAATTAACCAAAAAAAATACATGTTTAGCTGAAGCTTCAGCTTGTTTCACTTAGAGCTATTTCTTCTCGCCATCTGAGAAGCTGACCTCTAGCTTCTTTGGGAGAATCTGAACTCTCGGCAGCTTGTGGAAGAACTCACCCACCTTCTTCCGGTACGGATCGTCATGGTCAGAGAGGACCATGAACTGGAAGCTGAAGGGGGTGGTTGTAGTCGGCGAACTCGGGTTTTCTGCATCCCTGAGGACGACCTCACATTCGGGCATCTTGAACCCAGCTATATATCTAGCTCCAAAATTATTTCCCAGAGCGATCACGTCGGAGCGCCACTCTGCAACGAGTCCTACTCTGAGACGGCACGAAATGGGATTAGTCTCGCCCAGCTGAAAGCCAAACTCTCCCGTTTGGCAGACGACAACATCCCTGTAGAGGGTTGGTCTCCACCATACAGACATATTTTTCGGTGGGAAGACCAATCGGACTGATGTTGAATCTACGTTTTTGAAGGCCACAAGACTTCTGTCAGAGAAGGCATCCACGACCACCCTCAGCTTCCTTGTAGCTGATATCTTTAGCTCAAAGGCGATCGGCGGATAATGGACACGTAGGCCTGGAATAAGGCAGCTGAATGTGGTGTCTGCGAGCTCGGAGTATCTGCCTGCAACATAGGAGCTAGCTTTAGCTGGATCTACAGGCTTCACCTTGGTCTCAGGAGTCGTTGAAGTTGCATTTGAGCTACTGGGTGGGTCCGACTTCGAGGTGGATGGGTTGACCTGAGCGACTGTAGCTGGAATGAAGGTAGCTGCCAGCTCGACAAGCTGCTCCATCATGGCCTTCATTGAAGCTTGCTCTTCTTCGAGTTTAGTGACCCTAATTTTCAGCTGGGCTATCTCCTCATCCTTCTTCTGTTCGGCAGCTCGTTTCTGGTCCACCAGTTCTTGTAGGAGCGACATGTTAAGCTGAAAAGTAAAAGATCAGAATTTTAAATTATTTAGATGTTGAATTTCTATAGCTTGAGTCAACACTTCTCTTAGTCGGTAGGCGTTGTTTCCCAGGCTTTGCATCACCACAAATGGGCCTCGGAACAGCGGAGCCAGTTTGGCAGCAAAACCTTTCTCTTTCGCTGACAGATTCACATAAACGAGGTCACCTTCCTTCAGCTCGACTGTCTTCCGATGGTAGCGTTCGAATTTACTCTTCCGGAGAGCTAGCTGATGCGCGGTGTTTTTGCGTGCCTTCGCAAGAAGCTCCTGGTACTTCACTTCTCCAATGATGGTCAATCTCCCATCCGCAGCTGGATCCGTTTTCAGTTTGCAGTGTAAACTAACAGGGCAAGCGCCAGTGACGGAATGCTCAATCTGGTTAATGCGTCGTTCAATGTCAGGCAATAACAGCGGCCATCGGCGGTGATTTTCAGGACAGTGTAGTCTTAAGTGGTCTCCTAAAGTGGCCATCACTCTCTCGGATGGGTTCGTAGCTGGTTGATAAATGGAGGTGAACCCTAGCTCTACTTTCTCGGATTTCCAATAAGTTCTCCATTTTGAGCTGGTGAATTGGCCACCATTATCGCTAAGGATACGTTCGGGTTTGCCAAATTCAGCTACATATTTCTTCATGGCGTTGAGAGTGTGATCAGTGGTGGCAGTCTTGAGCGGGTACAGCTTCACATGCTTGGTGAATACATCTAAAACAACTAAAATCTTGGTCAAACCGGCACGACCTACAGGAAGGGGGCCATAAAAGTCGATGGCCAAGAAACGGTGCGGGTTAAGCTCTATGGTGTTATGCATCTTACCTTGGGGAACAAAGGCTCTCCTTTTACTTGTCTTGCACTTATCACATCCCTTGACATAGCTCACTACATCTCCCTTCAACCCAGGCCAAATAAAGTGACGTTTTATGATGGTGAAAGTCTTATTTACACCTACGTGAGCTGACTGGTCATGATAGTAAGAGACTAGCTCCAGTCTCCTAGCTTTGGGGACTAGAATCCGAAAGTGTCCCTCTCGATCCTTTAAGTGAACGGCTCCATCGATGGTTTTCACTTGGTTGTTTCGCAGAGATAAGTCTTCAGCTAAAGCTTGTATCTCTAAGTCTTCCTGTTGTTCTAAGGAGATACAGTTTAGCCACCCTTCGAAATCTTTGATGATCTTCTTCTTCTGCATCGGGATGGGCGTGCAGCTTGCAACCAAATTTTGGTCTGTAGTTGAAGATGGCAAAACTCGGAGTTGCTGCTTGAGCTGGTCTGGAGGGATCACTGGTTGGGCAGTAGAAATGGTACACAGATTTTCAGCAGAGGGCTTCTTCAACTCGATTTCAACTTCTTTCAGTGGGCCTTGTCGACATTCCAGCTTGCTTTCATATTGCATAACGACAGCTCGATGATCCTCAAACCAATCTCGACCCAGAATAACCGAGTTGGATAGGTTCTTGACTACATGGCATGGAATTCGAATTTCTATTTCTTTTCCACCACAAGTTTTCTGAGCTGGTAACAGACACTGCATCGTGGACTTAGCTCCTTTGGCATCTTGTAAAAATCCGCGGAAATGAACTGGCTTTTGAGGTAGTATTGGAATGTTGAGCTTTGGATTTTCGAGCTTGATGATTTCCAACAGCTGTTCATTTATCAAAGTTAATCTGCTTCCTTGATCCAAGAGGGCATCAAACTTGGTTTTTCCAGCTTTCAGCTCAAGCTCCAATGGCATCAGAATTCTTAGCTCTGATTTGATATCTCTTTTGTTCATATCTGGCTCCTCTTCATCCGATCCCTCGCCATCTGAGTCGCTGTCTTTCATGATGCCGGAACAGGAAGCCTCTTCGTTCATTTCAACAATATTCAGAATTTCCATTTTTGATGTTGAATCTACAGCAGCGTCGAAATCTTTATCGGCTATTTTTCTAGGAGAGGATGTTCTGGCGGTAGCTGGATCAACTTCCTCGGCTTTGACGGGTTTAGCTATGAGGTCAGTTACTTCAGCCGGACTGAGACTTGTCGTGGACGTGGAGTCTTCTTTCTTCAAAATCTGTTTAGCTTCCATGGACACACCTGGTCTACTTGGAATTGCAATCTTCGGATCATCTTGTTCTTCATGGGTAACCATACCTTTAACCAGAAATCTGACAATAGCATCAATACCGGACTCTGATAATAAGCTAACAGTTCGTTTTTTCTCAGGTTTGGTTTTGAAGCAGGTGTGGTCAAGCTGCATTCTTGGTTCGCCACGTTGATCCAAGAAATAGGAGTTGGGATTAGGGGGATTTGTTCGATTTAGTTTACCTACAGCATGATAGGTTTCAATGACAGTGACCAATTCTCTTTTCTCAGGAGTTAAGTTTCTCAAGCTAATATGAATAGCTCTATCAAAATCGCTAAATCTTTTCCAAAATTTATTTTCCTGATTTATCACCGGGACAAGTTTGCAAACGATCAGCTTCTGAACTTGGCCAGTGTGTAGAATGACATTTAACAATCTGGTATACTGTTCTTGAAACTCGGAAGTCGGAACGTCTTTGTCTAGCAGTTCGTGGTGGCCAATAAGCAACAGGACTGATGCGCTTAACTTCGGCTTTGGTTTTTCTAACTTACGGATTACCTGGGAGATACTGTTCTTAGGATTACACAAGTCATCATTGATGTTACTTCGCTGGTCTCCAAAATAATTCGAATATTTCACACAGGAACTGAACAGCTGATACAGGAACCTATCTCCAATAAGCTGGAACTCCTGAAGCTTTGGTACCTCGGAGAGTTGGTGAGAGTTCACTCGAACAGTGTTACATGTGGCTGCTTGAGAGTCAGATTCAGAGTCGCTGCTGGTTGTTGAGTCTCCATCACTAGAGTTGCACTTACATCTGCGAGTAGATTCGTAGTTAATTACATTTACAGAATCTTTCTTGGGGTTTGTTGACTTACATGGGTCATGGCTTTTTCTTCGCTGATGGAACGAGTGCTTTGATTTCTCTGGCTTACTGGGTGTTGACTGATCTTGCTCTTCTGCTGGTTTGACTTTCTCAAAACCTTGATGATGATTTTTCAAACAGGTTTTATGTGCAGAATTTGATTTAGAACGGTTGAGAATTTCAATAGCTGCTGGTTGACTCAAAGCAAATAAAAGGTTTTCTTTACTGGCGAAATCACTTTCAGAAAGCAAGGTAGCTAGAGAGATGGGAGTTTTCATTTTTAGCTGTTTCAGTACGTATTCTCTACTCACCATCTGAGTATCCACCACTCTGTCATACCAGTAGTCAACAAAATCAACAAAGGTGGAATCTTTCTTAGCTTCGTATTTCGCTTGGATAAAATTAGCGTAAACGGTAGCTCTTACCTCTTGGGACCAGTAGACTCTCATCAATTCAGATTTCAGCTCATGGTAGCTTGCAAAATCATACAAGCGATTCTTGATCCAGGAACATTGGCTAGGATCAATAAGACTTTTGAAGGTACTAGCTTTGACTTGGTCATCCACCAAATTACCAAACATCACTTCGAACTTATGAACAAATTCAGGACAAGTACGTTTATCAAAATGTCCTAAGAAAGCAGGCATGCTTAAAGCAGCTTTAATTCGTTCACGATCTACTAGTTCGGCCCTTTTCAGCTCTGAAAACGAAAAGCTTTGGTTTCTAGGATTGAAACTGTGTGGCGGAGGAGTGTGAGCAATTACAGGCGGTGGCGGAACTGACACATCTAGAAAACTGACTTGAGTTCCTTGGTTGGGTTCCGGAGGCGTTTTTGGAACACTAGTTAAATCATTTATGCGTGTAGAACTAGCTGGGGGCTTTTGTAGCTCGGTAACGTTAACACCTAACTGAGATTTATTAACCACATCCACCGGTAAAGCACTCTTTATTGGCTCAGGATTCGTGCCCGTCACATTTAACCAAGATTTAGTAATGTTATGTATTCTACTTGTACCTGAGCTTATTTTACCTGGATCGCCGGTACTAACAGTTGAATTCGTTGGTGAAGCACCCTTGAGTAGATCGATTTCTCTTTTCATGCTGTCCATCCGTTGGTTCGTTTCTATCACAGAAGAATGCATGAGCTGTAGCTGCCTCATGAGATCTTGCATCGTGATCTCGTCGGATTTACTCGTTGCGTTTTCCAATTGTTCGTGTTGGTCACTCAATTCGTGATTACTGCCTTTAGCTCGGTTGGAAATACGCACATGCTCGGGAATTATCTCGTTGTTATCACCTTCCATGCTCCTGGTTCTGCGAATTAATAGTAAGATGGGAAGTTTATTTGTGAATTTGAGTACTACTCACCTTTTAGCTGAAGCTGTGAATAAAGGTTTAATAACAGTTAGATCTTATCAACAAGTTTTTTGGTAATTGAAATTTCACTACTTTAATTTCACAAGTCAATTTCACCGGCGATTTACGTACACCTCGTGGAAGGAAATAAACAGTCGGCTCAGTGCAGCCAGTTGGTCGGACTCGTTCGTTACCAGCTTGTTGATCTCGATTGGCTTTCAACCGCTATAGCTGCGCGGCTTCGATCTTCACTAACTGGTTGTTAGCTACTTAAGCGCTCTCTGTAGTAGCGTGCATCAACGGTGTGGCTGAGCTTGTTATCACTGTTTCGAACCGGTGTTTACTTTAACTGTGGTACTCACCCAAATTACTAATTCGCCTACTTGTGAGCTGTGATTTTGCGGTCTTTGATTTGGTGATGATTTTCCGCGGCACGTGTCGACGTCAGCTGCTCTCGATATAGCGTGGTTTGGCTTGTCTGTGGAATGACTTTTGCCTGACCTTTCACTGTGAACTCCGTTAACCCGATTTCTGACAGTGAACACGTTGTAACTTAGCTGATGTCCGATAACACGAAAAACTGTTGGAGTGACTTTAATTTTCGTCGATTCGAATTAATATGTCCGCGATTTTAGCTTCGACAACACTCCGGTTACACGACACAATGAAATAAATAGTTGAACACAAAAATGAAATATAAACTTCTGGAGGAAACTAGGTGTCTGCAAAGACAACGTCTCTAGTACGACACTCGCGAATTTATTATGGCGAAATGAAGCTGAGACTCGAAACTTGAAACTTGAAACTGTTTGAACGCGTTATTTTAATGCGATCTGGGACTCAGGTTTAACCTCAAACCACCAGTAAGGTTTACTAAAAAAGAGTTATTTAAACTGGGTGGCGGTTTCAGCTTGATCTTACTTCCGCGGAATTTAATGATGATACTGGCTTCGGGGAAACTGATCGACGGAAACTCTATTGCCCGACGAACCCGGAGCTTGTTCGGGAATTCAGCTGGGAAACTATCACGCGGTGAAACTAAAATCCGGTGAACCAGAGGAATTTTACCGAACGGTTGAGCTGCGTTGTCGTTGTTAGCTGTGACTCGAATTTCTACTCCAGCTGTTGGTCCTGTCCAACGGTCGCCAATTTGTCGCGGACTTCCCTTTTTCGGCCGTGTGTGCACGGGAAGCCCGGGCAAATAATTTGAAACTGAAACTATGAGCTGGTTAACTAAGCCCGAAACTGAAGTAGCTCCGATTTTTGAAGAGCTGAAACTGGAAACTGGAGACTGATTTTTAAAGGAAACTGAAACTGGCTAGCTTACTAAAGCCGGAAACTGGGGTGAGCTTTATTCGAATAGCTCGAAACTGGTGTTCTCAGACCAACGCACGAGATCACGGAAACGGTCACTAGCTTTAAAATCGAACTTTTATTTTACAAGTACAAGATAGCATTTAGCTCGATGCAACTGTACAACATAAACTTGCCGAGGCAACCACGCAACTCTCCTTATCACACTTCTCAAGCCGGGAAATCGGTGAAAAACTAGCTCGCACGTGAAGCTAACTTCTAATCCGAAAATTAGCAGCTAGTCACGAAAATTAGCTAAAAGAGAAAAAAACCCACAATTTTGTCTGGGACGTCACATGTGTTACCTTACTTTTGAAACGTTCCACATAGTTCCATTATAGAATAGGTTTTAAGCATACCAGATTCTTCATTTTAAAGCAGTGACAATTGTTACATTACCTGTGGATATTCGCAACCCCGCAGCTAAGAGGTGGATGTCTGGACTGCCTTGCTTTTTTGTCGAATATGTAATGGTTTTTCCAATTTTACCGCCCCCATCCCTTTAACGCTAGGTTGACTTCGTCACTGTCCTCGCCCGAAAGAACTCGCGTGGCATCGTCCGTCTGGAAGGCGCGAAAGGTTGAGAAAGAGCTGAAGAACTGAGGCAGGCGGGCGTCCTTGTAATTCCGTCGCGAAATTCGTTTTTCGCTTTAGTTCGACGGAGCTGGCTGGGGCCGGGGGAGCGTTCATTTGTTTTAAGCGGAAAATTGTGACACGGCAAATGGAAATTGTGACTTCGTGCGAATGAAAACCATTCAGCGTTGTGCGTGTGTGTATGTGTGTGTGTCTTCGTGAGTCGCCGAATGAAAAATCGGTAATGTAAAGCAACGACGAAGCATCGACATTAATTCTGCCGCGGCGACATGCCCGCGTACACACTCTCCGGTGTTGTTTCGACGACGTCGAAGCGTAAAGGCAAAAAGGCAAATGCGAAAAAGGGAAAGGGCGAAGGAAAGCGTGGGCGCTGCGATAAGTGTTGGGTGTTGGAACGTCGCGTCGCCGGTGTTTTTATTTTCATTAAATCTCGTAACATGTTGAGTGAGCATACATTATATTGTTTTCGTGTTTTGACTCGCGGAAGGTCAAACTTCTGTACATTGATGAGGACACGGGGTTGGCTGGAGATTCAGGTGACGACGGTCAAGGTCACGGTGGTGTGCGGGTTGTGACCTCGAATTTGGCTGCGAGTGGGATGATGGGGAGCGTTTGCAAATCCCCGTCCGCTATTCGGCGATCTAGTAGAACGACGGCTATTGGAGATCGGCGGCTACTGGTGATCATCGCTGTGGAACGCCCTCTGGTGGACGACTTCTGATGGGCGGATTTGTCTGGCAGAGCGATTCGCCAGTATCACCTTGTATGATCCGAGATCATCCTGGCACGGTTGTAGGCTTAACACACTCATCTGTGGTGCTAAGTCTTCCGAGCACAGTCCCCTAAAGCCACTTCAAGAGCAAGATGGTCAGTAACTCCCATTAGCCGAACTGATGGCACAGTTGCGTCTGCCTTGAGTAAAACGACATCTCCAATTGCAATGTTCTCAAATTTCCCGAGTCCATTTGGTCTTAAGTTTAAGTGGCGATAAATATTCTTCCACTCTTATCCATTTCACGCAGTCTGGAAAATATATTTTTCTTTCGCGATACATATTTCTTTTCGAATTCATCAAATTTTGAACATCAGTGCAAGGTATGCATCAGGTAAATAAATATTTTATTTTCTTCCCTTCTTAAAACGACCAAAATCACGAAGGGAGTCTAAGAAGAAGTGGCTAACTCCTGGGAATTTATGGTTAGGTGCTTTTTTGTCAGAATCAGATATTAGTAATAAGGTATGAAATCGAAATTCTTATTCTGACCTCCACATGAGTCAGTTCCGATAATGATGTGATTTATATTCCGCAATGATTCCTCAGTTCGGACGAACTGCCACAGATACCTCACAAACTTCATTCCCATAAGCTGCGGCGTTTCGGTCCAATTACTCATTATGCGCTGATTGACCTTTTCTTGAGGGATAAAATACGAGGTCTGACAATTAAATAACGAGACTGCTTATCAAAAAGAGCTTTATTATAAAAATTATTCAACAAATTAGTATTCCCCTTCAATTTACTCCCCTCCCCTCACCACACACCGTTCTATTCGTGTTTTCCATTGGTTGAAACAATGCTGGAAATTTTCTGTCGTAAGGGTGTTCAGGAGCTCCGCCGATTTTCGTTTCACCTCTTCCATCGTTTCAAAATGGGTTCCTTTAAGGGCAGACTTAATCTTCGGAAAAGGCAAAAAGTCGCAGGGCGCTAAATCGGGCGAGTACGGCGCGTGTTCGAGCACTTGAGGGCCTCTAGCGGCCAAATAACGCTACACAGACAGCGCGTTATGGGCGTTCAATGGTCAAGTTTTTTGATATCGGGCCTCTAGCGGCCAAATAACGCTATACAGACAGCGCGTTAAGGACGTTCAAGGGTCAAGTTTTTCGGTATCAACTTTGCGCAGACTGTCTTCATGTTCAATTCGTCATGTAAAATTTTTCTGAGAGTTTCTTTATTGGTGTTCAAACAATCAGTGATCATCCTAATGCTCATATGACAATCTCCGCGCACAGTTTGGTTGATTTTGGCCACGTTTTTCTGAGTTGCAACAGAGACAGGTCGACCTGGGCGTTGGTCACCTTTGGTGCTCTTTCGGCCTTCAGAAAACCGTTTACACCATTCGAAAACACCCGCATGAGATAGACCAATTCTCACCATAGGCCTCTTTCAAAAAATTATAGCCCTCGGTCAGTTTTTTTTTTCCAAATTAACGAGGAACTTCTGATTGATACTTTGCTCATGTTTTTCGTCACATATGTGACCTTGTTGGAAAAAAGGGACCTTATGGGTAAAAAACCGTTTTTGAGGTTTTAACGATTTTGAAAAGTAGAATCCTTCCTCTTTCGAATGCAGGTGAGATCAGCTTTTTAACTTTTAAAATGGCCAAGATATAAACAATTGAAATCAGCATAGTCACATAACTTTTCACATAATTATTATAAGACTAAGTGCGTTATATTTATACATTTATTTAAATGGTTCTGACATAGTATTTATACATTTTTTCGTAGTCGTCCTCTTTTACGTGGTGTCGGTGTCTCCACTTTCGCTGATTTTGCCTTGGACGGTCAACCTCGTTTCTTCGGCGCTTCTCCAAAATCGTTGGAGCCTTTTTGTGGCGTTGATTCTTTTTGTTTTGCTGGGCGTCCTTTCGTTTTGACCGGTAATGGTAGCCGAGGTTTATTTATAAATTTATCTCAATTTATAGGGTCAGAGAGGAGTGGTCGTACTTCTTTGTACAGGTACCACTTTCGAGCGTTTGATAGGCCTTTACTTTTGAAGACCAGTGGTTGTCCCTGAGGTAACTTCAATGACTTAGTAATCTGGCGTGGTTCAGCAGCAGAATCCGCATAGAGTTGGCAGAGAACATCATCCACGTCACTAGTGAATGTGAAGTGGTGATAGTGAGAGATGCCCGGTAATTGCTGATATGATGATAAAAACTGTTCCCCATTGCGCCATTCTACGGTTGCTTTGTTGGTTCGTGGGTCATAAATGGGCACAGCAAAGCTGTAACCTTTCGGTGATGCGTGTACAACACATTGAACTATCTCATCAAAAGTATCAATGACGGCTTTGTTGTATTTCATCTTGATGAGTCCGAAAATGCGATCTAGACTGAACCGAGTATGTCCGACCAACAGAAAATTTAGCGTGATTTTTTTGTTTTTGCTGGAATGTACACACCAGTGTAAATATCTTAATACCATATTATTTTTATTTTGGCTTGCACAATTATCCGCAAAAAGGTGAACTTCATCAACGTTTTGTTCAATGCTTAGGATGTAGTCAAGCAGCGTGATGACAGTAGAAGGCCCCTTGCCAATTGAATACGCTTCATCGATAATCGGCTTCAGCACCCAACTTTTCGCACATGGTCTAATTAGTGCAACCCATTTCCGTTGTACTACTTCATCCTTTGGGAAACTGTATTACAAAATTGTATTAAAAGGCTAACAATAAATGAATGTAATCAGAAACAACTACTTGTTTGCTGTTCTGCACTTACCAGAAGAAATGTCGCTTATCAGAATTTGGTCGGCAAATTACACATGTATTCACTTTACACGTTTTATTCATACTTCAGTTCTCTCAGTAAATGTTCGATGCTGCCTAATTAAAAAATCGTAATCATGTGTATTTATGCCTTCTTTTGTATTACCTGCTAAACATACTAATTGTTTGTTCGTAACAAATATTTTTCTAATTCCGCTGATGATCAGCTGATCCTTACATTTACACACTACTACATACACACATGCAGTGAGATGTTGGTCACACTATATAACACAGGCTCTTATGAAGCGGTAGCCGTCTATATTATGTGTATGGTCTAAGAAGAGTAGGTACTTACTGCTCCACAAAGTTTTGTTAGTTTTAAATTATTTCACCGGAGCACTAGTGTCGTTTTTGCATTTACCTCACTGCACCTCATCTTTATTGAATTTCATACAAAAGAGAGGGCTAGTTTTGCTGTTGTCCATGTTCAATATAGAAGGTAATCAAAGATCTTCAAATGGCGGCTGACGTCGCGTGCTATCAGGTTTTGATGACCGACTCAAGACCATAGTATATTCTTACCATACTCATATGACTTTTTTTGTAGTCTTAATTGCATCGTTATCCTATGTGTTCATAGTAATAAATATGTAATTTCGTCTTTACATAGTGTTTGTTCGTTTAATACTTCGCATTCAACTGTGTTATCTACACCAAGATACAATTGTAGTCGCAACAGCGACTTCAGGCCAAATTGATATGAACACAATACAAACCTCAGGCACTATCCAAGCATATTCTACTGTTGCAAACAGTACTACATTTTCAAACAGAGACCAAGCAAATATGTACATGTAGTCGATGATAGTAAACTGATAGACTATGTTCACAAGGTTAGCCAACACTGAGAAAAAATTCGGTGTGGCGGAAACAAACAAAAAAAAACAAACAGGGTTGCCTCAGTGACTGCTAGACGGCTTGTTATATACAAAACAGTTTTTGTTTGGCATGAAGAGTTGTGGCAACAGAATATTTGGTTAATACTTTATATGTATTAGGGTTTTAGTTTTCGTGGCTTTAACCATCCTTGAAACTGCTGCGACCTGTAACTGCCTGTCTATCAATTGTATAACGATCTCCTTGCTGCTCTGGCTTCTTGGCGGGTTTCCTTTGAATTTATTTTGTAACACCTAGATGCTGTACTTTCCACCACATACATTCATTGTGTATTTTTCTTCAAGATTCACCAGTTCTTGTAGTTTTTTGCCGGCAAACATCACTTCCTGAAGTTGCATTTGTCTCCATAGCCATCTCTCCTGACCCCATGTTTGATTGAGAAGATCCGGCAGCCGTCGTTTTCAGTAAGTTGAGGAACGGCAGTAAGGCTTTATTAACAGCCGCCTCAACTATTGTATTCATCTTGTCATCATTTGTCAGCCATCCATCTTCATCATCTGTACCTGTCTCCATTATATCGTTTTCAACTGTCACCTCAACTTTGTGTTGAGCCTGCTTCGTTTTCTTTTTCCCTACCATTTTCAAAAGAAAATTCAAAAACTGAACTTATTTAAACGTTTCGCTCTGCTATCAACTTGAATGCTGTACTTTCCACCGCATACATTCATTGAATGTTGCTGGATTTAGTGGACGTTTAGTCGTTCAAAATATCGATCAACCAGCAGCCATTTATATTTTGACTACTTTGTTTATGGTTAACTGTATGGTCTTGTTGGTGGAGGCATGAATTAGGGAAGAGTCACACATAGTGTGCTCTAACAATAACCAGTAATCCTTCTCTGTATGAAAGAATTGTGTTGCCGCGAGTACGCAGTATCCCGTCTTCAGTGTCCTCGTTCGAAGAGCACAACTAATCCTCCATGATCAGTAGTGTCCGTCAGAGCGTCATTTCAAACCCTCGCTGTTCTTGTGAACACTCGCTGACAATGTCTTCTCGAACTGCAACCCAGCGAAGTTTCCTCGTTTGAGAGAATAACGAATCTTCTCTATGGTCAGCAGAGCTCTGTAACCGCGAGTATGGTCAGCCGCCATTTTATCCATTCTTTTTGTAATAAGAAGCGAACGCGTCGCGGAACGTGTCATAAGCCACTTTCGAGGCTGCATGGGGAATGATAGGATGAAAGTGGCGGCTTAGCTTAATCGGGCTTGCAGTGCCATATCGTCAGTAGTGCCTGCCAGAGTTCCACTACGAACCCCTGTAGCCTTATGAACATTCATTAACGATGTCCTTCTCTCGAAGCGATTGACCGACGAGGTTAACGCATAACCGGACGTTTCTGGACACTTATAACGACCCGGTTTCACGAATCCTATTATTTATTAGTTACACCTAATGCCGTTTCACCTCCCGATCACACTGCGGGCAGCTCGGATCCAATTGACGACTATTAGTTTTGTCATTGTGCATACAGCACGACGTGTATATATCGACGGCACGCCCTGTTCGCGCCCAGACAATATGGAAACGATTTGTCGATCACCGGTGATGTACCTGCCTAGAGCCGCTGAGGGACCTCGCCGACTACAAACACTATTGTGAACAGGATCGGTTTGTTGTGTAACCCGAAGTTAAGCGCGCGGGAACAACGAATCCCCGAAGTGGCCGGGGGCTTCCTCTTCCTGTTTTAAAACCAATATTGTAACAAAGTTACCATGGCGGCGATGCTATGCTGACGGCTCTCGTGCAGCACCGGCCAGCGGAAAAGATGCCGAATTTTTCGAGAGTGACGCGGCCCGAACTTAGAAATTATCGGGGAGTGGCCGGGAGGTCGTTTCAAGGAGAATGGCGATTTTTTCTTTTGGTATTTTAAATAAAATAACAATTCGTTTGTCACGGCTGGATGGAGCCAAATGAAAGTGGAATTGGCGCTTTTCGCGGAACGGCGCTCGGCTCCCGCGGGAATTTCAATCACGGAAACTCGGGGAAACTTGGTGGAGACGGCCGCTGACGGGATGCCTTCAGCCTGTTGTATAGGATTTTTCGCGAATACGAAAGACCACTGATTGATGTACGAGGATAGGATGGTGCGTGTTCGGCCGAGTCATAGACGACGTGGCCGTTGTATCGGCCGAATGGTTGTCGCTCTGTGTGACCTGCCGGTATCGATTATGTATTCTGGCCGAGTGACTGCGGAGAAACGGAATTCGCCTGCGAAAAGATTAATGAACGGAGGTGGTCCGTTAAGCCCTGTTGTAGTCGCTGGCGGCAAAGCGAAATTAAAAAATTACGCGTATTCGCTTTCTTTCGAAAAGTACATGTACCGCTGCCAGCATTCGCATATCGTTTATTTTGCCTCGGCGTCGCGAAAAACGAATTCGCTTTTCCTTTTTCCGACCCCCTTCCCCCTCCGCCCCGCTTTAAAGTGCGAAAATGTTGGAAGGAGTGTGCGCGAGGGAGCAGAGGAAGAAGAAGCAATTACGTCGTCCCGCGGCTGGAAAACTGTCGACAGGTACTTGGGTCTCGTGTATCCGTGTCTCTTTGTTTCACAAGATAACTTCGTTTATTCGTTTTCCTGCTACCTCCGGTGTTAAGGTGCTTTTTCCGGCTGCACGAGGGGGAGGGTCACTTTTCAGACCGAAGGAATGTGTACAAGAGTGGAGTTACCGGGGTGGGGTGAGCGAGAAACACAACAGATGTCTCAATTATAGGAAAATACACCTCGAGTGGAGGGTGGAGTTGCTTTCATCTAGCTGCAGTGGAAAATGCGAAATCAGTGGTCCGGGAAAATGCCACCTATTTCGAAGGGATCACGGCATGACGTCTCCGCCGCCATCTTAGGCCGGGTTGATGGTCACAGATTTTCGGTTACAATATGGTTTCGAACATCGGAATCTCCGTCAAGACGCCCTTTCAGAGATGCTGTGGCATGGCTTTTCTGTGGAATAATTCTCAGTAAAAGTGAAGGGGGGGGGGGATTTTTTTCTCGCGATTGATTTGAAGTCTGCAAGAAAGTGGAGATAAGACTTTTTGGTTCTAAGTCATTGATGTATCGTTCGTTACCTGAGAATTAAAAGGTAGTATGTCCGTAAACACACTGTAAGATAAGAGCAGACGTTACAGCAGAGGGTATTCAGAACATGTATAGGTTTAATAAGATACAATCTTATTAGGTATACATGTCTGTGACATTTTCTTGTTGGGCTCTCACCGGCAGTGTTTCCCTTAATTTGACTAATTTCTCTTAATGACATTGGCATTTTGAAAATATTGTACTTACCGATAGTAGTTATACTGTAAAAACTTTTAGTGCAGCTGTTAACAAAAGATCCACTTTTTCTGGCGAATAAGGTGCTGTATAGTCCGTCTTTTTCTTGGATGTTCTTTCCTCTTGCATTTGCGAACAGGATTATACGGAACAAGGTAATTAAGAAGTCTCCAGTCCTGTTCTTCTGCATTGGGAGTTTCACAGACAAGGTCGAAGAATGCTAGATAAGATTCATAGAGAAGTACTTCTTCATCCTGTAGATATACTATACAAACGCAAACGCTTCAGAATAATGTATTATGGCCAACTACCTGTGCCATCTTCCTCCATCAAGGTGTCTACAGGTTTGGAAAATTTGGAAAGTTCGGAAAAAGTCAGGAATTTGAAAAGTAGGTCAGGAAGTTTGTAAATAGTCAGGAAATTCAACAATATTTTTAAGAAGTTTGGAAAAAAACAAAGAATGAACTCACGGAAATTTTTTTTCGTCGTTTAATTTTACTTCAACACTGCCTAGAGTCGTATTCTACAAATACAAACTGTGCATTGAATAATATCAACTTCAAATTTCAATTCATTTTAACCATAACGTCTAGTAGTGTAAACATAAATATACTGTCTATACTGTAAATGTTTAAAGAAGAGAAAAAAAAAAGTTTGGAAAAAGTCAGGAATTTATATTTTTCCATTCTTGTAGACACCTTGTCCATTAATGTTGCAGCTCTACAAAAATTAGTATCGTGATTGCACGCAATATGAGGTGTCTTTATGTCTAACTTCATTTTCTTGCTATTACGTGCCGTCTTCTTCTGATTTTTCACCCTCGATCTTCTTCCTCAGTATCGTCCTAATCATTATCACAGATCGTGAACTATTATTCAGAAATTTCCTACATCACTACTGAACCAAAGCATCGATGTACACACTTCATCAGAACATCAAGATTGTCTACTCAACAATTTTACTGTTGTTCGCTCCAAAATGTGTTAATCATTATTGAGTAATTAATAATTATTCGTTAACGAACTCGAACTTAATCACAGATAATAGAAAAAAACACTTGATTCTCGGGTGATACCACAGTTGATAAGCGTGCGTACACCGTCTATATCCCGATTCTCGGGTGATACCACAGTTGGTGAGCGTGCATCTCGCTCGCACGTGACGTCACACACAACGCTGTAATGATGACGATATGCATATACTTGGCTTGTATTTGGGGAGGTGAATTTTGATTTGGTTCTGAATCGACTATATGCTGGAAATGAAAGTTCGTCTAAAATGGTTTGTTTCAAACGTATACTCGATTCAGAACCAAGTCAAAATTCACCTCCCCAAATACAAGCCAAGTATATGTTGTCATGACCGCGTTGTGAGTGATGTCACGTGCGAGCGTGATGCATGCTCACCAACTATGGTATCACCCGAGAATCGGGATATAGGAGGTGTAACCGTGACCAGGTTCGCTAGTGTCGACCTCCTGAAAAGGTGATCAAGGTTGATGTTCCCAGAAGAATATGTGTAAAGTTGGTATATTTCAAAGCTTCCATAATTACTGAAAATAGGTTTTCTTTAGTCATATAACATGTCAAATTGAAGCTTGAAATCTCTAGTTTATGATGAAAGGTAATTTAATGCCCTTCATTCGCTCCAGGTAGATGAATAAGTTGATTTCCAAATTACTGTTTTTCTTCTGGAAGTTAACTAATGGTACACAATGCGCTTGTAAACAAATAATACATGGAAAATGGAACTGTTTCAAATTCCTAAAGGAAAACTAGAGACCTCAATCTCTAAATTAATCTATTATAAGCCGCAAGAGAACATTTTCTTGACTAGAAAAAGCGAATTTAAGTTATATGCATTCTTATGGTGATAACGTCCACGATCACCTTTACAGCACAGGGCTGCCAACTTCGGAAACTCTCAGTTATGCCGCCTATTAGGCTTTATCATGACTTTATAGTGCGTTTTGGAAGTAATATGTTTTATCAGCATCACACTGAACGTAATTGTATTGGAGAGTGCCGTCGTTTTTAGAGTTGGGGCAGCCAATAATAAAGTTCCAACCGACGCAACAGTGGTGCTTGTGGTTTAGAATGTAAAAGTGAACGTATAATAAACAAAACATATACAGGGTTAGTCAGTTTTTGACGCAGAATAGAAAAACTCCGTTAGCTGCGTGCAAATGTGACTCAACGTGTTGGTAGCGTATTATACTTAGTCAGAATTCGATGCAGCAGAAGAAATCGCTGTTAGTGGAACGAAAAATGGATACAAAGAGAAGAGTTTTATTACTTGTAATTCTGCCAAGGCAATGGTTTTTTCTCACTTCTGTCGCCGAAACAAAATATTGAATTACAATTCTTTCTCGCGAAAATAACGAAAGTTCAAAGTTTCAAAAACAAACAAATTATTACATCTGGTATCACAGAAAAAATTGCAAAATACGAGAAACGAATGGACATTAAAGTAGATGCTCGAATACATCGCCTTCCGCCGCAACGGTATAGCCTAACCTATCCACAAATTCCCTTTTCACGGCTGCGAGTTGACCGTAGGTAATGTTTGCGCAGCAGTCGTCAATGGCGCCTTGTAAATCGGCTACGTTGGGAAAAGGCGTATTCCGATAAATTCGTGAAGTAATGTGACCCCATAAGAAAAAATCAGGGGGATTTAGGTCGGGAGACCGTGCTGGCCACGCCAACGGGTGCTTGTAGGTCCCGATGACACGTTCAGGAAATGCGTCTCTCAGAAAGTCGGTGGCAGGCCCGTAATTATGTGCTGGACACCCGTCGTGTAGGTACCACATGTCACCACCAATGGCAAGTTCGGCGACCCGTTCACTAATTTGAGTCTCCAACAACTCCAAATACCCGAGACCATTCAGAGTACCATCAATCACTATCGGACCCACCAACTGTTGATTGATTTATACCAGCCCACAGGTTAATTTTACCTGGGTACTGTGTATGACTCGCAAATAATTCATTGGGATTTTCTTGCGCCCACGTACGGACATTCTGTTTATTAGGGCCGTGGTTGAGAGAGAAGCTCGATTCATCAGTGAACAAAATAGTACTTACAAAATCGGGATCTTCATCATTCATTTCCAATGCCTTCATCCCGAATTCATAGCGCCGTTCCCGATCTCCTGGCCGAAGTTCTTGACATGTACTGGTTTTGAAAGGGCGGTACTGTTTGTTCTTATGTAACTTTCGGATAACAGTACTCTGCGATAGGCCCGTCTCGGGCGTTTCTTATTCAATAATCCCCGGGGAAAATCTCCGATGATTTTCGAAGAATTTCATCGACAATCTTTGGGGAAATTTTCCAATGATTTTTAAGGAATTTCACTGGAAATTTTCGGAAACAAATTCCAGTAATTTTCGATACAACTAACCCCCAGGAAAAATTCTCCGAAGAGATTCATCGAAAATCTTCAGGAATAATTTTCGATGTTTTCCGAAGAGATTTTTAAAAAATCTTCGGGGGAGTTTTTTCCGATAACTTTTGAAGAATTTCACAAGAAATATCCGGGAAAAATCTCTGATGTAATTTTAAACTGCATAACAATGCAGAAATTATCAAAATTCTTTCTAAAACTTTCTGATGAAATTCTTTAAAAATTATGGGAGATTTTTCCGAAGATTTACAATGAAATTCTTCGGACATTATCGAACATTTTTTCTGAAGATTTTTGATAAAATCCTTCACAAACCATCGGCGTTTTTCCCCGAATATTTCCTAGGAAATTCTTCAAAAATTATCGGAAAATTTTCTCAACGAATTTAATGATACTTTTTGGTATGCTGCATCGAATTCTGACTAAGTACAATACGCTACCAACACGTTGAGTCACATTTGCACGCAGCTAACGGAGTTTTTCTATGCTGCGTCGAAAACTGACTAACCCTGTATATAGTAAGATCTTATCGTTTCCATGAACGTGATTTGCAGTTTTTCCCTTCTCAGCTATCACTAAGTTCCCTATGGGAAATATAAAATTTTAACTCTCGTCAATACTAAAAGAATTAAAAAAAAAAGTACCTAGGCGCAGCTAAACTTACCACTCGGATTAGTGTATAGCGCAGTCTCGTCTAAATTAAAAAAGCGTTTTGGATCTTCTGGAATTGACAAATCAACCTCCTCCTCGGTAAGTTGCTCCCGAACATCTGAAAACCACTTTCGAATTGCTCCTTCTGTCTATAGAGCTCGTTGACAGGATAGATATTCGGACTTCTTGATTGACAATTTCGGGTGTCTAGTAAAAAATCCGTTGACCCATTTGCGCCCTGGGTAGTTGTGACGGAACGGCGTTTTCAAGTTCTTTTTGTTACATACATATTAGACGCTGTATGCAAGACCATCCACCGGAATTGGAGCACCTCGCCGGACAAGTCCAAGTAACCATTCTTCCATAGTCTTTTCAATTTCATAGTCCAAAACAGGATCCGGTCCTGTTCGATAGAGCTGTTATCAAAGATTATAACGTTAGGCTTACTCATAGCCAGTACTACAGATTATCGTCATACAAAGACAATTAAAGATGTGAAGAATAACTTACTTTTGAAGTTCCCGAACATAACTTATCGCGAAGCGTAGATCGCGGAATCTTCCAAAGGAGAGAGGCGGCATTCACACTCATTTTTTCATTCTTTACAGAATTATAAGCGAGTGCCATCTTTCTTGGTGAATACGTGTACAGTCTGCGTCCTTTATCATTATTTATTCTCTTGTTGTTGACAATTTGAAATTCGGCCTCTTCCTTTGACACTTTCGAGGATGACATCTGTAATGCAATAGCTTTTTTGATAAGAGATATCAATTTATTTACCATTGGCGAGACTAAGAAATCAATGTTCTTGATCTCGCCAGGCCGTTGGCGAAAACTAGAAAACGACCAGTATTCGTGTTCCTATTACCACCATCGTAACTATTCAATAGGATGAGATTTCACCGATGAACTTGAATAAAGACCTCACTGTAAACTATCTTTATTAATATTAAATACTCAAAAAGTAACTTACCTTGATTTTTCACTGGCCTCAACACTAATTGTCATCACGTCTTCCTTAAGGTATTCCTTTTGAAAAGGCGGTTTTTGCGAAGGTGATATTTTGCATGCCGGGTATTTGTGATAACAATGAAAAATTTCTCGAAATAACCACTTGGCTTTTGGAGAAGACAACTCATACTAGTTCACAGAAAAAAAAATTAGTCGTCAACTCACGAATGTGTCTTAATATTTCACTTCGCGGACGAAATTGACGAGAACTGGTGCGTTGGCGAGAACAGGTACACCTACCCTAGTTTGCCGTTGCTTTCCCCGCGGTTTTCGTGCGTTAGAATTTTCCTTCTGTGCGCTGAAGAGTGTGCAGCCGCCGTTCGCTTACTAGACACGTGTTCACGACAATGAGTAATCCAAAACGTGCACACGCACAGTACCCATTTTTCTGATCTGGCGATAACACGTCCTCCGATTGTAATGCCGATCTTCTACGGTCGGTAGTTGAGTCCTATGCCTTGTGAGCTTACAGGACCAATGCTTAGTTGAGGCACTTGAAGCTGTATTTTGGCCCACGTGTATTGTCAGCTTGTTCGAATGTTGAGCTTTGCCAGTCTCTTTTTTTCGCACTCGACGTGTACATTCTGCGAAACAATTTTTTGGATTTTAGTTCAGCACGCTGAATGACGAGTGTAGTTGTGTGTACCGGATATCTAAATAGGCCTGCGGGCAACCTTAAACAGCGACATAAATTTACTTTTCGGCAATTAACATCGCGAAAAAACTACTATTTATAAAAATTAAACGTAAAATTACCACATTTAGAATTTTTTCCGGTCTGGCCGCGAGATGTAATCAAAGCGTGTGAAGGAGGAACGGGGGAAAGAGGGAAAGGTGTAAAACGACGCCGCTGTGTATAAAATATTGGCCGTTACTAATGAAATAGTAGAGCGCCTATAGCAATTTTCTTTTCTTCTCGCGCTGTCCTGCCTGGCTCGTAATACATTGTAATTTTTGGCAACTAAGTAACTTCACGGTTGCAGCTTCGAACTTGGCTACCGATGAAAGATGAGTCTGTTGTTTAATAAATCTCGCTCGTTGGTTACAATTAACCTAGAAACGCTTTTGATTGTGATTATATGTATTGTGCGTGCACGAGGATCGAGTGCATGGTTGATATATTTCTGTCGGCGGTCGGTAACCGTGGACTGGGTATGCGTGGAATTCGCGAAACGCAAGTCCTTTGATTGATGGCGTGCGGTGTGTGGCTGTCCACATCTGGGTTACCGTCACATTGTGCTCGACTTGCCTCTTAATAGAATTGGGTTTTGGGAAATACGAGGTTGTAACTTTGATTATAGACCACATGGACTGAATGTATTGTCTCTTCAGTTGGAAGCTGGAGGTCGAGAACGAAGAATACAGGACCACAAGTGACAAGTCTCATTTAGGATACTCCACTGATGATGGCATAACAGCCGAAAGCACTCTGGACTACAGAAGAAGAAAAAGTGAATTGGCACACCCTACAAATGGAAGAAGAATAATCTTGTCTTGATACCTGCAAGAGTGGGCAGGATTCGAATAAAATGATCCATGAAAGCAAAATCCTGTAATTTATCCCACAATCCATCAGTGTCAAATAGTCTTGGTTCCTGAAGAAGAAGTCGTATCTGTGACTCGAATCGTCTCTGAAAAACATCACAATGTTGACGCGGGCTTATGTGTGGGGGGGGGCAGAAGAACAACACCTGTCAACGAAGAATCAAAAAGGATTTCATATTCCCTCATGAAGGTCGTTTTTATCTGTGATGCTGGATGACAAAAGGGACCTAAGCATTAAAAAATCTGTTTGGGGTTTTTGCGGACTTTGGTTATGTTTGACCCCCTCTTTCAGATGAAATCACTTCGATCGGCATCAAAGCAGAATTTATTCCCCCCCCCCCCAAGGGGGGATTAATATTCAAAATTGAAAATTTTCAAAAAAAATGTTTGTCACTCATTGTGCTGAATTGGTCATAATTAACATCCTGAAAGCACCCACCGTCACCCCACCCCCTGAACACCCCTTCCCTTGTGGATCAACTCACTCAAAAACTAGTTTTTCGCATTTTTCTCGCAAACCACGCTTAGCGTGAAAATAAGTCAGTAAGAAAATGATGTACGTAGAATTTCCTACAAAATTGGTTCTTATCATTTTTCGTCCAGCGTTAGTGATTATGCCCTGAAAGTGAGGTAAAGATTTCAGTTTTCTTCACCTTACGGTTCATTCAATGTTGCAATGCAAACTAATTACCTGAAAGCGAGATTTTATTACATTTCTTATGAAATCAATAGTATTCAACACTAACTCATACTAGTCAGTGCAGAACTTTTCTATAAAAGATAATACAAAAATGAGGTACCTTTACAAAAAAAAAAAAAAAAAAAGGTTTCAGTTGCGCACTGTTTTTCTTCTTACTCTAAGACGAGCAGTTGCAGTTTTCAACGACTCACGTGACGCAGTTGTTTTGCGATTCCTTGGGACAACCAACGTTGGTGTTTGATGTACCTGCTGCTTTTTCCTTTGTTTCCAATTTCCTTGGTCTATCTCTCTTAACAGTTGAGGGCTTTCCATCCGCTCCTTCTTTTCGATTGTTTTTTGTTTCGGGTTGTAGCGATTTGTTGGGATGCCCTTTCTTGGTGCTTGACGAACCTGCTGCTTCTTCCACTGTTTCCAATTTCCTTGGTCTACCTCTCTTAACAGTTGATGGTTCTCCATCCGCTTCTTATTCTTTGTTGCTTTTTGGTTTGGGCTGCAATGGTTCAGGAGCAACTAAATCTCTTTCTGAGTCAGTGGAAGACAAGTTACGAATTTCATTGTGCAGGTACCACTGCCTATTCAAGTCTAATCCAGAAGGTATAATATCTTCTGTCACAGCGGTGGCCAACCTTTTCATATCCGCGAGCCAAAATAATTTCTGGGATGACGTCGCGAGCCATACAAATGTTAAAGAAAAACTCAAAAGTAGAATTTCTTTTGCAATTTAAACTAAAATTTCTTTTGTTAAAAATTAAAAATTTTATGGTTACAATTACATATGGAAAAATTAATGGGATTTCTGACACTGCGTATTCTTCTCTAAATTTTCAATGTCTGGCTCAATTTGGGACGTCGCAACTCGAAGCGAATTCTGCAAGTGCTGATCTGTCAGTCGAGTCCTCATTTTCGATTTGGTGATGTTCATCGTTGAAAAAAACTGCTCACACCTGTATGTGCTGCCGAATAGTGACGCCATTCTTGATACGTGATTCCTCAATGAAGGAAAATTTTCTTCATCGACATACCGAGCATAGAAATCCAACAATCCGACCTTTCTGAATCTGTTCACTAACTCGCTATTGGACTACAAATCAATCAATTCCATTCGTACCTCACTTGGAGCTGTTTCTGTTGTAAATGGCGACCAGGATATTCGAGCTGGACCGAAAGTCTTGAAATCGTGTATTGAACGCAGATTGAAGAGTACTCAATGCTGAACAGTACCTATCGATATTGATGGGGGCGCATTGTTGCAAACTAGGAAAATGTGCGAAATTTCTTTCCTTAACCTGCAGGTTCCAAACCTCAAGTTTTTTTGGTTTTTTTTCAACGCTGTGATTAAATCAAATAAATTATGGATCAAAATCCGCTTCCCCTGCAGTCGAACATTCAACTCATTCATGTGTGCAGTAATGTCAGTGAGATACGCTACATCCATGCTGGATCATCAAATTGACTGACCGGTCGTTCCTTGAGTTCCATGAAGTCCTTTATTTCATTTCGCAGTTCGAATACTCTCTTCAGTACCTTTCCACAACTCAACCAACGCACGTGTGAATAATACATTCTCTATGTTTAAGGCCCCTTGAACGGATGAAATTAACAATTTTAGTGACGTCCTTCATAACAGTAGAGGTCGTAATACTAGCCGCATAGATGATCCTGATGAATGATGCAGTGGTAATGTAAAATAGGATGTACGACAGCAACCTGCAAAGCTTCATTTCTCAGTAATGTCACAGCAACTTCCTTTATGCCAGTCATAGCAGGGGCACCATCAGTTGCTATACCGGACAGATTTCTGAGTGTTAGTGAGAATCGGTGGAACAGTATGCGCGTCACAGCTTCAGCAATATCACTACCTTTTGTAGTTCCTGTCATGGGACACAAAGTGAGCATATCTTCTGTGACCACGAAATTGGAATCAATTCCACGAATGAAAATAGCTAATTGAGCAGTATCTGATATGTCAGTGTTCTCGTCGAAAGCTAAAGAATAGAAAACAAATTTCGAGGAAACTTTCTTGAGGTTAGTTTCAATGTCAACAGCCAAGTCTTCAATTCGTGTGGTAATCGTTTGCCTGGATAAACTCACTTTTGAAAACAAAGACACTTGCGACGGGCCGAGAATTTCAACGGCTGCTTCCATGCACTCCGTAATGAATTCCTAAACAGTAAAAGTTACCTCCTCCTTCCCCTCTATGAGGATGAATTCCTGGTGACCTCCCATGTACCTTAATCTATCGTTTCACCAGTTGTACTCTACCCCGGGGGAGCCTCCTCGGTGGAAGTAAGAGCTCCTGGAGAGGGACGACGGCCACGAAGTATATAAAGAGACCGCCAGATTTTTGCCGGAAAAGGCTGCCCCTGGAGAAATGAGCAAATAAGGGGCAGGGTAGGCAACCCGCAGTGACGTTTTTTCTCCCGGATGCGGCCGTGGCGGCGGATATTGGAGGGGGTTCTGTTATTGGGAGGCAGTTGTGGTGAAGGACCTTCCCCATCCTGGTCGTAGTGAAGGTGGAGGTCCTGGGTGCTTCCCCTAATTGATCAAATTGAAGAGTGTGACTTATTCTTGATGGCATAGAAACCCATCAGTTATTTGTACAACTGGCGTTGTCACAAAAAGCCTCAATAAGGGAAAAAAAGAAAGGAATTCTGACAGGAAGAGTGAGAAACTTGTGAACCCGCGAGGCGCGAAGCCTCCTATTTCCTATTATTTGCATGTGTGAAATTCTCTCGACTTCATCAAAGGCTCTCACGCCATAATTACAGAAAGTTCTCTCAGGAGGGATGGGAATGCTCAGATTCTGGTGTAAATCAGTTCTGTCAGCCAGCTCTTCCTGCCAAAATTCGCTTTTAGAACTTTTCGGTCTATTCGCCATTTTCTTACCAAGATGCACTGGTCTATTCCTCAATATCTGCCACCCGGAGATCGAAGGCCAGTCCCTACCACGGTCCTTTGGAATTGAGTTAAGTGATGTTTCCTCTGTTTCCGGTAACCGAATATTGTCGAATATCGGTGAGGGACGCACTTAATAGAGCTATCCATCTAGGGTAATGGTCATCGACCCCTCCCCTTCCAGGCAGAAGGAATTGCACGAGCCATAGGAGTGGTCTTGTGGCGGGGGGGGGGGGCGTATAAGAAATTCAGTTTTCCCAACCAAGAGTGAATTCGCTGATTGGCAGACCTGGTGAACGCGGAGTCTCCCTCACCTGTCCGGCCGTAACCGACTCCATTTAACTTTCAGACCCGGGACACCTTGTGTACTCGTCGCATGTATACGATTGACGAAGAGAGGCGCGCTCGAGGAACGGGCCAACGATCAAGTAAACACGATTCGCGAAAACGTTTAATAAATGGGTTACGCAGTCAGCTATTTAATGTTGTCTGTGTAATACCGTTAATAACATACAGCAGTGTAAACACCGAACGCTCGCCAGAACGGCGATTTCAAAAAAGACGAAAATTACAATATTCCGCTGATTATTATTCGTGGCAGAGATGTTCGAAATTTGAAAGCCCCGAACCCGACAGACCGGTCGACGGACTGCATCAGCCCGCAGCGGGGCCAATTCAGACGCGGTTAATCGCTTCAATAAGGTACGACGAGTAAGCTTTTAACAAAAAAGGCAACGTGGGAGGGGGCCGCCGACATGATGAATGCGCCCGATAAATAATATTTCAGTGAATTTTCGAACCGCCCGGATTCGCTAATTAGCGAACGTAAAACGGAAAAGTAGCAATGCTGTTCATTTAGCAGTTACCTATACAAGAGATGGGCGGCGGCTCCTATCGACTGTACCCTCGTTTCCAAAAGGGTGTACTTTTTTGCACCGCCTTTTCCCGCCGGTGGAATTACAGTTTTACCCGTGCGTAAATTTCCAAGACGAGAAAGCACTATTTGTAAATTCTCGGGAGGTCGTAGTTTTTTGGTTGATATTTTTGAGGAAGAAAAAATCGGTCGTATCGATTATCTCATACTTGCGACTCCAATTCGTAACTAGATTGACCACTTTCTGACCAAAACTGGAGAAAAAAAGCATGGTTGGAAGAATTCCATTTTCTGATTTTTGAAGGCTTCGTTTCAGGTTTTCAGGGAAAGAAACGAATTAGCTTAATAGCAACAAATCGCGAAAAACTCTTGTCATTCGCGATAACGATTCCGAAATGGGATCATTCTAAGATTTGCCCTCGAGCCACAAAGCTTGCAAAATTAACTTTCTGCGTACAGTAACGGGCGAGACTAGCCTAAGAGGGTCAGAAATCCTTCAAATCCACGATAAGGTATATGTACCAATTTCTGTCATCAACAATGTGTCTTTCCTGTCTCACTTAGTGAGTGAGATAATGCACTTTTCATGTGACGGGCTTTTATCTCTTGTTTAAAAAAAAAAAAAAAAGGCCTTTATAGAGTGTCTTGTTGTTGTCCTTTTCTTCTGACAATCTGTGCGACTGTATTTTCCAGCTTCCAGGGTTGCAAATTTGTAAATTTATATCGTGCAATTTGCAAAATGGACTTCGAATTCGTAAAATGAAATCACTTGTTGCTGCTGGATCATCATCTAATTTTTTTTGTGTACGTAAATCTCTGAGAGCAGCCGGGATATCAAGTGCAAAAACCTGAAATAAGTAATAAGATGTGACATATGTTCTACATCAGTTACGTAACCACTGACATTATTTCACACCTGAAACGCCATCCCAACGTTCATTTTTTGGTATTGTTTAGGATCAAGATGATTCGCAGTTAGTTTCGGACATAAATGCAATCCTTCATTTTGTTGTGAGTCGATAATTTCTTTCCAAAATTTTAATTGGACGTGACCATCAGGAGTCTGAAAATACATTTAACAATACTCATTAGGCTGGAGACTCATACATAAATAAATCAGTGTTGCGAAAATGAAACTTTTTGGTTTTTGTATGATTTTCGTATTTTCAACTTTCATGGTTTTTCAATTTTTTTCACTTTCGTTTTCAAGAACGAAATTTGACAATGTTTTCAAACATAAATTCATAGTTAAAAACAGGAAGAAAAAAAAAAGGACAAACTTTGGCAAAATTTCATCATCCTTAATGAAAGTGATTATGTTTGAAAGAAACCACTACAAAAAACCATTTTCTTGTGTTTCAGTTATTTTGGTTTTCGTTTTTGGTCTTTTTCCCCTCAAATTTAAGGCAATTTTCATCAAAAATGACAAATTTCTCTAAAAACGAAGGGAAAAAATAAAAATTTCGAAAATTGTTTGATTTTTTTTGACGTGGTTGGAGGAGAGTAATTCTACAAAATCTTTTTTTCGTTTTCCCCGAAAATACTTTTTTTTTTTTTTCATTTCTGTTTTCGTTTTCGCAACATAGCAATACATTCATATTAAGAATTTCTTACCCAAAATTCTTTGGCTTTTACGATCCAATTCCTCAAATTTGTAATTAAATGTGAAAAGTCACTCAAGAACCACAGCTGGCGATTTTCATCATAAAAATGAGGGCACGATGTATCATCCTGTGTTATTCCATTCATATTCCATACTGCCCTGTTCCACATCGCACCATCACTCACCACTGCGTCTACGTGAAATCCGGCTTTTTCCAGCAGTGATATGGCCTCAACCATCAGTTCATGAAGGACTGTACGTTTGGCGCAGCTTTTACTGAGGAAAGATCCAATTGCTTGGATCCAGTCCCCAGCAAAAGGTTGAAATAAGAAAACTGAAGCATGGTCTCCTTCGGTATGTTTCTGTTTTTGTGGTGTATAATCACCTAAATCGACAAAACCTACGAATTTCGTATCCTGCGCATCGACTTTTACTGTTGGGGACAATTTCATCTCATCCAAGACAAGAGTACCTGATAAAAATTACAAACAGTAAAGAAAAAAAGTCTTAACGCATGCGGAATAAACTAGCGTACCCTGACATAGAATTATAACTTCGTGTTTCATCCTAAAATATCATGTATGTAAATCATGTAAAACCCAATTTTTACAAAATTTTCGAAGTAAGCTAGGTCAAAATTGCAACTTAAAATTTTTTAATTTCCATGGAAACAAAATTTTTAGAGAAAAATTTCACCCCAAATTTGAAGGGAAAAAAATTAATTTACTTGTACAATTTCACTTCAAAATCGCAAGTTTGACCATGCTAACTTAGAAGTTTCTTTAGAAATTGGGTTTCGCTCATGTATAGATATATTTTTTAATTGAGAAAATTTGAAAAAGTGTACAATTTTGCCCCCACTTTTGGTATGAAACATATGCTATACGTTTTTCTTTTCCTAGAAGTCACAATAAACAATCTGAAACAGCATGAAAAGAAAAATTTGATCATTTTAACCGGTATTCTATTTTGGGCAACTAACGTTATTTCAAAAGTCGATTCTGCATTTTTTATTCAAACCATTTGGTAAAAATCGAACACATATTCAAAATCTACTCACTTTTCTCTTTCGTATGATACCAAGAAACATCTATTTTGAATAATTCTTCACTATGAAATTTCAAATTGTATGTGTTCACTAAATTTCTTGAAAACGTTATCGCAACACATTTTCGTCTTTAAAACACGGATAAACATTTCGTATCATCGCGAAACTTCGTACGGCCAAGTTATTATTCCCTAGTTACAGCTTCCAACCACCGCCGGTAGAGTGGCGCATGTTCCCAGCTGAGAAATCGAGGTATTCCATATTAGGAACCTATTCCATATTTGGCGTCGCTCCCCTATATATTGTGGAAGATTCTTCAATATAAGTCGCACTAAAACTTATAATAATGGACGCATGGTGCAGCAAGTAATTACTGTAATAAATGAACAATTTTACTCAAATATAACGGGGTATGTAACGTAAAATGACTAAATTGATTGACAAATCACCAACCTGAATCGTAGCGAAGCCGGCCTTACCGGTAACCAAGTGAAAGTCGGGAGATGTTAACGTATCAGGCGAGTCTGTACGGTGGGAAGCTGCAACAGGCGCCTCCACATCGGATTCTGTCGTTGCTGAATTCCATCTGCCCAGCTCAGGGCAATTCTTTATACTTGCGACAGGTTTTGGCCTTTTGTCCTGTGCATGTAACTTCCGATCTCAAATGTTTCATATAACTGTCGTGTAAAGCCTTCCACTTCACTGGTACTGTTTCTCCAGCACTAAATTTATTTTCTGCGCAATCTGATCGAATGCAGCATCCCGTTTCCGTGAATTTCGGTACTCCGGGATTGACATCTCGTACACGAGGGACTTTCGTCTATTTCAACGGGAAAATTGAGATTTTTGCACCTCAATCGAAGTAGGATTATCAATCTGATATGTTCGAAATCGGCGACCCAGTGAACCCCAGTTTCGATTCCCCGTCAAATTTTTCGGAAAAAGTCAGTTTTACCCATTTCATGCGTTCGGAGCAGCAGCAGTAGTTCACAACAATGGCTGGAAGGAAAATTATCGCAAAATTACAAAAGTTACAGAATATAAATTGACGGAAAGACCGAACGCGTTACAAATTAGAAATTCACGAATTTGAGATTCCTTCATGATATAATGTAATTTGGAATTTCATGGATCGGCTTGAAACTCCCCACAGTTCGCGTCAGAATGGACGGCGAACTTTGAGATCTGATCACAGCGACGGGAAACAGCCGGAGTAAGCACGTACAGGAGTTGTGCTTTTTACGTCTTCGTGAAAACTTCGTTACGAGTTATAAATTCCCGGGTTCTTTGACGGTTGAAATACGATATTTTTTGAAACTCGGTCGGTGGAATTCGCCTTTTTTGCCCGGTGATCCTACCCCATTTTTAGTGGACTTTTTGTGTTGTTAAATTATGTTAATGAAGAACAGCAACGACGATGGTATTTTTCGAGTATGTTATTTTATGCGCAGAATGGAAGGCAAGATTAATCTATTTTCGTGTGTAACGTATTACGCATTATTTTTCCGTTTGTGGAGTCAAGCCCGAACATGGAGCGCGAATTTACGGAGAATTCCATTACATCGAACCGTTCGGCATTTGAGTGGTTTCGTGTAAACACACGAGGAATTTTCGTTCGGCCGGGATGGGTGAAATACCTTTGCGAGTTCCGGCTGACCGAGGTCAGAAGGTATTCAGAGTAAATGGGCAGCATTGTCAGGTCTGTGTTCGATTGTTGTATCGGGGAGGGAATTGAGAGAACAGGTCAAATGAATAATAATTATCTGTAGTCAATAACTAATTTCAAATCGCTATCGAGTCTCCCCAATTCTTTAAAGTCGGTGATTGCGATTACTCTGAATATCGGTTCCAAAAATAGTACCTATCTTTCCAAATCTAAATATTTAATACGGATTTTTTTTTGGAAAATAAGGCGATGGCATCGGTAGTTAATCTACGGAGGTTTCGGGCTTTTGCGGGAGAAGTATTTATAGTCAGAATCACAGCGAAGGTATTTGAAATTAAAAACGAAAGTTGGTGAAAACAGCTCGTATGTTGTTCGGTGTCGACTGATACCCTACCTGGCCGATCAAGGGAGAGAAAACAGAGTGAGTCGTGAGAATAAGAAGAAGAACGTGGTTTTGAAAAGAGAATGCAGGAGACAAAGGACATTTGTTGGATGCTCGCATCGTGTTACGCAGAAAGTAGCCGGGCAGGACGATTGATACGAAGATATACAATTCAGAGGAGTGGTTCACACTTGATGTCTCGAGTTTGTTGAAGTAAAAATCAATAATTCTTCATAATGAAACGGAATAGGAATCAAATGATAGCAGATGAACCACTTTATTATGTGAGCACTCAAAAGCTGATATAAAAAGTCAATTTTAAAATTACGTAGAAGGGGAAAAAAAGTCGAAGTTAACATGCAAACCATCAATTTGTTGATCAGTCAGTTCTTAGATGTTATAGTACATAGCAGTTGATATATCAAAATCTGATCACTAGTCTTCATATAATACCAGGGTAGCCACCTTCTATAAAAAACCGGGAAAAGTCAAGGAATTTGGTTAGTCTGAAAAAGTTAGGGAATTGCTATAATTTTGATCAAAATCAGGGAACTTCTTGAGATTAATGAGAATTAGAAAATATCCACGATTTTTGTCAATTAATATCAAATGTAATCTGTATACAATACTAACTGAAGAAACGAAGAAAGATTTGGGAAATTGATCCCGAAAATCAGAAAGTCTCGGAGAATCGTTCTAAAAAAAGGTGGCCAACCTGAACATAATGTCAGTTTATCTGGTTTACACGCGTAAAATAAACATTAATTTCACGATCAATGTAGGTTTGTACTCTCTGAAAAAGGATTGTAATGTAACTTCAATCTGCAGAAACTGGTACTTAAAACTGAATTTCGAGTTTCCTGCCTGACTTGGGCGTACATGCAGACAATGTGAGTTTTTCAATAGTGTCATCTATGTAACAAGAACTTGTATCTACTTCTCTAGGAAAAAAGGACGAATCCTGTGAAGTCTTGCGCATGAAAGGAAAAATTCTTGACCTGACCGTATAATCCCAAGACCAAAATAGTACACTTACTTCACATTCTGTGTTCCACAAAACTTAACCATGATGTGATATCCAATATTCACCCGCAAACGTAATCTACATTCAACTAAAGCAGCTCAAAATAACCAACCACTTTCTAACCCCCATTTCCTTCCCCGCTTTTCCAACATTTAAGTGTTCATTTTCAGAAAAAGTTAGGATATAAACATTGACCTTTATTCTCTCATCCTCTGCAAAAGAACTCCTCTAAGTCCCTATCAGGATCACTTGACCAAATTTCACCATTCTCTGAGTTGTCTTCATTAGGCCTCCTTGAAACAGGTTTATTCTGTTTCTTGTCGTACATTTATATTTTCCCTTCACTTTCGTTTTTTCAGCCGTTTTTGCTCCTAGTAACTCCCCCCCCCCCCCGACTGATAATTCGAGAGACTGTGATAACGGTGAGCTTATTCGAGACAAAAATCGACATTCCACCGCTCCACGAGGATACACGGACACCCCTACGTCTGAAATACAACAGTGAACAGGAGGCACGATAGAAAAATCGAAGAGAATAAATTCTAAATGAATTTTCTATAGTCTGTTCCAAATAAGAATGCCGAAAACAGTTGCGAGTACGGTGCATGTGGGGAAAGGAAAATGTAATTATTCACCCAACACTACAAACCTGACCATAGATATTCTTTAAAGTTAAAGGACATCTGCAGGCTGACCACTCGGTCACTTTTTTTAACCTTAAGTCACCTTTGGTCACTTTTTTGAAATTTGGTCACGAAAGTCACTTTAAAAAAAATTTTCCTTTAAGTATACAAGACAAGTGTGTGCGTGAGTAGAGTGTGTGATGCTGCGAAAACTTGTGATGTATGTTTTTTTCAAGACATGAGAGCCGAAGATTACATAAAGTCTGAATGAGAATAATTTTTAGTCGAAGATATGGGAATTATGGTGATTTTTTGGTCATTTTTCGGTCACTTTTTTTACGAAATTGGTCACTTTTATCACCTTTTTCAGAGAAAATTTGAGTGGTCAGCCTGCATCTGACAAAATTATCAAAATTTTGTTATTGAAGGCATTATGTTCTATAAATTTGAAATTTTCGCAGCGATTGATAACGTAAAAATGTTTTCTGGGCTTGCATAGATATGCAGCAAAGTGTGAAAGGCCTGAACTGTTTTCGGCATTCTTATTTGGAACGAACTGTACAACAGTAAATGAACACAAGGCACGATTGTGGCTAGTGTTGGGCGATAGTAAAAAAATCACTGTCGATAGTTATCGATATTTTTGAAAAACCTATCGATAGTATCGATAGTTTATCGATAGTTCGGGCATACCATGGGCATAGGTATAAATTTAATGGAAAGACATTACAACATTTGTTTCAAATTTTACAGATACAAAAAATGTATTAGTTCAAGAGCCAATCATTATTTTTAATAAATGTAAGAATATTAATATTTTTATTAGATAAATTTATTCGGCGATCGTCAACGAGGTACCCAGTGCTTGAGAAAATGCATTCAGAAGCAACTGAAGATCCACACGCTATAATATATTTTTTAGCAATATCTTTTAACTCATCTGATGACGACTTACGTGAACACCAAAATCTGACAAGATCAAATTGCTCAACTTTTTTATCATCATTAACCTCATCCTCGCCATCTATCGCGTTGATAACCGGTTCTTGAAGGTATTCATTTAATAAATTCATTAGAGCAGACGCAGACTTAATACCTTGGCTACCTTCAGGTTTTTGTTTAATTCGATCAGTAACAAAGCTAAATAATCCCACTTTCTTAGATGCAGCAGTAGGTAAAGTTTCAATAGTATTTCCAGGGGGTCCTGATCTGGATCTGGCTTTCTCTTCTTTTTTAGTAAATGTTGAATCGAAAGGATATGCTCCGTAACATTAGCATCGTTGTGAAATGCATAGTTCTTAAACCTAGGGTTGAGAATTGTGGGAATTCCACAAAGGCGTTCATTTTCATAAACTAAAAGTCTTGCTTGTGTTCGTAATAGAAGAAGGTCGTGGTCAGCCGGTACTTGTGAAAACGTAAAAACTAAAAATGTAAATGCCAAATCGGTAATCGCTAAATTATTGTTGTTCAATTGTTCATTCGTGATTGATAATTAATATTTAAAAAATCAATTCAGAATTCATACATTTCATTTTTCACAGTCATCTGTAAGATCTTCTGGCCTGTCATCATCAGTTATCACCGTATCAGCGAACGAGCGAAGCACGCACACAGAGTCACAGAAGAGAAGCTAGTAAGGCAGAGGGATGACACGATGACAGAACGCACGCAGAACGCCGAAGTCAACTGGCAACTAAAATTCAAGAAACTATCGATTGCTATCGATATTCTTTTTAAAACTATCGATAGTTTCGATAGTCCAAAACTATCGATAGTATCGATAGGCTATCGATATATCGCCCAACACTAATTGTGGCTGCTGGACGCGGTGGCGCGCTGTTGTCGTTTACCTTGAAACCCTGATCAAGGGGATTATTTCATTTCAGACTTATGAAGAAATCTCAAAATATTATGAAAACGAAAGCGTTTATCGAAAAAAATGAAGAGACCAAAATTTGTAGTACATAAAATTTCATTTCCATTGAGACCATTTTCATTTCAATCTGAAAATTTTTTCTAAAATGTGTAGGGTTTCAGTTGTTCCTATTTTTCACGTGTCTGAAATTGTAGAGGGCGACTCCTCGGACCTGCAGTTCCAATAGAAAAATCGAATGAACGAGGCACGTGAGTTGTAACTGGTGAGATAGTCGTTTTAAGTCGAAAATTACTCGAACGACTTAAGTCTCCGAACTTGGTTTGGAGAGACTTGAGTCTTTCTTTGAAATTATTGCCTATAACTAATTAAGTAACGTTCTTATAAAAGATGAGTTCTTAGATCGTTATAAGCATCGCTGAACTCCAAGCATAACTTAAGAAACGTTCTTGAATACGGATGGTAGTCAAAGCACGTAGTACTCTAAAGTTATTATTTTGACGTCTTAAATGGTACCAAGCGACGCTAGTGCGCCACCAGTCTGACTTGTTTGAATTTAGAAAAAAAGACCTTATGCACGACTACAGACAGGTCTTTTTTCCTGACATAATTACCCACGACTGCGGATAAGGAAAAGCGCAAAAAGCTACTTGACTGCGTCATCTTTACACTACATCCCTGTGTTATCAACTTATCACTAGGGACAGGAATTTTGTGAGGGACGTGTATCAGATAATTCAGCGAGAGCAGTCAGAAACAATTGTGCAAAATCTGCCATTAGCTGCCCATCTGCAGTTTTTCGATTTGTTTGCATTCTTTTCTCACCGACATCCTGAAAAAGTTGGTAAAATTGAGTAATTTTAGCCGTACAAACTCGGGATCTGTTCGAATTTGAGCGCATGTGTGAGAAAGTATTAAAGTAGATGTTCACCCGGCGGTCCTAATGATCCTACCGGAGCACTCGCTTCGTGTATCGCAACGCTGGAAATTACGAGGAGCTAGCCGCCTGCTCCGATCTGTCATTTTCCGTAGGGACCATTTATTGAAATTCCATCGAAGGAAAAATTCGTTTATCCCGAGTCGACTTTGCTGGAGGGAAAAAAAGAAGAAGAAGAAATTTCAGACAGCCGGAGAAAAGTAACGTACAATATACACGAGCTGGGGGGAAGGGGCGGAGGCCGAAAATTCGACGTTGTTATACGTCACGTTTTCTACATGGATAAAAAAATCTCTCGTTTAACATATTCGCGCACACATTATACGAGTGAGCGAATATCAAAATTTGCCTCACGTTTTATGAGGAAGGTGTCGCCCTGTCGCCTGTCGCGATGCAAAACAGTGTAACCGTGTTACGTCCTCTCGTGTCTCCAGAAATCTGCGATGAAGAGGTGTGCGCGTGTCATACTTCTTTAAAGTTCTGAAATGAATGTTTCAAATTTGGTGCACTATCTCCCGTCTCACTCCCTCTACTGTTCATAAAAATGCAGCAGATATTTGTGTCAAAATAAAAAGATTATTCGTTCCCGTGTCCCTGCAGTTGAGCTACGAAGTACGGGGGGGGGGGGGAGAAGAAAAAGTAACTTTGCCGATTATACGGCTGCATGGTTGTACGAATGGAGAGACCAAACGTGTGAATTCAGAATTCAGATACGAAAATTTCTGTAAAAACTGAAAGGGAGAAATGAGGGAAACTAAAGAAATTTTTGATACGACGTAAAAACTTCCCATTTTTCACTAGCGGGAACCCATTTTTCAGCGCGTCATAATTTTTCATTTTTTCTATATTTAAAGTGACAATTGCGGACAATGCTTGTAAATCAACTTCATATTTTTATTAACACTTTAGTCTGGAGCCAGTAACCAAATCGTGCTCTCGGTCTCTTCATGTAGCTCGTTTCCATCTGTTACACACAATTACGTTTTTAGTAGTTTTTGTTTCATTTATTTTTTCACTCCAGTAAAAAGAAACTTACCTTCACTGGCACACACCAAAAGGCCATTTGACTCAACATCAGAAATATTGACGCGAACAGTGGACAGTATTATTATTAGTAGTAGTAATTGATTAAAAATATTAAATGAAAATCCCCGATAAGAATTAAGAAACACAACACACAGGGTATCGACCAGAGGCTTGAAATAAAATTCCCGTATATTTTCAAGTTATTGGGGAGGTAATTTTGAGTTTTTGGAAGTTTATTTTTATATTATATATACATAAAGCGCCTTTACTCTGTTTAAATGTTTGCTTTATTTTAGGAAAAACAAAATTAATAATACGCAAATTAAGATTACAAAAGTTTTTATTTGACGATAAAAAAACATTATAAGGAAATTAAGTACAAAAAAAATTTGAATTGTATCACTTATAACTAGATTCGTGACTAGGATACAACATTGACTTTCTATAAAAAATTCCAAATAGTTGCCTTATTGCTTCTGTAAGTGGTGGTTGCGCTCGTCAATCTTAGAACTCTCTTGGCGAGCGTCTTCTATGATCTTGGCTTCCTTGAGAACTAATTCTTTAATTTCCCTTGTTGCACTCCGCTTGGCTGCCACTTGTGCCGCCGCTCGTTTCTCCTCCTCACTCTGTGCTTCCATAGCCTCCATGTACTTTGCTTTGGCGTTCCGCGCGGCATGGATCATAGACTTGGTGACATTCACCTTGCAAACGCCGCCAGCGGCGACCATCATGTCCTGGACTATAAGATTCGCTATAAGGCTACATTCTTTTTGATTTACAATCATGCAGTCATTATTTAGGGAGAAACTTCTCTCTAGCGCAGCATTGTCATGAAATAAAATCAACAGTAACTTCACGAAATCAAGGAGGTCTTCTTTGGCTGAAATGGTCTATACTGACGCCACCAGATGGGGCCAACGCGTTTTCGCAGTATTCCGCCACCGGTAAGGAGGAGAAAAACATCTGCGCCGCAGTGATGCGACTTCTTGATTCGTGTTGAATTGACGACCCCATAAGGCTGCCTTTAGTTGAGGAAATAACCAACCAAAAGTCTCAGTGGGCGAATTCGGGACTATACGGGGGTGGGTGTGAATTGTGATTTTTCTAGAAGTCATCACTGTGGCGCAGATGTTTTCCTCCTCCTTGCCGGCGGCGGAATATGCAAAAACGTTCGATAACTGGTAAGAACGAATGGACGCCTGTATAGTCATGAATGGCACTTCTTTTGAAAAAGATATTCGTGTACTTAATGAATCGTATGCTTTTTTTCCTTCTTTAAAAAACCTGTAGGGGTCAACGCATATGATTTTTTTCAAATTGGTCTGGAACAGCGAGTTTTCAACCAAATGAGCTCGGCGTGGTCTCAATCTATAGCTAATGAACCAAATTATCCCCCTACTGCGCTGAAACGCCGATAGATAGCGTTTGTGGGCCGTACGAATTTTAGTCTCGGTAACTTAGCGACAACCTATGTATTTACTCAACCTTTCCATATTAGCATATATTTCTTCAATAGTGGGTGTGAAGTTTTCAAGGGTTAATTACCTCAGTTGAGGGTAATGATTCATCTCAACGTGTTTACATAAATATGAATGTTTGAGTAACGTATTTTGAGATACGATACCATTATTTGTCCTTATTATACACGAATATTTAGACTCAGAGAACACGCAGTCCATTTCATTTTATAAGGGTCTTCTGAAAATATTCTGAACATTAATATCACTCGACCGTTCCTTACTGGCATACATTTCTTGAGCAGTAGATGTGAAGTTTTCATGAGTTAATTACCCCAGTTGAGGGTAATGATTCATCAACGTGTTGATGTAAATATATAATATTTAAGTAACTTATTTTGAGATTCGATACCGTTAATTGTCCCTATTATCCACAAATATTTGAACTCAAAACCGCACATTTCTTTTCATTTTATAAGGGAGTCGTGTCTTCTGAATATAATTCTGAACTCTCATATTACTCAACCGTTTCTTATTAGCTTATATTTTTTCAACAGTAAATGTGAAGTTTTCAAGAGTTACAGCAGGGACGGAGAGGATAATGGCGACAACGTGGTGTATGTGAGTGAGTGATTGAGTGACAGAGAGTGGCGGAGAGGCGGCAGTCCTCAGATAACGTGCGTTTCCCCGGAAATTGGTGTAACGCTGTTTGGCAGAAGGAGAAGACGAATTGTCTCGAAAAGTGCATCAATAATTTACTCGTCTTCGCGCGCGTTAATTAAACGGCGAGTGTGAGAGAGAAGTCGAGCCGGCGAGAGAAATTAATGGCCGTACTAATTTTGGCTTCCGAACAGGGTACCTGTGCGAAAACAATGGCTGAAAAATGACCGCGTGTCAGGCCGCACTCGAGTACCGGGCAGAGCAGCGGATGACATCGCGGTGTGCTGGTTGCGATAGTGACCCGTCGTCGAGCCGGGGCCGTGGATTTGTCATCGCTGCGGCGACCTATCTTCGGATGCGAACGTGAGCCGGCGGCGGCCGGGGCCGTGTGCGTATCCTGTGCGGGCACGATGTGACGTGCCGCGGTATTTCGTCAATCAGTGTGAACGACGCCGTTTAACGTACAACCGCGGTCGTCTGCCAGAATGTGTTTCCCCGGTCTCGGAGCGCTCTTTGTGCGCTGCCAAAATCTCTCGATTCGCGGTTTACTCTACCGGCAGAACATAAATCGCCGGACGGCGTATCGTCTTCGTCGCGCACATTACGCCGATTCTAGACTGAAATCCCATTGAAAGCGTGACGTCCGTTTAGCATGTATATCTATATGTATGTCCGTGGTGTATAGTGTGTTCTGTCATCACGTGAGTACCACATGTAGGTCACATTCTGCTCGAAAACTTTGGCATTTCTGTCGACGCGGCGAGGCTTCACGGCCGGGTTTTTCAGCTGGCGAAATGTCGAAAGGCAGGTCATGCTCGTCGATCGAGTCGGGTGAGAAGCGGTCCTGGTGTACAGTCATCCGTCGAGTCTGCTGATGGAGTGGTCTCATCGGGTCAGGCTGTAGTCTGTCGTGTTCCACGTGCGTCGAACTTAGAGAATAGCGTGGAACTTTCTATACAAGTTTATAGAAATGTCAGTAATACGGGTAGATGGATAGTGGGACGCCAACGAATAGTATAATGGGGTTAAGGAAGTGGTTTCATCGGATCAGGCTATACTATCATGTTCCATGTGCTTAGAACTGAGATAGCACCACAGGGCATTCTGTACAAGTTCACAAAAACGTCAGCCGGGTAGATGGCTATTGGGACGCCACCGGATAGTAAAGAAGAGCGGTTTGATGTGTTGACGTTCAGGTGAAAGCATCAAGGGTGGCCATGATAAGAGTAAATGAACACAATATGGGTATCATTCAAAACTGGTCATCCACCAGTTCCTCATCATTGTCTTCCCCCGCCTGAATTTCGGCAGCATTCAAACAGGAATCAGGGAGTGTGACAGTCCCCCTCAGATTACTATAACTTTCCGTAGACTGTCATTGAGCCTTTCAGAATATCAGGATGCTCTGTTTAAGCGTTGTTAACACTAGCGACCCAGTCGCTGTGTTTGAGTCGCCATTTTCAATTAGGAAAAATGTAGGTTCCAAATAATTGTCACCAGCAGGGAAAACTAGATGATAATAATAATAATATAATAATAAAGCGTTTATTGTGGATATATTGTACCCTTAGAAATTACATGATCTCTGCCCTGTTACATTCAATGCATCTGTCTACTTCGCAGCGATTCCTAGAACGTGGGCAATAGTCGCAGCATCCAGGTCTTCCTTGTTGTTGCGGTTGTAGAGGAACTGGCTCGTATAGCAGAAGCTCAAAGTAAAGCCGAAGATTCATCTTCAATATCCTTGTTATGTGAGGATTTTCCAGCCTCTCTCGCATGTAGGGTTCTGCCAGTTTCCGGGCTAAATCAACCATAAAGTCCCGCCTCACCATTCTGCCATTGTTGAACTTGTGTATTACAAATGCATTTGTGATGGCCAGGTCTATAACCAAGTAAAAGTAACGCATTGTCCGTCAGTTCGTTTTGCAGTAGGTGGTATTGTTGGCAAGAGTTTGATTGAGTTATTATCTACACCCCATTTTTTAGAATTGTAGACATTGATATTTGTGGTTTTCTATTTTTATCAATTCTGCAGCGGTACCTAAAGTTCCTAGTTTCATCATTTTTAATGTACTTACATCTTTTGTAGCGATTATATAATCAATCTGCATCTTTGTTTTGTGATTTGATGATATCCAGGTCCATAGTCATCCCTCCCTTTTTTTGAAGGTGGTGTTCACAATTCTCAAGTTTAATTTCTCACAGAACCTTAAAAGTCTCCATCCTTCATAATTTCTTTTACCATAACCTTGGTTTCCAATAGCAGACTCTCCAATGTTTTCTCCTTTGCCTATTTATTACTAGAGGTACTGTTGTTATTGTTGTTTTGGAATTGATCTGTTCATTAATTAATCAATTATTTATTCATTCATTTATCAAAATAAATTTTTATTTAATTTAATCTTGAATCAGTATTAAAAACTTTTCTATTTGTTATTTACAATTTGAAACATTGGCAAATCACAATGCAGAATTTTTTGAATATGGCTAGTAAAGGATTTCCATTACTCTTTGTTTCCAATCTTGTTGAACACCAGCGGGCATTTGCGCAAGTTCTAATGATATCAACTCCGCAAATTTATCTTTTGTGGATTTTTTCTTATTCCTATGTAATAGGTAAACAGTATTATTATGTAATTGTCAAAGGCTTGGGCAAGAGCTTCAGAAACTCTAAGTCACCAGTGGCATAGGACATTTTTCTTCGTAATGACGATCTTCAGGTCGTTACACTCCATTACAAATGATATAATAAGTGAAAGAAATAAACAACTTTGATTTGTGTATAAAAATAAAAAAGGTAACTAAAATCAGTCTTCTGTATGTAGACTTTGTCAGAAACTGGCTATGACATCGTCCCCTTAAGGTTCATTAGTTCAGTCTGAAAATATACAGAAAAGATTAGACTTAAGTTAGCCAATTTTTCGGTGTTTAATCCAGTTATGGCATAAGGATCAGGTAAGTACAAGTAAGTACGTGTAGAGGTGCAAGTAGGTACAGTTTCACATTTCGTTAAGTATCACACTTCGTAATTCTTCGTGAGCAGCAAAAGGAAGAGGTTTTGTCATTATGTCAGCTAATTGGTCCTTCAGATGAATGGGGAGTAGTCCAGGATGATGATGATTCTGAGGAGGAGGAGTAGGACGACTGATTTCATTGTGCTGAATAGTTGTAAACCCTGTAGTATGTGGCAAAGACGATTGCTGGTTCAGTACTTCCGTTTCAGTGACTACTTTGAAAACACTCTTTTTTGTCTGGGTGACAAGATCTGTTTGGAATTTTTTTTTTACAGTTGCCGCCATTGTTTTGAAAAACATCTATTTCATTTTCTTGAGGTCCTGGATGTGTCACAAGTTGTTTGAGACACATTTTAAAGTTCTCTATCTTGCAGCCTATTTTTTATGAACTGTTGGAAAACAGCATTCTCTTTCCAGATTTTGAAGGTACCGAAGTACAGCATCATTAGAACCTTGACTTTCCAGGGATGGAGTGGTATTTGTAGCTTATGTTTCAACTTATCCTTGGTAAGATGAACCCTGGATTGCTTGCTTGGGTGGATCATCCACTTCTATAGCTTCTAGTTGACAGTGCGGGTTGGAGTAGTTGTTAAATAAGTTTCTCAAAATAAAATTTTTGAACGTGGATAAATAAGTGGAATTAATTATGAAAATAAAACTCTCAATAACTTCGGCCAGCAGAGTTTAAAAATGGTTTAATAATTAAATATACACTCAAATTGAGATATACAATATAGGTAGTTTATAAGTTTAACCACGTAAATTTGTACTACGAAAAATTAAATCATTAGCCACTATAGAACATGCAAAGGCAAGACGATTGAATCATAAAGCAATTCGAGGAGCAAACTAAAAGTATTTCTCAACCCTTGTTGCTTTGACAGGGTGCGTATTTATTTTATGTCTGTTAAAAGAAATTGACAACATTGATCATGCGGGGTGGAGAAGTGTCCAACATTCCAACAGGCTTTATAAGTTCAAGTGAAACCAGATGTGGTATTAGGCTTGCTCGCTCTAAAAATATTCGACCATTGACGACTGTATGCATGTTGTCAAAAAAGAGCGTTCTTAAAAAGTTTACGTGGTTTTTAAACAGTAGTTGCAGTTGATCCTTCATTGTCAGCTGAAATCAGAATATTTGTAAAACTGTTTATTTTGTCTTCCTTAGTATCCAAGAATGGCAACTGTTCCCAGTATATAGATGTTTTCTTCTTAACAGCTTGTCCTATAGTACCTTTTTCTTCTTTTTTCCCCCTCTTGTAGTTATCCGTTATACTTTCCCATCTTTTCTTGTACTCACTTCCTGCAGCAAGCAAACACAACTCTTACATAAAACTGTATTGTCATTACTATGCGCGCAAATATAGTTTATTTTCCACCACCATATCAATTCTGTTCACTGCTACAACAATTGATATTACCATACAGTGTTATTTTTAACTAGAGGACTTCCTTTTCAATGCTTTGTACATTGTCTACATGATTGAAATTAATCTTGAAAGTTGAAAACAGGAATACTTATTTCAAATGGCAAAAACAGTGGAACTGCAAGCATGTACAACAGCAATAAAATCTTTTGAAAAAATAAGTGATCAACATGATAACTGCTGCTTTTTCATTGGTTCATTGTTATGTTTCTACACAATTTTCCCCATTTTTACAATAATTCTTATGTCTTATATTAGTAGAATTGACTTGTCTTTTACAATATGTTCTATAGCTCCGGGATCACTGACCAACTCGGCTTCTTCAAAAGCTGTCTTCCAAGTAGAAATAGAAACATTAAATAACTCACTTTCAACCAGGTTTAATTCTGCCACTTCATAGAGTCAATTGTTGCACGTAGAAAGCACAACATACTTCTCTTTAATGTCAGCACAGCCCTGGTCATTTTTACTTATCTGTATACCTCCATACTTCTCTAATTGAAACTACAACCTTGGCTTCAAAAACCTCTTTGTGAAGAACAGCTCAGACTTTGAAATGACCCACAAGAGATTTAATTCTTTGAACTCTTCTTGATTCTTCTACTTGGAAACTTTGCATTCATTGGATAGTACATCTTTAGTACAGCGCATTCCTTTTGTTCATCATTCCTGAATTTTTCATAGTTCTAACATATTTTCTACAGGTTGGTACAGTTTGCAGCAAGATGGTTCAGGTGACTGTATCTGAAGCAAATTACTAATCTATCATTTGGTCCCTTGTTCTTCTTCTCATCTTTCTCCGTTATATTTGCAATTGCCAACAATGTCTTTTCAACCCAAGCTCTAGATTCTTTTTCATTTGATTCAATACTGAGTACCTAATTCATCATCTCTTCAAATTATCGTATTTTTAATGTCCAACTACCTACATAGCTCTAGATACCTGTTTTTCATTGCAATCAAGTAATTCCCTGTGATCTTCTCTTCATCTAATTTCACTCCTTGTGCAATTAGGCATTTGGTGGCTTCATTGAATTAATTGGTGAACTTCAGTTCACCTTCTGCATCAGACATGACCATATTGGTCCACTATCTTTCTAAAGTTAAGCGCATATATAACAAATTCAAAAAACTTATGTCTCAAATTATTCTTAACATTTCATAGGGCGGCTTCAAATCACAGATACTCTACCAGTAGCTATCATCAACACATGTGAGTGGAAATGTTGTCACAAAATTAGACTGCCTTTAGTTACTCGTATGTAGTTTTTAGGATAATTTATATTTCCCTCATCAGTTATTGGTATTTGGCCCGTAAGTTGTCATATTTTAAAGATCATGCGGTACCACTCATCAAAGTTCACGTCCATGGTAAGCACCATTGCTGAATTTTGAGGTAGTCAAATAACTTTTTGTTCCAAATACATAGGGAATACATTTGTATCCTCCGAGGGAGCGATATACTGCTGAGGGATGACAGTTGTATTCGAAGCCGGCCATGAAAAACTCATCCAACCACGTTGTGTACAGTCTAAGATTACAACTTCTTGGATTTACAGTCTTACCGAGGACAACAAAGTAGTTTGCATGCAGATTCAAAATGTCTAAGCCTCTTCTTTTCTCTTCAACGCATTGATCTCTTCCTAAATGGTCTTCATCTGCTCAACCAGGATATTTATTTGTTCCTCCATCTTATTCGCAATTTTATATAATTGGCTAATGACACAAGGTACCGCCAGTGCAACGCGAAACTTTTTTGAGATTGATAAGATTGTCCACAATCATAACAGTGAAAGATTTTATAACATTGAACCTGCAAATTTATTTTAATGATTGAATTAAATTATAAGGGAACGATGTTTGCCAGGAATGATGAACATAATCAGATCAAACGTACCTTTTCATTTTCGTGAATATTTCTATTGCGGTAATTTAAAGTTGATGTGTTTGAAAATGTCTTTTGACATTTTTCACAAACATGAATACATATTTATATAAGAATGGAATTCAATCTTATAAATTGGACTTGCAATGCAGTGTAAATTACAAAAGTGACCGCGTTTGGTCAAAGATTTCAAACCAGACTTGATTGTAACTAATTCACATAATTCCACATGATGCGATGTGTGTTGCAACTCTGGCAGAAAAATAAAAACTTTGTCCTGTTCGATTAATTGAATCGTTTTAACTTTGATAATATTTGTCTTCTGATTGGCTGCTGCCTCACAGGAAAGTGGAAACTTGCTTTGACTGACATGACTTTGGTAGAATGATGTTGCAATTTATAAGATGACGTTCAATCTTATAAATTGGACTCGCGCTGCAGTATAAAAGTGCTGTAATTGTGGTTTATGATGATTACATGAATGGCTGTTACACATTAAATTATTATAACTAAATAATATTAACTACAAACCTGAATTGCAACAAAGTCTGCACCCACTGGCAATGCCTGGAACACACAATAATTTCAAAGCTGATCAAGAGCGAATGCGTAGACTCCTTGCTGACTGCTTGGTTTCCCCTGAACCGTTAGGTTCACTGATTCAGATCCCTGCCAGTATGGACATGACACAGTGATATACTAATTACAAGATAAGGACAGTCGACTTCAAATCAGTGGAGATAACAAACGATGTTACATTTATATTTACATTTATCTAACTTTTTATAATAAAATGAAAAAAATAACAAGATTTATACAACAATATGACAATTGATTAACACTATCAGACAATTTGACAGGCATGGGGCGAAGGAGATCAGCTGATAGGGCCTGATGCCAAAGCAATTTACTGGGGCTAGCATGCCGTCAGGCGTTGGCCGAGAAATAGGTGATCCGACAACGTAGGAGTGGGCCGCTGGTGACCAAACGACACAATCAGGGTTTTGGGTGACGTGTTGGACGATTCCCCTTAACAGGGATGGTGTACCAGTGGGATACAGTGTGACTCCATCGGCGACGAGAACAGGCGTGACTAACAGCGGATGGACAGAGTGATCGCCTACTGTTGAAGCGTCAGCTGTCCCATTATCAGGCGGTTGTTGGTCACTGGATGATGATGACGCATTTATAGCGAGGGTTAGGCGGGCGGGTGGTCGCACGCCCACACCAGTAGCGAGACGCGTAGTATTGTAACGAGATTCGCACCAAAAAAAAAACACACAAAAACACGTACTAAGAACTTTTAATATCACACTAATATAAACGCACAAAACACAGTAGCTAGATTGCTTTGAGAATGCACAGTTTCGAATACAAAAACCAGACCATACGGCGTCGGCCAGCGGCCTTTATATATCCGGGTGTTATTGGTAAAACTCCTTATCGCTCCCGTTATCGAACTTTTATTCTGCTAGTGGAAATGTGTTGATCTTCTTCGCTTATCTCGAATGTTCGAGAACGTTCACCACAGTATATTCTTCTCCTCGCGGATGGTGTCAGTGCTGCCAGATCGGCAAACACAAAATAACATACATATGAGAAATAGAACCATTCTGTAAATTTTTGTGCGAAATTCTGAAATTTTTTTGGACTTGACCAATTATTTTGGTCCCTGTAGGTTCTGGGTGAAAAAAATGAAGAAACAACCAAACATGGTTTTAAAAATACGTTTTAAACAAACAAACAGAAAGTCTTAAAATATGCCAACCCTGGTTTCCAGTATCATCGGATAACGTCGTAAATACAATTAACATGGTGTATAACAGAACTTGCTAACAGGGTTCAGAAGAGGCTCGGAAGTGACCCTAGAAATTTATGGAAATTGGAAGAAGATAGAGCAGAGTAGAGAAGAGAAGAAATGAAGAGGTGGTTCCTTGTAGGAGGATGGATTCGACAAAGTACATCGTTGGGCTGAGCCGATTTTCGGTCGATACGGTTGTAGACGGTCACGACCTGCGTGAAGTTGTGGTCTCGGACAGCAGCCCCTATGCGCCACCTGGAGACGCACCTAGTTGAATACGCACCCCCTTTGACGAGTGGCGAAGCCTCCGCAGCCTGACTTTCGATGTGAACACCGAGCAGTCCAGTGCGGCAGTAGTGCTCTGTTATCAGCTGACGTTTCTCATATTTTTGTCGGCATTTTAGCCGTCTGCCCCCCTCCCCCCTCCCTAGCAAAAATAAAAAAGAACAAAAAAACTATCGCGGCCACACAGTGCGTTGAACTGTACATCTCGCAATTAGCGATATTCTTGCATTATCGGTTGTTTCTGGCTCGCCCCCGTCGTTATGGAATCTCCAGTGTCCTCGAGTTGACAATAAGACTCAATATTTTTTCCGGTGATGTTCACTCGGGGTCACGACGTGTTTTCGTTGAACCCAAAACAATTATTCAACGAAATGGAATCGGTATTCGTTTGATTTTTTTCTGTCTTTCTTCCTTTCTTTTTCAACCAGTGTTGGCAGCATTCCCACTGTGGGACGACTGCGCGACTTTCTCGCGAAGTTGGACGTTGTCGATGACCCCGAACGATTAGCGTATCTAGCTCTTTCATCCTTTTCAGCTCAGCTGTGGTTGATGGGTTGATCGGTGACGCACAATGACCGATATATCTGCGCAGGGAACCGTGCTCGAGACCCGGTCATTGATAACTGTAATTATGGATATGTGGTATCGCGGCGGCTGTAATTACACGAGTGAAATTAAAAAACAAAAAAAATGATTTCGCAACACACTCGATAACACGTAGTTTTGTCAATCGGATCGAGTGTTCGAAAGTGAAATTAAACCGCGGCGGCCGGCCGTGCCGGAGTTGATGATCGGTCTCGATAAGTTGACACGATCTAGGCTGTATGGGCTATCTTTGTTTTTCCTTTCAATTGAAATGAACTACAGACGATTTCTCGATATGTCTGACAACAGTTGTGATTCGAAATTACACATAGAGATACGATGTAGATGGGTTGTATAATCAAATACATCGTAACGTCATAAGCTCGTTACAATATATTTCTATACAACTTTTTGATTAAATCTTCTGCCTGGTTGTGCTCGGTGACTGCCGCTTTCTATTGGCGTTCAATTAGCAACGAGTTCGGAAGAATGTAACGAGTAATTTTGGTCACCGACTTTCTGGCTATTCCTGTCGCCCTGTGCTGGGTTTGTGCTCTCTTTCGCCTGCTCTTCACCTTGCCGTGCTGCGCTGCTTTTCATAGATCGTTAATGTCGAAAATTGGCATATTCAATCGCCGTGGGCGTGGGGCGTTTCAGGTGCTCGTGCGAGAATAGGTGAACAGGCGATTCGAATCGGTATAGCGTAATTGGAGTGTTTAACTACAAAGTGCTGACGATTTCGTGGAACACGCGGCTGACGTCCGGAATATTTGGCTGGTTCGCAAAACTTTTTTTTCTCTTCAGTATGATGTGGCATCTGGGAGCGGAAGCTTCGCGGTAAATTGAAGTTTTTGGAATACGTATCCCAGAAAAGCGATAAAATAGTACGTGTGCCGTAGGGATTTGAGTTATGTTGTAGACAGCTGGGTGTGCGTACTGGGGACTAAGTAGAAATTAAATGGAATCGTGGAACTGGAAGACATACTCTGTGGAGTTTGGTTTCTGGTTCTCACGTTAGTCGAGAAAGACGGGGTGATGAGCAGTGTGGGACCGTGATTACGGTCAACCACTTGGGCGGCCCTTATCCTCTACTCAGAACCGCGGCCCCTAATGTTCGCGGAGACTTTTCAGCCGAAACGGGGCACACCGAGAGCGGAGGAGTAAAGGTCGCTATCTCCAACAGAGTACACCGCATAAAGAATCACCCGGTGGACGATTATTAGTAACAAGTATGTTCTATAGCTACGGGAAAAAAATCTGACATGGAAGCTGAAAACTTGTAAATATCATCTACATGTGATTGTTACCCTCGCCTGGAAACCCGCCGTCGAACGGAGTGGAGCGTCGTCCCCTATTGTGGTTTCAAGGGGCGAAAAACTAGTTTTCAGTCTATAACACGTTAGTTATTGAGTTCAATGAAACTTGTCAAGAATAAAAAATTAGAGGTCATTAATTTTCCTGTAAATAACGTACTTGCATTTTCCTCTCATCTCCCATACGAGGTCCACAAAATGACATCAATGTTTCCCCTCTTTTTGTAAATAGTTCATTATGATGAAAATCGAAAATTTTTATTACATCTACTAGAGAAAAATCAGCGATAAAAGAAAACAAGTCCTTAGTGAAAGATTTTAATTTCTTTATCTTCCCCCTATTCTGACGCAAGCCCATTCGGAGCGTTTCCGGAATAGGTGGTGCGGTGTCGCAGGGCCGATTTGGCATGCGTGCATCGCCATACGTCCCTTTATCTTCCAATATCTTCATCTTCTGATTCCAGCGCGGGCGCACTGTTGCGGCATGATGACCCACGGCAGTGGCAACACAATGTAGAGCAAAAAATACCGTTTTTCCAGCTCGAACAAGATACTCCACACCCTGTTGTGCAAATGCACAGAATTGTGCGAAGTTTTTCCTGTGGTGCTGGAGGGATGTTTGTCTGAACGGGCAATGGATGTACATCTTGTGTCTTTTCACCCATACTCAGGTGGAGTTGATGTTCGGTCCATCCAAGTTTGTACTTGATAAAAAAAAACACCTAAAGAGTGCTGTGCGGCTGCACCTGACGTTGGAGGAAAATTCTCTAAAGGTACATCAGACATTAAGTGTTGTTATCGCATCATAATGGCGGGGACAACTTGATCTCAGAAATAACTTACTAAGATTTTGTTTCTTCAGGAATAATTGATATCTCAACTCATTTGGCGTTGATATGTTGGACGACTTACGATACATGCGCAATATCAGTTTCTCCCCTGTGCTCACTTCATCTTTCGTGGCGTCTGTATTTGAAAATATCTCTGACACTTTCGATATCCTTATTATTCCCATAGCAACAGAACATTTGAATAACTGTTACATGGTACTGCAGCACAATTCGTGTTTGGACGCTAAAGAGTCGCTCTCTAGCGGTTTAATGAAATGCGGCGCGCTGATTTGTGTATTTGGACAAAAAAATAATCAGTGACAACAATTTTCTGGGGGAAAAACAGAAAAAAAAAACAAGTTGGGCTCATCTGAAAGGAAATGATAAGTGCTAACAGTTTAGTTGTCTTCGGTTTTCCATAAAAAACAATATTTGCTAGAGCTCTTTTTACTTGTATATGTTTTTGTGGTAAAAATACACTGATCATCTTTTCATCCACGACACTAGCGCTTCTACAGGAGTCTCCGGATACCAATACCCGCATGCTTGTTTATATTCGCAGCGTAAAACGTGTTTCATCTCTAATTAACAGACTATGTTCAAAGAGCGGAAAAAACTTCGACATCATTTTGTGGAGTTCGTATGAGAGATTGGAAGAAAGTGTTGGAACGTTATTTATAGGAAATTTAATGAGCTTCAATTTTTTATTCTTGACAAATTTCATTTAACTCAATGTTTAACGAGTTATAGACCAAAAACTGATTTTTTGCCCCTTGAAACCGCAATAGGGGGCGACGCTCCACTCCGTTCGAGGATGAGTTTTCAGGCGATGATAGCAATCACACGTAGATGATATTTACAACTTTCCAGCTTCCCACCATTGTTTTTCATTTCCGCTCAATTTGAGGCTTTGTTTCCTGGCCTACTAGTCGAAAGAAGCGGTGGTTACACAACGTTGACGCAGTATCTGATAACAATGTCTGTAACGTACTTTATAAGCGAGTATCGCCACACACACTCCCGTCCTCCCAGTGTGATACATGATAAAAATTACAAATTAGAAATTGCAAACAATCACAACAATGAAAAGCAAACTTATTCATGATATACATTTCATTACATACGAGTATTTCCATATTATTTCCACACAAGAACATACCCTGGTTATGCGATTTCGCCTAGTTAAGCTATCCGCCGGTCGATGCTATTTTCTTCTCCAGCCTCCTTATTTTGCTGTGGAGGTTTTGGCTGCCTGCTCCGCATTTTTTGACCCTCTTAGGCCTGCCTGTTAGTTGCTCGCCTCCGGGTTCTTCTCTTAGTTTTCGGGCGAACTAGTGAATGTCGGCAGCATTCCGGCTCCTGGTGTGCTCTTCTGCCGCGCACATCGTTACTAGTATGTGCTTCACTTCCAATTCTGGCCATGGGCGGGCCATTATCTCCAGAATGTCGTCCATACGTGACATCTTGCTGATTAGGTCACCTTGTATGCTTCAGATTACCTTCTGTATTGATAAGCGCATTAGTTTCTCTGCGAGTTTTAAAAGCGCATTTTGCACATCGGTTGCGACATCTTGTCTATTCTCGTTTAGAGTCAGGGACTATGCCATTCTGTTTTGTCCTCGCAGTCGATAGTTATCGTTTGACTTTCACGGATGATGATAGGATGTTGGCCAGTGTACGGAGGTTTCAGCTCCTTCCGGAACTCAGCTCTCAGGAACACGAAGTAGTCCGTATCTTATGAGCGCCTAGTTTCGACGACAAGTGCTTGAACAGTGACGTCCCTGATCTGTTTTAATCTTAACGGGTGCACCAAAGCGTGCAACCCAAGTTTGCACAACGACTGATGCCACGTGTTCTGCTGAAATGAAGCTGGTTGGCACGGCTTTGGGCCACCTCGTTTCACGGTCTATCATTGTGATGACGTATGTCAATGCCTTTTGATCTAACAACACTGTAAATATATTTTGGGCTATCCGGCCACACTTTAAATTTCCTCAGTGCGGATTTCTGGCTTTTATTTAATTCAACTACGCTCTTCTTACTGAACTCCTTACATTATGAACAACCAACACTGTCCGGTTTTTCATACATAAGTACTGACGGAATTGAGAACACATATGAACATCCTCCCTTATCTTTCGTGAGAATCACATCGTTTGGCATTCCTAACATATGCCGGGTGTTTCACAGTATGTGACTCCCCCTGAACTGTGTAAGCAGGCAACTCATCCTGACAATGAGCTGATATAGTTGCCTGCTCGTATGTATGGAGGGCTACGCTTATAGCCATTTGAGAATTATGTACAACATACAAGAAATTTCTTCTCAGCATTGTTAAGAGATAAGACTGGTGAAACTTTTTGATAATAATAAAAGATAATCACACGACGACTACTGAAAAATAAAAATAAATAACTATTGCAATCACATCAATAGTGTTCGCAGAATCCTAATTAAACACGGTATGAGAATTTTCAGTTTTTTTCAGTTTTCTGTAAAAACTGTTCATTGGACCCAGCGATTTTCCCGATAGTTACTGAATTGGTATTTTTTCGTTGTACTGAATTACTGTCCGGGGTGCTCACCACTGTTGACAAATTAGTTCCCATGTTCATAATGAATTGGTTTCGGCCAAATTTTCCTTCCTATTTTACCCGGACTTGGGACTGTTTACAAAGAAGCAGGTACGGTTAAAAGTTGAGATGTTTCCCAACAAAATTCTCATTGCCTATGTCCCGATATTTTGATAATTTCCAATGAGGATTACCGTTTCTCATTTTCCCAACAGAATTAGCAGTACGAATTCCGAACTCCTGTTTTCCCGAGAATAGACAGTAAGAATTCCGTGTCGCAAATTCCAAATTGCGTTCACATATGTAGAGGAAATTCTGCATACGGATGTATGTAAGCCATCAGCATGTGATCGGAGAAATCATCAAGTCGCGCGTCATCAAGTTTCACAAGCCAGAAACCAAACCGGAATACCAGTTCGGCTTCAGGAACCAGCCTGCCATCCTCGATCAGACTTACCGTGTAACCAGTGTCATCGAACAAGTATCCGAGGAAACGAAATTTTATTTGGCAGTTTTCCTCCATGTTGCTCAAGCGCTTGACAAAGCAAGGCATGGCAGACTCCATTTTTAACTTTAACCGCGTGCTTCCTCGTGACTTCTGCGACCTGCTGTGATTTTACCGGTTTAACAGGTACATACTTCCGAATCGAAAATGTGGATGCCTACTTGAGCCTGAAACCAGGTAGTACTGAAGCACCACAAGAAAGTGTCCTAGGACCGACGCTATACCTGTTACACATCTTTGACATACCATAACCCGATGGTGACATCAATAGCTACTTTTGCGACGATACTGCGATCCTCTCTGTAAATGAAAACTCAGCAGAGGCAACCGAGAACTTGCAGACGTCATTAGATCAAATGTCTGAATGGTTTAAGCGTTGGCGAATTCGAGTTAATGAACTTACGTCTATTCATGTCAACTATGTACTGGGAAAGATCCCCTTAATGAATAGTTACATTATCCTTCAAAGCAACTCTGCGAAGTACCTATCTATGTATGAATCTTGATGCGAAGCTGAACTGGAAAGAGCACATCCAACTTAAGTGTGCCGAGATAAAAGTAAAGGGCAGGAATTCGCAGCTGACCATCGCAAATAAAGTGTTGTTATACCAGCGAATACTAAAACTGATTTGGACATACGTTATCGCCCTCTGGGGATATGCGAAGAAGACCAACAGAAACAAAATACAATTTGTAGAAAACCATATTTTGCGCATAACTATTAATGCTCCTTGGTATGTCAGGAACGAGGATATTCACGGAGACTTGAGCATCAACACCATAGACAAAGAAATCCAACGATCGTCCAGAAATACGAAACTTGCCTGCATCTACACAGGAACATCGAGACTTTCCAGCTCTTTGACAACGGCTACATACTGCGAAGACTCCTGAGGACAAAACCGTTCGAACTTATTTTATCTAGAAATTTATCCTAAAATACCAATTCCTTGTGAGAAGTTTTTAGTGGAAAGCCATCTCGCTCTCGTTACATCACTTCGTATAAATAATGCACTTCTAAATGTTTGAGTCAACAGACTGTAGTCGTCAAGATACATAACAAAAAGAAAAATTACGTTTCACAGTCATAAGGTCGTCCAGATAGCAGTGTGCTCCTTCTCCAAATGGTAGGAATGGAAATCCAAAATAACTAATGCGGTGCTTTCCCAATTTCAGATTCCTTAGCGATGTATCCTCTGCCACCAGGATTTTATAATTAACACCTGCAACCTCTGAGAAGTGTGTAGGTGTTGCTGCCACTGTTATAAATGCAGTTGGCGTTAACGCTTTAAAAAATTCTATTTGCTCTTCCCACAAAATTGCTTACAGTTAGTGAAAAATTTTGAACAAAGTGGCCAGAAAGCCAAACCCCCTGGCTCCCCTTGGCTATAGGTCTCGAACTTTCTAGAAATCGGAATATTAGAAACAACCAGAATTTGAAAAATGATAATTTTCGGTGCAAAGTATCGCATTTAGAATTTTTAAACTCAAAAACTTATTGTGCAGCAAGAACCAATTATCCGATTCGAAGAGTTCCAGTCGTACGCGGCGAATACGGGCGATCAAACGGCTCGTGAGGCTTTTGTAAAACTGTCTGTTGACCGTCTGATCAGGTGGAAGGAATTTTTTATGGATCATTCCTCTGTGAACGTCACTGGCCAGCCGGCTCGTGGATCATCATCCAACGACGTGAGTCCTTCTTTAAAACGCTTGTACCATTCGTTTATGGTCGTCTTACCCGAACATTCGTCACCATAGGCTTTCTGAAGGTCCAACATAGTTTTTCCTTAGCAGTTTTACCGAATTTTTAGCAAAATAAGATCGCTGTTTTATTTTTAGAGACTCTGATATGGTTATTTTTGAGACATCTCAATCCAACTTAGCGAAAAATCACAACCTCTTGAATCGCCCACTGTATTATCAGTAATTAACTGATTCCAATGGTATCTGGATAGAGGGCAGTCTGAAGTTTACATTTCATGTTGTGTCCAGCTAGGTGGCGCTTTTCTGACGGCAGCGAGCGCGTTAGTTCGAGTGACTACTCTGTGTAATTTGTAATACTCTGATATCTGGTGGGACATCAGAGAGTATTACGTTCTCTAAACAGATGCTATCAGTACAAATAAGATTGTATAAAAACGTGATCTGAAAAACTACCAAAAAATTAATTCCAAATTGCTAAGAAGAGTATAGTTTTTTGGGTTTGCAACTTCAATCTGACTGATCAGCAAACGCTTCACTATGAACATTTTTCACAAGGGTGGAAGATGTGTGAGCTTTTTTTCTCTTTCCACCGCACTGTGGCCGCCGCCTTAGTTCCATGCAGTTCACAGCGCTTTCCACTAGGTACCACTATGTGGCACTACCTACCATACGAATCTTCAATTATGTGATCAGTGGCACCACTATCTAATACAAATACACACAAATTCGTTTCATCTCCACAAACGAATTACAATTTTGCATTACTTTCTAAATCATGTTCACTACAAATAATAAACGAGTTTTCATCACCAAGGGAATTGCACACGTCTTCATTTTTGTCATTTAGGTTACACAGGCTTTTGTTAATGTTACACCCGTTTTCATTTATGTTATACTCGTTTTCATTGACTTTACACACATTTTCGTTACATTTACTACACACAGTGAATGCAAAAAGTATAGATCTACCACTAGAATTAACTCTACCCGAACTTGAACCATTACTACTTTGAACTGGCTCTCTTAACGCTATGCAGTGCAGCACACGAACACAGTACTATGCGGCACAGCACAAGACCTTCATACTATGCGATGTAAATCATGAACTCGGCACTACACAGCTCAGTGCACAAACACTGCACTATATGGCGCAGCGCAACAACTCAGCAATACATGTCGCAGCACATGAACTTGACACTAGTAGGTGGAGCAGCGCACAAACACGCCGTTATACAGCGCAACCCAACAACTCAGCGCTATGCGACGCAGCACATGTGCTTGATGCTATGCAGTGCAGCACACAAACACAGTGCTATGTGGCACAGCACAAGAGTTTCATGCTATGCAGTGTAGCACACAAGCTCAACGCTATGCAGTGTAGCTCATGAACTCGGCACTATACAGCTCCGCGCACGAACACTGCGCTATACAGTGCACAACAATTCAGCGCTACGCGACGCAGCACATGAACTTGACACTATTGTGTGGAACAGCGCACGAACACGCAGTCACACGGCGCAACTCAGCGCTATGTGACGCAGCACATGTACTTGTCAGTAGGCGGGGCAGCGCACAAACACACCGTTATACGACACAGCACACGAACACTATGCTGTGTGATGCAGCACATGAACTTGATACTAATGCAGCTCACGAACTCGGCGTTACACCCCTCGCATTCTGGAGATTTAGTGTTTTAGATCTTGCTATCTTGTGAGGTTTCTAATCAACCACCCTCAGAAATCGAGAATTGAAATAGTGAAATAGTGATGTTATTATATCAGCCCTGCTGAAACGTGACCCTACTGGGATATAAACCTGCACCAGAGTGCGCTGCAAAATCACCTGTGCAAGTGAAAATGAATGAGTGATCATGTGTTCTTTCAAATAGAAAAACTACTGTCTTCAGGAGGGCAAAAAAACGAGTAGAAATCATTTTACCAGTAGAACTGATTATAATTCAAATTTTTGGTGATGATGCAGTTAAATTGAGGACAAATTTTCTTTAAAAGTGAATTTCTAATCGACTTTATGGTGGTTGAAGTTTGCTACACGCTTATGGTAAATCATACGTGATCACTCAAAAATTATACAGGGCTGCCAACACTTGAAACTTCAATTTTACACCTGGCAAGAGTAAAACGCAAATTGGGACAAATATAAAGCGCCTAACGTGTGATCGCGTCCTGCATAGATAACGTCCTTTTTGTTTCGCATTGGTTCGGCGCTCATTGCTGGGCCATTATGACGGCGTCACTTTTCCCCCTGTGTATTGACTGCGACGGTGGCCGAAGATAGCGCGTTCGATTTTATTATAATAGATTTGGCCGAATGCCTCCATCCCGTAACGCAAGAGTTGAGGAAAATGTAAATATAACATTCCAATAAATGCTAATAATAATAAAATGTTCGATGGCGTTGATGAGAAATATTTCTGATGACACATTGCCACACTGTCAGCGTCACTTTTCCCTGTGTCACCTTGATGTCATACTTTGCAGATTGGGTTCACGTTTTTATCTTGTATCAACGCTATCCAGTCAGGATGAAACAATTCTACATTGCGTAGTACGCACTTGTACAGGAAAATAGAGCCTGGCGCCGTCGCGCCTACTCCATTTTGACCCGGAATTTTGGAAAAGTTCATAAACGAACCACTGATCCGCTTTCGGTACTTTACCCTACATTATCGAAGCCCGAGACTGGAGACCCGTTCCGCTTTAAATTTCGTCACGAGAAGTTCATTTTTTACACAGCGACCCGAACAGTCGGACACGACGGTGGACTGCGCGACGATGAGTCTACTGCGTGGCCGGCCACCGTCTCCATCGCTCCGTCGCGCTTCGCTGTGCCCCAAAACAAAGGGAAAGCCCGTTGGCGGTTACAGAGAGATTGTTCGTAAACATGACGTAGCCGTATACTCGAGACACGCATTAGGAAAGCTGTACAGCGAAATCAGAAAAGTTCATTTTCCAAAGTAAGAGAAATTCGGATACATTAATCAAGCAGACAGTGGCGGCGTTATATTTAAAAGCGGGTACACAGTTTCTCTCTGGTGCTGGGTACGTGATAGGCATAAAAAAAGCCGAACCGTGTAGCGGGTTGCGGCGGAGGCGTTGCACGTGCACTTCATCCGGTGGAAAGTCGCACAGTTTTCCAGTAGAGTGCCGAATGGTTGTTGAGGAGCGAGGGGCAGGGTGAGAGACAGGATGGGATATGCTGCGATATTCCCGACCCCCCTGTCTTCACTGCTCTGTACACGTTCGATTTGGTCGCGTTAACTGTAATATCTTGTAATTCGGACAATATTCTCGGTTTTTCCTATTTGTATTCATGGCCGAGTACGCGTGATTTACGTAACTCGGGACAAGTTGGCACGTGCGTGTGCATGTACAATGTTACCAATCGGGAGTAAATTGCTGGATGTGGTGTGCCAGTGTGGTGCCATTGTTGACGGGGGTGTCGAACGGAAATTAAGAGATTATGCAAATTCTTAGCGCTTTATTTTCGCGAATCTCGACGATCCCGAGCACAGGGGTCGATCTACGTTGGGGTCTGATGGTTTTGGTAGATTTTCAGTTTCATTTTCATCTGTCCTGGTCATCAGTGGCGGATTACGCCCTTCTGTGATGCTTACTCCTGGCTTTGATCCGCCGGCCAGTCAGGTAATAGGAAGAGCGAAGATTCGCCTGTTACTGACTGGTTACAAGCGCGCCTATCCTTATCATCCGTGGTGAGGATTGGCTGGAACTGGGCACAAGCGAGAACGAGGAGTCAGGTACTGTAAGTTGTGACTCTAGGATTAAACAAGCCGTCCAATGTGAACTTGTACATGTGAGCGCCTCTGTGGCCTGCGGTATTTTAACAGAACTTCGATGCTATGATGCTATTCACAATTGTATCTGACATTATCTGCGAGTTTGGGAGAGATGTCACACTTACATACGTCTTCTGTTCTCGGAGTTTCTTGCCTCTTGCGTTTCGTATAGAGTTCCTACTCACGGTCATGGCGTTGTAAGTCGGCAACGGTTCCTCGAAATGCTGGTCTCGTATCGTCGGTCGATGTGAGGTTCATTTGGTACACCTACACTAATGATGTCTATATTCCACGCCGTAGAGAGTGTCGTAATCGAAAAAATTGACGCGGATACGCCCACGGCCAGCGGACGTGGAGCCAATGAATGCAAATAATTAGAAAGCCGAAACGTACGTTTTCGATCGGCATAGAAAGCTCTCGTTCGCCAACCATTTAGCAGTATAAACAGAAATTCGTGGACGACCGACGGTGAATAAAAGATAGCGCCAGCGTTTTTTGAGCTGTATGCGGGTTGCCCGTCCGGTGTGTACGTGCGGTTGCCTAGAAAAGGAACATTATACTAGAACGGACTCGAGAGTTCGTCTTTTTCAGGGAGCGCCGGTGGGTGCCTTTGAATTATGTGGAAATGATCGGATGAATTGATCGTATTTAGGTGTCGTGGTCTATGACTCGCAGAAATGGAGAAAACCATTCCGGAACGTGCGAATCCCATCTTGGCCAACTGAAAATAAAATACTGCGAAACCTGTGTTCAGTGCAATCTGAGCAAACTGCCTGAAAAATGTTTCCAGTGACTGGTTTTCTACGTTAGATAGGTATAGTTGAAATACAATGGAAACGAATTGTATTGTATTTTGAAAATTATGAGGTATAATATACGTATGACATTAGGGTGTCCCTTATTTTACAAATTTTCGCCAATTGATTAGGGTCGCACTGAAATTTGTTCCAATGGACCTGACGTTGGAATGTGGATGAACTGTTGGGATGGTTGCAGCGGATACTCGGGAATCGTGGATGGATTTCCCTCGAACAAATAGTCAGCCTAGGGTCGAACGCCGAACAGCCTCCGCGATATTTCTGTGCCTTTGCTCCGAAAATCGTGTGATAGTTACCATTGTCGAAGAATTGCGCACAGACTGGTGTCCCATCGTAATGGGAACTGGTCCGTGAGCCCGACTGGCGCTAGTGTTCGATTGTCGGAGAGCACGAACTCGTTGACCAAATTGGTGGTGCTGTATACTGCACGGCGGCGTGGCTGCGTGTCGTTAGCTGATGGCTGACACGGCCATCGCTAAATCCGCCACACTTGGCTGTAACTCGGAGGTAACAGCCTGCATCTGAGCATAACCAGGTGGCTGTGGTGATAGGAAGTGGCAAAATCCCAGAAAAAAATAATTCGAATCACAAATTACGATTTTCTTTTTTAAATGCGTTAGAATGATTCGAATCACAAATTATTCTGTACGCTGAGAAAATGATTCGAATTACGATTCATTCCAAAGGTAATTGATTCTTCAACTCACAAATCACATTTACAAATCACAAATCGTAAAAAAAATTGTTCAGTTTGTTTTTATTCTTATGTCTGGTGGAGAGGAGAACATTACAGAAATTGGAGGTTCAAACTTGAAGGTGGTGAAGCTAGTCCTTGTTGATTGTGTTAGGAAGTGTGAGAATGAAGGTTTCTTATTAAAAGCTCTTTGCCAACGTTTCTTCAAACGTTAAATGTTCAAATTCAACTAAGAAATAAAGTCGAACAAATGAATCAAAATAGAATTATTACAGTCTACAATTTTCATTTTGAAACGATTTAATCACATTATGAAACTTGTCTTTCGAAATAATTTAAAATAACATCCATCTCGGTTTTTTAGACGGCGGAGGTGGAAAAAGTTTTATTTTCAAAACCCCCTCCTTGGAAAATTTCTAGATCCGCGCCACTGACCATAATCCTATTGCTGGTACGCTGATGGGTGCAAAAAATAAAATATTAAAGAATAATCTAAGTATTAAAACCTAAAATTGAGCAGACAAAAATAAAAAATCCAAAAATTTTACCGAATCCATTGTCACGTTGTCCCTGCTCAAGTTACTTTGACGCATGACAAAACACGATATGGTGTCCCGTGGTGTTGCATTCCTGACCTCCTTACCCAAATCCTCATTCCACTTAACTGTGTAGAACTGTATGTGAATAATTGTTTTCAAGAAGCACACGTTGCTACCATGTTAGTCACAGCGTGTGTTGGGGTTTCAACGTTAGTTCCAAAGGGCCATTAATTTAACTAAATAAAACGTAAAAGTCTTTACTAATCATCTAAAAACATCTAAAACTTTCCATAGCTTACAACAAAATTATAACGAACACCGTGTGTAGACGAGCAAAAAAACGAAGAAAAGGTTCCACGTAACTGAAGTTCCATGATGATAACAAAGCTTATCAATAAGGCTGATGGCTGCATCCTGCAGCTGCATAATAAGTAGTTGGAAAGACAACCGCAGGGAGAGCTATTGCCATCAACAGCGTGGTTTAAATCCGACAGTCCGGTGTACAAACATGTCAGGAAGCAAGAACGTTCTACCAACGTGCACAACGTGCTCTGATTTAGTCGCTAGTTTCCAGCTATGTTTCAGCTCTATTGATTCCAATTAAGACACTCGAGCGATGATTGGTTTCCCATCCCGAGTTGGTGGATATTCGTTTCTAATTAATTCCAATAATTTGTGGCCCTGAGATGTCGAAATAATCGACCCCGTGATGCATGTTCATTCGTTATTCCTACCAGGTTTTCGTATTCCGTACCCCGGGAGTGTAAATCGAATCATTTATATGCTGCGGCGGAATCGAGGAGGACTCCTCGCGTTAACACCAAAATTATCATAAAGCAGTCTGTAAAAGCGCGAATCACGTAGCCGAAAATAATATACGTGTGCGCCCGGGTGCCTTGTACCCGTGCACCCGTACACGACTCTCTTTTGCAGGTTGCTAATATACTGACACATAATATCGAGTCGCAAATCAAAATGGTTTAATAGCTCGACGCAACAGATGTTCTTCGGGCGTATAATTCGAAAAATTCACGGCTGGTAGAACGCAACCCATGCTGCGCTTTGCTTTCTTAATTTCCTTAAGGCAACAGAAAATACTCGAATACGCTGAACTGATATAATTGCATTTTCAATATTCTGAAAATGAAGAAAGATCTTTGTAAACGTGATGGTGCCACAATTTTTAGTTCAAGATGGTCCCATGTCCACGCCCCCCCCCCAATTCGAATTTTGGCTTGAAAACATGTCAATCGTTTGTGCAAAAATGTGCAACACACCCCACCGTTTGTGAACACTCCCATACAGAAATACAGGGGCATCTGTCTGGGGGGGGGGGGGCTGTAGACACGATGGCCTCTCCAATTCGAATCTCGGGTTGAAAACTATGTCAATTGTTTGTGCAGAAATGTGCACCATACCCCACCGTTTGTGCACACTCCCACCCCTCATAATACAACATCTACCTAAGGGGGGCTGTAGACATGATGCCCCCCCCCAATTCGAATTTAGGATTGAAAACCATGTCAATCGTTTGTGCAGAAATGTGCACCATACCCCATCGTTTGTGCACACCCCCACCCCCTGTCATAACCAAAGTTGAAGTCAGCTTATTTGATTTACTACATGACTTTTGAGTGAAATCTCGAATAAGAGCAATTTTGTGTCTGAATGAGCTCTAATTATCTTCTCTATTGATACTGCATGCCCTAAAACAGTGACAAGTGGGGTCCGTTTCGCTAAAACACCCTCTCCTCTCACCCCACCCCCGCCAAAGTAAAATTGCAAAGCAAAACATCTCATAATTTAGTGCAATTTTATACCACCCTTCTCGAGTATAGTATTCGCTTCCTTCACTGTAATTAAAAATAGAAACCAGTTTCAGGGCATGGCAGGGAACCTAAACATCCCCCTACTTCCCCTCATGGAGACATTTTGCATCAAAAATGGTACATAAATTTTGTACCTATTTTTTTAATACCCTAAATCACGAATTTTGGACTATTTATTTTTATCTTTTTATTTATTTTGCAGCCCATTTGTACATCTTAATATATTAACTTAAAATAAAATTTCTAGCTTAATGCGCCCATTGACGGGCATAGGCCTCCCCCACTCTTTTCCAGCGGCCCCTTTCCCTGGCGTCTCTTCCCCAGGCGACCCCGGCATGTTGCCTGATTTCATCAGCCTATCGGGTAGTAGGTCTCCCTACATTTCTTTCTGTTCCCCTGGGTATCCATTCCAAAATTTTTCTTTCCCACCTGTCCATCCCCCCTCTTGCAACATGACACGCGTAATCAAATTTCAGTTTTTTCATGACAAATCTACAGTCCTTGACTTTTGATGTATCCCTTACCCGTCTATTGGTTAGTCTGTCTTTAAAACCGACTCACCCTGTATGTGAAGTTTGGCGCACATGATAAACGCGTCTTTTGCTGATGGTATTTTTCCAAAAAGTTTAAAATTTAGTATTGTCTCGCTTATCCATAAAAATGGTTCAGTAGAACGACCCATCTAAACATCGACCCGTATCTATAACGCCAATTTTATCGAAAGTAATTGAAAAAATAATAGAAAACCGTCTGGTTGTATATTTTCAAATGAACAATATCCTCTCCTCAACCCAGTTTGGATTTCGTATGAACCTAAATACTGAAAATGCAATATATAAACTTATCATCAACGATCAGTTTTTTTGTAGTGCATGCAGCTTCTATTACTAAGCAGAGACGAGGGCGAGAGTACACAATTCAAGGAAGGAGGTTCAAAATTATACTACATAGTTGGAAAATTTCCGTACCATTCAGGATGCCAAATGTCTTGAATAATGGCGGGGGGTGGTATGGCAGGAGCTAATCCATTCGCCAATATTTTGAAGAGGTTATAGTCCAAAATTCGTGATTTAGGGTATTAGAAAAATAGGTACAAAATTTATGGACCATTTTTGATGCAAAATACCTCCATGAGGGGGGTAGGGGGATGTTTAGATTCCCTGCCATGCCCTGAAACTGGTTTCTATTTTTAATTACAGTGAAGGAAGCGAATACTATACTCGAGAAGGGTGGTACAAAATTGCACTGAATTATGAGATGTTTTGCTTTCGCAATGTTACTTTGGCATGGATGGGGAGAGGGTGTTTTTAGCGAAACGGACCCCACTTGTCACTGTTTTACGGCATGCAATATCAATAGAGAAGATAAATAGAGCTCATTCCGACACAAAATTGCTCTTATTCGAGATTTCACTCAAAAGTCATGTAGTAAATCAAATAAGCTGACTTTAACTTTGGTTGTGATAGGGGGTGGGGGTGTGCACAAACGATGGGGTATGGTGCACATTTCTGCACAAACGATGCACAAATGATTGGCATGGTTTTCAACCCGAGATTCAAATGGGGGGGGGGTCGTGTCTACAGCCCCCCCAGACAGATGCCCCTGTATCTCTGTATGGGGTGTGCACAAACGGTGGGGTGTGTTGCACATTTCTGCACAAACAATTGACATGTTTTCAAGCCAAAATTTGAATGGGGGGGGGGCGTAGACGTGGGACTGTTCAAGATTAAACTCTACAGACACAGCATTCACACGCACTTCAATTTTCCGCTCCAGTGTACTTGGTATCCCCGATTTGTGCAAGGGTAGAAGTTGTGCTAGAACACGGCTCAAACATTGTACCGTGTGGAATATGGAGAAAATATAAAATCAGAAAATTAAATGGGAGTGTGTGGATGGATATTCAACTTCAAATTGGCCTGAAACCGAATATAAATATTCTTGGCGCAGTCGGTAGGTCCGTTGTACTGGTGCAATGGGTGAGCAAGTATCTTTCTTGTTATTGGCAAGTCTAAACGTGGTATCATGAAGATTATGGAGTTTATAGTCGAGTGGCGTCAAGAGTAGCTACTCTGTGCATCTGGATTTGTAGATGATCAAATAGAGGACTTCTGAACTTGCACTCCTTAGAATTCTTCATGAAAATGTAACTGATAGTGACACAGTGTTCATCTAGTAAATCGTCATAGAGTTCAAGAGTGTATGTATGCTTTTTGAAACCCGATCGGAATCAGATTTAAGGATGGTGTTTGAGATGGCATACATTTTATGGAAGTAATGTTGACTATCTCTCTCAGTTATTTGATGAGAGCTCGGCCTTCAAAGTCCCTTTATCTTCTTCTTACGAGACTGTGATTGCTTTTCCGATCATCTAGTTTTTCCAATGGAGAATTCAGGTGTGTCTTTTGACAGCTCGACTACATTTAGCCATTCAGAGTTTGACTTCTTTCCTTCTTCTCCTCATAGTCCGAAAAGCCAGTGAAATACTTTTCAAATTTCGAATTTTCTGAATCACTATCGAGAATTGTTCATAGTCGCTGCGGCAGATATTCGCCGAGTAATCTGCAAAAGGCAGCCCGCGTTACGCGGTTTTTGTATAAACATAATCTGGTCTCGCATTCCCAGCTGCCCCTGCACAGCTTTTACATCTCACATGCCGCGTCCGCATTATTAATTCGATTTGTAACGAAGGTTTGCGCCTAATTTCTTTCCTACACATCTTTGAAACTGTCTCAGAAGTTCCTGTGTTCATCAAATAACTGAAAAACGATGTCGGTGTTGTCGCCGGCATGTTTTGCGGCTGTGCAGAGAAAAACTAGTCGCGTCGCCGTCGTCGCCTCTTTCTCAGAAAGTGGAATAATATTTCGGAAGCTCGAATCGAAAACCGCCTATCCTGTCGGTTGAGAAAATCCATTTTTCATTTTTCAAAACAATTACCGAATTAATCAACATTGCTTTTCGCGGCTGTTGGATGAATAAACTTACACGAGGGTGTGGCGCGAGAGTGGTGTAGAAGTGGGAATAAATTCGCGGCTGGTAAATTAAAAACTTTGGTCGAGATTTCGGTAATGTGGGAACATCTGGTGGCTCATAACATTGGGGGAGATTCGAACGTGTTTGGATAAATGATTTCCGAGTTTCGGGCGGTTCTTCGATGACTGGAGAAGCCGCTTGTGGTTCATCCGAAAGCTTCTGACATTACTTTTGAGACAAGTCTGTGGCTATTATTTTTTTCCTGTAATATGTAAAAATATAAGCCAGTCGAAAAGGTGTCACAATTATCGATTGCTGAGATTCTCATCTAGTTTTACATCATCAGAATCGACAAGACCAACTGGTAAGCATGATGAAAGCTAACGTACCTCTATTTCAAGTACGACACTCAATTGATGTCAGGCCATTGGGCTGACGCTTCTTTTTTCCTGTTTCAGTATGGCCTAACAAAATTTTTCTTTCAATTCATTTTTTGTTTTTTTTTTCTTATTCATTTTGAGAGGACTCGCAAGTAAAAACAGAGTTCAAAATACTAATCTTTACAACTGAAAATAGAGTTCAAATTTGCATTTAAAAACATTTATTATGCATGAAAAACATAATTTAAAATACAAATGCTTACATAAAAAAATTCATTTTGCATGATAAGATTTGATACAAGAAATACATAAATATGGTTTCAGAAGACATGTTTTACAAAAAATAGATATATCCTAGTGACACGTTTCTTGGCATAATCTCGTCCATGTGAAGCGACTAATCTCTTGTAACAGGTCTTACAAGCATGACGCTTCCGACGCTTATTCTTTCCTTCAGTTTCCTTGGTCTTCTCCTGGTAATGGGTTGATGACTTGGCTTTTCCACATACTGGTTCAGTAGTTTCCAAGCCAGCTAGGCTAGACACCAGCTTTTTGCGAAATACAAGTAAAGACATTTTCTTGAAATCCGATGAGAATGACTTATATAGTGGATATGCATTGATGATACACGAGCCAAGTAGAAGTTCGAAAGCTACTTTATGGAACCATTGAATCGTTTTCTGGAGAGAAGAAGAATAATTTGAAAGTTGATCTGATAGATTGATACTGATTTTGATCTCATTGTATTCCAAGATGACTTCTGGTTTCACCTTTTCAAGCTTTGTTCTCCAATCCATTTTCCCAGTTGAATGGAACTTTAGCATATGTTTGCTACTCAGGATTAATATATCTCTTTTGTCCTTCAACTTCAAAACGCATATCAAACCACAGAAGTCAGCAACTACTTCTCCTTTCTTCAGTTTTGCAGTAACAATACGAGTCGCTAAGAATGTCCTATTTTTTCTCACCGTTCCGATCAAGTGGGTTTTTAGGCGACTTAATCGACAACATAATGGCACAGATTGTGTAATAATTATCAGTAATCAACGTTCGCCCTTTCTAAACCTGGAAGTGGATAGTGAAGCTGATTTCAGAGGTATAAATAAGCTCGTTTACTCAGAACACGGAGAGTAAATGCTTTCGAAATCTCTTCTGTGGTCCATGTCACTTCCTTTTTGGTTCCCATCAGCAAACTTAACTCATTTGGAGTAAATACTTGTACCAGAATCTGTGACAATTTTTCGAACTTAGCAGTTTTTTCAGATACTTCGATTACTTTTGTAGACAGTTCTTCCAACTTCTTTTTGTTGACCCTAATTTGTTCAATCAAGTCTTCATTCTGCTTTAGTACTTGTTGATATAAATTTTGCCAGTTTGGTTCAGGATTTTGTTCAGGTTCAGGAATTGGCACACGATTTGGCACTTCATCCTCAACAATTAGTTCACGGATCATTTCTTCGTGTTTCTGTGGTGAAAATAATATCATGAAGTGATAAGTCTGTTTTTATTCAGGTGGCAGAGAAATCACAATATGTATTAAAAAGTAATTCACCGTTTTATCAAGTTTTTCGGACATACGCCGTTTTCTTGATTCAACGCTTGGTGAAATGTTATCATTATTACAGCTTGGTATCTTCAGCAATGGTGCTGCTCCTGGTTTCAGTTTTCTTGTAAGTGGAAGTCTGTAACATGAGACAGTTCCATCAATAAACTATTCAAAATTTCAGAACTCAATTTCATGCGGAGCAATACTAATCATATTCAAAATATAATAGAGACAAACCCCAGTAATTCTGCTCTTAAATTTCGTTCAAAATTATCTGGTGAAAAATGCTCGCTACAAATCCTGCTCGTCTCCACGTTGAATTTGTCTTTTCTTTGGCCCTTGCTGATCCGTAATTTGCGGATTTTCGAGTCGCGAAGAAAGCTACAAGGAGATATCAATTCTTATTTAGAGTCACCTTCAATCTAGAAAGCAAGTTTAGAAAGATCAATTAATTGATGAATTGCAAATGTACCTGACTTGTACAAGAAGACTTACCGATGAAAAGAAACCTTTGGACAAGGAGTTGATGCATTATTGCATTCAGTAACGGCGCAAACAACTCGAACTGCAGGCATTTTCACCAGATTAGGATTAAAAAACTCTTGGTTTCTTTGATATTAACAAATTGATATTTTTTTTTCAAAAATAAAGAAAGACTCAAATGTTTAAAGAACACTCGCAAAGGCAAACAGCAAACATCACGGCTTATCTAATATCTACAATACACCTTGCACGGAACCGGGAACTTCGAAAACAAACCACTGTCGTCATCAAACACCAATACAGTTGACACCTTAGGGAGCGGGCTCACCTCCTCTATTCTATACACCTTGACAACGTTAGTAGCCGAGTAGCCTCTTGCATCTCACCCTCATTTCTTCAGTCTCGTTCACTCGTTCACGTTTGTCAGAAATTTTGTTCACGTTCACCCTTAAAAATACCGTTCACGTTCGTCAAAAATGTGAACGTCGGTTTTCTTGGTCAAAGGACTGGAAAAGCCTAACAGGTTACGATGCGATTTGCATTAACACGTCTCCACATGTACTTAGGGTCGGAACTTCTCAGAGTTTGTGGTCGGCAGTGTTGGTTGTGGTCGCATGATAACCCATTCTCTGGCCTACTACAACAACGGGTAGCGGGTGGTCATACAGCCGAAGCTTTTAGCTCCGTTTATCCGTGAAGTGACCCACTGATCTAAGATACAGATGGAGGGATGGCGGCAGATTGAACGTTTTATCGGCGAAGGAAACCCTCTCAGTCTCGGTCAGCATTTGGTTTTGCCTTTTCGCTTTGACATCAAGAAGTCTATAGAGAGGAGAGCGGTCGAATAATATAATTCAACATGTCCACGGGTAGCTTCTTAGGTAAGTGTGAGTCGTCCGAGAATGTCGAGGCGTAATCCTCATTGTCGACTTCGGGCAATCCGGCGAATGAATCCTTGAATTCTTCGAGCGGCTGCAGTTTGCGTACAGACACATGTCCCCAATGCGCAAAATCCCGCCAGTTACCCAGATAACTAAAGGGGAACCAAGTGTAACTGATGGATTTCTGGATAATCTGAGGGTAACTAAGGGTTGCAAAAGGGTAACTTTTCCACGGGTAACTAGGGTAACTGATTGCTCACCGGGTCGTGAGAATACCGCATCAGTCCGGATGGGCTCGTCTTTAGTAACGACGAGTGCATTGTTGTTAGCTTACTTTAATGACAGTTGTGGAAGTGAGATAGTGCCGGGGCTCTGAAGACGTTTGGGATTGAATTTGGAGGACGAACCAGGTTCAGCACAGTTATGATCGAATGCATCCTTCCTACCGCGGTAACTTGGTACTATCGCCCGTATCTCTTTGCAGGTGTATGTCTTCTTCTCAGGTACTGTCTGCGCTTATGGATGGGCCATTGTACTATTTTCGTTGTTTTGTTCGCTAATTTAGCCTGTCGCTTTAAATTCCTGTAAATTTTCTTCGTTTTATTTGGTAGTTTTGTCTTCGTTAGCTTCAACGTAGGTAAGACAAAACTGGGATCATTAATACTAAAGCTCCCAAACATTACTGCTGAGGAGTTTATGTCCAGGTAATGTGGTTCTACTAGCATAGAAACAATCGTTATTATATCCCTTGAATCGAGAATAGGGTAGAGACTTTATAACATGCCGTCGTAAATTCGGTGGTCTTGGGTACCTTCTCTGACCCTTCCTTTTCGAGTACAGGTGTTACCTCGTCAAAAGGAATGAATCACTCAAATCAGCGAAATCATCCATTTGACTGAGTACGATTTAATCCGCCTTTCTTGGGTGCTTTTGCAGCCTCCCTGGCGTATTCTCATGTCGAAATTGTGTCTTGCCTGCGTAATGATGTATCAAAGTACTTCAAAAGAACTCGTAAAATTCTCATCTCACGTGAGGGCAACCCAGCGTGAGAGTTGATTTCTCTTGTAATCTTCCGTCGGCAGCAGAACTCTTCCCGTGGCGATAATTTTGTATACTTGATTATCATCTGTTCCGCAACACGATACTTTTCAAGTTTAAGAATTCAGCAAACTTTTTTTTTTTTTTAGGAATTTGTATTATTTAAGGCAACTTTCCTCTCTCGAGCATTATTTTGAGATTTTTTTTTGTTTGTTTGTAGGCTGCCTACCTATTTTATACGTGAATCTCATCGATCATCCATTTAGATGTTCAGATTTTTTTTTTTTTGTTATCCGTTTGGGTATAATTGACTAGCGCAATTTTGGCGAGGATAAAAGAACGTAAAAGAGTGAGAGAGAGATATGAAGAAATTATACCCGATGGTATTACGCGACGGTTATTCGTTTTTTCTCGGGTAGTTAAGCTCGTTTTTGTGTTTCTCTTTTCAAAGAAGGACGCGTGGGCGTGTTTAAAAGTTTCTTTATTAAAGGTCAGCTGCAGTGTAGAGAGAAATGTACATAGTAATCGAGGCAAAAGCAACAGAGAGGAGTCGCATTAACAGGTAGCTTTTGGTGGGCTTCATTTTATTTTAATTTGGTGACAATTTCCAATTACTATTATTCTAGAAATTTCAACCACATAAGTAATCATTCTGTGGGAACGCGAGCTGTGGGAAAACATTTCCCCGGAATTCCCTAGCAAAGCACCAATATGGATCCATAGCTTTGGCTTTTCGTGCTTTCCCTGCATCTGTGGAGTCATCTGTAAAACTTGGCTTACGAAGATAAGTATCATGATCTCGGCATATCCCGATTGACAATGAAGCCGAATGTGAGCGCTCTTGTGAATATCACTCAGTAATCACACTGCTGCTGGGCGATCACTTCACACACACTATCTTAAAATGATTAGATGGTGACCTCTCACAAAAAAATGTGATCGGCCAAAAGTCTGAAAACGGTAGTGGTATGTGACATGTTGCCTGAACACTCACCTAATTGTCAATCGGGATGCTCCCCAGGACTGAAGAGTTGCAGTTGGCTGAGTATGAGCCGAGAGTACAGATTGAAGATCCTTTAACTTTTCACGTATGTAATGAGATGCATCCTTGAATATCGAAGGGACCTCAAGATTAGAAAATCTAGCAGTCCCATCGAATTTTACGTTATGCCAGCCCTATTATAGGCTTTCATCGCTCCAATCAAAACTGTATTTTTTGATGCCTCGGGCAGGCTCTGTTGTGTAGAGTTTTGAAAGATGTTAATCCACAATTGCTCATCCTCAAAAACTGGGAAATGAATTGCAGTTCCAGGATAAAATCTCTGAAGGTTTTCTCTTACACTTTCCACCTTTGCGTATGTATTCTCAGGTGTGCGCGTTTCTAATTTTAGAACAAGAAGAGCGAACGCTGGTGCCCAGATATTAATTGTCCCTTCATAGAGTGCAAATGTTATTTTTTCCAAAATAGCTGTTTTTACTAGCTATTAATTCCACCCTGTCTGGCTCCGCTGCCGATACTGCAACTTCATCAGTAGATATTCCGTGAAAGCAGAGATTTCTGTATGTTTGTATAGATCTTCCAACAAAGCTGTGTTACGAAGATGGGAGGTCAAATACAATGAAATTTACTGTGTTTGAACAGGATCGTCTCCTCTCAATAACTCGTAGATAGGGTTTTTCCATTTGTTCGTTGTTACGGGCTGCAATTTTCATTGTTCCTATCGTTTTCCAGTGTTTCTTAGAGTCGTATAAGATCTTTGTAGCTCGTGTAGTTCTGTAGCTTCCTGAATCACCGACTCTTTAAGTCTTTAATTCGAGAAATTATAGCGGGGTCTTGCTCGTGAGAATTGGACATTTTGAACACCAGAATAAACAAACTTGAGATATATTGTTATTGAATTGAATCGAATCGAATTGAATAGTTGTTTATTGAGTTGAAAAGGCATGCAAAACACATTCATTCATCTCCCCAATGTGCCTAAAGCCGCGAGCGGGGGGAAGGAATAATAATAATATTGCAAATTTATAAATAGTACACTATTAGATTAAGCGATACCAATAATTCGAGATATTTAAAGTGAAAAAAAAAAAAAATACACAGTTGGAAGTGGGAAAAAGGAGAAAAACACTAATAATTACAATAGTAATGAAAAATGTGAGTGTAAGGCGCATTAGGTCATACAAAATACAACGTGTAAATAGCCATTGGCACGGGAGCAGGGAAAGAAAAATTAAAAAATAATAATAAATAGAAAGGAACAATACACACATTAGGTAAACTAGATCCGTCTCCTACCGACGCTGAGAAAGCCCGTTGGTTATGAAAGCTAAACTTGGTGCAATGGAAGAATTGTAATGAGCGTATATTGTCTGCGCGGTGGTCTGCCAATGATGCTTAAATGCTGAAAGTCGTTTACAGGAACGAAAAGCCATGGTATGCAACAAAACGTATAATATTGAGGTCCGTGTCCCCAGCCCTCCATTGGTGGGATTTTGTATCGAAACCACAGACATTCGTTGGTACTTTGTTTGTGCTTCAAGTCTCGTAAGTTGTCTAAGTCATCGAGATATTCATGACATGCTTTGAACTTTCGCAAAATGTCTTTCGCCTTTTGACACTTATTAGGTTTCTTCTTACTATTCGGTCCGTCGTCTTTACTCAGGGCAACCACCTGTCCCTGCTAACAATGTAGAGCAGATCTCTACATATTGTCACATGGAAGAATATTGCGTGAAGCTCCGACAAGCAGCATGCATAAGTGGAAGCAACCATAAAAATAGAATTTATTAAAATTCTGGTACGTATGTAATTAGGGGCAGTCACTACTGAAGCCCGGGAATGCATGTGAAATTTTTTAATTCTCCTTGTGAAGAGCGCAGTGCACAGTTTTAATTCCTTCCACTGACTAAACAAATGCATTATGTGATTAAAATCATGAGTGAAACATGATGGCAGTCCTGTAGGACTTTGTTCCCCATCACCTGTCCCGGCTAACAATGTAGAGCAGATCTCTACGTATTGCCACAGGGAAGAATATCGCGTGAAGCTCCGACAAACAGCATGCATAAGTGGAAGCAACCATAAAAATAGAATTTATTAAAATTCTGGTATGTATGTAATTAGGGGCAGTCACTACTGAAGCCCGGGAATGCATGTGAAATTTTTTAATTCTCCTTGTGAAGAGCATAGTGCACAGTTTTAATTCCTTCCACTGACTAAACAAATGCATTATGTGATTAAAATCATTATGAATGGAACAAGATGGCAGACCTGTAGGACTTTGTTCCCCGTCACCTGTCCCTGCTAACAATGTAGAGCAGATCTCTGCATATTGCCACATGGAAGAATATTGCGTGAAGCTCCGCCAAGCAGCATGTATAAGTGGAAGAGATGAATCTGTCACCACTTCTGTCGGCAGATCATCGATTCCACTTGCCACCCATTCGCTCATCCATTACAAAATTGCATTGGTTTTCTCATTCAAACTTTTGAGTCGACGTACTTGCACTAGATTTCACCGGACAAAATAAATGTTAGTATTATTCATTACAAAATGAAGAATCATATAATATATTGACAGTGTACTTACAAATAACTACGGAAATTCGCGTCTGATTTGATTTTATTCTCTAGCGTGATCAGCTCTGCTTTAGTTTTAATCGGTAAAAACGTCGTAACCGACGCTGTTTCTTCGGTGCTTAGTGGGTCGTATGACTCTTTGATTCTGTATAGTGCCTGCAATGAATGTAAATCTGCTTTTCTTTCAACAGTTTCATCAAAACTAAGTCAATACCTTTTAAGGAAATCAGTTAAATGATCTGCGATAGAAAACGGGAGATTTTCGCTGACCACAAACATGGTTGCCTGTAATTCCAATAAACGTGTTCTTTTTTCGATGTCTACTGCAGTTTTCATTCTCTCGAACAGATTTGTCCCACAGCCTGGGTTGCCTGACGTTTTTTGTTGTGAGTTGTACGAGTTTCGTGTCTTTTGAGAGACGTGATACCATCTTGCGCGCATTTTCACGTTTAGGAACATACAATGCAAAGGTCTTGAAAAAGTTTATGGTATGTAATGTGGAAACTTTCTTAATTTGATATGTAGTGTACACAAAATGAGAACGTGAATTTTAAATGCATTCCCTAAAGACGACGGCTGCGCCCATGGATCCTTGATACTCCAGTTCTGAATTCGTTTATCTGAGTCTCTATCGGCCGATTCCTTGAACAAGAAACACATGGTATTCGCATTACAAGTTTTTCAATTTCCAAGAAAACATGAATTATCTCATATTAGTACATACAATATTTGAATTCTCTCTATTGAGTCAAGATCACAATCTGAATGAGCAGAGCCGCTATGATTTGTTGATTTACTTGCGTTATCGTGTAAGTCCGACTCATCGTTAGTAGAGCGATCCTCAGATGTCATTGTTGATATCCGCTTCAGGAATTTCTAAAGGAAAGTTGATAACATAACCTAGAACTTGCTATGAAAATTCTGTTCCAGCTACGAGTCACAAATTACAGTACAAGAAGGCAGCCAAATTGAATTTGGATTTCTTATTCTCCTGGACAGCTCTGACTTTTTGAACAGGAGTGGCGGTTCAAGTTCGCTTTTTTTTCCCTTCTCTTTGCTTCACATGTTTCGGGAGGCTAAAGGCTGGTTCACAATTAACGGGAACGCGAACGAGAACGGGAACGAGAAGAGTCCGGGAACGAGAACGAAAAGCAAGCGTTCACAATTGCCCGGGAACGTAAACATTCTAATTTTGTTATCAATCTTATCATAATATGTGTAATATCTTAATATTAGTTTTATTTTGTCATTCAAAGAACTTTGCGGATTGTAATAATTATTAAATCATATACTTGATGAAAGTATGGATTCCTTGTCTGATGAAGATGTCGTGATTCTCGGTTTTTATTTAATGTATTTGAGCGTATCACTTTTAGAAATAGAAGCGCCTGCTAGGAGGTAAGTGACTGTCCTGTATTACATTTTATATATCCTCTGCATGTATCTGTAGTTCTGCACTGTACCTGTTACTAATGTCAAGTTCATTCCTTTAGATGGTGGGTTCGTCCAATAAATCAACAACGACCAGATCATGGGGCTTTCAACATCATGTTCAGGTCGGTCTTTTTGTATCTAATTAGATTTAATGTCAGCCAGGGACAGTCGAATTTTGATAGTTCGAACTCCGATAATTCGTTATTCTCGATTAATTATGGAGGAAAAACTTGGGCCGTTAAAAAAACGTATATAATTCGTTAAACTGTACTTCTGCTTCATTTTGCAAGTTAATTTTAAACTCAGTGTACCTATAATTTAACCTGTTCCAGATGGATTGAGAAAAATGATGAAGAAATGTACTTCAAGTACTGCAGGATGAGTCCGCAAAACTTTAATAAACTTCTAAATATTGTTAAACCAAAATTGTTAAAAAGGAGCAGACGGGAGCCCTTGTCACCAAAGCATCGTCTTGCCATTACTCTGAAATATCTCGCCCATGGAGGTTCCTTTCAAAATCTGGCGTGGGAATTCCGAATTGGGAAATCAACGGTGACAAATGTTATCAATGAAACATGTGATGCATTGTGGGAGTTCCTTGTTCCTGTTTATATGAAGGAGCCGACAGTAAACGAGTGGCTTTATATAAGTCAGCAGTTTTGGGATCAGTGGAACCTACCACATGGACTAGGTCAGTACTACGTTGATTTGGTCTACTAAAATTTAAAATAATATTATACAGGGTTATTAAGTTTTCGTTGCAACATAGGAAAACCCGGCATGTTGCGCGGTGACATGAATAAGCCGGCACACGATGGCCGTCTATTCAGATTTAAACGCAACATTACTGTGCTCTGTGGCGCTGTGACAGACAACAGAAATTGCAACGATTCGAAGAGAAACTTCGATGGTTTTTGAAGAATTTCATCGGAAATCGATATCTCCGAAGAATTTCTTTGGAAACTTCCGGTAAAATCTCTGATGATTTTTAAAGAATTTCATCAGGAATTGTTGGAAAAAAATTACGATAATTTACAAAGAAAATTTTCCGATAATTCTTGAGGTAGTTCATAGGAAATATAGCATATTTATAACATCGTAAAATGAAATGGTACAATTCTTAACGTTGAAATGAGTTGGGTGTAATAATGAACCCAACAGAGCTACTCCGAATAATTATGCAGCTGTATATTAACATTCATTTTCTTTTTGCAGGTGCAATCGATGGAAAACACGTACAAATACAGTGTCCAGCTAAAAGTGGAACTGTTTATTATAATTATAAAAAACATTTCAGTATTGTTCTAATGGCCTGTTGTGATGCAGAATACAAATTTATTTGGGTTGATATAGGAGCTGAGGGTTCAGAAAATGATGCGAGTGTTTTCAGGCGGTCAAGTATTGGGACTCGCATTATCAACAGCACTTTAGAAATACCAGCAGCACAGAATCTTCCTGAAAGTAACCTTTCAGTGCCATACTACTTCGTTGCTGATGAGGCCTTTCCTTTAAAATGCAATATTATGCGACCTTTTCCGGGAAACAGTTACCGCTAGCTAAGCGTATTTTTAATTACAGACTTTCACGAGGAAGAAGAACAATTGAAAATGCTTTTGGCATACTTGCTGGAAGATGGAGAGTATTCCGTCAGCCATTATGTTGTTCTGTGAGAACGACGGAAAATATTGTGAAAGCTACAGTGTGCCTTCATAACTTTTTGTTGACAGAGGCCCGCAATAATTACTGTCCACCCAACTATGTGGATTCAGAAACGCCTAACGAACACTGTATCATTCAGGGTGAATGGCGACCATGTGTCATGAACGATACCAACCTAACACCAGTTCAGAGAGCTGGTACCAACACCTATACAAAATCTGCTAGCGAAATTCGAAATACCCTGGCAGAATACTTCGTGAGCCCCTCCGGATCAGTACCCTGGCAGAATGAATATATTCGTAGGAGATTACTGTGAAAGTTTCTTACTCGCATTTCTTTATAACTAAATATTTAGTAAGCCCACACTTTCTGTAAACATGATAAATAAATATGGAAGCAATTTTGTGGACTCTTTTATTAACTAATGATCGACAAATAAAGAACTTATTTGATTACCTGGATATAGTTTCTTGAAATTAAAATTATGGCAGCAGAACTTATAACTAATTGAAATAAAACATAATTTGTATTGTTATATGTTAACAACAACGACGTCGTAATACTCGATTTATGCATCTTCAACAGCAATAGAGCTTAGAAGTTCCCACACCTTGCTTTTAAAAACAATTTTCTGTCGAGGTGGTAATGTTTTCAGCTCTGCGACCAAAGATTTAACAAATAATTCATCCGGATCCTCAGTGACAGTAGTATTGTTGGTCTTTCTTTCCATAAATTTCTCAAAACTGTGCAGGGTACTCGAAAGACTTTTGTAAACCGCATTCCTTTCGTTCCTTAGTTTGTGACCCGGTGAATTAGTTGTATGCTCTCTTACCGATAACATTTCGTCGTGAGGATCTGACATAACATCATTATCAACAGTAATAATCTCGATACTGGATGGACCGCCATCGGCGCCATCAGAACTGCTTGATCTGAAACGTACATAAACAACCAAATTCACAATATTGATATTATAGGGAGTTTGGACTGCACTGTATTGTGAACAGTTACATCCATCTTTAGTTTCGATTATGACCACATAAAATACGTAGAAGAAATAATAACAAATCATTACATAACCTACATTGAGTCAGATTTCACTCGAGAAGATACTGGCTGCAATCCGGAAGTTCCCGAAGGTGATTCATCTTCCACTTTTACTTTTACCTGAGTTGAATTTTTGGTAACAGTAGACGATGTTAACCTGAAAGTGGAGCAGTCATTTAGTACTTACATTATGCAAATTTTCTATTCCTAGTAACTCACATGAATATTTAAACGCACCACCGAAGTGGAATATGTACTTACTTCCGTTTTCGAATGAACTGGGCGAGCCAAGACATTACCGTAAATAGTGGAAAGTTATTAGTTTTCATCGTGCCTCCTCCTGAACCACTAGGAGAATTCTTCTCCTGTTCTCTCAAGGCACGAACGAACCGATCTCGCAAACTGCGCCACCTTTTCTGTACTGATTCCGCTGAGGAAAAATTCATTTTATTAGTCATCAGCTAATGACAGGTGCCTTCATCTCAGTATAAGAATACGAATGTACTATACATACCATCAGAATTGAGAGTCGTACCAATTTCTGCCCAAAGCTGATTTTTCATGACCTCATTTTTATAATGTTTATTCGATTTATCATAGAGCACTGGGTACTTTTCAACTTCGAGAACTAAAATCTCATCCAGCTGTACTTCTACGTCCATCTTAATTATATTACTTATACAATACTTCAACCTGAATAATCGGAAACAAAACTAATTACATCGGTCTTTTTAATTATTCGCGGATGATTGTGCTTCGTGATAATTCTCCTAAAAATCCAGTTGTATGATAACTCAAAGGCCAGCGCATGCGCACTGATGAATTCCCGGGAACGAGAACGAGAAAAGTTAAAATTAAACCAACATTCCCGTTCTCGTTCCCGAGCGCCTTCTCGTTCCCGTTAATTGTGAACATCAACGTATAAATACATTAATTGAACATTCCCGTTCCCGTTCTCGTTCTCGTTCCCGTTAATTGTGAACCAGCCTTAATAACGCCTTCGAAAACTCATCTGTTAAACATCCTCTACTTAGATTATTCTGAATTTTAATATACTTTTATTCACGTATTGTCATGTGATACTCACTGTTTCGTTGCAAGGTTCTCTTCTGTAACCACTCACCGGCAGTACTGTTAGTAGTAGACAGTAATAGTAGCTGCTTCTCAGTCACCACTCAGCAGTACTGCTTCTGTATTACCTTTCATCAAATATTTTCATGTTGTGTTTTTTTTTTGGCATTTGTTTTGCTGAAGAAATTGCAGGGTGATAACGTTATGAGGAAACCGGCTTCGAGCTGCGCGGCTGACGCCTGCATGTCTCCATTATTGGGATGTTAACCTCACCTAGGTAGCGCTAGTATTGTGGTATGGTGACAATGGAGTGAACAACTGATAAGAATTGACAACAGGATGTTGTTCTACAAGGATCTAAACCACAATGAAAGCTCATGTGTTCTTGTAAAACTGCACATTCAATAGAAGCATTGACCCGTTTCCAACAAATGAGTACTTTTCTACAACCTGCATTATTTCAATTTTGCTCTTCAATAAATTGCTTGGTATCATAGATCCGGGTACAGCGAATCACAGTAGATAGGAAACTTTCCCCTATATCAGTTCGGTTTTGTGAATATAATGCTGGATTTACATTCGAGTCGGCGACATGTCGCGGACAAACTTTTTAATGCTAAAAGTGTTTCCGCGACATGTCGCCGACTCGAATGTAAATCCACCGTAAGATGCGCATATTTCGTGATTTTTAGAGAATACTTTGCCTTTTGCCTTATGATTAGTTGGATACTCTGAAAATCAACTCTAACAAAAATTATTCTAACTCTGATACTTTATATCCCATGTAAGTGTTCCATGTCCCTTGGCGGGCTGCCAACCTTTCCGTTGTTGAATTCCAACGATTTTACTAAATTGGAGTCCAGAGAGAGCCAGATGACAATTTTAACCGTCAGATTACTGCCCACGAACGCAAGAAGCTCTTCACATTCATTTTTACTCTTGAATTTGTAAGATTATATTTTTCGGATGTGAGGGACTATCAGCATAGAGCTTTCTTCTGGTTACTAACACGATACTCTGAACGGTAGCTTCCGAGGCCCGGGGTGCGGGGTCTGGACGGCCCCACATGCATTGCCGTACGCTCCTCCAAGAGAGGGCCGCTGTCCTCCCTCTTTGCCCGCTCCTCTATATTACGGACTTGTCGAAAATGCCGCCGGCAGTAGTCTATGGAATATCGAATATTTGTGATGGTTCGGGAATGTCGCGGAATTTGGATTCTACATCCAGCCCCGCAATAATCGCTGATACAATGACGCAGTCACTTCTTTAACAAACCGTATTTCTCTTTCGAAATTGGTATTTGCTCAAAATGAATATTCCCTGACAGTCGAGACTTTATTTCGTGTCTTCATTTTATCGTGAACGAATTTGTCGAACGGGTAAGGAGCTGTGGAGCTGGGGACAAAGTGCAATGTCAAAGACAGTCTTCCAGCCTGTCTTGGCTCGTTTCTTCGGCGTGCACATTTTACATCGCCCGACGAAATTAAGGAGATTTTTTTAATCGGCTTGAAACGCTATTAAAAACCGACATTAACCGAAGAAAATTTATGTATAACGAACCGAGTCATCATTACGGCCTTTCTCTTTAGTTAGATTTTAATTACGTCGTGTAGCATCAACGAGAGAGAAGGCCGAGGAAAATTATGCTGCTCTTTCGGAAGTTGTAAAAACGGAAGTAAAACTATGCAGCATCTTTCGGCTTGGTCCTAGAGAAAAGTACTTTGATGTAGAAACGGTGACGGGTACTTCGTATGCTAGTTTAGGATTTGACGTTTGGCCGAGGAAGTTCGAAGGCATGCTGAGGGCACGCGGGTGTCGTGGATCGAGTACAAAGGTGTTCTGTTTCAAGTCTCGTTTACTTAGCGATTACGTGAGTCTGACGCAGGTTGTGTGGGTTCCACTCAATCTGAACAATCGTAGTTATAACTCGGAGCGAATTGAGGAAACGAATGTTTATTTTTTGTCTTCCTGTTCATATGCCAAGTTATTGGACACGGGAAGACGTAGCGAGCCAATTGCTCTCCGGTGTTTCGTGAGTTGCTGTGGACGAACGCAGTGAATACAAAAACTTAACGCAGAGTTCGAGATCTAGCATGGGTAAAATAGTCCGCCATTTTGGTTTACAGCGTGCATGTCATTCTCATTCAAGCTCGTTGAGTCGTTTTGGGATTTGTATTGTAAGGTAGAGTAGCCTAATGTGGATCATGTTTTGTTTTTTTGTTATAAGTTGGCCTCTGTGAGCCTGAAAATGTTGCTAATGACATTGAATTTGAGCTGTAAAATTTCCCATCGTTGAGAACTATAACCGAAAATATTATAACATTTCTGAACAACTCCAAAAAACGTACAAGCTCGAGGACAGCATTCAGCTGCAGCTGCACCACATAAATTGAGCGAATAATTTCCATATGGACAATACAACGCAAGCTTGTTAAGTTCGAGAATTAGTATATTAGTACTTGAGCTCCTTTGAATTCACCCTTCATATTTGTGGCATTATCACAGCCTTGACCGCGGCCATACCCTAATGGTATGTTGTATTTGCTCAATATGGTTTTAATGAATTCAGCAATATCTTTCCTTTTCTTGTAATTACAATCAGCAGAACATAAAAACCCTCCTGGAACAGTGAACTGTCTTTCTTTTGCATGAAAATGAGCATACCTCGAGATGAAAGTATTCTGCTCTACATGAGACACATCAGGAGTAGCATCTACCACTATCGAGTAATATTTTGCCGCCTTACGTTCATTTCAGATAGTTTGAGTTACCTCATTCGCACAACGTCTTATGAATTCAGTTTGGATTTGCGGTGTACACATAATGGACTTGTAAACAACATCCAGGAATTTGTGACATTTTCACATGCTTACCACATTAATAAAGTACTTCAACAAATGAATTAATTGCAAGACTTATTGATGATTAAAACTTTCTTTGTTGGTGAATGTCGAATGCTTTTACTAACTTTAGACGTTTGATGACAAAGGTATCGAATTTTGACTCGTATGTAGTATTTGTTTTAAGAAGTTCCAGCAGGTAAAGATCCCACAGCTCAACCGAATCCACAATTCCTTCCTCAACAATGTCCAAGATTTCGTTCTCGATTATGGGAAGCTTATTCGGATGAAGGAGTTCCGTTTCATGGAGTTGGACTTGTTTTTCAACTTTTCTGCACATACTTGTAGAATAGTGACTGTGGATGTGATCAGTCGCCCTTGATTTGTCAGCGTTATCAAATCCGTGGAATTCGAGTGATTTTGCGAATCTTTGCGAACAGTAAGGGTCTGTATTTCCTTTTCTTCTAACCTCCTAGTAATGAAACCAGCAATATAGGCTACTATATCTTCATCCGTGGAATCTAGAACGTGGCCATCAAGAAATACAGCCACTGGCTCATTTCCAAACCTTTCTTTCACATAAAGGATAACTATATTCCCAAAGTATTCAAAAGATGTCTCCAAATCCATCCAACCATTTTCTGTACCTTTTGCGTTATGCTTTAGTCGCTCCAGAAGGTCGGTGGAGATTCCTGCATTGACTTTGTAACACACCGTACTCTTCGTGTGAGTGTATCTTACGATGGTGTAGGATAACCAGAGGAATATAAGTATGCATGGAATTTACAGCCCTATTCATATCATAATTTTGAGACCTTGTTCATCTTCAGCTATCACCAGCGCTACAGCATAATCGAATCAGTGTTGCCACTTGGCGTTTCATCTCCGCCATCCAGTCACGAATCACGATTCAGGATGCTCCGTTCTTTGGGGTCGTGTGAAAAGGAAGAATGGGTTTAGCTTCATCTCACCATTGTTTGCATATAGCAAGCGGGTGCACCACCGATGTTTCTCCAAAAATCTCACCCTTCTGAAAGGTGGAAAGGGCGGCGAGCGCTGGCAAGCGAGAGAGAAAGCGATAACTATTTTAATATATTAGTAGTAGCACGTTGTAAATAACAGGGTTAACGATAAATAACCGAACAATAACGATAATAGTCGAAAATAACGAACGAGAAATGGGTTCAACAATGGAGGCAAAAAGCACGCTAGAAGGTAGACGAGAGTGTATAAGAAGATGATGTGCGCGGTGGCGGTCGAATGGGCGAATAAATCAATTTAACGTGAAACAAAAGCTGTTGCACAAAGACCGGCGACGATAAATAATACAGTTAAACGTCCCGCAATGATTAACAGCTGATGCGGAAGTGTAGAATGCGAACCAGCCGCTAGAGAAAATCTTACACGAAATTCTTCCATAGCCGTAAGCGATGGTCAGTTGGCAGGAGGATGGGAAGTAGGGGTGAGGGAATTGTAAAATGGAGATTGGAATTACTTATTGTGCTTCCTAATTAATCTTGAAACTCACTGTCTAATAAAACATGGAATAAAACGGTTCGATGAAAAACGGCAGTTTGATGCCTTTGCCCAGTGTAATGTACTATTTAATTGTTTTTGGAGAACGCTTCGTAATAGTCGGAATAATGGAAGTCGACTTGGAAACTTGCAGGTCACGCCATCTTTAGTAATTTTTGGAAAATCCTTTGACTAGTCAGCATGATGGAAGCCGACTTGAAAACTTACTGATCACACCAGCTTGAACAATTTTAGGAGAATCCTTTGTAATAGACGACATAATAGGAACTGACTTGAAATCCTGCTGGTAACATAGTCTTTTCTCATTTTTCGAGAAGTTTAACAGTCAGCATAATGGAAGCTGACTTGGAAACTTATAGGTAATACGCTTTCGTCATTTTTGGAGAATCCTTTGTAACAGTCAGCATAATGAAAGCTGACTCATAAACTTGTAGTTAACACTGTTTTTTATCATTTTTCAAGAATCTGTTCTCATGGTTGGCATAATGAAAGGCGACTTGAAAACTTACAGGTCACACTGTCTTTAATATTTTTGGGAGAATCCTTTGTATCGGCATATGGAAGCCGACTTGAAAACGTATAGGCCCGTCTTTAATCAGTTTGGGAGAATCTTTTATACTGGTTGGCATGATGGAAGCCGACTTGAAAACTCACAAGTCACCTTGTCTTTTATCATTTTCCAATAATCTTTTTTCATAGTCGCTGCCATAATGGAAGACGAGATGAAAACATACAGGTCACACTTTCTTTTGTTATTTTTAGATAATCCTTTGTAATAGTCGGTATAATGGAAGCCGACTTGAAAACTTACAGTTCATACCATGTTTTGTCGTTTTTGGAGAATCTTTTGTGTTAGTCAGTATAATTGAAGCCGACATAGAAACTTACAGGTCCCACCAGCTTCAATAATTTTAGGAGAGTCGTCTATTAGAGTCGGCGTAATAGAAGCCGACTTGAAAACCTACTGGTAGACCTGATGTCGAATGCTGATTGAATACCAAGTGTAGTTCTAGTAGAATTAATTTATGTCATGTTCATTGTTGGCAGACATGAGGCGTCGGTATATGTATTGAAGGGTCAGTTATAGTTGGTGGGGCGATACTCGTTTATAAAGTTTGTTACAGTTGCAAATATAAGACGTTACATAATATCGTGTATTTACCGCATCTTTCAACTGGAGTAAGATTGGTTTCCAACTGTACTGGTGTAATTCTTTATTGCGGTTTCTCTTGGTGGAGTCTACCGACCCTTACTCATCCGCTCTCGCTGCGCCCCGTTTCGGCTGAGTAATCGCTGTGAACCGGTTGGTGGCTGCGGCAACAACTCGCTGAAGTACGCTTCGCAACCGGCCGGCGGTCCTAAGTGGAGCCACACGGGTCGCTCAAGGGGACCAGCCCCTAAAGTGGTCGACTGGTATCCAGGATCCCACAGTTGGTGTGTTCATCAGTTATAATACGATTAGGTCTTATGGATGTATTGCCAATTGGTGACAAGTAAGGGGACGAGTGTTAGCAAGAGTTAAAGCGAAATCAGCGTTACAGTAACCGAGTAATTTATTATTCAAACAGTTATCTGATCTGAGTGTTTACTCTGATCCCCCCCCCCCCCTCATCTCTAATAACCCATCACAAGGTTGGTGCAACGAGTTTGCGAAAGCTTGCCCGCAGACTGAAGACTTTAGATTTTCAGATATCGAATCCCCTCCCCCTACTATGAAGCGCCGAAGACCCCCTTAGGATTGGCTAAGACTCGAATATCGGCCTTCCAATACAAAGCTTCGAAGAGATGCATGAGTTTGGCTGAGGATCGAGACCAATTGAAAATTTCATTCAGTGCGGGGTTTTTGGGATCTGTACGAGAGAGAAGTGTATTGTCCAGATCGCAGCGAGGGAATTTAGAATCAAAAAACGAGAGTGTGTAGAGAGCACGTGTGTCGTACGATCGACAGTCAAAGCAGATCTTGTGGATGCTAACTATAAACTGTGACTGAACTAAACTAAACTAACCGGATGTCCTGAGCTATAAAACTTAAACTGAACTCAACCAATGTCCTGCCTGGATGATTGATGGAAGGGAAAAAATACAGCGAGTAAAAAGAATACTTGCCGCACTTTTGTCGACAGGACATGGTGACTCTCTCCCAAAATCATGCACTGGGTATATACCGGTGTAATACGTCCCAGAATCACATATGCAGCCATCGTGTGGTGGAGCCGGGTCCACCTGGCCAAAGTCAGAGAGTAGCTAGCCCACCTACAAAGGCTGGCGTGCATGATGACAACGGGGGCAATGAGAACGCCGCCAACTAAGGCATCGGGTAGGCTCCTGAACTTGCCACCATTTTACACTGGTGTAGAAGCAGCTGCGATAATGGTGGCTCATCGTCTGACCCAACCAAACCTTCAGGCCCAAAAAACAGGCGACAGAAGAATATGGGAGATGGCGTGGACGATGCCAAATTCTTTGGGATGCCGAAGGATAGAATCGCGATGGAACACTCCTTTGACAAGCCGCACTGTGGGCTGAAACCCACACGGGAGGCTTGGGAAAAGAGGTGGCCAAACATTCTGGGAAAAGAGGAGAATGTATGGTTTGCAGGTGCCTCGAAGAATGGCCAAGGTGTAGGAATCGAAATCACGAATGCAAGAGGCGTTGACAACTGTTCCATGGCACTGGGCGAGGGCGTCATCACTATCTTCCAAGCAGAGGTAATGGCGATCACGGTGGCCGTTGGTAGAAGCCAGCAGAAGGGCCTTGTTAATTAGCAGATCTGTATCTGTACAGACAGTTTATGGCTATCGTCACACCAAATTACATCCCTTGTAGTGGCGGAGTGTTTTAACAAGTTATACACCCTTGCTCAGGAGAACCGTGTCACCATACTATGGATACCGGGACACTGAGGCATAGAAGGGAACCTGATCGCTGGTAAGCTAGCGAAGGAGGGCATAAAAAAGGAACTGGCAACACCCAGGCCGTGTTTTCTTGTAGCATACAGCGTCATAAAATCCAAAGTGAAGGTTTGGATAAGGAAGCAGATGGAAATGAACTGGTGGCTGACCAGTGGTATGAAAGTCAGCAAAACACTGTTAGAGGACACCCGCAATAAGTATGCCAAGTTCTACTAGAGCTTGACAGGAAACATGCAAGGCTCATGGTTGGACTACTAACTGGTCATGGGGCCACAAAATACATGTGGTATAAAATAGGAGCGGTGAAAAGTGGCTCGTGTAGGTACTGTGGAGAAGAGGAAGAAACCTCGACCCATATCATACGTCAATGTCCAGCAAAGGCCGGGACAAAACGTGAAGCACCGGCTAGAGTATCCGGCACCCAATGATGTCAAAGGGATAGTACTCAGTAAAATTCTCATTTTGGCTGTAAAAGTGAGGCTACTGAGCTGATCCTTAACAGAAACTTGAGGAATAGTGCAATGAACTGCAAAGTCTGAGCACTCGGCGCATGCAGCGCCACCTCAAACAAATGTAAATGTAAAGAAAAAAATAACGTGTTTTAGAAGAGATCAAGCGAATTTGTAATGCAGGTATGTAGAAGACAAAAGAGGTTTGGGTGATTCTCTATTAAATTGCACATTCGAGTTTTCAATTTTTTTTATTTTTTTTTTAGTCATTTTTCATCGTTTTTTTGTAATGAAGTTGAGGACTACTTACTCCAGAACTCGTATCCGAAAGGATCCTCCTCCAGACATAACCATTTACGTGCAATAAATTTTCTTGAGTGGGGGGCTGCGACACAGGAATGAGAATGCATCGAAAAATAGGCTTGTAGCCATGTAGTAAACTCATTTTCTGTATTTTTCTTTGAATATAAATTGAGTAACAAATTTTAAAACATGTTTTCTCATCAGGACTTCTCCAAAATCTTCTGATGGCATGCAGGGAATTTATTTGTGGGTGGTGACACAGGAGTGAGATTGATGACACAGGAGTGATATTTAAATAGAGAAATCAACTCACCAATTTCAAAAACAAATAGGAACATTTAATTTTATTGTAGGTATCAAAACATTTTTGGAAAACTTCACTTACATAATAATTATACAGTACTAAAAAGAAAAAAAATCCATTATATGGGATTAAATCACAAATAAAAAGTAACTTTCGTTGAAAAATTGAACCAAATCTTAAAAATAAGCTTACAAAAGAGAACAAGAGTCAAGGAACTTCAAAATTTGTTTTTAAGAAGTAGGCCTAATACTAATTTATTTTTAGAACACAAAAAATTGGTAATTATCGTGGGTTTGTTTGGGTTTTTTGGGCGTCATAACTCTAAAAAATTGTACATTATTTCAGTATTCTCACTTCTGTGGAAGCTGATAATATGTATGACACAGGAATGAGACGACACAGGAGTGAGAATCACCCGTAAAAAGGCGCGTATTTCAAAACGATATCATTCTTCGGGCGATCCGCTTAGCCTACGCCAGTGTAGCCTCATTTAGGAACAAAAAAATCGAAGAAGAAAAATTCAATACTTACTCGGTCGATCGAAATCGTCGCTCACAGAAATTAGGTTGATGGCTGACCACGAACACGCATCCGACCTTCTGATCAACTGAACGATTACTGACGCTTTTTTGAAAAACAAAAATCAACTATGCAGATTGTGCTCGTTACTCACAAGGCCACCACATCATTTTTTTTTTCATTTCACGTGACCGTTTTCTCAGAATTCGATGTTCTCTATCACGCCACAGGAGTGAGATGAAAAGTCGGGATGATCAAAAATGAAGCCTCACACCTGCTGCCGAATAGTAAAAAATTCTTGGAACCCATAGCATGTTACCTCTTATCACCACTTCTCAGAATTCTACGCTGTTCGTCAGGAACACCGTGTTCAAAGTTAGTGTAGCGCTCTAAAGTTAGAAAATCAGGGTTTCGACGTGCCACAGAAGTGAGAAAATGAATGTTTAAACCCTTTTTTGGAGGGGAGGGGGGTGTTTTGGGGTTTCACAAATCAAATGATTTTGTTCATCGGAGCTATCTCCAAATAATTCAAGTTTGAAAAATATTAAAAAACAATAAATGAACCCTAAGGAAGTCGTTATTTTCTCAGGACTCGAATGTGCAATTAAATGGAGAATCACCCGTTTGTTAGACGTTGGCATCGTGCTACCCAGGAAGTAGCCTGACTGAACGAGTAGACGATTTGTACAAAAGTATACGTTTGAGAGGAGAGGATCGACGCATTTAAAATAACTAACTTCAAAAAAAGGAGAAAATTGAAAATTTTACTATTCAAGTTCATGCGTTAACAAATTTAAATAAAAGAATCTAATAGAAAAACGTAATTTCGAGGCTCCTGGAAGTATACTCGTCTTCCGTAGCACATGTACATCTTATCTCGTGTAATTGTTCTTATCTAATATTGTTTCTGTATGATTGAGGGTCCTATGAGTATCTTTTATCTGTCACACAACTTCCGCTAGCACGGCATTATCCAATTCATCATTCTGCAACTTGTCCGACTTTTCCTTAGACGAGGTAATAGGACAGTAACCTTGAAAATGAACTCTGTGAAAGGTTTGCTCATCGAGCCTTTTGCCATCGCTAATTCAGGGTGTCTACCGGGTCAATGTCCAATAAAAGTTCATGGTCCAATAAGTCCAATAAAAGTTCAGTAGTTTAATAAATTTCAATATAGACTCAATGAAAATTGAAAAATGACACCTTATGCATTATTTAAGCATGGGTCAATTCTTGGAATCAGAAATCCCAACTTCACTTTTTCGGACTTTTTTTTTTTTTGTAGTGGTAAAACATAAAAAGCTCGAAAAGTGTCCAATAAAATTCTAGTAAAAGTCCAATATTTTTAATTTTCTTTTTTAGACACCCTGTAATTACTCCCATTGCTTCCCCCGTGCATTTGCAACTGATTTCAATACGACAAGCTCTTTTTCTCTCTCTCTCTCTCTCCCCCGAAAATGCTGTTTTTCTGACTGGCCCTTGTCCGGAAAAACCACATGAGCCCCTAACGAAAACCTAAAATAACAATGACAGGCTATGTCCACAGGGCCAGATTGACATCGTGCTTTACTAAATCGTGTTTGGTTTTCGTAAAAAATTCTAGTTGCTGTTAGAGCTGGCATCAGCGGAGCCTCACTTATTCTGTACGTAAACCGGAGCTCTCAGGTGTACTAAATAAAAGTTCAAAAGCTCTGAAGGCAAGCTAAATAAGATTGTTTGAAGCTACTTTTCGTCTTTTATGTAAAGCTGCCCATAAATGAGCTAGATTATCACGACTCGCCTAAGATCAAGTGACATCGATGAGCTTCGTTCTGATTCAAGAACAAGCTTCAGTTTCAAGCTTACAGTTTCTATTTCCGCCTGTGTGACTCTTCCTCGCAGATACGGCCGCTAAAGGGAAGATCGTCACAATAACAACTTCAATCGCACTCATCAGTCTTTTTTGGGTCGCTCATTTTATTTTGATGTAGTTTCGAGCCTAACCCTTGCCCTTGTAGCACCACAGGAAGTCATGTGTAAATTTAAAAAAATGTTAACCGTTTTCATTATACACTAGTATTTAGTTCAAGACTCTGTGATGCTACGGGGGTAGTAATTACGCTCGAAACAAGAATAAGAAAATGAAGTAAGTGGCCCGAAACCTCGAAAGATGTGATTGATGCTATTATATACTTTCTTATCAATTTTAGTAGCTCGCAGCCCTCAGTGAGAACATTAGGGTGCGTTTCATAATTAAAATGGCATCAGAAACTAATTTAGCTACCCAAAAATCCTTCCCTTCAGTATGTAAATAAGGGTAATTTCGCACATTTATAAATCTTCAGATGAAACTTCACTCGCGTTGGGCCATGGAAGAATCTCATTATTCTTTAATGAATTCTTGCACAATGTAGTTTCATCTCCAAATGCAACTTTTGAGCACTGTCCGATTCAAATTCAATTTATTTTCGTTGGGGTGGGGGGTTGTTCCATCCTAATGTGGACTTCGAAGCATCATTTAATCCCTTTTTATTGCAAATACAATAGTACGAATGCGATACAAGAACGTACCAGTATCGAAGGAGGTGGTGGAGCAATGCTGCAGAGAAATTCTTGTATATTTCGAAAAGTAATGAGCTGGTGCGTTCGTTTTCGATTGTATTATTTCCGCGCGTTTCAACGTCTAAGTGCTGACATTTTTGGATTGGGAACATTGCCCCCTTCTCGCCTTCTCTTATTAGAAAATTAAAAACAAATCTTTGTTACCTATTTGCTCTTCTGTGTTACAGTATTTCGTCTGTAGTCTTCATTTCTGTCTAGCAAGAACGATTGTCATTTATTTAATCGCAAGCATTCGTCATGTGTATAAATAATTATACATAAGTTCAGAGTAGGAGTGCGTTTGTTGGACATCAAAGAAAACGATTATTTTGAATTACGGGCTACGATTATTCACGTTGTAATAGGCGGATTTAGATCTCATTTGCAATTCATGCTTTTCTTATTTACGAGCTGATCATTTCGCCCCGAGTCGCTTTGGCCTCAGTCGTGTTGACCGAAGCCTCCTCTTCACGTAAAATGAACTCTACGCTAAGGCTTTTTTGGACCGCTGATCTCAAAAATTTACCCCTGATTCGCCTGATTTTCCTTTTGTGTTGACGTTTCCCTCTGTCAGAGGCGTAATTGATTTTGTCGATAAAATAAACCTATTAAGCTCTAAAAGCCTGTGAAATCAACTAGGAATCTATGAATAGTCGGTAAGGCTTCTCAGTTTCTCAAGGTTCGATCGAAATTTTGTTCAGCTAAAAATTAAGTAAAAATCATCAAGACTAGGTAGTAAACACTCTATAAAGATTGTGTAGAAAATTTCTCTTCTTTCTTTAAAGATAAATACAAAGGTCTTGTTATTCAGGATTGGAGAGAAACTTTTCTTATCTTGAAGAAAAGTGTGTTCCATCTTGCTCAGTAAAAGGATAAAAAATTCTTATTCAGGAAGAAGAAAGGATGTTTTTTCCTTCTTCAAGGAAAGGAACAAGCATCTCATTTTCCTATTTATTTTTCCCTTTTCAATTAAAGAAACCACGTTCTCCTCACTGAACAGAGGAAATGACTCTATTTTTACTACTTCCGTAAAGGGAGGTAACGGCTTCAAGCTTCATATTCCTCGAGGAGCAAAGTTCTTTTCGTTCTGGAGAAGGACGGAACAGGGCCGTAGTTACGGGGAGGGTTTCAGGGGTTCAAACCCCTCTCATTAGCCAAAAACAAAAAACGATGGATTGAGGCGGAGAAGAGGACGGACCTGAGATTGAGCCCCTCCCCTTTACTTAAATGGTTACGGCCCTGAGAACAACAACAATAATAATAATATAATTAAAAAAGTCAACACTTGGTAAATTTGGCTAACTTCAGATTGATTTTGGATTTTGCCAATCGATGGACATTCTTGAAATCTCAAACCAAAAAAAAAATAAATAAATAAAAAAATAGATATACACTTTTAAAATGTTTTCCAATAATTCAGAATCGACTTCCTTGAATTGGCCAATTTGGCAAGACGTTTTGAAGGGAAAATTTTTCCGACATCTCCCATTGCTATGTCCGTCCATCCAAGCGCGGAAAAACCTAAAAAATAACTGATTCTTTTCAGTTTAAATGGACGAAAAACCAAAAACCATTTCATTCACCGTGTTCACCATTTGAAATAATATGGTTCTGTTTGAAAAATTTCAACTTATTCCCCCTTTTCCCTTAAACAACTCTACTGAGGCCAATTACGAAAATTATTACTTCGAAATTTCTCGTATGTTATTTAGAATATTTCAAAAATGTACCTAGTTCGTCGGAAAAGTGCAGGGCCGTAACCCCCACCTCAGTGGCAAAAAAAAACACGAAAAAATGGGTTTGAGACGGAGGGGAGGGTGATCTGTCACATTTTCCGTAAAAAGTGTGGAAATGTTGAAATTTTTGCCATATACATGCTCGCTATTGGATAAATTTGAGGTATTTGTAGCCCCCTCCCCCACCAAAAAAAGTTCATCAATCGAAAAACACCCCCCTTACTTAAATCCTGGGTACGGCCCTGGGACGGAATAATTGAATCGGTTAGAACCAAAAGGGGTGAAGTCCAAAAATCGCACTTTTCAGGGATCGAAAAAAACTGTTTTATTCGAAAATTTGAAAATCGTGGAATACGTCCTTCAGGGTGGTAGTAGAGGGTCACGAAACAACATTTAAGCCCGGTCCCGTCGAATAAAATTTTGTTTGTTCAAAGCGGGGGGGGGGCTCAAAGTTTTTGGACTTGACCCCTTTGGGTTCTGAACGATTTTTGTTGCAGTTTTACGGCTCGAAATTGCCCCCCTCCCTTTTGTAGCCAGCCATACATGGGTAACTTTGGTCTTGGTCCCATTTCAATTGAGCAAAATCCCTGCTTGTAAGAAAAAAAGTTCTGAAGCGGTATTGGAAAATTGCGATTTCGTTTTTGAAAATAGCACTTTTCAGGTATAAAAAAGCAAAATGGGGGGTGGGGTTGCGGAATATTTTAGTGTTATTTTGTACACTAAAGTGCACAATTTTCGTACAATTTCTGGAAAAAATCCGTTTACAAAACAATTAGAGAAAGCGATGTTGCCAAAAAGCACTTTCTCAGCTGTTTCACGAAATTTCGACTATACCAGTAGATCCGCGATACTTCCGATTCAGTTATTTTCCTTTACAAGGAAATTAGCAAGTTTTTCTTTTTCAAAGAATGGAACGAAGTTTCTCACTCTGCAAAAAAAAAATTACTTCGTTCTTCTCTTTTCTGAATAGAACTTTTCTTTCCTATTTTGTCCTCCTTCCTCAAAAAAGGAACGAAGTTCTGGTTCTTCAAGAAAAGCAAAGGACAAGTTTCTACTTTCATGATAATTAGTTCACCCTTTTGCATTCTACTTATCTCAAATGTGAAATTTGGCGTTTAGGGGCTGAAGTGTGATCGGATTCGAAATCACCACCTAAATGCTAATGCCGGTGGCTCGTTACATTTTTTCAAATCAGTTTTGCTCATTGTAAGTTGGAAATTTAGGTTCTAGAACTTTCGTCCGGATCGAACATTTGAAATCTACAATCCAAGAAACCCCTGTTCTGATGCTTCGTTCGATTCCCCCCCCCCCCCTTCAAAATCAATCTCTTTCAGGGATGGGAAACGTCAAATTTTAGACCTGAGTCGGGATCAAATCAAAAAGCTGACTGGGTTTTCAAAATCAGCGACCAACAGATTACGATTCAGATTTTTTTCTTAATTTTCCGGGCAGTGTCGATGGGGTACCCTGGAAGCGGGAAAAATCAAATTTGGGGTCCAAATCAAGGCAGATGAAAGTCTGATGCGATACTGGAAATCAGTGATCCACAAAATATCCTATTTCAATAGTTTTTGGGATGTCTTTGAGGGATCCCTCTCTTCCCTTAAGGCGGGAGAGGGTGGAAGAAATCCCTCTATCGAAAAATAAACTAGACCCTCTCAATTGAAGATCCTTGTTTACTCCCTCAATCCCCGAACGCGTTCACGTTCAGAAAAAATGCTGTGGGATTTTCTTTTTACACTCTGTATAGTCAATTGCGTTGCTGTGTGACCAAGTGGCAACGTGCCCGCTTCGCAGTCTTTGTCTCTCGGCTGCGAGTCCCACCAATGCTGGAAAGCTAGTGATATTCAAATACTCCCACTTAAGTTCGAGCGAACACAGCGGCTATGTTATCAGTCGAGGTGGAAACATAGAGCGTCCTGTGAACCCCGCCAGTTCACACCAAACAATGCTCTACGATCGCAGGGCGTGTTACCACCAGATCGGAAAGACTGGTACTGTGCGTGTGCTCGTCGTGAAACACGTGGCTAGCAAGCGGACTGCGGCTGCACGCTTTTTGGTATATAGAAGGAAAACTAACGCAACAAACCGTAGGGAAAGCAACGGCAAAAATACCCAGATTAACCCTGCCCAGGAAAGCCACGCATCAGAAACCGTGACCGCTAACGTCCGGTATTGGATACGGCGTCTGAAGAAGAAGATAATCAGTTGCGATTGCAGATAGGGGGTCGAATTCTAATCCATTATTCCAACCTGTGAGCAGGAGAGACGCGGGATGGTAAGAATCATCGATCCCGACGACAGTGACACCGATGACGGCGTGATCGACCGTCTCTTGCCGGTCGCCTTAGTTATGGGAATTCTGAGGAGTAGAAGCGAATAGAACCAGGTATTGGTCTTTGTCTCGACCATCATGAAGAGGAAAATTGTAAAGGAACGGTTGAGGCAGAGGACTAACGAACAAAGCTCGGACCACGCTCGACACAACGGTTCTGTACCATCCTAGAGGTGTTGCAGCTGCTGAAGACCCCCTGGCAGGTTTCACCCTGCTGTCATCACCTTCCTGCGTCGTCCAAGTACCAAGACGAGAAGATGAGGGGTGATGGAAGGAAGCACGTCCGGCTGTGGTGCATCCGATGCAGGGTGAGCGTTGCCTCGGTTAGTAGGGTGTCCCATAGTATCCCTGGCAGGACAGCGCGAATCCAAAGCGGAGAGGCGAAATGTACGCTCGGGCCAGCCTCAATGGTTTCCTCTAGTCACCGATTCGATACTCGAAAGGGTGTTTGCCGAGGCCAGGAGCACGGTGTCTGAGGAGCCAGTTTGGCATGCGTGCATCGCCATACGCTTTGCCAAGTGATTTGAACTTATTGCGGTGGGCTTTTTATCTTGAATCCTACTGCGAGTCTGTAATTCCTCCCGTTCATTCCTTCACCATCCTCCTTTCTTTCTGTCGAAGCTCTGTTAGCCAGTTTCCCGATATGCTGGAGTTCATTGACTTGAACCAGTTAAAGAGCCTCCCTATTTGGGAACTTCAAGCAGCCTGATTTCATTTTATTTTGATATGTGAAGGTCCGCTTCTTTGGCTGCTAGGCTTCCTTTATCCTTATACATGCTCATCTATTACAGTACCTTGAAAAGTGGGCGATGGATCAGAGAAATTCCCCAAAAAAATCAAAAGTTTACTTTTAAGTTTTTTTGGTTTTTTTTTTTTCAAGTATAAAAACCGGTCGCTAATTTTGATAGTTAGATTTTGATGCAGAAAGGTGGCCAAAAAGTTACCCTTTTTCCACACCTATACAAGAGTTTGAAATATACTCAAAGCCAATGTATTTGTGCGACAAATTAATGAGTTGATGGGTTTGCAACTCAGCCATGAATTGAATGAGTTGACGAGTTATTTCCCAACATACCAAATTAGGAATCACCCATACTAAATAATTTTGTATGTGTAAATAACGGGGCACAATTTAATCGAATTGGTACCATACATCTCTGTGAAGAAGGTTATCAAAACTGCAGTGGGGATGGGGTGTCTGGACCCCCTCCCTCGAAATATCTGATTCTGTCTATATTAATCTACCTATCGAGCTATTATGTTTCGTCTATAACTTTTTTATTCAGACCCCCCTGAAATTATTTTCTGTATCCGCTCCTGTAGAACTCATTTCAGGTGAAATTGACCCGAAGGCCAATAATAGAGTAGTAACCCCCTCCCCCATTTGAAGGATTTTTGAATTAATACCCGATGCATATTTATTGATGAGACATTTTCCGTCTGGATTTTTTCGCTTTCGGCATTCCGATTGCAATGAATACGTTTTGGTGTTTTTGTATGTGTTTGAAGAACAAAATTTCTAGTTGAAAATTTTGAAGTGGATCCGGTGAGTTATAAATGAGTTGACGAGGTGCAAATGAGTTCTAGAAAAGTAGTTGAAACTGGACTCATTTTAGCTAGTTTCTGTAATGAGTGAACTCATCAAGTCATAGTATACTCATAAGCTTTGCCCATCTCTGGTCTCGACCCTACCGCCGATCCGTCCTGTAAATGTCTCGCATTTCGGCGATGTAATTATTTTGTGAACTCGGGACGACCCTTCTTGATTTGGAAGGCCGTGGGTGTAAATATCGGAGAGGAAATTCGATTACGTTCTGGTAGTTTGTAAGCGGTTGGAAAAAATTCTGAACTTAATCTAATTCCACCGTTCGTGCGTTTGAAACTTTTTCCATTTACTCGCGTGTGTTCCTTTTTTAGAACATCAATTTGTTCGTTTTCGTTTTTGCATGCATAGTTCGTGTACGTGTACGCATCCCCGTGTCACAGCTCATCGATTCCTCCATGTTTGTTTTCCGTTTTTTGCTGTCTTTTTTTTTTTTTTTTTTTTTTTTTGTTCTACTCGTAGATATATGCTGTGTAGTTTTTGTAGTGTGTACAAGTCTACATTGCCTCTCATATTGCCGAGATGGGATTTCCTCTAGTTGAATCTCGCAGCAATCATATGTCCTGAGTTTGTCGACTGCAAGAAATTCCGAATTGACGTGTACGAGAAAAGAGAATATACAGGGTTGCCACTTTCTGGAAAACCGGGAAAAGTCGGGGAATTTGGTCAGTCAGGGAAAAGTCAGGGAATTTTCATTTAAGTCAGGGAAATTTTCTGAAAATAACAAACGAGTTCATTTTTTCCACTTTTTTAATTCAAATTAAGTAGTGTTGGAATGGACTCAACTTTCTTTGAGTATTTCTAATATTGAAAAATATTACATAAATTACATCTGTACCTTCTTCTTCTCGATAGCGATTTTTTTAAAATCTGTATTGTAAAAAATTTCTGTGACTCTCCTCCCTCTGGGCTTTCTCGGAATCCTGTAAAAAAGTCAGGGAAAATTGGAAAAGTTGGCCTGGAAAACCGGGAAAAGTCAGGGAAAACCAATCCTGAAAAAAAGTGGCAACCCTGATATAGTTTTCCCTGTCGAGCGTTTTTTCGGGGCACACGAGCACATGAGAGGTGAATTTGGTGTGATTGTAATAGTTGATAAGAAAAACATCTTAGTTTATGCTGAACAGTCATTCGGATTTTGTGATGGAAATGGAATCCTCGGTATTCTGAAGTGTACGCTCGCCTGGTGCATTCTATCTGAGGTGCCCTTATGACTTACCACTTCACTGAACACCTCTAATGAACTCTCTCCTCTTTCGAAATACCATTTATACTCAATCTTCTTTAGTGAACTCTCTGCTCCCATTTTACGCCCTTTGTAACACTTACTTATAACATTTTCCTTGATCATATACTTGGCATGTATTTATTTTTATACGTTCCTCGTTCACTATTTCCAGCCATTAATTTTTTTTTTTGAATTTTTTGTTCCAGGTAATTAAGAGATTCTGGACAATATTGTTAATTCGCAGCCGGTGGTATCTAGCTACAAATGGGTATGATTTTTGAATTTTCAATAAGGTACGGTGCCCTATTAACGCCATGCTAAGCGAGAATTGATTAAGCTCAGTCACAATTCAAGTTATTCAAAATCTAATTGGTTATGGAGATAAAGGATATATTAAGGTACATTCTAAATGAATGTCACTATTTTTAGTTGTGTTCTTTCTCGAGTTGTAAAATTTTGAAGTGAGGGTACCATTTTGGCTTTATTTGGAACCGGTGGCCTAATAACGTCAACAACTTTTATTCCCATTTTAAACCTAAAATTTCGCGTTAAAAACAACTTTGAATGTGATTTTTGAATTCTACAATAAAAAATATGATATCCTACCACCAAAATTATCCGCATAAGTAAATTTTGACCCTAATTTAGTTGCAATTTCAAATTTCAAAAAAAGTGAAACAAATGAATTGTCAGAAAAGTGAAAAAATGTATTCAAACTCGATCTTAGATTATGTTTAAACCACATTTTCAGCTAAAAACATAATAAATGTGTTTAAAAACCAATATTAAAATAATTATTTAGTCACATTCTGGACACACAAATGGGTCAACGTCATCAGGTGTCAATCCAACGCAATCTTCGTGAACGTATAATAAACAAACTGCACACCGACGCATATCACGTACAGCGTCTTCTTTACACACGTAGCAATACCAGCTGGTGTGCAATTTTTTGTTCAATTTCTTCAAAAGGGTCCTCTTCGGCACGACTGGTTCATTTTTCAAACGTTTAGGAACATAATTGTCAGAGTCATCTCCACTTTTGCTTTCCAAATCAGTCCAGGTATCAAATTCGAGGTTGGATTTCTGCTCCTTTGCTTTCACTTTCAATTTTCGTTTAAGGAGGCTTCGTTTTTCATTTTCTTTATTTTTATCCGGCTGCAGTACCGGTACAGCTTTTTTTAAAGCTTTCTTTTGTGGCGAGTCATCTTCTCAATATTGTTTTCTTTACAGAAGAGAAAAACTGATTTCCTCAATTCTTTAGGGGTCAATGGAAATCCAACCTCAGATAGTCTAAACAGCCGTTTCACGAGCAATGTTTCATCATCTTCGGTTAAAATTGGTCTCCGTCCCACTGAACATTTACATTCGATGTTTTTGGATATGTAATCCCTTAAAGTACGACGGGGAATTTCATACTTTATACTGGCAGCATTTAAAGACATCTTTTTTTTATCACGAACTGCCTTTATAGCGGCTTTTAGCGCCTCCGGATCCCAATGTCATCGACTTTTCGGCATTTCTGAAAAATAAAAAAAAAACAGGAAAAAAATTACGTTGGCGTTATTAAGACACCCTATGCTTCAACTTTGAAGCGAAATTTCAGCATGAAAAAATGAGTACAATGGATTATCTATGAGCTTAAAGTGGAAAACAAGGTTCAAATATTCATTAGAAAGCTGTTGAACTTACCAATAATATTTTTTTCTGCATTTAAATTCACAATTTGCTTTTACGTGATTGCCTCACTTGACTGATAACAAACTTCAACTAAAAATTTTTTGGATTTGCACTTCGAAAATCACAACAACATTTCGTCGGTCAGGCTGTTTTCATTTATAGAGTACCTGAGTATTTTTTTTTTGGCCCAGTAGGACTATTAGTTCTCGAGAAATCCGCGATTGGCGTTATTGGGCACCTGCCGTATTTGGAGCATCGTACCTTAGTTGTTTTGACTCAGCGCCTACTCAGTTTAACTTGCAGTTGAATGGCGAAATGAGTTTCGTTATTGTAAGGTTTTTGAAGTGAACCCGTCAGTCTGTGCGTTGAAATGAAGTCTTAATAGAAACAAATGAATTAGTGTATTCCGGTCAAATCGGGAAAAGAAGAAGTGCTATAATTCCCAAAAATTTTGAGCTACGGCATGAATGGCCAATTGGTCATTCCAGTCAACGCGCTGTAGGTTCCCAACTTCAACCATTATACGGGTGGACAAGACATAGGCAGATTGCACGTGATAAGACTAGTTGGCTCTGCTGGTAGAAGACTGACGAGTATCGAAATAATGCAGTAAATTCTTTTGATCTTATGATTGTTTCTTTTCTTCTTCTTTTTTTTTTTTGGGCTGGGGGTTTTGGTGGTTGTTGAGAAGCTAAGCTCAGAAGTATCCCCTATTTAAACTCATGCTGATCGCACTCATTGATTTAAATTTATTCTTAGGCAATTTCATGTCCGTTTGTAAAAGAAGCTGATTGAACCGGTGGATGTTGAAAAGAATTCACTCTAGAATTAGTGAATGTGAGAAAACTGAAAAAAAGAAGTTTACTTCCACCCAAATTACGTACAGAACGTTGTAAAGCTGAATGAGGGTATGCAACAGCACTCTTGACCATCTCCTGCTGATGACCCCCCCCATCCCCCCACACAATACTGACACAATCAGCACAAAGGGGGACTGGTTCTGTAAAAGCACAGAAAAAAAAAATGAAAATGCTCAAACAAAACATCATTGGATCTTATTATTGGAAAAAAAGTGAATACAGTCTTGACAGTACTACATGACTTTGAACCAATTTCTGATATCTTCTTTGTTTAATCGAGCTTAACTTGCTTCAATAGGGTTGCCACTTTCTGGAAAACCGGGAAAAGTCAGGGAATTTGGTCAGTCAGGGAAAAGTCAGGGAATTTTTATTTAAGTCAGGGAAATTTTCTGAAAATAACAAACGAGTTTGTATTTTATCAGAGTAAAACTTTTTTTATCATAACATAAGAATAATGATAATCTATTCGCAAATGAAATAGTCTATAATATTGAAAAATATTACATAAATTACATCTGCACCTTCTTCTTCTCGATAGCGATTTTTTAAAAATCTGTATTGTAAAAAATTTCTGTGGCTCTCCTCCTTCTGGACTTCTCGGAATCCTGTAAAAAAAGTCAGGGAAAATTGGAAAAGTTGGCCTGGAAAACCGGGAAAAGTCAGGGAAAACCAATCCTGAAAAATAGCGGCCACCCTGTTCAAAATGTTCATCAGTAATGCGAGCTCCTTCTCTCGACTGAATATGTCCACCTATGGAGAATACTTTTTCTACTGCAGCACTTGAAGGCATCCCTGCATTGAATTTTATAAAAAGTTCTTTGATACATGAATACTTTTCTAATACGTTCATAGTTGCGGCTGGTTTATATATGTAATCTATTAATTGCATATAGCAGTCATGAAAATCTCATTTAGGTTGGTCTCTTATCATTCTTATTTGGCTTCTCTGCGAAATCAAATGTATTAGGGTTGAGGTATGGTTTCTCCTCAAATACCCTGTTTTCCGCGTGTATATTTTGTAAACTGCAGTGTGAACTTTGGATAAGATTTTCTGCCTTGACTGTAATACTTACATCTTTTATCCATCGTCTCTTTATAGTATGGGTGGAGGCATTTTCCCCCTAAATTCCAAGAATGAAGTAATTAGGGAAAATTATTACAAGTGTGAGCTAAGCTTCTCGATGAAGGGAAATTGATCAATAATCAACAAGTAAGAAGAAATAAAGATGATATAAGAAAGAAACTAAGCTCAGTTTGACCCAGATTCTGTAATCCTATTTAAAAACTTGCTTATTTTCAACCTTGATTATAAAAGCAAATCATGGGTACTACTTTGTGTTCACCAAATTCCAATTTTCAAGCTTATATGTATATTAGATTAGATTAGATTAGAAATGTATTTATTGAGCCCCTTCACGACAGCCCAGTGGGCCAATAACAGTGACGAGGCTTATAAAATAACTATTTACAATCTTACAATAATCTATGCATTAGTTGAGCAAGTAAAGCATATGGAAATTTAGTACAGGTATTCAGGAAACTGTAAACAAAACAAGTAGATACTATTAGTATGTACAAACTAGAGCAGGGACATAATCAGATAATGATTAACTGAGACACTTAAGGTTAATTAAATTGTGAAGAGCCATTCAGGTGAGTTTGGGTATGGGAATAGGGAGGGAGGAACATAATAGCCACCTGAAGTAGCCAAGTATATTCTTTTTTTTGGGAAAGGGAGGGGCAGCACAGGGCTACTCAGTGTTTTATAAGGACTAATGCTCATTTGGCCTCCAGTTAGTTATGCCTTTGAACTGGACTAAAAAATTGAAAAGGTGAATAGACATCTTGGTGCATCTATTGAAATAGTGACCAGCTTGATAAAATTGCATTCCTGTAGTTAGTTATCAGAAGTTCACTTATTTAGTGTTTGAGAACATTCAAAGGCAGTAAGTGGCTTTAGGAGTTAGTTTAGCTTATCATTATTTTGGGTAAGTACTTCAAACATTCTAAAATACGTGTTAGGCATTGCAATCATCATTTTTGCAATTGATATACCTACAATTTGTTTCTGAAGCCAGCTGAGGTACCTGAACCAGAAGAAAGATGTTTAGCATTACAACACCATAAATAAAAGTTACAGAAAACAAAACAGTACTTACCATTCACATTTTTCAAAACGGCCTAAGGTAGAAATTATGAAAGCAACAATAAGAAACAAAAATTCAACGGCTTGTTCTTCTATCCAGCTATATTCACATTGTTCGCATGTCGCCGATCTGCCGATCGCCTGTGTCTGACCTTGACGTTTACTGGTACTACACCCTACCAGTAAAGAGTAAACGTCAAGGTCAGTAGCCAAGTAGCCTCTTGCATCTCGCCCTCATTTCTTCAGAAAGGAAAGAAATCTCGTTCACGTTCAGTTCACTCTTTAAAATATCGTTCTCGTTCGTCAAAAATGTGAACGAGTTCATGAACCGAATGGCGTTCACAAGTGAATGTACCCACCTCTGATCTTGACAAATCGATGGCGTTGATGATGTCAAATTGTTCCCTGCTCTGTGTATACATATGTTTACACATGTTATACTGCTCCATATTATTGGGACATGAACGAATGTATGCATGAAACCTACATTACATAGGCTGAAATGAATGTAGATGAATTCATTTTCTTGGAATTTTAAGAACTAGATGGAGGTGCTTAAAAGATATTCGTGGGCTTCATTATTCTCCTGAAGTTGCTGGAAAAATCATAAATGCGCGTGTTGCCTCGCATAATCTATGTTTAACGCACACTGATGACTATGCCGAAATTGACCTAAAATATGATGAATTAAACGTAGTACCATATCCACCTTATCGTGGTAAGGAGGGCCGACAACTTCATGAGGCTGATTCCAACAATCGAAATCTTTTAAGGCGCGTCCACACTTCTGTCATTCAACTTCATCGGATTTGGTCACGGGCTAGAAGTCGTGTTTCAGTCGCGTAAGTGTGGACATGCGCAGTTTGTACGACTTTGTAGAACGACAAAACGACGGAAGTCCTTTTTGAACGTGCCTCCTACGATGGAGTCTTATATCCGATGTACCCCTCAATAGCTACAAAAAATGATAATTTTCGGCAATTTGACAAGGAGATAGCGAAGGTTCGAAAAATTAATCCAAGTTCGATACTCTGCCATACTTTTCCACAGAAAACTATCAGTACTGTCAGGAGTACCTATCATAGGTACTATCACTAGCGAATTGTATAAGATGAATACGGTTGCATGGAGTAATGAGGGAGCCCGAGTTATATCCGATATTGGAAACCGCTCGTCAATAGTGGGCTTGAAAAATGAAGAGCAGCATTTTCTGGAGAGGAAGAGGGATAATCCTCGACGCTCGATCATATTTACCCTAGTACGTTGGCGAAGCATTGGACGGTCGTTGCCGGAGATTTATTAAAATTTCGGTGGTGGAAAAACTGAACGTCATTTTTTCGTTTACGAGCTACGATAGCGTTGGTTCGTAAGCAGGTTACCTCGGTGTAACGGTTTTGCACTGTTTTATGGCTTGTTATCGTCGAGTTTAATAACATTTTTGGCGGCGCATAACTCGCTGCTTCGCAGCGCCGCGACTCGCAGTTGGTCGGAAAAAGGCTGGCACGGCGGGAAGGTCGGCCATAAAGTAAAACGTTGTTTAGTATCACTGATAATCGTCTTTTTCGAGGGCGAGTTCATTTTCGGGCAGATAAAGCGTACAAAGACACGGCGAGATTGAGTGGATTAAGAGCCGAGTACCTTGGAGGTGCGTGCTCGCCTCTATTGACTCCGCGTTGGGGGCGATAAAAATGTACCCGCGAAATGAAGAAACACGAAGCCCGTCCGTGCGAGAGACAGCGAATTTCTGGGAAGCTGGAAATCCGCGCGCACGGATGGCCGGGGTAGCGGGAAATGAAAGTTAAAATTGCGAATCTGTTGGCGCGAGATTGGCGTCGTTTTGTCTACATTTACCTGCGTTGGTGGACCAGAAGGCGCTCGATTATCTCTCGCGGGAAGATTTGTTTCAACTACAGCATGCACGCCGAATATCTACCGGTTCCTCAAGTCCTCCGAAAGTTTTCTATTTAGAAAGAAAGTTCGACCGGTCCGTCTAATATTCTCTGTATAGGAAGAGAGGGGGCCCAGTTCTGGAAAAGTCAGGGAGTTTTGAAATTCTAGGAAATCAGGGATTTTAGGAAATATTTCGCGAAACAACATATGCATATAAGCAGAGAACTTCCGAAAGTGTACTTTCATGTGTTGTCCTGCAATGAAAACCGAACGAGAAGCCATCATTCTTTGAAGATTCCTTTTGGACCGCTCTGAATTTAGTCTGGGAAAGTTGGGGATAAGTCACGGGATTTGATTTTAGGAGGGAAAAAATGGACACGCTAGAAGAGAAAGTGGCTCAGAAAAATCGAAAGAAAAGCACAATTTCGGAATGAAAGTGAAAACAGTTACTTTTCTTATAAAGTCTGTAAAATTGTACCATGCGAAACTGAAAATCGGCCCGGCAAAGTCTTTGGAGGAATCCTCTTTAGTAGACACTCTGGTACCGCTGTTAAAGATGACCATTAATAACTGCATCCAAATATCAATATTATCTGTAATTACGAGAAAACCATCGATAATCTCATGGTCAGGTGAAGTACCAAAAGTGAATCAGTGACTTGTTTATGGGCGTGTTCAAACAGCCGGGTAGGAATGAAGCAAGGTGTTCGTATAGCTGGAAAAGGTTCGTTCATTCGGGTACGCTACCCGCAACACAGTTCTTCCTGTCTCACTTAGTCCAGGGCCGGAGTTCACTTCATAAAACTAATGAAAAAACTAAATTTTTGTTGTAGAGGACTTGTTTGTGATTTTTTTTTGGTGTTTTTTTTTGGTTTTTTTTTAAACAGTAGCCAATTGAATGTTGTACGCGGTAAAAATAGTAGAAAAATATGTCGCGTACATCAATTATGAGTCAATATCGAAAAAAACGGTATTCCCCCTAAGTGTCCTGTGTGACTGGTACCTCAGTGACGTTATTGACGTCGTTACACCCTGCTCAATGAGCTAACCTCTTCTTATAAGAATTTTGAATATGGAGTAAACACGACGCCATGCTTCTTTGTTTGCGCATGCGTGTACTATGAAACGAAGTCAACTAGTTCTCGTCATGCCTGGGAGACCTATTATCAAACTTTTATCAGGAAGTGATATTGCGATAGCTCAAATATAACGGCGCAGACATCCCAACATGATAAGATATCTGTGTATCATGGTATTAGGGAAACGTGTTACGTTGCTAAAGTGATAAAGGAGGGTGGTAAAGTGATAATGATACCACCTGCACGCAAGCAGGTGATGTTGTGATACAGTGCTATTTTACATAGTTTTTCTGTTTTCCAATATCAACAAACACCAACCAAGTTATTAGTTATCACTAGGGCAAGGCAGAATATGCGCTATAAACTGCAAAATATACGCATATTTTAGGCGCTAAAAATAGGTAAAATATTCCTTTTATATTCGCTAAAAATCTCATATATGCAAAAATATTCCTATTACAATATGGGTTCTAAATATAGGATTTTCAAAGCGAAATCATAACATCATAAGATTGATTTTTTATTTACTTCACTCATGTTGTCGTCATGTCATGTTCTCATGTTCATACACAAATACAATAATATATAAAATAAGAAATGATGACACAAGACAAATTTTTATTTCATTTTCATTTTTCATTTCGTTGGATTACAAGTAGAATTACAACAAACAATGAGGTACATTCGTAAATTGTCAAAAGAAAAGCTCCTCCTGTTCGAAGTTAATGTATTCTTATAAATGTTGAATGAACGCTCAACATCACATGAAACTAAGGGTGCATATTTGTATGCAGCAACTTCGGCTGGAGTCATATCTACCAATTGATCGCACTTTTTTATCGCTGAGGCATCACAATTTGCAACAGCAGTGATATGTTTGATTCCTGGATTGTTTGAAAGTACAAAACTCAATTTATTTTTAACTGCCTGATCCGGAACACCGGCTATTTTACTCAGAACATCTTTTACAATATTCAACACTTCAGAAATTTCAGCCCCTTTTTTCTCCAAACTTTTAATTGATTTTGCCAAAAAACTGTAATGAAATTGAATCGAAATTAGTTCCAATCTCACCTTATCATCAGAAAATAACACGCAGGGTTTACATGCGATCAAACCCACTTTCGAACTTTCACAGAGAGGGAGGTAGGTCAATGTGATTGCATGTAAACCCTCTATGTTAACTTTGGTTCCAACCAACCTGACTGCCTCTCTTCAAGAGTTGGAAAGAGGGTTTGATCTCATGTAAACCCTGCATGTTAACCTCCGTCGCTGAGGAATAAGGCGCATGTGTATGATTCATTGGGTTGCGGAATGAGATTGGTTGGAACGTCTGGTACCTCTCAAGGTCTGAGCTACCGACGGTCTTTCTGTACAATTGCGACATTGTCTGATTTCGAGGAATTCTTTGATGGATCAAGAATACGGGAATTGAGCTGAGAGACGGCTTGGTGACATCGATTGACATGGCGTGATGAGAAAAAGCCTTCGAAATTGCAGAAGGTGAATATCGTAGGAAAATGTGTGTTGGACACACTCGAAATAAATATTTCATCGAGATTTCTTTACCACCACGCGGGAAAATTGGCCTGTCCATCAGGATCTGGAGTCGGTGTTTCAGTCCTCGATCCAGTCTTTTTTCCTTTAACACTGTATTAATATTGTGAATTAGAACTGATATAAGTATGATTTATATACTTTGATCTCTTAATACACACTTACAAATCGCGAATACGCTTATGCATGTCGTCAAATTTTTCCTCCCGTATCGTGATACTTCTATTTGTCTCCAACATAAAAGACTGTACGTCAGCATTTGAAAATGTTAGTGTGACAGCATCTTCAGTTGTTAAATTCTAAATAATTATTCGAAGTTAATTTGATCTTCACTGATAAGTAAACATCATTCATGATGTCCAAAAAATTACTATTAATGTAAAATGGAATCTGTTTACGAAGGTGACCATTGAGACATCAATTAAGAAATTGTACGGAATACAACGGTATCCAACTACTACGTTTGCATCGTTTAGTATAGTAGGTGGTAATTGGTTTTCTGTTGAAACGATGTAATGGATGCGTAATATTTCATGTACAACGCGTTTGGCACGAATGAAGTTAGCGTCACCAGGGTTATTGATTACTTGAGCACCGACAATCTTAGCGACGTCCCCTGACTTTGCTAGTGAAATAATGACATAATTGTGATACCACAGGGGTGAAACAATACTAATCTTTTCAAATCAACAGAATAATCCTATGCTGCAGAACCCACCTTCTCTCCCATTAATCTTCTCTCTCACCGAGAACCCCATCCCTGCGGGAAACTATTGCTGGAGAAAAGAAGGATCAAAAGGCAGGGTAGGCAACCAAAAGTTCTTTCCCCTTGGATGAGGTGAACAAGGCAAATTCCTATTGTCTCTCTATACACTAAAAAAGTGAAACCCGCCAACATCTCCAGGAGATAAAGCACTAGTTTTCTACTCTGCCCCTCAATTACTTACTAGAGACTTCTCCCCCTGGCCACTATATTAGTTTACATATTCACCTGAGTCATAAAAATGAGGCTCTGGCCCATTTAATGGTTCCTTACAATATTGATACATTGAAGAATTATGCAACAAATACATCCGAGGACTTGGAACAAATTTATTGCAGCAAATCTTTTGAACGCTACAGTACAGCCGTGAATGTAAAATTGCATTCAGCATTGAAATTCCCATCTTATTTCTTAATTTAGTTTTGATTGCGTTCATAATACTGAAGACCCTCTCCACAACTGCATTACTGATTGGGAGGCTAAGAGCTACAATAGCAAACTCTGACAACTGCTTGAAACAAAATTCACCAACAGCGTTTCTTGTTTCTCCAACTTCTAACCAAAATTTTAGGATATCTTCTTCATCAGTATTAAAATGCGTTTTCATAGCTTGTAGCTGAGTCTACTGAATTTGAACTTCTTCTTTGTCGATATTAGTGGGCAAAAGTATCCAAGGTAACATACTATACTGGGTACCCATGCATACCTTAGGTGAAAAAGAATGTACCTTTTCTATAATACCAAAATTTGGTGGTAATCTCTCAACAAGTTCTGTACTGCCGTGCTAACGAAAAACGCCTCATATGCAATTTTTATCGAAGTTGAGATTTTTATTTTTTGTGAAAGAGGAAGCAAAACTGAGCCTAATTGTAAGTGAAGAAAACCTTATAATCTTCGAAATAAAACGAGAAAACTAATATTATTAGTTTGGCAAACCTTATCCTATTGCCATTGTCTAATACTTTATCAAGCAAAAACACCTTATCAGGCTTTATCATGGAATGAAATGCAACTTATGATCGACGGACGCTGTATGCCGGCTTATTTTCATGCTGAAGGAATGTCGAATGCCTCTTCCTGCATTTTTAAAAGAGAAGAAGGGTACTACATTCAAGTCATAATTTTTCATTCAGAAATGAGCTAGCGTACTGGATTCATTTCTCAAATTCTTTCATTCTTCTGAAATAAATAAAAAATTCCGGTACATTCAGAATGATTTAGTTTATAATTATTATTTTATTAATTCGTTTTGGAAAAGTATTTTTATAATAACTACAAAGCGGTGAAGACGCATATACGTCATGATTATTTCTACAAAGAGGTGAAGAAATTATCGAACAAAAGTACAAAGCCGAGAACAGGTATTTTTACAGAAAAAAAGTAGATTGAAAAAATGAAAATACAAAACGCAGAAATAATTACTTTGCGAGAAAAAGTGGTAGGATTAATTTTATAGTATTTGACTTAGTCATATTTTCTTAGAGAAAATTTGTACTTAACAATTTGTCTAGTAAATTATAAAGAGAATAATTGCTTTTGAGCAGTCTTCTTCTTTGGAGACTAACTACCATATTTGTTTCTTGACCACCGAACAAGCCCTGGTGGTGTTGACGTATTCTCCTTCTTTGGTGAATCTTCCTCGTCAGTAAAAACAGGATTCCAGAAATCTGGAGGTGTTGGCGGAGCTTGATGCTTACTGCGGTGACGTGAAAATTTCTCAATACGCTCCTGGACTTCTTCTTCTGTCCATCCTTCATCTCAGAGATGATTATAATATCCGACACAATAATCACAAGTTCTCCCAGGCAGCATTCGACGCTGTGCCTTCTTCCTCACAGGGCTACGCTGGCAAGTGTTCGAATTCGTGCTTCAATTAAATTTTTTTCGCAAGATCTGTTTCCTCAATGTCCTTCTTCTAAAAAGATGAGAAAAAAATACGAACAAGGGACAGATATGAGAATGATGAACAATTGTACAAGAATTACTACGATAGTGTGAGAATTTTTCTTACCTCGTCATATTAATTCTCCTTGCCGTTTCCTTCTTGTATTCTGGATGTCTTGCAACACTCTTATCTTCTCATCAAATATCTATGCAGATAGTAAAAAGAAAAATCATTTCAAGCAATTATGGTGCTGGTTGAATTTCTAGCACATCATGATATTTGATAAATTTATATCGATGGCTTGATACAAAAATGCAGTATGATTATTTTAATTAACTTACTTCTTTCGAATTACTATCTCCCATCTCCTGCAATACTGAATGAACTACGTATGCGAATGAACTCACTGAAGTAGTATTGAGATGTTTCTTGTGTTTCAATTTCACTTCAATCCTTTCGGAGAAGATCTTCATCATTTGATCATGTTTTGAAGTTCCCACCTCAATGCAAAATATTTCTCTTGCAATGTTAAGCAAAAAAACCTCAAGAGGAGATAAGGCGTTTTTGATTAATATTTCGTAACACTGAAACGCCTCAAGTGTAAAATCAGAGAGAAATTAATGAAATACACTTCGGCAAACCTTCTCATTGGAATCAGCATCATCAAAAATATAAAAGTAAACACTGCACCGGGCACAATCAACAGTGTTGACACTTTCAAACGTTTTTTCTTTCTCCTGAAAAATCGCGTCGGCTGCAAATGAGGCGTTTTTCGTTAGCACAGCAGTGTAGCCATCCTCACAAGGAAATTGCGACACTTCATCTTTAAAGTGTTCACATCATTCTCCGCAAGAGTCATGTTTTTCTCCTTCATTTCTTGGATTCTCTCTTCAAATTCAAATCCATAGTCCACATCTTCAATAGATAACACAGAATTACCAAATATGGCAGATGCCTTCTCAACAGCTACTTTCACACATTCCAATTCAGCTACTCTCAATACTATTGGATCAGTGATCTTATCTTTTACTTTCAGGAAAGATGGTTTGAATACCCTGCGCGGAACAACCATCACAAGCATGTGCAAATCACTATAAGCATGCACTATATTCCCGTTGTTTGATTGAAAAGCCAAATTGACTTTATTCACAGTATCTAAAATGGAATTAACAAACAATAAATAAAGATAATTCAGCTAGTCTTCATACATTGCCAATAGCTGACAAGCTGAGTAGCACTTCTGGGATTTAGTATTCGGTTTTTAATAACGTATAAAGCGATTTCTTACAACCACATAGATTAGAGGCACCATCTGTACCTAAGGCAATCATCTTGTTCAAGTTCAATCCAAATTCAAATGTAAACTCTTTGAAATTTTCAAGCAAAGCTTCTGCCTCTGCTTTATTTACAACTTGAATACCTAAAAAATCTGTGACTATTTTCCTCAAATTTTTATTATAGTACTGGATCATATATGCCATAAGCTTCACAGTGCCAATGTCAGTCAGTTCATCAAGTATGATAGAAAAGTAACTGTTACCTATGTCTTCTTTTAGTTGGTCAAGGATGCACGGCAGTATAACATTTATTATGACTGCGGAGCATTTTGTACAATGCAGGGCAAAGTGTGAATTTGATTTCCTTTGAATTTTCACACTACCTTCACCTTTGTATCCTAGGAAATGTTGATTGATAATCTCTCCTAAGTTATCTACGCCTTTGATTGAAATACGGTTGGCCTCATACAACGATAGGATGATATCTCTCTTCTTACTGATATTCGCAACGTCAACAGAATACGCTAGAGGTTCATCAATCAACATTAGTTAGAGAACAGAAATATGGAACTCCTAATGAATATATTCAAAATGTACAATACCTTCCAATTTAGTTTGACTTGTAGCATCAATTTCCTTTGCTTTCTGACGGTGTTTATTCGAGTTCATATATTTCAGGAGATCAAGAGACTCGATATTAGGGTTTCGAGATCGCCGAACTCGATACTGGCATCAGTTTTATCTTCACTACAAATTGGAGATGAGGGTTAAAATGACGAAGAATGAATATTATGTAATCAGGGTCGTTAAATTCGTTTTCGGTGTTAGTTTTTGCTTAGTTCGAAATCCGTCGCAAGGGGAGGGGAGGAGGCTCACAATCTTGAAATGCGATACGGATACATGGTGATAGGTTTCATCGTGAAACGTGCGAATCTTCGCCGGTGACTTTCCGTGTTCTGTACCCTCTGTAGCGAAGTAGAATTGACAGGGTGTGATTACGAATGACTTGGTACATCCCTAGTTGCACCGACGCACACCTGGGTGCCGAGGCCCATAAAATACGACGCGTATTCGCCGTAGACGGGACTTTTATCTGAAAAGTCCGTACACCCATACGAACGGGACTGGGTCGATAAATCAAAATACGGTACCACTGGCCCAGCGGGTCGCCGTATTTCGGCCTCTGATAACCTGGTCGAGGGGACGTATCTATGTATCGGCGGTATTATGATGAAAATGCGGCCGCCGCCAACCACGAGTCCGTTTGAGCCTTTAAACTGGGAGATTAGCGTTTGCCGGAAGAAATGGTCGGGGGTTGGAGTCGTAAAAACGACAAGCGGCCAGCGAGCGCGCGCGGAGTCCTCTCGGAATCATTTAACAGAAACAAGATAACAGGATACTCGGGCGAGTTGAGACGAAATTAAAATAATAAGCTCGGCCAGATGCGCAATTTGAGCGCTTCTTCACGTGGCTCGAGGCGGCCTGCCGGTCGCACGGCCTGCCATGACACCGAGTGGGCAGTAAAGCCGCCCGAATTATTCGGTCGGAGTTATTTTCGGGCGTATAAGACGTGCGGCTCCTTCATCTTTCCTCTTTTCCGTGCAGTGGCCGTAAAATAAAAAATATAAACGAAAAACGACTTCGATTTGGCGAAATTCGATAATCTTAAACGGGAGCGGTAGTATTCGATAATACGATTCCATAAAGCCTTTAAAGTGGATTACGATAATCGCGTGTTCCATAAATATGCTCGGGGTAGTGCAGAGAGGCACAGGCTAGAGTAACGTAAACTCTTTTCTCGAATCGACCAATGAAAATGGCGGCAGTTGAAAAGGGCACTATAGAAAATTGCCGGTCGTGTACTGTAAATTTTACACTGTATACAGCGCCGAGTTTTTTCCTGTTTTTAATTCGCCCATTAATTTCAGATTAAGTTTACTCGGTTATGGTCGTCGTTAGTCGACGCGAATTAATTATATTCGTTCGCGATTAGCTTTATTTCGTATAATTTTCGAAATCACCTCGCAGCCTGTTGTAAGTATTGAAAGCTGAGACCTGGTTTTTCGTCCCGTAATTTAATTAGAGAGTGGCGCGGGTAAGCTGCTTTCACCACCTTCTTCTGCGCCATCGAGGAAGTATTCGAACGGTTTCAGTAAAATAAGCTAAAATAACGGAAGCAGTTATTACGAGTTTTTCTGCAAAATATCGTTGATATTGGCCGTTTTAATTACCACAAAACCCCCTCGGTTCCAGCATAATTTTTTGTACAACGTGTTTTTGAAATGAAGCTTCTTTACGCAGTTTCAGGTCGGGTAGTTGAAATAGAAAAAGAGAAACGAACGCGAACGCATAGACATGCAACGGAAGTGACGTAGTATCGCTCCACCCACATTTAGCGAGATAGAGAGTGATAAAGAGAGAACGCGTATTCGCGTACGTACGCAAAGGAGTCGCTCCAGGTGACTGTTACCGGAAAATATACACTGTTCACTGATTGGTGGATTTGGAGGAAAACATGACATGGGAGGGTGATGATTAAAAAAAAAAAGTTATGCCAAAAATCCAAAATTAAGCTCATCTGATAGGAAATGAAGAGGGCTGCAACTTTTGTTCTTACCATTTTTTCATAAAAATCAATGTAAAAGCTGCGAGCAACACTTTTATGAGCACAGGTTCTTATAGTGTACCTAATGTACATATATCATGTTTTTGTCTTCAACATTAGCTCTCCTGGTGGAACGTGTATGCGCGAATGTGGAAATAGCCTGCTTCCCCTCCACACCTCCATTAACAGTTTTCTGTTGGATAACATTCAGTGCACGCTGCTTGTATATATTCGGACCAGGCAAATTGTAGTTGCGCTAGTGTCGCAGACTGTTGGAGAAAGATACTGATCAAGAAAACGGGAGTTCAAATTTAACTCGTGTAGGGATACAGAGGAGAGTCGCTATGAATCCGTTTCTTTCGGTTATTTTTGATTGATATTTGCTGTAATTATGAATGTAGCAATAATCTATTTGTGTACGTGTTTGTGTTCTTCAGCCCTGGAATATGGACATTTTACTTCCACAGCTCGTTGTGGACAGCAATCGCATTTTAAACATGCCATTTCGAGTTTCTGTACAGATGTCTGCACTTTTATGCCTACTGTCTCCGTGTACTGAGTAATCCGCCTCTACACTACGTGTACACAGTAGTGGGTTCAGTTTCCTTCTTTTTTCTTAAACCTGTTTCGCAATGGTACTGTGCAATTTTTCAGTGCGTCGCTTCAAGATGGAGTGGGTATTCCCCTAGAAACATACCCAAACTTTAAAGAATATGAATGGTTCCCCTCGGTACTGATGCGATCTTCAAAAGGGTAGTTTCTGGTGCAGGGGGTGCGGTGTATCACCGGCCACTTTGGCATACATGCATGGCCATACATCCCACCACACCATACATACATAGTACTTCTTGTCGCCATTTACCAAACAAGATGTCAGAAATTCTGTGGCTACTGGTGTTTGGTGATAAATTATTGCAATCTCAGTTACTGTAGGAGAAGATTTTCTCAACCATAAATAAATATTAAATTATATGGTACAAATATCTCATCTGAATTCAGTCTAATCACAAGTTCCCCCAAAAAATATGGCAACGGGAGAAATTACAAATAGAAAATAAATCCAAAAGTAATACACTGGGGTTACCTTTATCTTTTCTCCACATTCTTCTGCTGGAGTATTATTTTCCGCTTCTTCTTCGCTGCGGACATCAATTTTACATTCTGACATTTTTGTAGCTTCGTTAAAGTAGAACCATTCTCTGTATTCTTTTATTTTCCAAGGAGCCATTATAGGAGCCGACTGCTGTGGTAAAAAAGTCAGAAAATACAATCTACAAGCAATAAAAGTATCATGTTAGTAAGTTACGCGAGCATAATTTGAAATACACGTGAATAACTTAACATGAGATAAAACAAGACTGTAGTTATTACTTCTAGCATTATTGGTTGATTACTGTTGAACATGGAAGAGGTGAATCAAATATTGACTATGTCACGACTCTGAGTCCAACTTTTTTGAATTCTAAGTAGTCGTTTGTAAGCAGAACTTTGAGTGAATAATCTCGAAGTTCTACCTTGAACCTGAAGCTTCAGCTGAATTAATCCGGCAGCTCAAGTATGGCAACGGCTAGGAATACCAACTAAATTATAATACTGACTTACTGACTCCTGAGTACTGAATGCGGTCCAGCTACATTGAAAATGAGATACTGATGAACAAATTAATAGGAAATAAGTAATTGAAATACAAAACTGAATAGCAATATTGTAATAATTCATGTTTTAAGCTAAGAAGTAAACTTACATATTTTCCTCAATAATGTACTGCAATCTGCAAATGAACAGAACGCTTGTTATTAATGATCAATTGATCAATGATCTAACAAAAACTGAAGAAAACTTGAGCGTAAAATTATAAGAAAAAAGATCCATACAAATTACGAAAATCGAAATTCGAAAACAAGCCTAGGGTCAACGTAGGGTAAATTTTTTCGGGTGGTTTCGGAATCATTCGTAACACTTTCTTCGACTTCGTTTTCGAAGTTGTTGTTTGTTTGTAAGGATTGAAAATTTGAAAATATTTAGAATTTTTGTAAAAAAAAAAAAATTATTTATTTATAGAGGAGGCTGTATTAAAAAAAAAAATTCCTGTCCAGAATATCATCTGCGCTGCTCGAGCTCTGGTTTTGGATATTCCAAGATGTGGTTTATGCAGTATCACCAAAATATGATTTCGCATTTTGTCGGAATTGAGAATTTGCTCTTATCATTTCGCCCTTTGTTTTCAGAGATTTCATTAATTCATTCATTGATTCACGTTTGCTAAACAATGTTTCATCAAACTCCTCATTCGCTCTTTCCAATGTTCATTAGCTTGATTCATTCACTCCTTGATTCCTTCTCAGTAAACAAATCCCCTTCCATTCACTCTCCATTCGCTCTTTAGTGCATGAAAAAAAGGACCATCAACTCCTCCCATGCAATCTGATCTGATCCGCTCCCAATCTCTGGTTGCAGATGCACAACTTCAACTGATAAAAGTTGTTTGATTTTTATCGAATCATCATGCACACTAGTTTGACAAGAATCATACGACTGAATTGGATGAAGTCGAATGACAGAAATTGAATAAGCATGGACGCGCCTAAGGCGACCATGTAGAGGTGCACAGTTCTACCCACCCGTCCCTGTTAAAAGTCAACTATGCAGCTGAAGGCGTGGTTTCTCATTTTGAAAGGTGGCAAAGCAATAGGCGGGGCTGCTTTCATTGCTGTTTCTCCTCTAATGTTTTAGTTCTCAACTGTCTGGCCTCCTGGGTAGTTGATTTTTCATGTGTGCGTTTCATTTGTATCAGTGTTCGACATGAAACAAAATGACACTTGAATTTTCAAAATTTGGTCACACGATGAAAAACCCTAAATAATTTTTTGTCGGAACTGAACAAAAAAATGAATCCAATCACAAAACAAATCATATTATAACATTTGGTCGACAATTAAATGTTGAGCTGTGTTAAACGATATAATACTGTATACGTGCGAATATAGTGCGCCCCAAATATAATGCGCAGTAGGAATTTGAAGACCCATATTTTATATTTATTTTTGATGATGAATGTAATGCAGTTTTGTATAAATAATGCACACCCCAGATTTGAAGACCCGAAAATTTGAAAAAAGGTGCGCACTATATTCGCGCGTATACGGTAATTGATAGTAGATTATGCTAAGCGATACTGCCAGCCACAGTAGACTATGCTAAGCGACATGACAAAATAGAAATGTAAAATGTAAAAATAATCCATTACAAAACCATAAAAACGCTAAATAACAAAACTCTGAAGATGACAAAACTCATGATGTAACAAAAAGAGATGGAATGCTCTTCTTACAAGAAGACAAAAATAATTTTATCTAACAACACTGACTCTTACACAAACCACAAGAGGCATCCGTTCTCAGTGTTGTCAGTCCTGAGGATTTGTGTATACCTGATACGGTAGTGTATAGGTAACTGTAAACGTGTTTTGGTGTTTTGTGGCTAAAATCTTCTTCAGTTTTTGCTAGAACATTCCTTCTATACAGCTCATGGGAAGCGTGATATCTAGAATTGTAATTTACTTTTCTTCCAGTATGGCGCTATTAGTTCACCTTAGATTGTTCAATAATTTGCTGGGGATCATGAGAGAGTGGTAAGGAACCAACCCCGTCTAGTTTTATCCCTGCATAATTCTTTGCATCCTATAGTGCTTTTTTAAGGTAAAGTAGCTAACTTAGATCATGTTTTTTAATCCTCCATTTCTTCGTATCCTGACAGTGAAAAGTATGATTTTTGGTTTCATTCGGTCATTCCAGCGCAGGACTCCTACATATTCCGAAATTTTTCCATTTCAGTTTTAATATTCGCAGTAACCTCATGCGGAAGTCCATTTGCCAATCGACCTGAATCTTCCTACTTTTTACAACCAAGATCGACGTCGCTACTTATCAGCTGACAGAGAGTCCTACAGAGCCTGGCGCTCACCCTCTTCGTCCCTGACCTGAACATGAAGATCAGAAAATAATTGACCACTTCTCGGCCCCCAGTCGGCTTATTTTTTAGAATCTTGAAGTAGCGACTGTTTTATTGGAAGAAACCGATCATAAACGTGCGTTGAGGGCAGCCGGAACCGCCGCTTCGAAAAAAACGTTAGGGAAAATCGTGGAATGAGAATTTATGATAATATTCATAACTTTTTAATGCGAAAAGTTTCGACGTGAAGTATTTTCTCGCATTAAAAAAGCTGCGTAGGAGTTTGAAGCATGGACCGCGCCGCACTATGAGCTCGAGTTTCCGAAAAGAATACCAAATTCCCTCTCCGCGACCGTGCTAATTTAATATTTGAATTTCTTTTGTTCATTAATGTCTTCCCACCTGGGTGTAGTCGATTTTCTATTTCATTCATCTTCCGTCTCGACTGATTTGTTCAGCTTCGAAGTTATAGTAGCTGCCATAATTTGGCTGGTATCAAATCATTGTCCCAAATGAGCTCAGCGGCCCTTCAAACCAGTGAAATGACATCCATATTGTATTATATTGAGTCCTTAGTTTGGAACACCCCCTCGTCTGAACCCATTGACAATAATTTGCTAATTAGATTTGATGTGTTATCTAACGAAGCCGCTGAAACGTAAATAAAATGGCATCTATGTATCTGTAACGAAAAGCAAACAAGTTTGTTTTAAAGAAATGCTGTTTTTGTTAAGTGTTTTAAACATCTGTTTTAAATAACCAGCCCTGCCTGGTGCGATTCAAAATCCGGAGCTCCTGCTACGAACTGTTAGCGGTCTTCAGCTCTGAAGTAAATTTAAATTAGACTCGGGTTTCAGCCAAATTTCTTGAAATTGGCTCTGGTAAATACTTTTCCGCATACTGTAACTTATATCGGGGGTCTGGTTAGCCGAGTGGATAGCACGTTGGTTTTGGAATCCGAAGGTCCCAGGTTCAAACCCACGTAGCAACTCGCCACATGTCGACCTAGGCCGGTTTTTCGGCCAGAAGGAAAGAGTCTAAGACAGCCCTAACAACCTTCCCGACGTCTCTGAAGTAATGCTCGAAAGGGCGGATTCCAGGGCTCGGATTGAGAGCAAATTAGAAATAGAACTATAACTTATGTGAATAATTATTTTCGAATTCGGATTTCGCTAAATAATTTTGGTCAAAATTCTTGCTGGCTCTGGTTCTGTTGACGATGTGGTTTTCCGGTCATTTTGAGGACGATGGAGGTAATGCCTGAAACAAGTGGGAACGAGGGATTGTAGGGCTGGAGTGAAAATTACGCCCACAGCTAGAAATTAACCCCAGCCCCAGCGCCAACAAATTATATGTTTACGGTGCTCCGGCTCCAACGATTGATCTTTCCTGAACTCCGGCTTTGGCTCCAGCGAATAATTTTTTAGGCCCGGCTACAACTCCAGCAAATAATTTTTTCGGGGTCTGGCTTTGGCTCTCCTGGAAAGTGGTCGGTTCTCGGAGCTTCAAGCTCTGGTTTCGTCTGTGTGTCCCTTGTAACAATTTGGGATTAAAGTAACATAAACATTTCAGCAGTTTGCAATATTATACTAGAGATGTTTGTCACATGCAACAATGAACACTACCCCAGGACTGAACTGAGCATAGATCATTGATTTGATCTGAGAAATCGTGATCCCACATAACATTTGTGGCGTAAATAAAGGGGGAATATGGGAGACATATCCAGAATGAAGTTTTAGCCAAGGCTTTTTTTTTTGGCTTGCCGTGTCAAAATTTTGGAAAAATTCAGTTTTTGGATATGCCGTCACACGTACCAAGACGAGGAAATGAGGGGTAAAGGACAGTGCTGCCAACCAAGCCTGTTGAAAAGTCCGAGGATTCTTCGTAAAAAATCTTGAGACAAAAATTTTCTCTGTTTCTGCGTTGCTCGCTTACTGACTCATCATCACAACCTGATTCACGAAATTACCGCCTACTAGTAACCGAACAATTTGCCCTTTGCCCATGAATAATGAAAATTTGAAACTGAAATGATAATGATTGATACTTTTGACAGGGAACAGCCAGACAGCACTCCAGCAGGGAGAGCTAGGTCGGAACTGTGAAAACGGAAAGCCAGTCGGCAGCCGTACACTGTTGCATATAAAACGTAGAGATGTGACCTGTCACAAGAGAAGGACCCGTAGAAGCATCAAAAATTTTGATACCATGAAGGGCCCTTTTCTTAGAACATTCGATGCCGCTAAGGGCCCGCTTCTTATCACAGGTCACAGATATATTTTGCATCTCCACTGCTGTGTAAAATCTGAATGCTTATTACTCCCATAAGACGAAAAATTTTTTTATTTCTAAATTTCGAAAGTGAAAAATTTTAAGAAGCAACGCATATTCTCTCAGTTTTATGTAAATTCTTCAAAACTCTTGAGATTTTCTTGAAAATCTTGAGATTTTGTCTCAATATTAACGTATCTTGAGGTTGGGAGCAGTGGTGAAGGAAGAAGGCCCGTCCGGCTCTGGTGCACCCGAATTCAAAGTTTAATGCAGGGTGAGCGTCGCCTCTGTCAGTAGGGTGTCCCATATTGGCCCTGGCGGGGCAGCGCGAATCCGAAACGGGGAGGGCTCTGGCCAGCCTCAATGGATCCCTCTGGTCACTGACGCGACACTCGAAAGGGTGGCTTCCGAGGCTAGGTTTATGATGTCTGGGGTGCCACTTTGGCATGCGTGCATCGCCATGCGCTCCACCAAACATACCTAATTTTTAGACCGGAAACTTTTTTATGCGCTGGTCAAATAAAAATTCAGGCGAAACTTCGCAGATGAGTCACTACTTCACCTACAGCACACACCCCCCCCCTCCTCCCAAAGAACTTTTTATTTACATTACTGAAAAGTATTTTACTCTTCTATGTCATTCATGTAAATCTAATTGGAAACTTCAATCAAAGTGACTAATGTCTGACGGTATTTTCTGCAATAACTGAAAGAGTGACCAAGTACAGAATTACAGTGGCTTTTACGGAATTACTACGATTTCGAGAAATGATGAAAAATTGAGGAAACACGATACATGCTTCAAATTTGAGGTGTACGGTACCTAAAGTCACCCCCCCCCCCAAAAAAAAAAAAACAACAACAACAAAAAACAGGAGTGAACAATCACATAACGTGCAATAAAAGGATTAAAAAATTAGTCGTTTTCTTGTGGAAGATGAACTCGGGAGAACACCGCATTTCTACAAATATTGTTCGGACAAAAGCCGAGGTAAAAGTTAAAGAGGTGTAGCTCGAGTACATCTTTACTTTACATGGTTTTATTTGAAATTTGAAGGCGCGCCGTCTTAGGAACGCATGTCTGAACATGACGCATTTGACTATGCTTCATAATTTTAATTTGTGAGGGAAGAAGTTGGGAGTGAATGATCCAAAACTTTGGGCATTAGTAGTAGACAGTCCGAAAAATTTATCCTTTAAATTTTGATACATTTTGGTTCATACATTTGAAGAAATGGACATTCAAAAAGGTGAGCCAACGTTGAAAAACTTCCCCCACACACAACCTCGAAAAGATAGGTTCAGAGCAGTTAGCTGCCGAATACTGAAGTAGTTTGATGACCTCTGGTGCTCAAGGTGATGGTCAGTGACGTTAATGACCTGAACTGAAACTTTCAGAATCCTACTACTTCTGCAAACGTGAAAGAGCCATTTTCCAGAAACGAAGAGCATCATATCTCCTCTTACACATGTTTTATGTACATTTTGGTTTTCAGTTGTTTTTCTCTAATAAAGTGGCACTACTATTCAGAAAGATTGGAGGTAGATATTGTGAAGTCACTTTGCTGCCGGTGACCTCACCTTTCTTGATGGGATGACTTTCCTGCTACCAGAGTCTTCAATCCATTGTCGTGGTCAATCTTTAATTGATGCAAAGATATGTGCCTTATGTATTTGTCAGCATAACAAATGGCAGTACTCGTACAGTTGTGATCCCTGAACAAGATCCAGGTGCCAGGTCGTTGTCATTGGCGTATGTAATAGCACAATTTCTGGAGAGTGGTCTTAAATATGTACTTGTATCTAAGTTGGCCCAATGCCTCAGGGGCTCCAACGAGTTCGCGTAATCCATTGTTTTCAAAGCTTTTCTGGCCAATTTTGGGGTAGTCGTACTCCAGATCCCTTACAACTGAAATTGCAAATAAGCATTATAGCCGAAGTGTATATTACCTGCGTAAACAAACTGAATCCATCCTATAAAAAAGTCGTTTTATGAATTTTTTTTCCCCCTACAACAGTTACCCTGCGGTTGATTTGAACCGACAGCCCGTGCTTTTGGTTTATGGTTCATTCCTGGCCGTATACCAAATTGGAAATGTGAAATTCGAAATATTTCATTCGGGTCATTTATGTGGTCGTGTTGAATAATTGTAATAGCGCGAGAGGGGTTTCGCCGCCGCGCCGATGTAGACCTTTCTCGTGTGGGATGAATAGCGAAGGGCTGAAAAGAATCGTAAAAATTCCAGACATCGATCGGAGAAGTCTATCATTCGAATTCGGACGTTCACTTTCATTGTGTCAGCCAAGTTGAACGTTTTCAATTTGTAATGTAGTTCGGCCGAAAGGGTAAATAGAGACATGCTTGGCGGGGTGTTTCTCGAGTCGCAAAATGCGAAAAAACGAACTTTATCGTACGAACATCTGCGGTGAACGTAAAATGTAATTTTGATCGGTTTGGAATTTGACATGAGATCCACTAGGAACTTTTTTTTTCTCGGTAATTAATATGTTGGTATTTAATAAAACTTGGGAAAGGAGCTCTTTCTCATTAATTAATTCACTTATCTCGAATTAAACCTAAGATCTAAGCATGCAGTATTCTTCGTGAATAAAATGATCTAGTAATGGAAGGACTGTGTCCCTGGAATCGAATGCTTCTACTTCTATAATTCGCTAGAAGATAGTGAGTTCCAAAACATGTTTACAAATTAAGGCCCATCAAATGTTGGATCAGCTGAGTGACGGCAATTAATATGTAGCAGGTGTCGCATTTGGTACGTATGCTGTGACAGTTCTCAGTTTTTCCGCTTCCACACTTGGTAAAATTGAAGGTAATAATGTTTGGATAGAATCGTGAGATGGTGAAAAGGGAAGTACTCTGAAACTTTCAGTATTTTACAGTGTTAGAAGTTTTTTCTAAGAAGGTGGAAAAATCTGAGTGAAAAAGCGAAACGAAAAAGTTCGTGTGAATGAAGAGTCAACAAGCAAAAAGTCTCGTATATCGCGTCTCCAAAATCTCTCGAGAAACACTTTTTTTTTAATCAACTCGCTGAACAGTTTTTGAATTATTTTGATTTCTTATTGGCGTTGGGAGGGGTGTAAGCGATTCTTTGTACCTCCTGCGCGTACTGATTTGTTGTCTGAAGTCATTTTGTGACTGTATTCATCTTACGATGTCCTGGATAAGAATTGTTTTTAACAACTCCGTTTTTATATGCCTTTAGAGATTTCAGTAGGAAAAATTGTATAAAATTGACAATGAGTGTGATCATGTTGAAATTGGTAAATATTGTTGCTATTATTGTCTGAATGTCATCTTCTAAATATCATATTTCTCTCTGGTCTGATAGAATTTGAATAAAATTTAATTAATGAAAAATCACGGAAAATTCTGAACCACAGGAGTAATGAACGTAAGTACCATTTAAAAACAGTCATTGGTGACTTATTTTCTTTATTCAACTAATTTGAGATAGGGAGTTTTATTACTCGTAGAGGTGTGCTTGAAGCGCTACCAAATCCAGGCCTCACTTCTGTGCCATTAAATAAAAATATTACGAATTCGTTTGGAGAATAACTCAAGAATTTTGGCGACGTTGAAGTAAAGTCTATCTTAATAACTTACAACAGTGATCAAAATGGCACATTCAAATGGACGAAGTAAAAGTAGATGATGTAGTAATCATGAAACGAAGCATTGTACTAGCCAATCGAAAGCTCGTATGCTTAAAGTGGAAAGGATTGAGCGGAAATTCGATTTTTCTGGGAAAGGAATTCAGTAGGATTTAAGCGGCCTTCAACCCCCCCCCCCCCGGTCAAGATCCCTAGCTCCGTTACTACTATTAACACTATTGAATATTATCCGCAGCCTGCTTGTATTAGAAAATAACCAGGGTATCCTAAGCGGCCTCCTACCCTCTTCACGCCGAAGATTCCCAATTCCGTTATGCTGTTCACACTATTTTATATACTGTGTAGCCAGGGCTGCCAGATTATTTCATGAGAAAGCCGGAGATATTCGTTATGGATGTCAGGAAAAAAGACGTATAAAAGCCGTAGACGTATAGTAACGCTAGTGTCGCGCATTTTACCACTATTCTGCAATGCAGTTTGCATATCTGTGAAATAGGAATAATCACTCGCACTTTCCAGTCATTTCGCCTCAAATAATAATGGAGGGCAACTGGTTCATTATCATTTTTTACAACTTTTGATTTTAATTATATGTTGTACCCGTTCATAATAATTCTCAAAATTTTTCTCTTATGTCTGTAAGTCAACCAGTAGAAACACATACTGTCAAGCTGAAATATGTTCCCTGTTTTGTAGTGCAAGTTCTAATGCTAAGTACAACTTCAGCAGAGTTGTAGGCATTAAAAATTAGGTTATAGTATTAATTTTATTTCGGATTCCTGATCCATGCATCTGTCTTGTAAATTGTGAATAAATAGATGAATAAATAACTGCACACAAACAAAACATTCAAGAAATTTATTTAATATAGAAAATATAGCAACTGAATGTTCCTTGTAAGAAGTTGAAAGTTTCATCAGGTTTTGGCGAGCGTATATTTTAGAGGTTCTCCTGCTGTAACATAATTCCATATCATTTTCATTATTTTATTAATTGCATTTTCACTATTAAAAATATGAAGTATAATTACGCAAGCAGCAATGAAAAGATGGTCACAAGGAAGAAAATCAGAAACTGTATTTCAATAATAAAAAAGGAACAAACAACGTCAACAGTTTTAGGTTGGGGAGGTCATTAGGAGGGCCACCACCAATAAAAGAAAAAGAAAAGAAATAAAAAACAACATGTGATAATATAAACTAATGAAAATTAATACACATATATAGGCTTTAATATTCCATGGATAACAAAAGAATGACAACAATATATGAAAAATTATAATTAGTCAAGAGGGAAAAGAATTCCATTGCCGCAAAATTACTGGTCATACATGGAAGCGTTATGTTTCTTAAGCATAGCATCACATGGAAAATTATAACATTCATAATTATTAATAGACAGATAAGTCTTACCTCTTAAAATTGCAGATAGGGCACTGTTTGACAAACTGTTCCTACTTGAAGTTTTATTTACTGAAATCAGACTAAAAACCCGTTCGCAGGAAGCAGACGAATGCGGTAATATCTGGATCAGGTTTTTTAAATCAAGTATCCGTGTATAGGATGAGTTTTTCATCTTATTCCAAAAGTCTGTATAATTAAGATTAGTGTCTGCCCTCACTGCAAGTTGGAACGATTTATATTCGTTATTTGTAAGGACCACTTCTTCCTCCAAATAGCCGAATAAATTGCATACACGAGCAACATTCTTTATAGATACAATATTAGCTGGTTCAAGAAACCTTAAATCTCTTAGCGCCAGAAATTTTTCTTCACTGAAAGGAAACCTAGCCTTAATTTCACTGGCCAATGTAACTAGGAAGTCTCGGCAGGTAGTTCTCACAGTGTTACTTTTTTCTTTACTAATCTTACATTTAGAAATTGCATCTATTACTTTGGGACCTAAATCTATATCAACAAGTGGAACATGATTTTCGAGATTCTGGTGTTGGATGTTTGTAGGTTCCAACCCAGTAACAAAAAGGTAGTCATCTTGAAGGAATCGTTCGCAAATTTGTACATATAACTTCTCCATGGGGGCGTACAATAGGTAAATCTGTGGGGTTTCAGACTGAAATATTTTATTCTCAGTTGTTATTACAGGTAGTACCTCATCTAAAAACAACAAGAGTATATGGCATTCAGGAATCTGAAATTTCTTGAATATTTCATCTGCTTCTTTATTCCTTGTATCTAGTCTACATTCTTCTTCAAAAAAGTGATACAGAGCATCGTACTGCTCCACAAATCGTTGAACATATTCTCTCAAAGACAGCCAGCAAACATCACAGGTGTTGAGAATTTTATGGTGAGGTACATCTAGCATCGTTTGGATTTCACAAAACTTCTGTGTTCGCTTACTACTGTACTTTAAATACATGTAAACAGGCTTCAGGAATTTTTCAAGCCCACTTGGCAACTTTTCGGCAGCTTTTGAAGCACATAACGCTAAGGAATGCGACGAACGCCGTAAAGAAAATAAATGCGGGATATCTTTCTTAAGAAGAGCAACAACTGAATGATGAATACCTTGCATAACATTAGCCCCATCTGATGCGATTCCAATCATATTCCTCTGATATGGAATTTCATTTTCAAGGAAAAAATCAATGGCGCAGTACAAACCAATGGCATCACTAGTTTTTGGCTCCAGAAGAGCGAGGAAGAAATCCTTTGCTTCATTTTTGTGAAGCAATCTAGCCACCACCGCCAAATTTTTCACTGTTCCCCGGTCTGTTGCTTCATCAATTATGATTAAAAATTTTTGTTCTTTCAACTTTTTGATTGTTTCCTCACAAATTGTTTCCCCAATAACATTTTGTATCAACTGGGTGCATTTTGTTCGACCATATGTCATTCGCTTAGTGGCCGCAGGAGATGAGCTACAAACCTTTATAACTTCAGCCAGATCATCAGCAATACTAATAGGTAGATTGTGCTTTGTAATAAACATGGCTGCAATTAGTTCGTACTTCTTTGAAAGAGTATTGATGTTGGCTTCCGACTTTGCCTTTCAAAATATGTTTTGAACACCTTCCAGGCTTTTGGCATTCTTTTTATGCTTTGATGTTCCGATATGCTTCCGGATATCACGTTTTCCTCCTTTCACATCCGTATGACAAGTAACACATTTGAAGTAGTTCTTACCTACAAATGAATGAAAAAAAAAAACAACAAAAAACAACATTATAATTTACTCAATAAAGAACATGGAAATGGATATCAATCTATTTAACACATTACCTCTCAGAGATTGTGAAACAAACGGAAATTCGGCCATCCATTCATCTTTAAAAGTTTCATCATAATGCTTCTGCTTCCTTTTAATCTTCGATGGAGCTGGAGCACTGCAAACACACATACACAACAATATGATGTAGTCTAGTTAGTAGTTGAACCGTGAGTGTTGGTCTGTTGGTTTCACAGGCACAAAGAAGGTACACTCTAGTAGGACAAACAATTTACCCTTCATCATCGGAATCCGAAAAATGTGTGTAACATGTTTCATCCTGGTCAATTTTCATCTTTTTCTTATTCATCGGCACTGCATCGCTGAAAATAAGGCATGCCATAAAAGAGGTAAAACTGTGCTGAACAGTGAACAAAGCAGTTATAACAACTTGTAGTACGATAAAGTAAAACATTATCTACCTGCTGTTTCTGTTAGCCTCAAATTCAGAGATATTTTCATGTTCATATTCTACTGTTGGCGCACTATTAGAAGATGAAGTTCCTGCTGTATTATCTGGCTCTGAGCTTACAGTCCTCTTAATTAGAAATTTTTCCATTTTTCTATCACATTATCACATATGGAACAGCGAACGTGAAACGTGAACAGAAAAGATAACAGGATAACACCTAGTTCAACTCATGTCAAACGACCAAGACCGCCTCCGGCTGGCTTTCTTTAGTGATAAGTTTGAAACCACAAACTTAGGAATAGAAACAGAATGTAAACAAGACGAATCAAAACCATAAAGAACGATCTCGAGAAAAAGTACCCAAAACATTCATTTCTTTAGGTTTTTTTTTTCTTCAAACTCGTCTCTGGTAATGTTGTTCACAGATCAAAATATTTCACATTTTTCAAGTGGAAGTGGAAGGCCAGTTCTGTGAGGGTGAATGAGTTTATAATATCCAAGGCATGTGTAGAGAAAAGGTAAAAGATAATAAAAAGCCGAAAACCCGTAGATTCCTTCCTAAAGGCTGGTTCACAATTAACGGGAACGCGAACGAGAACGGGAACGAGAAGAGTCCCGGAACGAGAACGAAAAGCAAGCGTTCACAATTGCCCGGGAACGTAAACATTCTAATTTTGTTATCAATCTTATCATAATATGTGTAATATCTTAATATTAGTTTTATTTTGTCATTCAAAGAACTTTGCGGATTGTAATAATTATTAAATCATATACTTGATGAAAGTATGGATTCCTTGTCTGATGAAGATGTCGTGATTCTCGGTTTTTATTTAATGTATTTGAGCGTATCACTTTTAGAAATAGAAGCGCCTGCTAGGAGGTAAGTGACTGTCCTGTATTACATTTTATATATCCTCTGCATGTATCTGTAGTTCTGCACTGTACCTGTTACTAATGTCAAGTTCATTCCTTTAGATGGTGGGTTCGTCCAATAAATCAACAACGACCAGATCATGGGGCTTTCAACATCATGTTCAGGTCGGTCTTTTTGTATCTAATTAGATTTAATGTCAGCCAGGGACAATCGAATTTTGATAGTTCGAACTCCGATAATTCGTTATTCTCGATTAATTATGGAGGAAAAACTTGGGCCGTTAAAAAAACGTATATAATTCGTTAAACTGTACTTCTGCTTCATTTTGCAAGTTAATTTTAAACTCAGTGTACCTATAATTTAACCTGTTCCAGATGGATTGAGAAAAATGATGAAGAAATGTACTTCAAGTACTGCAGGATGAGTCCGCAAAACTTTAATAAACTTCTAAATATTGTTAAACCAAAATTGTTAAAAAGGAGCAGACGGGAGCCCTTGTCACCAAAGCATTGTCTTGCCATTACTCTGAAATATCTCGCCCATGGAGGTTCCTTTCAAAATCTGGCGTGGGAATTCCGAATTGGGAAATCAACGGTGACAAATGTTATCAATGAAACATGTGATGCACTGTGGGAGTTCCTTGTTCCTGTTTATATGAAGGAGCCGACAGTAAACGAGTGGCTTTATATAAGTCAGCAGTTTTGGGATCAGTGGAACCTACCACATGGACTAGGTCAGTACTACGTTGATTTGGTCTACTAAAATTTAAAATAATATTATACAGGGTTATTAAGTTTTCGTTGCAACATAGGAAAACCCGGCATGTTGCGCGGTGACATGAATAAGCCGGCACACGATGGCCGTCTATTCAGATTTAAACGCAACATTACTGTGCTCTGTGGCGCTGTGACAGACAACAGAAATTGCAACGATTCGAAGAGAAACTTCGATGGTTTTTGAAGAATTTCATCGGAAATCGATATCTCCGAAGAATTTCTTTGGAAACTTCCGGTAAAATCTCCGATGATTTTTAAAGAATTTCATCAGGAATTGTTGGAAAAAAATTACGATAATTTACAAAGAAAATTTTCCGATAATTCTTGAGGTAGTTCATAGGAAATATAGCATATTTATAACATCGTAAAATGAAATGGTACAATTCTTAACGTTGAAATGAGTTGGGTGTAATAATGAACCCAACAGAGCTACTCCGAATAATTATGCAGCTGTATATTAACATTCATTTTCTTTTTGCAGGTGCAATCGATGGAAAACACGTACAAATACAGTGTCCAGCTAAAAGTGGAACTGTTTATTATAATTATAAAAAACATTTCAGTATTGTTCTAATGGCCTGTTGTGATGCAGAATACAAATTTATTTGGGTTGATATAGGAGCTGAGGGTTCAGAAAATGATGCGAGTGTTTTCAGGCGGTCAAGTATTGGGACTCGCATTATCAACAGCACTTTAGAAATACCAGCAGCACAGAATCTTCCTGAAAGTAACCTTTCAGTGCCATACTACTTCGTTGCTGATGAGGCCTTTCCTTTAAAATGCAATATTATGCGACCTTTTCCGGGGAAACAGTTACCGCTAGCTAAGCGTATTTTTAATTACAGACTTTCACGAGGAAGAAGAACAATTGAAAATGCTTTTGGCATACTTGCTGGAAGATGGAGAGTATTCCGTCAGCCATTATGTTGTTCTGTGAGAACGACGGAAAATATTGTGAAAGCTACAGTGTGCCTTCATAACTTTTTGTTGACAGAGGCCCGCAATAATTACTGTCCACCCAACTATGTGGATTCAGAAACGCCTAACGAACACTGTATCATTCAGGGTGAATGGCGACCATGTGTCATGAACGATACCAACCTAACACCAGTTCAGAGAGCTGGTACCAACACCTATACAAAATCTGCTAGCGAAATTCGAAATACCCTGGCAGAATACTTCGTGAGCCCCTCCGGATCAGTACCCTGGCAGAATGAATATATTCGTAGGAGATTACTGTGAAAGTTTCTTACTCGCATTTCTTTATAACTAAATATTTAGTAAGCCCACACTTTCTGTAAACATGATAAATAAATATGGAAGCAATTTTGTGGACTCTTTTATTAACTAATGATCGACAAATAAAGAACTTATTTGATTACCTGGATATAGTTTCTTGAAATTAAAATTATGGCAGCAGAACTTATAACTAATTGAAATAAAACATAATTTGTATTGTTATATGTTAACAACAACGACGTCGTAATACTCGATTTATGCATCTTCAACAGCAATAGAGCTTAGAAGTTCCCACACCTTGCTTTTAAAAACAATTTTCTGTCGAGGTGGTAATGTTTTCAGCTCTGCGACCAAAGATTTAACAAATAATTCATCCGGATCCTCAGTGACAGTAGTATTGTTGGTCTTTCTTTCCATAAATTTCTCAAAACTGTGCAGGGTACTCGAAAGACTTTTGTAAACCGCATTCCTTTCGTTCCTTAGTTTGTGACCCGGTGAATTAGTTGTATGCTCTCTTACCGATAACATTTCGTCGTGAGGATCTGACATAACATCATTATCAACAGTAATAATCTCGATACTGGATGGACCGCCATCGGCGCCATCAGAACTGCTTGATCTGAAACGTACATAAACAACCAAATTCACAATATTGATATTATAGGGAGTTTGGACTGCACTGTATTGTGAACAGTTACATCCATCTTTAGTTTCGATTATGACCACATAAAATACGTAGAAGAAATAATAACAAATCATTACATAACCTACATTGAGTCAGATTTCACTCGAGAAGATACTGGCTGCAATCCGGAAGTTCCCGAAGGTGATTCATCTTCCACTTTTACTTTTACCTGAGTTGAATTTTTGGTAACAGTAGACGATGTTAACCTGAAAGTGGAGCAGTCATTTAGTACTTACATTATGCAAATTTTCTATTCCTACTAACTCACATGAATATTTAAACGCACCACCGAAGTGGAATATGTACTTACTTCCGTTTTCGAATGAACTGGGCAAGCCAAGACATTACCGTAAATAGTGGAAAGTTATTAGTTTTCATCGTGCCTCCTCCTGAACCACTAGGAGAATTCTTCTCCTGTTCTCTCAAGGCACGAACGAACCGATCTCGCAAACTGCGCCACCTTTTCTGTACTGATTCCGCTGAGGAAAAATTCATTTTATTAGTCATCAGCTAATGACAGGTGCCTTCATCTCAGTATAAGAATACGAATGTACTATACATACCATCAGAATTGAGAGTCGTACCAATTTCTGCCCAAAGCTGATTTTTCATGACCTCATTTTTATAATGTTTATTCGATTTATCATAGAGCACTGGGTACTTTTCAACTTCGAGAACTAAAATCTCATCCAGCTGTACTTCTACGTCCATCTTAATTATATTACTTATACAATACTTCAACCTGAATAATCGGAAACAAAACTAATTACATCGGTCTTTTTAATTATTCGCGGATGATTGTGCTTCGTGATAATTCTCCTAAAAATCCAGTTGTATGATAACTCAAAGGCCAGCGCATGCGCACTGATGAATTCCCGGGAACGAGAACGAGAAAAGTTAAAATTAAACCAACATTCCCGTTCTCGTTCCCGAGCGCCTTCTCGTTCCCGTTAATTGTGAACATCAACGTATAAATACATTAATTGAACATTCCCGTTCCCGTTCTCGTTCTCGTTCCCGTTAATTGTGAACCAGCCTTAAGCCGTAGAAAAAGCCGTAGGATTTCAATGGCTGATGAAAAAGCCATAGATCTACGACCAAAGACGTAGATCTGGCATCCCTGTGTGTAGCTTGCTCGTATTAGAGAATAGTGAGGGTATCTTGAGCGGCCTCCTACCACTCCTCGCGAAGGATCCCCAACTCCGCTGTTACTGTTAGCATTATTGAATATTTTCTGTAGCTTGCTCGTATTACAGAATAACCAAGGTATCTTAAGCGGCCTCCTCCCCCCTTCTCACTGAAAATCTTCAACTCCGTTACATTACTGTTAATAATGTTGTTGAATATTATCCGTAGCTCACTCGTATTAGAGAATAGCAAGGGTATGTCAAGCGGCCTCTTCCCACTTCTCGCAGAAGATCCACAATTTCGTTATACCGTTAACATTATTGAATATAATCTGTAGCTTGCTCGTATTACAGAATAGCAAGGGTATCTTAAGCGCCCTCCTCTCCTCTCCTCACCGAAGATCTGCAGCTCCGTTACTACTGTCAATGTTATCAATATTATCTGTAGCTTGCTCGCATTAGAGAATAGCGAGGTTATCCTAAGCAGCCTCCTACTTCTCAGCGAAGATCTTCAACTCTGTTACTACTGTCAATGTTATTGAATATTATCAGTAGCTTGCTCATATTAGAGAATTGTGAAATCATCTTAAGCGGCCTGCTGCTGCTACCCCCTTCTCGCATAAGACTCCCACTCCGTTGTACTCTTAACAGTATTGAATATTATCCGTAGCCTGCTCGCATTAGAGAATAGCGCGAGTATCTTATGCAGCCTCCTATCCCCTTCTCGCCGAAGATCCCCACTCCGCTGTTACTGGTAACCGTATTGAATACTATGCGTAGCTTCTTCGCATTAGAAATTAGCGAGGGTGTCTTAAATGGACTCTGAATAATCGTGCTAATATCTGTGTTCAAACTTTTCGGGCAAACCTTTGGCGTAATCGACTTGCCTATTTCTGTACTTCAGATATAGCGCATCCGTCTTCCATAAATCAAAAACACAATTTGCATCCCAAGCCGGCTGCGAGGCAAACGGTCGCTCAATTACCGTACGACCTTGGCGCGTTTGAAAATTGCATGCTAAAACCCAGTTAAAATTATCGGTATTGCAGGCCAGCTTTTTTTGATTCTTATTTTATTCTCTTTTTTGCCGGCTTCACGCGAAGCCACTGCGAAGAAAGTCTAGTTGCATGTCGAACGATTGTGGCCCATATATTAGCGATTCGTACGGAGTTAGAAAATTTCGCCGTTGCGCCAGGTATGAAACGATACAGACTGATACGATGACCTGATTGCGTAAATTGACTGTGCTTGGCTTGTGTGTATCCTGTAAGGGTTTTCGTTTTGATGCTGATTCATTCCATTTTGTGTTTTCGAAACGAACACTCGTGGACGTTGTCACGCGAAATTATGGCACGATGATTGCAACCGAGTAACCAGGAGGTTTTCAGGAGATGTGCATGGGTATCTCGTTTTGAAATCAACCCTGTCGAGGGGGGGGGGATACCCCGGGCCCGGACTTTCAAGGGGACCCGATATTCTTAAAAGGCCTGAATTTCAGTCATTTATTATTTTATTATAATGCTTAGGCCAATAAGGAGCCATATACACACTATACATATAGATATTCAATTTTACATCTTAGTTATTTAGGTGGGTGAACCCACCCCACACTGACTCCTCCTTCGGCTACCCTTTTCCGGGTATAGCTCTCCGTCGTATCCCTCCATTTCACTCTGTCCTTTGCTACCGACGGCCAATGACCTCCGATTTCTTGGACCAACTCGTGGGCCCACCGCTTGACCGGTCTCCCCTTGTTTCTATAGCCCTGATGCGGGACCCACATCGTTAGAATTCTATTCCGTTTCATTACGTTTTCCCTAGCCAAGTGTCCCGCATAATTCCATTTTAGTTTTTTAATGGTTGCCCAGATATTTTTGGCTTTGGTTTGTCTGACTATTTCTTCTATTTTAACATGGTCTTTAAATTTTAATTTCAGAATGCTTCTAAGCATGGAATTTTGTGTTGTTTGAATCTTTTTTTCATGTTTTTGGGTGGTTGCCCAGGTCTGGGCCCCGTAGGTAAGAACAGGTGCGATAGTACTCTCCCATATTCTGATTTTCGTGTCTAACTTCATCTTGCTTTTCAATATTTTGCTTTGCGCCCAAAAGGCCCTCCAAGCGTTTGCTCTACGAATTTTTATTTCTTTTTCTGTTTTGTTATCTATTGAGAGTGTCTGGCCTAGGTATTTGTATTCTGAAACTACTTCTATATCCTTATTGTTAATTTTGATTACGCGTAGGTTCTCGATAGTCGTTATCATTTTCGTTTTTTCCTGGTTGATTGACAGGCCAACTTCCACGCTAACTCTCCTCAAATCTTCCGCCATAATTCTTAGCTCATCGCCGTTTTTAGCAATAATCGCAATGTCATCTGCGAACCTTAGGTTACTAGTAGTTTTGAATTGATACAGATTGTTGTTTCTCATTTTGATTTTTATCCCCTTTCCCTGCCAGTCTAGTTGCCGAAAGATGTGTTCTAGTACCGCGTTAAAAATATTAGGGGAGAGTGGGTCACCTTGCTTTACCCCGCGTTTAATGGGAAATACATCGCTTTCTTTGTCTAGTTTGATTTTAGCATTGGAATTACCATATAATTTTTCCGAAATTTTTATAATTTTACTCGGGACCCCTTGTTGTGCCAAAGCAATCCAAATTTTATCATGAAAGAGGGAATCGAAAGCTTTATTAAAGTCTATGAACATTATCGCCATTTTTATATTGAATTCCCTTGTTTTTTCCAAAAGTTGGCTTAGCGTTTGTATATGATCTATCGTGCTAAAGTTTTTCCGAAACCCTGCCTGTTCCACTGCTTGTTGGCAGTCCAAAATGTTATATATTCGGTTTTTTTCAATTTTCATAAATGCTTTAGCAATATTTGAGCTCAGGCTGATCGGCCGATAATTGTTGATTTCGGAGCGATCACCCTTCTTATGAAGTAGAATGATCTCCGATTCACACCACTGCTTGGGCGGAAGACCCGAGGAGAGTACCCAATTGAATAGGTTGGTCAGTGGTTCTGTCAATACCTTCTTGAATATTCGTAGGCTATCGTTCTCAATCCCGTCTGGACCTGGGGCCCGACCTGGTTTCAATCGTTTGAGGGTTAGTTCGACTTCGTGGGGGTTATAGGGGGAGTATCTTCGTTATTGTTGGTAACCCGTTGCCAACTATTAGGTTCCCCTCCTCCCGGCCTTGGGTCAGAGTATAGTTCTTTATAAAATTCGGTAGCTATTTTGGTTATTTTTTCTCTATCGCTGATCGTATGTCCTCGGTTATCTTTAATTTTTGGTAGTAGGTTTTTCCCCTTAGCGAGTGCTTTATAGGTTTGTTTGGTTGACCATGTACTTTCAATTATTCTTTCTGCGATTTCGTATTCGAACTTTTCCACGTCTTCTCTGATTCTTTTCTTAATCAACTTTCTTAATTCGGTTAATTCTATTTGTTCTCTTACCGTAAGTTTGGTTTTTTGTCTAATCTGAGATCTTTTTTGAATCAGATTTTTGGTACTGTACATCAAATCAGCAATCATTCTTTACACCACGAAAGAAATTTCTTATCCCGTGACATAATTTTTTCCTATCTAACAAAAGGACGAATTGAACTGGAAGGAGTGAGGGGCCCGTAGAACTTCCCCCAGGCTTTCTTTTTCTCTCTATGGGGCTGCTTGAAATATTCCGATGGGATGAGGCAGTTGGAACGATTGGTCACTCGTGTATTTTTCTGGATGTGGCTGCTTCTTCATTCTTCGTAATTGTTGCCTGTAAAAACTAGGAGATACATGCGCAGCATATAAAGTAACGGTCCGGAGAGTCAGAACTTATCTTTGTCGCTATGGGGAGGATACTCTCTTAAAGATCTTTGTCGCTATTGGGGGGGGGGATACTCTTAAAGATCTTTGAGGCCCCTATTAGTGAAGTATTTTTTTCATGTACGAAAAGAAAAGCGCGGCGCTGTCGGCTTACTTTATTTTGACCAGTCTGTAACGAGTAGAGGGCAAGAGACCCACACATTGCCTGCTGTTGTTGAACCGGCACCACTAAATAATCGAACAATAACCACACTAGATGCAAATGTATTAATTTAGAATACCAGTGGGGTTCTAGCCGTTCATTTCGGCTATCCGGACTGGCACACCGAAAAGAAAATGAAAAGGTCGATCCGTTTCCAGTCGGATTGAGTCTTGTTCCATTTGTTAATTGAAGATTGGAGCCAAAAGAAACGCCACCTGGTGGTAACAAAATACAATGAAATCAAAGATCTTGGGGTAATACTTGACTCCAAACTAACATTCAAAAACCACGTTAATTTCATAGTTAATAAATCAAGAATGATGCTTGGGTTTCTAATGAGAAACTCAGTTAATTTTACTAATGTACAAATTATACAAACCTTGTATTATGCCCTAGTCCGATCCCACTTAGAATATGCATCTGTAGTATGGAACCCAATAACAGTAGAAGCAGTCAAGTCCATAGAGAAAGTACAAAAACGTTTTTTAAGATATTTATACCATAAGCAGTTTTCCTACTACACATATACAATAACATACAAAGAATTACTTCAGGGTTACCAAATAAAAAGTCTTAAGAGGCGCAGGGACATTTCATCGTTGATCTTTCTCCATGACATAATACAGTACAAAAAGCGAGACTCAATACTGCTTGAAAAAATTACAGTTCGTATACCCAGTTTTAATAGTCGTTCCACAGATCTCTTCGCCCTGAGTCACTCTCGTACACTTCTTTTCTCGAACGCTCCAATAAACCGAGTCTTGAAACTTTATAACGAAGCCAGTAAAAAAGACAAGGAGCTTGACGTCCTTGACGCAGTAAATAAAGCTAGGTTCAGGCAACGGGTCTTCAAACTTTTTGAGTAACTGCATTTGCGAATCTCTGATCCTGAAAAACTTCACCCCATGAGAAACTAGACACTGACGGGGTAGCGATCGCAGTGCACGCGGGGAATGGGATACTTGGGCGTTGGGATAGTTGGGCAAAAAGTGATCATTCCTCTCTTTCCTTCTCTCTCTCTCTCTCTCTCTCTCTCTCTCTCACACACTCTCACTCACTTAGCGTTATTTTTTTTATTTTTTTTTATTTATCTTAAGTTTATTTTTTGATTTGTCCCGTTTTATTTTATTTTATTATTTTTTTTCCCCTTATCTTTTATTGGGGTCCTTCGTTATTGGCCATTGTCGGCTGTGAAGGACCTCCCTCTCATATAAATAAAAAAATTAAATTAAATTAAAATTAAAAAAATATATATATGAAGGGTACGGAGTGGAGAAAGAGGCTCGCTCACTCTAATGTTTCAAACTTTTCAACGAAATTTTGTGGAGAAAATGCAATAACACCTTCATTGAGGGTGATAATTGAAATTTGAAAAATGGTGTATTTTCGCTATTTAGTGCAGAATGTAACCGTGGATGAAAATATGTTCAATATGAAATTATTTCAGAGTCAAAAGATTTCTGAACTTCCACAGGTTCATTTGTACGGTGGAAGAAGGGGCTAACTCCTTTCATAGCAGGTGTTGTATGCCTCATTTTCAACCTCACAGGATCCAAAAAGTCAGTCGTGATTTGAAAAAATTTTAATGAAGTAGGCAGATGTTACAAAAACAAATCTTCAGTATACTGAACTCCTTGTAAACTAAAAACGTCAGGTGTACACCTTGTTTACTGGGCTAATGTAGGTGGGTACTTGAAAAAAATTATAAAAATTTACAAACCGGTATTTCAAAAGTATTTAACATAAGTACATGTATAGGTGACATAGGTAAGTAAAAAATTGGAAATTATGAGAAAAATTTTGAGGAGCACAAACTCATATTAAGAATATCCTTCGGTGTTTCAAGTAGGACTTTTCACTGCTATTTTCACAAAATAACGTTTAGCCTTTGAGGAACATCACTATAACTAAGCTGATGCTGAGGAGAGTGTAACGGAAGCAAGAGCAAAGGAATGAACGGGAAAGGGTGACCCTATTACCAAACTGCTCGGGAAGGATTGTAGAAAAGAGCCTACACATTAACCTGTTCTTCTTCTTTGCCGCTCAGAAGGTCTCGTTTTACCTGTACAGTATATCTATTTACATTTTCCTCCAGTTTTAATCAGTCCATTGTATTTACCTATACCAACAATCTACGTATAAGAAACCATCACCACCTAATATTATAAAACAAGATCAAGTTAATCACCCCCCCCCCCTGCGTATTCTTCACATAAAATAGGATGAGGTATGATAACAACAACGACTGATCATAACATGAAATGTCACGAATTTCCTCGACCTGAACGAACTCGGTCCAGCAGCTTGTCAAGGCACATCAGAGGATTCGTGCTTGATCGCGCTTGATTGCAGTTGTCGTCTGGACAGCTTTACCAATTTCACTAATGACTGTTTGAATGGTGATCGATGATCACGTCTTAGCCTCAATATTTCAATTTTTAAAGCCGCTTTCTCCTTATTAGCTTGAAGTTGAGCTTCCTGGTCAGCTTTTTTCAGTCGTAAAATTTCAAGCTCAAGTTCCAGCTTTTTCTCATGCTCGATGCGCCGATATTCTGCTTCTTGTTTCTGTTGAATCACAAAAGCCTCTTTTTGTAGAGCCAATAAAGTAGCTCTCCCTGCAGCCCACTCAGTAATTTTATCATCGTAGTCTCGACCACGTTTGGTCGCAATATCTATAAAAACAAAATGAAGGAATATTTTAGTTCAGGCCTATCATTGTCAGGCTTCAGGATCAGAAGCTTTTTTTAGTAGAACTAGAAATACAGACACCATTCCTTACTTGAGACCAAGGACAGTGGTTTGTCTTTCTCATTTGCGTTCTCCTTTCTTGTATCTTCTGCTAGTTTTGGAGTTCCATGAGTGCCTATAGTAGAAAGCAATGTTTTTCCTTCTTTGTTCCACTGCATACCGCATTCATAGACACTGTTTAATATAAGAAAAATGAAATTATAAAGAATGATTATATACAATACTACTCAGCCTTATTTTCTCCAGTTTACTTGTTGATGTTGAGGCTTTTGATTTTTCTCTATTTCTGAGCATTGTAACTGAATAATCGTACCATGCTGGTTTGTAATCTTCAGTTAACTTGGTCAATGTTTCAGGTGTACGTGTACCACATGCTGCATGCCCCAAATACACTCTACAATAGTTTCAGTTCTTGTAACTGCTCCATCAGACTGAATGTTGAAGCTTAGCTCTTTGTCTTATAAGGAATACCTACGATTATGTTTTTTATGCCTGCTTCATTTTGTTCATCGTCTCTAAGAGTGTATCAGATATTTCTGTGTTAGTTTTTTTATAGTTGAAGAACAATAATGCAGCTCGTACCGTACCTTGAATATTTGGTTCATCTTTTTCTCCATAATTTCCTTTGTTACGCATTCCAACAGCTCTCTCACCCATTATCGCGGCAATTCGATAATCAGTTTCATCCAATTGAGCAGACCGCTATTCTTCTCCACCCGTTCCTTTTACGTACATCCTTTCATTTGCTAGTTTCTCCTTTGTCTTACTTTTTAGGTTTCTATATTTACTTTGTTTGTAGAATTTTCCAGTTCTGTAGTTTTCTGTTGACAAGATATTGAACTCTTCTTCTACCTTCTACCAAGATCTTTCCTTTTCCCTAAAACAACTGTTTGTAATCAGTATGAAGACGTCAATTCCAAACTGGGGTGAGTCCAAAAAACTTTTTGGGGGAAATTGAAAAAAACATTGTCAAATTGTGAGTGAATGGATAATAGCAGCGCTCAGTAGCTAATGTTGTAGAGGAGTGGATTCATGGCAATGTTACCGAAGTAGTGCTTCTTTAAAATACTACTCAGTGGTGCTATCTGTAAGCAAAGTTGACTTTTTGGACTAACCCCACTTTGGAAAAGTAATCCAATTACAATATCATAGTTATTCAGTTTCAAGAAACAAGCTACCTTTATCGACAAGCTTTGTGAAAGAATAATGTGCGATTGTGTATGTAACCCTATTTATCCCCTATGAAAATTCCATACTCCGAGTATCAGAATTAACAATAAGTTAAAAATATTGTAATTTTTTCATCAGTTAAGAGGATCATAATACAACTAAAATCCCATAAGTAACAAATAGGAATATGATTACAATAAAAACTGATGAAAGCATTACATAAGAGTTCATTTCTTTGACTTTGGCTTTTCAACATAATCTTCCTTAAATGAAACAGTTTTCAGGATAGTATTGTAATTTTTGTTTCTTTCTTTGTCCCTTTAACAAGTTTGAGGAGTTCTTGTACATCTTTCTTCTTCAGTGCTGAGACGTGAGTTTGAGGCGGCAACAACTTCGGTTTTCAAGACTCTTAACTTGTTTCCTCAAAACGTTGAATGTCTTTAAACCATCATCATCCAATTTGCTGAACTGTACTTTCATCAAATTTTTAGTGAACACCCATTATTTAGTATCTTGTAATCCGCACTTCAACGTATGGTGTGGTGGGACATATGGCGATGCACGCATGCCAAAGTGGTCCCTGAGATACCGCACCCCTGGCAACAGAAACTACCCTTTTGGGCATCGCATCAGTACCGAGGGAACTTCAAGTACTTACATGCAATTCTGCAAACATTTTGTAGTTGTATCTCTGTTCAGATTACCATGATTTTAAAGAACGTTGTGGTATCCACTCGGAGCAGTTCTCTCACTTCATTTTTAAAACTCCTTCTTGGTTCTGCCGAATACTCGGCCTGCCAGTAGATACGAGTGTCCAACTACTGGGAAGGTTACGGATACAGTTTTAAAAGGGCATAAACGAGAATTCACATACCATAACAGAGTTGATATCAGTATTTTATCTTTGTTTTGGCTGGGACACAAATCGCAATGCCGCCGTAATTTTTCGTAGTTATGTATTTTACAATGCTTACAAATTTTCGTTAAAAAATCAATTACTGCTGAACATATCTCATTGCTCCCTCTACCACCTTTGCTTTCAAGCCACAAGTACAGGAACACATTTTGTGGTGACTGGACAGCTTCCTTCTTTATTTTTGTGTTCAATTTTTTGTAGAATTTTTCTACTTCTATATCAAACTGTTGGCACATTGAACAAACATCAGTTTTAGGATTCCCAAATTCCAGGTTGAAGGAAGAATAATATACTTGGGAAAAACTTCACAACAGGACACAGATTTCTTATTTTTAACTCGATCTGCCTTCCACATCCTCCACATTGCGTGAATATTCAATTCAGGGGCTGAGTACTGCCATTTACTCTTCACGCGACCATAGGGGCTCGGCTTAACTTTGATTTTTTTTTTTTGAAAGATTTAATACTTCCACGTCGTTCTAACTGGTCATTAATTTACCAACTACCTCCTTGCGCAATATTTTTTTATTTGAAGAATTTCTCTTCTATTTGATTTAGACGCGTTGCAGCTGTAACAATTAATGACAAGGACACAGTTGAGTTGAAATTTATTTTTCAAATGTTATTACATATAGATAACTTATGGATCAGCATAATGTTTCAGAATGTTTTTGCATAGACAGTTACTGGCTTACTATCTAATTTACATACATTGTATTGCGAGTTCACTCGTTTGTTTCTACCAGAATCTTCATTCCTAGTTCTATCTCGAATTGGTGAATAAGGAACAGTGAAATTAGTCAATAAGTATTTGGTTCTGTGCAGCAGTCTCTTTGCCTTGGTGTATCACCTCGCAAAATACTAATAATCACAAAAATTGATATTGTTCTAATGTAAAATATCTGTCCATAATTTACAAACTTAAAGTACACAAAAATACAAACCTTTAACATCTTCAGGCATTAACTGATAAGCTGCACAAAAATTGCTATGTTTTTCAACATAATATGCAATTTTTGCCTCACCTCTGACAACGTTTTTCACTGGCAATGAATGACGAGCCTTCTTCTTAGCATTTTTGTTCCATGAATCTGTTTTTTGGGTTTACCCCGTTTTCGAATTGACGTCTTCATGTACAATCGAGATACTACAATATGTAAATATTACCTTCGTGTTAGCTCAACTCAAATGTACTATGTGACATTTGTGACATACCAGGCTAGCCGAAGAATAAATCTTGGAGCTTGCAGTGAGCATCTAAGAAGCCGCCATTAGCTTCCCGGGTCATTTTTCCAAATGAATGAAATTCCAAATGCCTTCTGTCCGAAAGACAATTCTCTAAATGTCCTCGATTTTGAAAGTTTTCTTCAAAATTTTGAAGACAATTAATACTTCAAATAAATTTTCATTGTTCGTATGTACTTTATGTAACTGTTATATTGTAGCCAATGGTTTTCAGGTACCTGATGATATTACCATTATCCTTATACTGAGTGCACTGTGCAACGAGGCCCTGGATGCTCGTTTGAAGCTCCTGCCATTTTCTGTGTGGTGCTGCTCTGACATGCTTTCTCGAGGGCTAGCTCCGCTATACATACAGACTTCAGTGAATGCCTGTTTCTTCTGGGACTTACTAAGGCCCGAGTACAGATCAGGATGTCAGGATGATGTTTTTCAGTTACAATGCGGAACCAGTTGTGCCGGCCCTCTGATGCATTATTCGTTCTATGCTCTTTCTTCAGGGCCGCTTTGGACTCGTTCCATAGTGGGAGGCTTTATTGTGGTGGACCGTTCTTCGGCGTCCTTGGGCTAGTCACCCACTTACATATGTATGATCAAAGTACTCCATCAGTGCAAGTAGAGGATGTGGACATTGACCTTGGAGCATGATGAAAGTTGTGATGTCACAAACAGGAATGAATGCTAAAGCTAGAATGGTGTGGACGCAATCCTTTATAGTTCGGTCGTCAGGGTCACTATATCCAAGCTGAAGGCCTGCACTCGGCATTCGACAAAATAAGCTCTGGCCTCAACGGGAAAAACAACCGCTTACAGGCACATTAGGGTACACTTCCTGACATGTGTTAATGACTCCAAGCTCGAAATCGCTCATAATTTTTCTTGGTACGCATTGCTGCACTCTGTAGTCGTTGACCGCATCTTTCACAGCCTTGCAGGACCATTTTATACTGTGCTTGCATTCTCTTTGATAGTAGTGCAAAAACGTATGGAAGAAAGACACCTTCCGCAGATTCAATGTACCTCTTGCGAAGTCAGGTTTGAGTGAAAATTCCTGGTGACGCTTTGAAAGTTCCATCCAGGAACCAGGTGCTACTGGAACACAGTAATTCAATGTTTCGCTGTGTTAGGAACACTAGAACTCAGCCTCCATCCTCGTCTTCGTCACAACTTTCCACGTAAGAGTCGTTATCTGGGATTCCCGAATCAAACAGTAAGAAACTTTCACCAAGCAATGTTTCCCGAAAACGCCGGTGAGTTTTTTGAAGGTCCTGCAGTCTTTGAGGATTCAGCGGTAAGTTTTGTGTTCTGACTCTTCGCATAGTTTTTGCCAGAACGCCTTGTTTGGGAAGTTGGGACAGTACTCCCGGATCAAGAGCTGCTAATGGTATTTGTGTTGGTGGCAATTTCGGATTGTCAGCAGCAAGTCCTTTTAACCGAGACGTCACTTCTTCGGCAGCGCTTTCTTGGACGTTAGGTGGATGGGCATGAGATGATTCAGTGGGTCCTTTGAAGACAACTATTTGGGCCATCTCGGGTCATTGGTAACAGCTCTTGCAGAGCATTGTTTCTGCTTCACTAACCGGCACTGCTAGTAAATTCGTCCGCGTGCAGATTTTAACTTGAAGTAGATGAAGCCACTCACGTGCAATTTACCATTCACTATTTTCGCAGCCATGGTTATTGTGAATGAAATCCAAAAGCATATTGGCCACGCAACCTTCCTGCGAAGAGGGTATATTACAATTTTGCTTTTCCATGGATATGTAAGTGCGCTTCAGAAATTTCGTCCGTTTGGAAACAAAGCGTCCAACAAAATTTTTTTCGGACTTTCGTTCGTTCCGAGCACAGGTTTTTGGGAAAAGAGGGTTCGGAAATTCGTCCTTCGGAAAATTGTCTTTTGGAATTCTGTCCATTCGGAATTTCGGTGTTCGGAAAAACGGATTCGGAAAATTAACCTGTAATCGGTATCTTTATCACTCTCATTCACTGCTCCTAAATACAAAATGAAATTTAAGGTTAGGATCATTGTAGAAAAATCTTACTGCAGTTTGTGCAGTTCGCTGGTGATTCTGGGAGTCCATCGGAACCTCAATCGTCTTTCATTCATTTTGCTCGAGCGTGATATGGCAAATTTCACATCTACATCGAATTCCTCCTATTGTATGCCCAGGACCGCAGGATCTTGACACATTAACTGTTTCGTTTTTCGGATACTTCATCATCGCCTAAGCTCGTAATTTCACATTTCGTTTTCGGGTGTCATGGTTCAGCGTTTGTAATTTCTGTAATGTACGTGGGACGTGACTCCGCTGTTCTGCGAATACTGAGACGAGAGGCTGAAGTAGTATTTATTTCAAACGCTTTTTCCCCGGTATTTCTGTATTAGAATCTTGGCCAACGATAGCCGAAATTCGGCTTGATAGAAATTCCGTTGAGGCTCGACGAACGAATAAACAACTTGACGTCCTCAATTCATTGTAGTGTTGCTCGTCCCCCTCCCCCTTGCCGCGTTTTTTCCTTCTTTCTGTAACTGGCGTGAAGAACGTACAACGCGCCACCGGGAATACATTCGGCCGATGATAAAAATTTCAGCGAACAAGGGAAATTCAATATTTTTTAGCTGCGAGTAGATTACACGGCACGGTCGCCCGGCGTCCTCCATTACATGGAGCATCAAATATTTCTATTGTTAAATTTTCACTTTCTATTTTCGAATAGCGTCCCGTAAACCACTGCAATTTATAGTTCAATATTGGATTCAAACCTTGGTGGAATTGAAACTGAAAATAGAGGAAACGAGCGAAAATGACGACGTGACTGGAGAAAGCTCCGCCGCGTGGCGTTCGAATTTCAGTTTTATCCCCGGAGATGTGAAATTGCGAGTCGAGTCTCTTGTTCTACAAATTTTCGCTACACGATGTATGTGGGTGGAACAGGACCCGTCTCCTTGAATCCTGTAATGAACAGTGTTGTCAGAATTGAGGGAATAATCCTAATTTAATAATTCAACTATTCTTCGGCGACGTGTTTTGTGGCGAACCGGAGTAATTGAGAGGTCGATAATCAACCCGGTGATATTTATAACGAGAAGGTTCGCAATTGCTTTTGTAAAAGTCAACGGACGTTTTCAGTGTGTAACGGGATTCGTATTTTGCTGGATGGCGAAATTAGTAATATTCGGCAGCGAGGGAAAGGAAATAGCTGTAAGTATGAGGACTAGTGCGTCTGTTTAGTGTGTACCAGATGTTTCCTGTTTGTTGGTTATGAAAGAAGTCTTATTTGACAGAGAAGGCGCTATAGTGGTGAAGAACACGTTCTTGAGCTCTTCTCTCTATATATTAAAAACCAAAACTCCTCCTCCCCCTCCCCCCTCTTCCTGGAAAAAAAAACTCCAAGGAGCCTGATATCTAAATCCCGGCCTTCGTCCCTACCACCTCCGGCTACTTTCAAGGACATGAGTTTTAAGATATAACAGACATAAAATGACATAATTACCCGTACTGCGGGTTGCCTACCAAAAATCAGCAAAATTGCAGGGGCAGATCAGCTACTTTCAAGGACATAATCTGTTTTAACATAGAAGATCTCCAAGTTTTATGACATAAAGGACATAGTAAGACATAAAAAGACCTATAATGACATAATTATCCATAATCTCCAAGATCTCAAATCGCTGCGAGTTGCCTACCTTGCCCTTTAATTGCTCAATTTTCTGGGTGTATCCTACCCTCAGGAGGGGGTTCATGGTTGTGGAGGAAGCTCCTGAAGGGGGAAGAGGGCCCCGTCGGACTAACTTGGGAATCAAAATGGCGGTCCAGTATACTCTTGTAGACTTGTATGCTCGGAGACCTTGTCTTGTCATACACGTAGGAGGAGTATCTATGGTGTAACCGCGTTGAATTTGGCACCGGATGTAGCGTATTTCGTGTTCGCGACCTGCTGAAAAACGATCCTCTACACTATTTTTCGATTTCTTCGGCGAAATTCGAGTATATGAGTGTATTTATTTTGAAGTCGGCTCGCGATCGTCCGAGTTCATCAAACGAAATGGCGAGTATTTGTCCGGCATCAGCAGCCAGGAGTCCAGCTGACTCGTCCTGAATTCAATAATGAAAAATAAATAAACATGGGAAAAGCGGAGTCAGGTTGTAAAATGGTATAATAAAAATGCGCGTATTCTGGGGCGCTGAATTTGTTTTCGATTCTTTCGTCGGTCGAACCTTCGTTCGGCCTTCTACGACGACGAATTTTACAACCAATTTCGCTATCATCGACGCTATCGTCGAGTTACTCGTATATAGTAGATACCTCCACGTGACGATATAAAGAGTAGCGATGAAAATTTTACTCGCAGATATTTCAGCCATCTGAAATATTTAATGAGCTGCTCTGTGTTGGGAGTTGTGCGTCGCGGGACTCGCGTTCGTTTTCATAGGAAAAATTCAAATAATGTTCAAAAAAAAAAAATATATATATATACAATATTCGCACACGGGAACAAGGAAGGGCTATCTCTGTGACGTGCAGCGACCTCCAGCGTCATTATCGTGTGGGGCCGCTACATTATCCGAAAATTCGTTTCACCTTGTGGTGTGGAAATCTCCTCGAAGCCCAATAAGATCCTTAAGACACCACCAAGCCACCCCCATCGTCACAACCGCGAAAGTCCGTGAACCCTGAGAAAGAGGGACAGGATGCACGCCGGGAAATATATTTTCTAAATCTGGCAAGACCGCCTTATCAACCCAAGATGAAGCAAATGAAGGAAATCAAGTTGAACTATAGGTCCGCGGAATGAATCAAAACTTGACCAAAGAATAAAAAAAGGAAACTGGAGTTGGGCATGTTTTGGGAAATCTGCCACTGGCAGAAGAAAAGAAATCCCCTCCCCCCTCCAATTATTCCAGAACTACTATATCAATAAGAAACACAGCTAAGTGAGAAATGAAGCTTTAATAGGAAAAAATAATGATGAAGAGATGAGAAAAATCAGAACATAAACAGGGGGATTCATTAAAAAAAATGAATGAAATGGGTAAACAAAAATAAGATGAATTTGAATATGCAAGCAAAATGAAATGAAATAAAATATATAAAAATAACCTGAAGATAATAAGTAATTGCGAAAGGGGGATTAAAAATTTGGAACGAGTTCTTGCGGAAGGGGAACGATGGTCTACTTGACTCACTCGACATCGACATAATACATAAAATAAATATAAAACGAAATACATAAAATAAGTAAAATCATCTAATCTGGAAATGGGATACTACAGGGAAGAAGAAAAAAAAAAGGGAGAGGGACAGAATTCTAAAGACAGCGAAGTTGAATTCAAGAAAAATTGAATAGATAGAAATAAGATGAAAAAGGAGAACAGAAAAGAACAAGGAATTTTGCCTAAAATATTGTACAATTGACTCCCCTGGCAGCAAGAGTAAAATGAACCATAAAGCAACCCGGCTAGCGTCGCTACAAGTGCAAGTTTAAGGCACTCAGTGCCCTGGGGGCATAGGTGGAAGTGGGGAAGAGTTGCACCTAATCCACGAAAAGTCCTCTTTCGTCCTCCCCCTCCCCCTCGAGAGAAAAGATTCAAAAAATATTAAAGCCAAAGAGTTTGCAGCATTGTTTCGATACTTGCCAGCTCCCTGAAATCCCCCTCCCCCACTCAACGGCGGCAGATTGCGTTCATGCCTGAGGGCTTGTTTCTTCAAAATGAAAAACCCTATGTCGGATTGAAAGAGGCAAGTGGTCCCAAGGCCATAGCCATGAGGCCATGCAGTGTGGAAGGGCTTGCCTTAGCGACTTTCTCTAAACTTTTTTCTTATGCTCATGCTGTATGGAAGAATAAATGCTGCAGGGAGACAGCAGGTTGTCGTACGCTACTTAACCGCCCTACAGTTCTCTGATCCTGCAGTGTCGACCTAACCCGATGGGTCGAATTAGTTTTTACTGTCCAGGAATTTAGAAAAATTACTTGCAATGATTCTGTTTGGAATTTATGGGGAAACCCGAACTTTATCCACCTCCTCACTTTGTTTTGGTGCTATTTTGAGCAATAACAATTTGGATTTCGACATGAAAGCAACTCAAATATAATGTTATCTGTATAGGCAAGTCGTAATGTGCCCGTTTCAAAGTCTTTGGAAAGAAAAAAAAATTCCAAACAATTGTTCCCTCAAACAATGTCATAGGCATTCATTCATACACGTGACTAACTTTGGTTGCGTACAGATCACGTGATTTCTGGGTTAGTGCACCATCGTTTTAAGGAGGAAGATTTTAGAGCGTTAAATTACGTAGATACTGAATGTGTAAAGCTACTACTGAAGTCGCTGTGTGACACAGCGATTACAGTACCAGTCGAGGTGGAAACATAGCCCATGCTGTAACTTCCGTCAGTTCGAACTGTAAGGCCTTACAATTGCAGGGCGTGTTACCACCAGATCAGAACGATTGGTACTGTGCGTGTGCACATCGTGGACAACATGTGGCTAGTAAGCGAACTGCGGCTGCACACTCTTTGGCACAGAGAAGGAAACTAACGCAACAAACCATGAAGAAGTAACAGCAAACTACCCCGACTTGCCCTGCCTAGGAAAGTCGCGCGGCTGAAACCGCGTTCGCCAACGTCCGACATCGGGTACGGCACCTGAAGAAGAAAATTGCAGCATGAAGGCGAATACTAAGCGAAGAAGCAGGGTGGTAGAACCAAAGGCAAATTAAGAAGCCAAAAAGAGTTAAAATTTGACTGTAGCTAAGGTAAAGAACCTGTAAGCCCCGATACGCGCATACACCATTCTGGAGCAATCGTGCCCATCGATGCCGAATTGATTACGCGGTACGCTCCACATAGTCGGATTCGGTATTCCCGGGCACGATGTACTCCAATATGGCGTATGCGCGTAATTGGGCTTACAGGTTCTTTAGTCCAAAGTTTAAAGTCGAAGCCAAATAAGTTATTGGATTGGAAGCTGAAGTCATGATTGCCATTTTACCCAGAGCTGGAGCTGAAGGTACCCACCCTGGAATTAATACGTGTATTTCTGCTCAATTTGATTAGATTGAGAGTCAGTATAGTCACCTATAAATATCAGAAATACTCAGTTGCTTGCTACAAGACTGGAGTTTGTTAATACAAGAGGGGGTGTTTATTCACACAATGTGGTCTTGCCCCCGTTTCTTATATAACTCTCAAAAGACAATTCGATACTGTAGAAGTGGAAGAATTTTGAGACTGATGAAGAATAAAGCCAAAAAAAAAGAAAAAAAAAGACATTAGTTAAATAATTTTTGAAATCGACTTACACAAAAAAAAGTCTTGGTTTTGAGCACAACTGGGAAACAGCCAAATTGAAAGCCTCAAATGAAATACCGAGGTCTTATTTTGATGCAGAAACCATAGAGAAATCTGATGCTTGATGAATTCAGTTTTTGAATTCAGTCATGGTAGTAGAGCTCGGTTTCAAACCTCCCTTAGCCACTTGATTTCTTATCATAAAGTCATGTTCAAAATTACGGTTACGAAATAATTGATTAGGCAACCATAATATATAGGTATATTTTAGCTGCCATTATCCTATTTCTGCTTTCGTGTTGTAACAATCCCCTGAGTAATTAGCAGTACTGTTGCTTAAAACGAACTCACAGAAATAAAGAAGTTGAATTAAACGACGTAATTGTCGATGGTAATTCCTCGGCGCAATTTTTTCATCATTTTAAATTCCCGTTTTAAATTATTCAAAGGGAAAATGCCGTCATTTGAATGCGGTATTCTCGAACGTAAATAGTTTGGGATATTCTCTACGGGCTTACATTGTTTCAGAAATATGCTATATATTCGAAAATGAAGCTGTTTCGTTTTCCACCCGTGTTTTTTTTCTTCTTCAACTTTCTCTCAGCCGCTCAGACTTATTCCTTTGGTTCACTGTTTGCGGATATTTGGTTGACGATTTCGTCGCCGTAAGGTTATAAAAACGTGAAATTCGCGAAAATCTACGCCAGATACTCGAACATTTCACTGAGCTGTTTGAAGAGATACACGGATAATGTGATCAGAATAATGTAGGCTTGCCGAAATCGAGGGAATATTTGAAGCCGCGTTTGCGAGGGAAGGAAACACGGAAATATTTCCGCCGTTTTCTGGGGGGGAGAGAGAGAGAGAGAGAAAAGTACCAGGCCATCGGTAGTAGTGTGTTCGAGTTTTTGTTATTCACAATCTGAAAAAATGGGACGTGGGAAGGTGAAATAAAATGTGATGGTTCGTATTTCTAGTTAGAATGATAATTCACTGGGATTTATGTTTGCGAAATTCAATTTTCAATCAAAATGGAGATTAACTTAGGTACTCGCGTGTGTTTGTTTTTTACTAATGTGTGACCTACTAAAACGAAAACAAAAATAAAATAAAACTTTTCCATCTCTCCTTACTAACCAGACGGAAATGCGAGCATGGATGATTAATTTCAGAAAGGAAAAATATTTTTATATGAAGTATTTTCTTTTCTCAGGTATGTCTTAGTATTGGCTCTGGTCAAGGAGAGGTAGGGGGAATTGTTTTTGTTATCAATTTGCCTACACTATACCTTAAAATTGTATTTTCTATTAAAACCCTTAAAAGATGGTATGAAAACAAATATACGGGAACGATTTCATGGTGAGGGCGGGGATTCCGTCGCCGTGCCACTTTTAATGGGTTCAAAATTTAGTGTTTCATCAGCTAATTATGGAAAACAGTATTCAAATTTAAAGAAGAAACACCGTAACATGGGGTGTTTTGACACACGCATGTTTTCATTACTCCTACAAACGCAAGGGAAAGATTGAACATTTGGCAACACTGACGCGTGACTCAGAATAGTAGGGTACTATAGTTTCACCTAGTTTTACACGGATGTACTGGACCGCCATTTTGATTCGCAACTTGCCCCACAGATATACATTCTTATACTACCTAGATGCCGCACTCTACATTCAACGCGTGTTATAAAGTTGTGACAGGCGGTTGCATATATTCGCCCGCCTGCGTACGCTTAGGTGCAGGCAGAAAACATCACGTAACACTGTAGGGCCCCGTAATTTCACGGACTTCAAGACATTTTTCTTTTAACCCTTTCGCACCTGAATTTTATTTACTCGAGATTTTTGTTTTTGTTTGGGTTATATGGTACCAGGCAGCCTCCTGAGTAGGTACCATCAGTTTCAGCTAGTTCACCTCACTCCTTACTCAAAATTTGAGGGTGGAACAACTTATGTCCCAGTCGGCGTCTGGGACAAAAAATAGTGGGACAGGAGTTGTCCCAGTAGGTTCAAAGGATAGAAGTAAAAAATATTTATTTTCATTTTTTGTTATGATATGCATCAAAACAATTTATACATAGCCCAACGTTGCACTTAACACGAATCTGACATACTCGTATTTCTTTCCTCTGATTCTTCTTACAATGGACGCATCTTCTTCTCTTCAGTACTTTCTTTATTTCATGTATTCCAACAGTGCGAATAAAAGTAGATGGTCGACCAGCAGACTTCCTTAGTAATGGAGATCCGCGAGCACAAAGCTGCTCAGCCAGGTTGACTAGGAACGTTTTCAAAGCCAATTTCGGCTTCTTGTAGTATTCTTTGTAGCAGATCCAAGCGTTGACAATCAAAGCCATAAGTAATTTATGAAACGTACGCTTCCACCACTTGTTGCTACGTTGATCCATATCGTATACTGACATGTGTTAGTTGGATAAATCTATACCGCCCATAAATGAATTGTAGGTCTCTATCATCTTTGGGCACGGATGATCTTCCTTGTCCCCTTTTTTGTCGTTCTTTGAACTGTGACCTCATCTGCACTGTGACAATTAGACGACATATTCACTTCTTTGCAGTCGAGCCATTTAGCTGCCAAAGTTCCTCTCTGGTTTCCCATATATTGATATTCCCCTTGTTTCAACTTCTCCTGCCAGAAAACTGGAGTGTGCTTTCGATTTCTCATATAGGTCCCAACAAGTGGAAAAAGCAACAAATCCATCATGTTTACAGACGTGAAGAAACGATCACAGGCCACAAGAATATTATGTGGAGTACTTTTCACAGACGGCAATAACTTTTGAACAACCCTTTCTCCCAAAGTCGAGCCAATAGTTGATGAGTTGGACGTGTCAATTTCCTTCCCTTTGTAAATATTGAAGTCATAAATGTACCCCGTTCTCGAATCAGATCGCATCCAGAGTTTTATGCCTCTTTTCACGGGCTTTATGGGCATATATTGTTTCAGAGTCGTCCTGCCCTTATATTTTACCATGCTCTCATCTACACTCTGATATGTACTCTCGCTACGATATTTCCGAAATTTTCTCTTTCAGACAAGCCACTACTTCTTCCAAGTAATACGTTTTTTACGCTAAATCTGGCTTTTTGGGAGCATTGAAATACAATTTTCCCAGGAGAAAAGTACATCGATCTCATCTAATGCATTCTTTGATCATAGCATTGCCTAACGATGTATTCATGCTCCAATAATCGCGAATATCAGGGACAAGATTGTAACTCATGATACAAACACCCAAAACGACCTTCATTTCATCTGTGTTCGTATATAGAATGCTCGCCAACTTCCTTTTCTTTGCAGGTCTTTGATTCTGCTTCTCCCGGCTTTCATTCACCAAATCAATTCGTGCGTTAGTGTAAGTAACTATCTGCATAATCAGACTCTTAGGGAAGAATTTGAAGAAAAAAAAATCGATTTCTGGCGCCTCACCCATATCTGGGAGCAACAGGATTGGATTTACAAATTTCGGAATCAAGAGACGTGGCACGAATGTACTCACAATTTCAGTCCACTCGGGTTCAGAATCCTCTTCTTCATTGTCACTTACGGCACTATCAGAATCGTCGACTAGATCAGTATTCGTCGCTACAAGAGGAACACAAACAGCATGACTCGGACCAGGCATGGCATTACTTGAATCAAGTACAGGATCAATTGGACCAGGCACAGCATTACTGGCATCAAGTACAGGATTACTTAGACCAGGCACAGTGTTACTCGAATCAGGCACCGGATTACAGTTCGAATCAGCATCAAAATTGGAGCTGCTACTCGAATCCTCAGAATCACTTATCAGGCGGCCATCAAAATCTATTCAGATAAAAAAAAATCCTCGATCAAAAATTCACGATAATTTTCCATGCAAAAACCAAATAATATCATACCTTTAGACTTTACCGGCGCTTTGTAGTCCTCATCAGCGTCTGTATCATCGACATCCGAGAAATCAGACTCCTCATCACTCCAATTGAAGAAGTAGTCCACCAGTTCATCGTCTTTTAGCACCTTATTTTTATTTTGCTTACCTATAATCATAAATTATTCGCCAAAATACATGCTATTTCTTCGATAAAATACTCGTTTCGATCGTAAACATATTTTTTTTACTTACGAGTTGATCTACGTTCTGGAATATTATTGTTTCTCTCAAACATCAGCTTTCTTTCACTAAATTATGTAAAAAATCATCATTTGAACACTTTCACAAAAATATAAATTTTCATTTGGCCATAGCACAACGAAAAATTAATCAAATCGATCGAAACTTGTTGCAAAATAATCAACAAACCTTCTATTATCACCAAAAAAATTCTGGCTTACCCAACCTCTCGCCCTACTGCATAGCTACAAGGTCTGTGCAGATGTCATGACGTCACAAATACACATTGTCACGAAAATGTTGGAATTCTCAGTTCCGTCTCACAGTGTTGCTAACACTTCCACCAAAATATTCCCAAATGTGTTCAGTGACGTCCTGGGAACCTACTGGGACAGTTAATTACGCGTTAATATACACTCACTTTGTCCCAGTAGTCGATTTTCGGCAGTGGGACAGCATGTGTCCCAGCCGTCGCGAAAGGGTTAAAAAGGCAAGTTCTGAGAAAAAGTGTAAGTATATGAAATGCAGCCCTTTTCTTTCTTTGTTGAATGAGATTAGTTATTTCTCTATTGATGCACCCAGTACCAAGAAAAGAATGATCAAGTGTGTAGACGAAAAAAACGTATGATTAGCCTAGGTGAAGTAATATTAGTAATAAAATAAAATTCAATTTACAATCAGTCATGCATTTGTGAAAATCATAAAAACATTTTATTTTACTTGAGTCACAAATTAAATGATAATAACTGTTAATAAACCTAGTGAACCACAATCGCAAGAAATTAAAACTAAGTCGAAAAAATACGTCTATGTTAGGGATAATTTATTTAATCATTAGGGCTAGGATTTATATGATACTGCATATTTTTTCCTGCTGCACCAGATACCGCATATCGCAATTTTCTTCACGTTTCATGCAATTCTAAGAAGAATGGTGAAGTTTATACCGCATATTTTCGGAAAAAAATCATAAAAACGCATATTTTAGCCAAAAAACGTCAAGATTTTGCTTATTTTGGGCTTATTTCTGATCGTCAGAAAGCAAAAATCGGCGAACAAAATGTGGGGAGGGGGGCAATGAAAAATATAATTTTTCTAGTTTTTTTCCCTGGTTTTCAAAGTTTGAGAAAAGATAGAATGTTTTCTTCTGTGACTTAGAATGAGTGGTTTATCGATTTAATTAAAATGAATATTTTAACGTTTTTCTGCTCTACATTTCTTCTAGTTTTGCTGTACGTACGATTCAATAGTGGTTTTGAAAGCGCGTTGAGATTACCTGCATTTTGATACCCATGATGGCATATTTTTATTACACAGTCTTATAGTGCATAGTAATGCTTTTTTTCAGATTTTCACCGCTTATTATAAGCGCCTTTTTTGCTTTTTTGTGCGCATAAAAATCCTAGCCCTCAGATACTTTCCAAGAGAAAGAAACTGAGCAAACAAATTTTACTAATCATTGTTGTGTAAAATTTCCTTGCTGAGTTTCTTCCTCTTGGAAAGTTTCTGAGCATTCTCATATTTAACAAGGCTGTGTATTCTGATTGATAGATATGAAGCACATACCTCTTTTATCAATTTTAGTACATGATTGTCTAGAAAACTACTACTATCACAATGCAAGTCTTTGAAGCTACTTTCAAAACATTTTTTCTGAACAGACCACACAATTTTCGAGTAGTTTATCGACGAAAGGGAACCAGAAAAGCTGATAATATTTGTTTCACATTCTTTCACAATACAGTAAACATCGAATGAAGAATAAACAAGTCTTCCTCGATTTTTAAATTTGACATTCTCAACTGATGAAGGTGGAGGTGCTGTATAACTGTGCTCATGAATTTCCTTCAGCAATGCGCGTTTACATATAATACATTTAACGATTTTCAATAATTTCCGAACAACGAAGCCTGAAATATAATATAAAATATTGTCTTTTAGTACTGTCTCCAGATCAGTTTCAAGTAATTCGGAAGCGAATAATTCATCATCTTCGTCGTTCTCCTCTTCGTTTATGTGAAGCTCGTCTTCGTCACCATCAAGTTCTTTATTTTTAATTCTCCTACCTATCTTCAAGCCTCCATATTCGTTAGAACTTTCTCCATTGGTGAACATTAGACAGTTTCCAGCTGCAGACGGCGTTATGTCGTTCTTCAATAGTATACTTCGCATAGCGCAGTAAAATTGGTATGCATTTGGATTATTGTTACAACCAAATCGTAGCCTAATGATACCGAAAAATAACTCCTAATAGGACATCCTGAGAAAACTTGTATGTCAATACATATCTATAGTGCAAATCTTCGAATAATAATTCTTCTGATACCGCTAATACGGATTTTATGCACGTAATAAACATAACAATAAAAGTCTTTCTTGAACTCTTGTACACAAATTCACCGTCAACTGTTTTCAGCAAAAGGAGGTATTTGATCCATTTTTCTGATTCGGATTTCAAAAAATTGAAATTTTTCTTTCGAACAGGCGATTTAAAACCTCTAGCAAACGGCTGCCTACTATTCAGTTATATCTCTAAACAAAACAATGTCACGTTCTCTGGGATGTAGATCTGACATCTCTCGTCTCTATCATAGTCAAGAAGATAATCTTCATCCTTGGGATCCTGCATCAAAAATGAATCTGAGATTGTAAATTTCACTGGTCCATATTTATACCGCCCTCAAAAAAGACATTCTATTATAGATGTGAATAATTCTTGCTACTTTCATTCATTCTTTTCTATTTTTTCATATTTAATAATTTTCAAAATAAATGAGCTTCCAAACTTAGCAGATTTTAACAGTGTGAGTTAAAACAACTGACAGCATCTGAAGAATTGAACTAGAACACCAAAAAGCTGTATGGAACAATGTTTCAGTGTCTAGTAACATGTTTCGGAATTAGTTCGCCAGAAGCGCTAGCAGTAGGTCCCGTTGGTGGTAGTCCATATTTGTACTTTGGTTTATCATTGTACTTACCTTTTATTCTGTTCAGTTTCTGGTAACTTGATTGTTTGCTTTCGTACTTGATAGAGTAAAATATTCCTGTTCGGTCAACATCATTACGTCTGGACGTTGTGTCAGGCTACCAATCCAAGAACCGTAAAATATCTCAATAGGTACCCCGGCAGTTCAACTAAGATACTACCCATTATCTTTTCCGTGTAGACTTAATTTCTGAGGGTAATTTGAAACCGCTTCGGTGATAACGGATGTGAAAATGGAAGTTAAAAAAATGAAATCTAATGAAGGCCGCTCGCTGATCAGTGTAGAATTATCAAAGGGTTCTCTCAGTATTATCTGCTGCCAAGAATCCGGAAGTTAGGCCGCATTTAATGAATTGATCGATGAAGACTACACAATTCTCGGCCTTTAGTTGTCGTATCGAGGGATAGTCACCGAAGTAGGCTCTCTGGGATTTGTTCGTGTGGGCCTTAATTGTATCGATGACCCGTGTGGTAAAAAGTTGATTGTATAAGAAGGAAAGTTTGACGGGGGTGTTAACCTCATCGGTGATGAATGGCTTTGACTTGTGCGATGTTCTGTTACATGTTAATAAACCCCTTCATTAATTACATTTCCTTGACCAGCATAATTTGAATGATTATGCTGGTCAGTTAACATACGTTTATTACTACCGGCTCATCGTGAAAACTAATGCTGTGGGAGTAAAGCTCTGCACTCCCGTTTCCGCCATCCAGCTGCTCTGTTGCTCTCCCATTTGTCGAAGGGAATCTACATAATATTATACATTGTTATTGCCATTGTTGAGTAAGCCGGTGTTTCTAGTTAAGAAGGCAAGGAAACGAAGTACTAGATCGGTGTGAAATCGGTTTTGACATCAGTGTTGCCAGTTGCGAGAAATCGGTAGTGCGCCATCTTAGGACGCCCTCCCGTATAGTATACTAGTGTGAGAATGAGTTTTTGATGGAACGTATTTTTGAGTAATTTTGATTGTGTGACGTAATTGTGTTGTAATACAGTACAGTATTGGTGAGTTTTCATTTGACATTCTCTATCGTACTTTACTTAGCTTTGCGTTAGATTGTGGAACCATATTACTCTGAGAAATTGAGTACGGAAATTCGACTGAGGTCGTCTGCGAGAGCAATACGTGATTTTGAGAGCTGACGTCGCTCGTAAAGATTGGTGCACAACTTATGTGGTGATTGAACGTCACGGTATCTTGCCACCGAAGGACTGGTGGATTGACCAAGATGGTTCCAGTTGCAGGCTGACGTATGAGCCCTAGTAGCTGTTGACCTGGTAATGGTCTGTCCGGAAAGCCATAGAATGGAGAACGGGCTATTCTCCGCTGATTCGTGCCCTTTTGTTAGAAATTGAAAATCATTTAACTGATATTTGCCACAAGGTCATACTAACTCAAAAACATCTTCTGTGCGTTAGGAAGGGGTGAGGGGTTATGGACCTTTTTGCTACATCGTCAAATCGTGGTTTTTCCAACTTTAGTATTTCCTCTAACAACCCTTTCCTTTTTGGTCGAGAACAGACTTCCCTCGAATACTTGGCTGGCTACGCTACTGGGCAACACGAAAGAAGAAGATCCCTATTGCTCTAGTCATCAGGCATTCTTGCGTCGTACGAAATTTTGACAGTTGACTGCCTACAAGTAGTATTATGGGGAGGGGGTATGGAGCACCCCACCAATTTCAAGTCATATTTAAGAGTAGGCTAAGGAACATCTTCAGGTGCTTGGTTCTTGCTTAACAATTATTGGAAAATTTTCTCGCCTTATTTATAAATCTGCTTTGCTACAGCCCTGCACTAAATCGAATGAATATTATAAAATTCTCGGCGAAGTTGTTCTGAATGATTGAATTAATATTGCACAAAATCAGGGACGTGTCGATAGGGTGGAGGGGGTGGGGCTCTCCTTGTCGGAATTTTTCACTCAGCAGTTGGGAAAATTTACCATTTCAGTTAGGCGGGATTGGGAAATTTCTGTAGATTAAAAGCTGGAAAAATCCAATAAGTCGGAAGGTTTTTTGGCTTTGATACGTACTTGGGGAATTTAGAGTTGAAAAGTCGGGAAAATCCAACGAGTCGAAAGTTACTTTTATTTATTATTTTTTTTTTTTGTTGCTTTCATACTCGGGAATTTCGGGAATTTTTATGTGAGAAATCAGAAAATCCAACAAGTCAACTTTTTGCCCCTCCCCTCCAGGAAAAGCTCTTCGGTACGTACCTGCACAGAATTATATATTATTATCAATTATTTATTTTCAAAAATATAGTATTGTTTTTTTATCGAATATTTCTTCATTAATTCATCATAATATTGGTTGAAATTGTGAGCATCCTTTTCGATTTTTTAGAAAAGTCATCTGAATTTCTTTCTGAATTTATTACTGAATTTAGTTTAATCCTAGGGTTACCTCAGGATCTAGATTATATGAATGGTGGTTTATCTGTAGCCAACTCGAGTGTCACAGATGCGTTACCTTTCTTGTCTTTCAAAATGGCAGGGAGGGGGTGGTTCTTTGTACTCGGCCGGGTAGTATTTAATCGGACTTCTAGCTTTAATTTAAAGTTGTGACCGCGATAATTACGTAGCTCTGAGTGTAGCCGGATCGCTTTGTTCTGTTATTTACCCGCCTTGGAGCTTTTTGCCGGCATTCCGTGTACCCGTTGTCTTTTCGACATTCTTTGCGAATAATTGGAGATGTCGTAAGCGGGGGCAAAAATATTATGGTTTCGAGTTTGCGACTAAATCCAAGTAGTTATCGCTCCAGGATTATTGAGCTGTGTGCCTGATTGTCAGTGGATGTGTGCCTTACCAATGTTCCATATGTATGTGTAGTTAATCCGCATTAAGAACAGGGTATACACTACCAATTGTGTATTAAAACTGTAGAAAAATTCTCCTTTTTTTGGCGCTTATTTATTTACGCATATTTTAACGAGTTTACTCATTTTTGATGCACATTCTTGATGTCTTACATTTTACAACCTACCTCTGTAAAAAGTGAAATACTGTCTAGATAATTGTGGGTCAATAACCCGTTAACTTGATTGCAGTCCACGGAAGGTCTGTTGCCTTTCAATTTTCATATTACATAATGTTGTAGTTTCCTGTTGGAACTCCTATGTGGTGAGACACTAGGCTAACATTATTAGTATCAATAAAATAATTTAAAAAAATTGACGCACGTGGATATTTGCTTTGAAAAAAAACCCTAATATTTGTTAGGTAGAATGTAAAACCCCTAATATTTTCTTAACGGGAACTTTAATAATGACTGGACAGTTTGGCGATTATCGTATCTACTGATGAACTATTTATCAGGTAGTACTCGAGGAAATAACAAAATTGAGAATAGCGTTGGTAAATAGCAATAAACTGCGAATGAATAAATTAATTAGAGCGATTATGGTGATTATTCAGAATCCAAAGGTGAAACCAATGTAAGTTTGTATGTATGGCGCACATTCCGTAATTGTGAGAGATTAAAATCGTTGATTAAATGGAAACTGAACGCGTATAAATTGTATTTTTAGTGTGCAGCTTTGTGTACTTACCCATGAAGGGGGGAAGGGATTTCAAATGTCGATATGAATTTGATATCTAATTGGTAATTCATTACTACCACTCGACTAATAGAAAAAAACAAACAAATGTAATGTTTTATTTCCAGTCACAAATATCAGAAAGTAAAATAAGCGATGAAATCCAACGTTTTACAATCCATGTGTATTTGAAAAGGTCAACAGGAAATGTATTCCAGCTCTCACGACTGTTCCAAGAAATGTTTCTCCAATCCTTTATTGCCTATCGTCAACTGGGGTTATTGTGGACAATAGGGTAATTATTGGATAGGCCAGTACTATTCTAGACTGTGTGTAGGTTACACTGAACGCAGGCATAGATTTACAATATTGTTCAGAATATCCCCGGTTGACAGTACTTAACCTCTGTGTCTACATATCTGGTACTCTTGTTCAACAGTCAGTAGGTAGTACATAATACAAAATGACAATCCTTGTGCGACCTTGCGTCTGCAAGGGAGACTTATGAAACAAGAAACTGGTTAGTTCGTATTTTCACGAAAGTGAACCCCAAGTTGTTCTCAAACCGACGTTCTGGTTCTGTAAGGGCATCTGCATACCTAACAGAAACTATTTCCGTTGATGAGAGCTGCTTAATCGAGTCCATGTCTGTGTGAAACTTACCCAGCAGGCTGTGATTCGTATGTATGGATCCGCAACTATCCGCACCGCTGGAGACCAGCTTTGTTTTGAATGTAGAATGCTGTTGACAAATATCGAACATGGATGCCATGAAAATTACTCAGAAAAGCTTCATCACTCATCCGATGTTACGGGTCTTCAAGTTCTTGGATTGTTTTTTAGGTTTGGCTGTTCCAACTTCTAAAATCCACTTTTTGAGAACACGTGATTTGAAGTTCAAGAGCCATGTAGAAACTATATGACACAGCGTCTACTGATAAGCTTTTTGCAACGTGAAAACACATTTTTGAATCGGGGGCCTAATTTTGAAAAATTCTACATTGTATGCTCTTTCCAAGTATGCTAATAGCTCATTTTGTTTACAAATGTTAGTTGGTTCCCTCATGCTGAACAGCGTCCATTTTATCCCTGGGTAGCGACTAAAACCTGAAATAGTCCGAGTCAGGTTATTCACTATTTTTAATTCTGTTCCATTCCGTGATAAGAAAATCTGTTGAGCGGCAACCTCTACTCTGGGTAACCAGGTATGTTACTACCTTGAGATATAAGAAATTTCTGAGAAACCAAGGTGATACATTTTTAATCCGGAAGGTTTCTAGCATTTGGTAATAAACTTCTGATTGCTAACAAATTTCTTATTCTCAGGTAGTAACATATTGATCTTTGCTCCCTGTGTGTTTCTTATGGGAGTCAAAATGTTCCTTGGCTTAAACAGGGTATTTTTGCTAATAGTAACCAAGGACGGTAACTCGCTGTGTGAAGTCAAAATTACCGTTCACTTATCAAAAAATACATATTCTACACTAGCGCTTCTACAATTTGTACAGACCCAAAATTGCAAGGGTGGAAAGTTTAAGTCAGTTTAAGTATTAAGTCAAAAGGTAAACGAATTTTCCACTCAAAAAGTCAGTCAGTCAAACGATTGAAACGAATCAATGATGATCAGCAGTTAGTCAGTCAAAAGTCAATAAAAATAAAATCATCAACTTTTTTTCTTAAAAATGTGTGTTAGCCTGCAATTTGGTGTTATTTGATCAACCTGTCCTTCTTTATTAATATTAAGTGTTTAACCCTCTCTCTCCCCGCATCTGATAAGCTGTAAAATAGGTGATCACAAAAAGTCAGTCGCAAAACAGTTTTAAGTTGAACAGCAGAAAAAGTCAGTCAGTCGAACAAACGACAAAAGCAGTAAGTCAAAAACAGCAGCAGTTGAAAGAATGATTGACTTTCTACCCTTGCCCAATTGGGCTTTTCCAGTATTCCATATTGCATACTTACTCGCTTGTCCTGTTATCAAGTTGGTAGTGTATGATAAAGACACAATTGTTATTTTGTAATATTGTGGTTCTACCAGTAAGTTTTCAGTTTCATCTTTAGTGTCAGATCCTTTATGATACCTCGTCTGTTTTCTTCGTTCTCTGTATAATTCAAAATTTACATTTTTCGCTCATTCCTCATGGTCTTATATGATTATTGATTTCATCAAATCACAGTTCAATTTTCGGCTTGCACTTTTAGCAATGCAATTGCGTCGCCAAAATAATTCAAACTTTTTCAAATAATTCTGATCTCTGGCATTTTCAAGTATCGGGTCCATTTCGCTCATCAAATTCTGTTATTATACACTACTAGGGTTCTATAGTTTCACCTGGGTATACTAAGCCACCATTTTGGTTCGTACTGCGCCCGTCAATGCCGAATTGACTACGCGTTACGCTCCGCATAGTCGGATTCGGCATCCACGGGCGCAGTATGAACCAAAATGGCGGCTTAGTATACCCAGGTGAAACTATAGACACTACCAGCTTGATAACAGGAGAGGCAAATAAGTACGCAAAATGGAGTACTGGAAAAGCCCTGCGGTTATATCTATATGATACCCGTCTTGGAAAAAATAGCAAACATTCTTTCCGCATGTTTTAATCAGGGATGGAAAGCTTAAGCCTATAACGGCATAAGCCAAAGCGAAAAGCCCATTTTTGTTTCGAAGACAAAGAAGCCAAAGCTAAGCTGAAGCCAACTGGTAAAAACTTGTGAAGCCAAAGCAAAAGCTAAGCCCAAAAACTATTTGCTTCGCATCCCGTTCAAGCCCATTGTTGTGTAGGCAACACTGTCTCACATTCTGTTTGCGTTTATTCCTATAAGTTTATCTGTGTTCTAACGTAAGATTCCGTGTGGATGTTCGCGCTTACTGTCTCGTGTGGCGTTTTTGTTTTATATGAAATAAAATGAACTTGTGTTAATCAAATCCGAGTCAGTTTAATTACACCCATAACGGCTTAAGCCGAAGCGAAAGGCCCATTTTTGTTTAAAAGACAAAAAAGCCAAAGCTAAGCTGGAGCCAACTAGTAAAAACTTGTGAAGCCAAAGCAAAAGCTAAGCCCTAAAACTATTCGCTTCGCATCCCTGGTTTTAATGCGAGCATTGAAATATTACGGAGGCAAACTCAAACTTCAAGGGACCTGGGTAGTCGATTTGGCAACACTGCAATGTTCGTTCCCGAAATTCTCAGTTCTCAGAAGTCAGAACTGAGAATTCAGATTACTTCATGGCGCAGTTGTGCAGTGTACAGGAACCGGTATTTTGTCTTGTGTCGCGTGAATAATTCGTTGCGATTTGAAATGTGAAAATGATTGTGTGTAATCTATAATCCAGTACGTTATTATGTTAAAATAACGTGTTATTCTTTCATAGTTGTGTATTGATTCACTCTAATCAGTTTTGGTTTTTGTACAGGGTTTAGAAATTGATGTGGCCGTATCACCAATTGGAGGCACCGGTTCCAGTACCAGCGAGAAGCGTAAACTCACTGAAGATAACGAGCTTAATAAAGAACTGAAAAAGGTAAGTCTTTCACATTGCAAAATATTCTTTCATCGTTGAATCTTTCGAAAATACCTGTGTATGCGACCTACCACCTTTGGTCGATATACTTCATGCCCGCTGTTTCGAAAATCAGCTGTGTGGTGTTAGATTCTCCCTTGTATATGAAGGAATGAGGGAAGAAATGCACGGAACTGGTGAAAACAACCTTGGCCGTTGATGAACTCGTTGTTTGTCACACTCGCAGGTATTCCGTGTTTTCCCGAATGTATGTATCCAACTTCTGTCCAGTGACAGCTTATACTGCGAGCATTATCTCGAATAATAAATTAATCTTTTATCGTGATCATTTCGAACTTGAAAGTTAGATCCAGTGGAGGTTAAAGTTATTCACGTAGGATTGGTTCAAAACTATTCGATCTAGAATACATTTTGAACAAATCGGGTTGTTCTCGCATTTGTTGATCTACTGTTGACTATCACTGGTAGTATCCTGAACTCGCATGTTCCTGTTATTGATTGCTTGGTTAGTAGGGTGACACTGAGAGCTGAACCTTTCCTGAAAGTAGAGTTCTCACGTTGATGTAGACACTTAGATCGAACTCTGCTTTAACATTGGCGTTGAATTCTGTTCCGAAGTCCATGTTGGCAGAGTAACTCAACTTACACGCAATTAACTAGAGTCGATGTTCGTTTCGGTGGTGTCTCGAACAAGATTCGATTTCCGCTATTAACAGTTATTAGGGTTGTGTTTTCAATTTCCTCCTCTAAGGCATTTGCCAACTTCACCATCAGTTGCCTGTACTGTACTACAGTTAGGTAAATACTAATTCTGGTGGCTAACGAGATCTATTTCAAAGTGTGATAACAGTGATACAGTGTTCATGGAGCTAACCATTTTGAAACTTTGGTTCGTTTCGCGAATAAGTAGCTGTTAATTGAACGTTGCGAGTTTGTCGTTGATTTCGAGTTGCTTGTATTGATACTGAGAGCCTGTCCTGGATGTAGGGCTTGTAATAGGAATCGATTAATTCGATTATCCAGTTTCTGTTATAACTGCATAAAAGTGGTCGGTTATGTTGTGATTGCAAAAGTGTGTTCATTCGGTTTAAAATGAATTTACCTTTGAGGATATTCGTTAACTATATTCCAGCATATTCTTATCACTTAGACTTTACTCCTTGACCCACAGAGAGCAAAGGTTTCCTGCAGTCCTTCCCAGTCAGTCCGGGCGCAGTTGATTTGGTTATTGGTTATAATTACAGTTTGAAGCTGAATTCCAAATTGGTTGAGTATAGTATAAAACTTTTGGCGGCAACCCAGGGTTGGTAGATTTGAAGCATTGTGATTTAAAACACTCTTTCAAAAAAATGAAGCGTGTTTTGTTTTTACTTAAAATACTGTAATGTTTTTAGGGTCGGCTCTAGTAGCCAAGCCTATTGCAGTCACTTTCTCTCCTCATTTCTTTTTCAGGAAGGCTCTCTTGATCTTCGTTACGTGACTGCAGTCTGTAGCTTTGCAGTTTAAAGTTCGAACCAGGGTTTGGAAGTTATTTGAAAATCGGGAGTTTCAAGTTGAAAATAAAACGGTTTCTAGAAAGTTAATTCGAAAGTTGAACATAAAAAGAGAATTTGAAAAGCTGAAAGTTGAAAGCCGAAGTTTTATTTTTATTTTATGGAAAAAGTCGGACGTTTCTCTTCAAAATAGAAAAGTTGAAACAGTTGAATTTTTCCAAATCCGAAGTGTAATCTGAACTTCCAAGTTTTATCATTTCAATTTGAAACCCTTCTTTGAACAGTGTTTGAATGATGCAGCGATGCAGGCACATGGGAGTGAAGGGTTGATAACATCACAGATTGACATCAGGTCGATAATTATTGTTTATCAACTTTCATTGGGCATGTTGAGCACGTTTGTACGTAACAGGTCGATAATTATTTTATTAATTTGCATATAAACTTGAAAGTATTGATTGTTCAATACTGTTTGTAGTGAAAATGCCTGCCTGCTTTTCTTCTGACCATCTTCGGGTAGCAAGGTTACTTCTTTCCACTGTATTTTCACTGTGCTACTTGATTTTGATCTTCGAGAGTGTAGCTGTTTTTCCAATGCATGAAGTTAATCAGATTGACGATTCCGATCACAAGTCGATCATTGATCATTCTCGATTGATTGGTCTTTCAAAATTGATTTTTTGATTCGATCATCTACTTTTGATTATTTAAAATCGATCAGCTTATTTTTTTATGATCGATTTTTGATCTCCTTACTATTTTTCTTGGGCTGATACACTGATAACTCAAACTGTGAGTGTGATAAAGGTCTCTCTGTCTGCTGTTTGCCAACTGCCTAAGACTAACGTTTATTCATCATTCATTGTTATCAGATCCTGTTCATATTGACTGGAATCCGGTGTAAGCGTATATTGAGTGCGGCTGAAAGTCTTTTATAATGCTTGGTTCTTACCTTATGTTCTTTCATTTTCAACATTCAACCAAAAAGCTGTTGACGAATTGTGATTCCAAAATTGATATTCCCCTACCAATTGATCGATTAATGCGATTTTTTTAAGTCGAATAAAATTGATCACAAAATTCCTAATGATTGGAATTGTTAATCAGATGTTTAATTTCTTCCAACCATTCTTAATAATGTTTCATTGAATTGGTATCAATGTGCATTCGTGTTGTTAATAGAAATTTCCGTGGAAATTTAAATCAATTTTTTTCCTACCATCTTCAGTATTGCGTCATTGAATTGATTAATGATTGCGTTTGTGTTTTGTGTCCATGTTGGTGTGTGTGTGAACTTTGTGAATTCTGTATGTAGGGTGTGCCAATTCACAATTTCTTTCTTCTGTAATCCAGAGCGCTTTTGGCCGTTATGTTATCTCCAGTGGAGTACTCTTAACACTTCTCTCATTGTCGTCCTGTATCTATACTGGTCTGTAGTACTGTATGGTAAAACATATTTAGTGTGTTGCTGTTGGTTGTTTGTGATTTGTGTAGTCTGTCCAATCAGTGAATGTTATGTTATTAATTGAATTAGTTCTCCATTTTGAGTTGGTTGTGTTTATTAGGTTGTTTTGTTTTGTTTTTGCCTGTATTATCTCAAGTTGTTCTTTTAATTTTATTTTTCTTGTGGTTTTTTTTTTTATGTGTAGGATTTTGTATTTTTTTGTCAACTTGTGGTTGTTGTGTCCCTGGTCGTTGCAGTGTTTTCCAAAGAGTGATTTGTCATCCTTCAGCTTCTGTGATTTTTCATGTTCTTTCATTCTAGTTGGGAATTTTCTGTATGTTTCTCCTATGTAGGTCATGTCAAATTATTCGCAGTCCAGTCTGTATACTCTGTTGCTTTTGTTTCTGTTTTATCATTGCTTATTTGTTTGATCAGAGGTGATCTGTTACTGATTCCGAGTTTTATGTCATATTAATTGAATGTTTTATATATGGCCATGTGAATAGTATAAGCTCCTGCATATTTGTCTGTTTTTGTGGTTGTTGGCTCTGTGTCTGTACTTTTTTGTTGTATTAATTTGTGAATTATTCTGTCTACTGTTTGCGGTTGGTATTTGTCATTAATGGCTATTTCCTGAGTCCTTGGGTAATTGCGTCCCTGTGGGTGGGTTTTCTATAAATGTTGTACTGTATCTTGTTGCCTTTTATTTGTATTGTTGGGTCGAGGTAGTTCACGGTTTTACTGCCCTTGTCCATTGTGAACTTTCTGCTATTTATGCTGTTTGTCTCCGTGAGAAATTGGTCCAGTTGTCTGTGTCTGTTCCTGTTCAGATGATTATATCTTGTCCGTAAGTTTATGTTTTTTTTTTTTTTTTTTTTTTTTTTTGTGTATGTTGTTGTTTAGTAGGTAATTTTCAAAGTGGTTCATGTATATTTTGGTTAGAATGGATGACAGTGGTGACCTCATTGCTAGCCCTTCCGTTTGTTCATAATGTTTGCTATTAAACTGGCAGTAGTTTTAGTTTATGATTTCTTTTGTGATGTTGGCGTATGCAGTTCCTATGTGTTGGCTTTGTAGATGTTATTCGTCAGTATTGTTGTTAGTTCTTGTTTTGGTATGTTCCCAAACATGTTTGTTATGTTCAATGATACCAGTTTTTCATTGTTGTTTAATGTTATTTTTTCCAGTTTGTTTTTTAGTTGTGTTGTGTTTTTATGATGTAATCTGTTCTGAAATTGAATTGGTTTGTGTAGAAACAGAGTAAGTCACGCTGTTATAATTTTTCAAGAAATCCAAAAAGCTGTTTTAGGGTATGTGGCAACATTGACACTTCATTATTTTCATGTTGTTATATGATATTTGGGCTGAGAAGACCAATTCCACTATTCATTTTCATCAAGAGTAACCAGAAAAGCGTGAAATTTGAATTCATAATGTGACTTAACCTGTTTCTCTACAAAATTGGGTTGTGATAACACATAAAATTGTTCAGTAATTCACTCCTTTACGTTTCACATACACCAGCATACTCATTTAATTGATTGCTGATGCGCTTGCTTCATAATAAATCGGGCTGTCCATCCGTCAGAGAGCGCTATAATCAAGCACTAGTGATGAGGACGAAAACATGAATCTATGCATTTCCCCCATTGATGTACATACTCATTAAAATTGAAATATCTCGAAAAGTAAGACGTTTTTAAAGTATTTAAAGAGAAGAGAATTTTTCGAACAAAGAATTTTCATTCGATTAAGACTGTTTTTATACCTAGATTCCAAAATTTTGCTGCATGTGTCAAAAACTTCACATTTTGGTCACTGATAAGAGTAGTTGATACTAGCGCTAAAACACTCAATGATGATAAGGAGGACTTTACTTATTTTACTTCAATATTAAGTGACTTATCCTAATTCTCTCCACATTGAAATTTTCAAATCTCTTTTTTAGGCTTTCAGTATTGACAAATCGAGCTGATTTTTTGCCAGCTGACGCGGCTTGGTCTTACAGTGTTGTCCATATAAAAAATTCATTAAGGTCAAAATGGGAACTTCACCTGTTTCTGCACAAACTGATTCAATAGTAGTATTATTTCATGAATTTGGCAATCGTTTTTGCTAGTCTGTAGCTTGTAGCTTGGTGATTGTATGCTGTTAATTATTGGTCTGTCTTGTTTGTGGAGTTTTGTGACTCTTTTTAACTGTGGTGCCTTGGGGTTCCTTTCTCCCAGTTTCTTGTTGCTTATGCCCCCCCCCCGTTCCATTATGGTCTCTAGTCTGGCTTGGTATTTGTTGGTCAGGTCCAAATTTAGTGGTTTGTAATTATTGTTCTTTATGTAAGTTTCAGTTATTATTATGTATCCATCTTTGTTTAGTATTACTGTGATGTTGCCTTTGTTTGCTTTGGTGAGTATTAGGTTGTTTTCTTTTATTTTCTTTTTTAGTAGTAGGGCTGTCTTTTGTATGTTTCCCTTTTTTCTTCTTTATGGTCAGCAATATGTCTCCAATTTGTGTTCTAGCCTCGTTTCTGAAGTCTAGTTCTATGGTCTGGATGATCTGTTTGTAGTCTACTGTTACATTCTTGTAGTGTTTTGTCGCTTATATGTTCTGTTGTGTTGTGCTTGTTTCCTTTGTCCAGTAAATTCTTTTCTGTTTGTGTGAAGTCTACAGTCGTCATGTTTACTGTCCCTGCTGGTTTTGGTTATGTAGAGTGTTTTCTCTTTTTTGTTTTACTGCCTAGAATTTCTTTTCTACTGTGTCGGCGTAGCGATTTTTCTTTTTTCTGTGTATTCCTTCCGTTCTTGATATATGTGCTATTTTATTTGTTAGTATTTTAGTGTCTGGTTCAATGTTGAGTGTTGGTCGTAAAGTTCTATGTTCAGTCTGTTTTTCTTTTTGTGTGTCGTTCGCGTATTTCGTTTTTAATTCTAATTATCTGTGCTTGTTTCTTGGTGTCCCCAGCCGCTTGGCTGTCTGTCCTCATGTTTATTGTTGCGTACTTTGGTACTATGTGGTTTTTCAAGCATTGGTCATCGTCTTCGCTAGTTTGATTTTAGTTTTTAGGTGTCTATAAATCTCTTTCACCTGGTGAGGTGTGAGCTTAGTGTCCATGTTGAAGTGTGAGGAACTTGGTGAATTTTGTATGTAGGATGTGCCAATTCCAATGTCTTCCTTCTGTAGTCCAGAGCGCTTTCGGCTGTTGTGCCATCTCCAGTGGAGTACCCTAACACTTTGTGTTGTAGATAGAATGATGGGGCTGCGTGACGGCAGTCTGCTGCTTCGCAGTGTGAACTGATTGTAGTTTGAATAGTACAGGCACATGGGAGTAAAGGTTTCATATCAGATCGATATCAGGTCGATAAATATTTATTAATTTTCGTATAAAACAGGAAAGTATCGATTGGTCGAGTAGCGATATTATTTGTTTCACTTTTCAGATTTTCTTCTCCTTTCTAATACCATAGGACAACTAAGGCCTTGTACTGTTCCATTAAAATAATGTGTACGTCATTGCGTCATTGCTGTTCCTCTTGATGACCTCGTGGCAGAAATGTTCCAAATTATTTGATACAAAGTTGAAAATACGTATTTTCAAATACCAGCTAATATCAAATTGCAATAAGAAATGGAGAAGAAAAGAAAACAAACAAAACAGGAAACTACTGAGTAAGAACTCAATGCTTAGAAGCTGTCACCATTAACTTCGCGTTCCAAAAATCCTGTTTGCGAATTGGTTTCCGGTCGATACATTGCCTCCGCCTCGTCGGCAGCGCTAACGTGCAGTATCAAGTGTCGGTGGGGTATGCTCGTCATCAGATCGATAAAGATTTTCGACGCCTGTTGCGAATCGATGAAGCCAGCAATATTTGCAATGACGAGTACATGAATTTCTGATCTCTACGTATGTCTTTCAGCACCACTATACCAAATATCATGGTTTTGTGGCAAATTGTACGATTCCTGTGGAATCTTGCTCTAGTGTCCCGTGCTATGTCAAGTGAGACACTCTTAAATTCCAAACGTTTTTTCCAGAACATGTAATTTTCGAACGGAGAGAATGGTTTTTCATCCGAAATAATTATGTGGGAACTCGGCACGATCTTTCCCATTCGGTATTTTTGCGTCGCATGACGTTGTGCAGTATCTTTCGTGATCGTGTTATCTCCCCAGTTTCCCGTTTAAAAATAGCCTTTGACCAAATGATAAGGAAAGTAAGATAAAAGCGTGTTCGTTGTGGTTTAGTTTCGTTTTCAATTTTGCACATTAGCAAAGTGAAGAACGTGTCCGCGTTGTCGATTTGAAGTACGTGCATTATTATTAATCGTGTGTTGGTAGTGAACTGTGGTGCTGTCGTTTTCAAGAAAGTGAATTATTAAATCCCGTGAACATGGTAAGTGCTTGTTATTATTCCTTATGATTTTATGTTATTATACATGGAGAACGATAGTCTAATACGAAACACGTTACAAGTTTCAAATTCGATGATCCGTAAGCAAAATCCGTGTCGTGTATATTTATGCTTGGCCATTTTTCTCATCGTGTTGCAAATTTCCAATACGTTATTTCAACTAGTAGGTTCATGTTTATTTGGAAGTTTGGTTGTGATCGAAAGCACTTCAACCATAAAAATTGTCTCTACATCAGAAATTGTTACTGCATAGTAGAATTGATTTTTAAAAAAAGAGTAGACTAGGAAAGACGTGTAGTTGAATCATATTGAAATCAGAAGTAATTATATTGAAGGAACGATGTCCACTTCGGTAATCAAAAATTGGTCTTAATGGTTGTCTAATTAATGGGGGGAAAAGAATGTGTTTATCTCACTTCTACTTAAAATAACATCGAAAGGAAAATTTTAAGTGCGATTATTTGGAATTACGGTCTTTCGAGATAAGCTCATCTTGCAGCAATAAGTTATCATCGTGCTAGAGCTGTAGGCCAATAAAACTGCGAAGACGTTTAAATTTTGCTAATGACTCCGGTCATTTTGGACGAAAGCATTTCAGTTTCTTTGTTTTAGTCGTATCTGTGTGCGTGTAGGGGGGCGGGGTCTGGTTGGCCGAGTGGATAGCGCGCTGGTCTCGGAATCCGGAGGTTCCGGGTTTGACCCCGCTCAGCAACTTGCTACATTTCGACCTATGCCGGTTTTTCGGCAGAGTCGTATGTATCTATTGGATTGCTATCATGTGCTCATGGATTTATTTATTTTGTCACCAGGTGAACGCTTGTAATGGAAGTTTCATTGTAATATTCTCTGCTCAGATTCTCCTGCTGTGTTTTCTCTTTGGCGTTGGTGTATCTGCGGATAGCTTGAATACATCGCCGCCAGTGACAAACTCTACGTGCAGTATCACAGGAAACCTGACGTTGACCTTCTTAGCTAGCTGTAACAGCTCCGGGAATACGAGTGCCACCCGAAATGGTTTCAACTGGACGGAGAGTCTTTTTCTCCGTGAAGTTTTTTTATCAAACAGCAGTGGTTCGTTTCACCTGAATAGTTCGGAATTACCGTCGAACATCAGCGGTCACACGCCTAAGCTGACGAATGCAACTTTTATCCACGCTAATTCGAGCTGTGATAAGTCGTTCAACCAGCCGGCTGAAGTCCGGCGGCAGCCGATCATAAATAATGTAGGTGGTTGGTACGTGTCGTGTACATTGTCACCTGGAGCGAATGTCTCTGCTGATCAGGGCGGAAAATGTGGATCGGAGAAAAATGTATCGACCGTGATGAATGTTACTTTCGTGTGTTACGTTAACCAAATGGATTCATCTACTGGAAAGAGTGTTAGCACAACTTCTAGAAGTACAGATGTGGGGTCCACTTCGCAACGAAATGGTGGAAATTCGTCGCCTACAGATTCGTCTGTTACCACGGGGCCCCCAAAAACTGGAACGAATACTTCCTCAGCTCCTGAAGGTGCACTGGCCCCGGCCGAATCCGGAAATTCATCGAATACGGTTTCAAATTCAACAACCCCGTCCTCTGCAGACTCGCAGGGCACCTCACAGAACACCAGTGGAGAAACGGACTCCACTCCGAAGCCAAATGATGGAAGTTCGCCGACTACGAATGTGACGGTGCCACAAAAATCAAACGGGTTGGTAATTTGGATCGTATTGCTTACAGTGGTCGTATTCATTATTACTCTCGGCCTTTGGGTGTCTGACACTTTCCGACGGACAGTTTACAGACCACTGTCATGTCGCAGGCGAAACTCCGAAGACGTGCCATTTATGAGTATGAATTCGTTTAACTCATCTTCTCCAAGCGTGGATATGACGTTTGAGTAAGTGCATGCGACGCAGGAGTGTGGCGAACCATATTGGGGCAGGGGAATCCAAAGATTTTGAAAATCCTCTGTTCGTTTACTCGGCTCGCAATGAGATGTTCGTTGTTCTTTTACACATTTGAGTTTCTCAAAATGTTCATATTTTCGATCGAATTTTTCAACTTGACCCAATCTTTGGAGAAAGTCCCTTCCCCATCCTCGGTACGCCTCGAATGTGATGTAATCAATAAGTTCCTTACCTTCGGAATATTATGATCCTCAACTGATGATTAGTTGATTATCGCGGGAGTTGAGTGGAGGATTGTAACATTACTCGGGCAATACGCTGACGCTTTCGGTTGTCTTTTTCTTCCCAATTGATAAGTACACAAATCCATGTGCTTGTCTCGGCACTACATGACCTGGCGAAATAATGGACTATGACAAATGTTGGTCCAACAAATGTCAAAAGAAATTCAGTAAGTCTATTGAAGGCCTTGGAATGCAGTGTTGTGCAACAATCTATTTTACGTGTAGAATAGAAAATATTCTACATGTAGAATAAAAACCATATTCTACGTGTATAATAGAAAACGTATTCTACGTGTAGAATAGACCATTCTACGTTTTCACGTAGAATAGGTAAGATGCAAGTAGAATGTGAGGTAAGATGCAAGTAGAATGTGAAACATGTAGAATTCTCTTTGTTCAATTTATTCTATACATTTTATATACTGCGTGTTGAATATGCATTCTACCTTAATACTGACACTGATCTGAACGAACTTTGTAAGTACAATTTCGACCGTATTTAGTTGTTTCATTCGAAAAATGGGCTAGAAAGATTTTTTTTTACAGTACTGAATGAATGACCGGTAGTATGTGTTCTGTGACGGCAATTAACCCCAGTGACTAAAAAAATGAATATGTAGAAGTGTTTTTCTTGATTTCTTCAAGACACAGTATTTTATACTTACGAGGCTTGTTCGCGTCAGCGTCGATGCGTAAGATGTGTAGAATAAACAGCCATTCAAAGACATTTTACGTATTCTACACATTGTACATCTGCATGTAGTGTTATGGGTTGTACTTGCGTAGAGTGGATACATGAACGTACGCTACATTCTACGTACTTATTTCTGGTTGTGTGTGTGTGTGTGATATCAGTAAATATATTTCTCTTAATTTTAGAGACGAATAAGGATTTAAAAAAAAATATTTTTATGTTTTACGAAATGTTGAAATTTAGAAAATAGATATTGTGTAAATTAGTGTTTAGAAATTACCTCGACGTGTCTAATGGTCATGGAATCTTTTTTCTAGAAGCAATCGGCTAATAATATAGATTTTATTGTACATACGTGAGATTCAGAAGAAAATATTGTTTCTGTTTGTGAAATATGCTGACTCTCGGGTTGTCTGTTGTTCTGGTAGCACTATTGAACAATTTGAAATTTTTATCGTACTCGAGATTCAGAAAAGAAAGCGATTGTTATTGTTTGCTGTTGTAGCGTTTGTAAAATGTTATGTTAACATGTATATAATTTTCGTGGGATCAGTGTCCCAGTTGTACAAGTCAGTAGTTGAGTGAAATAAATTTTTTATTTTTTTCATGCCGTGTTTATTTTGGCAGTTACTGATCAGGGTTATTTGGAGACTGTGTCTCTAACCACAGAGGTGCATTTTGGCAGTTACTGATCAAGGTTCTGTGGGTACTGTATCTCGTACCACAGAGGTGCTAGAAAATGGTCGGTGGCGGCATCTAATACAGTGAAACGTGTCTAAGACGGAACTTGTATGAGACAAAAACTTCCTGAAAACGAAATTATTTCAAGTTCTCTGCAGCTCTTATGAGACTTTATGTACAGTCGATATTGTATAAGACGGAACTTGTGAAACACGAAAACGTAATGGGAACTAGGTTATTTCAACTTGCAGGTAACGAAATTACGAGTAGGATTTTATCGCTACTGCCTGTCATTTCCTGCAGTGTCCAAAATCTCTCGTACCTACACACAGTACAGCACATATGTTTAGTTCTTCTTTCATTTGAGTGTCGGTATGACGTGTTTCAAAATGCCGAAAAAATTTAATGTTTCGCTGACTCTTAAAGAGTTGAAATTGTTGAAGTCCTAAAAAAGTATGTCGTGAGTCGGAATAATGCGAAAGTTCAAGTGTGGCTCGACCCAGTACTACGAAATTCTGAAGAAGAAAGCTAAAATCATGGATGAATGGCTTCAGAACGGTAATGGCGAAAGAAAAAGGAAACCAACAGTCACTGGTAATGAGGAAATCAATGATGCTGTTTGGGATGGTTTCTTACTGCCCGTGCCAAAAATATGTCGTGTCAGGTCCCATACTTCAAAGCCAAGCATTCGCAGTAGCGGAAAAATTGAAAATAACGTCTTCAAAGCATCTACAGGATGGCTTGATAGTTTGAAAGCTCGTCAAGATATCCTTTAACTATGTGTATGGAGAGGCAAAAGACGTTGACGAAGAGATAGTCTCAGAGTGGCATGAAAAACTTCAATCTCTAATTCCCGATCACGAATCTCGAAACATTTACAATGGGATGAGACCGGTTCGTTTTTTCGTGCTTTGCCTTCTAAATCTCATTGACCTTGCGTGGCGAGAAATGTGTTGGAGCGAAACTGTCCAAAGAAAGGCTTACAGTTTTTCTTTTTTGTTTTAATGAGGCGACATGATTGGTGACATGGAAAAAGCACTGGTCTTTGGGAAGGCCTGGTTTTAATAGGTTGGACCTTTCTTCGCTTCCAGTAATTTGTCGACATAACACAAAGGCTTGGATGACGAGGAGTATGCTAATGGAAGAATGGCTGAATAAATTTAATCGGAAAATGGTAAACCAGGAACGGGCAGTTATTTTATTCCTGGACAATATGACTTGCCACCCACATTTAAGTTTATCCCATGTAAAACTGGTATGGTTTCTTCCCAAACCTCTGGTCACATTCAGCCAATGGATCAAGGTGTGATCTACACCTTCAAGTGTCATTATCGGCGTTTGATGCTGCAGTCTCTAATTCGTGCAGTACAGTCAACAATCTTGCCAAAGCAGTTTCTGTATTGGATGCAGTGAACTGGATGTCGGCATCGATCGAACGAATCCATTCGAACACAGTTGCAACATGTTTCAAAAAAGCAGGCTTTCAAACATCATCTACATTGCCAGAGACTCCTGACGAAGCATCTGAGAGATTGACTTGCATTGCTCCCCTGTTGAGCCAGAGCAACACACTCAGATGGTGAAGATTATGTACGATTGGATGATGATGATGATGATGTTGTTACTGATCGCCATTTTGATTCAGCATGCGACTTAATTACCGAGGAGAAAGGAGACAGTGATGATGCAGATGACGATGACGAGGAGGCTGAAGGAACAGGATGTGACGAAAAGATACAGGATGCTCAACAAGCTTTCTCTGCAGCAAATGACCCTGTACGATATGCTCCATCTTCAAATTCTGATCCCCTTCTCTTCCTACTGTACCAACTCAAGATCAGTTTAGAAAATACAGTGGCTGGGCAGAGGTCTCGTCAAGTTATTTTAACTGAGTTATGGAAAAGCTGAGTACGTGTAACTCTTTTTTTTTTTTAAACTTACGTTTGTTTCCTTATAGAATACAGTATTCAACTTCTTGTCGGTATGGTGCCTAGCACAACCTGTAATTCAATACGTTTAGGCAAGTTTTGATTTAGGCGAAAACTTGCCAAAAACGAAAAAATAATTTGGTCCCAGGGGATTTCGTTTTAGACAAGTTTCACTGTACATTGCTGGTTTTGCGTCTACCACACACCTATCTACCGTTCTAATTAATTTCTTTCCCTTCCATACTTTACTAGTATTAGGTGACAATTAAGGGACAAATGACTGTATAAACTGGAATTGTATCATGTCTCAAAGAGAAAGATGTACTAAAGCCCCAATGCGACCACCTGTACATGCACAGTTCTGCTATCCGAATTCATTTTTGGAGTGCTTTCATTTTACAATGTCCAGAAAAAGCATTTCTTCGACAATGAATCCATGGTCATGTGCCTTTGGAGATGTCAATGGGAAAAAATCTGTGTTTGGTTCTTGTTGTGTTATAGTAATTTTCTTTATTATCTCGTCATCACATATTTGTGTTCGGATTTTAGAACTGATCACGGTGATTTAATTTGTGGAGTGCGAATGGAAGCCGTTATGACGTAGCATTCGACTAGAGGAATTGCTTCATTTCCAGTTTTCCTTATAGGTTTCCTAGTTTTCGTTCGTTTCTTGAATTCGTTATAAGTATTGTCTCATAATATTGTCTGAAATCGCCGACTGTGGTTCGTTTCGTGATAGTGTTTGAAATCGCTGAGTATGATTCAGAGTAAATTATAGTGTCTAGTGTTGATAAGATTCGTGTAGGGCCGGCACATGCTAAAGTAATCAGATATACGTGATCAAGTAATTAATGTGTACTCAGGATATTAGTTGCTTAGTTATTTATTTTGAATATGAAACACGATCTGTTCATTGCGTATACAGGCGACGATTTGATGGAAAAACTATGTCAGCATAATTTGTTCATTTTCGATATTTGGGTGATACGGTTCGTACATCAGTCATTTTGATACTGGGTAAACACTAAACGTCATAGAAATGTCAAAGTGTGGTATCTAAAAATGGCTGGGGTAAACACCTCCGGAAATGGGTACATGCTTATGTATAGAGAAACAGATCTCTGGGTGATTGGTTTGCCCGCTGCGTTTTTTCTCATGTGGCATGTGTTAGTATATGGCAGTATAAAACTTCATTTTCAACACCTTATTTAGGACATTTTGGAGCAATTACGAAAAAAATTTTTGATGAGGAATCGAGTTAGGAACTTTTTCATCCTAAACATTTTACAATGAAAGTAAGGATTCATTGATTTATCATTAAAAATTCAAATTTAAACGGCTATTCCATCCGTTTGAAAGCGAAGTTTTATCGGAATTCTTGGGGACTTAAAGTATGTTGTTTACGGAGGCTCAGACTATTTCGTGGGGAAAAACTTTTGTAACAAATGCGTCTATTTCATTCAGCTCCTAATCCAGGACGTAGTCAGAAAATGATATGCGGAGCAGGGGCTATGTAATTAGATATTTATCAACTCACCCACCACCTCAAGAGTATTGATCTCTCCCTCTGCCACTCTAGTTCAGTTATTCTGCATATTCACATATGACCCGACTACGAAAGAAGCCGTCGTGCAAATAAAATCCAAGCAGGTGGCAGTACGCTGGTGTCAGGAAACTCTTCAGTTTGTGTAGCAGTCCCTCATTTAAAGAGCACGAGAAACATCTGTGCAGACTATGGGGTAGAATTCACATTTCTCTCGAGCTTGATTGACTTGAGCTGCAATACGGCGAGCTTGTTCTGTAGCACTAGGCTTGGCTCCGAAATCAGGCAATACTATCTTTTCAGCAGGGGCGCGACCAGAACTTCCTTTTGGTGGGGCTGGAATTGAGAAAGAAAAAAAAAACTGAGGTGAAAACTCGATTTGGTACCTCCCTGATTTGGTACCTACATATTTTCATGAATCGATTTTGAAAAAACTTCGAATTTTGGGGACTGCCCCTTAGCCCCTGTTGCGCCCTTGCTTTCAGCAATAATTTTATTGAGTACTTAGAATTACTCTTTCAAATATCTTAGCTGTGATGGACAGGATTATACCGACCGAGGGGGGGGGGATCCAATCCTTCCCCATTGGCCAAAAAAAAACAAAAAAACACGAAAAACAATGGGGTGAGACAGAGAGTAAGGTGGATCTGTCACATTTTTTGTAAAAAGTATGAAGTTTCAAAAAATAGTGAAATTCTTGGATAAATTTGGGGTATTTGTATTCCTCCCCCCGCGCCAAGAAAAACTTGTCTCAAACGCAAAACACCCCCTTACTTAAATCCTGGGTACGGCCCTGGTGATGGATAAGAGGGACATTGGACGGCGAGAATCTTCATCTGGCTTAAGCAGCATAATGACGTTGGCCTGTTTCCATGAAATTAGCGTGTATTTCAGGTTGCTTTGTTGATTAGCTTAGTGTGATAGACTATACTTTCCGGGAAGGGGGGGGCAGTCCTGTTCAGCATACTTGCATTCGTATTACCTTGACCAGGTGTTTTGGCAGGCATCAATTTATCTATGCTTGAAAAATGAGTTGGTTCTACGGGAGAAGTGTTTAATTCGGACTGCAGCAAGAGCACATCCGAAATCAGAAAAACAAGAAGTTATAGAGAAGGCTCGTGAATGAATCAATAGTCAAAATAGATCTTTGTGAGTGTTGAACATGAACTGCAACTCAACTGTCACTGAACCGAACTAATGGTCCTACCTGCCGATCTAGTGCTAAAAATAAGGACCATGAGTTAGAAGAACAGCGTGTTTTAGAAGAAATCGCATACTGGAAACGCAGGTATGCAGGAGACAAATGCCGTTTGTTAGACGTTTGCATCGTGCTCGCAGGAAGTAGCCAGACAGGATGTGTGGGACCGCCCTTTGTCGAGGTCACCAATGTGGGACCGTTAGGGGACGGTCGTCCACTGTGCGTGGCCCTTATCCCCCCACTTAGAACCGCCGATCGACTGGACGCGTTTCCAGCGAGGTCTCGCCGCAGCTACCAACCAGTCCTTAGCGCGCTGGCCTTTACAGTTCAAAACGATTGCTCAGCCAGAACAAGGCCTAGCGAGAACGGAGGGGTAAGGTACCACAGAATCTCCAGTCTCTAAGTTATCGCTTAATAGACAACACAAGTACGAATAGGGGCATGTTTGTGCAATCTAAAAGAAATCGGTTGCTGTCGTCGTTGCGACATCTTGGCTATTCTCGTTTGGAGTCAATGCTGCGCTCACGGTTCTATATAACTAATCCGCTGCTAGAATCGGCAATATTCTGTACAGAGTAGCAGTCTGGATATAACTTGTTATTCAGCGCTCTAACCACAGACTGTATTTCTCAGGACCTTCCTTTGGCACTCATAGACTCTTCGAAGGTCGTATATCTCCCATCTGGAACATCTCCTAAAACTTCACCTGGACTACTTTCAGTTTCTCAGGCGGCACCCTTCGGTCTCTGACATAGATGTGCGTCTTATACTTCTGTCGATGCGTTACTTGTGTTGTCAAAGTCTTCCGCAAATTTCGAGCCGTGGTCTGTAGTCGTGACTGACGAGTACTAGACGTCTTTCCATCTGTCGATAACCGCCAACATCGTAGCATTGTCTACCAGTTTTTTTTTTTTTTACTTTTAGGTACTGGCAACAAGTCGCAATGTGCGAGAAAATCCGCACCTATCATAGCGTGATCCACATCTACTACTAAAATTCCAGCGAAACTCTCTCGGCGCTTTCTGCCCATAAGTCTTAATGGCTGATCCATTGGCAGCGTATAAACCAAAGTTTGTTGGTTGGCATTTCTCCACACTTTTCTTCGGCAGTACTTATACTTCGGCATGAGTCGATTCAGAATTTGATTCCATTCTTCCGGTATATGAACAAACGCCGCGATTTGCCTTGGGAGTTGTTCGCGGCATCTATGTACTCTTACGGTAGTTTTTCTAACTGATTCGCCTCTTTCTTTGGCTTTCCATTCCGTATGTCACTTACGCGAGGGTGTGCATGACTGTGCGCTGTTTCAGAATGGGCTTTGCGTAGCCCTTACCTTTCTGGAGTTGGGGCGCGCAAGTGATTATCGCGACCTCTACTTTTAGATCGCGAACGCGGCTGCCTACTGTCCTTCAATTCTGCAATGGGCTTTGCTTTGGAATCATTCGGCCATCTTCGGAACTGCCGGCTATGATCTGGCAACCAGTGCACTGATGTGCACTGGAAATGCGTTTTCCGCACTCAGTACAGTTGTTCAGCCATCGAATGCGCTTATCATTTTGTCGAGGTCACTAATGTGGGACCCCACGTGGGCTGTTGCCCTTCTGTGTGGCCCTTTTCCCCCGCTCAGAACCGTCGGGTGACTGGAAGCGTTTCTAGCGATGTCTCGCCGCAGCTACCATCCAGTTCTTGGTGTGCTGGCCCCTACAGTTCAAAGCAATTACTCAGCCAGATCAGGGCCTAGTGAGAACGGAGGGTACGGTACCATAGAATCTCCAGTCTCTAACTCACCGCTTAATAGATAACACAAGTACCGATAGGAGCATATACAGGGTGATGAACGAGAAGTCTCACCATAGGGCCAACATGTGATAAGGCGCAGCGGCGCGGACACGATAACACAATCTCCGCTACATGCATTACGTACACGTTGCACGTTACTACACGTTTGCCTATGGTGCGACTTCTCGTTCATCACCCGGTATGTACAATCCAAATGAAGATGGTTTTGGGGGAGATGCCACATGAAGATTTATACAAAAATGTACATTCGCGAGGAGAGGGTTGCCGCAATTCTGAATTCTGAACGAACTGAGCCGTGATTATGCTCAAATCTTGTCAATAACAAGTAATTTCGCTACTCGAAGCGGATCGGCAATACCTTCAAATTGCAAAGCTGCAGACTGCAATCGCGCAGCTCTATCACTTATCAGGTTATCAGTATCACTCAATCAATAGGAAGGTACTCTTCAATCAATTCCCAACCAATTCAGGTGGCATTTTAGGAAGTTGTAATTCTTCTTACGCAAACAACAAAGAAGTAATTTTACTTCGATTCATATAATGTTTACAATTTGAATAGGTATAACTAGGATTATCACCAATACTATCAATACTTGTTAATTGACATCCTTTTTTGAGAACATTGGAAGTACATGTTCTTGTCATAACTGCATATTTCAGCATTGACAAGAATGATCGAAAAACAAGAACAATCTATCGCAACTTATACATCCTCAGGATGAGTATCTTCATTATATTCAAGAATTCAACACCAGGTTACAAAATTTGATATCGATTCGCTTTATATTGTTCATTGGCCTCATCAGTCGCCACTCATTCCCATCATCGCCACAGAGGGTAACGCTTTTGTTTCCTCTTTGGTATAGGCTTCATCACTCGAAACCTGAAACAGAATACCAAAATTACAATTATCAATGCACTTAGCTTTTTTTTCTCTTCAAAAGCCGAATGTTTTCGGTTCTGCATTCATGGTACTTGATTTCCATTCTCCGTACATTTTCAATTTTTCGTGTGTGTGTGTGTGGGGGGGGGGGCACAGGCACCCTTCTGGTTCTAATTCTGCTGTATTTTTGACTCCTTTTTCGAAATTTCCCAGTCGAGGTAACTATAAAATGAGAAGACGAATGAGTAGGATTTTTCGGTATAATATAATTATATTTCATTTAGGATAGACTGAATCGAGATGTGATTGTGTGTAGGAGTTTCATCGAGTTTTAACGTAAAGACATTAAAACGATAAAGTTTCACCAGTTTCCCTCGAAAGGGTTAGGCTATAAACCACGAACGCTCGTATCAGAGCCGTATAGAGAGACCGTGTTCACAATTCAGCGAATGGAAAATGGAATGGAATATAGAGATTCCGTATTAAAAATTATCGCAGATAAACCAGCCGCGATTTCTGGTTACGTCTGTGGCCATTAATTAACGGGTTCTGTGTAACGACGCACATTACTTCGGCTACATGATCATAGAGAAGCCGATTTTATTAGTCATTAGACAAGGGGAATAAATAATATTTATTTTTGCGCCGGGCGTAGTTGGTTAGGCTCGCTTTCCGACCGTCCCTGCGAGAAGATGAGACCGTGAACGAGCGAAAAAAGGGTTTTCCGAACGCGATGGCGGAAAGCCTAAACGGAAACCGAGGCGAGGGATTAGATCTGATGTTTAAAACTGTAGCACGAAAAATGTCCGACTTGAAAAATGATCTACCGGATCTCTTACCATACGTTGGGAGAGACAGAAAATGCCCGTATCTTATCAGGTTTGCAGCAGTTGGTCGTATGGAAGGTAATTAAATCATAATTTACAATTTTTTCCCTTGCTCTTCCTGAAAAAAATTGTAATTCGCCGAACGTGTTTAGAAAATTTATCGTCTCCCTTACGGATGTTATTAATCCCGTTAAGTGGCAAAGTGAAAAACACGAAATACTTGATGATTTACAAAGGGTATCAACTTGCTCGAGAAGAAGTAGTAATTAATTGCGAAAATAAAACTTTCGCGAGAGTAAAACACCCTCGGTAATTAACTTAATTCGTCGGCGGTTCTTGGTCGTACTTGGGAAGCACGAATCCGGTCTCTCCTTTTGTACAGTCTTCAACTCGCATTTTATTTCGAACACCTTAATCGTACGTAAATGTTAGCCTATGGGCTACTCAGAATCGTTTATCGGCTTCCCAATTTCGGAATCATTTGACCCTAACAAATTATACAGCGAAGTTGTGCTGTAGATGTACCGATTCGGTTACCGTCATGCCGGTATAGTGCAACCTGCCGAGTCGGAAAGGTAGAAACAAGGACTAAGACTGTCAAACACACGCTTATCCAACTTAAGAAAACGAAACTGCTAGTCCACGAAAATTTCCAGACTTATAATTTGCGCCGTGAACTGAGAACATGACTGACACTACATGTAAAACCAATGGGATCTTTTTTCTAATTTTACTCTCAATCTGAGCCCTGGAATCCGCCCTTCCGAACATGGAGGTTGTTAGGGCTGTCTTAGCCCTCTTCTCGTCTTGCTGAAAAACCGGCCTAGGTCGAAATGCAGCGAGTTGCTATGTGGGCTCGAACTCAGGACTTCTGGATTCCGAGGCCAGCGCGCTATCCACTCGGCCAACCAGACGCCCAATTACTGGACTACTGTGATAAGGAAACAAGTGAAGAGTGGTTTTCCATACTGCCCTAATTCCATTTTTACAAATGTTGGGAAATTCAAAAAAACAGTTTCCTGCGGTAACTTGGTAACACTGAAACCTAGATTTTCAGTGCATAGAATACAGAAGAAATAGGTAGATTTTCGGTACGATTGTTGCCTATAAACATATTACACCATTCGGGCTGCTAGGGAGCGCTGCTAACTCAATTTTAGCAAAAGTGGAATTAGGACAGTTTGGAAAACCACTCCCCAAGTACAACATGGCAGAGGAAATGACAGACAAAACACTGGAAGAACTGACTGTAGCCTGAGAGTCAGTGAGGTGTCGTATAAGTTTCGGGATGTTAGCGGTTGCGGTTTCTAACACGCAGACTTTCCTCGGCAGGGTTGGTGGGGGTAGTTTGCCGTTGGTTTTCCACAGTTTGTCACAATAAAGTTTTCCTTCTCTATACCGGGGAGTGTGCAGTTGCAGTTCATTTACTAGCCACGTGTTTGCCTGACGTTGTCGCTGTGTTCGCTAGGATGATAGTGGGGATTTTCGAATATCATTAGCTTTCCATCGTTGGTGAGACTCGATCCGAGACGCAAGGATTGCGAAGCGGGTACGTTAACCACTCGGCCACACAGAGAGTAATCACACAAAACATGACTACAGCATGAGACATGAAACAAGAAACCTACTACCAACCATGGAATAAATGCCAAAAATCGGAACTGTAAGAACAAAAAAGAACAAATACGACATACCTGAACTGAAACAATTTGACGCTAACAGAAGCAGTCTAGGGCAACTCTACCAGTTCTAATGGACAAGAATGACTGAATACAAGAAGTAGATAATAAAAATAACATCACATAAAATTGAAATTAGACCCTATAAACAAATACGAAGCAAGGCTAAAAAACAGTACTAAAGGCAAACAATACACAGGCCAGTACAAACTCACAGAACTCCAAGGAATCACGAGTAAAAGGACTAGTTATATTCTACAAACCAGACCAACCAATAAGATTACTAACAAACGGCATGAGAGCACCGAGCTACAAAGTTTTCAAAATGATAGCCTAGTTCCTAAAAGGTGGTTTATTTTATTATTATTATTATTTTTTATTTTCAAAACAGCATGCAGTGCCAAAAATAACGTACAACTATAAAAACAATACTGTAAGAACTAGTGTGAACATGAACTTCAGGACTTGACGACTACACATGTAACTCAGAACAGAATACATATGTCAACATAACCAGAGGAATAATCAGTTCGAACTACTGTCAGTTCAACAATACTTACTACAAAGGGCATTCAAAAAGTGAGGTAACAGGGCGTATTGTGAAAAAACCAGTTCATGGATTGTTGTTGTCGAAAAATTCGACTACGACATTAATTAATAGTATCCTACTATATTTAATAGTCGAAATATTGAATTCATGTGGTCAGTTATTGGTTTGTTCGAGCGCTTGCAGTCTCCTGTATTGTACAATTTTCTTAAAAAATTTAATGTGTACAGTATAATATAGTAAACTAGCTGACCCGCTTAGCGGCTCATCTAGACCGTGGGCTAAAGTGAGTTAGTTGGCTATGGTGAGCTGGCTAAAGTAAGTTGACTATGGTGAGCTGGCTAAAGTAAGTTGGCTAAGGTGAGTTGGCATAAGTGAGTCAGACGGGGGTGCTAAAATTAGAAATAAAAAAAACTATTGGCAAAGTGGCAAGGAGAGTCCAGACCTCCTGGATACCTGCTCTTCAAGTCACATTGCGTTCAATCGGAGAGTCCTGATTCACTTGCAGTTTATCGCTTTACGTTTGCGTTGTTGAGACAAAGATGTTAGGGTTCTTAAAAATTCAACTGGGTAGTTAGAATACCTATATCCCTCTCACCCCTCCACAAGGAAAAGTGGAAGGAAAGAATTAAATAATGGTCGGCAAAGATCCCAGTATGTTCAACAGATAATCTAGAATGTCATATGTGAGTGTTGATACGAAATGAAAGATCTTGCGCACGACAGGGAGAAATAGAGAGCTGCATTAAACCGGTCGTAAGACTCATAACCTTATTATCACCTTCGTCTCCCCATTTGAGAATCTACATGAACAGTTTTGAGAATTGTCATAAACAATAGCAAACATAAAAACAACATAAAACGATGGCCAAAGTTCGTGGATGATACGTGTTCTAATCATATGGACAGGGACTGACAGACAACTGGACCAGGCAAGTGCTATTCTGCCCCCGTCATCAGTAGTTATAAATTAAATTCCGATTTTACCGACTTTTTTTACTCCCTTCTTTTCCGCAGCCGTGCACCTAAAAGGAGCGTATGTATGGACACCCATCTGAAAACTGATTCTCGAGTCTCTCAATACCACCATACCAAATTTCATGCTTTTATGACAGAGGCGTGGTGGGACGTATGATGATGCACGCAGGCCAGTGGCCCCCGAAACTGCCCTTTCGAGTATCGCATCAGTGGCCTGAGGGACGCTTTGAGGCCGGCCCGAGCCCCCATTTCGCCGTGCCGCTTCCGGTGCGCGCGTCCTGCGAGGGACACGATAGAGGTCCCTACTGACCGAGGTTCGCGCTCCTTGGGCACTAGCCTTGAATTCAGGCCCCCCACAGCTGGGTTTTTATGACAGTACGTATTCGCCTTTTGGATGTTAGCATCAGTCATGGCGGACGTTCCAATTGATTCGGTTTTCACAGCACTGATGCAAATGCATTGTCAACCAATATCGCTATTCCCAACTTTTTCAGGTTCAGGACCGATACCATACGCTGACGACAGCATTAGCCCTATATAGACTGGTCGTTTTGTCCCTACCCCAAATTGAGACACCCTGTTGATTACGCGGTAATCAGTTATACGCTGCAGGAAATTAATAAAATAACGAACTTACTCTCGTTACAAAGTCAATATAAAGTCGTTAGTATTCCTTTGAAGTTCAAAGCGTAATCGTATTCGGTACGTTTACTGATGCGAGGGAGGGGGGGGGGTATCGATGTCAAAGAGATCTTTCATCCTGTTTTCGGTGCGCCGTATGCCCCTTCCTCGTTCCCCACGCTTTTTTAATAATCTTCGACGAATAATCAAAAAAGAGATTAATAAAAACCCGCGGTAATTAGAAATATTAATGACGGAATTTTTTTTTCACGTTTTCAGTTTGTAAATCATTACCGGGGGTTTGATTTTTAGTCGACGAATTTCCATTTACGTGTACCTCGGCGTATAAATGCTGAATATTTATGGGTTTTTTTCTTTCTTTTTCTGTCTCCGCGCAATTGAAATTTCGAATTCCCATATGATTCGTGTTTTGGCGGTAGGCGCGAGATGAGTTCTACTATAACGATGTGCGTGTAGAAGAACCGGAAAAAGTGTTCAACAGTGGTGAAATGGGGAAGGAGGGGGATGCTGAGCTTCGATGCTAAAAGGTATAATAATTGAAATTAGTCCTATGCGACTAAGCGGTCGAATTAGGGAACAACTTATTCAGTGTGCGCCACGAATCCGCCCCTATATTTTTTTGTACACGAAAGTCGGATCGACGAATAACAAAAGACATTTCAATATTTAAAGGTTGCGTATAATAATGACTGAGGAATTTTCCTTCCCTTGAAAAGGGAACTCGAGGCAGCTGCCTATTGTGAAATTATGGGCGGTATGGAGAAAACTAACAATATGAAGGTTTCTTAGGTCGCAGATTCCGAATCCCATCAGATTTTCGATCGGACCTTAATTCGGGGCTCAAAATTTAATTGCGCAGAATTGACCTAGTTTCAGAAGTCGAGCAAGGTGTCGCAATAGGGACTTTTCTGGTTGCTTGATTCCGAATCATCATCATCATTGTCATCATCCTATTGATGCTATAATGTTGGGCCTTTGTTTTGAGTGAAGGCCTCTCTCAGTCTGACCTGTTCACTCCGGTCTTGCTCAATCCTGTGAGCCAGTTCGAAATGTTCAAAATTTTTCTGTTTTTTCTTTTCGTTTTTCTGTTTCCTCTTTCGGGGTTATTACTTGTTGTTGCTGTTTGTTTGTTGTTTTTGAAGTCATCTAAGGTCATTCTTGGTCCTAAAATGGTCATTTAAGTCAATTTTGGGGAAGTTTGCCGAAAATGGTACTGATTATGAAAATTATTTTTTTCTTTTATTTTGTCCATTGGATATGCGATGTTAATAAAATTGAAATTCAATTTGCAAACAGATCGGAGCAATAATTTCCAACGCGACTCTAGCTAGTCAGTTAGGGAAATGGAAGTATATGATATCGTGTTGTGTGCAAGGAATGAGGGTTTGGTTGGCCGAGTGGATAGCACGCTAGTCTCGGAATCCGGAGATCCCGGGTTCGAGCCCACGTAGCAGCTCGCCACATTTCGACCTAGGCCGGGTTTTCGGCCAGAAGAGAAGAGGGCTAAGAGAGCTCTAACAGCCTCGCCAACGTCTCTGAGGTAATGCTCGAAAGGACGGATTCCAGGGTTCGAGTTGAAAGTAAAATTAGAAAAGAGTGTGTAAAAGAAAGAAAATATAGCAAATGGTGTCCAATTTTGATCATTTTTGGTCATAATTTAGTAAGATTGTTTTCCTTTTTTCCCTGAAATTTCAAGTGGTCACCCTGTCCTGTTTTTGGCTTTCTAAATTACCTGTTGGTTGTTTGAATCGGTCATCTGTGATCCTTCGATCTATGTACGTGTCCGGCTCAGTCTCATTTCTTTTCTTTTTTAATTACATCAGGTTTTCATTTTGTTTATGTATTCCTCCCTCCCCTCTTCCCCATGAAATCTCAATTTAGAACTCAAAATTTGCAAAAACAATGGATAAAATTGACTTCATTTGAAAAGTTGAGCAGTGTCAAAATCGTGTTTTTTTTCGGTCGCTGATTCCGAATATCACATTGGATTCTTGATCGGTATCCGATGTGGCCCCAAAATTTGGAGAACACAGCTAAAATTGACTTTATTTCGAAAACTGAGTAGCGATGTTTCCTTTTTTTTGTTTTGGAGGAGGGGGTTGCTGATTTTGAACATTTTTTGAGATTTTCGATTGGGCCGACTCTGAGCCCAAAATTTCGAAAATTTGACGTGAAAGTTTTTATCACTCTTGTTATCATTCCTCAAGTTGGAGAAGTTGTTCCCTCTTTCGACAGGCGAAAGTGATTTTGCCTCTAGTAGAAAATTTGGGGGAAAAGTCGTTCATTTTTCCATGAGTGACCCTGGGCTTTCAAGGGAAGAAGAATAAATTATTCTGTCGGATTTAGCCTTCTTTGGTAGCTGATTTCGAATATCCCTTTAAATCGCTGGAGGGTATCCCAAATTCGTAATATAAGAGAAGCAAAATTTTCCTGCCTCAGCCCACAGAAACAAAGAAGCTTATTTGATGAAATGAAAAAGTAAGTTGGAAGCTTGGGGCATCTTCATTGCCTTATTTAAGAAAAAATCACAATTTTCTTTTCATACCCTGAGAAATGAAAATGTTTTTGTTTCGTAAGACAAAGACCAATTGCATTTCATTAAAAAGAAGAATCTTCATCTTTTGAATGGAAAAGAAAGTTCTCATTACTCACGAAGTTTAATGATGTCTTTCAACACTTGAGGAAAATAACGATTTTCGTTTTACTTTTCGTAAAATAAACTAATTTGCTATCATTCTCTCGAATGGCTGGAAGTTCTCCTCTTCGTCTTAGGAGGAGATGTTTTAGTTACTTCGCAAAAACAATGATTTTCTGCTCGTTTCTTAAGGAGACGAACTGAATTCCTCTCATTCGAGAAATGAATGATTTTCTTATTTTTTAGGGAAAGGGATCGGGTTTCTCTTGTTCTTTGAGTGAGAAAAACTTGTGTTATAACTTGACAAAGAAGCACACTTATCATTCTTTTCCCGATGAAGGAAGATACTAAAAATTAATTTTGCCTGTTTTCTCCAAATTTTGTTGCCCAGATTGAGGTTTGATCAAAACCTGATGTGATATTCGGAAACAGCGAGCAAAGAACCCCAATTTGGATAGTTCGCTGCTCGCTTTGTAAAATCAACTTAGAATTTTCGAGTCGACGTTAGGGCTTGCTGAAAAATTAGAGCTGAATTTGAAATCAGAGACTTGCAAAACCGTTACTGCGGCACGACGCTGCTCGATTTTGGAAACGAATAGTTTGCCTGTTTCAATAGCTTGGTTATCGTTTGAAATCAAGTCAGTTTTGCCTTGAATTTTGGGGCTCATATTGTGGTCTGATCAAACATCTGATGTAATATTTCGAATCAGTGACTCCCGACTGTTGCTTAATTTTTAAAACAGATAGATCAGTGGAGCCTGTGTATTTTAGTTTTTCAGTTCAAAGGCCAAACTGGAGTCTGATCAAAATCCGATGTGGTATTCGAAATACGTGATCCAAAAGAATACCTATTTTGACATTGCTCAGTTTCTAAACCCAAATCATAATAATAATAATAATTAGTATTATTATTGTTGTTACTATTCCGTATTATTATTATTATTATTTTTTTATTATTACTTTTTGCGGGGGGGGGGGCTCCAAATTGAGGTCTAAACAAATGTGATATTCGAAGTCAGTGACCACGAGAAGCCTTGTTCATCAGATCAGTTTTTCCCGTTTTGTACAAATTTTGAGAACCAGGTTGAACTGGGTTGAAAATCTAGAGTGATATTCGAAATCAGCGACTAAAGAAAGCCCCAATTCGATAGTTTGCTCGACTTTTGAATTCAAGTAAATTTTGTCAGTTATTTCAGGTGTTCTGAAAATTTTGTGATCGACATTGGAGTCTGATCAAAAATCGAATGCGATGTTTCGACATCAGCGACCCATTACAAAATCTTTTTTGATTAATTAAACTTTTAAATTCAGGTGAAGTTTGTCGAGTTTTCCATGTTTTTTGCCAATTTTGGGATTAAAATTTGGTTCCGATTGAAAATCTAATGTAATAATAAGTATCGCCAACTCAAAAAACCTATGTTGACTTACGTGGTTTCTAAAACTATTGTGGAGTCTGTGATATTTGGAATTGAAAATCCGCATAATCGTTGCTATACTTTGCTCCTTGCCTGATTTAATCGCCTGACGTATCTTTTGAAATCAGTTTAATTTTGCCTTGAATTTTGGGGTTCGATCAAAAATGTGATGCGGTATTCCGAATAAGCGACTTGTGAAATTTGTGCTATAGTTGCTCGAGTTTTCAAACCGATTCAGTGAAGCCTATTTTTTGAATTCAAACACCAGACTGAGGTGTGATCAGAATTTAATATGATATTGAAAATGAGTGACCCAATAAAACCTATTTTCACACATGGTTTGATTTTTGAAACTAATTCAATTTGGCTCGTGGGGGGGGGTCGAATTTGGTACCCTTATTGGGTTTAATTAAATGCAATTTTCTGAATCAGCGACTCAAATAATCCCGATTTTCTTGAAAACCTGGACATGTCATGGAATTTGGATGGTCAGGGAAAAGTCGTGGAATTCTCATCCGAATCATGAAATTCTGATTCTCTGAATAACGAACGAGGTTTATGGCTTAAATTCTTTACGCTTGGGTTAATTCTTGAAACCACATTAATTTCGCTCTTTCTTTTCTCTTGTGTGTGTGTGTAGGGGAAGGGGGAGGACAAATTTTGATACTCATATTGAGCTCTAATTGAATGCGATATTCTGAATCAAAAACTCAAAAAAATCCTTATTCCGAAGCTGGGTTGCGACTTTCTGGAAAATTTGGAAAGTCTTGGAATTGGATTAGTCAGGGAATAGTCTTGGAAAAGTCAGAGAATTTTCATCCGAAATCTTGGTATTTTGATTCTTTGAATGACAAACTAGGTTTACAGCTTATATTCTGTCAAAATTTATTTTCAGTGAAAAATCACGCTTAAAAAAAGAAAAAAGTGTCCTCCTTTAGAAAATACCAGAGCCTTATGTGACGCGTCATGAGAAACCATACCTTCGGGTGAAGAGGGTCGAAAATGAAATTTTGACTGATTCTAATAGAGAAAAGTATGGAGAATCCAATGCCGCAAACCGCAGCTCAATCGGAGCAAAATTCTCAGAGATATGCCATTTTGAAGTTGGAAACTACGAAAAAGTACTTTTCGAGAAAAACAGCTTTAAAGTTTTTCATAAAGTTTATTATAAAAAAAATGTATGTAAATGACGTTGATTATAAAAAATATCTGTCATACAAAAAGTTTTTTTTTTTTTACAAAAATTATATAAATTAAACAAATAAACAACGAAACAAGCGAGTATGGGTGCCTAAAATGTTCTTCAGATACTCTAGAACACATTTCCGGCAAAAAGTCCTTTTTCATCAAAATCAATTTTTCAACGTGTTTTGGCGTTTTTTTTTGAAAACAACTTTTTACCCGAAGGCATGGTTTCTCATGGCGCGTCACCTATATACTTTTTTCTTGCTGACGTTATGATCGGGATCATGAGGAAAAACAAGTCTTGCCGAAATCCATAACGCCTTTCCCACTCGAAAGAAAAAGTCGCGGAAAAATAGAAAAATAAACCTGAAAACCCTGGGACAGTCATAGGAAGTTATTCTTGAAAAAAAGTGCCAACCCTGCGATAGTCTGTTCAACTTTGAAAAATCGAGGTAATTTTGCCAATTATTTTACAAATTTGAGACCCAAATTGGAATTGTATCGAAAATCAAATTCGATATTCAGAGTCAGCGACTAAGGAAAACCTATTTTGATAATTTGTTCGACTTTTGAAACCGAGTCAGTTTTGCCCATCTTTTGCTAATTTTAGGACTCCAGTTGAGGTCTGATCGAAAATCTGATACGATAATCGGAACCAGCTGCCCAACACACGCCGATTTTGATCATTTCGATACCTTCAGATTTGAAATTTCAAAGTTGGTGGGCTCCCTGAATCCCCTGTTAGGCGATGGGGAATTTTTTTCAGCAATAATGACGTGTGAACTTGAAATACTGAATATGTCGTTCGTCGATCCAACTTCGCGTATTAAAAAAATACCATTGTGACGGGGGGGGGGCATTCTGAAACTTTGTGCCTTGTACTCCTTTCAGAATACGAAAATTGTCGAACTCTTTCCTGAGAGCTAATCGTTCTGATTTTTTTTTTTTTTTGTGAGTTCGAGAAGAGTCCTGGCTAAAGTATAGAAAGACGAATTCGGTGAGACGAAAATGGAATAACAAAAGTAAAGAAGATGGACGAGTAATAGCTGTCGGGCTGATAGGAAGAGACGACTTTTTTTCTTTCTTTCTTTTCTTTTCCTGACTTTTTTTTTCTGTTGCTATTACGCTGTGTTCTATATCGAAACAGTATTACACGACCGTGTCTTCAGTTGTAAAAAGAAAATCATTGTCCACCCTACCTACCCTCATTACCTACTTCGCTGGTCTCCAGAGGCCACAGTTAACGGTGATTACCGAGTGCCTAAAAGAAAGTGTAGCAAATTACCGACGAACGAGTATATAGTGTAGAGTATTTTTCGCCTTCTTTTCGCATCCCTTGCGTAGTCCGTGGGTGGGGGAGGGGGGCTATTCCTGTGGGACTTACTTCGAAATCGAAATTCGTCGTCGTTTCCTGGTGGCTGTGTGCGATTCTCGACTATGTCCGATAATTGATTTAGTTCGTTCGCCTTGGTTATTTCGTGCATGGTGACGTCTTCGTTCGAATAATACGAATTACCGGGTCGATTCTTTGTGCGGCGGTTGTAATTCCATATATAAATATGGCTAATGGTTGGAAATGGAAAATTGTTGACGGCTGCGTCTCGCGTAGAATTGTAATCCGAGGGTGGAAATGGCTTCCGGATACGGGAAAAAGTTTTACCGTGTTCTCTAGTCTTATGTGACGAAGTGTTCACCGTGATTTTCATTCGTTACTTGTGGCCCCGCAGCTGCAACCCAAGAACCCAACAATTGAAGATCTCTGAGCGTGAAACTTCGCGACCTTTATTTTGTCGCGAATGACTTGTCGAACTCGAGCTTTCCTCTCAGCAGTGTGCGTTGGTGGGAGGTGGGGGGGGGGGGCTACAGCACGCATACATCCGATTCTGTGCCACAGTTTCCTTATTTCCAACCGGAGGATAATTGTAAATTCAATATATTTTAGGGTATGTCAGTAACTTATACAGTTCTGGAAATTGATTAAGTTTGCCTCAAGTTAAAGTCAACTGGCATTCGCTGAGACTGAGGAATTGCACTGCCGTCTTCTTCATTACAGCATCTATTCTCAAAATTTCACGAGCGTAAAATGCCGCGATCTCTTCTTTGGGGCAATTCAGTGGTCGCGAAGTTTATTCGGGTATATAAAGTGTGTAGCCATATATGAAGTGGTCGTAATTTGTATTTGTAGCTGATTCTTGAAATCAGCTGTTGATTTTGTCATCGGCACCGGGAATGGGAGTCGATTTGTGTGAGTCTAATGAATTCTGGATCAGTTATTTTTTGAATCGTATGAAAACTAAATTAGGACATCTGGAACACGTTTAGGAATCACAAACTCTTTGTGGTATATCTATCTTCTTCTACCTAGATCAGTTTCAACTCAATTTACTCGAACAGTTGTCAAACCTAGTTTAGTGACTTACGCATCTTTGTAGCCGTGAAGCTTGAGCGTGATAATGTTTCTCAGGTCTAATCTCTTTTCAGCCAGCTGATTTCTATAAATTGGATGCTAACAAAATCGAATTTCGAAAGCAAATCCTTCCAAGTTGCAGGTTGCGGTCGTCGTCTACGCTGACTTCAAGATTTTGCAGGCTTCTTCTTCTTCAGTAAATCCAACAAAAAGCTAAATCTTACGAGTAGCTTTTTTCACTCTCATCTACTTTCTTCCCCCCAGAAAATGGTTTCGGACTCCCAAGGAGCGTTCATTGGCTTGGTGACCTATCTTCCCTTAGGTACGCTCACAATAAATCCCATTGGAGGAATCTCTGAATAGACAGCTTAATTTATAAGTCACTAGTAGTAAGTGGATTCAAATTTAGATCCTGCTCAGTTTGACTCAATAAAGTTGCTCGAGATCTTTGCTTTACATTTTTCTCATTTCACCAATGACACAACACGATTGTTCTTCTATACACCGTCTCAGTTTGACGACTTATGGACCAGTGGCGGAGACTTAGATTTTTCGGCACATGTCGCACAATTTCAGTCGTAAAGGGAAGAGGGTGGCTGGACCCCATTCCCTTGGCAAATTCAAAAAATGGAATTTTTCGATAAGTAGCCAGGGAAACCTAACACGCTCCCTACCGGCTAAATATCGTCTTACCTAGTCTTATCTTTAGAAAGACCCTTCTGCAACCTGTTGCCGTGCTGGAAATTAATTTCATTTATCGCGCGGCTTCATCGGGTGACTGCCAGTGATTTTTTTGTAAGACAAATTTTCGAATTCTTCCTCGTTTTTTTTCTGATTTTTATTTTACTGATTTCTACATTTTTATCCAGTTTTAAAAAATCAACAGGCGTAGTTTCTTTTATTTTTATTCGATTTTAAAATTATGATTTCAATTTAAAAATCCGCCGCAATCACGATGTACAATTTCAATATGAACGTGGAACGTCGTGAAAATTGAAGTGAGTGGGTGATTTGTTTTGGTTAATTACTTAGGCTAATGCAAGTTGCGACTCTCTTTTCTTTAGTACCTGACTTCCCCAAGCTCCTCTAGCTTTGATCTCAGCAACTAACAGAGCAGGTTTATCTTGGACAAATTATGGACAAAAATGCCCCATTGGTTTGTATCTTTGGTTCCGTCCACCTTGAGTTCGTTATCTTGGTCTCCCCGCTCAGTGGACTTGTTCGATAGTTCAGGGTAGACCAAGGGTATTGTAAGGGGTCGTGGCTTGGTTCTCCATACCAGTGTCCTGGAATCGCCTCCTTCAGGGACACCTCCGGGTTTCCGAGGCACTCTGAGAGTTTTAGACTCTCTATCTTAGGGGCTTCATCTGAACCTCCCCTTCTTAGCTACCCCTGGCATATTAGATTGCGTAGTAAGTTCCTACGGCGTTCTTTTAGTCTTATGTGCTGGAGAAGCCCTCGCTCGCTGTATGAGACTGACGGGCATCAATATTATTGGGCCCGTTACATCTGCTCGGACTCTGAGGTGGACTGTGGCATCAAATAGGTGGGAGAGGCACCAGTCCCCTGTCTCCTGTATATTTGTATATACATCGCTAAGCTGTAGATTAGGAGGAACCAGGCCCCTACCTGTTTGGTCACAACGACGGGTGGAGGAGACTATATCAAGTTGCCTTCATTTCAGCAGTAACCGGCTGGGCTATGTTTCGACTTAGTTGGTAGTTTTAAGCTTCCACTACGTTTGTCTGTGAGTGCCCCTTCTCGTACCCCTGTGACGTAAATTCTCAATAGGTCAGTTGGTAGTTTTAAGCTTCCACTGCGTTAGTCTATGAGTCTCCCTTCTCGTACCCCTGTGCCGTAAATTCTCAATAGGTCAGCAGGAGAGCCCAGCAATGGTGAACGCACCTTTAGTTCGCCAGAAGTTGAACTTGTACATCAAATGCTAAATTCACCTAGATGTAGTTGTGTAACATTCCAAGAGGTGTCGCTGTTCAACCATAAAAGTAGTTTTCTTTTTATTTCACTGCGATTGGAAAAATTGAGAAAAAAAAGCTTTTTTCCGAGGTCCGACAAATTTTTGGCTTGTCGCAAAAAAGTTAGCATGTCGCAAGCGCGACACGAAAGTCTCTGCCCCTGTCATAGTGCAGAAACAAGGGAGACTATCTTCCAACTACATCTTCCTTTCCTCCCAGCAGTAGCAGATCGCCGTCGTACCATAATCCATGAAACCTCCCTACACGTAGTACGAGGTGCAGAGTTACTTTGCCTCCTTGCTAGTAAATCATTCTCACATTGTAAATGTTTTGAAACCACTTGTCTTCTACACGGAGTCTAGTCTTCAAGGTTAAACATGAAAATGACAGAATCTTTTTTCAAGGTCAAATTCCGAACTGATCTTTCTACTCTGGTTAGAAATCCAAGAAATGAGTAATTGCAGGCAAGCATCCCTACGGTACTTAACAAATTGACCAGCAGATAGCATTCACGTCAACTGGAGGCACTGAAGATCTGGAACTCAAACTAAAAGACGGCTGATTATCACAATCTCATGGATGAGAACACGGGGCACACAGACGGGAACAAAGACATTTGAATGGAGGGCAGTTGTCAACCTTTGTCACTGTTGCAATCAGTTAACACGTGATGACATCCTATTTCCGAGAGTCATCAGCAGCGTACACAAAGAAAACAAACAACATTCCATTTTTGCCCGATGGTGGGGGGAGGGGGTTGCTGTGGATTAGCTTTATAACTACAAGAGGTTCTATCTTCTGGTCAGTCGGTGACTCCACCTGTCCACCCGTCTCCGGGTATAGGCCTCGACCGCACGGTTCCAAATATCTGTTTTTCGCTGTTCTCGTCCATATTGTGTCGAATGTTTTATGCATAAGATCCCTCCATCTTGTAGGGGTCTGCCGCGTTTTCTTTGCTTGTCCCAGGGGGTCCATTCCTCTATTCTCTTTGCCCATTTATCTTCCTCCCTTATTAGGTATCCCGCGTACTTGAGCTTAAGTTTAATTAGTAACGACCTTATACTCTTAACCTCTCGTTCTCTTCGTAATCACTGCTATACTAATTCTGTCCTCCTGCCTGATAATTCTAGATTCTCCTTATTATACGTTATTATCACTATTCTTTTTTCAAGCCCAGAAAAAGTAAAATAAAAACGAACATTCCAAATTTCTTGAACTCGTTGAACTAAACGTGGTGTACCATTGCGTGTGAAAACTATCGGGGTTTGATCGCACTTCTGAAATTGTGATACTAGTAAATTCTGGATCGGCCAATTTTGAATTATTTGTACCAAAACTTACCAAATAGGTAGATAAATAACAGTTTAGTCAGGTCTTCTGGTCTAAATCAGAGATAGCACAGCATATTTTATAAAAACAATTTTAAGCATGGCGTGTGAACATCTCCATCGGTCTAAATTCTAAAATTTAGCCAACGCTAAACTAGTCTAGGTCTGGACCTCTTCTTCCTCGTCTCTCAAAAGATAGATTCTATCCGTCTTCACTTCTATGTATTTCTGTTACCAACATTTTCTTGACAATAGTTGCTTCAACAGCACTCAACTGACAGACTCAGCTCATCGTTTGTTCGTTCCACTCTAGTCACCCTCTTGGTAACTTCTACTCCGGGGTACTCAACCCCCTCATACTTCTGGTGTACTTGTATATATGTCATTGACCACTGTCAAGAAAATTCGACTTCGACTTTAATTACTGGTGTAGCATTATAATCGAGTGTGTCGCGGCAAAAAGGGCACATACAACGAAACGATATTTTCAGAAAAACAGCTTTGAAGTTGGGTACATTCAGTGTTACCGCTATATTGGCGTAAAATACTTATTGTTGTTTTGATTCGAAACTTTACACTTTCACCTTCTGAAAAATCATGACGTTGCACTGAAACAATGCCTCGTTCATTTATATTTTCCTGTTTGTATTTGGTAAGTCGTGTTCCTTTTTTGTAGCGACTTTTTTTCCACTTTCGGTAAATCATTAATCACTTGCCCGAATATCTAATTCTATCTTTTTACTCAATAATAGCACAAAAACGCGGTAGATACACAATTCGAAAAGGAGCACGACTAACGATAACCATGATACGACCGTTTTTTCCATATTTCTTCACATCATTCTCAAGCATCTCTGTTGATAACAAACCGAGTTGGGAAGGTGGGGTAAACTGCATCAGACCATAAAAAGTCCGTAGATTCTGAATCTTAAGTCGCCTCAAAAAGAGCACATAGTCTATATGTGCCCTTTTTGCCGCGACACACTCAATTAATAATCGAAATATTATATTCATATGGTCAGTCAATATCTCGAACATGATATATCTGGAACATGCGATAGCCTTGGATGCTTAACAAAGGCGAAGCATATTATGAGCCTAGCACATCGAATTTCAACTCCGACTGCCAGCATTAGTTTCGTTATCGTTAATAGCCGATACTATAATAAGTAAGATAAAAAAGGTTCAGTCCCTATTGTGATTCCTCGTACCGGCAGCCTCAGATATTTCAACAAAGGCAAATCGCTTGAGCCTGTTACTCCAAAACTAACCGATGAGTCATGATCTTGTTCATACCAGTCAGCAGTCACTGCGGTTCCTGGCAGCCGATAAGAGACCCGTCTTATTGCTGTGTTGAACTTAATGTAGTTGAGAAGTGCGGTTTTCTGCAGACTGGGCAAGCTCGTGATACGCTCGTGTTCAAGTCGTTTGTTCGTGCTAGTGTTTCGGTTCGTGCAATAAGAAGCAAGTTCGTGTGTTAGTATTTGTGTGTGTTTGAAGCAAGCTCGTGAAGGTTTACAGGTCAGATAACCGTTGCATTAATCAAGATTTTATTTTACAGTTGATCTCGCTCTTGCTCTCTCGCTAACGCTCATCTACTGGCGAACGTTGACAGGCACTGTTATAAGTTAGGCAAATTCCAACTCCAACAGACCCTGCAATATATCTACCGACTCCTCGTGTTGACCAACACTGAATGAACATTTCAAATGGAGTGCTTAGTGTTAGAGAAATCCTTGACTTCGAGTCTACATACCTGAAATTGTCGTGTACTTGATGTTCAAGCAGTCCTTGACATTGAATCCACCTAGAAGTTCCTAAGTAGGTTTTCATTATGTTGACCACTAGTACGAGTCACTCAAGCCGCCTTACACGCCGCTTTGTATTGACTTCACGAACCGCCTTTAGAATACTATGTTGGCGCTTCACCTAATATCTTATGACTGACAGTATACACGATGTAGAACTTCTTTTTCACCCCCTTCAGTGTGTTTGTAGTCAGTTGTATTACCTAGTTATTGAGCTGGCAATAAAAGCTCATCATAAGTCTTCCACTGCATCAAGTTGAGCTTGCATAACTAATTAATTGGCTGAAATAATTTATATTCCCACCCTTTCATAAATTTATATAAATCATAAATTATATATGAGTTTTTGGGTTGTAATATTACTCTGCTTACACGAGATTATTTCACAACCGCTACCACTGCAGCTTCAACAACCAGTGCCTGTGCTCAGCTGTCATCTATTGCTAATGCAGAGTTCGTAGATGTGGCCGAATCAGTTCTAGAGTGTTTATTTATTTACATCCGTGGGGCAACGTGCGATGTCTGTTACCCCTCCCAGTGTTGGAATTTGAAAATTGGTTTCCGCCACCTCGCGCCATCTTACCCTATCTTGCAACCCCCATCCAACCTGCACCAACTGTATTACGGACCCAGTCGCTCTAGTGACGGGGGTCGGGCGACTCCCTTTTCCTTTTAATTTCTATAAGGTGTCCAGACTGAAGACCTGTAGCTCCATTCTGTGGTCCCCTCCCTTGCCATATGTCCTGCATATTTGAATTTCATTCTGGTTATGAGTTACCCTGTATCTTTCCATTTTGCTTGTTCCCTTATTATGCTTTTTAGATATTTTGTCCGTAAGCTTAATCCCTAGGATGCTCCTTAATATAGCGTATTGCGTTATTTTTAGTCTCCCCGTATTTTTCAAAATAATCGCCCAAGTGTGGTAGCCTTAGGTTAGTACAGGTAATGCACAGCTTTCAAATATTTTTATTCTTGTGGTAGTACTCATTGTGCTTTTAAATACGTGCTTAAGTTTCCAAAATGCTTTCCACCCATTTGCAATCCTTTTTCCTATTTTGCGATTTGTTCTGTTTTCCAAAAAAATTAATGGGCTAAGGTATTTGTATTCCAACGATGTATTAATTTGGAGTTCGTCGATCTGGACACTTTCCTGCCTCCTTTTATTTCATATGATTTTTGTTCTCGATGCATTAATTCTTAGCCCAAAGTGTATGCATTCGTTTTCGAGTTCTTTTAGCATTTCACTCAGTTCGTACTTATTTTTTCCGAAAATCACAATATTATCCGCAAATCGAAGGTTGTTTAAAGTCGCTCCATTAATTTTGATTTCCATTTTCCCCATTTTAAATTTCTAAATATTTCTTCTAAAATGCTGTTGGACAGGTTGAGTGAACGTGGGTCCGCCTGTTTTACCCTTCTTTGAATTTTGAATTTCTCCCCTGTTATATCAGTTTTATTGTAGACTGCCGAGTTTTTGTAGTGATCGCTCAGAATCCTTTGTATTTGGTGGGAACCCTGTTTGGCCAGCGCCGATCGTATCGAATGCCTTGTTACAATTTACAAACCCTGAATTATGCTCTCATGCCCTTTCTAGAATTTGCGATACTGTTTGAATATGGTCAATAGTGGAGGAATTATTACGGAATCCCGCCTGTTCGACTGGTTGTTGTTTGTCCGAAATCCTATACATTCTTTCTTTTAGTGTTTTCATGAAAACTTTCGCGACATTCGAAGATAGACTAATAGGGCGGTAATTATATATGTCGGTTCCCTCCCCATTTTTATACAGTAGAATTATTTCGGCAATGCAACACTGTTTAGGTATTTTCCCTCTTTCAAGAATCTTGTTAAATCACGTTGTAAAGGGGGGGGGGGCTAGAGTATTATTTAGTAACTTCAGAATCTCATTATCGACTTTATCCGGAGCCGGTGCTTTATCAACTTTTAGATTCCTCAGAATCGTTTTTATTTCACTTCCCAGAAAAGGCGGTTTCTTGTCCTTATTGATTGGCCTCCTCTTCAAACTATCTAGTTTTTCAGTTCGATTTATTCTTTCACCCGTGTATTAGTTCAGGCATATTAGACCTAAAAATAGCATATAAAATGAAAATTTGCTGCAGAGTTGAAACCTGGCATGATTCTCAAGGTCAACTACTTGATAAACATATTCCCCCCTCCCCCGCCCGCAAGGGTGAGCGTGATCCTCTAAAGCTGAAAAACCGTACCGAAAAACAATTTTTTAACCGTAGCTCCACAAATATTGATTTATATGCGAAAATACTTCTTACCCGCATTAAAGAGCATAAAATTCTCTACAAAAAGGTCTCTCTCACTTTTGTCTTCGGATTAAGACTGACCGAGATAATCGACCAGGGAATATCCCAAAATCATCAATACCTCATAGTATTCATATAGGCCTATTCTGCCGCGCTTGGTTAGAAAGTCCTATCTGACATTTTTAAAAGTTTTGAGATGAATGCAATTTAAACTAGCAAAACCTGGTCAGAAGGTAGGATGGGACAAAATTGTTAGTCGAATTTCTACGGTTCTACCACAGATAGGACATTCTACCTACGCTGAGGAGATGAAGAAATTGTTCAAGAAACATATTATGCAAAAAAATTTAAAAATCTGAAAATGTGAGATAGGACGTTCTAAGCGCGGCAGTATTATTTGTATAACTAGCTGACCCGCTTCGAGGCTCATCTAGACTGAGGGCTAAAGTGAGTTGAGTAAGTTAGGTGGGGAGAGGGTGCTAAAATTAGAAGAAAAAGGTATTTGACGAAGTTGCAAGGGGGGTTCAGACCTCCGGGATACCTGCTCTTCAAGCCACATAGTTTTCATTCAGAGTGTCCTGCAGGTTGTTCAAACAAAGTTGTCAGGGTTCTTGAAAAATCAATTGGATAATTAGAATATAGATGCTGAATTTGGTTTCTAAATACTGAAATCTTCAGGATAGTAATTAATATGAGCCTTTTATTTGTGTATTTTTACAGTTTCATAAATACATACACTAGAAGATACACACTTCGTACTCCGAAATACTGAAACCCTTTGGGTATAGGCCTTCACAGCTTTTTTCCATATTTTTCGGTCTTGGCCTACTCGCCCCCACATTCTCCGAAATACTGAAACCCTTTGGGTATAGGCCTCCACAGCTTTTTTCCATATTTTTCGGTCTTGGCCTACTCGCCCCCACATTATTCCTGTAATTTTTGTTATATAATCACGCCATTTTGTACCTGGGCTTTCTCCTTCTTTTCTTGTCGTAAGGTTCCCACTCACTGATGATTTTGTTCCATCGTGTTCTTTCTTGATGTGCGATATATCCCGCGTAATCCCATTTTCATTTCTTGATCTCCAACGTACTTCTTTCATACCCGTTTCCTCTCTTATTTCCTTTGTTTTTCACTGTCTTTTATTCTTCACCCTAGTATACTTTGTTCCACCCTTCTTACTCACGAACGTAGCGAAGAGATTTTCCTAGGGAGGCCAAAATTGTTGAATTCCCAAACTGACCCAACTCAAAATTCCAAAGTATAAAATTTTTTTATATTACCTAAGAAGGAAAAAAACTCGAAATCTCTTTTGACTGGTTGCATTTTTCCAACTTTTGATCCATCTACTAAAATTTTCCAACTCCGACGGAGGCTTGGGGAAAGCTGCCTTCCCGTCGTGCCCCCTCCTCCAGTTTCAGCCCTGTTCTCACTGTGGTAGTTAACCTTTTTATTTGCTTCTTTGTGAGGGCTCACGTTTGGGCTCCATAGGTGAGAATTGGTAGAGTGCATATTTTCAATATTATTTTCGTCTTTGTTTCAATCTTCATTTTATCTTTATACACGTTTTTTTAAAGTCCAGAAGCTTGCCTGTGCTTTATTTATCTCTTTATTTATTCTGTCTTCAAACTATTGTTTCTGTCCCAAATAGTCGAATTCGGGGATTCTTTCTATTTCAGTTCCTTATATTGTGGTTTACTTTCCTCTTCCATGTTGGGTAATTTTTGTTTTACATGTATTCATTTCTAAACCTACCCTTACAGCTTGCACTTACCTTTGTCAATTTTTCTCCCGTTTCCTGTAGCTTCTTTGTATCTTCGTTTATCAGTACTACATATTTTCCCATTCCAGTTTTCTAAATAATATTTCTTCTAATACGCAATTAAATACATAGAAGGCATTTTGAGCTTTTTTTGAAAATTTTCAATTTTCAATTCCCTAATAATTTCTAAAGGGAGACTGTTACCGCTACCAAATTTTAACATAGTGTGAAGAAGTTCAATGTAAAACAATTCCAAAAAGTTCCAGTTGAAAGAATTCGTGTGAGAGTGCAGTTTCAGACGATTCAAACAGTGAAGATCTATTTGTTATATCCCCCCTCTTTCATTGAAATGTTTCTTTCCAAAAGGTGTTATCTCCATTTTTGACTTTTTTGAGGTGAGCACTGATTCTCACATAGAATGTTGGCCCGCACCAAGCGGTAGCTCTGGCTGCGCAAAACTACTAATGTTTGTGCTGTAATGTTGCGGTTGGCAACTCTGCGGTGAAAATGTTCTTTTCCAAAAGGTGTTAACTCCATTAGAAGTCATCTGAGTAATGTTCACTTTACTCATTTTTGCTAGAATAAATGACGTTCTTCTTCGAGATTGCTCACTATGTCATCTGTATCTTGAGATCTGTCAATCCGGAAATTTTTCTGTGAGGTGGACCTCATTTCGCATGTGTTCGAGAAGCATTATACCAATTTTCGCAGCTTTACCTCCTCTCAATGTTGAGACAAACAGTTTTTTGTGTTTTCCCACAAAACAGTTTCTTTAGAAATAACACCTTTTGGAAAGAAACGTTTCAATTATACCACATTGTAAATACTATTACCGCCTGCATGCATTACAACATAGTTATTATTTCGCTGACGCGCCTCCTAGTACATTATATATGAAGACTATGAGGTATTGATAATTTTGGGATACTTCTTGGTCGATTATCTCTGTCAGTCTTAATCCCAAGACAAGAGTAAAAGAGACATTTTTTGTAGAGAATTTTATGCTCTTTAATTTGGGTAAGAAGTATTTTCGCATATAAATCAATATTTGTGGAGCTACGGTCAAAAAACTGTTTTCCGGTACGGTTCTTCAGCTCTAGGGGATCACGCTCACCCCTGCGGGGCTGGGGGTTTTAGTATGTTTATTAGGAAGTTGTCCTTGAGAATCATGCCAAGTTTCAACTCTGCAGCAATTTTTCCCTTTTCATATCCTAAAATGCCAGGACTATATAGCGAGATATAGAAATCAGTTGCAACTTTCACAATTTATCTTTATCGTATATTAGTTCCGTTTTTCCTTTTGCAATTTTTTTCCGCATTGCTTGGCCCTTGCTGATTTCTTTCTTAACTTTTTTCGTTGACCAGCCGCGTTCAATTATTTGTTTCGCTTTTTCCTCATTAAAATTCTTTACATCTCGTCTTACACTTTTTTAATTACTTTTTTCAATATACTAATTTTTAAGTTGTTCTTCACTGATCTTTTAGCATTTTTCCTTAGTTCAGCTCTCTTCGATAACGGATCCTTCGTTTCTTTCTTCAGTTTATCGTCTGTTGTTCGTTCCTCCTGCCTATTACCTGCATTTCACATACTTTATTTATTCTGACCATTACTTTGTTTTTGTGGGTCTGTTGTTTCCCAAAAACGCTTTTCGTCAACTTATTCGATGGACATTTTATTCGCCTCCTCTTCCCAGAGTGTTCATAATGTGCCAAAATTGTATCATGTCCTTCTCCCGATTTGGATCATTTTTATATCCTTGAAATTAGAATTGGCTGAGTAGACAACAAGGAACACCTGCTTATTTTGAATTTTGTGTACTGCCAAGTATTTGCTTATTTGTACGTATCTACTGATGCAGAAGATGAAAATACCTTTGAAGAATCTGTACAGCTCTCAGGATTCTCAACTGGGTAACAATTTTTGGAATTCTTCGAACGTTCATTTCGATTTTTTTCTTTCAGGGACTGGGCGCCATACTTAGGACTTGAAGAGGTTCCTCGATCTTTGTTCGACAAGTTTTAAGACTCTCCCAGACTAGTTCGAGATATTTTTAGGGTTTTCTTAAGTGTAAGGCTGTGAAACGGTTCAAAAATCGCTTAAAATTTTATGGTTAGAGACTTCATTTTCAAGCTCTTTAACGCATGACCAGGCCATTTCCATTCTTATTTAACAGGGTGACCAGTTTATGGAAAACGGAGAAAAGTCAGGGAATGTGAACACACCTGGAAAAGTCGGGGAAACGCGTGGAAATTCTGAGGAAAATTTTATGATGTGAAAGTATTGTACAATGTTTTCTCTGTCAAACTCAATTGAACTTTTTTAAATAATTTGTTTGTTATGGGAAAGTTGGAAAATGGATTGGAAAAATCTGGAAAACTCAGCGAAAAGTCGGGGATTTTTTTAGGGGGGGGGGCACCCTTTTTGAGATACAAGTTGTAAGGCTCTAAAACTCCCGCAGACTTTTCTAGGGCTCTGTCATTCTTTTCCCTAATTATGTCGAACTCATGACTAGCTACGATTCAGTGCGTATTGAAAATCCAGACTTATTGAAGACCCCTTAAGTTCTTCTAAAAGAGTTGGAAACTCACCAAGTAAAATTGCTTAACAGTCGTGATTCTTTCGAACTGGATTCGGTTCTTTAAAGAGCTTCTTTAAAACTTTTCAAGACTCGTTTAAGACTTCTTGAAATTTTTCTTAACTTGTTCAAAACTCCTTATGATGCTTGATGTGGCCCTTCAAAAGGCTTTTTAGGAATCCCAAGATTCTTTCAAAACACTTCAGGATATCTACCAGTCACGGAAGATACGGAAGTCACGTAAAAGTTCCGGATTTCTTGTTATGGTCAAGTTTTTTTTTTTTTTTTTTTAACAAAATTGCGCTCGACGCGGATTTTTTTTTTCTATTTTCCCTCAAATTATAAATTTTGATAATAGTCCCTTTTTAGTAATTCAGTTTTAATATTTATTTAAATTGAATTTTTAATAAATATTGAAGTAATTGTACCTTACTACAGTTGTTATCTAAAAAGATGGGAAGCTAGAATTATTCTGACAGGCCACGGTAAAAATGGGGGTGAAAAGTTTCGGGAAATTCACTGGTTTCCAATCTTTAATCCTGGTAGACACTGTTCTTCAAGGTTCGTTTGAGACTCATGTAGACTTATTCAAGACCTCTCCAGACCCTTATGAGATTCGCTAAGATGTTTCAGGAGCCATACACGACGTTGAGGACCATGGGACACTTGCACTATTTAGCCTTTCATATAACTCCTGCGCTCTGAAAATGGAAGAAGTGGTAGCTGTCAGGCCCGTGCGCCGAATTTACTAGTAGGTTTTTTAAAATCAAGTTTCCGTGAAATCTACAGAATACTCTTGTCAACAAATTGGATTTATAAATACATAAAATATTATGATATATTAAATTGTAAAATAACAGTCGTATACATTTCCGGTGGTTTCTGGCATTTCAAGTGAAGACATAAAACGTTGAGTGAAACAAAGAAGAGAGAGAAAGCGCTATAAAATTTAAACAATTTATTGAAATATTTTCCTCATTATGAAGTTCAGGATATTTTGCAAATTATAGTTCAAAACTCTCCTGGGATGTTGGGAGCCCCCCATCTCCCTTGTGTACGAACCTGGCAGCTGTGATGTAAGTAATTGTAACTTTAGCTGTTCGTCTTTCCTCCTTTTTATCGGCCTAGCTGACATGTCTCCTCGGGTAGCTGGCTGTCCCTCGGTTCGGTTGGATCTTGGAGTAACAACGTAACTTCAGTTAGCTATTTTGCCATTCGCTTTTTTGAAGGAGTGAAGGCCTGGTTTCTGGTATCATCGAAGAGAACTAATTACCCATGATTTGTTAGAATTGATTGTATTATGTTACTGTTGGGTTCTGGTTGGCCGAGTGGATAGCGGGTTGGTCTCGGAATCCGGAGGTCCTGTGTTCGAGCCCACGTAGCAACTCGCCAGGTTTCGATCTAGGCCGGTTTTTCGGCCAGAAGGGAAGACGGCTGAGACAGCCCCTACAGCCTCCCCAACGTACCTGAAGTAATGCTCGAAAGAGCGGATTCCAGAGCTCGGGTCGAGAGCAAATTAGAAAAAGAGATTATCTTACTGTTGTGCTATATTTGAAACATTTTCAGGGGAAGCGTATCCCTCCGGAAAGGGGAGTTACTCTGCATCACGCTTCCCGTATATCCATGTTGGAGCTCAAAACTACGTATCCAAAGTACTTTCAATGTTCTAATGTATCGCTTTTTTATTTGTTTCAGGTAAGTGTCTATTTCTTAATGGCATCATGCCTGATGATTGCGGAACGAACAGCGTACTCGTAAGTACCTTTGGAGCATTTCGTGTAAGAATATTTTATTATGGATGAGGTAACCATCCCCGTTACCCTTCTCGTGTATCTGAGCCTGGGTGTTAGCCAGAGTGAGCGGCGCTATCTTCGTTATCGAGGGTTCGGTTTGATTGCTCGACGCCTCCACGTCCCTTAGCAAGTTCATCCACCTGTCTGTTTTCTGTGGTGGTGTACTTGCAGCTGATCTCCAGTTACTCGGTTACACGGCGAAATGTAAGAACCCTTTACTCCATTTATTTCTTCCTAGCTTGAGAAACTGGAAACGTTTTTACTGACCAGCGGTTCAGTGGGATCGAGCTCCTAGATGAACTTCTCTTTGACTTGGAAGGGCTTACCGAGAATACCGTGTTGATTTTGTGCGGTTCAACTCAAGTTCCATGAGGGGGGTGTCAAGCACCCCAGTGTGCATTATTACTAAGCTGCATTTGTCTTGATCTGGGATTTTTCGCGGTTCTAATTGTGTTTACAAACTTTACTCAACATCTATACGCGTGAACTTTTTAAGATTGTGTCACCTACCACGTTACTTTTGGCCTTTCAGAGGTTGCGGTTTCGCTACGTTGTAAAGGTAATTGAGATTTTTCAGTTGCACAAAAGCTGTTGCGTTTTGGGAAACTGCAACTCATTTCGATTATTAATGAATACCGCGATTTCGGCGTTTCACTTCCTGTTGATTTTGTAAACCGCTACAGAAAGTCAGGGTTGCGAGAACAATATTCGAGGCGCGGTTACCATTTATCACCTTTTTTCGCCCCCATCCCCTTTCTCTTTCACCCGTTCGTTGGGGTTGAACAGCGTTCTAACTTTCCTCGTTCTCGCTCGCTTATCTGCCAGACATGATTATTAATAGTGGTAGCGAGGAACGACGAAGTACTTATTTTCTTGCGAGCTTTAAAAGTGCATCGGCCGTGTCTGAGAAAGTTCTTTTTTTTTTTTTTTTCTTCTTTCTGCACGAAAGATTGGCTTTGTATAATCTATTGTATTCGATATCGCCCAAGTTCGAATCTTTAGATCAACACGACGTGAACGGTCCAAGACATTTCTTAAGTGTTCGTTACGTGTGGAAGAAAAGTTCTATGTTTGTGTTTGAACTCGTACTTACATTTCGACTGTTTGCTTTTTCGAAAAGGGTTTGATTTATGGTTCTTCTTTCGAGGATTTTTTTTTGCGAAATTTATTACGCGGTTTTGAAACTTTTTGATGTCTTCGTTATGGAGCGTATATAGCGTCGTGCACGATGTATTGACTTGCTAGTTGAACCACGTGTTGAAATCGACGTTGAGAAGTCCCGAAGTGACAGTTTTTCAGAAGGACGAAGGGGATTATGTTAAAACTTCAGCTACGTTAATTATAGATGACCAAAGCGTCGGACAATGCCATTTCTATTGTATATTTCCGGGTGTCCAACAGTCATTTAAGTCATTCAGCATCATTAATTTTCGAAGAAGGTCATGTAAGGCATTTGAAGTCATTTCTTTTCAGTCATGGTCATTTAAAAATTTAAAAATCGGCTCACTATACCTTGAAAGTGAGAACAGAGAATTTAGAATTTGAAAATTCTATCATAAATGGCTGCTATTTTTATGCGAATGCATATTTTTATCTATGCCGTATATTCCAGAAGTTTCAAAAGATCTTCACGAATCACAGAATTCTGAGTCAAATGAGCAACTCTTCATCTTGCATATGTTGGCGTTTACTATTTAGCGCATTCGTAGCATTCATAGCAAAATGGGATGGGAGGTCATTTAAAAGTCATTTATTTAAAAAAATTTATTTTCTTAGACACCCTGATTTCGAATCGGAAAATACTTCATTCAGGAGGACAAAAAATTTTACGAGTATCAATGGAACATATTTCGACGCACATCTCATTCCCCAAAAGTGATTTCAATTTTATTCGCGAAAACAGCCAGTAATAATAATATTAATAATAGGCAACCTTTGTTTGTTACGATTGGGCTAGTACATTGTTTAGAGACATTTTGATAGTTTACCGTAAAGAAAGAACAAAGAAAAGTATGTTATGCTTTACTATCCCCCAATACCCCCTTAGCTCCCGTCGTACGCCCATCCTTGGACATGGTCTCTCCTATTCGTTTCCAGCGCTCCCTGTGTCTGGCATCCCTCATCCAGGCTATCCCAGCTCTTTGGATAATTTCGTCCTCCCACCTTCTTTTTCGCTTCCCTATTTAACTTTTTTTGTCCCTCGGATGCCATACGAGTACCCTTCCTCCCTCTTGGTCACGTGTCCTGCGTAGTCAAATTTCAATTTTTTGGCTTTGAACCTACAGTCCACTATCCGTGTTTTACTTCTGACCGTTGCGTTTCGTACCCTGTCTTTCTTTTTCACTTCAATCATGGATCTCTCCAATCGGTATCTGGGTTTTGGCCAGCCCTGCTTGCTGTCGGTCAGTGGTGAGACGGGCCGGTAATCTCTGTAGATGGTAAGTCATTGTGGGCCGATCGGGCTTATGTTTTTTTCAATGCCGTAATCGTGTCCGTCGCGCTCCTTGTTGATCGTTCCATGACGTATGGAAGGTGTTTTTTTCTCTCGTCATTGTTTTTGAATTATTAAGTATAATTTCAAAATTTAGATCTTAGAATTTTGTTAAAATAAATTCATGTCGGACATAGAATATACTTATATATTTAACAATTTCAGCGCGTTTCGAATTCTTGGCTTCTTTTTTTGCACTTGAAGGTTTCAAACTCTGCATTTTTGCTTAGTATTTATTATTTTTTCAAAACGATCAATAAAGTTTCTAAAAACAATCTTTCTTTCTTTAAATGACTGTCAGTAGTTACTGTGTAAATCTTTTATTTAAAAAAAGGTTAACAGATGGGTTATACTGTAAGTACCTAAATATAAAAAGGTTAACAGATGGGTTATACTGTAAGTACCTAAATATTATAATGGGTACAAGCGCGTTTGAGTACAAGGATTCAATCATCGTCAATTTCAATCTTCGTAGGTCAGTTGTACTAGGAAATTGGAAAACAAAAAATGACGTGATAATATTGAACATTATAAGGTAAATTATGCGTGTAACAATAACATATACGATAAAAGTAATAAAATTGAAAAAATTGGCACTTGGAAACTGTACAAAGTTAAAGCCTGATTACTTGCACTGTAAAATATTAACCAATTAGAGAATTTCAACATCCAAACAATATAGAAAAACAAGAAGAAAAATTTTAACTGTATGCTGAAAAAAGTAGTTTCTGCTTTTCATAGCACTCTATGTAGGTATTACAGTGAGCGGCATAATTATGCAACAATTGTAGGTACTTACAGAGGAAACTTTGAACCGATGAGAAAAAAAAATTATTGACTTCGATGAACATACCTTTTTCTTAAATTTTATTTCTGCATTAGTAATACACTTGACTTCAGTATGCTTTGCTTGAATATGCCTCTTCAGAGCATCTTTCCTCTTGAATGAACGCTGGCATTCATTACATTCCTATTTAAAAAAGAAAAATGAGTTACCAAATACCAATGTCAACTGAAACGAAACATTGACACAAAGAACACTGAAAAAGTGAAAGATAGGGAGAAAGATATAGGTTCTCACAAAGAATTTGTTCAAATGTATCCTGTTGATATGCCTTTTGAGATTCTTGGTACGCTCGTCGCAGATACTGCAGATCTGTACAATCAAAATAACGAAGACAAATAAGTTAGGTATGCTTCTGCTTCATTGGCAAAGCGTATGATCTGATATTATGTACTTAGAAGCATACTAACATAATCAACCATTATGAAGCCGTGTATTCTCGAATTCACGCATGCACATAATTAAATCATGACCGACTGACAAACAAACGGTACACGAAAATTGATGACGAATAAATCACTTCAACACTTCACCTTTTACTGTAGCATCGGAGGAAATGTGCACGGCTCACTAACCCGGTTCTCAACTGATAACACGATAATGATAACAAGCAAAACGTCAAAAAACAGAACTTTGGAAAACGGGAATCCGATTGGCCCACAATGACTTACCATCTACAGAGATTACCGGCCCGTCAGGTTTGAGCACCGTATGTTAATACCGGTTGGACGTTGCTCTCAACATTTTTTTCCTTCATTGACATATCGAACTTACCGTTGAAGGTCTTCTTTAGCCTCCAGTAACTCGCCCACGCTCCAGATTTCCTTCTTTTGAGTTCTTTTTCTAGCCTGTCCGAAAATGATATTAACTGTCCTAGATATATGGCTTCCTCACTCTTATTGATTTCCGTTCCACCTATAACAATTTTCGTTTCTTCTGGACAGTGGGTCAGTAATACAGTTTTTTTGATGTTGATTACCAACCCTGCTTCAAAACCCGCTGTTCTAAGTTCTTCGTAATATCCTTAACTTGAGGGTAGATGAATTTTCCTGACCCTTGAAGCGAACTGGCCTCTATTTGTTTTTCGTACGCATCCACGTCCCATTACTGCAAAATTTCAAAAAGGATTATTGTGTCATCTAGGGCTGTGTCATCTTACACCCCTACCTCATACTTTGAAATCGAATGTATTTATTATAGCAAATACATCATTCTACGCAGAACATGAATACGAGTCAGTGTATACTAAGATTACAAAACAGAATGGGTCAATTTTCAAAACTTCCCCTATAGGTACAAACACTTTGAAGGTCTGCCTGACCTTTAACTTGGAAGGTTGCACTGAAATTGGTAGTTGGATAAAAATGATATTACTTACGCCGCTCGCCGTTTCTCTTCACGGGCCGCTTCAGTGATCCGTCGACTAGCTTCCTCTTTCTCGAGTCGATGTCGCTGTTCTTCTTCTCGGGCCGCTTGACTGGCCCGTCGACTGGCTTCTTCTTTTGCCAGTCGACGGGCCACCTCCTCCTCAGCCCGTCGTTGTCTCTGCAATGCGCGCATCTGGCAATGAAAGGTGTAGTTTGCATATTATGTGAGTGGCTAGTATGTAGGTATATATAATAATAAAACAATACTTACCGATTTTATCGATATTCTGCCATCCTCTCGATGACATCTTTAAAACCTGAAAAAAGGAAAAAACAATATTTTTCCGAGTGGAAATGGTAATTTTGTACCAATTTGTACCACCAATCTCGAATTTTGTACCCCATCGTTACCCGCATTTTTTTAAAAATTAATTGACGTTGATCAGTCTTTGAAGACGTCGAGTACGTGTCATGTACGGATCGACTCTCTTGTAAATTGCGATTCGTCGGTGAACAGGATCTTCTCCAGTGCATCCGTATGATTCAAGAGCCAACGAGCCAGTTTCTTTTTTTTTTGTGTAATCTCCAGGTTCCAAATCTTGGACAGGGGTGGCATGAAACGCTCGCAAACCAGAAAATTGAATCGCTCGGTAGACCTGTGCTGGAGCAATTCCCGTACTCCTTGAAACTGAGCTTACGCTAGCCGTAGGTTCTTTTTGGACCGCTCGTTCCACAGCTTCGATTTCGCATTCTCGTTCTTGCGATATTCTTACTTCATGGGCACGTACATAAACACAACCTGTCTCCCGTAATCGCTGGTGGACATCGCTGACAGTGCTCGATTTCGTTCGTGTACCATGTCTTTCATTGAATTCTCTGACGGCTTGGCTAGTGATGCCTTCGTATTTTCCGTATAAATAATGCATTTCGGTGTATTGTTCAATAGACTATGGGGTTCCAGTACGCGGATCCATTGTTCTTTGACTAAGAGAAACTTTTGAATGCTTCAAACTGTCGCGTGCTTCCTTCTCCGGCCGTGTTCTGCACGAGGAAGACGTATAATAGTGTGAACTTGTTGAGTAGTCGTTCACAGATCCTGGCCGAACTTGGGTAGCTCGTCGGTAGTCACCAAGCTGAACCTTTGTTCTGGGACCATGAGCTTTGGGTTCTTGAAAATAGGGACTCAGAAGCCAGCTCTAATACAGCACGAATACAACACGTAATGGACGAGCTAAACGGTGTATTTCACAAGTAACTCAAATCTCTGAGTAACACGTTGTAACAAACCGAACATTTACGGCGAACCTATTTGAACCTTTTATCTCGATCAACGGCATCGATAATTCGCATACGGCGAGTTCCCTTACAAAGCTCCAAAGCAGGGCCCGGATTTTTATGCTTTAGCATATTTTTTTCTAGCCTAGTCTATTAGGCATACCACGGTTATCTTGACGAATCATGAAATTTGGAGTAAAATGAGCTATATTTATTAGAGCATATTTGGGAATATTTCAACCAAAAAGCATATTTTGGCATATAATGCGTGGTTTCAAGGAATATTTCGGAATATTTGCTTACTTTTCCCCATTTTACTGGAATATTTTACCACTTTACCCGATTATTGAAAAAAAATTATAATAATTTTGAAAAAATGTTATTCAACTTTCAATTATTTTTAGTGTTCATGAATTTGTGACGTGTCACAAGAAAAGTACCTTAATGGTACGTACACACCAAGACCTTTATCCTGCGACTTTAGATTTTATACAACACTATTGAACCCGGAGCAAGGAGTTTTCTGTTCACTTTTCTTTCTGCCTGCCATAATTTGGGAGGAAATATTTTAGAATATTTTGCATTTTTAGGGAATTTCTTGGCATATTTTACATTTGATAAACGCATATTATATGCGCATATTTCAGTTTTTTTAGGGAATAAAAATCCGGGCCCTGGGGAGCAACTAACTTTTATAATTTTATGAGCTCGGACGTGAGCGATATCGGCACTTCATTGTTAGCTAGCAAGCAGCGCGAAAACCAGCTGCTAGCTATAAAAATTAGCTAAAAAGAGAAAACCCACCCACAATTTTGCCTAGGACGTCACAAAACTTATAAATGAATTATGAGATAAATCGTTTTTGCCCTCTTCCTTCGTTATCTTAATTTTATTGCCTAGAAAAACTTCAATTAAGAAATGCATAACGTTTCGGATATTACGAAGACATTACTTATCAGTGCAACGCCTGTTTAGTAGATCAAACTTCTTCGGAGGGTTTGGGGTATTGAAAACGGTTGGGATGGCCGTCGGAGTCAGTTTCCTCTGTGGTTTCCTCTTACCGCAACACCTCTGTTGAGGATCTTTGAAATGAGCCTTCAAGAAATTTATTCAAAGTTGTACAGTATAAATCACAGGGGGAAAAAAAAAAGAAAAAAGAATATTAATGCTATTTACTGAGCCAATAACGACTTTGAGTAGGCTGGAGGTGGGTGAGCTGATGGTGTTGGCCCGCCGCTTAACCCTGCCAAGAGCGGCTGAATTGTGTTCCGGATGAGCCATTGTATCTAGGCTTCATCCCTCCCCACTGTGGCTGCCTGCAATTTGGAAATGTCCTCTCTCATCTTCTGGACCTGTGCCTCCAACTGTTATGATCTCTTGTGGGCCTCCACTACCTCTTTGGTGGCCCGCTTCAGATGCTCCTTCTCTAGCTCTCGCCTCGGCTAGTATAGGATGCTTAGCGATTTACGGCCAAAGGAGGGCGTTCTCAGCAGCGAGCTCGGCTGACGGATCCGCATCCGCCATATTGGGACTAAGAGTTAACGTCTCCTTCATCCGCTTCCTGGGGCGGTTCTGCGTCATCTCTGTGGTCTTGGGTATTGTGGGCCCTTCGTTCTTCGTCGTCTTTCTAGGCTTCTTTTCCTCGTTGTGATTGCACCTCGAAGACAGTGCTTTTGAGGGCGGCCAAGCCAGGGTGGATTGCCTAGGCAGCCTTAAGTCGACTTCAAGCCCGCTCAGCTGTGGTGATGAGGGAGCGCTGTGGTACGGTGTCGCCGAGTTTGAGGACCTGATTGAGTCTTGACTCTTGCTGCAGGGCCCTGGCCGCCTCCTCTTGCTTCAGCTTCTGTGAGCGTTCTGTTCCTTCCTTAGAGCGGCGGCTGTGGAAGTCTCGGTCACTTTCCCCCGGAAGTCTTTTGAGCTCACCAATGAGTTTAGTGCGCTCTTTGGGGTTCAGTTTTCTTGCCGAGGATGCGGGAAGCCTGTCCTTTTGCTTTCATCGTCTTCGTCACCGGTGTTGATGCCGCCGCCGGGGATTTCTTATTTGTCGTTCCAGTATCGAGTGGTTGAATAACCCTCCTAATACCCGGTCTCTTCATTCTCCGACGCTATTGCCAGTACTGATGATGGCGTCAGGTCTGGGATGCTGCTTGTGCTGTCCGGGGTCATCATGAGTTGCGGATCGTTTACTTTGCTTCCCGCCAGGAGGACTTGTGTTTCAGTTGGTATTTGTATTGTTCCAATTGACGGTGAATTTTTTATTTATTTATTTATTTATTATTTTTTTTTCCGGCTCACCATAACAGCGCACCTTGTTTTCTCTCAATCGCTTGTCATGGATCATTGCCAGATTATACATATTCCCTACTATTACAATCTTATGTTTATTTCTTATTCTCTAAATTTAACTTAACTTTGCTTTCTTCTGCGTTACTTCTAGTGAACTTTAATTTCTCTATACAACTTAATTTTCTATACAACTTAATTTAACTTTAACTTATAATTACTGTATAATCGGTTGATGCGTATTCGGGTTTTTGGTATCGTATCGGGTTTTTGATGTCGTATTCGGGGTTTTTAATGTCGTATTCGGGGTTTTGGTTCTGCGCTGTCTCTGGTCACGCCGTCGATTGGTTCTCCAAGTATTTAAGCGTACGCCGTTCGCACGCTTTACAGGTATGCGGTAGCGCCCGGCGAAAACGCAGTCTTTTGTGTATCAAATACACTTCTTGCAGCCTTATAGCGCTTTGTCGGTGTTTTCCGATCTTTAGCGTACGCCTTCGCGCTGTGTGAGCACTACGTCCGGCGAAACGCCACTTTCGCGCGAGATTTCACGTAGCGTTCTTTGTGAGACAACGCTTGGAGTTCAGGTATATGGCATCTTGCTCGAGCACCTATAGCACTATGTGCCGCTTGATAGCCTGATCGCACTACTCGCTTGCCTGCTTTCGGATACTTGATCAGACAGCTTCGCTTTCGCTCAGCTGGCCCGTCTTCTCGGATAATGCCTTGCTGGCGAAGATGCGAATGGCCTGCCCCCTTGTCCGTAGCTTGGTAGGTCGGGGCATTCGTGCATCAGGGTGCTCAATGCTCGGGCGGTTTCGTGCTTGACACCAATGTATGAGGGTGTCCTCGACCTGCCGTATTGACCTCAGACGCTTTCCTCTTCTTACTTTTCGTGATATCCTATATCTCCTGTTCTGTCAGTACTGGTCATATTATGTAACCGCTTCGTTTTCTGAGCAGTTGACCTCTTGTTTTATGGTGATCGCCATTGCGCTTGCACTACTTATGGCCAGTTGTCAAGCGCCTCCTTTCTCTTCTTCTTGATGTTTACTTGGCATACCTACAGACTCTGAGGCATACTGCCTTCGCCAGTCTATTTCCAGCTCGATCGCAAGACCCCGGCTTTACATGGCAGGACTCATGTCGAGCTGCTGTATACGCCTATGACGGTCTTTAGCGCCGTTCGCTGACTGGATCTGAGCATGTCGCGGTCGCCCTTTACCATGTCTCTGGGCCATGTGGCCACTGGATAGCTTACAATAGGGACATAAACCCCCCGGTAGATGTGAATCAACTGGGAGGGCCTAAGCCCCCATTCATGAACCGTCAGCCTTCTGAGCTTCTGGAACATGGCATCTGCCTTTTGCGTGACGTGCTTGATGTGCGCTGACATCGTCCTTGTCGTTGTTATCACTCGGCCGAGGTATCTTACTTTCTCCGTAAATCGGAGCCTGGTTTCTCCCATACGTATTTGAATCGGGTCTAGCACCAGCTCTCCTTTCATCAGCATCATTTGACATTTCTCTGGTGCAAATGTCATTTTAGCCTCTTGCGCCCATTCCAGGATTAGGCGCAGGGCTTCGTTCGCTTTACCCTCCATCTCGCGCCGAGTGTTCGCACTTACTGCCACATATGCGTCATCAGCGTAAGCTATCCTTCGACATCCTTCTGGCAAGGGAATCTTGAGGAAACCGTCAAACAGGACAATCCATAGGAATGGGCCCAGGACTGACCCTTGGGGACATCCCATGTTGGATGCCCGTTCAAATGACTGTGTTTCCCCTTCCATTCGGACCACGCGGTTATCTAGATAACTGCAGACTAGTCTTAGTGTATCTTGTTGACAACCTAGCCTCTTCAACTGTGTAAGTATCAGAGGCCACCATGCTCGGTCAAAGGCTCCCTTGATGTCCAGGAAAATACCCAGCTTGTACTTCGTACTCTCATCATCGGTGCGTAGCACCCTCAGAATAGCTGTCTGCGTTGACTTACCTTTAGTGAAGCCGTACTGATCGGGTGACAGTGCCGGCCCCACTTCGGTCTTCAGTCTCTCCACGAGACACCGCTCCATTAGCTTCCCTAGGTTGTCCAAGAGACATATGGGTCGCATGTTGGCGGTGTCGGTAACGCTCTTTCCTGGACTCTTTGGGATGGTGACGAGATTAGCCATCTTCCAGACCTGCGGGAATGCTCCTTCTTGGACCGCCTGATTAAACACTTCAAGGATCCTTTCTTTGAGCTGTTCGTATCCTTCGAGCAGCATTTCATTCACGATCAGATCCGGACCGGGGGCTTTCCTCCTTTTGAGGCTTCTGACCACTTTTCTAAGGTCTTCTTCGTTAAAATTTCGGGACTTCCCCGTTTCGGCGTTACGGATTTCTTCCGCCTCTCTTCTGATCCTCTTATGCCCCTCCGTGTCTTGTGTTTCGTCGTCCACGGGTATCTTATCATTAACTATTTTCTCCATAGTCTCAATCATGGCGTCGGTGTATGTACCGTCCGGCTTCTTTATGCATGCTAGGACGCATTTCCTTCTGTCCGCATACTTTGCAAACCCGTAGACGACTCCCCAGGGGTTTCCGTCGTCCTTCGACTTGACGAACCTTTCGAAGTTGTCATTTCTGGCCTTCTCTACACCTTTCCTGTATTCTCCAAAGGCTCCATGGTACTGGGTCTTCAACTGTTGTTGCTCTTCTATTGGCCTATTCTGCCTTTTTGCCATCTGGTATCGTTTCCGACTCTTTCTCATCTTTCTCTGCTGGTCTGCCACGTCTCGGCTCCACCACTTCGAGTCGCTTACTTCGAAGCCCCTGGGGATTGATCGATCTGCTGCTTCACGGATCCTCTCTCTCAGCTCAACTGCCTTTCCGTTGGCACTGTTGCTGGAGAGTAGCTCCCCGCAGGTCCTGCCTAGTTCGTTCCGGAATTTTCCCCATTTTGCCCTTTTGAGGTTATACCCGACCTCTCTTAGAACAATAGGTACTGGGTCCAGCTCATATTCCCACCTAATCAGCCTGTGGTCGCTCGCTATGTGGTCTGGTAGGACTCTCCATTCTTTGACCCTTGGCTCTGTCGCCGCTGCTACTAGGGTCACATCTATGTTTGATCTACCCGATGTCGAATAGAAGGTCCATGGTTGACCTGACCTGTTTGCTACGTATAGATCATTCCTCGATATAAACTCTTGGAGAGTCCTCCCCCTGGTGTCAGTGCCGTCATGGTGCCAATCCTCAGATTTTGCATTCGCGTCCATCCCTATTATGATCTGCTCCGCATTCTCTGTCGATAGAATCTCTTCGATTGCGTCCAAGTATGGTTGTATTTCATGGCTGAACTGCAGATAGGCACTGATCACCAGGGTTGCCCTTCTTCCGATTTCTATTTTCGCACACGCTATATGTGAGCTTGTGTGCTGCTCCATCTTCACCACATCTATTCCGCCGCTTCGAACCACAATTGCAGCTTTTGGGTTGCCTTGCTCTGTACAGACGACTCTATTGCGCCCTAGTCGTCTGACCAGCTGCTGGTAGGAATATGGCTCCTGAACTAAGGCTATGTCTAATCTCTCCGCGGCCATGTATTGCTCCAGCGTGTCATTTGCTGCCTTGGCATTTTGTAGATTCACCTGGCCAAATTTCACCTGAGTTTGTGCCATTTATACTTCGGTGATTTCTACCTCCTTTCTTAGTGCGTTTTTGTAGCACGGACATTCCTTATCGGACACTTTGTGGTCTGACTCAATTTTGGCGAACTCGCAGTTCGCGCATTTCGCCTGTCTTTCTTTATTCGTACACTGATCGTCCTTGTGGCCCCTTTGGGCGCAGTGTCCACACACTGGCTGTTCCCGCCTGCACTTTGCTTGAGTATGTCCGAATGCCTGGCATTTGTAGCACCTTGACACGCTGATGAAGTCGTCTACCTTGCACGACCCATATCGAATATATACGCGCCCTTTGGCTTTTATTTGTCTCCGAATCGTTGGCGTTACCTTCACTACCCAGTGGCAGTAAGGCTTATCCCTCGGGCCTGTCATAAATATCGGCTTCACATTGCTCTGAAACTCCGCTAGATTTCCCGTCTCTCCAAAGTCGTTTTGATTGAAGATATTCTCCGCAAGCTTTTCTTGCTTCACCTGTCTGTCTACGTTCAACAAGATTATCCTTGGTTTCCGTTTTCTAGGTTTTACCACCTCGAACTGTAATGTCCTCATTTTCGGGTCTTGGCGGAGTTTCTCGGCATCATGTTCGGTAGCGACTTCAACAATAACGGCCGCAGACTTGGTCTTTTTAATACCTTTGACCTTTATTCCTGACTTCCCTACATCTATTCCCTTCATGAACTTATCCTTAACCTGCTGGCTGGAATCTGACGATTCCTTATCCAGAGGGCGGATAAGAACAGTGTTCCTGTTTTTGCCGGGGAGGCGTCTCGCCGAGACTGACCTCTCCCTTCTTCCTTTCATCTCTTCACTTGGTCTCGTCGCACGTGCTGTACTTGCGTAACTTCTTGTCATATCTCTCTTTTCCTTTTCGTATGCTTCGGCCTTTCCTTTGTAATATTGTCTTTCCTCACACATCCTGACGTATTCAACTTCTAAGTCGTTGAATATCTCTAGGATGGTCATGGCGTCTGGCTTTGTAAATTTTTTCTTCTCAGTGAGAAGATAATCCACTAATTGGTTCCTCCTCCTTCTCATTTCCGCGTGCTCTGCAGATGAGGGTGGGAAAGTCTCGTTTAGATCGGTAGCCGCTCTTGCCAAACCCTGCGTGTCTCCCACGGAGGTTGACGCCAGAGTGTTAGCGTAATCCGTTAAGGCACTTGCTGCCTCTTGCGCGGCGTTTTCAGCAGCCTTCATCGCACCCGCTGCAACCTCCGTGGCGGCTCTCCGAGTCATTCTCGGAGACCCCACGGGGGAGCGTGGCGTGGGCATGCTTCCCTTCTGTCTTGGTCCTGGTCTCTTCTCGGTTTTGCGGATTTCCAAATAGAGATGTCCTTTTTGGTTATGCTTCTCTTAGGTAGATTTGGCCGCTGCCGGAGCACTTATATCCTCGCTCCACTCCGAAGAGGAGGAGGTCTACAGAATGCCGGACAGTCGTTACCAGCCCTGACCACGTGGAGGTACTACCTTTCAAATTTCAAATATCACTTAGCTTACGTTCGCACTAATCGCATATAAAATCACATAAAATCACTTAAAGTCGCATGTATCGCTTTGGTCGCCTGGTATCCGCCCCAGGGCCTGCCGGTGAATCTGTCGGAGACGGCCTGGACCCCCGTCAGCAGCCGTAGTGACTGACGTGAGCCCCCCGCCGTTTCCGAACCGTCACAATTGTTCTGCTCATTGTCTTCCATCATGTTTGGGGTTTTATTGGAGGTGAACAGCGGGATCTTGCAGGCCAGAACGACTGCAGTAGGGCTGCTCGGTTCCGGCCGAGCACACCTAGTGAACCTCTGGCCAGTCGCAACAAAGATAGCATCGTGAAAATACTCGCAAGTGGTGTCACTTTGGAGAGATGCTTTCCTAGGGAAGAGGTGACGGCGTGTTTCCCAGTTTAGCCAAATAGAAAGTTCGGAAATCAAAACTGAAGGCTGACTATCTTGTCTTGCAAGCTGGAGCTTTTCGATCGGAATTCCGAGATCTCCCCATTTTACGTGTTCGCATAAAGCTCGCGCCCGCTCCAGTTTCCGGTTTCCGTGCGTGTAATTTGAGCAGCGAATTTCTCTCGCCGAATTCGGGAAGCCATTCTTAATTTCGTTCGACAGCTTTTGCGAATCGATTCTCTCTCCTCCGGGTTCTTCTCTCGCCGTCTCTCACTCTGTCGCTCGCTCTTTCTCCTCATTGTACGCGGAGAAGAAGAAGAAACGCGATATCGTATCACGAAATTGTAAAATGTGGAAAAAGACAAAAGGCCAGCGGAATTTTTCTCTCTTTCCAGTGTTTCTGGTGATGCCGTGTGCGCGCGGTTCCGAGTGACACAATACAAGACTCGCAATTGGGAAGACACATGGCACGCTCTTACAGGTTTTTCTTCCCGTGATTCGACCCGCACACCGCATGTCCGCGTGCCGGCGTGCGGTGCCGCGCGGTAATCCGGTAAAATTACCCTAAAACATTATTTGAAAATACGATAAGCTCTACCCGTCTCGACCGTTTAGCTTTTGAAAAAAGAAATTACGAAAGCGAATGTTATAGTGCTTCGTGTAGAATTGCCTTCGACGAACGCTATTTCATGTTCGCAATTCGGTAATACCTTTCGGTTTTTGGTTCCGACTTAACTCTTGGCTGCGTGCAATGACTGGGCGCGATTTGATGTTTCCAGCGCCGAACTGGAACCCGCGGTCCGGCTCCCTCCTGCCGGATAATTTATTTCGAATGAAAAATAACCGCCGTTGTTTGCGCGGAAATTCGAAAACTCTTTATTATTCGTCGTCGCGATACCGATTTTGCTGTATTAGCATTCGAAATTAGGGAGCCTATTGAGCCAGGCAGCACGAAGTTGTGTGTACTGATAGATCTCTGTTGCAGACCAGCGTCACGTTTTGATATCTGACAAAAGCGAAGCGCCAGCCAGACTCGAAATCCGTCGTACGTATTAATCGAGCACGAGCATCAAATACAATAATGAAAATTTGAATTTCCATCTCTGCGAGGTCGCTCCGAGCGCCGCAAAATTAATCGCCGTAATTGAATCGCTGGCGGGGCGCTAATGGGAAAACTTTTGCCGTCATTCAACCTGGATGGAATTACGGAAAAATGTTGAGGGTGATTGTAATCTGAGGCCGACACCAGCCCTACGCAACAGATACTAATAGTTGCCTGTAGTGGTGCATGTAAATGGGAAGATACTTCGGGAAACGGCCCTTGTTTTTTTATGGAATATTAGCACTGGAATTGTTGTCTAAGATATATGTGTCTTTCGTAGCCCCTCACCACATAGTTGTGATTGTAGGTAGGACTGTACCACGACCACGTACAACTAACAGGTTTAGACATTAAAGTTGTTTAAATTAGGTGAACAGTCGGTGAAAAGAACGAACTTCTTGGGGTAGTAAGTGCTGAAACTCATTAAGACAGTAGTAGACGTCTGCGTGACTGCATTCGTTGAATCTGAATCGTTGAATAACTTTACGTAAATCTTTGGTGGAATGTTCCGTATTAGTGGCACTCGATGTGCTATTGCCACATTATTGGCGTTTGGATACTCCTGTAGGCGCGCTAGTATTGTGGACGAAAAGATGACCAGGGTATTTTTAGCATAAAAACATGTGCAAGTGAAATGAGCTTCAGCATCTTCAATATTGGTTTGTTATGAAAAACTGAAGAGAACTAAAGTGTCAGTCACATATTTTGTCGCGAATTTCCCTATTTGGCCGTGTGTGCACGGGAAGCTCGGGCAAATAATTTTGAAACTGAAACTTTAGGGCGAGATAGCTATCGCCGGAAACTGGGTTGGCTCAGATTCTCGAAGAGCCGAAACTAAAACTGAAACTGTGGCTGGTTTACCAAAGCCTGAATACTGGGAGAGCCTTATTCAAATAGCTCACTGAATGTTCTCGGACCAGAGCACGAGGTCACCGAAACGGCCACTAGCTTTAACGAAAGTTTATTACACTGAAAAATATAACAAGTCTCGGTACTCGAACAACGTTACAACACAAACTAAACCTTTATCATTTATCAGCTAGGAAGACAGCAATATCAGCAGCTCATTGTTCACTAGTAGGGCGAGTAAAAACTAGCCATTAGCTACAAAAATTAGCTAAAGAGAAAAGAACCCGAAATTTTGCCTGGGACGTCACAATTTTTCTCAACCTCGCTGATAACGTGTGATCCACAACATCTTTCCATTGCTGGGCTGGTATGTACTTGTTCCCATGCCTCTAGTAGTACATGGGTTCTTCACGTCATTCGTCTTGAAGGCTGTGTTTTTGCGAGCGACGCGACGTAGCATTTCACAAACACCTAGATCAGTTCACTAGGGGTGAGAATACAGTGATAGGGAGACAGTCTCAGTACTTTTCGCCCAGAAGCGTTGATGAGTGTTCTTCTACACTCGACAGCAGCTGTGGCCAACCCGTGGCTCGCGGGCTGCTTTTGAGTGGCTCTCGACAATGTACGACGTCACAAATTGAGCCGGACATTGAAAATTTAGTGAAGAAAACGCAGTGTCAGAAATCCCATTAATTTTTCCATGTGTAATTATTGTAACCATAAAATTTTTGATTTTTAACAAATAAATGTTTAGTTTGAATTGCAAAAAAAAATCTACTTTTGAGTTTTTCTATAACATTTGAAAAGTGGCTCGCGACGTCATCCCAGAAATTATTTTGGCTCGCGGGTGTGAAAAGGTTGGACACCGCTGCTCTACAGTATGTACAGCGATTTCTTTGTTCAACGCATCCACTGTGGTTGGATGGTTCGGATAAACATAACCTTTCGAATGGCCCCATAGTCACGAATTTGGTGGAGATAAGTCTGAGCTTCAGGGTGGCCATTTGCCTTTCAAAATTATCTTATTCCCAAGAAATGACTGAAGAATTTCGGCCGAATTCTAGTAAGAACCAATCGCAGTAATCATGAGGCGACGAAAAATCTTCGTACTCTGCTGGTAATTCTTTGAAGACTGGCGTAGATAAATTTCACTCAGTGGCAAGGGTTAGACGTTCAGTTGGGTTTGGTATCTTCAGGATACCATTTTCATGTAATCAGAACTGTTTTTCTGCTTCTTGACAAATTATTACTTGCTTTTGTTGAACCATGTTCACTGCTTGCATCCAGTGATTTTATTTTTTGGAATAGTGTAATTTCGGCTCCCAGTAAAGCGCTCCAGCATTTATTTCCAAATAAGAATAATTCATTCATTCGTACTTGTGAATAGTGATGTTCGGTTTCATATAGAGTGCAAACCGTGAAGTGAAAAGTCGAAAAGAAGAAAAGTAAAAAAAATAAGTGTAACGTGATGAAAAATGCCTTTTTATGATTTTCTCACAAAATTTCTTTATTCCTTGAAATTATCGAGGGGTGGAAAATGCCTAACTGTCTGCGCTCAGACATAGATTCACGTGAATATCATTCTCAACTTTGTATGGGTTGCTTGTGTAACAATACGTTATAGGAGTAATAATTCTTGAAATCGATGAGGAACTGCGAGGAGACGCAGTAGCTGGAAGACCAATGAGAGAAGATTTACAAGATGAGCAGTGGCTCTTTAAACAGTATCGCTTTTTTCGCAATGTAACATCCTCTATGGACCCAACGTATTCTTCATCCAAATCCAGAAGCGACACATCTTCTGAAGACCTACTCAATACATTCACAAATTCTGCTGTGTATGAATGTCTAATGTTCATCATTTTCATGCTGCATTCCTCCATCTTTAGTCAACGTTTCAAAGAGTTCTTCGCTTGTCCCGTTCAACCTTAAAAGGTTTCACCAACGAATACACGGACGTTAATTTAGAAATTATTTAAAATATGACAGGATTTGGGTGATCGTGTGTACCATAGGAAGCTCGAATCATACCTGGAAACCCCCGTAAAATAGAAATTCTTCCATTAGTTCTGCATGAAACTGCTGTAAATCCACCACAAATGGATTTGTATTTGCAGATCATTTTAAGGTTATCTTTATGAAACAACATAACAAAGTCCCACTCATCAGTCAGGTAATCGGATCTGCGTGTAACAGGCCCTGGAAATAATTGATCATTTGATTTCTTCTAACTTCTCGGGGATTCAGATGTAAGAATTCCTTCATTTCCTTCGGGAAATACATCAGCTGCATCAAATAACGTTCTTAATCTATGTTGGGTTGGTGTGTAAGGAGTAATGAATTTCACAAGATACGAGTTTTAACCTTTCGTTAGTCGCATGCCGGTCTTTTTGACCGAAAAGCATAAAAATTACGTCATTAGTCGTATCCCGGTCTTTTCGACCAAAATCACATAAATAGTCGCATCCCGGTCTTTTTGACCGAACACGCTTTGAACGTCTAGTTTTCAAACGTGTAAGATATGAACCTACCGTCCCAGCTCTCTGGTGCCGTTATATAGGGCTTGTGCACTCGGGGTGGTCAACGTACTCTGCCACCATATTAACGAGTCGGTGTGTTTCAATCTTGTGTATTGCCTCTACATCAATGATTGGTACTACTCGAACAATAAGTCAGCAAATCAGAGTGAGACTCAATGGATCGCTAAATCGTTTCCTATTGATGTAGCTAGATGTAATTAATGAAGAAAAAAATTCTCGCTCATGAGAAATTACAATGAAGAATTTCCGAGTTTCATGGAATGCATCTGGCTACCTATCAACAAAAGAGGGGGTGCAGCGTGGTGCGTTTGTTTCGTGAAAGTGTATACTACGTGTTGATACTATAGCGCTCCACATTTGCCATGACCACTGTCGCAGGATAAGACAGGTAAACTATTTTCAATCCATCACACATATCACGTGTGCCTATCTCACTCACTCACTCGCTCACACACACACACACACACACACACACACAGCTTCAAGCTATTCATACTACTACTATTACTGAAATGCAAAGAGTCCACTAACAATAAATGCATTTTAGATGTAATACTGACATTTCTTAGAAGTCGGAAATAGTTATGGGACTGGAAAAGATACGATCAACTGAAAATTTTTAATAAATACAGAATTGAGATAGGAGTAGTAGACAATCGAATTTAGGTTTAGAATTAGAACAATTCATTTGTCGTCGGATTGGGAAAAATGCGTGGTTGCCGAGGTACAACTGGTGGTGCTTGGAGTTCATCGTCCTCTTCGTTGAACCCCGAGTCCAAGCTGGTCTCTGACGCCGAGTCGAAGTCAATCTCTTCTTCGTTGTCCGAGACTTCACCAATTACTTCTTCATTTTCGCAGAGATTTGCAGCCATACTGAGGTGATAATTTACTTATTTGCAACTGTTATGAGTTGGAATGAAAGAGTAGCGGAGACCCATGCATCATTTTAATGTGCTGAGGAAAATTAAAGTGGGAAATTTTTTACCATGCAAAGTATTTTTCTTTATAAAGTCGATCAACCAGATGACTTATAACCTACAGTGTGGCACACTCGCACCCGTAACCCAACCTGTTATAATTTGGAATGTCGACTTTCTTTCGCATTTTCAGTTTAAAATGCCGACATCTGGTTGTAATATTTAGTTGAAAAAACCACTCCAAGCACCACCAGTTGTACCTCGGCAACCACGCATTTCATCTCGGCAGTTGCCTCGTCTACGTCCGCGTTTATTTTCAGGCGGTTGAGATCAGACGAGATGGAATATCAATCCTCCATCATTGCCAGCAGCTGTTCCAAAAGTCGCTCACCAAAGGCATCTGTACCCCGAAAGGATAGACTGGAAGAACAAAAATTGATCATAGGGAGTCTTCTTCGACTACTGGTGCAATTTCGGTCGAAAAGACCGACATGCGACCATCGGTGTTATTTAGCCCATGCGCTTCACGAAAGGTTAAGCAGCACAATCAACGTGTTGGTGCAGCTTTTTGACAAAGGCTACCAAAGAATACGAATACTATGTAAATAAACGAATACTGTAAAATACGTAGATTTTTCTACAACAAACTGGTCCTCATCTTACCAGCCATGTCTTCGTTAGTAAAGAGTTGCTGCTAAGCAAATTTGAATTACGTTGAGTTCGTGTTTACAACCACGTCTGAATGTAGGTTTACTTTTGCTCGAATTTCGAATACGTTTCTCGATATTCTTAATCCAGTTTTCCGGATTCGATTTTCTTTTATGGGTTTCTTTTCCACTTCGCGAAGTAGCGGTACGTTCCGTCGCCTCATCCTACACAAACAGTCATCATTAGGCTGTAACAATACCGAACTCATACGGTAACCATTATTTTACTAAGAGAATATTCTACTCACCATTACTCAATCAAGACTCCTATAAACATAAGAAGATGACTTTTTCGAGGAAAAAGTCGTAACGGAGGATGAATTGTACTTCAGGCTCGGACCATTTTTGAGCGATTTTAAAGGTATATCGCAACGTCTGTGCTTGACCCTTTGCTGACAACGGGAGCAACGCTTGCAATACAACTTTGTTGGCTGTAAGAGTCGAGTCGTTAAGCCAATTAACGAGCTCGCGGCACGGCTTGACCGGTAGAATCTTAGCGTAGTCGACCTGGTCAATGACCTCTGGGCTGCAAATTGAAAACATGACACTTGGGTCAATCACCATATTGAATGGTTTTCGACTTCTCGTCTGCACGGGCAGTAGTGGCAGGTGTCGGAATCGGACTTCTTGTTCCTGATTGAGGCATGAGATCGTATGATATGGATCCGGAATTGGCTTGTAGATGATCGCTCGCCGGGGATCCGGTTGGTTATCCGGGGGATAACCCGGGAGTGGGTCCGACGCCTCAGATGACATTTCTTCCTCTGGTATGACTGGTCCATACCCATCGGGGATGGAAGTGCGTCTTGCTGATGCGCACGGCGGTGATGGTTTTTCGTCAACGGTGATGTTCTCCATTTGGCGGGTGACGTCAATTTGCGCACTTGCGAGCACGTTGGTAGGTTGATCCGTTCGGATACTTGGAAGCGTTGGAGCGACTTCCTCACTACTAGGATCAGAGCCCACGTGTAGCATCGAGTCAAACGTCCTCTCAGCTAATAATTGTTGTGTCGCTCGTAGAGTTTCCTCGAGACTCCGGATTCGTGCGACCAATGGGGTCGACTCTGCGGACATGTAGAACATTGTATCTGATGTGGCCGGGCATTTGGTAAGTGTGGCCGTCATCAGGTCTCGGACCATGAAGTTCCCATCGGTGTTGATGTCGGGCAACGCGAAGTGTGATGACGGTGCCGGGAATTCTGCCAGTGGGTGGTAGTGGCCTTTAATACATTTCATATACTTCACTGGACGGATCGTGGTCCTAGATACATGTCAAGCAATAAAACAAAAACGTGATTTAATTATCTTTAGAGAGAGGGAGTGATGATTAAGGAATGAGGAGAAATTGTTCGCTGACAGAATAAAGGTGATAAATTACATCTGTGTAGTCATGCCCCGAGTAGCGGGGGGATAACCGGAGTTTACAAATGTGTGAGTGCGTTCCAGGAAGTTGTTAATTTGGAACTCCTCGGTAGGGCGGTTCGCATTTCGCCCCTCGTCTCTCGGCGGTGATCAAGACGGGTGGTAGACTAGGTTTTGGACATTTTGATGTTCCATGTCCCCAGTCTCAATATCCTCCACCAAGTAACAATTTGGTGTGGTCTCCTTGACGACGCGGAACGGGCCTCGGGTCTTGGGGCACAGTTTCGCTGAGACGTTCCAGATCCTAGAGGACATTGGATGTGTGATGATGTATATTTCATCTCCTCTTACTAGGGTTCACCCGTGACTAATGGCTTTTTTATCACGGTATTTGGCTTGATGCTGACACCGTTGCCGGACCCGCCGGTATATGACCTCCTTGTCGATCGACGGAGATGATAGTCCGAGGCGCGTGGATAGTGGTTCGGTGACGGGCTGGAGACGTTGGACAGTGATTGGAGTGAGTCCGGTCGTTCGAACTTCGACCTTGTTGATGCTCTTCTCAATGTCGGGGATCGCGTCGATCCATTTCCCTTGTCGAGTAGGGAGGACATTCATCCTGATTAGCTCAGCGATGCGCGACATGCGTCGCTTGACTACATTAGCGTTCGGCGAATGAGGCGAGACGTGGCGTAGTTGAACTCCTAGGTTGTTCCAATAACTAGTCCATTTGTGGCTGGTAAAGCATGAAGCGTTATCGCTCAAGATGATCTTGGGCATACCTTCCTCGTCTATGTATTTTTCTATCGCCCTGAAACTCAATTTTGAATCCGCGTTCTTCATGGGGTGCAGTTTAGTGTAACCGGAGAAGGCGTCAGTCACGACGAAGATTTTGTCGAGACCTCCTCGAGCACGCGCAATGGGGCCGAAATGGCCAACAGACAACATTTTGTGTGGCCTGTTTACGGTGACGTGTGCAGACTTGACGGCGGTGTTGGAGTGGTAGTTTTTACTCCTAGCGCAAGTCTGGCATGCCTTGATAGTTTCCTCTATGATGAACTTTACCCTTGGAAAGGTAAAATATCGGAGTATGATAGTAGTCGTTTTCGAGATACCTGGGTGTCCGTAGTACATATGATAATAGTGCACCATATCATTCTGGAGGGCGTTGGGGACTATGGTCCGCCATATTCCATCGCGACCTCGGCGTTGGATCAGATTGTTCTATACACGGAACTGTTCCGGGTGGATCTCGCAGAGCGTTTTGATCGTGGTATCTCGATCCTGGATAGTTCAGAGGTGCTGGAACTGTCTTCCCAGGGTCAGACTAGGTTTAACACCAAAGTGATTGATGGTGTTCTCGGGAATATTCGTCTTAGATCTAGGTTTTCGCTTCTTCTTCCTTTTTGGCGATGGTGGTTGGGTTGATTCGTCTGCCGAGGTTGAGGAAGCAGTGATGTAGTCGGAGGTTTCGGAAGTTTCTTCCGTAGCGGTCGATTGAGCGTCTGACGAGAAAGGAATCCCTTTGTCTTGCTCATTGTACAGGATTACATGATGGAATCTCGCTAGTTGAGTGACTGGAGCCCAAATTGGAACGAACTCTGCCTGGTAAAAGGATAACAGTAACAACCACTTCGCTATGCGGGATGATCGGTGCGGTGTTGACTTCAGGAGTTCGCGCGGTAGCGGGCGGGTGTGGATCTTAGTCTTTTGCGTCGCTAAGAGATACGAGCATCTCTTCAATGTGTGTACCGCTGCTAGTAGGTCCCATTCTCCCTCAAAGTACCAGCTTTCTGCTCCTCTGAGGCATCGCGAGATGAAAGCGATGGGTATAGGTTTCCCATCAGAGTCGTGTTGGAAAATCGTTCCTGCCAAACCTTTTTGACCTCCAGTTGCGAGCAGATGGAATTCCTGATCCCAGTCAGGATGATGATGGACGATCCGCTCTTGTAACTTCTCCTCTATGTCCCTTTTCGCGGCTTCTTCTTGCTCGGAACCCCAGATGAAAGGAGTTTTTGCTTTCAGCAGCTTAGCGATTGGCTGCTGAATCCGCGCACATTCTGGAATATGCGAATGGAAAAAGTTCACTGCGCCTAGGTAGCTGCAAACATCCTTCACATTCCTTGGGGTTGGGAGCGAGAGAATCCCATTAACGTTTTCCTCGCTCGGATCTCAGCCCTTGATGATTGAGCTCAAACCCGAGGAAACGGATTTGTTTCTGTGCGAATTTACATTTGAAGCGTGGTTTTCCAAAACGCAGTAAGTCATGTTCATTCATTTTTGATAAATCGAAAAAAACATTCCGGTTTTCGACTCGAAGCTCGTAGAGCCGTTGCGTTTGGTTTATATAGAAGGTGAACGCCTACCCTAACTCTCTACAGTCTCGATTCACGAATATGAGCAATGTGATATTGTTGGTAGGTTACCAAAGTCACGCCTTACGACTTACTGCAGGTTGGAAAAATTCCTTCCAAGTGTAAAGGGTACAAAAATAAAAGCATTCAAAATCGAAAGTAGTGTTTATTACTGTACATCACATTCGTTATAATTATTGAGACGATCGATTGGTCGAATAATAGGTTCAGGCTCTCTTACCGAGCAAACAGCGAGATGAGCGTCATAAAAGTTTTTTTCCTCGAGAGATAAACGAACGAATTTTAACAAGTTTTCAACGTCATTTTTTTTAGCCGCACTTACATGCCTGTTTCGTGGGACTAATTCATTTGTTTCAAAATACGATGATATTTCGGGATTCCACCGTACGATTCGCTAACTCCGATTTCACCAGGCGCGGTTTTAATTGGAAAGTACCAAACGCGAGTTGTTCGAAGTTTTAACGCATTCACCTTCTGCTTCACAAAAATCGAATTGGCTAGCGCTTTGAAATCATACACCTGCCAGTCTTGATTATACAAAAAGAGGCGCCCGTAACGTCTGTATACCTCATAGTACGACTGCGGCGAACTGATTTCTTCTCTCTTTCGTAACTCTTTTTCAATGCGGCCAAAGACTCGATCGGCCGGTAAATAACTATGCCCTCGTACCGGGAAAAAAAATTTGACCAACGTAATATACTTGGCGATGTATTTTTTAACGGCAATTGTCATTAACGTTGCAATCATTGTCGTATTTTTGTTTTGCGCTGGGCAGGAATCAGAAAAAATATGGACATGCCGATATCGTTTACGAACAATAAGTCTTTTGGCCAGGTTTTCAAAAAAATGAACGAGGCACGATGCGATCTCATCGCTTTCTTTCCTTTCCCACTTTCTGATTCGAGCCAGCTATAAATGAATACGTTCTTTGTACTTTGCTTTTTTCGGTGAATGACGATTGTCAAATTATACAACCAAAGTTGCCGGCAGTAATACGCCTCGGTTACATTTGGCTTCGGGAGGGGCATGTTTTTCTGCATGTCGAATACGATTGCTAGCGTGTTGTTCGAAGTTTTGGCCTCAGCGAGAAGTTGGTAGAATCTCTTTGCTCGTGCTTGATGTAACTTCAGTAGCCCTCTGTTTTTTAAGACATCAATTTTCGCTTCAATTTTCTTTTCCATTTCCAAACAATACGAACACACGTCTACTTTTGGTGACCTGAATGACAGATTGAAGCGGTTGTAAAATACTGACGCGAATAAGCTTTTTGAAGCAACCGGTAAGTTTTCAGCCATTCGTTCTGCTTCCCATGCTTTCCATAATTTCACCAACGTTAACGTAGAATCGAGGTATTGCCGTTGCGAGGTACTTCTTTTATAGTGCGATTCGGTTACTTTCAGTTTTTTTTATGTATGTAACGATAGATTTTGTTATCTCTATCTGTTCTTGTTTACGTCGGGAGCCGCCCCGACTCTCCCGTTTCGCCTCCCCTGTCCTCATGAAATGCGCGCTCAAGCCATTGATGCGGCGTTGGCCGAGTTGAGTAATGCCGCAAAAATGTTTTCGCGCAAACTTTCACCAAAATACCATTTTCTTTTCTAATCAAATATTGGGCTACAACCCGTTTACGCGGATTTTCATTTCGAGGGTGTAAATGATCCGGTGACGAAGGTGTTATGTAGGGCATAAGAAAGGCATTTTGATCGTCGATGGTGACATTCGAGTACAACTGATTGAAGAACGTTTTGATATCAGCATCTGATAACTCATCCGCTGCACACCGATATGTATCTCTGTGATTACACAGAATTCTTGGCGCACTCCTTGCACTGGCACTGTTTTGAGCGTCTCGTTTCAAATTCTTTACCCATTTACTCGCGTTTTGTTTTCCTCTCGATCCGTCAGAATTTTCGCTCGCTGTCTTATCATCCTATATTCACGAAGAACCCTCATTAACAACAATTCAGATAACAGTAAAATAGGTACAGCTAGTTTGCAATAGAACTTACCATTTTGAAACGATCGTTCCTTATAGTAGGTAAATAAATCAGAAAAATACCGATGAAACTACGTAAAATCTTTTTTTCTTTACGAGTAAATAAGACGCATTCTTCTTAACAGTATTATCATTCATCACAATTCACTCTTAGTACTTCATATCACCCTTGAAATTGCTCACAAACGAATGAAACGAATGAAAAGTTTGAAGTAGACTGACTTACTGCGTTTTGGAAAGATGAAAAAAAAAATCCCGTTCCTTTCCAGCCCTCTGTAGTGGCCGGAAATGAAGGTAGGAAGAAACGAATTGCAACAGTTGATAGATTACAGCGTTTCCCGAGAGATGGCGTTGCTAACTCGAAAACGCTAAAAAATGACTTACTGCGTTTTGGAAAACCACGCTTCATTTCATTGGGTTGATAGTAAATCCGGTGTTTTCAAGTCGTGAAGTGACTTCCCGGAGATGACCAAGATGTTCGGTGGGAGTCCGGGATGCGATGAGGATATCATCCACGTACCACTGAGCAAAGGATTCGGTACCGCGGAGAGTCTCATTTAAGGCCGATAAAAGTCCCGCCTGGCTTTCTGTAGTGCCGAATGGTAGACGGGTATATCGCCATGGTCTGCCTTGGTGAACAACCGTCGTGTACATGGACGACTCTTCGGTGAGTGGAATTTGCAGGAATGCCGAGGTCATGTCCAAAACGAAGTAGATTGAGGTCCCGGCAAATCTAGTCTTAATTATCTCGATTTTGGGAACCTCGTGAACCGGTGGTACTAGGTTCTCGTTCAGCGTTTGATAATCGCCGCAGACTCGCCAAGCCTCCAGCGCCGGTTCCATCATCCTGTAGGTCCCAAGAGCTAGTCGTGGCCTAACAGTGGTTCCCCCTCCCTACCGAACTGTCCTCCTATCCCGCAGGAGCCTTCACGTTCGGTTACCACAGTGGGTATTGACTTCCTCCGCCAGATCGCGCTAATATCTCATTTTCGGTAATTTTGGACTAAGGGCACTTTGGAATGTGACTCTTGAATTGTGTTTCATTTTGTTTAGTCCGCACTTGTTCCTTAGGCAGTTGTCTAGATGAAAACCTCTTGCATCCTTTTGTGAGGTAAGGCTTTCTGCGCGCTTTTGCAGTTGGCTGAACATGAATGTGTGCACTGCTCTTCCATCTCAATATGGAATATTTTCTGAACCTGCTGTACATAAAAATGTCGCAGGTGTCCTTCGGTGTTAGTTTTCTCATGTCTTTTCAATTTAGGTAAATCATCGGGAGTATATTGTGTCCTCGACAATTTAAAACGAAATAGTTCTAGTACTTCTTCCTGCAGAATCAGTTTATCATTATTGTTGCAGTTAGTAATGGAAATTTCGGTATTATGTTGATCTACTTGCTCTTGTGGTAACCGAAACGTGAAAGCTCCTGGGTGAGAAGAGGACCGTACGGTTTGGGAGAGGAACCACAACACCACGTGTAGCACACGACTAGCTCTAAGCGGTCTACAGGGTTGAGAGAACGACACTTAGGACTTTCAATATCTACTGCGTCGACGATTGCGGGGTAACTCAAGATTTGGACTGAGCTCTGCCTAGCGAATGCCTCGTGTGACGGGTCCTACTCTTGACACGATGGTAAGCAGGAAGGACGACGGCACGAGAATAACGAAAACACACACAACACAGAGACTAAGGTGTAACGCTATTTATTCGAGAAGGCTTAAACAAACGGAGACAACGACGAAATCAAGAGTACAAACTTCTGCTAGGGCTGTCGGACAGCACGGTCTGCTATTGGAGGCACGTGGAGTCCCGTTCGACGATATTCGAGAACGGCGCACTAAACTCTGTTGCAGTTAGTAATGGAAATTTCGGTATTATGTTGATCTACTTGCTCTTTTCAACTTGGGGAATGCTTATTATGCTTTGGGGCAGGTTAACTACTAGTCAACGAATGAGTCTGTTATAGGCCATAAAGATCTGACTAAATTTATCAGGCTCGAACAGTTCTCCTTAGAGAGGGAATACAAGATCCCTCAACCATATTTTGAGGTCTTTGATCGGCTCCCCTAGGCGTTTGATCTCCTCCTGTCGCTCTTTTATTCCATCATCAGGGCTCGGATCTGGTTTCTGGTAGACGATTCTGTTTGTTATTTCAGGACCTGGCGTGTTCCACCTGTCTCTCCTTCAACTGATTGTTTTCCCAGTTCACTGTTTGTAGTTCTCTATTGGCGTTGGATTTGCTCTCTTTTCGATTCTGGATATCGCCAGCCAATGTGCTGAATGTCGCAATCATTCAGCAGCTTTTGAACTTGCTCTTTGTTCGTCTTGTCGGTTCCAAAAGATCTCTGGATGGTGAGTTGGGTAGCCGCTCGATAATTTTCATTTGAATACACCTTCCCACCTTCCGACTCGGTTGTGGTTACGTGACGATCGCAGTTGCAGCGGGATGGGCAGACAAAAGCGGTCGGCATGTGGTGGAGGCATCATCTCTACTGTCGAGTCTGCGTGTGTGCCATTTTCCTTCTGCAGACTCGCCGCTGTTTTTCTTCTTCTGTCTGTGTATTTGGCAAACCCGTGGACGAGTCCGAAAGGGTTTCCATTGTTCCGTGTCTTTATGACCTTGTCAGAGTTAGGTGTCGTGGTACTCTCTCTTCAGCTGTGTTTTTCTGCTCACCTTCCCTTCTGGTATCTCTTGCGTTTCTACTTCATTGTCTTCTGGAGAGTAGCTACACTTCCTACGTCCTGCTGCGGCTCGTATCTTCCTGACTATTTCAACCGCCTTACCTGTAGCACCTCCGCGCTCTAGGGACATGTCTTGGTGATTGTGATTTGCACTTTCACTTCAAGAAATAATAAACTGTTTTGCGTAAATTTGTACATTTATTTTACACATTGTTAGCGTGGAATACATGGAATGCTATAAATATCTAATTTATTTACAACTCTTTCCTTTTTGGGCTTTCATATGGCGCTCGCGTAGCCTACGCGACACTCCGGCAGATCACTCTGTATCTAATGTATCCACGCTTGGATAGTGTTCAGCAGAACTGTTCCTACAGTCATTTCCGCGAGACTGCGGTCATTCCCAGCCTGCGTACTATAGGAGGTCCAAATTTGTACACATCTTTTCTCTAATATTTTAGCTGTGAAGATGAAATATGCTAAACTAAAAGTTTTCAAATTTTCATTATCTGACCTTTTTCATTTCTGTGTTTCGCAGGAGCCTCCATGCATTGAGCGAACAGCTCGTTACTGATTTGTTTTTGCTACTTCTCGCAAAACAGTGTTGCCAGAAGAAGGAAACTGAAAAATGCTGTTAGCATTGTTGTCTATGTGAAAATATTTCCGTAAGCTTTTGCAACCGTTCTCCTGGTTTGCTTCTTAATGAGAGTAATCGTTTCTACCGAATATTCTGTAGCGCGTCTACCATTTGGAATTTCGCTCACGCGGTCGTCATTTTGGATTTTCGTTATCTATACATATACAATATACATATAATGGGACACCAGAAATTCGAGAATGGCGTACTCGTGAATCCTATTCTCAACACGTATGGCATTTTAAATGAGGTGGAGAGAACTTTTCTGTCTCTCTCGTTCTCTTGGCTGACATGCAGCATTTAGTATATACGGTGGCGCACACCCGTTGCCCTGTTTTTCTTCGTTCTCATGGGTTGATGGTCGGAAAACGCGTTCAGAAGAGACTATACATTTCGTAGTCTTATTAAAGAGACAATAAGACGAAAAAATGCCGAGCTGCGTCGAGGAACGAGCGTGATAAAAGACGTCATTAACGACGTCATACGGGGAGAATTTCATTAAGAATTTTGCTAAGGAAGAAAGTGCAAAAAGTGACGTCATGCGCTGCGAGCTTTTTCTTTTTTTATATATCCTTGTTTCGGAAAACGTTAACATTGTCCGAGGCGCGTGGATCTAAAGAAGAAGCCGACTGATTACCAGATACATCAAAAATACGGAAAGCTACTTAGATAATGGAAAGAAAATAAAGGGAAAGTTTACGCCCGGCTTTTCGCGAAGAATTATTGCTTCGTAGATTCTTTATAATGAGAAACGAAGGATGTAGTTTTAATCCCGCCAACAACGCAACACAATGGGACTTTTGAAACGCCAGCTCCTCGTGAATAACTAATTTGTACATACGTGCCGCGTCGTTGTCGCGGAAATTTTGAAAAACTTTTTCGGCATTTACATACATACCCGGGGATTATGTGTTCTACAGGTATGTAATCTGGCTTTGGAAAAATGAGAGTAAATTAGGAGTAGTTGTCTCTCAGCGTCGAGGCTGAAAAATAAAAACGAGATTCTGTCGTGTATACGCGAAATTGTGATTTACATATACGAGTTGTATAATATTGTCATTTTGATGGAGGCTCGCGGCCATTTTGTAAGATAAAGTTCGTGCTGGAGCTGCATCGCATGCACACTGCTCGACGAGTTTGTTGCTGACGACATGGCGTTGGTGGCAGTGGACTCGCTGATGCTGTTTTTTTTTTTTTCGAGATCTCACGTTTGTTTCCTCATTCAGTATTTCTTATTTAGTGTAGGAGTTATCCGGAGACAGACTTCTTTGGTTGAGAAAGTAAATTACGCTTTCAATGGGACTCGGATTTGGGATCTTAGTCTTCCAAATCTGCAGTCAATCTGGGGCATAAATTCATATCTCTCCGACATTTTCGACTTATTAATCCACGCAAAACTAGCTCTAGGAGCAGGTTACGCAGTCTACAACGTATAACTTGAGTCAGGACATGTGAAGGGTTGGGTTTCAAAACCTGCTAAATGCACAAATTTCTCAAAATGAGATTATTCTGGTACTTTCGAACCTCCCAGATCGAATGATACAGTCAGTTTTGCTTCAAAACCTACTAAAACCCACCTAAAATGCAATTGAAAAACCTGTTTTGCTTCAAAAACTGCTAACTGAAATTTATGTTTCATAACCTACTAAATGCATGTTTGTTTTTTTTTTTCAAAACCTACTATCTGCACTTTTTACCAAATTATAAAAATTTTTTTTTTTAAAGAAAAAGAGTACAGAAAAAGTAAATTACATCGTTTCGATTAAAATAAACCGAAGAAAGTAAACAAAATTTAAAATAGATCTTCGTTAACGAGTGCATTAGATGTGCCTCCATCAGACTTCTTCTTCTTACATGGTGGTAATTGTGAAAATCTCTCGTAAAAACTCAAATCAGCAACACCCAACTTTTCAACCAATTTCTTTACATCCTGCATTTTTTCAGCTGAGCAATTATTTGATGGTGAAACGACAGGAGGTGTACTAACTGGAAATTTCTTATTTTTTTTAATCATGTCACACGACTTGTACTCCACCGAATAAGTATCTTTGTGAGAAATTCCTCGTCCCCCAAAATATCCGAGTACATACTTTTGCATCGGAAAGAAGAAATCCTTTTTGGACCTGCACAACACACAAGAGAAGGAGTATTATGAGATTAAAATACTAATAACAATGGTGTAATCAACCCAAAAAAGTACAAACTTTCAAATATGTTTGCGCTACCGACGCATAATCCCTGATTTGACAGTCTTCGCCTACTTTGAATAGATTGCCACATGATGGTAGAATTTCATCGTATTCTTCGGGTTCTAAAATAGTTTGGCGTTTCTTCATCTGTCTTTCAGCAAGGCTAAAACTTCTATCCGCCGGCATATAGCTATGCCCTTTTACGGGGAAAAACCACTCGAAGTGTACATTTTGCTGATGGGAGAAGTTCATTAAGGCCAACACAGCGCTATAGTTTTTGTTTTGGCCGACACAGGAGTCGGAAAAGAATCTAATACAGCGTATCTCTTTTGTTGGTATAATCGGCTGAACAATATTAGTCAAGAAATGGATCAAACACGAGATAATTTCATTGGAGCCTCGCTTGTATTCCGATTCAAGCCATCTGTGGAAAGAAACAATACATTACTATGAGTCCAACTGATTAAAGTTTAGATTGAAGGATTATTCTGTTACCTGTAATAGTACACAGTTGAGTGATTCAACTTTTTCTCAGAAGTATGTATTACAACTCCGAAGGTGTGATATGATATTTGTCTTGCATAATACGCTTCTGAAATAGCCGTCTTCGGTAATGACTGGTTTTGCATTAAATCGAAGTTTATTGAAATAGAATTTTCTGGCCAAGTGTTGAGCTCCTTGTAAAATCGTTTACTTCTCAATTTATGGAGATATTTTAACACAAGCAACTCCTTTCTTGTGTATTGTTTGCCATTTACTGAAGTAGTTGCATCGTTGTTTTGCGTTTTTAGAGCCTTAATCAAATTATCGTACATTTCGCAAGTTGAACAGATATCCGTTTTTACAGAACCAAAACCGATATTGAAAAACGATTTGAATATTTTGTAGTAAAAGTTATACTTGCAGCTGTTTTCGAGTTCATCGTTCTGGTGCAGCTTCACAACATTTTCGTGCATTTTCCTAACGCTCAGCTCTCCTGATAAGTACACTCTTTCCAAACTACCAGCCCGACCATAATGACTTTCCTCTACCTTATAACGCTTCATATCTTCGATAATCTCATTCTGAAGATCTTGTAGTTTTGGTTTGCTACCACCTCGATTCTCGGTCATATTCGCGTCATCCTGCAACATACAGCTCGCTGCATTTTCAAATTTACTTCGTCCAATAGACAGTGCATTTAATATGGCAGCTTTACATACAACAACACGTCGAGTTTTTGTTTGAATATGACAATGTATGTTGTAGTTACGCGATTTTCTTTTTCGTTTATCTTCGTCAATAACAATACGCTGAACAGTAGTAATGGTAAGGCATTTTTGGATAAATTTTCTCTGCTCAACTGCGTTTGGCTGCGCCCAATACTTCTTATGGAATTCATACAATTCAGCAATAGGAATATACCTGACTTCACATGGACTTTTGTCTTCTTTTTTATGATCACATTTGCAGAAGCAGCCTCGATTTTTCTCCTGTCTTTTCTCTTTCGCTTTCATTTCACTTTTCCAATTTGATCTTCCCGGTTTCCGTTTCTTTTTTACTTCTGGTCGGAGTGTTACTGCTTCTGTATCACTGTTATCACCTTCTGATGACTCCTCCATAACGATCACAATACGTCTTCAACAGCAACAAACCGCAAATAATTATTTAAAACTCGAAACAAACAAACTCACGAACACTCAAAATCAACCATGTGTTTGAAAACATAATCAAAACTCATATTTTTTTCTTCAAAATCTACTAAATGCGTAGTTACGCTCCAAAACCTACTAAATGCATTATTAAATCTGCTTTTTGAACAATTTAAACTGATAACTATGGTTTTGATAATAGCCAGCTGAAAGCAGAGTTACCAACCTGTCCAAAGAACAAAAAACCTTCCCTGTAGCTATAAAACTAAGAATTCTAAACGTTTTTTTCGTTTCCTATAAAATTTCACTTTTTGCAGTTAGCAGGTTTTGAAACCCAACCCTTCATGTACACAGTACAAGAAAAACTAGAAGTTATTCTCGCAACAAACTATACTATGTTAGAAAATTAGACGTTTATGTTATGTACTAAATAAGCGAAATACTTACAAAAAACTAACCTCTACATAGGTGACCGCCCTCCGTTTCCGGCTTTGTTTTCGGAGGCAGAATCGTTCTTAATACTGCGTAGAACATGAGCGTCATCAACAGTGGTCGTTTTTTTCGCAGCAGAGTTTCTGAGGTTTTCAACACTAACAGTAAAGATGAAATATGAAATGGAATGTGTAAAGAATGAAATTGAATCGAAATGCTCAATATTTACTCCTCGTTTCCAAAGATGCTGACCTTTCTTGGCGTAGCATTCCTGGTGTGTACCTATCTGTAACCGTTGGGTTCCGAGTAAAATAACTGAGATGAGAGATGATTGAATTTACTTTACTAAATCTTTGAGATCAACTTTACAAGTTATGTTGATATATGTACTATACAACACTATACTTTTAGGTGTACAATTATCATCGCTTACGACGTGTCTCTCAAACTCTAGTCCAACGATTGCGCCCTCGTTCAGTAGCATCGCTCCCAAAGTTAACTACAAATATCGTCATCTAAAGGAGGGAGAATGAATTGAAAATAATAGAACTGCATAGTCAGTTATAATTTTGAAAGTCCGAAGAAATAATCAAATACGAAATCATAACATCGTTAATAATGTTGAAGAAACACAAAGAATTTAGATTATGTTATTGGCGCCTGTACGTATTTCGAAAGTCGAGTAGAGGTGTTGTTTAATTTAATACAGGCCGGAATAACCGAGCTCGGAGTCAAAAGTAGGTTAATGAAAGAAATGAATTTTGTGATCGAAAAGTCGAAATTTTGAGAGCTAAAAACTATTTTACATTCTATCCCCTCCTGAAAAATAGGCCGTCCTCGGCCGGTGAAAAGTCCTAAAGGAAAACTTATCACTCGAGGAAGCTACTGAGTTCGAGCTATAATCGTGGTTACATAAAATTGTAAGAAAATTAAGCATAATTTACAAAACCTTAATAAAATAGTAAAATGTACAATTTCATTTAAATATGCGTATACGGTATATAGGTACTATGGTCGAGTTGATTTTTATCGGAAAACCGAGTCGTTCACAGAACGTTATTATATAATTGCTGATGAAGGTTTAGTTGAAAGTGAGAATCTTGATTCGCCCCTGCTAAGATTGCTGTGAATATTCGGTTTTTTATCAAAAAGTTTGAGGCAGTCACCCTATGCAGCACCATGCATGTTTCAGCATTAGGGAACAGAGATGGATCCCAGAATGCTTCGCCGCTATCCAATCCTAGTGCACTAGTGAAAGACCTAATTCGATTTCGTATCCAGGCTTGGAAACCAACCCCTGGTGGTTTCGTGATGAGTAGCACTAATACTCCAAAGGGGAGGTAGAGTGCTTTAGGTTTCGTATAGATGCCCTCAGCTGCATTTCCTATAAGATCTATGAATGAGGCATACTCCTCCACCTCTTGTATTTGATCTAACTCTTGTGCAGTGCTTATCAACATTTGTTGTGGATTATATCCGCACGTCATTAGCACAGAATCAAAATCTTTCCATGACACTCCGTGCACTATTTCCGCACCTAACACACCAGCCATCAAGGTGATGAATGAACCTAAGATATCACCACCGTTGATCCCTATACCCTCTTTTAGTAAAGTGGCAACTCCACTAATACACATCGTAATAGAGGCGTTTGGATCTTGATCACTATTATATGCATTTGATAATCTATAGTATTGTACTATATCTCCTAGTTTTCTAGGCACTTGCATCGGCGCATCGGGTGTAGGAATTGTTCCGGGTGTAAACATTCCTCCGCTGGTCATCACACCAGCAGCTTGAAGTGTGGGTATTGCGAAAACAGCCAGTTGTGATCTTTGCCATGGAGGCAACCTATCAGTTCCTGCGCTCCTGTTTGTTCTCCTCATTGTGATTGTCCTTAATGGAGTTCTTAAGATAGACACACACTAAGCGGCCGCATCCTGCTGTGCAGTCAGGGATATCATGACGCTGCTTTGGGTAATCGGATCAGAAAATCGTGAAGGAAATGTGGTGTAAAACGCTACACAAAAATTGAATGCAGAAGTGTCATGATGCTGCGGGCTTGGGCTTCTAATCATCTCGCTGCTTCCACTTGATGAATGACGCTGTTGTTCCCACAGTGGGCTCTGGCTCCAGCTGCATTCTGCTGTACAGTCATAGGGGTGTCATAATGCTGCAGGCTCAGGCTTCTACTCCTCTGGCTGCTTCCACTCGATGAACTGGATACTGAACGGGCTTTCTGGGGGCGACCTCGCGGCCGCTTTGGGTCAGTTGGCAGTGTCCAAGGTCGACCCCCTTCAGCCTCAGTTCATTACGGAAGCGACACTGGTGAGTTCGCTTCAAATGTTTGATGTAGCCGCTCCTCTGCTGGAACGCCAGTCGATGTTTCTGGCAGTTCCAGGGAGTCGCGTCTACATGAAGCAGATAGAAGTGCCGAGGCACTTCTTTTACCCTTTGATATCAAATACGAAAGAGCGTATAATAGCTTCACTCTTAGGGTTGGGTTTTCAAAATACCTGTGTTGCGAGTATGTCTAATGACTCTTCCTGTTCGGCACTTCCATAAGGTGAGTGTACATGAGTGCTCTCAGTTCCTTGGTTGCAAGAACCCGTCAATTATTATGTTTGCCTCCTCTTTCCTCAAAACATATTCCTTCAAAATTCTTGCTTAGAATGATAACAAGTGGTTTATCTGTAATCTGTTGAAAACATTTAAGAGTTAGGATGCTATACAATGATACAAGATTCAGTAATCTAATAGTAGCAATGTACGTGAGAGGCATAGGCCTATTTTACCTAGAATAACTTCTTGAAGCACGGTTTGCATAGAAGAAAGTCCGTACTATTATCATACACCACTGTGTATGTCAAGTTCCTAGATCTTGCGCGTACTGCAATTTCTCCATTTGAAATTTTGTTGATTCATGTTTCAAGCACCGGCTTCAAAATAGGTCTTCTGATTCTTTTGAGTGGAATCTTCTATACTTGTGAAAGATATCAGACATAGGCTTATAACGTGTGAAAACGTTGGGTCAAATCTTGCTTCAAACAGTGCATACATGTATGAATTTTTTGCAAACCCAGCAAATGAAGTGTTTCTACAAAATAGAAATTAAGAAATATAAACAAAATAGCATTTGGAAGAATTCAAAAATTGAGCATATTTCTTGAGAAGTATTTAGAATAATTACCAATTTTAGTTGATTATCGTTTACGGATTGGAAGATTACATCATCCAGCACTGAGGGTAAGGTGATTTTTCTCTCGAGTTCATCGAGAGTTGCCTTATTTAGAAGAGTGAATTTGAGGTCCCTATGCATTTGGTTCTTCTCTGGAGTTGCGCATCTAGTGGTGGCAGTGGCATATGCTGCTTCAGTGCTAATTTCAAATGATGACAAAACTGATAAGAAGGTTGTGAAACAATAACCCACAAAACAGAATACAGATGTAATTACCTTTTGCAGCTAACGTGGTATGGTGCAACAGACGTTGAACTGTTTCTGTCCTCTGGTCATGCGTCACTGTCTGGAAAGTAGTCATGGCTGCTCGCAGTTCCAGCCAAAGATTTTGTATCTCTAACCGCTGTTGCGTAAACTTTTCAACAAGCCCTAAACCAAGACTCTTTAGAAAATGAATCCTCGATAAATCAATGTCTCCCAGGGTGATGTACGCGTTATACGCTCCAGCATCCAGCATGAGGTATAGAACGCGCCATGACCATTGTCGCGTCTTGTTTTGAGTCGTCTTGTTTTTTTATAAGTACGTTGAATGTGTCAACACCGCCCTTGTGTGCATTGTAATCCTTGATAGTAATTGGTTTACTGGAAACCGCAGCTACATTGGATGTATGACATGCTGCTGACCAAAGTATCACAACTTTCCAATACTTAGGCACAAATGAGCATAATGTCTTTTCATTGCGGTACACATGACGACTTGTACCAACGTTCCTTTTCTGTGCCTGCAGCATCTCGTTGGGAATTTCCAGTCAAGTTCGGCGCACCGTGCCGTGATGGTCAGCTTGTCTGCAAGCTGCAGACTGGTAAACCAATTATCACACTTACATTTTGGCGTTGATTCTTACATGGCTTGATAAGTTTAAGAACTTCTTGGGTAGCTTTTGGTATGCCAGATGTAGCCTGAGTGGACGTTAACACAGATGGATTGGGCGGGGGCGCAGTTTGACCGAACTTGCGCCTTTTTTTTTTTTTTTTTTTTGCTAATGGTTTGTCTTGATGGTCTGACGCCACCGCCGCTCCAAGATATGGACTTACATTTAAAAAGTAAAACACGTTTTTGCTTCCGCCAATGAAACAATCTTAATGCCATATTTCTCGGGCTTGGCTGGTAAAAACATTTGGAAACTACACCGACCAAAAAAAAACGTAGAATCGTTTTGTCAATGGTAAGCTGTGCCGATGGTTCATGGTTCGTGTGACAGGCTTGGAGAAATAATTCCCAAAATTTGCGTATCGGCGTGAATTTGTTCATTGGGGTGTAGTTTGTTCGGCAAATAAAGGCCCCAATCATCGAATCAAAGGCAGTTGATCAAGAATTTGAATCGATTCTCAGTCATTATGCAGCAAAAGAGTGGTAGGCCGTGAAGCGAGTTGAACATGTCCTCAGCAGGTAACAGCAAATTCCGCATAGCTCTGGCGTGATTGAGTATACAAAACAGCGCTTGGATTTCATCTGCAGATGTATCATGTGTGTAGCGTGGTTGACTCGCATGGACCGATTTTTGTATTGGTGTGCTGAACAATTATGGCGATTATTTGCGGTGTGATGAATAATTTAAAATATTTACATATTTTTCGGCAGCCTAATAACTCTGGTGTCAGTTGGTCTCCCAGCGCCTAAGCTGCACCGGCTCGTCACAGCAACAATATTCTTGTGAGGAGTGGTTGTAAATACTGCGATTCGCTATTCCAGATCGTTTTGTCACGACTGTACAATTTCTTTCGTTTCTGGATTGTGTCTACATCAACCTCATCTGCATCAATTTCGTCATCTAGCAGATCATTGACGATTGCCAGGTCGGTGTTTTCATCTACTGCTTCGTCAAATTGGTTGTCCTGGTCAATTGGTACAGCATCGTTGTTGATATAGTCTTCATTTTTCTCGCCTTGTAGTTGGCACAGTAGCGCATTTTTACAAACATCGCTTGGATCTGCATTCATTTTGCAACTTTACAAGTTAGTGTAGCATGGTTTAAACTTTGGAGTGCTATGCTTACTTTGGAAGTGTTCAGTTGCGGTATAAATTTATTCTCTGATTGCCTTAGTAATCATTTACTAAGTAAATAAGGAAAAAAATATGTAGTGGAATGCATATAAGAAGCAAACTGTTTGCCAGGCAATGTGTTGTCAAAGTCTTCTTATAACTCATCATCATCATCAACCCTTCGCCGTTTGCGCTTCCTTCCTTTCTGGCAGGTAATGTTGAATTCTCCAAAAGGGAAGCGTTCCAGCTTTTCTTCTCAATCCTTATTGTCCAAATCTGAAGGAGTATCCAACCGAACAAATATTAGGCTACTCCACTCTACACTGACCTTACGTTGTTACTTTAGAAAAGGTATTGAAATATCGTTCTCCGAGCAGTGATTCCATTAACGCAACGCGGTCCCCTGTGTATTTTTAAATGGAGTGACGTCACAGTCGATGCTAAAAGCCCTGGTTCCCCTGCAAACCTTGAGTATGCAATCCGCGTACTGTATTCGAAGAAAATTTCGTCTCGCGGTTGATTTCCATCTGCATCGTGTATGACTAGGTATGTACTTATCGCGTGATGAAATGTGGACTACATCCCTGACCCCACCCCTCCCCTTACCAAGTTGATTCGGATCCCCTCGTTCACGTTGAGCCGAGTGTATTTTCGCCTACATTTATAATTGGAATACAAATTGCATCAGACTCTTGGTCCTGGAAATGGTAGACAGGTCTGCCCTTGTCGCTTCCTTATCAGGAAGAATTTCGCACTCCATATCGGATGAGAGAAAAATAATCAGTGTTGCCTACACTCAGCCATCCTAAAGTACAAACGTCCGCGTTTGTGGCAGAGCGAGGAACTTACTAACAATACAAAATAGAAAACGTAGAGGAACAAAATAAGTAAAAACCAAATTGAGATATATTAATCTGCATCGAGAGTAACATTCAGGGAATCGTTTATTTCATCCTATATTTTGTATAATTTATAACTTATTATTTCAAGATCAAATCTGCGATAAGAGAAGTACCCTATTATCATTAAATTTGCGCTTTCAATTTTTGAAAGAAAAAAGTGAGACAAAATTCCTTTGATACATACCGCCTATTGAAAAAAGTTCTAGAAAATTCACCACAAATTGCTGACAAAGCTAAGTTCCCACGACATTCTATCCCATACACCCTGTACATTCCAATAATCTAGAACATTCTACCCCAGTACCTTAATGAGTTAGACAAAGATAGAGTTAGTTTTTCCAATGTGTTAGAGAGTGATAGAAATATGCGATTTTGAATGTGAAATAATATAGATAACATTCCCCTTGATTTTGAGCTTTCAATTCCTGGAAAAAAATGCGACAAAATTCCTTGAATATACCATTGTTTATTGAAAAAGATAATCAGTTCCCACGGTTTGATAAAGTATATTGTTAACGTTTCTAAAGGGCATTGAGAATAATTAGAGAAAAAACGAACGGTGAAGGACGAAAAAACTTGTAATAATAACAAAGAAAATGACAATGCAAAAAAAACGATAATATTTCTAGCTATGGTAGATATACAAGTCATAGAACTAGATACAGCGCGCGCGCCAGTTACTGACGTCTGCCGATAGGAGCGTTAACATATATGATGTAATAATAACAATCATCCTCGTATGCCCTGTACATTTTCAATGTTATAGAAAATTCCATCACATTTACCCTAATGAGTTGTGGTAACCGACGACAAGGCTCCTTTTCGGACGGGAGGAGTAGTCTGTAGGGGCAAAGGAAACCACACGGAGGCCACGACTGGGACAGATTCGACACTGGAGGCTTGACGATCTGGTGTGATGTGGAGACGAGGTAACTCGGGTTGAAGCGAGTCTCAGAGTCGTAATATCTCGTGGTAATAGGCACTACCCTGGCCTGATAGCTAACAGGGGACACGAACACCCTAAGATAAAATGACTTACGAAATACGGACAATACAACAGAATACTTTATTTACGAACGGTGATGTTGGCGTAAAAAGGTAACTCAAAACGATGACTTCTTCCAAGAGGCGGGCGGATAAGGAGCCTTCGGGCGCTGGCGTGCGTGGAGCAAAAGATATGCTCGACACGCGGACAGGAGCTCGCTGATGAGTCGCGAAAGACGGAGATGGTCAATGGAGTCGGCAATCCGCGCGCGTGTTGAGGAGTTACGAAACTCTCCTCAAAAGCGAAGCTACGAATTTGATCTCAGCGGCCATACAAAACAGGCAAACTGATCGGGGGCTATATCAAACGCCACAAAAGTTACTATTTGTAAGATTTCTTATGCAGTTGGTTCATATCCAGAACTGATAAAGAACTTGCGTTCTCCATCTAGGGTATATAACACAATGTGCACTGAAACAAAACAAAACAAAAAAGAAATTGATAATTAAACCAATAAAAAATACCGGGGAAATTAATCGTATACGTATCGGTTTTCTAGGCTGGTGAAAAACGAGAATTCAACAATACTAACTGTGTTGTTTATGTGTGCGGCGAGATGTAAACTGAAAAATGTTAAGAATTTCTACGCGACCATATATATACCCCGTATACACGAAAACACATTTACAAAGACATAGCCATTGCGTACCTGTGGAGGAGAAGACAGTCCCCTTGATTGAATATGCCAATCAGAGCCTCGGAACGAAGTGAAAAACAGGGATATTATAAAAATATGAGTTAAATCTTACCTTGATCTGAAACAGAATACGCTCAAACAAAAAAATCAAATAATAGGTGGAATTTTTAAAAATCGAAAAAAAAATAAAGAAAAAAATATAAAAAGCGCGAAAATCAAATTGGAAAAAAAATTAAGCAAAAATATATAAAAAACGCAAATTTGGAATAAAAATAAAGCGAAAAAACTAAGAAATCCGCAGAAATCCGGAACAAAAGTAAGTGTTTGAGAAAATCAACACGCGATACGAATGTAGGAGCAGAAAAATTGCAATTTACTAAATGCTTGAAAAATTGATAGTTTGAACCAGGCTGTAAAATCGCAACTGCTTAGACGCAAGTTTTACATTCTTGAAGAAAACGTTTTCCACGGATGTACTTCTTCTTCCCCATCTATTACTTCTACCACAGCTATTGCGTTCCTATGGAGGAGAAGACAATCCCCTTGATTGAATATGCCAATCAGAGCCTCGGAATGAAGCAAAAAACGGGGATATTATAGAAATATGAATTAAATCTTACCGTGATCTGAAACAGAGTACTGTATTTGTTAGTTCATAACTTTTTTTAGAAAACTTTAAATCATTATAGCATGTAACACGTGTTTACGGAGAAAATAAAAACTTTATTCTTCAATACAATAAAAATATATACAATAGGAAAAACAAGGAAAATAAAACAGGGTGACCACTTAGGAAGAGTGAAATTGCAAAATTACTTAACAAGTACACTCAAAAAAAAAATTGAAGAAAAAAATATAAAAAGCGCGAAAATCAAATCCCAAAAAAAAATTAAGCAAAAATATATAAAAAAAGCAAATTTGGAATAAAAATAAAGCGAAAAAACTAGGAAATCCGCAGAAATCGGGAACATAAGTAAGTGTTCGAAAATATCGTGGACTCGGTGAGATCCGGTACTGCTGAACGGCGGCTGAGTAAGCCTCCTTGAGGTCCATGTTCAACTTGCGCGCCGCGTTTAGTTATAAATCGCGGGCCGTCTCTTTCAGACGGACCACAAGTCCGATGATGATGTAGCCTTTTTTTTTTGCAATACCTCCTATCGTGCATCCATGACGTGTCGCCCATCACGTACCGGATACATGTATGACCGCCCATCGACAAGTAAATGGCCGACGGGTGGGAATCATAAGCCAACTCGGCGACGAAATACTTATCCATCCGTTCGTGATGTAACTCGAGGTCCAGTTTGGTGGGATCAGTGGCCTTCCCGAAAAGAGCAAAGGTGTTGGCTTTCAGCTGGAGTTTGTCAACATCTTTTAGAAATTTGGTTCTTTTGGCGCGTATATTCACCTCAGTCTCGAGCTCGTCACGCATATTGACAATGCATAACGGTTGGGTCCAGTCTGCAGGGTCCGCATCTGTAACAGTTCGTGTTATGTAATGGGGCCTATGAAGCTTGGTGGTCTCCCAATCTCTCCCCCGTCCGGGAACCTTGCGGCTAACGGTATGTGTCAATTCCTATCTAGCAACAGCGTGTTCTCCGCCTTTTCTCTGCAGCAGGGAATAGACAGCGCCGCCCTCCAATGCAGTCGGTTGCTTCATCAGCGCGAGTGGGGACAATTTCATCTGAAATGCAATGCTATGTAACATGTTAGTCGTACGCATCAACAAGAATCTCCGGCGGCAGATTAGGCTCCCCCTTACCGATGCCAGAATCATCGCTCGCTTCCTGAATCGCTGTTCTTCGCAGGTTTCGTGGACCGACCTCTGTAACAGAGAATTTTTTTTAGCACTCGGCATAAATCGTCATGATCGCGATTACCTTTTACCGTTCTTCACTCACCAGTTTTCACCACAACCGCGCGTGGCTGCTCCTCACCATGCTGAGTGAATCCATCTTCAGAGTGCGGCGTACTTGCGTTCAGCGACGCATCAGCTTGCAGCTGTGTGCTGGTCGCCACAGGTGGGTTAGGCGTATCTTCTGGTAACTCAGATTCCGGCTCTAAGGGCAGCTCCTCCACCACAAGGGCAGACAGCAGTAGTTAGAAGGTTCATTTGTCCAAGGTTGCTCCTGATAGTCTCTACTGGTATCCGCAAATCCGCCCGCCATACTGCCAAACGTCGGCTCAACATCCTCCAGCTCCTCCCGACGGCAACTGTCAATGTTTACTTACCGAACTATGCCACGCCTGCGTACGGATCACTTCCAGTAGTTACCGCCGCGCTCGGCCGCGCCGGGGCGGTCCACGGACCTGTCTCTAGGCTGTATTCGGCTGTGTGGGTGCCCGAGGACTGATACTCGACGCTGGGTGGCAGCTCTGGGCTTGTCGGTGTTTTTCTGTTTTCCGCAATCTCCAACACTGGTGACGGCGCTGTAACTATATCTCACATTAGTCATTGCATTCACCCTGCGCGTACATGGCATAGTTAGGCTGATTCACATCCTCCCTTCGTCTAGAGGGGCCTCCCTGGCACGATCACATAGTCCCCCAGCTACCGAATCATCACATTCAGTCCAGTCTTACGTTACAGCGAGTAAAACAACCGACAGTGTCGTATGAAAATATCCCTGATGTCAGTCCGTTCGCGAACTTTGTCACAGAACCGCCTGTTCGATGCTGGTCAGGTTCGCTGATGTCGCGAACGAAAACATGATGCCATTCATTATCGCCATACACGATGGTGCTAAGTTACATTTGATTAATTTGTATCCAGCTTTCAATTTCCTGTTAAAATGAACCCTTTTCTTTTTACAGGACGTAACTTTACTTTCAGAACACACAGTTCTGTTCTTAATATTGCGGGGGGCTGTCGGTATAGTCCCCGCGTCGAGTCGATACCATTAAAAAGTCCGAAAGAAAATGAAAAAAGAAGTCGGAGCGATGAAAACGTTTTCTGTATTTACGAATCGGCGGTATACGGTAAACTGGCTTCGGGATCGCGCAACATCGAGAGAGCGAACCGGCGAAGCTAACGATGTCTTTACATTTTTGTGTTTTTTTTTTACTTTTTTTTTTTTTTTTTTTGCCTGTATCGGATGGACGGAATCGAGTTGTATGAGGAGCACAAGGGTGGTTTTTATTGCTAGAGGAATGAGGTCGCTGGAATGACGGTTTTTGTACAGGTCGGGTAGTTGGTAGTTCACTGGAAGAAGGAAGATCAGCGGTGACGAGCCAGCAAGCACCGCATCACTCCCTCCCCCCCCCCCCCCGGAGGAAGAAAGGAAAACGAAAAAAAGACAACGAAATGTAGAACGGATTATGAAAAATAAAACACGCCATACATGAATACCAAAGCATGAAACATAAACGAAAAGTACAAACGGAAAGTAGAATATGAAACAATACGAGATAATAACAAACTCAAATATACTAATCGTGCGGAAAAAAATGAAGGGCGCTGGGGAAGAACAACCTAAGTCCCGTCAGACGTTGCGGTTGACTTCAGGCCTTTTAATAAAAAAGCAATTTTCTTACTCCTTAGAATAAGTTGTGAAACATACTTTCCATTTGCCGACTTACAATCATAAAAATTACAAATATAAAATTCATTTTCATTACTTAAACATTCAGGTGTAGTCATTATTAAATGATACGTGGCGTAGAAATGACAGAGTGTGGCAGCAAAACTAAAATCAGTATTAGTCTGAAGAGCCTCGTCAGTTGATAAAAAGCTCGGATTTGTCCATTTCTTAATAAAAGTCAAAAAATCGAAAACAAATAATTTTATCATTGAAAGGAGATTGTTTCCAACATCTGATGAAAATGGAATGATTTTTTGACTTAAAGAAACATTGTTTTTTATTCTGATATTTTCAGTCATTATTAGTTCAATTCCTTTATTTGGATTTAATGTCAATTTAAATTTGACGTCATCTTGATGTGCTATTAAGGGAACTGTTAGCTTTGGAATCGATTGATATAAAATTGCTCTTTTTTCAGGAAAGGATTGGCAGGATAGATAACGACCAAGATCTTGTCGAAAGCTAAAGAGGGTAATTGGACTTTGTCCTTGAATATTTAGAACGCTATGCTCAATGGTAGTAACGGATTGTTTGACTGAAGCCATATTTGAAAATAGAAAAAGCGGGCGTGTGGCAGATACACTAGATATTTTTATCTCCTCAGTTCATAATAACTTTCCTTCTTTTAATAATGTACGGCTTTTAAGTTATGCTGATGATTTAATGTTAATTATTGGAACAAATGGTTCTGAATTCAATCTCATCAACCATTGCATTAAGAACATAAACGATAGTATTAAAAAATTAGGATTGAACATAAATGAAGAAAAAACCCAAGCAGTACTATTGTCCAAAAAATATGATAAATTAGAAGTTGAAAGTAGCTTACTACAACACATTAAGATCAATAGTAAAGTCTTAGTTATAAAACCTGAATTAAAATATCTTGGCGTTATTATAGACCAGAACTTAAACTTTTCAAAACATGTTGAAAATGTAATAGTTAAAACAAAGAAGTACTTTAATACCTTCCGCGCGCTTTACGGAAATACCTATGGATATGATTTCAAAAACAGAATAACCTATATAATGCTATCTTTCGATCACTAACTGAATATGCTTCATTATCCTATGCAAAAAATATTACTCAGATAACTACAGGCAGGTTACTAAGCCTACAACGACACATCTTGATCAGCATAATTTCAGGTTATAAAACTATATCTTTTTCATCTACAAATGTGATCGCTGGAATTCTCCCAGTTGATCTGCAAATTAAACAGACAAATATGATCAAGAAAGTAAAAATCGAACACAATAAAAACAAACACTCCAGACAAACCACCAGGGACAATATACTCAAAATTAAAGAAACAATAACCCAAGAATGGCAGATTAGATATAATGAAGCAGAAACTGGACAAATAACAAAACTTTTTCTACCCAACATTCGCAACCGGCTAAAATGCACTTACTTTGAAACAAATTTTTACTTCACTCAATTTTTGACTGGACACGGCAACTTCAACCAATATTTAACAGACAAAATTAAAGTAAAATGTGACAGTACTTGCACAAGCTGCAACCAAAATGAAACAGACAACCCAATGCACATAAAAAACTGCACCTTCTTTCAAAACACAATCCAGAGACATGAGATGAACTTAGTAATGACTGACCTCACAACCTTGAACAAAAAAGATTTTAAAAATTATGTTAAGAATGTAACAATATTATTAAAAACGAAACCTAGCACATAAGAAATATGTAATACTCGAACTCACATGGAGGTAGCTCTGATAAACCGCAAGGTAAAAGGGCTACCTCCTCGTAAAGAAATAAGTATTTGTTAAGTTAATCTCCTTATTGTTGAAAATAAACAATAAACAAATTAAAAAAAAAAAAAAAAAAAGTCCCGTCAGACGGAATTTGAGGAAAATCAAATTCAAAGTCAGACTCATGAAAAAATATGCAAAAATCAGCATTTGATCAGAAATATGTTTATTAAAACTCGTAACAAGCAAAATAAGTTTTTGATGAGATTTTCCACAATCATTTCAAAAAATTCTCAGAAATATACGGACTGATGTGACTTTTCCCTGGCATTAGGCGTCAATCGGTGGATCATCAACGTATTCGTCCTCACTTTCTTCTGGTTGGTTGATGTATGTCAAACGTCTGTAAAAGGCCTTAGCTTCTGGTCTTACAAGGAATGATGTAAGCGCTTGTAAATCGTCCCACTTTGCCTTCTTGATAGGTATCTGACCAGGGTACAATTTGGTTAACATCACGGCGCTGTTTGACTTTCTCTTTCTTGATGTGGTTTTTGTCGACTTTTTAGCAAATGACGGAGATTGTTAGTACATGCCTGTGAATACTGCCTTGTGGAAAATCTTACTGGGGTTTTCATTTTCGAATTTCAGCATTCTGACTGGCCGGGTAGGGAAGGGGCATTTTGCAGCGTATAGTGGAGAAAGAAAGGCAGTCCAATTTAGAAATTCAAAATTTTGCCCACAGTCGATTACTTGGAATGGGTTTGGTTTCACACGACAGCTTTTGAATACTTCCCTCCAGTCATCTGGCGTCTCTGTATACGATTTTTGATTAATGAGACTTATGTTCCGATCGCATTCAAGGTAGGAATGCCCACGTATTGGAAATATAACTTTCACTGTTTCGAATCGTTTCTCTTGCACAACCATATAGTGTAAAAATCGTATCACAGTGAAGTTCTTGTTTTGCCCAGAACATGAGTCACAAAAAATTGCCAGCTCCCTAACCTCCACTGGCAAAATGTGGCAAAAGAAGTGATGCATCATTGAACAAACGTCGTCAGCTCCTTTTCGAGCAATAGATTCGTCGTAAGTGTAGATTGTAGAATACGGATTGCAAACTCGATAAAACATGGATGTTAAAGCTAATAAAATTCAGTTGACGTTTGTAGTATACGTCGTTCGTTGTAATGTTAGGTGTTGGTAGGTTTTTTTGGTAATCCATTGTTATCGCTTCCATGGTTCTGGATTTCATAGAGCGTGTGCGATAGGATCTCTTTAGCTGATAGAAGCGCTCACTTCTCCTCAGATGAAGTTCTTTTTCTCGTAGCTTAATGTCTAGCTCTTTCTGTGCCTTCTCTCTGATGGGACCATCCAGATTTGATTTTGATTTCTCAATTAGAGAACAAAAGTCAGCCTTCAAAGTATCGCAGGTGCTGCATGTATCCTTGCGCGGATAACCAAATGAAATGTTGAAATTATTTTCAAATATGCAGCGGAACGATTCATACTGCATTTTATGATCGGGGTTCTGCTCAATATACATTGTGTGTAGCTTAGATATATTTAGTGTATCAGGTAAATATACTTTCCTCGAATCCTTCAATGAATAATGGGATTTACGGCCCTTCAGACTTTTGATGAAGTCAATTGCCTTTCCTTTGGTCTCATCGCTCAGTTTATGTGGACGTACTTCATGTTTTCCGCGTTTGTCAGTTGGCGATTTTCCATCAGAAACAAGGGAATCTCTCACATACCTGACTCGTCGATCTGTGATTCCGTGCAAGGATATGAAAGCCTTTATACAAACTGTTACATCGCGGATTTTTCCATTCTCACTAATCCTAACTCGATAGCTGAATGAAGCTGTATTAATTCGTGCCTCATCTTCATTCTTTCGTGGACGCCGACACATGACCGGGAGAACAGTAATAAGACCAGCAAGGTAAGCATTTTGAGCATTGGTGTCCCCCAAATCGTTGAATTCTCGTATTATTCTTCGGCGTTCTGGCTCACAAATCAAAGTGAAACAGTGAAATCGTTTACACTGGCAGTCAGGCCCAAGTTCGTGGGTGGTAGCTCGCAAGGTTTTCATTACATCTCTAACCCTACCTGTTATTTTCTTTTTCTTCGTTCCTGAGTGGTAAATAAGGACTGAAGCCGTTCTTCCCATGGCGCGCTCGGACTCACGTCGTTTTTCCCTTGCAGGGTGTATGTTCTTACGCTTATTTCTATAGACTCAAGTCACTCTTGCCGTTTTTCGATTTAGTCATTATAGTACTTCCACAAAATGCTGCTAGATGGCACCTCAAACTCGTTTTGTTGAAAAAGTGGACTGAAGTCGTTTTTCCCCAGTGCCCTTCAAATAACAACAATAATAACAAAAACAATAGCAGATTATGGGATAATACAAAGTAAAACATGATCGTACACCCGGTTCACGCTGAAAGTGCTAGACGGCTCCGCGTGGCCTCGGTCTCTGACGAATTCTGCGTGTTTTAGCTCGAAAGCTCCGCAGTTTTGGTGCTAGTGCACCGTGCTAGTGTTTTAACGTTTGGCAGTTACCATCCGTTGCACCATGCGAATCAATACGTCTCCAGCCGGCAATGACACCGTCGAGAAGCGATCCGCAAGGAACTCAGGAGGCAGATTTCGCCTAGCGTTCCTAGCTTGTACCCATGCTGCAGGGATCGTTGTCGCAGCGTTAGCGCCAGTGAAATTGACGCAGCACCACGATTGTGACCGGACTGATAGATTTCCGGCTCCTGCTCGGGGCTCTTTGAACAACTGAAATGGTCCAAAGATGGCAACGCCAAAAGTATTGGCGCTACATTTCTCAAGAGAGTGCGCGGCTACGTCAGCGTTTCTGCATGCGATGGCAGGACCCATGAGGGACACTACCGGTTTCTCGCACACAAGCTGTGCGTTGATGCCGAGTTTTGCACTTTTCATGAGATCGCATCCCGTGTTCTTAAATGTACTTGACGTGCCAACCCATGTACTGATCGCAGTGACCAGGCCGTAGTTGTACGCTGTATGTGGTACACTTTCCGGGAATGCATCGGCTGTGACTCCTTTTGTAAGGAAAAAGTTCTTTGCTTCACCGCGTCTGTTCACCAACGGTCGAAATCCCTGTAGATTTCCGTTGACCGTCAGATCTTCGGGCGCTACTGCACTCGCATATTCACCTGGAGCTGCATCAGACAGAGCCTGGCGTAACCCTTCGGCCATTACCCCTAAATTGGGATAATCTTTGTAGAGTGAGTAGTTTTCCGCACCGATTCTCCCCCAATAGCCGCCAAAACCTCCAACGGAAGTCTCTGGCAGTGTGGGGAGTCTTGCGATCAGTTGTTGTCCCGTTCCGACATCCTCTATTGTGCCAAATCCATTCAGATATAGCATAATTGGTTCTGGGATGTTCAAGACAGTACCCTCGAAAATTGACAGGAGGCGCGTTTCGTTATCCGTCAGTGCGAAGTTGTTCGCCTTTTTTAACTGCACCGCACGAAGCCAGAACAGGGCTGAGGTGTAGTATCGAAAGCCCTCTACCCAGTCTAGCCATAAGTTCTGATACACGTGTTAGTGTGCGCCTGTAGAAGGGAATTTTCGGTGCGCGACTTCGGTAACACTGTCAGGGTGTGAGAGGGGTACTGTACCAGGTATACATGGCCCGTTGGTTCGAAAATTAATGCGGTGTGAACGTGAATTGTGCATTACTCGAGACGGTTAAGATCAAAAGCGCTGTTAGCGAGGCACGGTAAGAATGGTCACAAAGAAATATTGTTCACGGATGAGAAAATTTTCACCATTGAACAAAAATTCAATCGGCAAAACGACAGTTTGTGCTCGATCTTCATACAAAGCTAAAGAGAAGGTCCCACGCATTCAACGAGGTCATCACCCCACCAGTGTGATGGCTTGGTGGGGCGTATCATATGAGGGTGTTACCAAGGTGCATTTTTGTCAACAGGGGGTGAAAACCAATGGAAAAGTATATGTTCAGATGTTGGAGGATGTGGTAGCACCTCTGACTGATACCTTATTCCACGGCGAGCACTGGATCTTTCAACAGGATTCAGCACCGGCTCATAAATCACGATTGGCGCAAAATTGGCTGCAGGAAAATGTTCCGGAATTCATTGCGCATATGGATTGGCCCTCCGGTAGTCCAGACTTGAATCCGTTGGACTATCAACTCTGGGCAGAACTTAAAGAGGCTGCTTGTAGCAAGCTTCACACCAATTTAGAGGCTCTCAAGTCGAGTATTCGAAGAGCTGCAGCCAATCTCCCGCTGGAACGTGTTCGTGCCGCTATTGACCAGTGGCCAGAAAGGTTACGAAAATGTGTGCGGGCAAGGGGGGGGGGCATTTTGAAAAATTTTTAGCTATTCCGACTCGAAAAAGTATGCTCTTTTTTGTGGTTTTTGTAGTTTTTTCGTATATTAAATATTTGACGCATTATACACGTTTGTAGTTGTATCAGAACTTATGACTAGACTGGGTACAAGCATCTGCTTGTGGATTTGAGGGTTATCGACGCTGAACTCGTTCCAAACTTGGTCTGTGAGGTCGTTTAGACGTATCGCGGACGGGAAAAACTCTTTGCGCATATTGTTTTCCCTGACAAAAATCTCGAGTGAGAAGATCGCATCTTTGTAGAGGAGATCGTTTCTACTAGGCGTCGGATTATTCGCAACCTGAGGATTCGATGGCCCTGGTATTGTCGCAGCTCGAATTGGAGGCTGTTTCGGCGCTTGTGGCGCACCGCCTCGTTTATTTTTCGACTTTTCGGCGAAATACTGTTTAGGGTCCTGGTTCGGGTCGAAATGTTTTCCCTTATAGCCTTGCTTTTTGTTATCTCGATCAGCCATCTTACAAATGTTTTGGTATTTTGGTTATCGCTAGTGTTTTATGGACTCGTTTCAAAAGAAGTTATTTTGGCCCAGTGAGTGATGCGTAGCTTGCTGACTCGTCACCGCTATATATTAGGTTCAAACGCTTATTAACCTATCTTCACACTTTTCATGTTCCTACCGATGTATGGTTTGTACTACAATTCCCGTTTTTGTACCACAACACTAACATACATCACCTTGCATCAAAACTGCAAATGCGATTTCATCTTACCCGACCCATCCTCCTTGGCAAATTTCCGGCCCACACAGCCCCCTCACTGTCGCTAGTGCGTGCGTTCGCGATTACTTCAACCATTGTTCGAATTCTCACCTGCAATATCTCCCGGTGCCGGCATCGCGTACGGCGCTGTTCGTTGCACGTCTCGTCGTCGGTTGATCACGCGGGATATCCAAATATGTACACCACCAGTCCGCCACTTCCTCGGCATTGCTTTTCGGCAGATGAAGGGATGCATACGCTCTCGCTGAATCTATCAACAAGTTTCACATTCAGCATCTGAGGTACTCTTAGGTTCCATCTTGGATGTTAAGTGTATTCACTCGTTGTTTTGTCCCAATAGTCTGTTCTATCCTCGACTGAGTCGTTCTACACACTTATGCTATCCGCTCCCGTAATTGCACTGCCTTCGACTTCTGAGTCACTGTCTGCAATTTGTAGACAAAGCTCGTTAAATACGCCATTTATTTCCCGTGATTGTTAGCAAAGGCACTGCGACTGCTTGTTTCACGCGCTTAGTCCATTTCAAACAACCACCGCAGTCTGAAATATCTTCCTTAGCGACCAAAATTTTCCCCGTGCTTTGCCGCAGTACTGGATTGGTCTTGCTATAAATTCCTCGAATATCATAAGAGATCTTTGAGGAGTGTTTTCTTCTACTTGATCAACGATCATAGTATAGATGTCCAACATCCTATTTGACAAATCTTAGTGAGGTTTAGTGCTATATGGTCCCACTCGTACCTCGTCGCGATTTTTGGGATTTTGATGAGGCAAAGTGTCCATCACCGCTATATCCTCTGGAGTACTTTCAGGATGACACAAAGTTGAAATTTCAAGAACTAAATTGGAAATTAATCCTTCAACATTGTCACGTATTTCACTTATAGATTTTTCATGTTCCACTTTGTAATCACTTAAAACTCTAATCCCACAGGTTAAATCCACATTTTCGGCCTCTAATTCAGATACTCTTGATTCCAAATGTTTGATTTTCTCAATGAATCTTAAGGTCTTAGAATCTTCTTTCTCTGAACAACCAGCATCTGATGATTCGCAAGGAAGGCTGTGTTGACTTTGAAACGAATGAAAAGGAGTTTCTTATTGTATATCTTCAATTTCAGGAATAATTTTAGCAATCTGGTTGCTATATTCTTCAGCCTCTCTCGCAACATCAGATGTTAATGTTTCAATGCTGATCTCACTATCTATATCAGAGTCTTCTCCCCCTGATGGAAGACTTGATAGTTTTTTAGTCAACTTGTCTAGATCCTCCTTCTTTTTCGTTTCGCTCGTGGTATAGATGTGATAATCAGCACTCTCCTTAGTTATAGTATTTGAATCTTTTTTGGCAATCTCCTTGGCTTGTTGAAATCTGCCTGAAGTATAGACCTTAGTAAGGACTTTTGCCGTTCTCTTCTTCGATGCTTGCCTTAAAACTCGGTTGAAATTTTCAATATCAATTTTTTGTACTTTATGGCTTGGTAGATCACGTACGATTGTCTTTTGTATAGCAGTTAGTATTCTTTTATCCTCTGGAGTTAAAGTGGATATTGAATCAGTAAGTATTTGCCTCCACTCTTTTTTTGTCCTTTCCTTGACTCCAAACTCCTTTGTTACCTTTTCTGGAAACTTTATTTCGTTTGTAGCCCAGTCCGGGTTTAGTTCGTAAATAAACATACTACTAGTGGTAAAATACTATCAGGGGTTCTGGGATCCCTGTAAGCACTAGTGGGTAGAGATGTTGATTTTGTTCATGGCAGTACACCAACGCCTTCTGGGTAATGATCTATTTTGGTGCCGATTTTGCTAATTGCTGTCTTTCTGGGTCCTTGGCTTGAAGTTTCACGAAATTGTCACAAAAAATATGAATCACGTTTTGATCGATTGACCGACTGGCCGACCGACCGACCGACCGACCAACTGACTGAACACTTTCAGCAGGCGTTCCAGAAGTTCGATTCCGAAATAGGAGATCTGATTGTCAGTGTTCACGGAGAAGCAGTTGGAATCCTGGCCGATAACTAGTTTGTGAAATTTCGCCAGTTTGTTTTCGGGCACTTTTATGAACTGAAATTGGGTGTCAAACTCGAGGATGTAGGTTTGGAACTTGAGGACCCGTGGAGCCCGAAAATGTCGCGGATATTTTCTCGTTTTACCTGCCACAGATTGTAGAGGTAGAAGGGGTATGAGAGGGAGTGTCGACTATATCGAGGCAACTGTGACACGATCTCGAATTTATTACGCGAGCGCCGAATCGCAGACATATTTCTCGATCAAGTAGCGCGTGGATGGAAGTGGTCTCGTGAAAAACGGCACTGGCTGTCTACATTTTGTCCACGAGCGGCGAACGCGTGCTGCCCGGGAGTCGCGTTCTGAGGTAGGATGCGGTCTCGACGCGGGAAAAGGAATCGGAGGAGTCGTAGCTACCTATTTGCGGCGAATATAAAATGACGTAGAGCGGATAAGGGAACACGTGAATGCTGTTAACAAAAACACTTTTATGTGGAAACCACCGAGGTAGGGTTATACTACTGTTTTATATACTGCGGCCACAAAACGTGCTTCTCCACCGGATGGTATTCACACCCGCGAACCGCCGATGCGGGTAACGCGATCAAAATGGAAATAGCGTGGAAGTCTCGTCCTGTTGTCCCATTTCGCAATTTGCCCGAAAGTGTACTGACTGTTTGATGGGGGAATCACGTTTTTATAAACAACCGAAAAAGTGATACGAGGAGCGCGCTGTCAGTTTGCTTTATTCGTGTGGCATTTAAATCCGAATTGCAGCGGCAGCCATTCACCTTGGTAATATGGCGGATGTGGAATGAACGCTTGAAAAATGGAGATATGGAAGCCGGGCCTAATGACAAAGCTGTTTTGTGTTATCTGGGTACCCGAGTTCGGAGACCAGAGAGAAATGGTGAGCGGACACAGATTAGCACGAGGCTACAGAACGGCGAGTACAGATTTTACAAATGTGACGGTCACCAGGATTGACCGCTCGGTGTACCAAAGTGCGAATACGAGTTGAACCAAACCACGTGAAATCCTATCGCGTGTGAAGCCATCAATTGATATTTCGATTAGTGTGACATGTCATCTAAAAGAACAAACCTTCGCGCACATTTTCTTTTTTTTTTTTTGTGAACTTTGTTCATGTCAGATAGAACTCCCAACTCTGAGCGATTGTAGAAGGCAACTTCAATGGATCTACTAACAACATTCGCAAGGAGTGTTGTTGATTGACGCAGTGGAAAGAACGTGGAATTTATTATTTTTTATACTACTTGATCAGAAAGGCAATGTTCACGTTGGTGTTATACGAACGACAAAAAGCGCATATCATCCATGCATCGAGTGCTATTGAAACCTGCATGTAAAGTAAACGTCCCTCAATGTAAACCGTTTTTACTTGAAAAAATTGCTGGCCAGTAATTTTGTATTGGGGAATTGAACCCGCGTCCATTGAAACATTTGACTGAAATGCGGCGATCGTCTCTAACCACTCGGTCACAGCGAATTCTGAAATAGCGACTTAGGAACGCATTTAAATATTCACGATGTAGTACAGCTGTTACCGTTCGTTGTTGACCGTCGTTACGTTTTTGCTGGCCACTACCTGTGTATGCTGCTTGTGCATGTGAACAAACTGAAGACAAGACTGTGATACTGTACTTCCTAGTAATTAACTGAGCAAGTTAAGTTTTTGAATTAATTACGCACACAAGAATCACCTGTCTATAATTTAAATAAATAAATAGATTCGAAATTTATTATTTTTAATACAGACCATGTCAGCGAGAAACATTGCCGCTTCTGATCAAGTAGTATAAAAAATATCTTCCACAACAAAAGCCAAAACTGAGTTTACATGACTAACTTTTGACTCTTGGTGTGTAATATACTATGTTCACCTGTGTCGTATTCTTTTCGTTTTGCCATGTAGCTATATCACAGGTTGTATAAATGGACCTATCATCGAACTCGTGTACTATCACAGCCTTTTTTTTTTTTTTTAATCTATTGGTAAGTACAGTTCGGATGTTACCACTGACTTGGTTATCATTTCATCGGTTGTCGTATCATCTTTGTTAGTTCTGAAAGTTTGAATTGAATGTGGTAGTAAACAGTGCGAAATGGCAGGATATGAGTCTTCACTTGAGGCAAGTTTTGTAATACACATGCCTTGAAACTCAGCGTCTAAAAGTAGAGTGCCAAACACGCCGATGAATTCAGCCTTACTTACAAGGTCAGCCATAAAAGCTTGCCACCTTGAGGTATTAAAGTAGGCATCAGTTAAGTTAGCATTGACTTTGCGTGTGCAATCACGAGCCGCATCATCAAGAAAAGTAGTATGTGAGAGAAGTTCATTGTATAAGTCGATACTTTGTTGACGATCATAAGATCGTTGTTGATTACAGTATAGTAGTCTTCGGTTCATAACTATGGAGACGGAAAGATTTCCAATCTAAAGCGATTGTTGCGTGTGCAATCACGAGCCGCATAAAATCGGACTATCACAGCTATACTTTTTTTCGTAAGGGGTCATGGCCTCACCCGGTGACCACTCCCGAACTCCGTCGGATGGCTCCATGTATTATACAAGTGCAGAAAAGAAAGTTAGGGGCGGTGTCTCTTCTCTTACTGCCTTACTTCTCCGAGCTCGGGGTTGGGAAGGCTGCTCACGCTTCTAGATTACATAATGCTTGCGAATACAATTCAAGTGCTACAAGTAATTGTAACCTTAAAACTAGACTGGATGACTGTCTTCCGTCAGTCAGTGTCCAGGTCTGCTCAGTTGTCTTATGTCGCCTTCAATTTCACGACCTTTCCCCCTATCGGCTTCCGTCTTCATTCCCTGCCCGCCATTTCGGAAATACACCCGTGATGAGGGGTTCGCTCCAAGGAGAGGGGGCCGCCTGCATGGTCAGACAAGTACCACACGCGTTCTGTTTCAAGTTCTTTGTCGCTTCTTCAAATTGATCAGAGCAAATGAATACTTACCAGGTTCCATTTTTTATCACCAGTGACATTCCCGTGCCGGGAAGGGATGCTCACTGATGCCGAGGTGCCGTTGGACTTCCCCTTTCTCCTCCAACCTTACTCACCCGCTGCTTTCAGTATTTCCTGCCTGCTCCTGCATCTTCGGTGGAGATGTCGGTGGTCGGTGTACCCGCCCTCTTCCGGGCTCTTCGACTAGCGGCTACGGGAACTGATTCCCGCCAATCAAGGTTGATGCGCTTAGCTAAAGTTTTGAATGTTAAACGAAGTTCTAAAGCGACTGGTCGGTTCTTTTTAAGTCCCTCTTGCACTCCTGATTAGTTCAGCAGTATAACGTTGAAGTAGTCTGGTATCCTTGTAGCAGGGTCTGGTTGGCCGACTGGGTAGCGCGCTGGTCTCGGAATCCGGAGGTCCCGGGTTTGAGCCCACGTGGCAACTCGCTGCATTTCGACCTAGGCCGGTTTTTCGACAACATGAGAAGAGGGCTAAGACAGCCCTAACAGCCTCCTCGACATCTTTGAGGTAATGCTCGAAAAATGTCATGAAAACAATCGAAAGATTGATTGATTGTGTGAACTGCAACAATTGTTGTCGTGAAAGCTTTCAAGAGATTGATCTTCTGTTGTGTCAATGGGAACAACCAATGTCATGAAAACCGCAGAAGATTGACTGATCGTGTGAACTGTAACAATTGTTGCATGAAAACAATCAGAAGATCAAGGTGAACCCCTGGATTGTAACTATAAGTTCTCGTTTTGATAAGGAAAAATCGCAAAACTGCTTCCATTCCAAACTGTTGCGGATCTCTGATCCGGAGAACTTGATGTGCCACCTGGAAAGTATCCAAGTAGCCATTTTCAGTTCAACTTCATATGTCAATTTATCCAAGTTTGAAAAATTTGAAGGCACAGAAGCCCTAACTATCTTCGTAACTTCAACGTTTTCAATGTTGCTAACTAAATACTCTCTGATTATTTGCTTACCGACGTCTCTTGGTTGGACCTCCCCCCCCCCCCTGTATATCTTTGCTTTTAACCTTGTCATATCGATGTTGTCACGAACGGAAAAGTACAAAAGGTGTACGGCGCTTCAAGATCAAAGAAAGCTGTACCCTTGTCGAATCGGGAAGAAGTGAAGGCGCCCGGATTTCCCCAACTGCCTTTATCGAATTAGTCGAGCTCCTGCCAAGCGTTCTTACCGGTTACCAGAATTACCTTTTGAACAAATAACTTGATTTTTAATTTGCCATGGCTAAACATTTCCACGTTTCGAAGCGGCCCCGAAAACAATTCCATATGGCTGGGGCCGTGGGTGCCGAGTGTGGCGGAGAGGGAAGGTATAAAAAAGGAAAATAGAAGTGGAGCCGAAAACAGTTCGTCGAAAATTAGATTCGAAAAGCGTTATCGTCACCACGCAACGAAATGCGAACGGATCCATTAGGGGACGGCGGGCTCAGTGGTGGTTCTGGTTTCATAGTTGAGAAAATCGGGGTGCGAATGACACGTGTTGCTTCTTTTCGTTCGAACGGCGCGGCGCGCCCATTCCATTCCGTAACTATTCTGCTTCATTCCATTTTCCGAATCGCTCGCGACGGGGAAGTTCACCGAAAACGCTTTTGTTTGCGAACTGAAAACTATTCTCGGAGAATATTACGATTATATCCGATTAAAATGTTACACACGGCGAGCTGAGATTAACTTTCGCGATGAAAATTCATTAGAAGATTAATGCGTGTAACGCGGAATAATTAGTTTACAAATTAGTTGCGTCGCGGCGGCGGCGGCGACGGCGACTGCGACTGCGGCTGAAACGCAGTCTCTGAGTCAGTGTGCGACTGAATAGCGTTTTCGAAGTTCTGCTGCTTCGAGTGAAGGCTGCTGGATTTTGGGCCGGTGCCATCGCCCTTGAGGAAACGGAATGAGGTTCGCCGAGTCAAACTTAATCATTTTAAGTAAATTTGTGGTGCCGAAATAGCTAGGGGTGAGGATTCGTTGGCGATTGTGTAGTAAAACGGCCAGCGCGAATACATTGCTGTAAATGGGCCGGGTTACCCAAGTTGGCTATTCTTGATGGATCCGGATTTCCGGACCAAATGGAGAACGTATTATACTAACTTTAGTCGACACCGGCGCGTGTCCATTCCGGCTATGTTATTTCGGGTAAAAGCAAAGTTATTCTTACAGTGGATCGACTTGCGAGATGTCAGAAAGTTGAAATTTGGGTAGCCATTAACTGGTGCCTGTTTTCTGATTCGATTTTTTGCGTACACGTACCCGATTGATGAAAAATGTAATGATAAGTTACAGCGTTGAGCGCCGAGATTTGGTTCAGCGATTTTGAAGGAGTTGCCTGGGTTCAGAATCTCGCAGTCGGCGATGATCGACGATTTTGCAAGAATCTGGAGGCGGCTTGTCGTCGTTGATCTTGTCCACAGTCAGATAGCCAATTCGCCCCTGGTGTTATCTCGATGATGTTTGTTCTTAATGTCGCCTACTTTCTTCTTCACAGCTTTCTTCAAATTTTCATATTTCTACGCAGGTTTTTCCATGGTCGGAGACGATTGCTCAACGCATTGAATTTTATTTTCAATTCCAATTCTGTTTTTAATTAAAAATATTTGAAAACAATATGTTCAAAGCTATGTACAGGGATTCATTTCACATGTACCTTGATGAAGCCCGCTGAATATAAGGATTCATATCAGGCTCTTTGTCAGCACATGAGCTAGTTGCTCACAGCTTCTTGTGTACTCAAAATTACACAATTTCTTCTCCACCCAATCAACAGTGAAATTACATTTTACAGACAAATGTTTACAGCGAGTATTATTACGAAAGTTTTTTATTAACTTTTTGGCAGACTGTTTGTCCTCGTGAATAATAATTGGCAGTTGTACCTGAACTCCAAAATCCTCGATTGTTTTTTTTTCCTCAAGTGAATCACTTCATGTACACCTTCGCATAAGGCGATTATATCTGCCCTTGGTTGAACTCAACGATACCACATTTTGCTTTCTGGAACTCCATGTAATGGTATTTTCGTAGTTTTTAAATAAAATACCACTTAATGACTTACGATTATTGCGACTGGCTCCTCCGTGGCTAGTTTTTGACCTTCATATTTCATACGAATGAATATTCGGGTTCGAAGAAACAGACGAATCTGAAGTACTTTTTGACAATTTTCTTTCCTCGTGGTACATCATCACCTACAAAACTGTGGAAGACCTCGAAATTTTGACATTCATTAAAACAAAAATCAGTAGGTTTCACTAAACCTCCATATATAACAAAAATTGAACCCAAGTTGGAGGTGAAGTGATAGCATAATTATGCTCACTCTCACATTTATAAGTATAATCTCCTAATTCGGCAGATTTTTTATGTAATTTTTTCGCGAGGTACCCAACTAAGTACTGGAGAGCGTCTGCCTCATGTGCAGCTTGGACAGTTTTCAATGTTGGTTCTTCTTCAACAGATAAGGATACAGAACTGGTAGGATTATCGACTGAATATTCCTCAATTATAGCCTTAGGCGGCCGTTCATTTTCCCGTTTGTTGAACGAACCGAAATGAACACGTGCTTTTAACCTTCAGTTCAAATGTAGGACGGAGGGCGCTAGTAGGGTGTCACACTTGTGACACTAACGTTGCACTAATAAACTCAAACACATACTTATTCCGTTCATTCTATGAAATATTCCTTCATGATGTATGGATCTTCTGTTTAGCGGTCGTGTCTACAGTAGAGATTAGCATTTGGAACTGAAACTTGGAAGTGGAAGTAGGCTGTTCTGTCATTGAAGCCGAAACTGGATTATTCTCAGACTAGAAGGCTGCTCATCAAGGGTACCTTGAATCTCAGCTGGCTTCACTATTCTGTTGAAATATCGTTGCCTCGGGGTCATTGAACCTGTTTAAACAACTACTACAAGTACGTGTAATGACCCAAAATGCTTTTGTTAGTTGTTGTTTCTCTTTCTTGGAAGAAAATACGCTAAACAGGCCAGAGTGAAGTGTGATGGCGAAGGGAAGAAGAGAAACGCCTACGTAAACTCGAGTACTGAACTGAAGGGTAAGATTGTGGGACTTGATCCAGGTCGTGCGATGTTTTTATTGAAGTCGAGGAATGAGACCCCGCGAGTAAATGAGGCCGAAGTTGAAATGAATGAACAAAAAAATTCCATTGTTCCGAAGCACAATGGAAAGCGGGAGACGAGCTTTTTAGCAGCTATTTCGAGCCGAGTAATTAATAAAATAAATTACAATGGCCTTTATCCAGAATTTAACTTTTAATTGCGACGACCAGACAATTTTTACACATTTGGCACATGAAGGTAAGAAAAAAAAAGGGAAAAAAACTGTATGTATACGATTTATAAATTCCAACGGACTAGACGGGCTAGCGGGTAAATTATAAGCGTTCCTCTTGCTGTTTTCTTTTTTTTCTATTTATTTCTTTTTAAGCTATGAGGAAACGTGTATTTTTCATTCAGTTTGCAAGTCGCACAATACCTATCTATAGTAGTGTGCCAAACTTTTGAATGTCACTTCGATTACAATATTGAATATTGCAGATGAATAGGGCTAGGCATAACACTGAATGCTGAACGCATCTGCTCATCAAGATCGTAATCCAAACGATCCAATGGTGGCGGAGCAATGGTTGAAACATGACGGAAGTCGTAGCGATTTTATACTCAAGTTGTAACAAAGATGCTTGATAGCCTTGACGAATGGAGCAGTGTTGCCAGAACGAGGAAGATGTCTCAAACCTGTTGTAGATAGTTTGGACAGCTAATCCGATGCCACGTGTAGAAAACGGAATGTTGATGGTCGAGGTGGATTGCTCAGATGGTATCGTTGTGTTGGAATATCGAGTAGTTCACTGAAGATGGAAGATCAGTATGCCTGACAATTTGTGAGGGCCTGTTGGCCTCTCTTCAAACGTAAGCTCTCTTCATGACGACCATGAGATGTGGTGGTATCCTTGTTAGACTGTCATTTCCGAGATTTACATTGAGGTTGAGCTTGGCCTTCTGCATGTGGCCTGTCACTCATATCATCGATGTGTATCCGCTTAGCGGAACGCTCGGGGTCCTCTATTGAAGCTTTTCAAAGATTAGATTTCTGCATTGTAACTAGAATCCGACAGACATTATGCAACGCGAAAAAAAAAAAAATTGAATACGAATTTTAAGTAAAATGAGTATAATGCAATGACTCGAGGGCTCCTGAAAAGCCTTCAGCGAATGATGACCCTCAGGCCAATTTCATTAATGATGCAAAAAATAAAGAAATAAAACAAAAAACACTGAATGCAGAGGTGTGCTAAAGGAAGAATTGCTCCCAAATGAATCGGCCGATGATCGTGTTTACTTACCGATCTCAACGTTTTCCATAGGTCAGGTGGATGTGAAAAGTGGAATCTCTTGATCCATCAGATGGCTTCAACATAGCGCTCAATTCCGTTGGGTATTGTCGTACTAAATGAATCTCTTACTCGACAGTTCGTGTTTTTCTACAGCTGTTAGTAAGCTTTCATTTCCGAGTGAGTTAGATTCGACCAAAAGGAGAGTCAAAGTTGTGAACACTTGTTGAAGGTCACTAGGAGGGGGTGGCAATGACCGCTCGGCGGGCAACAGTAATGATGGCGCACTAGATGACCGTAACGCCTCAGCAGATGACAAAAGTCACTTAGTGAGTGATAGATACAGTTACTTTTACTCTCCTTTTCTTTGAGGAGAGATAATCTATATCTAAAGTAGAGTAGATATTGTTGTCTTTTTATTATTGTGAGTTTTGTGGAATCATCCTCTCCCCTCCCATTTCCTATTCTCATGGCAATATACCTACCAGAGCAGTGCACGATACGAGTATATACTCATGTGGTATTCGGTATCGTATCGCTTAAAACGATACCGAATAGTATCGGCCGATACCGAGTATCAGAGCTGTGCACAATACCGATATCGGTACTCGGGTATCGTATCGTTGGAGAGCGACTACCGACTATGTAGTTGGTAGTTGATTTCACCAATACAATACCGAGTAGTACTTGGTCAGGAATCGTTTTATGATTAGCGCTGTATTTTAGGTGGTGCAGTAGTGATGCCTTATCAGTGATACTTGTTATCATCGATATCATATCACGAAAGCGACTACCTGTCGCTACAATACCGAGTATACTCTGTATCGGCCGATGCTATTCGGTATCGTTTTAAGCGATACAATACCAAATACCACATGAGTAATACACCAATACGATACCGAGTAATACTCGGTCAGGAATCGTTTTATGATTAGCGCTGTATTTTAGGTGGTGCAGTAGTGATGCCTTATCAGTGATACTGGTTATCGTCGATACCATATCACGAAAACGACTACCTGTCGTTACAATACCGAGTATACTCTGTATTGGCCGATACTATTCGGTATCGTTTTAAGCGATATGATACCAAATACCACATGAGTATATACTCGTATTGTGCACTGCTCTGCCGAGTATATACTCGGTATTGTAGCGACAGGTAGTCGTTTTCGTGATATGGTAACGACAATAACAAGTATCACTGATAAGGCATCACTACTGCACCACTTAAAATACAGCGCTAATCATAAAACGATTCCTGACCGAGTATTACTTGGTATTGTATCGGTGAAACCGACTACCGACTACGTAGTTGGTAGTCGCTCTCCAACAATACGATACCCAAGTACCGATATCGGTATCGTGCACTGCTCTGATACCTACTCCTTCAGAAACATAATAAAACAGGAAACAAGATGTTAAATTGTTATACGTTTCTGGACTAAAAGAAAATCCATTCTTAGTATTTTACTCTCATACTCTAGGCTTATTGGATCCTTGGCTAAGTCAATTCTGATACTATTGTTGCCTAGTACTACAGGATTGATGTTCCTTGATGCCTGTCAGCTCCTTGAACTCCCTCGAAATGAGTTTTTCAGTATGAATTATACGCAGTCTCGCGATAAATTCTGTCCACCACATTCATGTAAATATTACGAGAACAAAAAGAAATAGGAACTTGAAACAAAACCCAGTTGAAATCAGTGAGTCAAGACCTTTCATTTGGTATGTAATTATTCGAAATGGCTACCTTTGGCCGTGACACAAACAAAGTTGTCTGTATATGTACACACAATTTGTAGCTGAATTTCTGCTTCGGCTCTGCTGATGAACGCTTTTAGACTCGCGATTACGAAGGGGCTTTCCACGGGCTTTTTCCTCTAATATCTTCCAGAGCAGCTTATAGTCCAGTGGGCTCAAATCTGGCTACCCGAAGGGCGATCTAATGCACAAGTAAATTCCGGAACATTATGGCTCTCTAGCCAAATTTGAGTATCGATTTTATGAGCTGGAGTTGAGTCTTGCCGGAACACCCAATGTATATTTTCGAATAATGTGTGTGTGGTCAAAAGGTGCGACTGCATCGTTTAGCATCATTTGGTAAACTTTTGCTGAGGTCCTAACTACAGTTTCACAAAAATGAATGGGGGAAGCACCTTCATGAGAAACGCTACCATACCATCACATAGCTTGGGTAAAGCGCTGTAAACACGAATACCCACGTTCGCCATTTTGGTTCCAGCCACGCCCGTCGATGCCGAATTGACTACGCTGTACGCTCTGCATAGTCGGATTCGGCATCCACGGGCACGGTTGGATTCAAAATGGCGTATGTACGTACTTGTAGGAAGTATACAGAGCCAAGCTTCGGTGATGACCTCGCTGAATCCTCGTCACTTTATCTCGAGCTTCGTAAAAGCTTCTGGCATGCACCTGATCATCACTCCCCCCCCCCCCCGTTGTTAACCGTCTTCTATATTGAACATTTTTTCATCAGTAAAGAGAATTTCTACGTACGCAGTAAATTTTTTGAGCTGCAAAGTCATTCGCAGGATCACTCGATGGTGCGTTTCAGCTTTCATGAAAACCTGCCGGCTATGTTTTGTCTTTCGTTCGTATATTTTATCACCGACTGACCTGTCAGAGTCTGTTCCACCGGTGTTCGACGGAGAAAGCGTTTTCACTCGAGTTTGGGCGAAATTGCGTACATTTAACCTAACGAAGTACGTGACTAACTTGAACCTGAATAGCTCAAGACGGGCGCACTTAACGAGTCACGATTAAAGCCATTAACAAGCTCATCTACAGCGCTTTTGTTGGGAGAACATTTTTCGCCCCGAAAATAACGAAAGTAGTTGAAGTTCAGACTGGGGGTCGGTGTGCATGTTTTCCTCGGCGCTGCTTAATTTAACCTCGTGAAGACTCACTCGCTCAGCTTAATTTTGGCCTCTGTGTGGGTACCGTGTCGGCTGTTCCGGCCGACGTGCTTTCGTTTTCACTTACCTGCGAGCTGGCGAGTGTTTCTGGACAATTATTTGCTGATGTGGACAGCCGGCACATTGGGAAGACAAATCTGCGCTGTTTTTATTACAAAATTCAAGAGTATCAACTTGCTGTGTTAATTCTTTGAGTCCTGTTTCGTCCATTCTGGATCTGCTTTGATCACACGAATCAGATTCTGAATTAGATTTAGAAGTTACCTCGTGGCAGAAATTTGGAGTGGGTAAAGAGTTTTTTTGGCTGGATTTTTCTTTTTAAGGATTTTATTTCTCTGTCTACTCTTTTTTGAGATATTGTTGTTTTTCTTGATGCCTAATAGTAACCGTTTTTTATTGGTATGTATTACATTCCCCTATTGAGCTTACGCAACGTCATCCTTTCTTTCCTCTGTGATTCCTACCTGCCCATTTTTGAGCATAAGTCTTCCCTTCCTCCCTCAATTTCTTCTTGTCTAGTGTGTGTCTCCTCCATGCAGGTCCAAGCTCTCTTCGGAGCTCTTGTCTTCAACGTGGTACGGGTGTGCCCTCCCTTTTCACTTTGTCAGATGGTATCCACTTCTCCACCCTTCTTTCCCATGCATCATTTTCTTACCTCGTAATGTGAACGTCTCACCTAAGTCTTTTAGTTTCATTTGTTTCCTGATTTTTACATGTTCAACCTTGTCATTCTTTTAGATCCCCCGCAGGCTCCACTTCATTGCTCGCTGCGTTATTCTGAGTCTCTCTGTTTAACATATTTGCTTTTGTCAGTGCCCACGTTTTTTGTACCTTGCCGTTGGTAATTTTCGAGATTTTTGAAGGGGAAAAAAAACTGGTTTTTGTATTACGTTTAGCCCTCAAAAATGAAACCTTTGATGTGTCTATTATGAAATCAGTCGAAAGAGATTAGTACAGAAAAAAAAATCTTGCTGGAAGTTTTATCCAACTACCCTCTTTTTTCCATTTAATTTTCCTGGGCCACTGTATCTGGCGAGGAGAGCAAGATAGCGTGAGAGTCACCCGTCGTCTTAAATTCGTCGGAATTTTTCGCACTTCGCAATCGTGAAAGCAAATTAAACTCCAGATTAACCTGCTGTAAAGGAAAACGTATTTTGTCGAAACAGGGAGCGATAGACTTGTGAAAGAAAGACGAGTGGACGAAAATATAAATCGAATACCACTTTTTTTATTTTATTTTGAAAGGATACCGAGAGAGGATACGAAATCGAAGGAAATTGGAAAACGCGAGCAAAAAAGTTATGTCATCCTTTTCGCCGAATGAATTTGAGAAATTACCACCTTATTCCAGTTGAAAAGAGCTGATCATTGATCACAGAGACGTATAGAGTTTATCCCTTCTTTTATTATATATATGTACAGTCGATTGGCGAACTGTGAGACGATGTCTATCTGCAGGACAGGGATACCCGGAAAATTGACTTTTAGACGTTTCATTGTTATTCTTGACTGCCGTCTGCCTTCGTATAGTGCACCCTTTTGCTTCTTGAAATTCGTCAACCGTCGGTTTATAAATCAAAAAGGACGGGTCCTGGAGCGATAAAGGAAAAATTATGCCGTACTCGGCGCTCGTGTCCAGTCCGATCGGGTATAGAACTCCAGAATGCGGAACATCGAAAGCTAGATACGCGATTAATATTAGCCGAATGGCATGCCGTAATTTTATTCCATTCGTGGGTAATGTTGCTGCCCCTAACCCGGTACCTGCTCCTGCCATTGTTACTGTCCATATTTTTTTGCCTTATACCTGTTGAACGAATGTAATAAAAGAAGTCGTTAAGCAGTTCGTAACGCGATTTCCATCATTTCCGCATTTTCATTGTATCCGATTCATCCGGCGGGGCTTTTTCTGCTCACGTTCGTGTATAACCCGAGAGATGGGAAAATGTTTCCGGCTGCAGGATCCAGCTGTCTGTGTAGGTATGTTCCAAGTTGATCTCGTTAGGAATTCGATTTGGTGTAGTTTGGTTTGTGTATTTTTTTGAGTAACATTCGGTAATTGTACTAATAGTCGTCACCCCTGGGACCTATTTTTTGTATTTTGTATGACTGTGTGCGCTTTATATCGCAGATTTTTCATTCATAATTGCATCATAATAAAACTGAATCTTTTCATTTCATGCTGCAATAGTCGTTTTCATATTTATTTTATTTTTTTCATTTCAATTTGACCCAAAATAGCCGCCACCACAAAGTTTCGTTCTTCCAATTCCCGACCCTTCCACTTGGAAAAAAGAAGAAGAATTTTGACACTGGTACGCTGAAAAAATATTATTTATAATCAAGAGGAGTAAAAGAATCAGTAACTTTCTTGAACATAACTCTGAAAAACAGTTTGTAAAAGAACAAGAAAAAATAAAATATGGTACTTAGGTGTACTGAAAAAAATTAAGAATAGTATATACACACCAATAGTCAAAAGTGAGTGTTTACATGGCGAGGGAAAGTTTGCAAACGAGCGTAGCGAGTGAGCAATTCCTGAGTCATGTAAACTCACTTTTGGCTCTTGTTGTGGAATATATTTTTATACTACTTGATCAGAAGCGGCCATGTTATTTGCTGACATGGTCTGTATTTTTTTTTTAATATATTTATTTAAATTATAGACAGGTGGTTTTTGTGTGCGCAATTAATTCAAAAATTTTACTTGCTCAGTTAATTACTATGAAGTACAGTATCACAGTCTTGTCTTCAGTTTGTTCACGTGCACAAACAGCATACACAGGTAGTGGCCAGCAAAAGTGTAATGACAGTTAACAACAAACGGTAACAGCTGTACTATGTTGTGAATATTGAAATGCGTTCTTACAGGGTGTCTACAAAATTTTAAAAAGCTTGACTTTTGCATGTCTTTTTTGCATGCATTTTTCACATTTTGCTAGAGAGACGCTTCCATGAATAATTCGTATTGATCATCCATAATTAATATTATAGTAAATATTAAATGAGGAAATAAAAGGATTAAAATTATTAAAATAATTTATGGATAAAATTAAACCGATAATAATTTGAAATAAAATTAATAAAGAAATTAAGGATCCAATATTTCATAAAGAATATAAATTTGAAGGAGTTTTAATATTAATAAAATTTTTAATTAATTTCATTACAAAAATCTATATTTGTGTGATAGGCCTTCAGCAACACTTGGTTTCTTACATACAGAATGTATAAAAGGTCTGATAATATGAAACACTCTTTTTCAGATGAATAATTCTATTGTTAATGGTTTTTTTTCGAACGTAACAAAAAACAAATTGAGAACTATAACAGAAACTTAATTTCTATCTGAGCACCTTTATTTACGTGAATGAAATAAAAAATAGATTGAAAATTTAAATCACTTATAATAATAGGTAATATCAATTTCAATTGGTTTGTTTATCTTATACAGTAATGGTACTCAATTCTCATTTGTGAACAATTTTTTCATTGTAACTTCTTTTCTCGTTAGACATGCTGCAGCTTTTTCACCTGGGTTGCAGAATTCATTTTAATAGTTATGTTCCCTCCACCTAAACCATTCAGGCTTCACGAAGGAGGGGCTAATTCCGGTTACTTTAGTTTTCCTCAAGTTCCAAATTCTTTACAAGATTCTAAAGTCAATTTTTTGGACAGGATAGCCAACCAAGCTCTGAGTCGCTGATTTCGAATATCGCTTCAGATTTTTATCCGACCCCCGCCCCTTCCAAAGCACCGTCGTAATAAGGACTCAGCTTCTCCAGCGAAAAGTTGCACGAATCATCGAAGTAGGGGTGATTTTGTGTCGCTGATTTCGAATATCGCTGCCGAGTTTTAATCTGGACCAAATGTTTAAGCTCCCGTGCTGTTTCAGTTGAGAAATTTTTACGACGTTATTTTCTATTAACAACACTTTGAATAAATAAAACTGTATGTTTACCCTATTCAGTGGCTTTAATTAGAACAGGTGAATTCCGAGTCCACCGTTGCTTGTCCTACGCTCTTGCTACCTCATTGGTCGCACCAGGAAGGACAGGATCCAAAAATTACCCGTAAAACCGAATACAGCGACCTCGAAAACCTATAAATCAATTTTAGAATTTTATTCTTTCAGCTCCCCCCCCCCTTCACGGTCGGCATTAAGTTACACGAAAAAATCTATGAAGTCTTTAATTGACATTGCACCATGCTGCACCCACCATTGAATGTTTACACCCCCTCTGCCACAGATTCATAAGCACACGGCAGTAACAAAAAAGTTTGTGGAGTGATTGACGATATTCGTCGCTCACGATGTTCGAAAAAACTTGACACCCCCCCCCCCCTCTTGCATGTGTAATTTCTATTTGAAGGGTCTGGAAAAGTGGAAAACCTGGAGAAATCAGGGAAAATCATTTCCGAACAAGAATGGACACCCTGCTGTAGTTGTTGTTGAATGACACACACCTCCTTAACTTGAGAGTACTTGTGATCCACAACTGTTATCGCCATGAAGTTTCAATGACTGGGGTACTTTCTGCTAATTTACTATCAAGTGTAACTTACGTTTCGGTCATCTTTGAGCGTTTTAATTTTTTAATACGTATAGCGTTGCAGACGTGAATGCGAAGATGAACAGAAGATCAAATTAAAATGAAAAACCACGCGATCAAATTTAAGTCTCAAACCGGGGCTTATCAGGTTGTTCTTATCAAAAAGTCTTGGCTTTATGAACTCTCTTTTTCTACTTAACAGAATACGGGCGGTGGCATTAGTGAAAAGTACGTCGACAACGCTCATTTCTGACTACGCTTAGTACTAGCAGCATAGTGCTCCAGGTACCTTACGACCAGAATCTCCAGGATCGTTGTTTAGAATTCGTTCAGTACACGCAGCTGCTGAAAAATCAGTTTGTATCCTGTAAAGTACACAAGAATGCCCTTAGTTTCTCCATGATCTGGATGATAGGGTTCGGATAGGTTGGTTCTCTACTTCCTGGATTGAATTCGTGCAATCTTCTTGAGCGATGTACTTACTAAAATGAGTATTGAAATGTCAATCGAAAACTTTTTTCGCGTCTGGAAGTTCTTTACCGCAGTTTTCTCCATTTCACAATTCCTATAGCAGCGATGTTCTTTCGAACGCGGTGTGCTTTGAAAACCAAAATAGGAGTTACTTTTTTTGTTTTTTACTTGGCCTCCTTAGCCTCAAATATCAAAAACTGAGAGAGTGCAGAAAAGTTATCGGTACGCGAACATTATTCAGCCGCGGTTTTTATGAAAGCGTGCTTTGTTTTTTCGTCAGTCTGAGTAGAGTGATTTCACTCGACTCACTTTTATTTACTACCATTTTTTTCTTCCTGTTGAAAATACGTGTTTTCGCGAGTGCGAAAGAAGAAAACTCGCGAACCACTTTTGTTTTTATCGCCGATTAATCATTGAATCAATCGGCGCGTGTTTAATGAATCGCAACATGGTGCTGGATAAACAGAGCGAACGAAAATAAGTATATTCGGGTTTCTTGGATATTTCGCGAAAACCGATCAATCATTACTTTTTTTTTTTTTTGTTTTAAGTGTCGGGGCGAATCCTTTTCCGTCGATATTTTGTCTTGCTCAGTAAAGGTGATTTATTTTCAGTATCTAGTTTCTCGCGTCTTATGTCGGGTTTCTTTTTGCTCTCTTTTTTATACTCGCTTTCTTTTTCTTATTAGCGATGAGCCCGATTCTCGGCCGCACGAACGTGTCTTGAAAATTATCCGGCTAGTTCGGATTTTAATTAAAAATAATATATCGTCGCTGTTTCAAACCACTGCAATATGACGGTTCTGTTTCTGGCCATCCTCCAAAGCCGCCGATTAATGATTACTTGTGTTGTCCTAACTGGTGTTCATCATTTTGATACTGTCTTAGCGGCTGTCGGGATTTAATCACGCGAAATTTATCATTCGTAAGTATATTTGTACGACACGTAGCCCTGTCCTGTCCTGTCTGATCGTGTCGCCGCGAAATCCGCGAGTAAGTGCGCCGATTGGCCCGGCACCTTATTTTTCGTTCTTGATATTTCAATTACGCTCGGTTGTCAACGGCTTTTGCGAAATAGCCGCGCCAGTTATCGGTTATGAGACTGCAATTTGGCTACAACTGAGAACGAATTTATGTCTGTCGTTCCGCCTCTCTGCAGTCTCGTAGACAAGTAAATGGTGTGTGGCGGGTGCGGGGAAAATGTATATTTACAACAGGAGTCGTTCAGTATCGGTCCCAAAATGTGGCTGTTGAGCAATATCACTGTTAAGCGTGGTTTACACGATGCTGGTTTACTCGCTACTAGCGAGCTAATTTGCTCGCACTAGTAAAATAGCATCCTGTTTTGTGTTCAAACGAGATAGTAAATAAGCCAACATTTCGTTATCAGAATAGTGATAATATTTGTGAAACTTGTTCTCGTTTCTCTATAAAAATTTTATATAATGAAGCCCAAGATTGTAAATGTGTTTTGCGACATTCTCCAAATGATGATCAAGGAGGATATGCACAAAGAAATAGAATTGCAAAAAAAGAAACATCGCCGAAAAAGATTATGGGTTCGTAAATGGATTGCAAGACGTGAACATATTGGAGCATCTGCTCGGTTATTTCGTGAATTAGAAACAGAAGATCCACGTGCCTTCATGAATATTATTCGAATGACAACGGCAAAGTTTGCAGAATTATTGGAAATGATCCAAGGAGAAATACAAAGACAAGACACTGTAATGAGAACTGCTGTTCCTGCAAAATTAAAACTTGAACTTACTTTGCGGTTCCTTGCAACTGGCGATTCCTTCAGGAGTTTGTCATATCTGTTCAGAATTCCTGTTTGCACAATCTCCATATTTCTACCAGAAGTCTTAAATGCAATATCAAAAGCTCTTGCTGGCTACATGCAGGTAAGATTTCCATTTAATGTTAAAAATGAAATAGTGTTTAAATTAAAATACTTGTACAAAAAGGAAACGTTTATTACATAAAAAATTACAATAAAAGTGAACTACTCTCTTCTACTACAATATTAGCGGCATTCAACATTTGCTGAGTAAGAACACTGTTGATTTCGTTCTGAGCCACAATCTGTTGTAGTGGTGGTAAATCGCGAATTTGCGAAGCTATATAAGCTCCAAATTTGTCCCAGCGGTCTTCTTTTCCTTGTTCTTGAATTGCGTCAATTTTCTCGAATATAGGCTGATATTTTTTCTTAATTTCCATTCCAATTTCATCCTCTCTCTTTTTTTCACTCCGTTTGCTGACAGTCTTCGTTGACGAAGACGAAGACGACGTGATTTCCACACCAGGAGATTGAAAGCCTGGGTCATCTTCACTTTCTTCCTCTATTGTCCGAATCGTAATGTCCTAAATTCAAAATTATATGCAAAACTATGAATTAAATTTTTTTACTAATCAGTATCTGTTATTTACTCTTAATTTTTAGATCCCACTAACAGAGTATGAATGGAAAAAAGAAGCAAAATTGTTTCTACAAATGTGGAATTTCCCTAGATGTTGCGGCGCAATCGACGGAAAGCATATCAACATCAAACGACCGGCGAAAAGTGCAGCAGAATTTTATAATTATAAAGGGTTTTACAGCATCATATTATTTGCTCTCGTTGATGCTCAGTATTGCTTTCGATATATCAATGTTGGAGCTAATGGTCGTACTGGTGATGCAGCCCTGTTTCGAGATTCGTCTTTGTACGATGCTTTTGAAAGTAACACTTTAAAATTCCCAGAAGATCATGTCATTTTAGGTGACGATGCTTTCCCATTGAAGACATATTTGCTAAAACCATACAGTAAGCATAACCTTAGTAAACGAGAGCGAATTTTCAACTACCGATTATCACGAGCTCGAAGAGTCGTTGAGAATGCATTTGGCATATTAACATGGCGTTTCAGGATTTTCCTGCGGCCTATCGAATGTAAACCTTCAACAGTAGACAAAATTGTTTGGGCTGCTTGCAGTCTACATAATTGGTTAAGGATGACTCAGTCAGGTGTATATACACCTGCATACTCGTTTGATTTGGAAGATTTAAATACAGGAGAGATTATTCCTGGCCTTTGGCGAGAAGTTTGCGAGAATCTACTATCTGTTAAACAAGGAGGAAGTAATAATTATAGCCAAGATGCAGAAAAAATTGGAAATCAATATATGAATTATTTCTGTGATGAAGGTGCTGTCAATTGGCAGTGGAATGCTGTCGGATTAAGTTGTGCGGATGATCTTTAATTATGCTTTGATAGCAATATTATTACATCATGTACTATTCAAATTTCAATCTGAAAATACAACTTACCAAATTTGATGTTGATGGTCTTGTACTGACATGACTGTTCAGGAAAGCGTCTGCTTTGTCAAACCATTCTAGCCTAGGTGTATATAAATCTTCAGTCGCTGAACCAGTTTTATTTTTCGATTTATTCACCTTGGCTAGTTCCGTTCTGTAGGTATCACGTATGGCTTTTATTTTCTTCTTCAATTCGTCTATGTTTGTCACAGGCAAACCTAGGGAGTTATTTTATAATAAAATAATACAACATACAGAACCAAAGTTAAAGAAGTAATAAGTTTTCAGAGAAAAGAAATTACCAGCTTCTGTTGTATCCTTCAGTAATTCTTCGAATGCAGACTCTTTTTTTCCCTTATTGAGATAATCTTGCGATCGTATGTTGTATAAAATGGTATACTTTTCGAATAATTCTAAAAACGTAATAATTTCTCTAGTTTTCCACTTCATTTTTATAATTTTATGAACCAAAAAACGAAAAAACTTCAACAGTATATTCAACAGGAATATGTTATCAATTCTCCACTCGTGACTTTATTACGAGTTTTCTAATTTACACGAAGCTATTACACCACTAATATACTAGCTAGTTATCTTACTAGCGCAAAAGTTGGAAGATTCCAACTTCAAGTACCTCAATAGCCAGCCAATAAATTCGCAGCTAGTACCTAATTTACACGAGCTACTTGACTCGCTACTAGCGCGCTGATTTACTCGCCGCTAGGAAAATAGCGTCGTGTAAACCACGCTTTACGAATTCCTGTATCCGGTTGCTTTGTAAAGACGATTACTGATTGGAGAGACCAAATTGAAGTACTCTGTAGCCTCCGGAACTCTGTAATTATGGCTTCCCCAGTTTAACTTTCTATCAGTGCCGCAGTAGGAGCAATGCAGGGCACTACGGTACCGGATGAGGTGCTAGACATTGCCGAGTCGTGGCACCAGATTGGAGCATAAGTTTGGAAAAAGGAAAGCCGCGTTCCGATGTATACTTGGTCTATGCGCTCGTCTTCCAGTCCATGCACTCTGCTATGCCTCAGGACACATTTCTTCTCAACTTCACGACCATAACTAGTTATGTACATACTTGAAAACTTATGAAAAACTTTATTTGCGTCTTTTTTTTTCTTGCTCTCACGGATCGAAGCTCGTTTCGAGGCTGTATTATAATGTTTTTTGAATTTTTTGTGTAATTACGCGGATTAAAAAATATATAAAATGAGAAGAAAAAAAAACTACTAGATAGAACAATTTGGAAAAGGAAAATCGGAAATCAAAAATACAAAAACAAAATAAAAAGGAATAAAAAAAAACAAAAGAAAAGTAGAAAAGGAAACTAGAAAAAAAAAGAAAAAACCTAGAAAAAAAAACAAACCAAGCCATGAAAAAAAACTACCGATCCCCGCCCCCATCCGCCGTTTACAAATTAATGAATATTACATAATGTTGATTGTGTTTATGGGGATGCCAAATTTGTGCGACATTCGACGCATAGCGGAGCTTTACGTACCGCGAATGTAAGGGATAAATCGACTCCTACCCTTAATGAATTTCGAGTGTGCAAGTGCCGGATAAACGCTCGTCCAGGGGTGCCACTTTTTTTTTTTTGTAACTCTAAACCGTAAACAAACAAACAGAAAACGGAAAAAAGTTTTAGAAAAATTTTATTATGTTAGGTCGTCTTATTCGGACTCAGCCATGCAACAACGAAATTTAGAATCACTTTTTTGCGTCAATATAGTTTGTCGGATTTGTGTATAATTCGGTTTTTCTTGCTTGGTCACCAGATGAGGATGTGGTGGGGGTACTAGCGATATAACATACTTCACATGTCGCTTCACGCATTCGGACAAAATACTTTGATAGTTACTCTCAGACATCTCCGCATCCTTTCGGTCTATCGGGTCATCAAACCCGACTGATCGAATTCCTCTTTCCGCCATGTCTTTTAAATTACGAATATGGATTAGTAAATACTTGGTTTTGATGTATTCGAATGTAAAGAAACTCCGTGGGGAGGCAAATTTGTCTGAGGTGGCTCGGTTCCTGATCTTTGGGACGCGGGTAAACGCATGTACTAGGCGTCTCCAATGACCTGCCATTGCTCAAACATCAATTTGTTATTTTTGTCTTTGTCGCTAAACACAGTCGCTTCTTCTGAACTTTCAGAGTTCGGCTGTCATGCTGTTTATTCTCGTTTTAATGACCGGAGGACCATCTACTCAATTTTTTGAGAATGAAAATGAAACGAAACGAAAATCTTCTATAATGAACATAATATGAACATATTTTACGAAAAAAAGAAAGAAAAAAAACACGAAAATCGAACGTTAGGAGACAAAGTAGGAGCTACGGAGGCCACTCTTTTGAATAAGTTGAACAACTCTCCATTCTCGCACGGCTTAGCCGTGCAGAATGTCTATGATGCTGGTACCATTTTCGATCCTAAAATTATGGACTTCAAGCCGGAAGACTTACTCGCCAAGTTCTCAGAGGGTATCACTAATGTAGCTACTGTATGTATGTCAATAATTTATCCGTGCGTTGCATCTGTGCCGCACATGTTGATCAACGGTTTCAAGAATTTATTGACTGTTGCCACAGAAACAGAAATCGAATTCAAGCAAATTTTTGACTTTCACACCATTGTTCAGCGTGTTCCATAAACTGTTAGCTTTTGTGTGTATGAATGTGAATGTCATTACTCTATGTCCATCAAATGTGACTGCACATACCTGAAAAAATTGGTCCTTTGCAATATTTTCTACAAAATTGTTGTTTCAACACCTACTAAGTTTCATAGGTAGTAAAGTTGTTCATAATTTTCTAACAAATTGTATCAGAAATTGTACTAGTGATTATCAATTTTGCATAGCTGTTTGCCTTTTGATACAAATCACGAGCTGTTTTGTGATCCTTCAGTGGAGCTAGTTTCTCTAACTTCTTATTAATACAGTTTAGCGCCCTTTCACAATCGTCAAGGAGATCACGAATCTTATGTTTCCAAACTATCCGATTGTCTAAACTGGTCGGTAGTTTGATGTACTTTGTAAATTCCATTTTCTCCATAGATTCTGCAGCACTGCGCGGCAAATGAGTCACGAAGATGTCTTTATTTATTGAACAAACACTCGCAAACAAGAAAACGTAATCACTGGAGTGCCTGGTGCCCATAACCTATTGAGTTATTCATCGAAAACTTCATAAGATTCCATATTTGAATACATTGTAACTTCAGGATATTCAAGGCATTTTGAGGCAGTTAGTGCAGCCTCATCCGCATCAAAATCTTCAGCTTCCAGATGTTCTGCTAGCATAGCACGTTGATATCATCATCTACAAGATATCTTATATTCGCAGGTCACCGTTCTCCGAATTTGTTCTTTCTTACGATTCTTTCTTCTTCGGGCTACATTCTTTGTCGATATACATTCCTGCAAAAACGCATCTTGCTCATTTTTTGTTAAGTTTCTCCAGCATGGAGGCCTTTTGCCGATTACGGATATGAATCAGACATTTCCGCTTACAACTGTAACGTACAGTTATGATATCTGTTGGTAATTTATCATAAAAATATTTTTTTTATTTTTTATTTCTATACTCTATATTTGGGATTAATTTGAAAGTTCTCCTACCAGTTTGGTCTGTTTCATATTGTTTTTGCCAAACGTCAATATATCTTTTAGCCTTTTTTTTTTTTTCTTCTTTTTTTTTTTCTGTACTGTATGACACTGAGAACCACTTTTTGCTTAGCAGCTTGTCGGTGTTTCTCAGGTCACTTAATTTACTTCATTATTACAGCGGATAGACTAGTTCAATTAATATATTTTTCTTTCTTTTTCATGATTTCATTTACATAGTCGATTGTTATTTGTATGCTGTTGCGATTTTCAAACCAGTTTTTGCTTATATTTTCAATTTTGTGCTTATTTCTAATTTCTTTGAAAGCGGGACATGTCAAGAAGGTGTGATCTGGGGTGTCTGTTAATTTTTTTTTTTTTGCAGTTTATGCAGGTGTCATCTTCTATGATTTTGAATTTTTTTAAATATACGCCAAAGTTTCCGTGACCTGTTAGGAATTGTGTGAGGTAGAAGTTAGGTTTTAGTTCTTTATTTTTAAGTCTTTCTTCAATGTTTGGTATCAATTCATAAGTTCTTCTTCCTTTTTCGGAGGTGTTATATTCTTCTTGCCAGAGATTGATGTATTTAGCTTTAGTTTCATTTATTCTCTCTTTTTTCTGGGTTGGAGTGAGTTGGGATGTTTTTATTGTTTTGATTTCGTTACTTCTCAGTATTTGTAGATCAGTTGGTAATATTCCTGCTATTACGTTTGTGGCTGTGTAAGAGACTGTTCTGTATGCGGCTATGACTCCTAATAGTATTTTTCTTTGCTCTTTTTGGATTTTTTTTTTTTGTTTCTTTTTACTTATTTTTGGGTAGTAAATTTTGCAGCCATGCTCTATTATTGACTTGAAAAGTGCGGAGTATAGAATTTTCCTGTCTGTGTATTTTAGACCAAAAGTGTTGTTATAGAGAGCAGTTATTTTGCAATAGTATTTTTTGATTTTATCCAATATGTAGTTAGTGTGATTGTTGAAGTTGAGGTTCTCATCTAAAATTATACCTAGATATTTAATTTCTTTATTGATAAGTATATGTTCGTTCTCTTGTTTTAGTTTTTTTCCTATGGCTAGTTTTAGGTTTTGTTTGTTATGTTTTTTTGTTACTAGGATGCTGCTTGTTTTTTGTGAATTCAGTTTTAGACCTAACTGTTTTAGTGCGTTGTTTATAGTCTTGATTGTTTTATTTATTTGCTCAATGTCTTGATCGTTCTGGATTCCGGCTATTAGCAAGAGGTCGTCTGCATAGCTTATTAATTCTGTGTTGTTGCTCCCTGTTTTGCATTTTTTGTGAACTTTGGCCATTGCAATGTTGAAGATTGTTGGAGACAGTGCTCAGCCTTGTGGGACCCCTGCTGTTAGTTTTTGTTGGTGTATTATCTTGTTGTTATTGGTATCAAAGAAAATTATTTCTCTGTCGATTAGGAAGCATTTTATTAAGTTCATGAAGTTGTCATCCGAGTTATTTTCTCTGAGACAGTTTGTTATGGAAGACCATTTTATTGTATCAAAAGCTCCACTAATGTCAAAACTAATTAGCAGGGTCATTTTTATTTGTTTTTTGGTGATATTATTTTCTATTTTGTTGATGCATTTCTCTATTGCAGTTTCTGTTGATTTTTTTTTTTAATGTATCCGTATTGATTTTTGAGTTTCACACATTTGTGTACTCATGTTACCCACTTGCAGTTGAAATTGCTTTCTTTAGCATGAACTGTTCGGTTATTTTTCGGATCTCTGTGTGGTATATTTTACCAAAGCGTTTTTGATCTCTCCTCTTCTCAAATGTTTTTTACTCTCGGTTGATGAAGCGTTTCTCCGGCTGTTTTTTGTTCCATAGTAACTAATAAGAGGTAACTAAGCAGATTTCTCTCAGTTGAAAATACTTGGTTCAAAATGCAATATAATTATAAAAAAGCAAGAAAACATCACCGATCTGTGTTATCAACAAACTGTTGTCGGTATCCTCAGGCACACTGTAGGACAAGGTTCTTATAACAGAAGGTTGGCGCACTTAGCAAGGCGCAAAGAAATCAATGACATCACCGGTATTGGAAGAATAATTGTATTGCCGGTTGTATCTGAATGGACCAACCTGACAGTTATAAGAACCTTCCTGTAGCGTCTTCATCTACAAAACTTGTTTGGAGGCAAAACAACCTACGTTTGTCACATAGGTTGTTCTGTAACCGAACGACATATTTTAATCGGCAGAAATTGTACTAAGATAGGAGATACATAGGTTGTTTTTGTACCAATACATGGAGCTACATCAGTGCTACCAGCTTCCACAAAAAAGTGAATTTCGGAAAAATTGTTACTTAGGTTGTTTTAGTTTCAAGTCGTTCATTTAGTGTTGCAATGAGCGAGAGGATATCGTTATCCTGGAAGGAATGTTCGAAATGGCCTGCGAATAGATCCGCCTCCTTTCGATCACGTTTGATTCAGAGTGGACCTTCTTTCGTAAACGAGTACGACGTATGCGTTTGGCTTCGGTCCACTGCATGAGAACAGGCTTCTTTGGCTGGAGCTAGGAATGTTAATTACGGCTTGAATGTGCGATTTCTCCATTCCTTGATCGCTTTGAATACGTTTACACAGAGTCTATTGCATACGCTCCTGTTTTCAGTTTTGTGATTTTGTTGCAAGGTCTTTTTGGCTTTACGGCGACCGCGTACAAGTTAACGTGCAGAATTGGGGTATTCGATCGCTGAAGGCGAACGGTCCTACCTAATAATATTTGCAGTCAGTACCATACTCCAAATGGATTTCTCTATGTACCCAGCGAGTAGGTAGAAGAGAAGCGGTAGACTGTTAGGAGTATTGCAGATGGGCAATCTGATGACACTAGCTCGCTTAAATGATTCCCGGACGAATTGTGACCTACTCTGTCTGCAATGGTACCAGGAAATTGTTTCCGAAACGCGCTGCACGCGCACAAAGTATTACAGGTACCTATGTAGTATGTATAGAGCATGAAATGTCTTCCATTTTCGAGGCTGTAATTTGAATTTCATCGCCGCTTCTTTAGTTCTTCCGCTGATTCAATTCGAGACACGCCGGCATTAAGACGAGAAGAAACCGAAATTGCATTTGACGTACATCCGCATTGCGAACAAGGCGGGCCTCGAGCGGTGGCTGCGAGGCACGTATATATAAAAGTAGGACGATAATATCGAAGGGTAGACGAGTCGGCGAGGAAAAAAGTTTTCGAGAGCTTTTTGCGGCTTGTTAGCCGACTGCACATACGCCACAGTCGAATTGAATTACCTTTTCTAATTTAAGATATTTTCACGGTTCTGAAACACGTGTCATCTCCGCGGTCGTCGCGCTGCATCCGAAAACGCACGGACTGGCACTTTTCTTCCTCTCCATCTCGCCTTTGAACTGTTTTGCTGCGCACATTAGCGACATCGTTTGATGCTCGCCGTGTGTAGTTCCGCCCAAGGGACGGAGACGGGACATTTCCAGCAGAACTGGCCGCGCGAATTGACGAGCCCGCAGATTTGCTCCCTCGAAAATCCGGCTAATCTGGTATGTACCGGACTTGGGAAGTACACGAAATCCCGGGGCTTTCTTAGCGGCGAATCCTGTCCACGAGCGTATTTCGTTCGCCGAAATTTTGCCGCTCAGCGTTCAGCCGCTACTTCGCCTCTATAGTGAAGAAGTTGGTTCCAGTTATCTTCATTATAAAGTTGAATTATTAAAAACTGAGTGAGTGCTCCGCGTTGTAAAAAAAGAAACAAACGAACTCCCCCCCCCCATTTAACGCAAACAGTACGAAGATATTTTTTAATACATAACCGTTTTACTTTGTGAGGCGCGACGCTGTATGGTAAATTGAAATTACTACCTCATCCTTACGGGGCGAGTTATGCTTTCACTCATTTTCGGCTGAGAGAACACGTTCACGTAGAAAGGCTGCAGTGTGGACAGGGAAAGGAGCGGCGGGGCTGTTCTTACCGAAGACTGGTAGAATGGCGCATAATATCATCGTAAAATTGAATACCGAACGCGAGATTGAATTCTCTGGTGGATGACGTACCCGTGGTTCATTAGGTACTCAGTTGAGCCCGACGTTTATTGGCAGCCTTTTATGAAGCGGAAATAAGCGTTTCTAGAACCCCCCCCTTTTTTTGATGGGAAGTGTTTCGTCGTGCAGACTAAGCGTGTCTGTGGGGGAGGTAAAGGCAAAATATCTTCGATTTGACAGAACTAGCACGTCACCTATTGGTCTCAATCTCCCTTTAAGCCTTATTAAATTCCAGTAATGGCAAGAACATTCAAGCAACACCGAAGAGAAGCTGTGGAATTGGGATCCAATGGGTGAAAAAGTCTTGGATCCAAACCACAATGGTGTTACTTTTCTGAAAGTGAAACTGGACGAAGTAAATACTCAGAGATGCCAAAAGCCAACCACTCATCTCAACAGCAATGATATAGCAATGAGGAATGGATATTCAATTCTCGATGATAGAGGGGCGTATAGTGGTGCATGCATGCCGAATTGGCCCCGGGACGCCGCACCCTCTATCCCGGAAACGTCCCGAATATTTTGTGTATCGATATATGGTGCTCGATACCTTTTTTCCTTTGGTTGTGTTCCTGAGTATCGTAGTTACAGGTTCCGGGGCGGCGTTCTTCTGCTGTACGTTTCTTAATGACCAACTTTCAATTTTGCTTCAAAGTTTTACTTCTAGTTTTCGAAACTCTTTATTTCGTCACTGGTTTCGTTTATTTTTGAAAGTTCCTCCGATATTTCGGGATCATAAACCATTTGTATAGGACTATCATCTGTCTGTCGGATTCTGACTGTTCCATTTTTTGTCCGCACGAATTGTAGAATCCTTGCTCTTTTCAATTCCGTGGCCCTTGCTAGTATTTGTTTCGTCTGTTTTTTGAGGTGTTCGTCGCAACAATGTACAATGGGCTAAAAGCAAAGATAGTGACGAATACTGATGGAATATACTTTCATATACACAGAGGCGTTACGGAAGGGGATCTCTTCACTTGGTGGAGCGTATGGCGATTCATGCATGTCAGAGTGGCTCCCCAGACACCGCACCCTGGCCCTGGAAACTGTCCCTTTGAGTATCGCATTAGTGACCCGGGGGACGCATTGAGGCTGGCCCGAGCCCCCATTTCGGATTTGCGTTGTCCTGTCAGGGCCACCATAGGACACCCAACTGGTCGAGGCAACGCTCACCCAGCATTAACTTGGAATCCGGGTGCACTACAGCTGGACATGCTTTCTCTTCGTTCACCACTCACCTCTTCGTCTTTGTACGTGTGGCGAAGCAGAAAGGTGGTGACGGTGGGGTGAGCTCTGCAGGAGAGGGATTCCAAAGAGGATGCTGCGGCCCTCTTTCACCTCGATACATACTGCGTGCGAAAGTAGGGAAGTGAAAAGCAGCAACGCTTCCTTCACATATCGGCCGGCGTGAATACCGAAAAGTCTGATGCATTCACCCAGATTGTAGTTTTCGGCGTATTCAGCATGAGCTCACACACGCCTCATCATCTGATCGAGTTGAACGTTAAGATTGACACTGGATACTAATGAGACGTCCTTATAAACACCCAGATTTTTCTGTTGATGAGAAAACGTATTCGGTGGCCTTACAGAAGTAGTTTGACGTGCAGCTGAAAAAGACCATGATATGGTCCATGTAGGTGTGATTTCTCCTCCATCAACGGTTAATAGCCATCTTGTTGACATGGTATTGGATATTGTCCAATCGGATTTGCCCCTCTAATAAGTTATGTTCGTATTACCACGACTAAGTAATTGATGTTGCTCTGGGACCCCCCGCTGCCTAATCCAATAACCGACTAACGTACGAATTTCGATGAGAGCCGGAGTCTGGACCAAGCTGGACCTAGTTCATCGCAGTATTTCCATTAATAGTTCAGAGTGTCCAGGTTCTGGAAAACGGGGAAAAGTCAGGAAATGTGATCATAACTGGAGAAGTCAGGGAATTTTGAAGCACATTTAATAATGTGAATGTACGTATTGTACAATTTACTTTTTTTCACAACTTTTTTTTTTTTTGGGGGGGGGGGACTGGCCACCCTGTAGTTACATCAACATAAAAGACGTCGTCGCCTGAGGTCTTGTAGGTAGTGAGCTCATTTTGGGCTTGTGCACCTTCAAATGTACATACGAAGTGGCACTGCTATAACGTCGGGAGCCGTGGGGCGTGAACCTGTACACTAATCCACGGTTAATTCTCTTTTTTTGCGTTGTCAGTATGTATGGGCGTAGGTCGAGGGTACCGCTGATCCGCACAGCGTTCATTTCGCTGCGGGTGCGGAGAATTCCACCTTCAATTCGTAGAATTTGAGAAACGGTTAGGGCTGTGTTCATCAATTGACCAAAAAAATGCAGAAGAGTTTCGTTCCCTGGACCTCCCATTTTCGTATCTCTCCGCAGTCGATTCGAGAACGATATCAATATTGCAACTTAGGGATGGGACTGGTGTCTCCAGCCTCACGCAAGTCCCATGTGTCACGAATGATGACAGTGATTCTGTTTAAGGTATCCATCTGTTTATGAAAAAAAAACCTACCTCTTATCTACGGATGCTGGTGTGTGTGCGTGCGTGCGCGCGCATTCTGTTGCAAGAAAACCAGTGATTTACTATTCCCGACATTCATCACAAGATGGCGACGCGTTATCTCGGCCCCAATCTGCCATCAAAGTCCTTTGATTTTTGAAACAGCAACCGTGACTTCATGACAATGCACCGGCTCATAGCTCCCAACTTGTTTAATCCCTCCTTAAAGATCTGATATGGAACGTTTTTCCACGTCCTCCTTATTACTAGATGTGGCCGCTTCGGATATCCATGTTTTTCTGAGGTTGAAACATGAGGTTAGAGGTCGGCGCTTTGCGAATGAAGGTGAACTACGCAACGTGGTCTAGGCTGTTTACCGAAAATTGAACGGTGCGTGGTACTCATCCGGAACAAGAAAACTTGAGTACTGATTCAACGAATGTTTGGATTATGAGGGGATTATGTAGAAAAATGGCAAATTTCCTCGCGTTTAAACTTTTTTTTGTCCTGTGTTTTGATTTTGTTTTAAGTCTTTTACAGACAGTGTGACCTTACTTCTGAAACGACCCACGTGATTATGTTGTTATGTGCTGCTGCAGCTGGCAAAGTAAACTCCTTGACAGGGCACCACATCTGTCCTCTTTTTGTAAAAAAAAAGTCTGCATTCGTGGTCATGAAACCTTGTATGTACTATTTGTTTACCAATCTGATGCGTGAATTCTACATAGTGAATGGGGAAACAAGTGAATATTTCATAATGCCTGGGTATCATAGCTCACTGTGACTTGATGGAATAGGTGTTCTGCCTCCGGTCCCTCCGATTCTGCTATCTAAAGTATAATCATATCTTGTTCAGGCGTTGAAGCAATACCATAACAATTCGGTTTTGTTGCGAACAATTGAGCTCAGCTTCGGTGTAGTTTTACGTGAGTGGTAGCAGAGCGTGGTTGAAGGTAGCGCTCTCTCACATTGAACTTCTGCATTACTCACTATAAATTTATTTTTAAATTCGCTTTGAAAACAGTCCCTATCTAAAATCGTGTTGTTGACCGTGCAGAACAAAATATCCTCAGAGGGGTCCCAGCCCAGTACAAGAGCTGATTTGATGTTCAGGCTCTACTGAAAATCGGACTCGGCTTCGGTATATGTACTCGTATTTTGGTGTTGTTCCTGTTGCATTCATTGGTTCCGTTTACTGACTAATGGTCTTTGTGGTTGGTGTTCCATAATCCATGGGTGCAAAATTGGTGTATAAATATGCACCACTTACTACTGAAACCGGGATTAACCATATTTATCTATTTTCACCACGGCTCTATTGGTTCCATTATGGCTTTGTGGCGTGCATACAAAGACAAAAAGTGCGTTGGTCAACTTGAATTCACTTTGTTGATGGTGAGCGGGGTTTTTTCGGGATCAGTCATGATTGTTTGCTTGAAGGATCGTTCCTATTTGAGATATCGAGAAGCGACGGTGACATTGCCTTTGTTGGGATCCCATTGTTTGGTGCCTTGTTGAGCTATCAGGCAGTCAAATGAAAAACAAGTGAAAATCGCTTATTAATGCCTGAAGCGAATTAAATTTGTAAGTGTATGAATGATGTCAGAGAAGAATTAATATAACGAGAAAAAGCAAACATTTTGGGAGCTCGATTTCATCTTTTTCTACCAGCTGGCAAAATTCATGTGTAAGTCCGCTCATGTTGCAATATGCATGATGCTCGTCCTTTGAAAGACGCTACTGCTATTTTTGGCTGCTGCAGCGAATAAACTGAACTCCTTCCACCTGTTCATCGGCTCAGACTGTAATCAGTAGCATCTCTCAGTAAAATTCAAAAAATTCTCTAATTTTGTATTTACAGTGATTCGACTCTGTTAATTGTGATGGAAGTATCGAAGCTGAATTTACCTCTGATTCTCGCCTTGAAAACAGCACCGACTCAGCGTTCATAAATAACGCGGCTAGCAAGTGACCGTTTACAAGGATGAGATTGAAATGCTGCAGTGCTAACCAACGGTTATGTTAGCGAGCTGTTCAGAAAACTTGCTGAGACAGCAGCGCTGTGTGGCGCTGATGAAAATTGAAAATAAATATTTCATTTTGATCAGCTGCTGCCCTGTGTACCAATACGAGGGTTCAGAACATGGTACAGTAATGAAACTCCCCATCTGCTCGAATGTTCCTTGCCTTTTGCCTGCTGGTACCCATATGATTACCTTGAGAGAAAAGTATGCTTCACGTTCACAATCCTCAGTATTGGTGACAAATGTTGATTAGGCATATGTGTCTACTGTCTGCAACAGAAGGTTCTAAGAAGCATGAGGTCAAGCCACCTCGAAATGTGTCTTGTTCCTCTATTTTCGAGGAAATGGGCTGCTGGGTTGTTCTCAGCCAATTCCTTTGCTTATTTGCTCACTTATGAATTTCCCGCTTATTGAAAATGCTGGGAGAATTGTGTAACTGTGAATGAGATAATTTAGGTTTTGAGCAAGGACTTCCGTATTCTTCTCTCTGAAGGAAAGAGTAATAGTGGAATGAGCTTGTATTGTTCTATATTGCATTTCAGTATTTGGGGTCCCTTTATGAGAGCCAGGCCTGGGATAAATATCCCCTGCTAACGATTTATGAATAAACAAGCTATTGAAAAAAGTTCCATAATAGCTACAAGAAAGAAGAAAAAAAAGTGAACAAAGAAAAGGTGAATAATCTGGTTAAATGTGACCGTGAACCGCTAAGTGTGACCAAAATTGAAGAAAACGATGTGAACCATCCGTGATTCAAAAACGACGAAAGAAAAACCGGAAACAACCAAATCAGACCAAAACTAATCCAGAATAACCTAATCACAGGTCTGTCACAGTGTTGCCTATGCTCCCAGAGTATTTGAGTCATCATCCACGATGAAATCTAACTATAATCAAGCATTTAATTTGTGGGTCACTGCATGGTTGTTGTTTTTTTTTTGGGGGGGGGAGTCCAAACTGAGATACTAACTTTCGAGAAACGATCGACAAAGCTGATCGCAATATAATGATGGACACATTTGTAAATTTTTACTTGAGCTAACCAAATCTTATTTGTCAAACTGTTGGCCGTATGTCCAGTTTTGTGGTGTCCAGTATTTCTTTTGTCCAAATCTGGTGTTATGGGGTCTTTACTTTTTGTCCTTTTCGTTAATGATATTCCTAATGTTGTGTCCATTTCGAACAGTTTTTCTTTCAGAGAGGGTGATAACAATAATACCGAAAATTATGGGTCAATTATTTATCGCTGTGCACAAGACTTTGGAATTTGCGTTGAACCCCCCCCCCCCCCCCCAAAAAAAAAGGGGGGAAAGTAGTCACTGCCGCTGCTAGCAACATGCCTCCCAAAAAGAGAAAGTATTCGATCAATATGAAATCAGTCTCAAATAATTATGTTTCAATTGTATATGAATTTCTGAGTTTGACTCCATTTCTTCCCTTCCGCTGCTCTGATGCATTGTCCTCTGACGGCTTTGGATTGCAGAAGTAGAATTTCACAATTCTTATTTAGCATTGCAGATTCCAAGTTCTCGAGTAGATGATGAATGCCCGGTAGTGTGAAATTTGAGAGTCTCTGTATTGAAAAGAATTCATACGAAGACCATGACGCTGTACTGAAACACTCAATGTGTTCCACAATTTATGATTCTCGTCCCCCATGTCTGAAGCAAGGCCTAGCATCGATAATCCGCAATCAGTAAAAGAATCCAAGCATTGCTCTGTGAATTCTTTTAGCTCCTCCCCACTTGTATAAGACCTAGAAATATGTGCGCCAACAACTTGCTTCCACTTGGACTGGAGCCCTCGAAGAACACCTGTTAATAATGACTGGCCAGGTTCATTACCATTTACCTAGTGTTGAAGCCCAACAAAGCGTTCTTATGTTTATCATAACACAGTTGACTGTTCATTTTCATCTCGTTAATACTGAAAGTACAGAAAAGATTGATGGGCGTCATTTCTGACACTTTGACTTACATCAATTGGAACATATCGTGAAAAACACTGAAATACAAATAATCAAACTCCTGCAATCTCTCCGTGAGCGCGCTGTTCGAGGAGTTGGATAGCCAGTTCCATGTAACTCCACATATCCGCGGACACTGAGCCCATAACGTAATTTCAAACGGCGTTTTATGGTCCTATTTCTTAATGGGTCCATCAAGAAATACAATTTGCTGTTCGGTCAGAAATTTTCTGAGCTTCTCCATCTGCTCCTCGTAGTTCTGCTTTCAATATGAAGCTTCCTTTTTCAATCGTTCGATTTATCAGGTGCACAAGCCTATGCGAAATAAAAAGGAAGAGGAATTTTTCTAAGCTAAATAACATCAACATCTTGAGGAACATAAAAGAAGTCGTAAGCGTATTTTTGACCTCCAAAAAATTAACATCCAGAGTCGAGAAATCCAGGAATATTAACCATTTCATCCAAACTAACAATACTGAAAGTGTAAAATATTAGCAGTTTTTCTTTATCAGTATATTGTATTCATTTACGTCTATTCGAGGTCTGCTATGAGACAAAGTATCTATATAATTCTGCATCTTTCATTCTGTGAACTTGACTAGCGTCAGTGATAAGGACTCGCCAACTCAGTATTTCAAATCACCTCAAAGGACCTTTTTACGCAACGCGTCACGACTAATTCCAATTCCAAAAATATGCTTTTGCGTGGTTCTTTCTGTTGAAGTAGATAGGGAATATCCCTGTTATTTTTGTAGTTCATAGAATTTCAAAAAGAATGAGACACACTTGATCGAAACATACTTTGTCATATTTTCTGCTGTTTTAGAGCATATTCAAGAATATTTAGCCAATTGCCACAATTTTTGTGGAATATATTCAATCTTTTCTTTTCAATATTGCACTATTTTTGTCTTTTGAGAAGATAAAACTGAAACAACTGCAACTTTTTTAGATACCAAAAAATTTTCCCGCAAAGTTTCACGCCTGTGTGGAACACAGTCAAATGTATTCAGTGTTCGCTTGCAAAAAAATATTTTTGCACGATTACTTCAGGAACTTTTTCTTTGGTGTATTTGTCACTCTCGATTTCCCTTCCAAAATGATACCCGTATGATCAAGATTTTTACGAACTATTTTAGCATATTTGACAAAAATGAAAGCATCTTATAAGCGCATATTTGACCCGTTTTGGGAGCATATTTTTGGAATCCCTAAATATCACTCAGAGCATCAGTCAGTTGTTTGTTAATGTATGTTCGAAAACCATTTTGATGCCTTGATGGTTGAGCTCGCCGCCTAGTCTTCCCCGTTTCGAGATAGAACGCTCCTAACTGAAAACAAATATATAGGTATGATCAACTTCTGGAAAATCTAAATTTTGAAGTCTTTCCATAAGATGATCAAGTGATCAAACACTAGCAACTCACCTTCTTCTTACTTCCAGTGTCAATACCCAAATGACAAAGACGACGATGAGTGACTTGTTACCGCTGAGGTGAGAACTCGGCCATAGAAATCTGATGACTGTACATGCGAGTGTGTAATCATCAATATTATACCTGTAAATTGATACGCTATGTCAGCTTCAAATATATAAAAACTAGTAGAACTACCCGCCCTTCGGGCGAAAATGTATGACTTTTAAGAATTTTCCTGAATGAAAATGTTATACAACGAACTTATGAAACATCCATTTATAGTATTTAATGTAAGTAACAAAAGTAAGAAATCACAATTTTCTAGTATCACAAAAGAACTTCAGTGACAAAAGTAAGAAATCACAATTTTATAGTCTCGTAAAACATAACTTGAGTAAAAAAAGTAAGATATCAAAAATATACCTTGAATAATGGAAGTAAGACATCACAACCATGAGGTAGATAATACTTCAATCTAACCTTTACAATTTAAGTTGAACATTAGAGGTAAGAAATCAGAATAAGATCATTAAATAGCACATCAAATCAGTACTATTTGAAGTCTGTGCTCACACTCGTAAGTAACCATTTTAAGCAAAATAAACGTATTCCCAGCGGTATTTTGGCGTTTGAACCCGCAATGACGAAACGTTTTAACCAATTTGCCGAACATGTATCAGACAGAGTATAGAAAGGTTACTCACGTAGTTGATGACTGAAAATCTTTGAGTCTCAAGCGACAAAGGATACTCCAGCATAGTCAAAGAGGTGTATTATTAAAAACAAAATTTAATAATGAAATATATCATTGACCAATGAGTACCTGGAGTCTGAAACATATGTAAACAATATGCCTAAATTAACGTCTTGACCTCATCTGATAACATTACTTTTTTTTTTTTTTCTTTCTTTCTTTTTTTTGAACACCATATATGTAAAATAAGCTCAATACTTACAATGGCGGCGGTTTGACGGACATCCCTCGTGGCCATAGCATTCTGAAACATACGTAAACAGCACATACAAATTAGCTTCATTCATTATCTCAGTCCAAATTTTGAACACATTTGATAATACAGATTTTTGGTCATTATATACTCAAAACTTACCATAATAACGTTGAGAGGGCGTCTCCTGGTCCTCAACTATTATAAACGATGGTAGTCGCTCATCCATTTTGAAGGGTAAAAAGCGACGCATATGAAGATCCCGTTGAGGGTGGTGTGTAATAAGCAGCCCCTGTCCTCTTACCATTCTACAAGTAATGAACATGATACTGTTATAGAGAGTCAATAACCATTATAAGAGTAATATTTGAAAAAAAAGAAATGAAAAAATTCATACTTACAGAAACAGTATGAGTAAGACGAGTAAGACAATCACTGTTAAAAGTAAAAATATTAAAAACATTTTTTCTTCTTTCACGTTTTCAATACAAAAACTATTATTATGTAACTATACGACTGCAAATTGTGGTCTGATCTGGATGCGCACGCATGACTTACCACTGGCACTTGGCATAGTCTGTGATGTGTACCCAAGTGACCCATTTACTACTCTGGTCATTATACCTGTTTTCTCCTATTGTTGCCTTTGAAACGCGATATGGTTTGTTATTTTCAATCTCACCATACCACTTGGTCGCCTGTGTCTTGAATGTCGCAAATCTGATGGAATCTTCCCCTTGCATCAGGTAGAAATAAAATATTTACCTTTTGCTCCTTCATTCGGCGTGGATTACCTTCGGAGAGTTCCTTCCAGGGTAATGATAATGAGTCCTGGTTTTAATTCTTTAATTTTGGTAGCCATATTACAGGAATACAAATACTGACGGTAAGAAATATTGATAGTAGAAACGCAACTAAATGAAATTGGCGAGAGAATCGCTCTACTGTAAACAAAACCGAAAACAGTGTAGTCATATACAACTACATTGATTCGTTGAATAGACAGTTTCACGAACGACGTGCCCGCAATTTGTTTTTCATATGCAGTCTTCAACTCCTTAATATACTTATTATTGGCATGTAGCATATTCTGCAGATCTTTCATCAAGTTCTGATCATTCTGCGTACTCTGGTGTAACTACATCGCAGCGATGTTTCTGTGTTCTCATCTCTTACAAAATATATCTGTAAAAATTTGGCGGATTCTTGCGGAGCGGGTAACAGACTACCAATACGGTGGTATAAAGTGCCAGATATTTTAAAAGTCGGCATGAAATTGGCCTCTCGAACTTCATTGCATCCTATTGAGGTCATTGCCAACCCGTTGTTGTTCGCCAGTATCTTCGCAGAAAACAAACTGCTGCGATCATCTGCGCCATTAATGAGGTTCTTAAGTAGAAATGATAATGTCGGCAATTCGGGTAGTTGTACTTTTCCGCTAAAACAACAAGATCCCTTGGATTCTTCTTTATATGTCCAAGCGGAACAATTGGAACATTTGTTGTCTAAATGTCCAATATGAACCAATTGAAAGTAACTCACATCATCTTCCTCATAAGTGAACGCAAGAGGTTTTTCTATTTCACAGTTACACGATTTTTGTCTCTTTTTTGAACTCAGTGCTTTCAGTTTTGTTTTTCTTTTCGTTCTACCAATATCTACTTTTCGTTTCGGCATATTAAATGAGTTTTATCAACTGAATCATTGCACTAATAATGTATTACATATTATGATCACACTATCATACACCACAGTGTGACATGTATAGACACACGCACACATACGCAAAACACCTTTTCAGCTCACTTTCAGCGTTCCTATCGCACTTTTATTCGCCATAAACCTGGTCAAATACTTTCAGTCAATCGAGTTTACTGTTCGGATCGATCGCTATACAATATAGATGACGCCCAAACACTCTTCTTCCATTCCATGTAATTAAAAAAGTACATAGGGTTATCTACACATATAGAATAATTAAAACGATGAAATTACTTTCCTTCCCGTAATCTTAAGAAAATCAGAAAAATTTTACAACAAAATGCCCGCATAATTTTACAAAATTCTTCAGGCGTAGATGAAGTCTCTATTCACTGATAACAATCATTGGCCTGGCACTTAGAGTATTAAATTAGATGGAGAGGTGTTCCTGTAGTTCTCTTTAACGACGTATAGGTAGCGCTTCTCAGTGAGCGAATGTACCTACGTTGTACACACTATAAAAACTAGTCAAGTCTTGCGTTTTATTCGATCCTGTTCGTTAAAATGACAAATTAATGAATTTATTAATTTTTTATGTAAGTATTTTTACAATCTTAAACTACATTGAAGTAATATTGGATTTCCGTTGCCAGAACACATCATTGATGCCGGAATAAAATTAACTTTGCTAGCGTTCGCGGAATATAATTTTTCGGCTGGCTTAACAACTTTGCCTCATAATGAAGCGTAATTTAAAAAAATATTCTAGTGATTGTTAGAATTAATTTACGTCGGTGGCCCTCGAGGAGATCATTTCAAAAATCATGACTCACCATCTCAACCGTTGTGAAGACTCTCCGGGCAACTGCAGCATATACATAGTTTTGTATTTTCAAGCTTACAAATTCATTTCCCCAGGTGCAATTGAAATTCAAAAATCTCATCATTATTAAATTTAATAAATTAAATCTTGAAATTAAAACTAACATAATTATAATAAATAAAAATAATAACTCATATTTTTTATCCATTAAATAAACTTGATTATAAATTTTAATATGCGATCATATCAACCTTATTAACTTTGAATGAGCTCACAAATAGGTATTTCATAAGTACAGCAGGAAGAACGTCGAAATCAACGCCTATTTGAATTTACAAGAATCTGCAAGACCGTCAAGGTTTGTTTGTTTTTTGTTGTTTTTTTTTTTTGGGGGGGGGGATCGAAATTTGGTAATTTTACTGTACCTAGCATGCAGCCTTTCAAGGGAAAATCGTATCAGTGAATTTTACTTATTCTGAAAAATGATCAGAACGGAAGAAATCGATTCGCTGAAACATTATGCTTATTGTACTACGCGGTTATTTGCTTCACAGTTTCGATACGTACCTTGATTTGACAAGAGATGGATGCTCTTTCGACGTCATGGGTTGAAAACTAGCAAAATTGTTGCGGAATAAAAACAAAGAATACACAAAAAAATACAAAAAAGATATGGCATCCTAACTGAAAACTTCGCGTATGATTGGAAAAACGTTAAGTTCTAGACCAGACAATGCTATAGTTCGTTGCGGACGAGTAAGACTGACTCCAAAATCTTGAGAGAACAGAAAAGCTAGGCATAACGAGCCCTTCGCGAGGAACTGGTTTTGCTCCATCGAGAAGTCGGGCTCTGTTTCGGCCATCCCAGGCCTTTCTGTCATTGTAATGGTTGTATGAGTCAGTAATAAAACCTTAAAACATACAGTCTTTTCAATGTGGCTTGCAGAGGTGTTCAGTAAAAGAGCACATCAGTAGTTTATTTTTTATAAGGTGAAATTAAAATGTGTTTCAGTTTATTGCATGTAGAGCTGGAGACTGACTACGAATACCTAAATCTCAAAATGTATTTCATACTTACGAAACTTTCTCACTACCCCAGCGAGAGCGTCGGGAACTCCATTGCGTCCAAGTGGATTTACTAAATTCGAGTATCCACTTAGCAATATCCGTTACATTTTTCAGATTTGTGCGTACCATGTAACACTCTTCTTGATTCTCATCCACTAACACATTTTCGAATTCTGCAGGTAGCTGCGATGTGTCTAAATCGAAAGGGTGGGTTGCTTTTTCGCCTTTTTCCATAAAAATTTTCTTTTCATAGCCGGTGTGATGCAATTCTTAGAAACTCGACTGAGGGCGCATTGAAATTGCGAAAGGAAGACAGCGTGTACAATATGGTAGTGATAACTGATGAGAATAGTGCTGAACGCGTGCGCGTGCATGGACCAGAATGGAGTAGCCAATCAGGAGCGTGCATTCTATAGTCTGTTTCATTTAAGAAGTACCAACGTTATCAGTAGATCAGGTACGAGTTAACGGGCAATACGATTCTCTGTTCGAATGATTTGTTCACAAAGTGCGATGGTTTATTATTTGACGAGTATTTTTCTCTTTTTTTTAGCCAGAGTTCAGAAAGTGGAGTATTCTGTATCTAATTAATATAATTTATAATTATTAATTGTACATATGTATTCGGAATAATAATAATAACAGATGTATACAGTTTTTTCCAAGATTAGTGAATGAAGTACAGGAGGATCCTACATTACTAAGGATGCAGTGTAGAAATAATTATAAAAATCAGAAGTCTAGCTCATCAACATCGGAATCGTCAGTATCGAAATTGATGATTAGCGGTTCTACTGACTTCTCGAACAGATTATCCAGATCCCACATCTTCCTTTCCACTACATCGCGAACATGCTCAATACAATTCTTCCACTCATCAGATGTGATTCTCGACATGGCAGTAGATAATAAAGTCCTCGTTTCGGCAAGTTTGAAGGTTCGATTATTGGCTGCGGCGTAGTTTTTTATATTGGCCCAAATTAATTCTATAGGGTTTAGCTCACAATGGTAAGGTGGAAGCCTGAGTACAGTGTGACCGAATTCCTTTGCGATTTCATCAATGACCTTTTTCTTTACCGTAGGTCTCATTTGATTTACAAAATTTAGAAGTTCAACTTTTAAATAATTATTATTCACGTCCTCTTTACCATGCGTTACCAACCACTCAATAATTTCGCTCTTCTTACTCGCTGTTGTGGGTATCTTTTCCACGAATCTAGAGTGGTAGGACGCATTATCTAAGACTATTACACTGTTGGGTTGTAAGACAGGCATAATTTCGCGGAACCACTGCTCGTAGACGTTACCACACATTTCGTGATGATAAAACGCGGACCGCTTCCACTTGGGTTAGTTAAACCTGATGATAGACCTTTCAAGAATGCATCTTTACTTGATTTGATCGTTTCATCGCGCCAAACGTACTCCTTGGTATAACCACTGTTGAGCCAGGTCTCGTCTGTGTAATAAATTTTTCGGCCGGCTTCTCTGTAAGACCGAATACTTCGCAAATAAGTTCGTTTCCAGACCTGAATATCTTCTCGATCAATAAGAACACTTTGTCTCTTCCTCTTCACGAACCGGAACTCTAATTTCAGAAGGAGGCGATACAACGTTGTAAATTTGAAATCTGGGAGGCTAGAATCATCGTTGATCGTTTGAAGAATTTTGCAAACAGTAGGCAATTCATTTCTGAAAAAGAATTGATGTACTTTTCGGCGGATAGCCTCTTTCACAAAACTGTCCACTTTGTCGAATGTACTCATTCGTACTCGCTTTGTTGATGTCTCCCTTACTTCTTTGGTATGCATGTAGACTGATAAAATATTTCGAACCGATCTCACTCCTAAACCTAGAAAATGAACATAATGCTTTCTGTGAACGTGCACACATACAAAATAAAAATAAACAGCGAGTCTAACACTTACCTGTGTCCTCTGAGATCGATGAAGAAGCTTGTAGGACACTGACTGTCGAGTTTTCTTTACATATTGCCTTATATAGATTTACTACGAGAACTTTTTGCTCAAAGGAAATTACTTTACCGCAGCGGTTTTTGCGAATAGGTGATGGACCCGGATCCTCTATCCTCGGAACTGTTGATGTAACGGATTGCGATGTTGCCATCATTGTATAGCACACGAAAATTGTGACCAAGAATGCGAAAAACGTTATTTTCGATGTATAATCACACAAAGGAATGGGAGTCAGAACATGAACGAACGACGAGCAAGTTTTTGATGCTTGTTTACATTTTTTACTGATAACGTTGGCACTTCTTAAATGAAACAGACTATAAACGCGTTTGGATGCTAAAGAGTCGCTCTCTAGCAGCCTAATAAAATGCGACGCGCTGACTGGTGTACTGGATAAAAAGATTATCAGTGACGTAAATGTTCTGCAAAAAACTGAAGTCGGGCTCATCTGAAAGGAAATGATAAGGGCTAACACTTTAGTTCTCTTCAGATTTCCATAAAAAACAATATTGAAGATGCTCGAGCTCATTTTACTTGTATGTACATGCTTTTGTGATAGGAATATCCTGATCATCTTTTCGTCCACGACACTAGCGCATCTACAGGAGTGTCCAAACGTCAACTCCGTTTTTTACCAAGCAGCGCTATCCACATAGGGCTGAAAGGTAGAGGCTGTGACACTTCGCCCTGGTTTCCCCTACATTGCTAATGAATGAGTTGTTGACTCGTACTTTTCAGATCCTAATTTTTACGTTCGTATTCACTCTGCTGGAGAAGCGAAACAGAGGACGTCGAATTTTTACTCCACTGTATTTTATTAATATTTCTCGCTCGGCAGTCGCAATTTAAATTACGCGAAACGTCTCGGCGGCTCTCATTTAAATTTAATTTTCGCGTCGCTTCATCGTCTATTATTATCTTCACACTTTTGTTATCAGCATTCCCCCCCCCCTATTTTTTACATATTTCTATATAGTCCGCGCTTTCTCGTGCATTTAGCCGCGGCTGCGATAAATTATCCGTACTCCGGACGGCGTTTGCTGGCAAGTGCATTGCCTGGTTACCTTATTGCTAACTGAAATAATTATTGTCGTCGCATCGGCCTGCTTATATTTATACACCGCGATGTGTGTATACGCGGGACCGCGGCAAAAAGCTAGCCGTAGGGTGAGAGGTCGGTTAAAGTGTCACTTTTTGGCAGAGCTGCTCTGCCGGCCGGCTAGTCGGGTCGGACCGGTGTCATACCCGGCTCTTTGATTTCGGATCGCCGCTCGGTGACAGCGAAAAATGCCCACTGAACGCTTAATTCGCTTAGTAAAGGTCGGAAGAGTTGAGTTCGGACGGCGACGGCGGCGGAGGCACCAAACGAGCACCCGAAATCGCTAATTAATTTTCGGTTCGCCGGATAATATGACGACGCATTAGCCGAGAAAGCCGCGCGTGCACAAACAATGCGTCCCGTCGCCTTTCTGTGTTGATCTTTTATACATCGTGCAGCAACCTGTTTTCATACCTAGTGTCTGTCCCTTTAAGACCCGACAGAGATTTAGGAGCAAGTATTGAATTTGATTCTCTTATGAGCCTGATGAACCCAAGGACGTGAAAGATCGACCTACAAAACGACCTGGATTCTGATGTTCTCAAGACGCCCTAAGTAATGTCGATTACTAGTTTGAATATGTCCGGTGATTTAGACCCAATTTCGACGTCAATTCGACTGGGAGAATTTTAGCGAAATACTTCAAACTGACGTCCATATCTTACATGACATTTTACTTCATCAGGCTCCCACTATAGGCTGTACTGAGGTGAACATTTCTTGGGTTTCAACAATTACAAGGTGATGGAAAATGTAGGACTAGCAATGAAAAGAAAGGATGTGCTAATATTATGCAATTTTACTAATTATATTGACACTACAAAAATATGTAGTTGAAACGGTGAGTGCAGAAACAGCTTAAGTCACTTTTTCACAATTTTTCAGGAAATGAAAAAAACGGATACAAACGCATGCGGTGGTGATACGCGTACACTGTTGAGCGTGAATGTTGTATGAGCAGTCCCCAATGTTACCCCATGTATGAAACTCGATTCTAAGCAGTGGTGCTGCCGCAGGAAACGACTGATGAATTTGACTTAAGTTGTTTTCACACAGATTGATGTAAACATGAGACAAAAATGAGCATATAGTCTGGGCAATGTAGGAAGTCGTGATGGAAAAAATTGGGGGCAAAACAAAAGTTGTTGGATCGGGTTTGTATTGGTTCCCTTTACGAATATAACCATCCCCCACTCCGAAATCGATGAGGCTCCCCCCCGGGCATGTCTATTTGAAAATCACAGTTTTTTTACATTTTTGCCTAATAACGCAAAACGGATGAGAGATAGGATGAAAATATCTGTATACAAAATTATTCAAGTTTTTGTCAATTTCATGAAACTACACTTTTTCACGAGAAACTCGAGAAACGCTACATATAATATAACAAAATTGTTCCCATGTTTGGATAGTTACCATATAATTGTAAAATACACGATCTGTACATATATACATAACCTCTATCAGTGCCGTAGTAAGCTTAAAAACATAGTTATACAAAAAATAAAAATTAACATTTTACAAATCAAAGTCCTCATCTTCTGAATCGTGATCCACCGCATTCAGGCACATCCCAGAACATGATGAGCAGTTAAGAGCTACACTTCAAACCTGTGAAAAAACATGAATTTATTAATTATTATGTATGAAGCAGTAGAATTGATAGGTTCCCATTCTAGTGTAAGTAATTGTGTAGGTACCTAATTTTCGACATGTACACCGCATACTACAACCTTTGATATGCCGGCAGAATATATTTTTCAGGAGGATGGCAGGTGCCGGAGGTCGTTCCATTTGAACAGGTACAGCTTGATTCTCCTTGATTATCCAACCCCATTCCTCCAGATTCCAGAAGATACCGCGCCATGTTTGAATTTGTACGTAAACACGTTTAAAGTGTTGCATGGCAGCATCATCAGTCGGACATAACGACTTCAACTCGACTTTCTTATTTGACGACGCACCCCGTTCATACATAGTATACCGCCATTTATTCATAGAATCGACACTACGCGGAGCTCCGTAGAGTGCCAGGAGAATTGTGGTCCCTGCAGTTCGTATTTCCGCTTCTGTTGAATTGGGCGCATTGAAAGGTTTTACAACATTTCGTAGTTTACTATCTTTGCTCATAAGTCTATACACTGATGTTTTCCCTTTTCCATACAAGGCTGAGGTACTGTCACAGCCAGTGAACGCATGTATAAACAGGATGGACGACTTGTACTTTCTGTCCAGACTTCGGCAAGAAGAAAAGTATTGGTCCCTTCCACCTTTTTTCCCAGGTTTAAGGAAGTATATGTATTTCTCGATTCTTTGGCGAAAAGGCAGTGAGGAGTACGATCAAGTCAGTGTCCTCTCCAACAATCAGAACTCTTGACTTAGTTTTCGACCTCTGAATGGCCATATGGACAATGATATTATCCGCATCATCCACAGCGGAACTGACTTCAATTCCGTGTACTCTGAAATACTCAGACAACATTCTTATGAAGGTTTTTTATTCTCTTCATTGGCCAAGAATAATGTTTGGTTGAATGTCACTGACGTTTCTTTATGAAATATGACTTGTGGGCAAGTTTTCACATAACGGCGGCCGTGTTCAGCATTTTTTAAAGAAATAGTACATACTAATACAATGTACTTGGAACACTACTACTGTCGACGGGCTCGCATATAACATTCATAATATCATTATACTGGGTATTTTACAATGTATATTTAAACTGGGGTCAATTTCATTATACTATATGTAGCGTTTCTCGAGTTTCTCGTGAAAAAGTGTAGTTTCGTGAAATCAACAAAAACTTGATTGCGTCGTGTGACGCTGTCATGTAACCGAAAGTAATCATGTAATATGCCATTTTCTAGGAAATTTTACGTAGAATAATTTTGTATACAGATATTTTCATCCTATCTCTCATCCTTTTTGCGTTATTAGGCAAAAATGTAAAAAAACTGTGATTTTCAAATAGACATGCCCGGGGGTGGGGGGGTGGAGCTTCGGAGTGGGGGATGGTTATATTCGTAAAGGGCACCAATACAAACCCGATCCAACAACTTTCGTTTTGTCCCCAATTTTTTCCATCACACCCCTGTTTTGAATCCTATATTGCCCAGACTAATGCAGTTATTGTATTCCTCCACAATAGCTGGCCGATCGACATCGACATATGCTTTATCGGCGACAGACCACCTTTGAATAGTTGTGACTGGCTCGGTACCCACATAATACGATACAAGGTGGACAGATTTGTTGTCGAACCATTTCAGTGCAGTTATTCCTTCGACTCGATCACGTCTTGCGGAGTAAGCACCTCTACCCTTATTTTGTAACTTTTTATCGTCCATGAAGTCACATTTTTGTAATCTGGCAGGTCGCACAGTACCAATTGAAAGTATCCCCAAAAATTTCAGATCTCGCACCAGACCATATGATGAAAACCAATTATCAAAACATAATTTATAGTTCTGGAATCTGGGCACACACTCTGCAAGATGTACAACAATGTCACCGCTTATTCCGAGCCTCACTTTTTCCTTCGGAATTGTTTTCTGACCTATATAAATTTCAAAATCATGCACGATCCCATTTTTTGATGCAATGGCAAACATCTTTATTCCCCATTTGTGGGGTTTATTGCGTAGATATTGCTTTAGCAAAGAGTGCCCTTTGAAAGATATCTTTATTTCATCAACCGCCGTCCGTTCGTCTACAGCTATTTTTCGGAAATTCTTGCGTACAGCATCCAGGAATGGGCGAAATTTGAAGAGTGTATCGTGGTCTGGGTCCGTCTTGGGTAACATTTTTGAATTGTCCGCAAAATGTAGATTGGAGCGTATTTTTTCAAATCGGTTTCAGGCCATTGCATTTGCAATCAAGTCGTATCGTGTAATAGAATTCCAGTACAGACAAAACGATGGCAGTTTTACAATCCCAGCTAACATGTGAATTCCAATGAATTGTTCCATTTCAGGGAATACGACTGAAATTGTGGACCTTCCCTCTGACTTCTGCACAGAATATAGGTTTGTTTCGTTCACCATATTTTCGATAATTTCATTATCTAAAAAAAGTTTTACATATTCAAGCGGAGTCTTCACATCCACTGGATCTTGACTTTTGGGAACTTCCGCTATCGGTGGAATAATAGTTGAAATTGCCCGACGTTTTATCCAAACAGGTGGACAACGAGTGATCCTTTCAAGGAGCGGTACATCTTCTATGTTGAGAGAAGGCAGTGGATGATTTGAAATTATCGGTGGCGGTGGACTTGTTCGAATTATCCGTGGCATTGGAGTTGTTCGAGGTGGATCCGGAATTACTTGTGGTGTTGTAGATGCTTGAGTTGGATCTGGAGTTGCTTGGGGCGTTAGAGATGCTGTAGGTGACCTTGGAGGTACATCTATCACTGGTTCATCATCGATGGGGTCGTTCAAATCAATATTTTCAAATATTTCGTTCTCAATATTGCGTAGGAAATCTAAATTTACATTACTCATTTCGGCGAACGTTCGAGGTTCATCTGCATCATCCTCATCTTCAAAAAAATCGTTGTCCAAAGTATTTCCATCGATGTCCAAAGCTTCTAATAGGTCATACGTCTGTTCTGACGTAAGTTTATCCAAATTTATCCGGTTCATTCTGTTATGAAACCATGAAAATGTAAAAATTTACTTATTTTCATCGAAAAAATTGATAGTGAAATCGTAGGTATACCGGCTTTACGTGTGCCCAGTGATGCAAATCTGCATCATAAATTCAATAAACTATATTTTCATCTAAAATTGGTCTTTTTGAAAAAATTTTTTTGAATCTATTCTAGAGGACATAACCTATCCATATCTTATTTTTACTTCATGAAAAAGTAACTTTTACTCACCTTAATATTGCCAGGAACGTACGAACTCCGGAGCCATGTGACGAACTGATAAGAATAATGAGAGCGCGCAGCTGGAAGCCCGTTTCGTTATGATAAAATAATTTTCCCTTGAAATCAATGTTACCACGAGAATCAGCGTGAACAATACCTTCTATAGAGTGCCATAAATGCATCATTGGGTTTTATACATGTAGCGTAATATGTCTTTGAAGGTAGTGATGCATAAACACCGCATCGGGCACGAAAGGGTTAATGCGTTTTGGAAAAGCAGCCTTCAAATTTATTTATGTACACTTTGAGACTGAGCGAGAACCATGAATTTCATCTGTCAGGGTCTCGTTCACACATTCTTACGAACACATTGTTTCATTTGAAAGCCGAAATGGCTGCCGAGACTCTTCTGGAGGCACTTCGAAACTGAGGTACCTACAAAAGCCGCTGTTTGTTCTCGCGTGTTTGAAAACGTTCGAACACAAACACGAATTCGAGTATTTCGCAAATAACAGATATTTTCACTCGAAATATTCCATCGGTGTTTGCCGTGTGCTTTGTTCGGGGCGAGAAAAAAACAAATAGTGTGTTGTCGCCTGCCGGTGTATTCTGTCGATGCGGTGTCGCCGTCGCCGTCTTTCTCGCAAGTCAAAAGAGAATGGTGTAACACGAGTGCACGCCTAACAGAATGCGAAACAACATCGCTGTTCATTAAGAAGGCGTAATTGATTAAACGCCATTTTACTCGGCAAAACCAGCACGTCGTGGTTGTACACAGCAGAGCGGAGAGTGCGGTGGTTGCCAAAGCGAAAAAACAGATTGTCAAATTCGTTGCCACTTCGGCGTATCCTCGTGCTCGTTTTTTCCTCCTTCCTCCATCTTTCCCAATTTCACGGCGCGAAATTGGAGTTGGCTGAGGAGAGGAATGAGCGCGATCTTACACTCCTACGGTTGCTCAATTTACACCCGTTCGTTCGAATTACGAAGTTGACTGTTGAACATCCTGCAGTCGCGATGCTCGACGGCGAAGCCAGAACTTTCGACGGGTACAAGTCTCACGCGCACTTGCCCGTGCATTTCTCTGAACATTCGTTGACAGAAATAATGAAAACTGTCAACGGCATTTGTCTGCGTTTGAAGAAAAGAATTTGTACGCTCATTAGCGAGTATAGGCTCGCTGTGTTTCGCGCCATCGCCAACCTGCGAGAAAAGAGAAGAGGGCGAGAAAAGAAGAAATGCTTACTGGGATCACGATGAACGCTTTACAGCATCCGGAATGCAGTATCGAAGAGAACTTCGGATTCAATTTGAAACAGCCACGGCAGTGTAATTTGCTGTGTATTACAAATCTAAAATTGTAATGCGCGAACGGTTCTGACGTCGTGCAAAAAAGCAATCTCGGGATAAACGGAATCTCAAATAATTGACTAGTGGACATGACGATATAGTGGTGTTTCAAAAGCAACACTTTTCGAAGAAGAGTAACTCCAACGAAGCATAAGCTCGGGTTGTCTGTTCGGCGAGTACGGCGAGTTCTTTGTGGAAAGATCGATAGACTGTTGTGACGTGCGTGTATTCCTTTGACCATACCCCATTGCATTTCTAAACTGATTGCCCGCAAAACTGCTGTTTAGCTAGTGGAAGCCTTTGTGGTCTGACGGCGGCTTACCCGAACCCTGAGTAATGAAAATCCGAGGGAGCGACGGTGGTTTGCCGCACTAGCCGTAATTGCAGAGTGTGAAAGACATTATGGTTTGGGATAGCAACACGGTGAGTGTTGAACTAATATTCGCTAGTACTTTTGTCGCATTTGAGGCTGTGATTCGGCATTTTAGCGCAGTAATGTGTTGAAGAGAAGCGATGACATAGCACTGGCGTAGTCTAATGAAATTACTGCCCTGCAGTTCCGGAGTTGACTCGAGTACTGAGCCCAGTGCGGAGTCAGACGTGTGATCCTCTAGGACGGCCGTGAAAGACCCACACTCAAAGGCGTTCTTGACCTCATCATATTTGACGCGGGCAATGGTGAGAACTTTCTCGACTGTTTTGAAAGTCTTCTCTGGGATCTTGTTATGATTCTCTAACAGACGGTGGTCGAAGTCATGGATCTGTTTGTCGACAGCTGCAAGCTGTTGTGACATCTGGTTCGCCCCCTTAATGTGGTGAGGTGGACTGATATTCCTCTGGTGGAATCATGACGTAAAATTGTACAATTGTTATGTTTGTGCTGGGCTTCCTGGAGGTCTGTTAGGAATTTATGTCACATGGGTATGGGAGGAGGCACTCACAGATGGCGCTGTGGAAGTTCTAATGTTTTGCGTCAAAAAAGTAAAAACCCAGTAGTTGATCAATAATGTGTCCAGTAAGTTGATCATGGGGAAAATCTTATTTTATTACTGAATAATGAATACAAAAAATTTAAGATTGTCAAAATTGTACAAATAGTTAACCCTTTCAGTTACAGATTTTTTATGAGAGAGATAAACATTTTTTGATAGTTGATTTTGATCTGGAGCACCTTCTTGACTATTTTGAGATTTTTCTCGTCCCTGTAGTTCTTTTCTATCCAGAGATACAGCATGTCCACTGAAATGGACACACTGTGATTACTTGAGTACTATTTTTGGGTGTCCCAGTGAGTGGGAAAAGCAGAGTGGCCAAATTATTCAGATCATTCTAAGTAGCTTCAGTCCTATTCCTCAAGGGACGGCCGACCCGAGGTTTTAGCATGCTTATTTATTAACATATATCAAGCTTTCTGCTATTTCATATCCAATACGAATCAAGATAGCGCCGGTACAGAATTGAACAGATTGTCAAGCTTGTTCCCAGTTTTCCCCACGTTTGGGGCAGATCAGTGCTTGTAACACGAGCAAGCTCTTCTGAATTCATCTTATAATTTGATTCAGATAATTCCCGTAGATATGTTCTCTCGAGGAATGGAAATATCACAATACTAGGCCTTACTCACCTTTCTAACTGTAACAAAACTGCTGTGGTACGTTTGCACTTCCCATCGGTTCCAGCCATACACAGTGAGCAAGGATAGTGCGATTCTGTAATAATGTTCATGGGAACATACAATTAAAACTTCAATGTTCGCACAGTACTTTCTATTATAGTACTCATACTGTAACTCTTTCTTTATGTCGATTTTTATATCGTGCGGCCTGTTTAAAGGACGTTTCCCTTGCAAACAAAGGCAAAAGATATGAAATGTATCAGCACTCTCTTATATTCTCAAGAGATGCCGACTTTTTAGAATACGATTACCCATAATTATTGTACAATATTTCTGTTCATCTTCTTGACTAGTGCCTGATTTCATTTCAAATATGTCGCTCAGTGCAAACTTATACACATCAATCAGCTCAATTATCTTATTTTCTTATAATTTAGGAAAGAGTACTGCAGAGAACTAACTACTTCTCAGGCAGAGAACAAAGATCAGAGAATGAATAATGATAACAACAATAACAATGGTTTCTGATGAAAATGTTTCCAAGTTCGAAAATTACCATGTTTTGATACGCACTGGCTTGAAATTAAGCTCATACGATGAAAATTTGAAGAGGAACACATTTCATTCTCTTCAATTTTGTAATTTTGGGTTCATTTCCTTACCTTCCAAAATACATTCTTGCAGAATTCTATCATTGCGTAGGCCAGCAACATTTAGTTTAGTGGCTGTGATTGCATTAATAGAATAATTAACTTCACTAGTATTTGTCTCTCTGTGGTTAGCAGCCCTCACAATCTCTGGCTCTCAGTTCTGGTTCTCACCATCTCGGCCTCCCATAGCTTCACTATGGTGTGGCAAATGTAGGATAGGCTTTCTGTTCTTGCGACATTCAGGTCTTCAGACCAGCTGGCGGTATGCAGTGGACAGTGCAGCAGTATATGTTCACTTGTTCAGCTGTTTCCAACTGCCCGCACTCGCATTCTATGGTGTCTGATCGGTGCATCTGGTGGAGGTATTCCCAGAATACTACATAGCCGCTTAGTCCTTGCGACAGATGGAAATATATGCCGTTGATTTCTTGGCCGACCCTTGGGATTCATTTCTTTGTCTATTTACCCATCTGGTCGCTGCCATACCTCTGCTGCTACCTTTCCTCGACTGCAGTTTTCAGCTTGGTCTTTAGACCGCGAAGTACAGGTTCTAAATTGGAAACCCACCCGGCGGTTCATTTTAGGAGTGGAACGCTTCGTCGCCACTCGATACTGGTCGCTGCCATCTGAGTACTCCTCTGGCGGATAGAAAAGGACGAGATCGCGCAGGAGCAAATACTGCGAGGCTGTAGATCAGAAAAGTGGAGTTACTGAATCTGCTGTAGCAACGACTCGAGCAACAGCACCCGTTGGCCTGGTGTGAGCGAGGTAAGCTCTTGCGATGACAACCCCCGAAGGATCCCGAAGATAAACTTACCAGAGTCGTCCTCGTCTTCTAAAAAAGCTTGCACGGCATCACTTATTGTAGAGTCCGAGTCTATGTCGCCGTCTGGAGTAATTCCGCTATCGCGAGTCTGCGACGGGTGACTTATTAAACCTATAATAGAAGAACAGAACTGCTAACGAGTCTCGGCTGATGGGCACGGATGTAATGTGACCTGCCTACCACATACCTTCCCTTTTGTGCTCCCGTACACAAGTGCGGATAGCATCGAGTGACTTGCTGGATGGAATGCTTCACTTACACTCACACGCATCTTGCGGAATGGATACTTTGTATTGTGGCGAATTCTTAATCGTGGTTTCAGCGGCCAGTACATTACCCGGAGCACAGCGCTTCGGCGTACTCGGATGCGGCGGTGTGGGAGCGACTGCGGTGACGTGACGTTCGGTAATTGTATTTGTCGCTGTCGGTGATGTTGATAGATCTAGAAACAAAATAGGGTAATGTACATACAAAAAGCGTTGGTTTCATGTACTGTTGGGAACACATCCACAATATCCTTCATGAGTACCTCGGGTTAACGGCGATCGATTGCCTCTCTTCAGTCTCGTTGGTTGTGATACCTCGGGCAAGTCGACTGTAAGAAGTCGAAATACAGTTGTTACAATCACCTCTGCATTGGTACATTTGTTAGTACAGTCTTGGCTGGTGAAGCATGGCTGAGTAAGAAGTTGTGCTGTGAGACTTCTGAGAGGGTTCTGAGTGTAAGGAACAGAGAATGCACAAATATGGTAGAAGTAGAAGAATGGGAAGAAAATGAAGTCCTGATAGTGGTAGATCGTTGTGGAACATGTTGAAGGGTTGATGGCAATGGAGATGTGATGTTCACTTTCATTTCAATGACAATCACAATACAATGCATACATAATTACCTATCAGTATCGGTAATTTTCTCCAACTTAACAGTCAGCAATTCCCTGTGTATTGTAAAATTCACAACTGTACGTGTAGCAGTATAGGTACATCTATGTACATACTTGAATCTTGAGATGAAATTGAATTGTATATTTTTGTCTCGGGGAGGGGGAGGTACTAAGATAGGAAAAATATTGTAAGACCCATCAATTTCCCAATTTGGGCATCTACAATGAAGAGCTTAGGATACACACTGCTTTGTCTGATATTCGGTAGATTTATTCCGCCCTGCTCACATTATGGTCATCACCGGTCTCTCAGAATTGCTCGTGGTATGGTGTTAACCTACGTGACCTAAGTTGCGACATCGCTTCTCTTCCAGTCAAGGTGTTGTCTTAAAGTAATCTGAATGATTTTCAGCTTGGTCCTCCAGATTTTCTGTCGAGCACGATAAAAATTACGCTGGTTTCTTTCTTACACTAGTGCCGATTCAAAAGTCAAAATCTAGGACAGAGAATGAAAATCTCACGACTGTTCAAAATTGAAATTGCATTTACTTAAATCAAACCCAGTCACTTGTGTGGTACATCGTTGGTACATACCTTGCTGCTGGCTGTGTATTTCAAAGGAGATACGAGTAAACTACGCTCTAGACAATAAAATAGGGCCTTTATACGGGCTACATAGCCCTAAATAAGAGATGAAAGTATCAGAAACACTTTCGAAAGTCATTTGCTTACGAATTGTCCTGTTCAGTCGAGTAGATTATCGCTGTAGGACGAGATAGCCTGGAAAACGTCGCGCTCTCTTCCAGTTCTGCTTTTTATATCGTTCATAAAAGTGTAGAGTAGCAATAAAATCCGTTATTCTGATACGTTCACAATCAATTTCCTTTCGTCTGTATCTTATTTTTCCTCCTTTTATAATGTACTATTTATGTATCTTGAGCGTGTATAGATTACGTAAATTTTGTAATATTGTTTTCCTTTTTTTCCCTTTTTTTTTTATTGTTGTAAAACAGGAATCGATTTGATTGGGCTGTCGAGTTTTACTGGCTTATTGATGCGCAAAATGTTATGTCGAAAGTTTTTATAGACTATTTACCATAAACGTGGGGATAAGTTTGATTCAAATTCGTTCGTCAGGTGAATTATTAGCCGGCGTGTTACAGGACTTCGATGGGTTTTGCAGTTGGTTCCCAATCGAAGATACGTAAAGTGTACGTGGTTGGCATTGTGGATTGTAAATTCGTGAGCTTTACAGGAAGCACTGAATAGGCTTACTGAAACCATCTTAAGACCAGATACTAAATACAGGTCTATTCACAGTGATGTAGGACGCTTACATTATGTACAGATAACTTGAAATTTGTCAATTAAATTTTCTGATAAGGCATGAGCCATTGAAACCTCCCTTCGCTAACTAGAAAAGGAAACGTAGTTCACTTCGTTTTCGCTGGGCTTTTTTACACGCTACAGAGATAGTTGACAGGCGCTTACATAGCTGAGTGTGTCTGTGTAGATCGTTACAACGTCTGTTTACACACAGAGTTTGTAGATTGTTTCGATGCGCTTGTCGAGTACTGATATCAGGTGATAAACAAAAACAATGATACCAAAGAAGTGATGTACATTTTCTCTTGAACCTTTGCAATTATTATTAAATTGATGATTCATCGAGCAAGAATAATGGTTGAAATCATGGCTGTAGAAATCGAAATAGAAAGAAAGCGCGTGGGAAGAAGAAGCAAATATGGCGCAGGGAGTGGATTGCGCGACGCGATAAACTGAGGTTCTCAAGTCAATTAATGCGAAAATTAGCTATGGAAGAACCGGACGAATGACAGATTATTGCAGCGTGTGGCACCCCTCATACAAAGAGAGGATACACGGATGCGGATGGCTCTTCCAGCAAGAACAAAGTTGGAAGTTACTCTACAGTTCCTAGCTGGAGGAGAATCTGTTGCTTTCTCTTCAAGGATGTTCCAGATACCAGTTTATTCAATCAGTTTGTTCTTACCTGAAGTGCTGAACGCAATATGTCATGTATTATCACCTTATTTGAAAGTGAATAGCTTCTAACATACTCAAATTTTCGATGTCTAATGATTTGTGTACAACATACGGCATCCACGTTGTGAATCACCAATTGAGATTGCGTTTTAACACGCCTTTTTTCTTCCTTAATGGCTCCGTGACGAAATTACAAAACAAACTGCAGGTTGTACGATTAATTATCCGGCCTGGAGGACCAAATGTTTTGTTTATCGCACATTGTGTCGGGAGGTTTCCAGTTTTCGCTGCTTCCCAGTGGTGCTATCCCAGTTGGATCTTATACTTCTCTTCCAGTATTATTTGCAGTGCCTTAATCATTCAGCAGAATGTACCGCAACAGATGACGGCTGTAGCCGTGGTCTCGCTCAAACAGATCAGATATGCAAATACACCCTACCGAATGATCATGGGGTACATGTTGCTAGTCTGGTACTGTCCATGGAGAGCTACAATTTCTCTCATCCTCGTGGATTTGACAAATCAATGTGTACATTCATTACAATTTGAAGCAAATTCGTCCTGACGTTCATTCCTCTTAACAGAATCCAATCTGTCCCCCAAAATCTGTGTAAGCATTTGAGCATTCATCATATTGGGACAGTTCTTATTTCTTCTTTAAATTACCACATTACCTGTCATAAGTTATATAGATGATGCAATGCTTATACACATATTATATGTACCTATAGCAAAGTCTTCGTCGCCATCTATGGGTAGTGAAAAATAACCTCTTTAACTGAGCTGTTTTTCATTTCTGCGCCACACTATGTACACCACCGTCGTGTTATGATGTTCACCGTATAAAAATTCAATTATTTAGCCGCCGAAGTTGTTCCGTTGTATTCTCAAACTCTCAACATTATTGCGTGGATCGGCAAAAGCAAACTTCTCATACGGTGCGGAAAAGCGTATAGCTATGTAATAATGCGGTATACACTGCTGGATGAAAAACGATACAGTTTTATTTTCTTCTGCACAGTATTATACGGATATTGCTGTAAAGCCGAGCTGTCAGTTGTGGAAGTAAACAGGTGTTTTTCTTTTTCAACTGCTGACTGTTGCACGGCGCCGACTTGCGGATAATTGTCTTCGAGAATCTTCTCAATGAGTTTCAGTAAATCAAGCAAATACACTGCATCTTCTGAAAATGCAAAGTAGCTCAGAAATGAAGTAACATAGAGACTTGCGAAAAGGTTCTAACATGTACTATGAACAGTTTTTGTTACACAGGGGCCGCGGGATTGGAGACCTTGAAGGCAAGGCTTTGAAAGTAGGTTTGAGGTAAATCTCGCGTTCCAGGTGACCGAGCAGAGTATGGCGGCATCAGCTGTTACCACTAACATTTGCTGACAGAACGCCTTCTAGTAAGAACCTAGTTTCACATTAATACTTGGGTTTCACTCCACTTGTACTAGGTGCAGATGGTGCAATTCACAAATAAATCTTCCTTTGATATAAGGTAGGTGCGCCAAATAAGGCCCTATGTTTGGTTTTGGTCAATTTCTGCCTTGGGATAAATGTTGTTTTTATTTTGAATATACATTTCATTACTGATCTAGAACATGACTTTCGGATTTTTTTCACCACATAATGCTCGTGAAGTATTCGATTGAAAGGTTTCATATTTGAAAACCTAATAAGGCCCAGTGTACCCTAATAACGCCCGATTGAAAAAAATCTGAAACTGCAAAAAAGTTTATTAAACCAATATCTGAAATTAAATTGAACAAGTATTAATAACTTGACATAGTGCGGATAAAAGTTGATAAATATCGTTAGAAGTAATTTTTGTATGTTCTATAAATTCATGTTTGCCTCTCTTCACGGATAAAAGGAAAATCTTTTCTATCATGTCATATTTGCTGATAAGAAAGCGATCGGGGATATTAGGGTAAGTATACAGAATAAAAATTTGTCGAATCATCATCTTGTGCACTACTTCTCTTTTTATGCAAAAATAGCACCTCTTACTGATCGCCATTTCTTCCTGTGTTTTCATTTGCTCTACTTTTCCAATAAATAGCTTGTGCATCTCTTTTATTGTACCAAAATTGTAAATTAGTTTACAAATTACGAAGTCATCAACTTTTACATCCAACTCTCGATCTTCATTTAGAGGCAATGCTAAGTCTTCTTCTTCAACCTCTAGTTCAACGTCCTTCTTGAAGACCAAACATGGTCGACCACGTTTCTTCTTGGCACATCTTTGACTGTTGGATTTTTTTTCTTAGTCGCTTTCTTCTCTTTCTCTGCAAATAAAAAATTTAACTGCAAAGTTGTCTTCAGACAGATATCTAATAATTAAATATACTCTCTCACATCCAAACCGACATTACTCAAGTTACGTACTTTTGGCAGCTTTGGTGCTGGACAAATTTCTGTGTAAAGAAACCGCCTTATAATTCACAGCCTTCTTAACCATCTTTTTTTTTTTTTTCGTTCTGGAACTTTCGGCAAGATTAGGACTATTGAGAAAGCAAGACTAATGTTATCTGAAGAGGATGAAGGCAATATACAAAGAGCTAACACATTTGAAGAAGAGGACGCTGGTGTACTCAGTGAAGGAGAAATGGCTTGATAATTCGACAAGCTTGATAAACTTGACTGAAGAATAATAACGTCATCGGGTGAATCAGGATCTTCATCATCCGGTAGGTCATCTAAAACAGTTTCAGGTTCATGTCTTTGACTGAGCGTGTACTCGGTTAAAAAGCAGCCTCTGGCGCGTCCCTATTGAAGGGGAAAATACCACATGCAGAAAATCCATTCACTATGTTCAATATTGCCAGAGCCTTTTGCCAAACTGGAGTTACAATAATTCCAAAACGTTCCTTGTTGAGGATTCCATCTGGAAACTTTTGCCAATACGCGAATAATTTTAGATCCCGCCAATGCTCAAAAGATTGGTTACATGCTTTATCAAGAGGTTGTAGTACGTGTATCGTATTTGTAGGAAGGCATAAGATGTAAATGTTGAATGCTTCAGCTGCATCACAAATCAAAATATTGGGGTGACATTTCGCTCCATCCAACATTAGTAAGACTTCTTCTGATCCTTTGTACTTTGAAAAATGCTCCAACCAATGATTAAACACGCTAATGGTCATACTTAGTATAGTGAAACGTTCTACCAAATAAACTCGAAATAAAGTCGGAAATTGTTATTATTCTATTTAGCAACGAGAAAAATTATACTGAACGGAGGTTACATAAATATAAATTCAGCGTCAACATTATTCCCGAAATTTACTAAGCGGATTGATAAATCAATCACAATTCAGTAGCCAATAATTACTGAATAATATTTGGGTTTTGAGATTGTATTTCTACACATAGAACCTTTTCCCGCCATCGTGACACCGCTGTCAGTGGGCAAATTATCTTCATAGAATGTCTTCTTATTCTTACCTTTGTAGATTACCATTAGTGGAATCGCTTTACCAAGAGCATTGGCACAACCTACAACTGTAACATTCTCTGCATGTTCATTTGCTACCATATAAACTCGTTTCACTCCTCTTTGGGCTAAAACATCTTGCTGATGATGAATTGTTAAACAGCACCGTTTTTCATCCATATTGCAAATTCTATGCGGCGCACCAAACAAATTCTTCTCTTCACAAATTCTCTCAAGTTTGTCGAAGTAATCCTTTACAATAAATGGGTTGTGCTTCTGAGCTCTTGCTGGGTTTATAAACTATGCCTTTCTTTTACAAAGCCTTGGCTGTCGTGCCATAAATTTTTTTACCACTTTTTACCTAATAAGAAATAAGTTACATCAATCAGTGGTGAAAATGACTGAGCGGAAGACAGTCGCATAGCTAGACCCAGGGGCGGATCTAGGATTACATCTAAGGAGGGCTGATGAGCCTGTTCCAGGTAAGAATAGGCTTTGTATAGAGTATTCATACCTTGAATATTCAACCGGATCGAATTTGAAACTGAGGCCTGTATTGATTGCATCGTTCTCGCATTCAATAGTGAACGATACTGCTCGGAAATATCTACATTGTGCTTCCCGTTCTGTGACCTTATAAATGGTAACAGCATGTTCGTTCGTAGCGCCAATTCCAATGTTTTCTTCCCCAATTTGTAATTTCGGTAGCCAACAAGTTTCGTTTTTTCTGCAAAAACAGGTACAGTGAACGTTGGCGTCTTGTATAGTTTATCGAGATCGTTTGACTTCTTACTGGTTGTGTTCTCAGATGTTGGTAGTTGAAAGCGTGAGAAGTCCAGACTTGACCAGTTCAAAAATTGAGGCTATTAATTGCGCATCAGGCGTCTGTACAGTCAATGCTGAAGCTGTTCGAGAATCATCCAGTGGATTGACAGCCGTTTCTAGGGAATGAGTTGACTCGGAGTCATTTGCTTCACGAATTGCATCAGCCACTTTCTTTTGGTTGTCATCGTTAGTTTCGTTCATTTTTCGTGTAACAGGCGGCATGGTTCAACATAGACGTCTCTCGAAACTCAAATGTCTAATAAAAATATACTTTTTTTTAAACTCAAAATAGAAGAAAAACAATTTTCACATTAGTTCACTAATGTCAACCTTTTTCCAATAATCGTTACCAGACGGTTCTACACCAGAAGCAGGTATCCCTGTATCACCACTCTTATTATGTGACCTTTCTTACCTTATTCCAAGGTAGCAACTATTAGTACTGTGAGGAGCGCTGTTGTGTGAGGTGTATATGCAACCAATGACATACAATATGATAACACAATAAACACTTTGTTTGTTTGTAAATAAACGAAATTCAGTGTACGATACCGTGAGACGCTGGGAGGAGGTGTCATAGGTGCATACACACCTCACCCAGCAGCGCCCCTCACGGTACTAACAGTCGCTACCTTGGAACTGCCGTAAGAAAAGTCACATGGCAAGAGCCAAGAGCGGTGATACAGGGATACCTGCTTGCGGTGTAGAACAGGCATAACAATTATTGGAAAAAGGTTGACAGTTCCGCATATCAAATTGTGAATCATCGAGTACCAAGTGACTCAAAATGGCGGATGTCAGTGCTCGGGTATTTTTATGTACTGTAGTTCCATGATGCATTAATTTGCTTGGTATCCGAAAAAGTAAGGATCAAAATGGCGGATGAGCATACCTGTAAGAAAATCAGAGAGGAACTATACCACCTGCAAAGGCTTGCGTGCGTGATGACAATGGAGGCAATGAGTACGGTGCTGATGAAGGCACTAGAAAGGCTCCTAAACTTGCCACCACTTGACACTTCTATAGAAGCAGCTGCGATAATGGGGGCTTATCGTCTGGGTCGACCAGACCATCAGGCCCATAAAACAGGCCACAGAAGGATATGGGCAATGGCGGGGACAATTGGCAAATGCTTTGGGATGCTAAAGGATAGAATTGCGATGGAACACTTCTTTGATAAGCCATGCCGTGCGCTAATACCCACACAGGAGGCTTGGGAAGAGAGATGGCCAAACATTCTAGGAAAAGAGGAGAATGTGTGGTTTGCAGATGCCTCTAAGAGTGACCAAGGTGTAGGAATCGGAATCACAAATGCAAAAGGCGCTGACAACTGTTCAATGGACCTGGGTGAGGGCGTCACTATCCTCCAAGCAGAGATAATGGCTATCACGGTGGCCACTGATAGAAGCCAGCAGAAGAGCCTTGTTAATAAACAGATCTATATCTGTACAGACAATCAATCTGCTATTAAGGTACTTTGTCACACCAAACTACATCCCTGGTGGTGGAGTGTGTTGACAAACTATATGCCCTTGCTCAGGAGAACCAAGTCACTATTACTATGGGCACCGGGACACTGTGGCATAAAAGGGAACATGATTGCTGGCAAGCTAGCAAAGGAGAGCATAGAAAAGGAACTGGCAACACCCAGGCCTTGTCTTCCTGTAGCATACAGCGTCATAAAATCCAAAGTAAAGGCTTGGATAAGTAAGCAGATGGAAATGCACTGGCAGTTGGCCAATGGCATGAACGTCAGCAAAACACTGATAGGGGCCACTCCCAGTATGTATGCCAAGTTCCTATTAAAGCTTGACAGGAAACATACAAGGCTCATGGTCGGACTACTAACCAGTCATTGGGCCACAAAACACCTATGGTACAAAATAGGAGTGGTAAGAAGCGGCTCCTGTAGCTACTGTGGAGAAGAGGAAGAAACCTCGATCCATATCATATGTCAATGCCCAGCATTAGCCGGGACAAGACGCGAAGCATTGGGGCTAGAGTATCCAGCACCCAGTAAAGTCAAAGGGATAGAGCTCAGTAAAATTCTCATTTTGGCTATAAAAATGAGGCTGCTGAGCTGATCCTTAACAGCAACTTGAGGGATTGTGCAATGGACTGCGAAGTCTGAGCACTCGGCGCATACAGTGCCACCTCACACACAAATGAATGAAGTTGTTTCAAGGTGTAGGGTCAGGTGTTGTTTTTAGGGTTAAGGGCTCGTTTGAAAGAGCAAACCTTCCTGCACATTTTCGATTTTTAAAATTTGGTTTTTGTATGATAGAACTCAAGCTGTGATTGATTGAACGAGACAACGTTTTTGTGTCAGGGATAATCAGTATAAATTCAAAGGTTCATCAAATTTAAAATTAAAATTGCGATTCTGCCTAGCTGTATCCTTATGTTTAAGTGGTACAACGCGTTTTACAACATTGTTTTTGGCGACCATTGTCACATCTGGTACTAATGAAGATCGATTCTGACAATGTAAAAACGCGATTTTGAATACTCCGTTGTGCAGTTGCACAACTTGCCCAACATAGTGCTTGGTTTGAAGGTCCTCCTCTGTCACGAATTCCACCAAGCAGAAATCAGAGACAGCAAGCAGCAATTTGAGATCAAAATCATCGGGCAATGAATCATTGCCATTGTCATCACTGCTTGACTGACTGGATACGTATCTCAACCGCTTTTGTGAATTCAGTTTTTTTGGACATCCTCTTTTTTCATTTGGCAACAAATCAACGCCAACATTATCACTACCCAGCTGATTGGATAAGTTTCTTAACGGCTTTTCTGGAGGAGCTGCCACTTCCATTAAATTTCTTTTGTTTGGGCGTCCTCTTTTTCCAACTGTTACGTTCGGCTTCAAATCTCTACCAAAATTCAATTTTCTGAGACGCTCTTTCTTTCCATTCTTCTCCGCCTTCTCAGCAGTTTTTTTCTCAATCTCTTCCACTTCTAGCGTATTTGTGAAAATTGTGCTTTTTCCTCGTTTTCTTCCTCCTGTCGTCTTTTGGGACGACGCTTTCAGCAAACCAAAGAAAGCTAGGGCATCATTAGGCGTACTGGTAGACGCACTGTTGGAGTTTCCAGACATTGAAAGCTGACTCATACTACTTGAAGCAGGTGTAACAGTTGGATTTTAGCATCGGCAACGTCAATTGGGTCATCTTCATCATTGCTCTCCTGCGGATCCTTTTCTTGCGGATTTGGGCGATAGGTAACTAAGCAGTACAGATACAACTCCTCGGCAAACGCATCAGGATTGTAAGGAACAATTCCGGCCGTTTTAAATGCAGAGCAAATATTCGATGGAGTCATATTACAATAGAAAGCTTCGCGAAATATCTCCGCAACTTTGTAGATTGTTACCATTTTCCCAGATGATTACTCATCCACTTATCCATCTTAGCGTTATAAGTGCTCTTTGTACTGCGATAAACCGCTATATCCAAGGGTTGCATTTTATTGGAGCAGTGTGGTGGAATTGTCAAGAGGTAAACACCATTTTCCTTCGCTAACTGATTACTGGCAAGGTCCAAATGGCCTTCATGATTATCTAAAACAATAGCATTGGATTATCTCGACTCGAGTTTGTATGTTTGATGAAGTGACGCATCATGTCCAGGAAAATGTCAGTGATTATCCAGCCACTTGGGTTGGCCAGGCCCAATGTACCATTTGGAGCTCCCTTGAGCATATGGTCCTTGAAATTATGTCTTGGAAATACGAGTACTGGTGGAACATACGTTTCAGCGGAAGAAATGATACAACAGGCAGTCACAGTTTGACCTCGTTCTAATTACACAGAATACTGTAATAAGGTCACATAACCTTTTCTTGTTCACAAACAGATGTCACATCTCAACTTCCACAATTTGTATAGTTACACAAGTAGTTGTTATCACTAATATCTGAACCAATATTATTAAGTTTAGGAGTATTCTTACTTTCTTTGAGATCTGAATCCATAAATTTATTTTTAACAAGTTCATAAGTTGAACTCTTCTGCTATAGCAAGGTAATTGTGTTGTAGAATGTATGCATGGTCGAACCCCTATATTCCATCAAGTCTTTACAGGAATTCTGTTACTTTGTATAACTCAGGAAAGATACACTCCAGTTCTGTATATTGGTCTATTAGGTTTTCGAACTCAGCTAGGAATCAAACACTGTCATATCCTTGATGGAAGGATAAACAGCGAAATTTTGTATTCAAGCAGAGGATATCCTGTGTGCGTGTGGTGTTGTACAATTTATCAAGCTTTCAATAGGTATCAAATGCCGTTTCCCGAATCACAAATGTAGGTCCACAACATGCGAAGATATACAGGCTCTTAAATATTGTCGCGTTTGTGCATTTAATTTCTGACGACGAGAATCAGGCATGCAAACATCAGACTCTCTGGACGAGTTGATGAACGCTTCGAGATTATAACCAGTAAGATCTAGAGAGACCATGCACGTCCAACAAGACCAGTCATTGCTTGATCATAGTTTCTGATGTTCAGCAAACAAATGTATTGTAAATGGTGTAGATTCACGTTGTTCTACAATGAATGATGGGCGAACCAGATTGGCAATAACATTCTGTTGGTCAAGGGATAATATTTCGTTCAGAATTCCATTTATCTTGGCAATAGCTTCTGTCAACTGATCATGGGATGACTCCACAGTATTGGAATTATTCATTTGCCTCGGTTCTATGGTCTCATTTTCTAGCGTTTTTCCGTTTTCCTCCTCTTCCAAATGAAGAAGAGAATCGTTGTCTTTCAATATTTTGTATCATTGATATCTGAGCACTTACTATCTTCATCCAATCCTTGTTTGCTAGTGCCATTCATGTCTTCATAATCAAAATAAACTTTACACGTGTACACGCTCTGCTACCATGTCATTAAGTTCAAAAAGGAAATATATGAAGATCAAGAGTGCATTCATTGAATCGTTGTACGCTCGAATTAACTACTCTATTTTCTTCCCCCACCCGTGTACATTGAGACAGCGATTCCGTAATTCCGTTACAAGCACCTGAGGGATGAGATGCATGATATTGTGAGAGGTGAGCTGCTTATAGCGCTCCCGGTAGCAGAATTAAAACCGCATTCATTTCTTATCAATGCTTTTTTCAAAATGCGACACTAGCGCTTAGCTCTGAGAGGTCTGGAGTGAGTCGATAATCGATAGGTGGTTGATGAGGGCGCCACCAACCTAATGTCTACCCGGTATACTAATGCTTTGTAGGTATCTTTTCCATTATCAGTCATCATTGTGACAATGAAAATCATGAATCATGATCATTATTTTTGTTCATGGGATAATGAACTTATTACTTTTTTATAACATACTGAAATGATAATGTACTTATTTGGTAATTGAAATGAGTTCTCGTGAAGTTGTCGTTGTGTCAATTGTGTTATTAAACTACATAACGTAAGAACCAGCTAGCCCTCCATCGTAATACTAGTATGTATCAACTCTAAGAATGTGTGTGAGTGTAGAACAGAAGAACGAACAACAAGTAAACCTGTGTGGAGAATCTAATGATCTCATTTCTTTTTCATCCAATCATTTGTGTAGAATTCTCAAATCACGAAATTTTATTTCAGTATCGTTATTTGTGATCAACAGTTCTATACCAACGTATTTTCCTTTTTCAGCAATGTTCACATAATGTTACAAGGATACCGTTTTACCGAATATATAAATCGAGGCGGGACAGTGAACGAACATTTTCGTAATTAGTCCGATGGATTCGGGAACCGAGAAAGGTACATGTATAATACATCGGTCTCCTCGATTTTGAGCGACATAACTGTTTCGCGGAAGACGTTTACCGCTGGCACTATGCCGGTCCCGGCTCTCGTTTTTCGACCAGAACATGACACATGTAATATCTTCAATCATTAAGCATAATCTGTCGGTGTAGAATGATAAAGGAAAAAAGCTTTTTAGACGTGCATCAGTCGGTCGCGTCTACTCATATATTCAACATCTGGTCCTGGCTGCGCCTTCGGTTCCAATAATGATACTTACGCTAGATTCTCGCTCGCTTTTATTTACATGAATTTTGTTATTCTTTTTGCAGGCAAAATTGGAAACGAAAGCTTTGAAAGCGAAGAGACCCGGCTTCACTGATGAAAGATACAATGAGACCTCGTATTACATCGAAAATGGTAAGTCGGAAATTGGCTTTTTGCGTGACAGTGCCGATGTTGATCGTCAATTAAGTGGTGTATGTAAGCGCGGTAATGATAGGTCTGGGTACAATGGTTGAGTCGAATAGTTATCTTCGTTGTAATGCATACTGAATTGTCCTGACTATAAATTCAGCTGACAAATGGTCAGAATTGATTTATACCAAAACAGAGGTTCTCAGTAAGTGGATTTGACGTTATGTCAAGTCTGGAAATTTCAAATATGCTACATTTCAAAGAGACTCGTGAATAAACCCTCGAATCTTATTCAGTCTGTATCGTGAAAATACAAAGTGTGATTTTAATACTGTACAAGGACCATATTCACCTTGGATATACCATCCCAACAAATCTTTTATGCACATAATTTTGACTGATTTTTCTCGATCTTGAATGAAAGTCAAATTTTGGTCGAAACATTGTCCGCTGTTCCAACTTGATGTGAACCCGAACTAGTCGAAGTGCTTATCATCACGTGAGCTGTTTTGTCAGATTTGCTCTCAGTAATGAGTTATCTCCCTGAAGTGTTTGAAATACGAGTATATATTTCATCTCTAATCATTGTTCGTTCAACGGTAAAAGGGCGTTCTGAAGTTTTTCATGACGGATTCTAAAAGACTAGAACTATTAGAGACTTGAAGTAATTACTTCCCGTTATTTATGAGTGTTGATATAATCGAGTATGTGCTAGGGGGAGGGGGTTAACCCCGTGTGAGATTACCAGGGCTTTAAATTTTATGCATAAAAACCATGCGCATATAATGTACATTTATTCAGTAAAAATATGCATTCATATGGCTGAAAAATTGAAGATATGCAACAAGTATGCATTATCAGACTCTAGCGATAATGGGTATTTTTTGAAGGTCTTTTCAATCTGTATTCATGTATATAGAAAAAAAAACATACAATGTATCTACTACATGTAAAGTACACGAATAAACAGGTTGATAAATTCTACATACATATATTACATGAAATAATTAAATATTGCTTTAAATGTTTGAAAGTGAAGGATCGATAAAAAGTAGATAACAAGCGTTATTATGATTGCAACTATACTTTCGATTTTGCAGGATACTATCGATGCAATTTTGAAAGAACCTGTATTCCCTGAACACGTCTAAAGATAGATCAGTTTTCAACAAGGTAGTCATGTTAGTTACTTGAACGGCAGTAAATGTTCAAGTCCAATTCAGTAATGTCCGCTTAACCCTTTCTCTGGATTTGCATCTGGAAGCACAGGAGGATGACTGTACTGTAACATTCGATAATCTCATGAAATAGATTGGCGCCGATCAATAATAGTACATGCTAATAGCCGATGACATAGATAGTGATTGTTGCCTTTTTCTCCTCCATTCATGTTTGGTCCTCGTGTCCTCCATTTTCAAAACATAGTTTCCTTTGGCCTATATAACCTGTTTCAAATTTTTATAATCCTCCCAGTTTTAAAATAGCATTGGTCTTCAAAACAATATAATATGAGGATTTTGATACTGCGAGTCAGATTCTTCAATAATTTCAGAAATTTTCCAACCAGACAGCATTCTAGTCAGTTCCTCTTCCTAGACCTTCGGGATTGAATATGTCTTGTGGAACATTTGAACACTTGTGTTCTGGTATGATCTTCAATTGGTGAATATAAAGATTGCATTCACTGATTTATACTCTAAAGGTTTGGACATTTTCCGTGAGTTTCATCAGAGCTTCTTGTTCATTAGTTGTGAGATCAACTTGTTCATTTGCTGTTCTCTCTGCCTTTTCTGGTACAGGTATTCCATATCAGAAGTTTTGCGCAATTCACAACAGTGTGTCGATTTTTTGGTCAATTCGGCTTCACAGTCGATTAAGAAGTACATACGTATTTTTGTCAAAAGACTCTATACTCATTAATGAAGGAAATTCCAAGTGTCCAATCAATTGTAGATTTTTAGCGGCATTGAAATCAACAGTTGTATTCGTTGAGCCAGTAGTTGTCCTAAATTGATACGTGGTACACCTTATTCGTCTTGAACATCTTTCCAACAGCAGTAACACACTCGTTGTTACTCGAGTAATCGGCAGTCATTTTCAGGTATTTCTGAAAAAGTTCTCTGCTTCAGCTGCATTTTTAAATTATTGCTGCCCTCATCGTATATCAGTTCGGCGATACTGAAAGTCCCTTCTACCATTTCTGCTTCAATAGCCCGACGCTTTCTAAAACACACAAACATGAAATCGTTATTCATTTGCATGTGCTCAATTTGTTTACAAGACTGGTTTCAGTGGGCATAAGTTGGACCTACCCGAACTTTCTTTGTTTAGCGTGACTTCCGAAAAACTTTCTGCGATACTCCCCATCTCTTGAGTCGTGTAGTTGTCTTCATCAGAACTGTCAGAATCGACCGGAATTTTCCTCACTGGGTTTGTCGCTAATTTTGTAACCCGTTTCTTCAGTTCAATCTCATTTTTTGCTTGTGTAGAAGTCACGATACACTGTTTCCACATCAGCTTCAGCATTTATTCCATCTCACTCTCATTTACCTCTTTGACTTTTGCAAACTGAATTGTATGAACAGTTCGGAGATGTTTTCTACAATTAGAAGTTGTTTCGATAACATCATTTTTCACGCGACCGATTTTACACGCAGCATATCTACGATTTGTGATTGGATCATACACCCGTTCGCACGGTGTCCAAATTGACGATTCGTTACGGTTTCCTTTTTTCACAATAGGTCTAAAATAATTTCATATTGTGATGCAGAAAATTAGAATCACGATGAGCATCGATGATCATCGCATTCAACTATCAATTTAATTTACCTGATGATCATCGCATTCAACTATCAATTTAATTTACCTGATCTTTTTATCAGGAGAAGGCTCAGCTGTCTGGGGAGTACTTCTCGTTTCTGTCGTAGTTCCAGGGACAGGGTGATCCTCTGCTTCTTCCGATGAAAAAAAATCAAGCAACCGAAGTAAAGTTGATGGTTTGAAACTCGGTACAATATAAAGGTAGTGACACTAGGGCTCTATAGTTTCACCTGGGTATACTAAGCCGCCATTTTGGTTCATACTGCGCCCGTGGATGCCGAATCCGACTGTGCGGAGCGTAACGCGTAGTCAATTCGGCATCGACGGGCGCAGTATGAACCAAAATGGTGGCTTAGTATACCCAGGTGAAACTATAGAGCCCTAGTGACACGAGCCTATCTCGCCCGTACTGATGGCTGTCCGAGGCTTTGTAATACTGCGGGAACGCGCCGCAAGATAGCGCCGTGTGTAAAAACTCTGTTTTCAACCAGTGTTGGCACGTAAACTTTAAGTTTACATAGTCTACGTAAGTCTACATGTAGACATACGTAAAGTAAACAATCATTGTTTACGCGTAAACTATGTAAAAAATGTAAAAAACAACTTTTTTGCTAAAAAAACAAGCGTATGAATATACGAAATTACGAACGAAATGAATAAAATTTATACCAAAAATAGAAAATCGATACAAAATACACGAAAATACAAAATAACTATTTTATAAATCAAATCAAATATAAATAATCAATAATCGTCACATCTGATATCTTGTATTTTTAATGAGTAATAAACGTGGAGTAAAGCCTCCGAAGTTTCAAAATTTAAACGATTACGTTTAGTATTATGTACAAAGCTCCAACTCGAAAATAATCGTTCCAATTCTGCGGTGGATGCTGGTATTTTCACCAATTTTAGAGCAAACTTTGCTAATTGAGGGTAGTGAGGCTCCACCATTGCCCAAAAGATTTGTACATTCGTGATCTTTTTTTAAATAATAACCCGAAAATATCGTGTTTTTTCTGATACTTATAAAATCCCTGTATTCCTTCATCATCTAGAACTTCGAGTAGAAAATTTTGGAAAATAAGGAACTGAGACTTATCAATCAAATACTGTTCTCGATCTTCCATCGCAACATTTTCAGGAACATTCGAAACATTTTTACTTTTTTTGGTCAAATCGTCATGAAAGTTTGGATCTAAAAAATACGCTGAAATTGCGTATTTCGACAGAGCCATATTCCTCCGGTGATCATAGTAAACTTTATGAGTAGGACTGAATGAAAAACAACGAAGTCTACGGTAAATTTCAAATCTACATGTAGATTTGAAGTCTACATAGTTTACGTTTCACGTAAAAAACGAAGTTTACGCGTAATCTGCCAACACTGTTTTCAACTGATTCACATCGCGTATTACATTATAATCTTATGGAAAAAAACTCATTCGTGAAAGAAAAATGTAAAAAAGTTAGGAATGCACGTATAGTACTGAATTTTGCACATATAATACCGGGAACTTTATCGATTCCATCAAAAATTATTTCGTAGTATGAGGATGTGTTTCAATTGTTGAACAATGGTTTGAGAAGAGGTCTCCTTATATCACTGTAAAGTTTCACAAAAATTAGAAAAAAAATAATTCGAAGTTTATTTTATTGAAAGTAAGCTTACGTAACAATTAATGCATAATACAACAGGGTATCTACTGGGCCAATAAGTCCAATAAAAGTCCAATATTTAGAAAATGGTCCATGAAGTCCAATAAAAGTTTAATAATTTTAATAAATTTTAATACTGATCCAATAAAAATTGAAAAATTGAAAAATTGAAAAATTGGGAATCATGCATTATTATTTCTTGGAACCAGAAATCCCAACCTAACTTTTTTGGACGTATTTTTTATATTTCCAAAGTACTCAAGTATACTCCGCGTGGTCCCTTCTTTTTTGTAGTCGTGGTAAAACATAAAAAGCCTGAGAACAGTCCAATAGAAATCCAATAAAAGTCCAATATTTTTGATTTTCAAATTTGCTAAACACCCTGTAACAGACAACCAGTAGTAACATCGTTACTCGAGGAGGGTCTGTTACGTTTGGGAAAGTACGAAATGCATAATACTCTAGTTGTCGTAAGCAAAATCCAAAATAAAAATAGAACGTAAGAAACTTCATTTCTTTGGTAGAGACGAAACTTGATTTTCAGTGGGGAGGGGGGAGAAAACTTCTCTGACATATATTTTTTGAAAATTGAAAATTCGACGACAAAATTTGTAAAACCTGAAAATTTGCCGACTTTTCAACCTAAATATTTTTTAATTGAAAAAAAGAAAAACCATCAAACAAATAAACAAATCTTTCGAGTATCGCATCAGTGACCAGAGGGACGCATTGAGACTGGCCCGAGCCCCATTTTACCTGTCTGCTTCGGATTCGCGGTGCCTTGCCAGGGCCACCATGGGACACCCTATTCACCAAGGCAAAGCTCCCACAGCAGTAACCTGAAATTCGGGTGCACCACAGACGGACGCGCTTCCTTCCTTCATCCCTCATCACCTCCTCATCTTTGTACGTGTGGCGACGCAGGAAGGCGGTGACGGCGAGGTAAGCCCTGCCGAGAGAGTTCATGATTATGATGAACATCTTTTTGAAATGTTAAAATGTTAGTGGGATAGTGTAATGTGGTAGTTACTGGGTGGAAACCCGGGTGCAGCTTGCAACTTGCCAAAATTAATTGAAGAAATGAAGAAATAAGCAATAGCCTATTTATTAGATGCATAAGTCACATGTACATATATCGTATAACACCGCAATCAACTCCGGCACATTCCATATGGGCCCATTTCGGGCAACTTTTATTCATGCATTGAATCCAACGCTCGCCTCCTTTTGAAAAATAATATTTTTCGGTACAATAAAGACAGTAGGGATCATCGTCATCATTATCTTCTTCCGAACTGGATTCTGAAAGGCCGAGCTCTATATTCAAAGCATCGTTATTGTCGGCATTTTTTTCTGAAAATAAATAGGGAGGTAGGTAAATCTTATTCAAAATACTTGCAAGACGAAATTAATTTGAAAATTACTTTTTGACGATGCCTTTCGTACAGGCTGAGAACGTTTTACTGGTTGTACTTCCTCGGGATCATCCACCAATTCAGCAGCGAGTTGATTTTCGATTTCGTCATCTAAATGAAAAGAAAATTGATTTTAAAAAATACCTAATTGTACTTTTTGCTTTGGTCAACTTAAAAATACCAACCTGATTCGTTAACTCGTCGATTTTTTCGTTTTGGAGCTATAGTTTTCTGTGATTCCACTTGCAGTCGACGTTTAGATGTTTTGATAGAAGGTTTTGATTTTCGTCTCTCTTCTTCAACTATCATTTTTTTGTAAGGACTGCTCCTGAAAATTGCGGATTTGAGTTTTTTTCTTCCAGCTCTCGACTCGCCTCGATTCCGTCTGGTAGGTATTGGCCATAATTTAGTTGGAGAAACATAATCTTCTTGCTCTGTTTCTTTATTGGAAGGAGGAGTAACATTCTCTTGGTCGCTTTGGTTTGTTTTTTCATTCGAAATGAGAGCTGCGTTTTCTTCATTGGCTATGGCTGTAGGAATAACGAAATACGAAGTACTGGGTTGTGAATCATCGGATAAATTTGTACTCGGTTGTGGAGTTTTAGTTTTATCGAGCTGGTTTGACTGTTCAGGGCTTCCTTCATTTTCTGGAGTGTTGATAACCACTAAAACAATTTACAAGAAAATAATTTAAAAATTCTACTACTTTTTTGATTAAAAATGAGTAGCTTTGGTTACCTACCAATAGGACGATCTGATACAGACGCTGGTGCAAAATCGCTATCTTCAAAAGGGTTTCCATTGAAAGGATAGATTCTGGTGGTTTTAAAGGCTGATGCAGCATGGGCTGGCGTTGCTTTTTTCTCATAAGATTTACCGGAGAGCTTTGATACGTCATCCAGCTTGATTAAAGTAACCTCATTCGATTTGTTGACTCCAACGCAAAAATTCGAACACGCGGTAGCATATTCAGTTTTTAAAGGTCCAAAAATTTCGACATCTAGGGGCTGCATTTTATGCGTCGAATGAGGGGGAAAGCTCAGCAAATGGATCCCATTCAATTGGCAGTATTCGATCGCGGCCACGCTCCTGTGAGAAATATGGTTGTCCAACAACAAAAGCACTGGATCTTCAATACTTGATTTCACGATGCTTTGGAAATGTTCAAGCCATTTAAGAAAAAGCTGCGCATTCATATACTCAGTATCACCATACAATTCCAATGATCCAGAAGGGGCTCTAGCATAATAATGAGAATGATGTCGTACTCTTGGAATTATAATCGCCGGAGGAACTGTGAAACCAATTGGGCTCATACAGCGTACAATGGATACAGTTTGACCTTTGTCAGCCGTGACAATTTTTGAAACCAGCTTGCTGCCTTGCGGAGAAATTACTTTTCGTTGAGTGTTTGATACGTTACTGATTCCGGATTCGTCCATATTATAAATTCTTGATGGTCCAAAATTAAATTTTTCGTAAAGGAATTTCAGATTTTCGTAAAAAATAGCAACATCTTCTTTATTGAAACCAGATGCTCGAGTTGCAGCCATTTTTTCCAGTTTACGAAGACTAAAACCATTCCGTGTACAAAAATCGACGAACCATTTTGAACCTGCGAGCTTTGTGTTGTTATTGAAACGATGAGAAATCTTATTTGATTCTGCAAATTCATACGCTAATGCTAAGCGCTGAATCCTTGTGAGACCCCAGAAAATGGAATCCAGTTTTCTCAAATGGAGAGCCAAACGCTGCTCCATATTGCTATCAAATGTTCGCTTGAATCTACCTAAGTTCTCTGGTACATTGTCCTGTTAGAAAATAAAAGAGGGGGTAATAAAATCACAAAATCGAAGCGGAATTGATCGTATTACATACTTTTTTCAATCGTGTTCTCAAAGTCGATTCGCTCATATCATAACTTCGAGCCACTGAGCGAAGACTTTCTCCTTCCATAATTCGTTTAGCAGCATCGGTCAAGAGCTTGACTGTACATCGTAGTTGTTTATGGCTAGTCCGCGGTGGATTGTATTTACTTCGATATTCTTCTGTCATTTTCCCTAAAATTAGTTAACGCAAAAGAAATGAAAATTTTACAAAAAAAAAAGCTGCGCGATCTTACAGACCATCGCGATCTTTTTATCACTGTGTGTTTTCGGCAATCAACTTGATCGTAATTGAGATTACGAATATACCATTCGAATCTGCATAAAATAAGCTTTCTAATGATATTAAGTACTTACTGTTAGCATTTCATAAAAAAATTCTGTATCATCCAGTAAAGTTCAAAAAAATTACAATTTGACCATTGAAAAACTTTGAATGTGAATAATTTTTACACATGGTTAGATAACAACAAGTAAGTTCTGTACGTAATGTTTATTTAGCAGCCGCAATGTTACCACCGTGTCAGATGTGAAATATAGCCAGCAGTTTGTGAGAAATGGCCACTGTGCGATCTTAGGAGCTGCGCGATCTTACGGACCCTTACCCTATTCTCTTAACAGTATGGGTGTCATTTTACAGGACAAAATAAAATAAGCTGAGAAAATCATTCTTATCACGTCATTTCATCACTACTCAAATGAAAATAAAATACGAAGAAAATTATATATTACTCAAAATTTCTTCGAATTACCAGAAATTATTAAACACATTTTTAAATTCTTGAATGAGAACCGTCGTCTGTCATCGCTCAGTAAATTTTTATAAATATTAAATGATCTCTCAACATCGCAGCTTACTATATAGGTGTAAATTTCGACATAGAGATATTTTCGGGTGTAAAATTTTCAAATTGATCATATTTCATCATTTGACTTGGATCGGAAACGACTAAAGAAAGTGCCTTCAAGCCTTCATTTTTATTTAATACATGTATCATTTTCTCTCAAGGTACGACTTGATTTCATCGATAGTATTCTTAAGTAGAGTTAGGCTTTCTGAAAGTGCAAGTTCAGCAGTTTCAAGTTTTGTGATAGCCGGAGCAATAAAAGTATGCTTACACGATTCTGCATAAAATTCTTCAAGTTCAATGAGTTTTTTAGCTGCTTTAATACTTTCCACATCATCTTCTAAGCGTTTGAGAACCTCCTTGATTTCACTAAAGTAGGTAGCATAATAATCCGCCGCATATATCCACGTTCCCCAGCGAGTACAAACTGGTGCTGGTGGTAATGGAACATTCGGATTTATCTGCTTAAATATTTCAACACGCAATGGTGCCTTAATAAAAAAATTTTCACTGCACTAATTAGTCTGTTAGTGAGAGGATGTTTAGATCTTATCACTTCGCATACTCTATGAAGAGCGTGGGCTACACTTGTAATATGCGACATATTACCATATAATACTTTTAAGGCATCACCAGCTTTTAACATGTACCGGGCTGCATCCATCACTAACAAGTATACACGGTTGTATTTGATACCAATAATAATTATAATAATAATAATTAACAGCTGTACGGTACCCATATTTTTCCTTAATTCTAATTACGTTTATTTTGCGCTTTGAATGGAAGTGACGCGTGACTCCGTCCTTTCCATCTTACTTGGTACCGCCCTTCTTCGGGCATTAGCCTCCCCTTCCTCTCTCCATTTTTTCCTGTCGTGTGTATACCTTCTCCACTCTGGTCCTAGAGCTTTTTTAAATTCGTCCCGCCAACGGGTCAGGGGTCTTCCTACCCCCCTTGTTAGGTCATATGGTGTCCACCCCTCCAGTTTATTTTCCCACCTTTCGCCCTCCCTTCGCCACAGATGACCAGCATATTTCCATTTGTTTTTTGTCGCTACTTCCGCTAGATCGGTGAGGTTTGTTTTTGTTCTAATTATCGAGGCTCTTATTTTTTCTTTACGTTTGATGTCCAGTATGCTCCTCTCCATGGCTCTTTGCGTTTTACTTAGCCGCTCCAGACTTGACTTAGGTAGCGCCCATGTCTGCGCTCCATACAAGATTACCGGTTGGATGCAGGCTCTCCACGTTTCGACTTTTGTACTTAGCTGAGTTTTACCTTTGAAGATTTCTTTTAGCCTCCAGTAACTGCTCCATCCGTTTTTTATGCGGCTGGATAAGACTTTTTCTCGGGTATCGCTGAAGGAGACCGTTTGGCCCAGGTATTTGACTTCGCTTTCCCACTCTATTTGATTGCCAGCAATCCAGATTGATTCTTTTTTTGCATTTGAAAGTATTTTTGTTTTGTTGGTATTAACGGTCAGACCTGCCGGTTGGCATACCTCTATGAGTTCCTCTGCCATTTCTACTAATTCGTTTAAATTGTCTGATATTACGACCAAGTCATCGGCGAAGCGTAAGTTATTTAGGTATTCCCCATCAATTCTTAGGCCTTTATTACTCCAATTAAGCTGCCTCATCGCTTCTTCTAGGGCACAATTAAACAGGTTTGGGGACAGCGGGTCGCCCTGTCTCACCCCTTTCTCTATCTTAAATTGTTTGCCTTTTGTGTCAGTTTTTACGTATGCAGTGGCATCTTTATACAGCTCTCTGAGAATGCTAATAACTTTTTTGCTTACCCCCTGTGAGGACAGGGCCTTCCAAAGGAAGTTGTGGCTAATCGAGTCGAATGCTTTGGAGAAGTCTATAAAAAGGAAATAAACCTGGAATTGGTATTCACGTGCTCTTTCGATAATTTGATTGATTACGAAGATTTGGTCTATAGTGGAGTGGTCCCGTCTAAACCCCGCCTGCTCCTTCGCCTGCTGGAAGTCTAGCTGTATGTATGACCTTTCTTTCAGGATTTTCATTAAGACTTTGCAAACGTTTGATGTTAGGCTTATTGGCCTGTAGTTAGCTATCTCGTTTCTGTCTCCTTTTTTAAATAGGAGAATAATTTCCGCGTTCTTCCATTGCCAGGGTGTGCATTCCAGTGCTATGATTTTGTTAAAAAGCTTAGTAAAAATCGGTATGAGTTCTTCATCGAATGTCTTTAAAGTCTCGTTGCTAATTTCATCTGGACCTGTTGCTTTCTCCAGTTTCAGCGATTTTAGTGATTTTCTTACTTCGTCCCTCAGAATGTGAGGGAACTCATCGTTTTCTCCTGTTATCACATGTTCGTTTTCCTCTGTTTGCCTTTTGTCTTTTTTGTAAAGTTCGGCGTAGAAGCGTGTTGCAATTTCTACTATTCCTCTCCGCTCGTACACTTTTCTGCCCTTTTCGTTGTTCATGCTGGGTATGAGTTTCTTATCCGTGTAAATTTCCTTCTTTACTTTCCTTATTGATCTACTCTCGGCAAGAATTTTCTCAATTTGTTTTGTGTCGTAGCTTCTTATATCTTTTCTTATCTCTAATCTTATTCTTTTTCTTAGTAGGAGCACTTCTAGCTTTTCTGTGTGTGACCTTGTTTCTTTCCTTTCTAGCTGATTCTTTTTTGTATTAGTTTCTTTGTATTTTTTGATAACTTGTCATCCGTCTTTAGGCTTGCACTTTCTACCTGGAATTGTCTTGTTACATCGCGTAGCGTGGTTTCAATTTTGTCGTATACCTCTTGTAGCCTGTACTCATCCCATTTTGCCTCAATTTCGTCCATACGTTTCTTCATTTCTACTCTCGCTTCTCCTAGCGCACTGGTAGGTATCCTTTTTACTTTGCAGGGGTTGCGTTTGCAGTTACAGTATCTCACTCTCTTTGGAAGGCCAACTGTGATCCTGCCAAGTCTGTGGTCAGAGCTAAAATGGAAACCCGGAAGCATCGATACATTCTCTACTATTGACAGATCGCTCACTAGAACGTGGTCTATTTCATTTTTAACCTTTCCTCCTGGAGACTGCCAGGTCCATTTCATTTTTTTGTTTTTTGGGAAAAACGTGTTGGCTATTTTTAGGTTGTTTCGTATGCAAAAGTCTATTAGTCTATTTCCGTTTGCGTTCCTTGTACCTAATCCATACTCGCCTATATTTTCGGTGACGCTTAGACGTGCTCCTACAATAGAGTTCCAGTCCCCCATAATAAAGGTGTAGTATTCCTTATGAATGCACAGAACATTTTCCACTTCGTCGTAGAATTTAGTAATTTCGTCGTCGTCTGAGCCAAGCGTAGGAGCATATATGGACATAATCAGAGCATTAATATTTTTACCCACCTTTAATCTTAAGTAACAAACCCTTTCCGACATTCCTTTGATTTCCATAACGTTTTTCATTATTTCGTTTTTAATGTAGAAGCCTACTCCCCTGTACCCCTTGGATTGCCCGTAGTGGTAGAAGGTATACCCCGCTTTTTTATTAATCAAATGTTCCCCGTTTTTACGAATTTCGGAAAGTCCGATAATATCCCATTTAAGCTTTTTAATTTTATTTTCGAACTCGTAAATTCTGTCTTGACTAACTAAGCCTCTGCAATTAAAGTAGAGTAGATTTAATTTGGTTTTGTTTTTTCTGTTGTTGTGGGGGAGATTGTTATTTATTAGTAAATTAGGGATTAGCACTGAGTTTACATTTGCTTTTAAGTTATGACCTTTCTCTCTGATTTCTTTTTCCCACCTCCCTCCCTCGAGTCTCAGAGTTTCCCGCTTTTTGCAAAAAGGTTTGGTTATTAATTTATAGGGGGTTTTGCAGCTTACTTTCCCCCCAGCTGCTGCTAACTGAATTGGGGAAAGGACGGAGTCCCGCGATAACTTACCGTTCTCCGCGCTTACACATCAATTGAAAACTGGTTTCGTATTGCCCGTAAAGCCTGTATCCACGGCATTTGGTCTCCTTTGGGTGGGCCCATTGGAATTCTCCTTCCCCGTTTTAAACTGGTCCAGCGTAGTTTGGAATCGGTCGGTCTGCGATTGTGAATTTTGCCTTGATATGGCAAAGCGCTTCTGTGCTCTTTGCGGGAGCTTTTTGGCTGTTGACGTTTCGTTGCCGTTGAACTGGGGGCTCCTCTCTTCCAGCGTCCTCTTGGATGACGTGTCTTGGCGTTTTGTCTCCGTTGCAGCAGTCTCTGTACATCGGAACTCGTTCAGGTCTTCATCGAACAGTACTTTTTTGGATTTATCATTTTCCGTCCTCTTCACGAACAAATCGCCGTTACGCGTCCAAACAAACTGGATTCTGCCCTCTCTTCTGAGCTGTTTTGCTTCGTTCAGCAGTGCTTTAGTAGACCCCAACAACTGATCGCTGACGTAGATTTTGAAGCCTTGAATCTCCAGCTTGCATCTTTTGACGCTTTTGATTAGTTCGTTTTTCTTTTCGTTGCATAGGAATTTTACGATTATGTCCGGTGCTTTGTTTCTGGCATGAAGCCTGTGGGCTGCGCAGATGTCGAATTCTCTTATATTGACCTTTGCTTCTCTGGCTACCGCCTGGACGATTGACTCGACGTTTTCCTCTTTGTCGTATGGAATCCCGCTAATGATCACATTTTTTCTACTGTATTTCTCGAGTTCTATTACCCTATCCTCTACTTGTATACCCGCGTTGTCCAGTCTCTTGACTTCATCTTTTAGAAAAACGTTTTCCTCTTCCAGTCTACCTATCTGCGCTTTTACTTCTATAAAGTCTTCTCTGGTTTTGGTGACTATTTCTTTTACGCTGCTGATTTCTTTACGGATTTCGTTAAGTATTGCCTCTAGGCCCTTACTTGTTGTTTCTGCACCCGTTGTGACAGCCATCTGAATTTCTGTGAGCAGGGCTTGGAAGAATTTCCAGGTATTTTGTATATTTACGTGTTTTCCGCGGCGGTGACAAGCTTGCGAGAGGATTGCTTGAATTGCTGTTAGGCGGAGCGGACGTATGGAGTCTTTCGTGACGGTGGCGTGAAGGTTTTCGTCGTCTTGCGGCGAGCGTTGTAGGCTACGAACTTTTCGACCGGTCAGCGGATGGGAGGACGCGTGGACAGGTGAAGTGGTGTACCTATGTAGTGCTGGCTGTTTCGCCCACCTCCGTCGATACTCGGGGATTATCGGGCCCGACGCAATGCGTATTCTGTACGGGGGGGGGGACGCTGGTACCTGTTGTGTGCGCGTGCGTGTGTATTGGCAAAACCGACTCTAAATGACCGGTGGGCGGGTGGCGGTACTCGCAGGCTCGGTGCCTCACGATCAGGCGTTATCGCAAACTTTTTCTTTCCAGATTCGACGCGCACTTTTCACTCGTTTCGACACAGCTAAATTGTATATGTTAGGGTAAACTTTTTTTTTTTCTCCGGCTTTTGCACAGTGCTTACCGACAAATTGTTCCTCTTTACAGCACGAGTACGGCGAACCAATTTTCACTTTTATAGCTATTATATTCTTAGCAGAAATTGCCTTTAATGATCTAGGTTTTAGATAACATAAACGAACACATCAACTCGTGTACACCTCAGTGCGCGGTTATCACGGAACTCCTCATTTTGATACCAAAAGGCTATGAAATTTCTGTCGCTTCGTTGAAAACCTTCGCTATAGTGTTGTTAGTTCTCTCCATATGTTCCGAATGTAAAAAGTAAGATTATTATACCTGTTCCATATACTCAATTTACAAACAATCACATTCGCGATATACCTGTTCCAAGAACATTTCGACCCGCGGACTGTTCAAACAGAGCTTTCAGACTTGAATGGCTGAGCTTGTTCAATGGTACATCCGCACTCAAAAATGCCCAATTGAAATGATAATAATCATAGGCGAAGCTGGACCTTTTTGACCGGGTGTGCCTGTGCCAAAAATTTCAGGCAGGTACCTACCCAATAAAATTTTTTTTTACCTACCTGCTGCTACTAGAATTTCAAAATATTTGGTTTCAATCAAAAATTCAAAATTCGAAGAAATGAAATTATATTTCATTCAATTCAAAACATCATGAAAAATAAAAAAGGAACAAAAAAATAATCTAAAGTCTAGAATAAAAATAAAATAACAATTTTAAGGCGAAGTTGCCGTTTTTTTGTTGCTTTAAAGTCATCGATAACAGCTTCGATATCGACATTCTTGGCTAATGTCTGTTCGATGTATGGCAGAATGAGGTTGTCTAATCTGTCTTGGGTCTCTTCAGCACTGCGAGGAACTGTAACGACCGTATCAGTATTCAAATTTGAACTAGTACTCGTAATTGATTCAGAATGACTGATATCAACAGCTGGGCTAATAGTGGTTGAAGTTGAAGGTACAAAATTTGTATCGGCATTCACATCTTGCGTTGAAATTGAGTTCTCATTCGGATTTTCAGCTGCATTATAAATGTTGATCGTAGAATTTGGCGGTATAGGAATCTTCTCTTGAAATTCAATTCTAGTATTTCTAGTCGAGTCATCGTTTATCTGATTATGATTTTTTTTTTTATGCCAATTCTTCTAAGTTGAGCGAAGTTTTACCTTCTGTTACTCGTTTTCGTGAAAAGTATCGTAAGATGGACATCGTTAACGACTATCGTTGCTTATCAGTTATCAAATCATGATACAGATACGTAAAAATTTAAAACACGAACACCATCACCAATTCTATTGAGAATTGAAATTTGTGATGAAAAATTTGTTTTGATTACTAAGTAGAGAGTACCTGAATCCGTGTATCAAGGGTACCAGGCGAACATTTAGATCAATACCTAAGTAAAGAGCGCTCCAAGCGGATAATAATGTGATTATATATGATGCAAAATTTTAATTTTACTGAAAATTTTAAAAAATTTTAATTTTAATTTTATTTTTTTAAAACTAGAATAGGCAATATTGTGTGTTTAGCAGTCAAGTTTAGCGGAAAAAATATGTATTCCAGGAAAAAGTAGGGTGTGCGAAGGCACACTTGGCACACCCTGCAGCTTCGCCTATGATAATAATTGACAAGATTTAGCTATCGTACGTTTAATCATTGTAATTAAAAAATTATTGTGAAGTATAAGATATCTACCTTGCATACATCAGCAAAAAACTTCTGCTCAATGGAGCAGATGCTAATAGTTTTCTGTTTGAACTTCACGATTTTGTGCATATTTCTCCGTTGCGAGATGCTGAATTATCTGAGAACATTTCATATTTACTATTTGACCACAAAATTGACAGATTAACATGGAATTATTATGCAAGGTTCTAAATGAAACGCTATTTCGGTATTTTATTCGGCGCCGTTCCGTTTAAGGTTCCAAAGTAGGTGGTCTGTTTAGGTCCCCTTTTTCGAAAAGGGGCAGTCCACCCCCCCCCTCCCCCTAAGAAAAAAGAACCTTCAACTGAAAGTTGATTCTGCTTGGATTCAACTTGAGTTCCTGAATAATGGGAAGGAGGGCGGATCATCGTTTTTTTTAATACCGTGTGTAGTTCAGCAGTATCTGTATGTGTATGAAATTGCATATTCAATTCCCCGTAAATACGCTATTATGGTTGGCCTGGTACAAAATGAAGATAAGTCGATAACTGCGAATTTTGACACGGGATGCTGCTCGGTACGTTCGTGGATATTACCCTATGAAGCCAGAAAAACCATTCTAAAGGATCGGAGGGGGCGGGGGTTGAAATGGAAACAAATGTGAAATTTCATTATAATAGCTGAGCAATATCAGAGTAGGGTTGTGTGAGCAGTGGCGGACTGGCATGTTAGGGCGCGACTGGCGACGATGCGGCAGGGGCGCCAAAATGCCGCACGTTAGCCCGGATAATTTTTTTACCCCCTCCCCCAAAAGTTTGCTCCCGCCCCTCCAAATTCCTGGTACATTATGCGTATCAAAATACAGGATTTTGAAAGTCAAGTAGAAGTGAAGGGGAAAAAACGATGCCATGGATCCACCACTGCCCTCTGTCCTCTCACTCTCCCAAAATTCAAAGGAAAAGATTCTACAAAAATTTCAAAATAATTATAAGTAGTATGTATTACATTTCATTAAAAGTTATAACTTCTGAATATCTGAGTACATATATAAGAATCCACGTTTCCTGTTGATTCTTGTCTCCTTTTCATGCACGGTCATATTTGATAGCATTTTCTTCACCGTGCGGTAGCGTCGATCAGTGTACTTTTAGATTTCGATTTAACACCTCGCTGTTTCGTTTTTCTATCGCTTCTATTCCTTCGCTCTCACTCACGCTCGGAAAGCGACTTAAGTTTTGATTCGTGTATTATTTACTACATCAAACGCATCATTCCCTCGCTGATGTTCGTCAATCTACCTAATAAAAGCTCATATTTCTCAAAAACTGTTTGAGATAGAGCTAACCGGAGAAGATTTTGCTTCTCGCATGAGAAATTCAAACTTTTCATTACAGGCCTGTAGCGAATATCAGGGCAGTTCGAGCAAAGTCCTGGCTTGCATTTTACTACAAGAAAAAAAAAAATGAAAAAAGTTTTAGCAAAAATAATAAAGTTCTGTTGTACTCCCGTGCCCTGGTTGAAATATCAAATGCCCTGGCACAAACAATTAGCTATAGGCCTGTTTTGATTTGAGTCAGTTCGATCAAATGTTGGAAAAATCTAACAAATCGAAAAGTTTTGTTTTTTTTTTGCTAAAATACTGATACTTTTGAGAATAACAATTTTTGCCCCCCCCCCCCCGAAAAACTCTTCGCTACGTCCCGCTAACACTTCTATTTTATCAAAAATTAAGAAAATTAATATTTGTTGTATGTAAATAACTGATAACAGAAGTAATGTTAAAATTATCTGTAAACCAGCGATTTAAGTCAGATATTATGTGATCAATAATAGGGTAAAAAACTTTGATTCTGTAATCTTCTGACGTTTCAATTACTATTTCATTTTCTATAGAATAATTCTCCATTATAATAAAATATTTTGAAGGAATTGAAGAGCTTTCTAAAGAGGCAATTTTTGGCGGTTCTGAGATAGTGGCACAATTTGGTAGAGAATATAATAAAGTAGAATCTCGTCGTGGTCTGAACCTTCTGTATTAGGTTAGATGTTCTATGCGTTTTACGTTGAAGACGGTTTCCAAAGTGGCCTCAAAATGCTATTTGTTGTGTTAATGCAGTATTTTATGTCTGAGTGGTCTAAGTGAGGTAGGTCACCAACTCTGGCGGTGTGTCACAATATTTTGAAAGATGGTAGGATGATAATTTTGTTCACACCCGGTTGGCACTATCCTTGACTGTTGATTTATATTATTTCCTCTTCCTTTGTGGGGCGTACAAACTGTTTTTCTCGATTTTCTCAGAACGGCAAACACAAGCTCTTAATTTTAGAAATACGTTTAGTTGTCATTTTCTTCGGTTATTTTAATATTAAATTCATTACAAATTTTCAATCATTCATCAAAAATCAAATTAAAATAAGAATGTGTTTTTTTTTTTGTAACTGTTAAAACGGCGTAGCCCCTTCAATTTGCTCGTAGGCAACTTTTCGTACTCAACTTTTTTAGTTTTATCGAGTACTATGCTTACCTAGCGGGTTCGTGAACGAAGTCCAGACACCCTGTTCAATAGTCTATGTAACAGTTTGATCTTTGACAAGAAAATCAAGAAAATATATTCAAAAACTTGGAACGCGTTTTTTCCAAAATCTTGTTTTTCGAAAATTGCGAGTTACCGCTTTTTAATGGATGTAGAGAGATGAATAGAGTACATAGGAAGCTGGAAAAGTTCTCATTTTGTCAGGAATTGAGTCTACTATATAAACATATGCTTAACTCGTAAATAATCTGACCGACAAAGTTGACCCTTGTTATAGAAACTGCCACAGATCATTATAAATATATCAAAAACATTTTTTGGATTTCTTCAGTTTTATCGTGACCGTGTGACTCCCAGGTAATTGCGCTAAATTCCAAAATTGACCTTACCGAAGCAAAAAATAATAGTTTCATATTTCTTGTAAGTAACTAACGCTGTTCCTTTTGATAAAACGGGCTATCTTTTACATTTTGAGGTTATGTTATGAGGTCTATGTGTCTGGAAAATGATGATTTTTTATCCAGTAGTACACCCAGGTCCCTTCCTGAATACTTGGCAATCTATTATCTCCTATTATATGAGGGTGTAGCAAGGGCTCCTTTATACGAATAAAAGTAATACTTCGGTATTTGGATTTATTGAAGGGCACTATATTCCAATCGCTCCAACAAACAATTGAATTCAGATGTGTCTGAAGCTCGATACAGTCTGAGGAGGAATTTTCTTTTTAAATATTTTTATGTCATCTGCATATAGGAGTAGTCTGGATTTCTCTATTTCAAAAGTAACATTATTTACAACATGAAGTTTCAAAAGATCTTCACGAATCACAGAATTCTGAGTCAAATGAGCAGCACTTCATTTTACATGTTTCGTATATGTTGCACCAATTCTGCTTATTTTTCAACATTTTTTTCCAAAACAGGATTTCTTTTTAATTCTTTACCTAAAAATACTAAAAATGATTCTCGACTAAAAAAAATGAAAAGACTTCATTATTAATGAATCAGCTAAAAGTTTTCAAAAAAATATGTTCTCTTGCATGTGAGGTACCCTTTCTCTCGCCCACGTCACGTTCATCGATCATCAAGAAATTACGAATAGGAGCAATACCTCTTGAGTGCATTTCCTATTGAAAAGAAAATTAGACTACTTAGGTAGATACTTTGTGAGATCATTAATTTTGAAATTGGATAAAAATTGTTTTAGTGTATCCAATTTAATGTTTCCTTTAAACTGATACCCATATCGTATTTGCATTTTAGCGTATTCATAGCAGTTGGGAAGGGAGGTAATTTATTTTTGAATTTTGATTTTGTTAGACACCCTGAGTAATCAATTTATTTTCAAAAACTGGCATACATTGAGTCAATTTACTCTCAAAAATTTGAACTCATTGAGACTTCCATGCAGATCTCCGTGTTCCTTTTTTATTTTTATTTTGTTATTTCCAGTGTAAGAATTCGATCTTTCGATATCGTTCATGACACTGATGAATGATTTCTTTTCCTTCACAGTCAGTGGCACATTTCCCTTGTCTGTGTTTTCAGTTGAGACTGTCCTCACCACTTGTTTCGTAAGTTTCAGTAAAAATTAATTTTATTTCTTCTCTAATGCTGGACGTATGGCAAACCAGTTTAAAGCATTGGCCATCACATATTGGGTAACGGCCATCGCGAATTCATCAACATTTTAGATTGCATTTTTGTTCCATGGTGATAGTATTTTCAGCTCTTCTCCTTCGTTTCTCGTGGAACTGGAACGGTATTGGGATGGCTTGGCTTTTTCGTTTAATGATTGTAGTAGATAAAATTGTTGTTCTTAGAGACAGTTATTGCCTGTATAAAATGCAAGTGATGCAACTGCAGTGTCTTACATATGCCCTTGATTAACTAGTTTGTGATTGATTCTGGGAGGAAGATTCATCATGTTTCTCAGTTAGGAGCCCGAAATCTCGAATATTGGGCTTGATGCTCTCTAGCTGATATACAACTTCATACTAGTTATGATGAGGGATGGAAATTCAAGCACTTATAACGGCTGTAGTATCGTGATAACGATGATCGTGTTAACCTGGACCAAATTTAGACGAAGGTGTACCTAATAGGTGTGAACATCTGAAAACAAGATGTAAAGTCAGAACTCATTTAGGCTGTGGTTTTGTTGCGTCCAATAATGAAGATAGTTTATTATGTTCTCTCGAACGAAATTCATGAAAAATTCTTCAGTCTATTGCCAATGGTTGTGGACAATGTTACGTGGTGAGTGAAGTGTGGTGTATGGGGCTTATTACCTTATATCGAGCACTCTTGAAGAAATAATAACGGTAGTTAACAGGCTAATTTATTCTCGTAATTTTTAAAAGGTATCACTGTAGTGGTTCTTGCTTCGTTGAGTGACTTGAAAGTCTCTGTAAATGAACCATAGCATTTTCTAAAGAAGTATAATTAAGGTTACATTCTTACGAGAGTAAGCCAAGACGTACTTTTATAATGATGTGTATAATAAGCCGGCTTTCTCCTGCGAGCTGACATTGAAATTTGCTCGCTAATGACGACAAGGCTGCTCTCTTGTGACCACTGGGAGCCGGCGAACTTTCAGTTCCATACCGTAAGGAAGAAAGCCTGTCGTTCAGGAAACTGGGAACGAATCCCAAGACCTCATTTGGATGGGTACCGGCTATATGTCCACGAACGTCGCGGGACGTATTCGAAAAATAAATATGAAACTGTGTTTTTCAGCACTTAAGGCGTAGAAAGCTCTCTAGAAAATCAATTAATCTAATTCGTTCGCATTGTGACGAGATAAAAAACTCATTTATTTTTCTGCTAACGTTGTTAATCCATTAACTCTTAATTTTTTCGCGTATATCTTAACCGAGAGGATGGAATAGCTATTGTTCTTCCTCAAGCGAGTATACCCACTCGGCCCAGCGCCGATATTTTTCCTTCAGCAAATAATTTCAATTTATACTCCCGTGAGTTGCGCCCGTTATTTAAAATTCTCTGTCGTTCATTATGCCGGAGCAGCTCGGAAAATCCATTAAAACCCTTTCTGTAGGTTTTTTCTCTTCGCGTTCTCGTCTTCACGTCGAGCTTCATTTTTCAAAACGCATTACGAATGATGATTTTTCAATAGCGGTTTTTCGGACCCCGCCCAGCGCCCTCTTTGCACGTGGTGTTTGCTTTATTTCGCATTTTCTCCTGATGCATTCGCGTTTTGTTTCGTTGTATTGTGCTGCTGAATAGTTGCTTGATCCCTGCTGCTCTTCTCCGTTCTCATTTCACCGAGGTGATTGACAAGAATGCTCGTAATTTGCTCATTTTTGAATGAACGTCTTGCAACTCAACAGTCGATTTCTCCAGTCTAGTCCTGTTCAAAATACAAACGCTGAACGTTTATGGAACTATGAAATTGGAACAAGAATAGGCTGTATTCTGTGTTTAGGGTGTGCCAATTCACTTTTTTATTTCTGTTGTCCGTAGCGCTTTCAGTGGAGTTCCCTCGCTGGCCAGTGTGATGTATTTCAGAAAATTCTAGAATGTTTTTGAAACATTTCCAAAAGGAAGCATCGAGTGATCAGTGTTACCATTTGTACAGAGCATAAACACTACAACATCTTATCAATCAGTTTCTGCCAATTTTTTTTCTTCTTAATTGTACAATTTCGCTTGTATACTTACGGGGAAGTAGCGGACCCAGTGTTGCCAAACGTGAAAATTGAATTTGGCCTTCGGATAGTCCAAATTCTACTAGATTTCACAGAAAAAAAATCTTTCAAGTCCGTTCAAAATGAATCTTCCAATGGGAATTGAAATGTTGAAAAGAAATTTTCGCTGCTGAAAGTGAAAAATTCTGCTAGATCTAGCAGCGAAAATGCAGTTCTGGCAACACTGATTACGCATCCAGGAAGCGATCCTCTGGAAAGGGATGAGGATGTATTAGTTATAGGGATACCGTTTACTGTAATCGCTCCGTGGCTGACCTTGAATTGTATCATGCCTGCCTTGCATCCTTTGGACGCGGGTTCGATTCCCAATCCCAGAACACTGGTGAACACGTTCCATCTTGCCCCTAACCTTTTCTAATTTTACTCTCTACCCGAGTCTAGGAATCCGCACTTTCGAGCATTATTTCAGAGACGTCGGGGAGGCTGTTAGTGCTATCTTAGCCCTCTTCTCTAAGTCGAAAATGTAGCGAGTTACTACGTGGGCTCGAACCCTGCTTTGATACTTCGGAATTTTTAGTTGAGTCAGTTGAAAAAATACAACAGGTCAAGGTTTTTTTTTTTTTTTTTGCTTTGATACCTACTTTAAAATTCTAAATTGAGTAAGTTGGCACTTTCACAATTCTCCCCCCCCCCCCTCAGGAAAAACTCTTCGGCACGTCGCTGGATCTGCAAATCACGATACTGGATCACTGGATTCATGCCCTTGTCCATGCCTGCGTGTGACTTTTATAGAACAGAGACTCGGAGACTCAGCGTCTACCTACCATCTCATAAGAGAATCGAAGTCCGAAAACATCATTTACTAGAGCTGAAGCCGAAGCTAATTTCTGGCTCCGGCACTTTCAGCCTCCTTCCTTTTCTATCTTGTCTTCCTTGAACTCCCCTCCCCCCAAAAAAATCCAGAGCTGGGAGTAATTGCTGGTCGAACCGGACGGCCGAACCCTAACTTAAATTTTCTTAGAAACTGAAGCTAGGTCGGAGTGGTACCAATTTTGGTTGTCCTGTTGCGGAAAATCAAAATGGTTTGCAGCAGCCGTAGGTAGGACTGGCGATCTGTCGTCGAATTTATGTTTCGCTCAGCATCTTAAGAATTAAACAACGAAACTGATTTTTTTTTTAATTTTTTCCCCTAGTCCCCTAGCAAAGGTTTTTGCCAGATCATCTCACATTTGGGGTAATCTGTCCCATGTTTTTTAAACGAGGAAAGTGAAGTTTAAAATGCTCAATGTTATTCTTAGAATGCATAACGTGTAATATTGATATCACCTGGCAGGACTAAAACTGCTTGTAACACGGGGTGACCTTGCTCACTGGTCAGCACCGAGCCTCTGGCAATCACTTTTTTCCCCTTTCATTATTGACGTCGTTTCTCCGTTCCCTCCAACCATTGTTTCATTAAATTGATTGCTGAAAGCGTTCATGTTGATAGAAATTTTCATTGAAATTTTCCTTATTAGGGTAGGATAAGGTCGAATCATTTATTTAAACTTGGTCGGAGGACCAGTATGATTTTTTTCAACTTGCGGCACTCCAGTTTCACAAATTCTTGAACAGAATTATAAAATAAGTGTGCTAAGTGGTACCGTGATGGGGGTGACTTTGCACAGTTCTTCAACAGAATTATGAATTAAGTGTGTCAAGCGGTACCGTGGTGAGGTGACATTGCACGTGTTCATGAATAAGCAGGGAAAAAGCTGTAAGTGCCTTGTAACGTCAAATAAATATACAAGGTGTCTACTGGTCGTCTGAGTCATTAAAAGAGGTCATCTAAAGTCATATTTTTTAAGGAAAAAACTGCCAAAATAACATGAGTTTAGTTTACAAACAGCAGCTTATGCGTGAATAGTCTACGAGTATGAATTAAATCTAAAGAAAGAATAGGTTTTAAATGCAATATTAAAGGGATTCTACAGAAAAGTAAGCGATCAGAGCGAGCAACGTTTTTCTGAGGCCACTAAAAAATTGCATAAAAGTCATATTTTTTTATTTGTCAATTCTAGTAGACACCCTGATGTACTGTGTATACAGAAAAACAAACAAAAAGCTAACCACGAGAACTGTATTCTTCTCTTTATTCCATAAATCATAAGAAACAATCAAATGAGATCTTTCCTTTGAAAGGCATAACCATCTGATTTTGTCTGATTTGTACTCAGGGAGGTACCGAAGAGTTTTTCCAGGGAGGGTAAAAATTGTGAAGGTCCCAATTGATTGAACTCAGAGTGTTCCCAAGTATTAAAGCAAAATAAAATAAAAAAAAGTTTGACCTTTTGGATTTTTCCAACTGACTCCTGACTCAACTCGAATTTCCGAGGTATCAATGCAAAAGAAGAAAAATCTTTTGACTTTGTTGGGTTTTGCCTTCTCAACTCGATTCCCAAGTAGGAAAAAAGCAAACAAAAAACCTCTTTATTTATTGGATTTTTCCAACTCCCCTGACTGAAATTGTTAATTTTTCCAACTGCTGGGTGAAAAATTCCTACAGGGGGGGGTGTAAATCCCCCCGGCCCTATCGGTACGTCCCTATTTGTACTAGATCATTCACTGGCAATGAGACAGAACATCAAAATTGATCACTTACCAGCTTGAGGAACAAATGAAAATTGTGTGCAAATTCACCCCAGCACTCTTTTCTTCTTCAGGTTTTCTCTAATAGCTACATCAGTATGCTGATTAATGCACAATATGTTCCTCTTGTTATGGCCGCCATCAAGTTCTGTGTGTAATGATACCAAACACATACAACCAGTTCTGTGCAAATTCACCCCTCCACTTTTCTTCCATCAGGTTTTCATCAATTGCTGCATCAGCATGTTGATTGATACACGATAGTTTACTCTTATCATGGCCGCCATCAATTTTCTCTTAGTATCTAAAACAATTTGAGTAATGTCATTTTTGTACATTTTTTGAAGCTCTGCACAATTACATGATAACTCTGATTCAAAATAGTGGAAATACACGGACGTTACAGTGAGTCATGCGTCAGTGTTGCCACATGGTCTATTTTCCCCTCGCGCTCATAGGAGTATTGAAAAGATGCCTGTGCTAAGTTACCCCATGATTGCAAAGTTACCCCGTGTGACAGTGCTTCTTTTCCTGAATAGTACAGTTGAATTGTACGAGTGTAACTTCTGCTGTTGTTGTTGTTGTTGTTTTTTTAAACAAACAAAAAAAAAATGAAACGTGTGATTGCTGAATTTCTGTTGTAAGTATCAACATTCTACAATTTAAAGAGACATATTACATTATTACGATTTGAATCTTCTGGAAATTTTGAATATTGAAGGATAATGTTTCTTTTGCTATGATTTTGTCTCCCCCTTCCCACCCCCAATCCCAAAAAATGACAATTTTTTCTTGACATGGAAACCAGGTACCCAGATGAATTGGCTCTGCTATCTCTATTCATGGAAACTACTTCAATGTGACATGATTTTCCTAATACTGGTACGAATAAAATAATGGGGATATTACTTCGTAGAAATCCAGCCCGTTACTTAGCAGCGCTGTTTGTATATGGCTGAGAGCTGGAGGCTGTGGCATACCGCTTCTGCGACTAAGCCACTGGTACTAGAGCGCTATAGATACAAGTTGAGTCATACGCCATTTTGGATCCAAAAGCGCCCGTCGATGCCAAATTGACTAGGCGGTACGCTCCGCATAGTCGGATCCGGCCTCGACGGGCGCTTTTGGATCCAAAATGGCGTATATCTCCACTCGTGTATTCTAGCGCTTTAATAGTACACCCGGATATAGAAATACACCATCTTTTGTCGCTCTAACGTAAGACCCGATGTTTCGAGACTCGACACAACAGTGGTGTATAGAATTTCGAATCATTTTGATTGGAGAGACCAAAGATGGCGTATATCTGTACTCAGGGGTAGTAGTGCCCTACCGTAACCAGTGCACATAATTAGTAAGGTACGCGCATTTCCGAAATTTTTTATTTTTATTTTTTTCTAAATCACCAGTGACCGATCCGAACCCTTCTCTTTGAAATCGTTGCATCTGAAAACTAGAGCACATGGAAACAACTGGAAAACAAAATTGAATTGGCTAACGGGAGTAGCCTTTTTAACAACTCCTTACTGTGACAGCCCAATTTAGTCTCCCCTGTCTATTATCAGTTTGTTAAATACTTCGAATTTAGAAATCATAGAATTCTCAGTTCGGTAAAATCGCGATATATTCACATAAAACGTACAGGCAGCAGGTTACATCTAAATACTGATCATAACTAATACGCATACCGTAATTCGTGAGGCGTATTCGGTATATCGTCTGGCTTATCTGTTAGAGACAGAGAGAATCTACTGATAGGTATAGTGCAGTTTATTACATACTACAAGTTTAACTTACTGTTCACATGCAATACTGTGTTTTTTGCCATGTCCTGTGCTGTTTTATTGTGTTCCGGTAAGGGACTAGACATAGGTATAATAATCCGCCATTTTTATCCACAAAGCGCCCACCTTAAATACTGGTATTTAGGGATTTCTAAAATTTAATAGCACTACTTGGGGTTCAGGTATGGATCAAGTCAAATACTGAGAAGATTGAATGTATAATTACGACTAGACGCTAGCCGGCGTACATTTATCGGGTGTGCAGGTGAGTGCTTTTTTTGTTGTTGTACCGCGGTCATTTGTTTTGCAAGTTTTGGTGCTAGCCGAGTTAGAATTATTTTCACGTTTTTTGACTTAGAATTATTCTTGCGTTTCCGACTTGGTGTTTTTCTCACGTTTTTGGACTTAGAAATATTTTTAATTTCTACACACATTGACTTTTTAAATTATGTTGTTTAGTATATGTCTGATGACTTGATGAATAGTGATTAGGGCTTTTATTTTTATTCATTTTCTATCAATCCAAATCAAAAATGTTGAACATATCTTCTAAAATTCTATGTAAAATGAGTCCTATTGAGTTGGGAATATTTTGGAATACGTATTCTTATTAGAAAGTATATTTCAGCATACTTTTCTTTATTCAGAGTATTTTTGAGGATCTTTACACAACTTTTCTCATTTTATGGGAATTTTCTTAGAAACCTTGGAAAATTGGGATAAATTAATCTTTAAGACTTGACAAGTGATGAACGGATGACCGATTGTGAAAAAATATTATTTTTGAACATTTTGGCCTTCTAAATGGAATTTTTTTGGCATATTTACCAAAAGAAGGGAATTTTTTATGTGCATATTTTGCATTTGTTGGAAAATTAAAATAGAAGCTCTAATGGTGATACATTCTAGAGAATTTTGAAAATATGACATTTATTCTATAGATATTCATTATTGATATGTTGCAATATTTTCCACTACTGAAAAAAATTTCTAAAACTAATAATTACAATCTGTAGAAAAAGAGTGGTTACTTCTTTTCATTGTTTGATTGCTAATAGATACCTGAATTTCACTTCATTTTTATTTTTTAAGGTACTCAGGTACTTTCTTGTTGATAAAATAATATAATTATGTGCATCAAAAAATTTATTCCAACAAAATATTAGCAAATGACTAACCCAAAAATTATAAACTAGAAATTCAGTCAACACTTATAAATAATATTGTCAAATATATAAGTACAGGTGCTTATATCAAATCCTATAATGTTTTTTATTAGTAACTAACATCAATCTTTGGGAAATAATTATATAAGTATAATGATTGGTAGTACTTAAAACTAAGTTAATGATGGTAGGTATAATAATATTTAATGTAAGTAAAGAAAAATATGAAGTGAATATGTGTGAAATTATATTTTTCCAATACATATTAGATAGGTTTAGGTATATGATTATAAAACATATTAGATATGTCAAAAATTGAATAATTGGTAATTATAAGCAAATTTAAGATGGAGTTCTATTAGATGGTGAATATATTTTTTTGTAAAATACAATCACTTTATCATAAAATAATAGGTAAGTATATGTACTTAGTTATTCTATTCTTAGACTTCCAAGAAATACATCCTCACGCTCTCCTCTATCAGGGATAGGATTTTTGGGTATTTTATTATTTTTGTTTGTTTTCTTTTTAGTAGAATATAATCGTTGTTTTTCAATCCTTTTCTTAGGATCTACGTGCAAAGAGTTCTGAGATTTTAGTGAAGGCAAAATTGAACTCCCTTCCAAAACAGATACACATTTCTTAGCTTGTAGTAGAAGTGACCAATATTTTTGACGACTTTTAGCAGATTTTAAAATTTTAAGGATTTCTGTATGAAGTTCTGTTAGTTTATCATTTGTAGGGCCTTCTTGTATCGCTTCATATAATACAAGTTGGTCCACAGTACATAATTTAGGTGATGACATAACTTGGCTTGTTTCCAATAAATTTTCTTCAGTCACCGGGCGTTCATGGACTATATTATTTTCATATTTTATAATATGTTGACAAACTGAGTGTATATGTTTACACATGTTCCATTTAATAGCACTATCAATACAAGTACAAATAAACAGATGTATGCAAGCATTACAATAATTACAAACCAATTTGCAATCACAATTGTCAATATTTCTAGTCACATAATACACCTTGTCATTCTGGGAAACAATAAAATTTGTATCATTAACGGTTACACTTATTTTATCACTTACTTTTTTATGACGTTTTCTCAATTCTTTCAACTTATAAGACACTTTGCCTTTGTTCTTCATAATGAAACGTTCAAATAACCGATCTCGCAAAAATTCAAAAAAGTAATGTAAGAATTTATCTAGTCTGGTGCAACATTTAGCATCTAAATAGAAATATTTAATGGTTTTATGTATCCTCTCAAGACTCATATTGGTATTTTTTTTACAATATGTTCGAAAACAATAAGCCCATAGTTTCATCTTTGGAACATAATAGTCAGTAAAATATTCATAAAATGATTTTAGCTCATCATCATCAGCAAGATTTTTCAAAGTATTCTCAAGTAAGATATAAAATTTATTTTCATCCGTCTCCTCCAGTAGAGTCCGCAATTGTTTGTAGACATCATCACGCTTATCCTTATTATTCCTGATTTTCTCCCTTAGATTATCTTTCCATTTTTCTACTACATGCCAAGTGCAAAACAGTCGTATAGTTGAAGGTCCATTAACAGCAACCCAAGCCTTATACAATTCCTCTGCCATATCTGATATGAAAACATTTGGTTTAATTATTGTTTCAATCTTATTTTTAACAGTCATGAAAAAGAATGTTAATATTGTAGCATCCTTCCTGTCAGAAATCATAGAGGCTACAGGAAAACCCTGATGCATCTCATCTAAGATCATAATTGTGAACAAAGTAAAATCATACCCAGTACCGTGAGTTCCATCAACGCCAATAATATCACCACCAAATTCTTTTAGTATTTCAGCTTGAGCATTAGACATCACGATTAGAGCAAAATTCTCCTTTTTTAGAAATGATGTTTCAGAATCGGTTGTATCCTGAGGTTTATAATATAAAACACTCGATTTATTCTCTTCAACTATTACATTTACACTCACTCCATCGTGTTTGTCTCTGTTATAGTCTTCTATCTTATAGAGACTCTAAATATCTGCGATGTCTTTTAGAGTTATTAAATGGATACGACCTATATTGTCTCCAGTATACGAATCTCGAATATCATTGAGTATGCTACGTTTTGGTATTTTTTGGGCCAACTTCCCTGCAATCTCTTTTTTCTTGGATGGAGAGATATTTATATGACAGAGTTCATTTTTATGCCCAACGTGAGTTTTTAGGAAACGAACTCGGATTTTATTTGCATCTGTTTTTTTTATGAATATGGGCAGGACAAAATCCACCCATTTTTTTACTTCCCTGAGTTTTTAAATTACGAATACCTTTACTCACTGTTTTCAATTCTCCAGATCGGTGACATACATACTTCATTGTCCTCCGCATAGACTGATGATGTTCGTTGACATATTGACAAGTGGTAGCCTTTTCAATAGATTTCTTCCATTTTTTGAACGAATTCTCATCATCAAATTCCAAGTATTCATAACTGTGGAGGTCCCGAATTCCATGTTGATCAATATAATGGTCAATTATGGCTGGAGTGAGCACATCGATATGACACAGAGCACATTTTAACGGCACCTTCCTAGGATTAGTTATGGCATTTGGTAGATGGTGGTACTTCATCCAGTGATTTTGGAACTCACGTTTTCCAGAAAACAACTTCCCACAGTCATCACATACTATTTTTGGTCTGGTCAAAGAATCCTACAATATAACAATATACCCAATATTTAAAACTGGTACCTATCAACACTATTTCAAGATAGGTGAGTAGAAGCAGGTTCTCTTAATGAAATTTAATAATATTTATTATAGATTAAAATATTTGCCTGAAATTTCTCCTTCTCATGATGCTGTCTCCAGTGTTCGAGGAATTTATGACGCCAAGTGAAACATTTATTACATTCACTACAAATTATTGACTCAACAGTCTGAGATGATAAAAGGTGAAATACTTAAGTAGAGAATACATTCTCTCACAGCTATTGAATCTGCTCATGATTCGAACTTACCTTTATCTGGCCACATCTGTTTGCGTGTCTCTTTAACGAGAATTTATTTGATAAACTTTTCTTACAAATTGAGCATTCAAACATACTGATAGAAGAGCATGAAAATTCACGAAGTTTTCGGTCAACCCCTGGACCTACATGAAAAAAAAAAAAGACATAGAACACGAACATCCAAAATTTAATGAGATACAAATTACAATACTTACTTTCACTTGCACTCAGTTTCCTTTCTGGTACATTTGGAATGATTATTGGGAAACATTAATAATAAAATAATTATTACAATATAGGTATTACTAACAAACAATCTGTGAATTACATTCTGCAACTTTATTCACTCAATTCAACATTTGACAAGTCACTGTAGTATACATCGCTTAAAGAACTCATAGACTACACTATTGATAAGAGAAGATTGATAAGACTAGATAGAAAAAAAGCAAACACCTGCACACCCGGTAATTGTACGCCGGCTAGCGTCTAGTATAATTACGCACTAATATACCTACGCTGAATAAAAATGGCGGATAACACTCGTCTCATTAATGCCGTAGTTCGTTTTGCTGATTCTTTTTCTTATACCATGACCATGTGACTTGGTAAATAATTGGAGAAGATCAGTCGTAGTGAAAGAGTTTCCCAACCATCACGAGGTGTTTCTGGTTATCTGTATGCTTTTCCGAGGCTAGGAGTCCGCCTATTTGTTTTTCATTCAGACGTTCTGAACTTCGTTATGGCTTTCCGTATCCGCCGGGGGCCGATATCACGTTTGTTTTCGTTTCCCAAATTTAAATGCGAGCTTAACTGGTAGCCGGATAAACGAAGTGGATAGTGTTGGTACTCGTAGCGTCTTCTCGAAGCAAGTTTTTTGCTCCGCCGTTTTAGTAAGCCGGCTGACACGTTGACAAATACCTAATGGCATACATCCCGATCAACTTGGTTGGAGTAGCCGAGGGGAAAGAAAAACTAGCTCAAGTTTTTCAATTAAACTTACAAATGCCTCGGAAAACGCGATTCGTCTCCAAATCCCGCCAATAAAACGTATTTCTTTTCCCCCGAATACGATCGCGCCAGTAAATAGAAATTCTTGAATAAAAGGGAAGCTGGAACCGGGAGCTCTACATCATACGTTGCAAATTTGGTTATCCCCGTTTTCTCGTTTCCCTTTTCATTAATATTTTCATCGGTACGCTATATAGGAAATCAGCTCGTTTAATATCGGCCTTAAAGTCGAATCCTCGAGAATTTGAATACTGGAAATAGCTGTGTACCTCTGTACGAATAAATTTATCCGCCATCGTATTCGCTTTGAAATATTTGGGCCCTTTTCATAAGATGTTTCAGATTTTTCGTTCGCTTCCGAAAAAGCACCTGTGTTGTGTGTGTATCTTACTTTTTCGCTCGGATGTATTATAACCAGTCGTTATGAAATGCTTCCTATCCGGCCTCTGCTCAGTGACTTGAAACACGTTTTTAAAAACTGTTACACCATTCATGAGGAAGAAATATAAGAATTTCACGAATATCTTTTATCGGTAAATGGGTAGCCTGAGTCTTGTGAAAAGTTCTATTCAATTGTATTCATAAAAAGGCTCGGGAATGTAATCTTCTGTTATATTTCTCAATGCCTTTCGTTCTTTGACGAGCCTTGATGGTTTGCGAATATATTGGGGATTTTATTTTAATCGTTGACTTGCTCTCTTTTGGAAGACTTTCGGAAATGTGTCAGTTATATGACAGCTGGTATTAAGCGCCATTGCAAATTGTTGAAAGACTATGCTCAGCGATATCGTCAATAGCGTCATTTCGCATAGTTTTTCAACGATTTACAATAGATCGGCATCCACTAACGTCATTTACTATCACTTAGCCATGCAGGGTTGCCCTTAAGACACTAAAACAGGGTGTCCATTCTCTGGAAAACCGGGAAAAGTCGAGGAATTTTGTCTGGCTGGAAAAGTCGGGGAATTTTGGAATTTTCATCATTTTTCACCTAAAAGTCAGGGAATTTTGTAAAAAAAAAAATCGACTACGAGATTCTGTAGTATTTCAAACACATTTTACACTATTTGTTATAAAAAAAATTTTCCTTCGCTTCGCTCAGGCAATTTTCTTATCATTTTTCTTTCACAGGAGAAGGGCGTGGGTATTACAACCCCCTCTCCATCGCAGTAGTAGATGCAGAGTGTGTTGGTGTGATGAAGTCGTTTTTATGGTATTCGTTTCGCGTCTACATCTTTCTATTAAGGCTGCTATACACTTTTCGTATTTCGTGACTTTTCACGAACCATTTCACAAAAAATATGACCAGGAAAAATTATTTTATGTTTCGACATATTTTTTCAATTGATTCTTGTAGGGAATATCCATCATATCTTTATGATTCATGTAATATGCAGTCAATTGGACCCAACTTGATTGGACATATTTTGCTATTAAAAGCATATAATTGCATACTTGTATTATTTTACTCGGTTTTTGGGAATATTTGGCCATTTTGGAGAACTTTCCGGGAATATTTCTACTTTTCTGCTGGAAAACAATAAATACATCTGAAAATTCGATAGGAAATGAAATGACAGAAACTGGTTGGTTGTACATTAGCGCTCCTACATTTTTTCATGGTTCAAATCCGAACGCTGATGTGAAGTTGTACTTCTGAATTATGTTATTTGTGGCATGTGTTGATTTCTTTATCTGTGATGGGCTTAGTTTTTGTGTTTGTAATTTTTGACCATAGACATGGTGTCACAATTATTCAGCTCGAAAAGTCCTGCATTTTGATACCCGTATTGTGTTACTGAATATTTTGAGCATATTTTACACGTGAGGGAATATGTCTCCCAATATCAGCTGTTTCGTGTTTTCATCTCATCCTGTTCGCGAGAATTTGAAAATCGGCGCGAAAAGACGCGAAAATGAAAAAAATATTCGGTCTAGCTTCTCTCCCCAGCGTGAAGATTTTTTTGAGGAAGTCGTAATGAAACGAAAATTTGAAACCAATGAATTCATCTTCTGGGACATCCTGTCATCGGGTTTTGCTTCGGTTCCCCTCTCATCGCAAATGTAGATAAGGGTGAATGAAAGGGACTTCCGAGATTTTGGGGGAAGAGCAGTGGTCAGCTAGGATTTTCCAAAAGAGGATAAGATTTTCAAGGGAGAAAAAGTCGAAAACTGACGTATTTTTTAATAATCGCCGATATTAGAGTTCTATGTAAAAATATTGGGGCCACGTGCCCCCCCCCCCCCACCCTTTCGATGCCACGTCACTGAGGAAGAGAAATTCATCCACAACATTTGAACAAATCTAAAGACCGCGTAGTAATTATTATCGCGTTATGAAAGAGTCCATTGTTTTCAAATATATGACCTTTTATTGTGTCTGTCGATACTCTTAAATTGGAGCTTCTTCCGCCTCCCTTGGTGCCATAATTTTCCAGATCGTAGCCACCTTTTTACTTTCATAGCATTTGTCTTTAGATATGCTGCAGCTTTTTCACCTGGGTTCTAGAATTCATTTTAATAGTCATGTTCCCTCCCCCCAAACTATTCAGGCTGCACGAGGGAGGGGCTAATTCCGGTTACTCTAGTTTTCCTCGGGTTCCAAATCCTTTACGAGATTCTAAAGTCAATTTTTTGGACAGGATAGCCAACCAAGCTCTGAGTCGCTGATTTCGAATATCGCCTCAGATTTTTATCCGACCCCTTCCAAAGCTTTGTCGGAATACGAATTCAGCTTCTCCGGCGAAAAATTGCACGAAGCATCGAAATAGGGGTGATTTTATGTCGCTGGTTTCGAATATTGCTGCCGAGTTTTAATCTGGACCAAATGTAAGCTGCTTTTTCAGTTGAGAAATTCTTACGTTATTTTCTATTAACAACACTTTGAATGAATAAAACTGTATGTTTACCCTATTCGGTGGCTTTAATTAGAACAGGTGAATTCCGAGTCAACCGTTGCTTGTCCTACGCTCTGGCTACCTCATTGGTCACACCAGGAGGGACTGGATCCGAAAATTACCCGTAAAACCGAATGCAGCGACCTCGAAAACCTACAAATCAATTATAGAATATTATTCTTTCAGCCTCCCCCCCCCCTCACGGTCGGCATTAAGTTACAAAAAAAATCTATGAAGTCTTTAATTGACATTGCACCACGCTGCACTCTATAGAGCGAGTTTTCATTTTCATTGTTAAATGTTTACACCCCCTCTGCCATAGATTCATAAGGACACGGTAGTAAGAAAAAAGTTTGTGGAGTGATTGACGATATTCGTCGCTCACGATGTTCGAAAAAATTTGACAGCCCCCCCCCCCCTCTTGTATGTGTAATATCTATTTGAAAGGTCTGGAAAACTGGAAAAATTGGCCTGGAAAACCTGGAAAGTCAGGGAAAATCATTTCCAAATAAGAATGGACATCCTGTAAAATCTGCAAACAGATGTGAACGCCCGTAACCAAAAACCATCGCGGGGAAATAAGTTGAACCATGGCAACACTGATTTTCACCAGTGACGTCGGCTGGATATCGGTCTATGGTGCATATAGATAATTGTTTGACACGACTTACAATTATTGAAATTACTAGCTGAATTACCCGTCCTTCGGACGGGCTCAAACATATGCATTAGTACATATGAAACGAAATAACGTGTAAATTCCCATACAGAAAAAAAACAGGCGTTCGGAAAAAAATAAAGGAAATGAAACATGATATTGTTTTTTCCTAAAATGGATAAGTTTTGTAATCTTTGGAAATTAAATAGAATTGCCCATTCTTCTCTATCTCCAAAATGAGATATGATCGAATTATCCTGTACATTTCACGTTCTCAATAGAAGTACTGAGCGGTACTTTTGCCCAAACATATGCAATAGTATGAAACGAAATTACTTGTAAATTCCCATATAGAAATAAACAGGCTTATACTCGTACTTATATTATATGTTTTGATAATTTTCTTTAATGAAAGAAAATAAAGCATGAAATTGTTTTTTCATAAATGTGTAAGCTTTGTAATCTTTGAAAACTAAATCGGATTACCCGTTCTTCTCTATCTAAACAATAAGAAGTGATCAAATTATCCTGTACATTTCACGACCTCAATAGGAGTACTGAGGGTGTTTTTGTTCATTGTCACGCCCTGCTTCAACAGTAATAAATATTACCTATCATAAATAACTATTACTACTTGTGACAGTTACTTCTGAGTTTTAAGCTCTTTTGGATTTTTGGTGAATCTTTTCCCAAAAGTTCTCAAAACCCAAGATTGAGTGCTGCTCCCAATTATGGGTATTTTCTGATTCTCCAACAATTCACTATAAAATATCCTCGCAAATGACACTGAGGCCTTCTAAGTTGTTCAAAATTCCAGGTGGAATTTTCTCGATCCGAACAACTTTTGAAAATACCAATTATGGGTCGACCCATATTAATTGGCAACGACCCACAATTGATACGAAATTTTTTGATATACCCACAATTGGTAAGTATAATAAATCAAATGAAAAATGATGTTGTTTACTTAAGTAAGCATTTCAAATTTATTTTAAAAACACGTTGACTCGTCTTATTTGACTTTTAAGTATTTTAAAAACACATTAAAGTCGAGTAAATTCACAGTACCAATAATGGGTCTGAAAAAAGGTAGTACCAATTGTGGGTCGGGCTAAAGTTTGATTAGAAAAAGTAACTGAAAAAACGTGAAATTTGGTCTTATAAGTTAAAGTATCACTTGTACTACACTTTTCATTCGATTACCCGATCATTCACTTTGATTTTTCGCGATTTTTGCAAACTTCCCCCCCCCCCATTTTTTGAATTCCTTTATTCTTTCCGCACACACATATATGTGGACCGAAATCGAAAACTCAAGCGGAAAAATGTTCCCTTGTGGTATGTCCCCCCAATAATTGCAACGCAATTGAAACTTTTTATTTGAATTTTTCAAGTTTTAATGGAATGTTTGTTTTAGTTTTATTGGTATTTTTTTCTAATTTATTAAAATTAAAAAATAATTTTTAAATTTCCTTTTATATTTTGTCCGTGGCGAATTTTTCTTCTCCGCCTTCCCAAACTGGAAGTTGAATTTTATTTTCTACAAGGGGGAATCCAGGAAGACGGGGAAGGTCTAGGACACTTTCGTCAGTTGTACACTTCTCCATCAGTGGGGTGAAAAATGGAAAATTCGAAGTGTCAGTCGGATGTACGTATCAGAAAAGCAAAAACTTGCTCTGTTCGCGGATTTAAAAATTTTTTGAATTCCCAATAGCTGGCAAAATCAGATTCTGAACTGGCGCGATTTGAGGAGTGAAAACTCTTGGTCAAGGCTACCATTTTGTTGTTGGAATAAGAATGCCTTTCCCAACAAAGTATCTTCGGTGCATCTCCGTAAAGTAGCTTTTCAGTGGCTTGATCAAGTTCGGAAGAAAGTTTTGCGGGGAAAAGGAGGTTAATTCAAGCCTTAATAAATCACACGGTCATAATCAGAGTTGGGTGCATTTCAGAATAACTGTGGGAGGACTTCAGTATATGATAGCCTGAGTTTACAGAGCAAGTTAATGATTATATCAAATCTTGATTAGTGATCTCTTTCCACGCCCTTCGCATCCCTCGCAACCCTTCGAGACTACTCCCGTACATAGCCATAACGTTTCCATACCAATGATCGTCAGTTAGCTATTCCACCAGACAGACTAGCAGGCAGGTAGGCTTTCACCATGTCTTTCATTTTCAGCATTTACATATTTAGATCGTTTTGGTCATTTTTGTATTTTCTACCTTACTGTATGTTCTCCGCCTAATAATTTGGTAGTCGGCAAATTTTGAAACTGTTCATTTGAATTTTTCATTTTTATGAATGTTTGTTCGTACATATGTATACTTGTATATTTTTTTTTTTTCAGTTAACAAATGTGAGAAAGGTCTATTGTATAAAACGCGTTTTCGAGAAAAACATGTTTAAATTTAGGCAACAGTGTTCCCGTATAATAACGGGTATTTAGCGTTCTGCCTGCAGTATTACCAGCTTATGTTTATGTATTATTCCATTATTACACTGTCTCCTAGGCTTTTTGTTGTTCATGTGAGTGCCTGGAATCTTTTTCTCAACAAGTATTCACGACACTCTCAGTGAGAAAATCACAATTACAAGAAAACTTAACAAAATCAATAATTTTCAAACCACTGTACAGAAACATATAAATTTCTCTGAGACTCGAGACCTGGCTTACGTGAAAGAGCATGCTTTGAAGGTCCTATAACTGTGAAAACCCCAAACCCGCCAAAATGTACGCTATAGACCTTTCTTGGGAGCCGGTCACAAATACTTATTTCGATTTAAAAAATTGGCTAATTTTAAATTTTTTTGAAATTTTGCCGGCGAATTTTTAGTTAAAAAAACAAGGTGTCTAACACCTCCTGCATCTCCTGCATCTCCTGCAAAACTCCTGCATTTCACAAAATCTCCTGCAAACCTCCTGCATTTCACTCAAACCTCCTGCAAAAATCGTACTTTACTGCACCATGAAATATGTATTACAAACTTGCAATTTTCACAGAGAAATAAAAAAAAAAGTGAATTAAAAATTTTTCTTTTCTCATGAAAAAAATGGTTGTTTGCACCACCAGTTGTTTGCATAAACTGATCAATCCGCAATGTGCCATTACTAGCGCTAGCATTAACATGTTTTTGAACTAGGTGGAGTATGTTGCGCTGCCTAACGCGTATCGTTTGTAGGAGTGCTGATACTTTGACTGGTACTGGTGCAAATATTGCGTCTATGTCATTCGTATCTAACGTAAGTGGAAAAATTGACACACTTTTTAGCAAATGAGTTTAAAAAAGATAAGATTGCCTACTGTATTACATTGGTCTTGGGCCTTACTTCAGACAGATCTTACTAGACGAAGTCAAAACGCAGACACTATCTCAATAAAGTTTGCCAAAGCGCCCAAATGGATATGATCGTACATTATTGGGTTCGATGTTTTTTTCACAAAATATTTAAAAAAAAAAAACTTTTTTTAAAAACGAAAAAAAATTTAAAAAAAAATTTGATTTTTTGAATTGAACCAAACAGGGGAAAAAAAAACTTTTTTTGGTCCTTGAAAAAATTCACCCCAAATGTAAACTGAAAAAGGGGTTTTTAAAAAGGGGGCTCCAATGGTTTAGTCTTTTTAAATTCCCTTACAAATTTTTTAAAAAAATTTTTCAAATGGGCCCTCAGAATAAAAATTTATTTTTTTAAAAATTTAAATAACCCGGGGGGTTTTTAAATTTGAAGTTTTTAAGGGGATTAAAACTTTAAAGGGGTTTAAAATTTGAAACATTTTTATTTTTTGGTCAATTTTATATGTTCCTTATAGTTGATGTTGTAATTTCGCCTTTGTCCTACGGTATCATCTTTAAATTTTCCTTTAAATCCCCAATTAAATTAAATTTTAAACAAAAATTTTTTTAAAAAAAAAAAATTTTTGAATAAAAAAAAAAAAAAAAAAAAAAAAAAAAAAAAAAAACCCCAAAAGCGTTTCTAAAAATTTCCCATCCCATCAGATGAAATAAAAAAAAGTATTATTTGTAAAATATATTAAAAGTTTGATAGTTAAAAAACGCAACATGTAATATCTACTTACATCTCTTTAATCTTCTCAATAAATGAAAAATGAAGCAAAAAAATGTTTGTAAAATTAAAGATCTATAGTAAAAAAACGCAACATGAACTGAGTTTTGAACTTGGTATATCTATCTCCCAACCGGATGCGCAATCAGTTACCCGCAGAAAAGTCACCCATTTGCAACCGTCAGTTGGACGCTGTTAAGCGCAAGGGAACCAGCTGATATTTGTAAGCAAAATGATTTATTAATATCGTTATTGGTAAGTGCATAAAAAGCATAATTTTTCAAAATTTGCCCACCGATTCAAAAATGCGCACTCACGTTGAAAAAATCTTATCCGTAAATGCTATGTCACATAGTTTCTACATGGCTCGTGAACTTCGAATCATGTGTTCTCAAAAAACAGATTTTACTGGTTGGTTCCCTTATGCTTAACAGCGTCCAGTTACCCTCAGATTACCCAGAAACCTGTCAGTTACCCTTGGTTCCCTTTCAGTTACTTGGGCAACTGGCGGGATTCTGCGCATCAGAAAGTCAGTACGTTTTATGTCACAGTTATCAAAAAATGTTCACGCCATAAGCCTGCTAGGGAATAGATGAGACATTTTAAAAAAGATTTCCTTCAGTAATACCTGAGAACACTGGTGAGGAAAAATCGAGACTTGTCTTTATATATTACTTTAATCTCTTTAATAAATGAAAAATGAAGCAAAAAGTATTTGTAAAATGAAAATTTGATAGTAAAAAACGACACATGGCCTAAGTTTTGAACACATGAAGCCCTACAAAAGGATTTGTGAAGTAAAAGTTCAATAATAAAAAAACGCAACATAGCCTGATCAACTGCAGTATGTACACTGACCTGAGAAAGAAACCCTGATCGTTCTATATTCACGATGTGTTATATAAAATACTTCCTGCTGGTCACACTGATTAATAGATTATTCTAGAGTTGGCCTTGAAACGCTGATGTTCTCTTGACAGTTGTTGTTCTTAGGTAGCATTATTTGCCGTCTGTAAAGGAACTATGGCTCTGTATCAAGACAGATACAGACAGCCGCCATTCTCTTTACAGTTTACTCCGTGAAACGAGAACTGGCTACGCGGTGTGTACCCAAGATTTCTACAAAATTAGAAGGTTACCCAACTTCGCCAGGCGCAAAGATGTTCATGACGTCATTGTAGACCCAGGTCATACTACGCCGCTTACGGAAATACAACAGTTTTTTCCGACCTTTACTCATAACTGATGCCCTCAACATACTTTTCTATCATTTTTGCGACGTACAACATTCAGTTGGCTACCGTTAAAAAAAAGAAAAAAAAGAAAGAAACCCTCTACTGCAAAAATTTAATTTTCCCATTACTTTCTTATGGAATGGATTCCGGGTGCGGATGCGACGGGAAGGAATTGTTGCAGGTTGCATCCAAGTGAGGTAACCTTGGAAATATAAGGACCTTGGTGTGAACCGCTCAACCGATTCTCGCTTTTACTGACCGAACTGAAAAGGAAATGGCGACTGTTTTTACCCGTATGAAGTGTACAGAGCCTTAAAGAAACTTGCCTTTTAATGATCTGTTTTATCAGTTTCGTCCCAAAAGTGGTGGGATGGTGATCTGATTTGAAGCAGTAAAAGCTTTTCCAGTCCACATTGAACTCTACGCTAATGATGATCGTTATTAATAAAATGGCTTCTGGAGTACTCCGTTTCCCAAAAGCATGTAGATGGTTTTAGAAACAAGTCTTCAAAGAATGTCTTTGCTGGCGTTATCTGCAGGAGCGAAACTATAGGATTGTGTGGGGGTTGACCTCCCCCCCCCCCAATAATTTGACAATCGGCAAATTTTGAAACTTTTTATTTGAATTTTTCAATTTTTATGAATGTTTGTTTGTTTTTATTTATTTTTTTCAATTAAAAAATATTATTTTTAATTTCTTTTATATTTTGTCGGCGAATTTTTCTTCTCCGCCTTCCCAAACTGGAAGTTGAATTTTATTTTCTACAAGGGGGAATCCAGGAAGACGGGGAAGGTCTAGGACACTTTCGTCAGTTGTACACTTCTCCTTCAGTGGGGTGAACAATGGAAAATTCGAAGTATCAGTCGGATGTACGTATCTGAAAAGCAAAAACTTCTTCTGTTCGCGGATTTAAAAATTTTTTGAATTTCCAATAGCTGGCAAAATCAGATTCTGAACTGGCGCGATTTGAGGAGTGAAAACTCTTGGTCAAGGCTACCATTTTGTTGTTGGAATAAGAATGCCTTTCCCAACAAAGTATCTTCGGTGCATCTCCGTAAAGTAGCTTTTCAGTGGCTTGATCAAGTTCGGAAGAGAGTTTTGCGGGGAAAAGGAGGTTAAATCAAGCCTTAATAAATCACATGGTCATAATCAGAGTTGGGTGCATTTCAGAATAACTGTGGGAGGACTTCAGTATATGATAGCCTGAGTTTACAGAGCAAGTTAATGATTATATCAAATGTTAATTAGTGATCTCTTCCCACGCCCTTCGCATCCCTCGCAACCCTTCGAGACTACTCCCGTACATAGCCATAACGTTTCCATACCAATGATCGTCAGTTAGCTATTCCACCAGACAGACTAGCCGGCAGGTAGGCTTTCACCATGTCTTTCATTTTCAGCATTTACATCATTTAGGTCGTTTTGGTCATTTTTGTATTTTCTACCTTACTGTATGTTCTCCGCCTAATAATTTGGTAGTCGGCAAATTTTGAAACTGTTCATTTGAATTTTTCATTTTTATGAATGTTTGTTCGTATATATGTATACTTGTATATATATTTTTTTTTCAGTTAACAAATGTGAGAAAGGTCTATTGTATAAAACGCGTTTTCGAGAAAAACATGTTTAAATTTAGGCAACAGTGTTCCCGTATAATAACGGGTATTTAGCGTTCTGCCTGCAGTATTACCAGCTTATGTTTATGTATTATTCCATTATTACACTGTCTCCTAGGCTTTTTGTTGTTCATGTGAGTGCCTGGAACCTTTTTCTCAACAAGTATTCACGACACTCTCAGTGAGAAAATCACAATTATAAGAAAACTTAACAAAATCAATAATTTTCAAACCACTGTACAGAAACATATAAATTTCTCTGAGACTCGAGACCTGGCTCACGTGAAAGAGCATGCTTTGAAGGTCCTATAACTGTGAAAACCCCAAACCCGCCAAAATGTACGCTATAGACCTTTCTTCGGAGCCGGTCACAAATACTTATTTCGATTAAAAAAATTGGCTAATTTTAAATTTTTTTGAAATTTTGCCGGCGAATTTTTAGTTTAAGAAAAAATTAGGTGGTTGATTCTTCTTTCCCACCTCCCCAAACTGAAAGTAAATTTTTTATTTTTTCTGAAAATGGAGTACCCTGGATTCCTGTCAAAGGCTAGTCACTCAAAAGCCGAAGGTTTCAAGCTGAGAATCGAACGTTATCTGGAAGGATGAAACAAAGCTAAATATGGAAGATATTTCGAAAATCTGAAAGTCGTTAGCAAACGTTGAATGTTTGACCTATAGGTTGAAATTTGAGGAAGTTGAACATTTTATTAAAATCTAAAAGTTGAATGCAAAAGACTTATTTTCCAATGTCACAAATGTGAAATATGGAAGATACTTCGAAAATCTGAAAGTCGGTAGCAAACGTTGAATTTCGAATTTCAATGACTGTTTGACCTATAGCCTGAAATTTGAGAAAGTTGAACATTTTATTAAAATCTAAAAGTTGAAAGCGAAAGACTTATTTTCCAATATCACAAGCTAAATCCGATAGCAAATGTTCTAGATTGTTCAGTTTAAGGGTTTTGGTCCTGGTGAACATAGGAGAGAAATGTTTGTCCGGAACAAAAGTCAAAACCCTATTTGTTTTTTCAATAAGGACGAAAGGGAGCTTGAGGCACGGATTCCCCTAATCCGATCGACCTAAAACTTTGTAGGTTTTTTTCCGCTTCGATTTTATTGGAACCAGTTTAGGAGACAAATCAGAGGAAATTCTGAAGAAAATATCACCAAGAGTAAATAATGACCACTTTAATGTGTAGTCAAGAAGTTGTGTGTTTCTTTCAAGTATTCCTAACACCCTTCCACCTTACCCTCCCAGACTATGATATGCTCAGTGCGCGAATGTGAGTGCTTGGGGGATAAGGTTCCAATCTGGGGGGGGGGCTGAAACACCACCTAATAATTTAGCAATCAGCAAATTTTGAAACTGTTCGTTTGAATTTTTCATTTTCTAAGAACGTTTGTTTGTTTGTTTATTTTTATTATTTTTTTTTTTTTCAATTTTAAAATGTTTTGCTTAAAAAATCGGCGAATTCTCAAATGTTTAAAAATTTTGTCAGCAAATTTAAAGTTGAAAAAAAAATTGTCGGCAGATTTTCCTTTTCCCCCCCCCCTTCCCCCTCCCAAGCTGAAAGTCAAGTTTCGTCTCTAGTTATCTGGGGAAAACATTCATATTATAGTGATGGATTTCGCCGCGTTTTCGCTTTTGTGAAGATTTTGTATACCCTCAATTTTTGAAGTTATGTTCGGTTTGTTTGTTCGTCTTTTGTTTTTTTTTTGTATTCGAAATTCGACGCGGCATTTTCAACTGCCAGAAATAGCTGTTCCTCGAGCCATATTATGGAAAAGTTCTTTAAAACAGTGATTCAATTTGATCACGTTCCCGCCGGGTGTTATCATTCATTTATCCGAGCCAAGGTTGAAACAAATCCATTAAAATTGGATTCATATCCGAATCCACGAATAACTTTTTTTTATTCGAATACAATTGGAGAACGATTCACGTTTGCTGAGATTCGAATCGGATTCAAATAAATGGAGTGGATCGTTCCGTCATGTAAATCACATGGTCATTTTCCGTTTCTCCCGGATTCCGGATCCGCCATTGCAACTAATTCAAAATTCAATCAAAAATTGAAAATTATCCTCTTTTTTTTCAGTGCGTTTTTCCCCCCCTAAAATTATGGGGTTTCAGTGTGAGATTTACAAACATCCAAAAAGAATTACGAATCCTTTAAAACGATTCGAATAAATTTCACGAATCTGTAACGTTCATTAGATTCGAATCACTGATACGAATCTAATTCCCCAAGGCTTGCCAATTCCCGGAAGCGGATGCGAATCAATTTTTTCGGATTCGAATTTCGAATCCTTTGGATTTGTATGTTTCCAACCTTGATCTGGGCAAGGTTTTGTACAGCTGGGTGTTTCAAGAGAAACGTTATCTGAAACGCAAAGTGCTTAGTAGAGAAAATGAAAAAAGTTGGCAACACTACGCATGCAGCGATGGCAACCCTGATCCTTTACCTACAACAAACAGCAGTGCGCAGTCGCAAATCGCAGTCGTTTTTGTCTCAGTACCTATAATCTGTGTGCGCGATTAGGACGTGTGGTTATAGTTCGAATCATGCGTTTAGGTAACAACATGTATTGTTTTGAATTCTGGAATCTTATTCATGGAGCTCGCGCCTCTCAGTGGGGTTTTGATCGTCTCTTTGTTCCTCGCCAGATCCAGCAATTTAATGATGATCAACTGTGATAAATTGATATTTGGAATAGGCTATTCTACAGATCATATTATGTATGAAGATAGTTTTCAGAAACGGGGAATTAACAGAGATGAATTTGCTTCAGGCATTAGGGCGAGCCCTTAATTTGGTGTTATTTGTAGAAAACAAGTGGCCTGCTTGCATTTTGCTTACCATTCTTCTGTTAAGTAAATGTGTTTTCTGAGGATTAGAAGTACAATGATACCTGAATGCTTTGATCAGCCGCTGACAAAATTCAAGTACCCAAACCCAAATATAATGTTCTGGTTCTGGGGATCTGTTATCTTGGCTGAAGCCAATATCACCGGAGCCTTTCATCTCGGCCATTAATTAAGTAATTGGTTTGTCCTTTCATTCTACCTAGTATGCGATACGGTAAGTAAAGTGGAGCCTTGTTTCGCAACTTATCTGCAGTTTCCATCTACGTGTAAGCATCTCTTGGAGGAAACTTCTCGAAACATTAACACCGTTCGCGTTTGTGTTCTCTTTATAAAACGTCATAAGTGTATAGGCGTTTTGTGGTACTACAGCAACAATAATACGTGCATGGAAAAGAGGCTAGATAACACTGAGACTGCAGGTAATTACCTGGTTCGGCGCGCGGAATTTTGCTGATAAGAAGTTCATTCTAGGCTGTTCATATATGTGTGTTGTGTTACGTGTATCTGTAATTTTAGTCGAGTATCGATTCTTCTGATGTCAGAAGTCAACAGGGATTAGTCATTTATTATCGAGGACGCGGATGACAATAGAAGTTGGCATGAACGCATGAGAGGTTGATAAGCATTGAGATAATACTGAAATTCTCTTTTGTACAGTTTTTGTTTCGGAAGCTTTCAAAGAATTGGGGTTAAGCCGCCTGAGCTCCCCTAGTATTTGCGTTTAAAGAAGTCGGGTTGCCGAACAAGGTAGTCTGAGAGTCGTCTTATTTTAGCTTGATGAGCAGGCAGTATCATCTAGAGTTGCTTTTCTGTAATCTTGTCCGATGTCGTATTGTACTCGTATTACGTCAATTGTCTCGTGTATCAGAAAAGTCTCGTCAAATCTCAGAACATTTTCGTCCAGTCTGGTAAAGTAAGGCTTGGACAATAATGAAGACTGTGGTATCTCTCACAAACTCGCAGATAATGTCGGATGCAACTGTGTATATATTGTTGCATATACGCCCTGTACAGTTGTATAGTACAGCTAATTAAGTTGAGATTGAGGACACAGCACAGCTTGGATAAGTCGAAGTTGAAGAGATGGGAGAAAACTTCCAGTTATCCAAGAATTCGACTTGAAGAAGTTGAGTGGAAATAGAGCTGCAATGAAAAAATTTATTGATGATCATACTGAAATAAGTGTTATTATCCGAATAGTACATATACTATATTACTCGACTACTTAGTATTTTCAGTTACTGAGATCATGATTCAATAAATTTTCTTTTTGCAAAATCGTTCAACTTTGTCAGTGAATCGAAAAATGTCAGTACTAGGGATTCCAAAAATATTTGGCAGTTTCTATAAAAAGGGGTAACTTTGTCGATCCGACGAATTTTGAGTTACAGATAGTACGTAATAGAGGGATGAATGCCCTTTCCAAGGAGCTATCGGCGGGATCTGTAGCGTTTTCCTGTGCGGAGATACAAGCGGTCAAAGATGAGCAGGGCAACCCAAAACATGCAAATGCATATTTTTGTGTTTACAACTCTATTGTGGATAACTAGACTATTTTTGCGAATCAGAAAATTCCCTGTAAGATAAGCCCATATGTTTAACGCATATTTCGCATATTACGGCCATAAATGCATATTTCCACATATTTCTGCTGTCTTTAGCGAATATTGTATGAATATTTGATCAATTTTCATCTTTTTATCGCATATTTCGAATTTTTAATGTTTTATACAACAAAATCAGTGCTTTTCATATTTCTACACTGAAATAAAATGTAAGTAAGCCCAAATACCCACTATTGAGACTGTGTAAATTGTAGAAGCGCTAGTGTAGAATAGTTATTTCTTGATAAGTGGACAGTGATTTTGATAACACACAGCGAGAGTTCTTGGTTACTGTTAGCAAAAATGCCCTTTTTTGGCCAAGGAACGTTTTGAATCCCATAAGAAAAACACAGGGAGCAAAGATCAATATGTTACTTAACCTTGGGCGTCAAAAAAGGAATTCGTCAACACCCATATTGTCTGTGTATATTATTGCATATTTCACATTTTTGGCGAATATTTTCGCATATTTGTACAAAAAAAAAACCTGCATATTATGTGCGCATATTTTGTGATTTATGACGCATTTTTCGGGTTGCCCTGAAGATGAGTGTAACGAGAACGCGCGAAAACACGTGTTTGAGAAAAACGCGTCAGGGTGTCTAACAGGTCAAGTAAGTCAAGTAAGTCAAATAAAGTCAAGTATTTGGAAAGAGGTCAATTAAGTCAAATAAAGTCAACTTTTTTTGGTTCTGGTCATGTAAAAATAGAAAAATCAAAAATTGCTGCAGAAACTTAGTTATAAGTTTAAATGTTTGAATATTGATTCTAAAAAAGATTAATGTGTTCTTCACAATTTTCATTCAAATTTTATATTCTAAGTGACGTATTATTTGTTTTCCATGGTATTAATTTTCATCATAAAACCCTTGACGGTTGTTTCAAGGTGTGGTTACCACTAAATCTATAAGAAAAAGTTGAAAATGGAACCAGAAAGTATCCAGAATCATATTGAAATGTATATGTTGATAAACGATGTTTGAAAATGAGGTATTCGTAAAAGAAAATATTAGTTCTTTATTTATACTACTCCAAGTTGCTACGTATACTATTGTACAAAGGTGTCTGATATGCTGGTACTGAGGAAGATGATACCGTCTGTGTTTTTGGGCCCTAAGTCGATAATTACTTGGGGAAAAGAGGTCAAATAAAGTCAAGTATTTTCAAATTTCAGATTTGTTAGACACCCTGCGCGTCTAAAGTTCGACACACCTTTTTCTCCCACTCCTTCAAGCGGCCGTAACTCGCCGCGGAGTCACGTTACCAGCCTCGACGAGGGCTTGTTGGAAAGGTAATTTTTCGCTCTTCTACGTGGTAACAATTCAGAACATCAAATTTATTCGTGAGCTCCGAAAACCCGCGAAGAAGCCACGCAGACATTCAGACATTTACATTCTCTTCTCATGCTCTTTCATAATTCTCTTTCTGTCTCTCCCTCTTCTCTCTCACACCAGTAAATTTTGTCTCTTCGTTATTGCGATATTTTTTCTATAGAAATCGACCAAAATCTCAAAATTAATTTTTTTTAACCAAAAAATTTTCTTTTTCTTTTTTTGTGTTTTCTGAGACTTCGATCGATTGACAAAGTTACCCCTTTTTATAGAAACTGCCACATATGCTTTGACATGTTTTTTTCTGTTGAAGTAGATAGAGAATATCCATGTTATTTTTGTAATTCACAGAATTTTAAGAAAAATGAGCCATACTTATTTTCTTCTTTTTTAGAGCATATTCAAGAATATTTGGCGAGTTTCCTCCATTTTTGTGGAATATTTACAGTTTTTCTTTCAATACTGCACGGTTTTTTTCTCCTAAGAAGGTAAAACTGCAACAACTGCAACTTCTTTTACAAACCAGAAAAAAAATTCCCGCCTGTTCAGAACAATGTCAAATGTATTCAGTGTTCTCCTGCGAAAAAAGACTTTTTGCCCGATTACTTTAGGATCTTTTTCTTTTGCATATCGACCAGCTGCATTCTTCTATTCCCGTTTGAACTGATTGCAGATTAGTGATCTTCTGATCTAGTGATTTTCATCTATCATTTATCGATTTCTCTTTCAAAATAATATCCATTCAAAACTGCTTAACTGAGCCGAAGCTTTCAACTGTTTGCCAAAGCCAAATGGTTAGAAACTTTAGTTTTTAGCACTTTCTTGCCAACTCGTAATCAGGGCTGCTCAGCTAAGCCAAAGCTTTTAGCCACTAGCCGATCGATTTTGGCCCAAAATTAACTACCTGTTAACTAGCTAATGAGACCACGTTAGTTGTTAGTCAAAGCCAGTCGTTTGGCAAAGTTAGCTTTTGGCTAAGTTTTTAGCTCTTCCAACTGGCTAAGCAGCCCTGTATCCATATTATCAAACATGGAATATTTTTGGCATATCTCAGGATTTTTAGGGACCACTCAAGCTTATAAGCGCATATTTGACCCCTTTTCAGAGCATATTTTTGGAATACGTAGTCATTACTTACGTTGGAATTCTCCTCAGTAAATTGCCTTAAAATACGCTCGTATTCAGCGGCTTCTGCCCAAGTGAGTAGTGGCTTCTGTTGTGTGGGCTCATCCTTCTCTTCACTTCCGGAGTCATTTTCTGTCATTCTGTCTTGAACTTCAGCTAAAACTTGAGCCTCTGTACCTTCTCCGCTGACTGCCGCAACTTCATCAAAATTGATGAACTTTTCATATTCTTGACTGATATCTTCTTGTGTTTCAGTATTCATCTCAGGATTGACTTCCTCCACCATTTATTCGCCCTCAACAGAGAATCTTCCTTTCTTGAAACAGCTGGCCACCGTGTGTTAAGTAATCAGATCCCATGCAGTTTTTACTCATATGAGATGCTTGCAATATCTGTTGGTGAAGTTGATAGGATATCACATCCTGATCTGCTGGTTGAGCAACTGATCTCGTGTTTGGTGGAAAGAAATGGATGGTCATATAATTCTCTTTTGGAATCGAGTTATGAGCTGTGCAATTATCTGTGAACAATAGGATGTGTCTGTTTAGTTGCTTGAACTTCACATTAGGTTTCATAAGCAATTTTTCAAAAAGTGCCCTGGTTATCCGTGCTTTTAAATTCGACTCATATTCCACTGGCCTTGACTTGACGTTTCTGAAAAATCGTGGATAACCAGATTTATCAATAATCAGTATTGGCAGTTTTTCTTATCCTTCCGTATTAGCCTCGACCAACACGGTTATGCATTCCTTACTGGGCTTTCCATCACTACATGTGATCGCCCTTGAGTGCGAAAGTTTTGTCCGGAGTGTCTCAGAAAAACAAGCCAGTTTCGTCTGCATTGAACGAGGCGTCTAACCCCTCAGAAATCCCTGCAAAAGGAAGTTCCAAGAACTTGATGCACCTGTGTGAGACGCTTTCTGCAAAATTTTCTTAAGACAAATGCCGCCATTGCGTTCCCTGAATCCGGCAAGCAAAACCTGTGCTACCCTTGAAGTGTTAACCGAAATGACTGCAAATTCATCTGCTTTTGCACGAACGAGAGTACCAGATAGTGGAATTTTTTGTTACGTGCCCGTTTGAACCATTTCAGTACGCATTCGTCAATTTGAAAATGATCTGGCTGCTTATTCACTGGCGGATACAAGGGAGGTCTTGGGGATCAGGACTCCTCCCCAATATCTAAATCTTGTCTTATGTTTCATTTATAATAGTTCTCCTTCGGGCACCCCCCCCCCCCCGGAATTATTTTCTGTATCCGCCTCTGATTTATTCTCTTACTATGGGTATCTGCATTGTTCAAAATTTTGTCCTTGTTTTGCAAGTAGGTTGATAAAGTGTTTGGTGGAATTCCTGTTCTTTAGTTTTTCTTAAGCCCTTTTTTCTCTCCTAAGAGACACGCAAGTGTTGGTCAGGTGGAGACTTTTTTCTGCTATTCAAAGGCACTTTCTCGGCGGTATTCGGGGGAAAAAAATTATCCGGGAATCAATTTCAAGTTCAACCATAATTCGACTGGACCAGTGGCCCTGTATTCCGCCTTGTCGGCGGCACAAGTATTTTCAATTTTCATTGTTCTCGTTTCAAAACGGATACGTGTCCTGCCTACCATCACAGCCACAGATGAAGCCTCATGTCGACATCGACCAAGTCCGACATCCGAAACGGCAAAATTCGAGCATTTTTTCGCAGAATTATATGTAATAACCTTCTTCGGGTACCCAAACAAATCGCCACGGTGCCGCATCGGCTGCCGAATAACAGGTACCTAATATTCGAAACACGTTTCGGAATTTCTTCTTTTTGTTTCCCTATTTCTACTACAAAACATTCTTCCGGAAAATTAACAGCCCATAGAATAATAACAGAAAATTCAAAACTATATCTTCTGCAAGAAAAACTTTTAACAAACGAAAAAAGTAAAAAAGAAAGGAAAAAAGAAAAGAAAGAACGAGCGGGAGTAAAAAGGATATATGGCGTAAAAACTGACACAAAGGATGATGATACTCCTACTTATTGCGAGCGAGGCCGGGCATACAGCGGCTGAAATTTTAAGGATGGAGATACTATATGCCAGAAAGTATTTTTCATTTCAGTGCTATGACGGGGCTTGTAAAACTTTCTCCGTATAGTCGGTCCAAAAAGTCGATTAAGGGCTGCATGCATCAAAACTGTATATTATGTCTTCGTTGTTTTTACAAAATTGAAACGGAAAACGTATACCTATCCGTTTTATTTACCTTTTATTCGATTGTTTTTTGTTTATCGCGAGCTCGACTCACGAACAGAAGTACAGACTGTATTTCATTTTTTTTTCTTTTTTTTTTTCTTTTTACACATACTGGGTTCCACATGTACGTGTATTGGTTATTGCTCGAATTTCATTTTCACTTCAGTTTTGCGATCTAGAATTCTATCGCAGTTAATAAACTCGGCGGAAAATTGAATTTCACCTTCTGTTTTTTATTTCTTGTTTATTTGTTAGCCTCGGCAGCTGATTCGAGGTATCGAAGTATCATTCAGGATTGTAGAACGAATGTATTCGTATCGGGTTACAAAACCTGTCTCGTATTGAACTGTTGACGGCTGTAGGTGTATGAGTTCTTATACTCGTATTTTGAGTGGCACAAGTCTGAACAGAAAAACAAAAATGAAGTTTTCTCAATGAACTCACCAAATCATTCGCGAAGGGAACTTTTTCAAAGTTAATAAAATGCCATAGGGGAAAAACGCGTCATAAAAACAAATACCCGTTTTCATTTAATTTTTAGACCCAATCGCCAGCTATTATTTTTCAAAGATTGACCGCATCAAAATCAACAACACATATGAACGCCTTATTCATTTTAATAATCCGGTTTGATTTTGCTCAAAATTTGGCCGTTTCTTCATCGACAGTGGTCAAAAGTAATTGTTCTTGACCGGAATTTTGTTTTTTTATTATCAGCACTTAACGGCCGAGAATGATTATTTTTCGTCAATAGTCTTTGGATATCTTCAAATAGATAATTTTTGGTCAAAATTTGTACGTTTTTTTGCATTAAAAATGGATAAAAGTGAATGTTTCTTGTTGAAATTTCCTCGTTTTCCTCTCGAAATTTTGTCATTTTTCCATTGTTCAAAAATAATTGATTTTAGTAAAAATTTTATTGTTTTTCATAAAAAATGGTCAAAGATAATAGTTTTTGGTCGAGAATTAATAATTTATTTTGTTCAAAATTCAATCGTTGTTTTTCAATTAAGAATGGTCAAATGGTTAAGGTTTTGTCATTTTTTGGTCGACATTTCTTCGTTTTTCCATAAAAAATGGTCAAATTTTTGTTTTTTTATCAATGAAAAATAGTCAAAAATGATGAATTTTGATCGACAAATCATCATTTTTGTTGAAATTGCTGGTGTTCTTTAATTAAAAATGGTCAAAGTCTTGACTTTTGGTCCAAATTTTGTCTTTTCTGGTCAAAATTTTTTCAGTTTTTATATTAAAAATAGTCAAAAATTAATGTTTTTGGTCAAAATTTTATTTATTTTTTGTGAAAAATTTTGTTCGTTTTTCCATTAGAAATGATCAAAAACTATTAGCTTTGATCGACAAAGCGTCGTTTTTCAATTCAAAATGGTCAAAATTATGACTCTTAGTCAGAAAGTCGTCACTTTCAGACGTCGTTTTGTCATTTTTGGCATTAAAAATGGACAACAATGTACGTTTTTATTCAAAATTTTATCGTGTCTTTTGAAATTTGGTCGTATATTCAATAAGAATGTTTCCAAGTGACGATTTGCTTTGGTTGAAATTTTATTGTTTTTTCATTAAAAATGGTCGAAAATAATGATTTGCGGTCAACAGTCCGTCAATTTTGTTCAAAATTCTGTTGTTTTTCAATTAAAGACGGTCAAATGGTTAAAAATTCTTAATTTTTGTCGGAATTTCTTCGTTTTGCGCATTAAAAATGGTTAAAAATGAATGCTTTTGGTCAAAACTTCATTATTTTTTGTTTTAAATGTAACCGTTTTTTCATTATAAATGGTCCAAAATAATCACTGTTGGTCAAAATTTTTGCTTTGCGCTTTTTTTTTTTTTTTTTTTTTTCCTCACTAAAAATGTTTACAGTGTTGGGTTTTTATTAACAATTTGTCATTTTTGTTTAAAATTCTATTGTTTTTCTGTCAATAATGATCAAAATGATGACTTTTTTTGGTGTTATAAACGTGATCAATAATGAATGCTCTTGGTCAAAATTTAACAATTTTTTGTTTAAAATTTAGTCGGTCGTCCATTAAAAATAGTCCGAAATGATTGCTTCTGGTCAACATTTTATTATTTTTTTCATTAAAATTGATCAAAAATGATGGGGTTGTGATATAAAATTTGTCATTTTGTTTAAAATTTATTCGTTTTAGAGAAAATATTCAAAATTATGACTTTTGGTCCAAATGTTGTCCTCAGAATGTTTTCATTTTGTATATTAAAAATAGTCAAAAATGAATGTTTTTGGTCAAAATTTTATCATTTTATTTTGTTTGAAATATAGTGGCTTTTCCATTAAAAATGATCAATAATTGTGGATTTTGATCAACGAAGCGTCATTTTTGTTTAAGATTTAGTGGTGTTTCAATTGAAAATGATCAAAATTATGACTTGGTCAAAGGATTTTCATTTTTGGACGAAGTTTTGTTATTTTTGGCTTTAACAGTGGACAAAAATGAACGTGTATTTAGTCAGAATTTTATCGTGTCTGTCTTGGAATCTGGTCGTGTATTCATTAAAAATGTTCTAAAATGATTTGCTTTTAGTCGAAATTTTTTGTTTTTTCATTAAAAATGGTCAGAAATGATGGTTCTTGGTCAACAATTCGACATTTTTGTACAGAATTCTGTCGTTTTTCAATTAGGAACGGTTAAATGGTTAAAATTTTGTCAGTTTTGTCGCGAAATTTTTTCGTTTTGCACAATAAAAATGATTAAAAGGGAATGGTTTTGGTCAAAATTTCGTCATTTCTTGTTTAAAATTTAGTCGTTTTTTCATCATGAATGGTGGTCAAAATTTAACATTTTCTTTCATTAGAAATGGTCACAACGTTGGATTCCCATCGACAATTTGTCATTTTTGTTTAAAATTCAGTCGGTTTCCTGTTAATAATGCTCGAAACGATAACGTTTGTCAAAATTTCATCGTTCCTCTCTTAAAATTTTGTCTTGTCTCCATTACAAAAATATTCAGTCATGATGTTTGATCAAAATTTTTTCAGTTTTGGTTAAAACTTTGTCTTTTTCTTCATTTATTAAAAATGGTTAAGAATGAATGATCTTTGTCAAAATTTATCCAGTTTTTGTTTAAAATTTAGTCGTCTTTCCATTAAAAATGGTCCAACATGATTGCTTTTGGTCAAAATTTTATCGTTTTTTTCATTAAAAATGGTCAAAAATTAAATGATCTGTTTTGATCCACTATTTGTCATTTTTGTTGAAAATTTAGTCGTTTTTTAATGGTCAAAATGATGACTTTTGTTTAAAACCTGTAGTATGGAACAATGTTTACTTTCAACATTCTCGAATTTTTTGGATTTTGGGATATTTTATCCCCAAAATGCTTGTCATAACCCTTCGATCATTTTCCAAAATAACTTGAATTTTTCAAGAAGCTTGTTCTATTTTCACCTACTTTTTTTTTCTTTTTTTTTCCCCCTAAGAATTTCGATTTTGAATGAAGTCTATTTCAATTTCTTTCGCACGTCCCAATTTTTCCGCAAAACTCTTATTACAACCCTTTAATTATTTTCTTCCCCAAGTGACCCCAACTTTTCATGAATTTCACATAAATAAGCATCGTAGTTGTTTGAAAACTCGAAATATTAAAATGAGCGGCACGAAACCCCCTTTTACTCGTATTCGACTTCGTTCGGTTCTCCAACATGGTGGCCGCTTTCCTGGATAAACTGGAAATCAGGAAAAAGTCAGGGAATTTTGTCAGTCAGGGAAAAGTCATGAAGAAGCCAGAGAATTTTCAAAGAACAAATCCTTCATAAAATTGCGTGGCTTAGAAGTATCATGGTGTTTGGTACCTAACTTGTTGATAGAAAATTACGGTACTAGAAATTGAAGAAAAAAAAAACAATTAAGTGACAAATTCATTAATAAACTTCCAACCAGTAGGCTTATCTTTTCTAATTTTTCTCTCAACCTGTGCCCTGAAATCCGCCCTTTCGAGCATTACTTCAGAGACGTCGGGGAGGCCTTAGCCCTCTTCTCGCCTTGCTAAAAAAAACCGACCTAGGTCGAAATGTAGAGAGTTTCTACGTGGGCTTGAACCTGGGACCTCCGGATTCCGAGACCAGCGCGCTATCCACTCGGACAACCAGACCCCTAACCAGTAGGCGTACTCGTTGAGAAAAAATTGAGAAATGGATGTGGAAAGATCAGGGAAAACTGAGGGGAATTCATAGTTGAAGAAAAGTGACCAGCCTGTCTAAATTAATTCAATTTTGCTCATCTAAACAATACGATTTTGGAATTTGAGGCATGGAATTGGAGCCTCATTAAGAATTGTAATTAAATTTTCGAAATCGGAAACCTAAAGAAAAAACCTATTCTCATAATGTGTACAGTTTTTTCAACGAAGTTGAATGGCTCCATTTGAAAGATTAAAATTTGTATTTTTGGGTCCAAAAATGGGTTAGATCCAAAACTGAATGGAATTTCTGAACTCAACAAACCGATAATTTGCTATTCCTTATTATTTTTTCCCAAAGTTGAATAGGTTTATTTGAATGACCCATGGATTCGGATGCTGGGTCTCAAACTGGCATCCGATCAAAAATTGAGTAACTTTTTCGAACTCAGTGACCTGAAAAGACGAAATGGGGACTGCAGCCAGCCTCAGTGCGTCCGTCCGTGTGTCCCTCTGGTTACTGATGCGATACTCGAAAGGGTAGTTTCCAGGACCAGGGGTGCGGTGTCTGGGGAGCCACTTTGGCAATGCGTGTTAATTCATTTTAGCAACCCAGTCATGAAAATCACCTTACAAGCGCAAAAACGCCGAGTCACACCTAGCGAGATGGAGCCAGTCGTTTTTTGAATTGACCCCAATTATGACCCCCTTAGTATTCTGACTCGACTTCCGGTGAACTGGAAACCAGACTCGGCGATGTTCAGACTTGAAAATGATCTTCCGTGATCGGAGGAACGCTCGGAAGTGCTCGAAGAACTTTCATCGAACGATTCGTCAAATTAGATTTTCCACTTTTTGACGTACATCGAACAGTTTCAAACAATCAACTTTTTCTTTCGCCGCCCTCAGAACCCCGAACGGATTCGTATTTCTGCGAATACATCAACTCGCATTACTTGTTACTCGCCAAATTTCACAACTTTATCTCGCGTCTCTATTTATTCTCGTAGCCTCGTGGATTTCTGCGGAGCTGGAAAAGTATGTACGGAAATAGGATAGAGAAATATTGCCATTGGCGTACGCAGTTTGCGCGTACTCACATCACGTACCCGAAAGTGGTGGTAACTTTCTGAAAAAAAGAAGCAATAGTGTGTCGCGATATAGGACGGAGAAAAATGGCACACAGTCGCCCACGTACTCGAAAGTGAAGAAAAAACTTCAATTTCCTTTTGAAGTTCTCGTTGCGACACCCGAATCGAGTTCCTAACTAATAATTTGTATGTTTTCGCCTTCCCCAGCGCTATACAAACGACTCGTTCCGTTTCTCTTTTCGAAATCACAAAGGAGGTTAATTAGTTTCCCGACGTAACCGACCTCGCTCGTAAAAATTTACATCGCATGGTTGTCCGAATCAAAAAGGGGCCGGGGGACACGGACAGAGAATGAAAAATGACAAACTTAATCTGAAACGAGCGGTTCGAACATAATGCACCGAAAGTGATCGTAAAATATTTTCGTATTAACGCAAATTAATTTATCGTGCACTCCCGAGTAGAACGAAGCAAGAAGTAGATAAGCGCATTCTCTCAGTAAAAACTTCATAGCGCATAAATTACATTTACGAGTGCATTCTCTCTCTCTCTCTTTCTACTTGAAATCACTCACTCGCTCGCTGGCTTGCTCAAAATTTACAACCCATAACAATGAAACCGCGAATGTCGAACTTCATTCCGTATCCCTCTAGGCTCGAGGTCTTCGCCGCCATTACGAAGTTTGAAATGACAAATTTTTGTGTCGTAAACTTCGAATTGGAAGAAGAAGAAAAAAAAAATTGAAAACAAAGATATCAGGTTCGCCACTGGCATTACTGATACCGCAGAAACTTTGTTGGCGGAAAGAAAGGAGGGATGAATTCTAGCGACTACAAAATTTGGAATTTTCCAACAGCCATTATACTCGAAAGTTACTTAGTTCTCTGTACCCCGTCGATGTTGACATCAAAGTGGGTTTTCACCGGTGACGATGGCGGCTGAAGGAACTAATAGAATTTGAAACGAGTTCGCCGAAAATTTTAGTACGTAAATTGATAGATGAGGACACTGCGAGTAGCTACCGCGATTCGACGGAAATTGAAATGGACGGGCTTCTCATTTTTCAAGTCTCGCTCGAGTTGTTTCCTTTTTCTGTCGTATGTTGGAGAATTATTTCGTTGGATCGCCGGATTCGAGGAAGTGTCGAATGGAGTCCTGCCTCGATTCCAGTGGCCAAGTCTGGGGTGTCTGGACCCATTGTGATTTTGTCTAATTGTGTTTTTTTTAATTTTAATTTTAGCATCTTTCGTACCTCTTCCCTCAAATTTCGGTCACTCCCTCTCGAACACTAGGCTGACCACATTACTGTTTGGCTCCAATGTGATCGAAATGGAGGCAAACCTGAAAACTGATTCAAGAGTTTGGAAAACGCTAGTGTCCCATATTCATTTAGTATTTTGTAAAACATTTTTGACCCTAGCCTCTGTCACGGGCGCCATAGCACAATGTGACTTGAAGCCATAGCACATTTTCCCATTCTCTCTATACACGGTGTTTCAGGAATTGGCCGCCCCACTTTTTATATTTTTGAACGCGAACTCGGATCTTCATGGGACAAAAATAAATCATCAGGAGACAAGGTCTTCCAGTCTACCTCGAGTCGTATCTTCTGTATGGAGAATTATTTCTTTGAATCGTCGGATTCAAGGAAGTGCCGAATGGAGTCTTTCTCCTTTGACAGGGTGTCCACCACTCCAGGAAATCCCGAAAAACTCTAAAAATATCCCGATATTGAATATTCTTCCCAAAATTCCGAAAATATCCGGAATTTAAAAGAGAACTCCTTGAAAAACAAAACTAACGTGGGTTGTTGTGCTTCGAATCACGCGTAGTTCTATATTTTTTGTTCTTGTCCAGTAAAATTTATGTGGTGATTTTGCTTTTTGGTTTAAATCAAATATTTTGATTAGCTGTTTTTTGGGGGTAGGTGGTGTCCTTCGAAATTTTTCCTGAAATCATCCGAGTTTCAATTTTGACATTCTGGTTGACGCCTTGCTTGATTCCAGTGGCCAAGCCGGAGTGGAGAGTCTGGACATCTTTCTGTTGTCTAATAGTAGTCTTTCAATTTTAGCGCCCCTTTAACCTCCCTCTCCCGAACACTAGTTTTACTACACCGCCTAATTCCAAGGGGCTCGAAACGGAGGCCAAAATGAAAACTGATTTGGCCGCTTGGAAAACGCTGTCGTTTAATATTCAATTTGTTTTGATAAAGCACTTTTGACCCTAGCCTCTTCCCTCTTTCTAATTTTACTGTTAACCCGAGCCCTAGAATCCGCCCTTTCGAGCATTACCTCAGAGACGCCGGGAAGACTGTTACGTGTTAGGGCTGCCTTAGCCCTCTTCTCATCTTGTCGAAAAACCGGCCTAGGTCGAAATGTAGCAAGTTGCTGCGTGGGCTTCGAACCCGGGACCTCCGGATTCCGAGACTAGGGCGCTATCCACTCGGCCAACCAGACCCCTTGACCTTACCCCCTGCCACTGGTGCCACAATACAAAGTGAACTAAAGTCATTGTATATTTTCTCTTTCTCTCTATACACACAGGGTGTTTCAGGCGTTGGCTCCCTCTTTATATTTTTGAACCCGAACTCGGATCTTCAGGGTACAAGGTCTTCGAGTCTACCTGGAGTCGTTTCCTTTTTCGGTCGTATGTTGAATTATTTCGTTGACCGTCGGATTTGGGGAAGTGCCGAATGGAGTCTGTCTGCCTTGATTTCAGTGGCCAAGCCGGTGGGGAAGGTGTCTGGACCCTTTTATGATTTTGTGTAGTAGTGGTTTTCTTAATTTTAGCACCCCTCCAACCTCCCCCCTAACTTTGGTCTAGACCAGACTCTCCCTTCGAACACTAGGTTGACTACCCCATTGCTTAGTTCTAAGGTGATCGCTATGGAGGCGACATCGGAAAGTGATTCGGCAGCTTGGAAAACACTATTTGTTTAATATTTATTTTGTATTTCGTAAAACATTTTTGACCCTAGCCCCTGCCGATGGTGCCACAGTATGAAGTGACCTACAGTCATAGCACATTTTCTCTTTCTATCCTGGGTGTTTCAGGAATTGGCCCCCTCTTTATATTTTCGAACGCGAACTCGTATCTGTATGAGACAAGAATGGATCTTGAGGGGACAAGGTCTTGAGTCTACCTCGAGTCATTTCCTTTCTCTGTCGTATGTTGGAGAATTATTTCGTTGGGTCGCTGGGCTTAGGGAAGTGCCGAATGGAGTCCTGCCTTGATTCCAGCGGCCAATCCGTGGGGGGGGGGTGTCTGGACCCTCTTGTGATTTTTGTTTGAAAGTGGTTATTCTAATTTTAGCACCCCTCCAGCCCCTCCCCGAATTTTGTTAAAATCCCCCCGCCCTTCCAACATTCAGCTGACTACACCCCTGCTTGGATCCAGGGTGATCGAAATGAAGGCGAGATTGAAAACTGATCTGAAGCTTGGAAAATGTTATTCACACTGTTTTTCGCCAACATTTTTGACCCTAGTTCCTACCACTGGTGCCACCATTACAAAGTACTCTGAAGCCATGACACGTTCCTCTTCCTTTCTGGGTGTTTCACGAATTGGTCCCTCTTTTTTCACTTTTGAACGCGGAATCGGATCTTCGTGGAATAAGAATGAATCTTCAGGGGACACGGTCTAGTTTCTTGTGTAAATGAATTTCTCTCCTTCAGAATGCGGCTTCGAACGTACCGCTAATTTTGGAATCCTAAGTGAAAAGGCACTGCGTAAAATATCGACATCTCTGATTTCGGATATTAGGTCAGATTTTTATGTCGGCCCAGATTTGGGCCCAAACATCCAAATTGTGGAGCCAGTAGGGCAGAGTTAGTGGCTCGAAAATTTGAACAAAGTATCAAAATAGGAGTTTCGTGGGTCTCTGGTTTCGATTAACGCAACCGATTCTTGATTAGGCCCCGATTTTAGCCCAAAAATTTGAAATTTCTGGACGAGAATGGGCAAAATGTAATAGGCTTGAAAATTAAGACGAAATATCAAAATAGGAGTTTCCCGTGTCGCTGATTCAGACTATCGCATTAGATTGATTCACTCCAGCCTTGTACCCAAAATGAGCAAAATTAAATTGTCTTAAAATTTCGACGAGGGTTTGGTCGCTGATTCCAAACGTCTTATGCTTTTCGATTCGGTACCGATTTCTGGCCTGGAAATGCAAATTTCGGACCCAAAATGGATAAAAAATTGGCTTAAAAAATCGGAGAAATCGACGGTTTTTTTTTGGGGGGGGGGGCTGATTTTGAATATCGCATTAGGCTTATGATCTGCCCTGATGTTGTTGCAGTAACTTCGTAAAAACGCACGGTACCAGTGTTGCCAGTAAAAATATTTTCGCTATGCTAGATTAAAATAAAATCTGTGCTAGATTATGCCAGGATGCCCCCCCCCTCCCCCAAATAAATTTAGATTCATTATGCCAAAGTTTTTCTTCAATCTTTGCTAGTCCAAGTGGCAATCAAACTGATTTCAAGGACCGCGCAGTTTTTTTTTGCGGATTTTGTTGCGAAAAATTGTGCTAAATTATGCGGAAATGTGAAAAAATTGTATCAAAAAATTATGCTAAATTTTCCTTTTGGCTACCAAACCATGCTCAGCTCTGTAGTCCCAAGAAAAAGACCCAACTGCAGTGGTTTCTGCCATCCTTAAGGTTCATTATCTCAGCACTAAAATAACTACAGACTATCCTGTAAAAAATGTAGGCATTACTTTTTTTAAATCAAAATGGACCTCAGTTTCGTATATCTTGCACACTCTGTAAGCTGATTTGAAATAGAATTCGTCAATTCGTGTCTGTTAATATTCCTCAAACTGTATCTATATCCGCTAGCCCCGAAAAGAAGACCTTAATAACAATGACTTTTAGAGGTCTTTTTTCATAGGCATTTCGTATGACGCTGTCTGATGATAGTGATGAGAGGTGAACAGCAGAACACCGTCATTGTACTCGGGGTGGTCGAGGTGGTGGCGCGCTGTCATCGTAAACTTGTTGTAGTGATCATGTGGGAATATCCCATTAACATACGTACTTAATTTTCAGAAAATATCTCAAAAATAAAAGAGTTTTTCGAGAAAAAAAAATGAAAAAAAAATGAAGAGATTCAAACTGATAGAGGTTGAAATTTCCTTTCAGATGAATCCCTTTTACTTTCAATCAGAGCAATTTTCTGAATTGATTACTTTTACAGCAGAGTTCATTTTCTTCACACTATTGAAATTGTAGAGCGCCACTCTTGCACTCTCAGCCCGAATAGGCTACGGCACGCTACGGATATAGATTATGCCAAGTAATTAATGGTTCGAAGTTCAAATATTTGTGGTATGGAGCGCTGACTGCGGATTATAAAATGAAAAATTATGCTAAATTTTGAGGAATTATACGAAACTTGATTGAACTAGATTATGCTGATGCTAGATCCGAAAATCATGGTGCTAAATGGACTTCAAATTCTGCTAAATTTAGCATAATTATGCTAAATTGGCAACGCGAGGGCCGATACTGAAGCGAGAATCGTATCCGCCGTCTTAGCTGTGACTAAGAGGTCATGAGGATTAAAAATTTTTGGGGTACGTATTGACAATTCACCACGGCCTGGTATCACCCAAGAAGAGGTGATGAAATGGAGAATACAAAGTTTGTCCCGCATTTTTGTCACATTTCAAAATATTCACCAATAATGAAGTTTTTGATGGATGAATGTAATTTTTCTTTCGTGACATTAGGAGTTTTCGAAATTTAATTCTAAATTTGCCGCATTTAAAAATATAAAAAATTTGATTTTTTACAATTTTTCAAAAGTTACTAAAACTGCATTTTCTTTTACCGTCGGGAAAAACATTCACCGCAGTGACATCATACGCTGCGGGTTGCGTTAGAAGTGAGCAAGCTCTGTATAATGACCTTGGATGAGCATGGTATTAGGGCTGCTCAAAGCGGTGGCGCACCGTTGTCGTTTACCTTGTAACCCTGATCAAAGGGAATATTTCATTTACAGGCATGTGAAGAAATCTCAAAATATTATGAAAACGAGAGCGTTTATCGAGAAAATGAAAAGAACAAAATTTATACCTAGTACATGAAATTTCCCTTCCATTGAGTCCCTTTTTATTTCAACCTGATGGATTTTTCTAAAATGTGTAGGGTTTCAGTAGGGTTTTTTTCTCGTACCTAAAATTGTAGAGGGCGACTCTTTCGCGCTGACAGTCCGAATGTTATTTTCACCCAGATCGAATTCTTACGATTCCCGAAAAAGGGACCTTAACAGTGTCGAATTTTAGGTTCTTTTTTCCCAGACATTGGTGTTGCACTGTATGGTACTTCAAGAGTCTCTGATTCGTTATCCGTTGAACACTGAATTTGAAGCACAGGTTCGGAGACTACCTAGCCTCAGTTAGAGAATATTGCCCTTATGATGCAGAACTTATTTTTGATATAATTCAAGCTAATGCAAGTGTCGGAGCTGACTATGTGAGTCGGCTGGAAGTTGGAGTCGAGAATCAACGTAATTATGCTGGAAGGCGGGAGTCAGTGAGTCTGAGCATAATTTTACTTGTTTCGGAGTTACAGCGTCAGAGTCACTTCATAATCAGGCTCCAGCGGAGAAACCAAACTCCTGCTTTAGGTTTCGTGGAAATATTTTCCTACTACCAAATGTTTTCATTTTCCTGCGTACATTGTCTGGTGTGAAACAATGACGATCACGTCTCATTAACGATAAGCGAGTTATCCTCCCTCGATAATTTCATCCGTCATTCTAATAAACGCCCGCAGTTTCCCTTAATCTCTCATTATATTTAATTGACTGCGCCATCCAATGAGCGACGCCGCGAGAGAAGAAAAAGTGATGTACGCCGATCGAAAGAAACGAATAAAATGTTAATTTTTTCGCGCTTCGCGAGTCATTACGGTGTGTTCGCTTCGTCGAGAAATTTACATAGCCGAAAAATTCTTTTTTAATAAATTCGCTCGCTCTCTCTCACTCTCTTTCTCTCTGCGGGAGACGGCGAACAATCTGTCCGGTCGCTGAGATAGATTCAATCTTGTGGGATAAGCCGGGGGCACTAATCTCGTTTCGTGCTCAGACGAGACTTCGACGGCGGCAATTACGCCCCGATGTTTTAATCAATTTTTTTTTTAAATATAATATTTTGGACGTTCGTTTGGGGCGAACAGGTGAACTCGGTTCGTGTTCGTCGTTCGCAGATATTGACTCGCTTTTGTTTATTCCGGCGACGATAATACGGTTGTAAAATTTTTCAATCAGCTCGGCGTTCTCGACTCTATACGCCCCCGATATTTATGGGTAGAAAGTTTTCGCCGAGCTGTACGTGCTCTCCAGCTGATTTCGGACGAGGGGGCGGCGATTCGGCCGGGTTGTGTTGGAAATTTCGCGGTTACGCCGTGCAGACTGATGTCGTGAAATTGAAGTTGGAAACATCGAGGAGGGCTCAATTTTAATGGCGTTTCGCGAGTGTCGATAATTTCGCCGAGATGAAATTGTCACAGTCGAGTGAAGGCCTGTCTGACTGCCGCGAGCAGGGCGAGAAAACGTATTTCCGAATCGTATCTGTGCTCGACGAAGTCGACATTTCGAATGGGAATTGAGTGGGACGACGAGGGGACGATTTCTTCCATATGTGTACGCTGCAAGTAAAATGCCGCGTTTGATTTGTGACATAGTCCAGACAATTGAAAAAAAGGTTTGACGAGAAATGAACCATTTCGGACTATCATTAAAGACACTGGTTTTACTGAAATTCTTGCCGTGAATATTTTCCTAGTTTCTTCTTCTTCTTCTTCTTAGAGTGCTGTACCCTATAAGGGCGTAAGCGATCACAATGCATAGCTATAAAGTGCGGTGTCTGGCTCCATGTATCAGACCCTCAACACGGGAGGTGCCTGTCCAATCTTTAATATTCTGGATCCAATCTGTTCTTCTTCTTCCCGCGCTTCTCTTTCCCTGGATCTTTCCCTGCGTTATCAGCTGCAATATCTGGTACCTTGGTCCTCTCGTGACGTGTCCAAAATACTCGACTTTTCTTCTCTTAATCCAGTCAGCCAGCATTCTTTCTGTTTTGGCAATTTCTTTGTTGAGTATAATTTTGCATTTTATTCCCTACGGTCTTGTTCATAATAACACTTACATCTGGCTGCCCTCACTTCCCTACTGTATTAATTATTCTATGCTCCCCCGTCCGAAAACCGTTTTCTCTTTTGGCCATCTCACTTCCCTCCTATTATATCTTATATCAGTGTTTTTATCTTTTCTTTCAAGTTTTCTAATTTGCCTACTCTGTTCGGTACCTTTCCATTTAACATTCCAAATTTGGTGGTCCACTCGAGCCTCTCCTTTTTTTAAGGAAAGAAAATAAAAATTAGATCCTTTAACTTGATGTTCTCATACAACCCGTATCGATCCGACTTCATTTTAGGAGAAATAAGTTGAGCGAGAATCATATTCTTGTACGCCTTGCAGGGTACATCATCAGATGCGTATGAAATTGCATACTCAATTCCCCGTAAATATGATATCAAGCTCAACAACAGGGTGGATCCAGCGAACTACAGAACACACACTGGAACGCGCACGGAACGTGATACAGCGGTCCGATGCTATAGGAAGAGAGAGCGAATAGTTTCGGTGTTGCTGTCTCTCTCTAGCACACTGCGTAGCGTCGAGAAAATATTCGAACATGCGTTTTTTTTTCTCGCAATATTTGAAGAGAAATGGGCGGAAAAAAATTAGAAAAAATTATATGTAGCAGGGAACAGTGTAGCGGTGTCATGGAGCACCATTTTTGCAGAAATGCCGGAAATTAAACCCAGGGGGGGGAAAAAACAGGAAATGTGTAGCCAAATTAATATTCGGACGCCGCACACTGGGCCAGAATAGAAAAAAAGGCGCGCATGTACTTTTTCAAAAAAATTGTCACTCAAAACAAAGTCGAAAGTAATTATTTCTAAGTAATTTTTAACGTAGAATTCGTTTTTTTGGGTAGTTTTTTTTCAGCTCCCAAGGGGGGTGGTACCTTTTTAAAATTGCCAAAAATATGAAAAAAATCGAGTTGGGTGTTGAAATCGAGGTAATTTTTCTCGTACTTGATTTTTGAGTCTTTTTTGTTTTCGATCCCCCCCTTCCCTCGGCAGTGGTACCTTTTTTAAATTGTCAAAAATTTTAAAAAAATTTGATATTGAAATACAGTTGTAATATATTTTTCACATTTTTTTCCTCTTACAAAAAAAAAACCAATTTTTTTGGAAGTTTTAAAAACATTGCTTTAAAAAAATAACATACTTAATGAAACAATTTCTTAAATTTTCAAAAAATTTTTAGAAGTTTTAAAAAACTATGTTTTTTTATCCATTCGTCTTCGCTGTCTTCTTCATCTTCGCTGTCTTTTTTGTTATTTTTCTCACCTTTCTTCATTGCGACCACTTCTTCCGGCAATTGAGTTTTTTTTTCTGTGACCGGTTCCATCATGCTTCTGATGAATGGATCAGAAAACACGAGGAATCGGTTAGCAATATCGCGAATGGTGTCAATTCTTTTCGATTTGCGAGAAAATCGATCACGGAAAATTTTAAAAAACTTATGGCTTCCTTCTTGTAATTCTTCGCCGAGTAAGTCTAAAAAAATCAAACAATTATTAAGTGGAGTATGGAGATACCTTCTTCAGCAGCACATTTTAATATTTCTTCTTCTAATTCAGCAACCGAATTTCCGATTTTTCCTTTTAATTTTTCAAAAATGAAAAGATGATTCAAACTTAGAAAATTGATTATAAAAAATCTAATACCACTCGCTTTACAGCCGAAAACCTAAATGTACCAAAAAATGAAACTTGACTACAAAAATGACCTAGATTTCAACAGTCTACTCGATTTTTTTGCACCTTTTGAAATTTTCAAAAAGGTACCACTTCCCGGGGGGGTTAAAAACAAAAAAGGACTCGAAAATCAAGTTCTAGACGAAAAATGACATTGATTTTAACACCCAACTCGATTTTTTTCACATTTTTGACAGTTTTGGTAAAAATACCAATCCCCCCAAGGGACCAAAAACAAAAAAGGACTGAAAAATCGAGTTCTACGTGGTAAATTATTCAGGTATAGACACTTTCAATAGTCCGCACAGTAAAACTTTTCAATACTTTTAGAATAATTAAAATAAGCCGGGTTTTTTCTTATCTACATAGCATTTTCATGGCTTCAATGCGGCATAAGTATGAGATCCCGGCAGTATCCGGTAAAAAAATTATCACAGTCCCTTTCTACATACTTCAGTACATATTTTCTTATATTCGTCGTTTTGGATATAAAAACTGATCGATAATATAGTAAAAAAAAAATTCATTACCGTTTCGTTAAAATTTATTCAACTTTGACCCCGCATATATTGAAAATGAAAAAAGATACAGGTACGATCTTTGAATATTCGAAAAGTACTTACTTTTATCTTTCTCCATGATGATTCGCGACATTAATACTATTTTTTTTTCTTAACAACAATAACATAAAACACACGCGCTATTTTGAACACGTTACACAGTAGCCGCTACTAACACGTTAGTACAACGTTCGGCACGCCCATAACTCAGTAGTGGGGATACAACAGCTGATCACCGGTTGTTTTAACACCGTCGATGTATGTGTTGTCGACGTAGCTAGACAGTTTGACGGTAACAAGTGTTTCATTTTTTGCTAGATGCGCGGGTTTTTTCGCATTCTGGCCCAGTGTGCGCCGTGCGTTTTGTCCATAAGGAATCCGACTTGATCGTACATTTTTCCCCTGAACTTAATTTTTGGTATTTAAAAAAAAAAATGGTGCTCCAAGACCCCGCTACACTGTCTCCTGCCACATGTAATTTTTTCTAATTTTTTCCGCCCATTCATCTTCGAACATTGCGAAAAAAAAACTGCACGTTCGAATAGTTTCTTTACTTACTGTAGAGAAAGCAAGTAAAAGTAAAGTGCTTTACAACATTACACCATGCGGAATTTTCTGTTTTGAATGAAGGGTTCTTCAATGATGTCTACGGAGGTCTATTACTATTCTTCGTCTTATAATTATTATTATTTGCATTATTGATAGTGATAGTCCAGTATTTCCAACGAATAAATGGAGTCGGCAATCTCAAAAATATATTGCTTGTTGAGAGTGTGAAAATATGAGCCAATAAATAAATAAAGCAAAACAATCGTAAAATAAGTGGCGTGGCAGAAAGAAATTGGTAGAACCTCAGCCCATCTAGGGTAGTTGTGTTTATTTGATTATTGCAGTCAGTTATTTCTTCGCCATCCATTCGTATCTCAGAATGAGTGAATAAGTAAGTACAAAAAAGGCAGAACGAATAAATGAATATATCCCGGATTAGTTGGGAGAGGAGGGGGGTGAAGAAAAAGAGATAAGGAAAGCGGAAGTAAAAGAGTAAAAATGGCTATTTGATCTCAGTGTAATCCATTTTGCGTTCTTGTGAAGCACAGTAGAAAGAAACAGAGATACAAAAACTGCAAGAGGATACAAAAGACTTACACGTTATTGAATAATGTTGTGTGGTGTAAATGTTGTCTCAGAGTAGCTTTGTCACCCACAAAATCAGCAGTCGCTTTTTTACATTGCGTATAGATTCGCAGCGTCAAATATGAGGAGGCAAAAAAATAATTTTCAATTCATGACTCACCAGCAGATGTGTCTAGAACTGGATGGTCCACCTGCTTGAGATTATAGCTCGTGATGAAATATTTTCGAACATTGTACAGCATATCGACTTTCACACGATCTTTCCTCATATTACCTAAAGTTGACATTCTTTTGTAAGATTTTTCACTAACTTGCACAATCTGCATCACAAATGGAGACACGAATAAAAGACCGCCGCGATTTTTCAGCTGAGTGAAGAACTTGTAATTATTAACTGAAGAATAAGAGTGATCTTGTTGAATTGGCTTTAAAATAACATCCTCACAAAATTTACAGGGATACTTCTCCATGTATTTTCTTGCAAGATTTCAAGCGATGAAAAGTAGAGCACTATCTTGCAGTTCGCATAAACTAAGATTGTCAAGCCCTTTAAGTGCCTTCATTTCAGCCGAATATTCGTTGATCACGTTCCCACTGTTCACACTCTCATCCACACAATTATTGGAAGTAAATGAGAAAATACCCGATCTATATTATAACATGTATTAATAAAAATTCACTATTTAGGGACACCGGCATACTTGATAATGGGAGTTTACAGCGTACATCGAAGTAGAGAGAGAGAACAACACCGAAAACTAGTTTCATCTCTTTCTACACCTAAAGACGGTTCGAGTTTACATTGCGCTTACGGAGCGTAAGCGTTCCAGTGTTGTATATATAGTTCTCTGGGTGGATCGTCATATATATGACAAGAAATTTTTGAGCGCGACTTAGTTAAAAGTTGCCGTTAGTGAGAAAAAAATTCAATTCTTTTTTTAGTTTTGTAAATTTTTTGGTTGAAGTTATGTACTATAGGACTGAAAATTGAATATTACGCAACACCTTAGAAATGCAGGTTATACAAAATTTTTACATAACTTTTTTTCTAGTATTGATCGCGAACTTTGAATTGGTTCATGTAAAAACATTGCGTATCTGTCAAATTGCCGGCACTAATACACTTATAATATTTTGTTGCTTTATATCGCCTTCAGTATGACAGATAGGCAAAATTCACATATAACCTGAACTGTAGTAATCATTGAGATATTCATAATAAGTCATGAACAAATTTTGCCTATCGGCAATACTGAAGGCGCCAAAGCACTTACAATATTTTGTAGCTTTATAGCGCCTTCAATATGACAGATCGGCAAATTTTGTATATGAATTAATTTAAAGTTCGCAATGAATACTACTAAAAAGGTTATTTGTAAATTTAGTCCATCTTGTATATTGAAGGCAGTGGACCATTGAATAAAAGTACTGGTGAAAATCAAAACTTCGAAAAGGTGTGGGGTGAAGAAATATAACGCTATGAACTTCAGTGAAATTGAACAAATTTTATTTTAAATTCAAAATATTAATAATAATAAGACCAGGGTGGCCACTTGTCTGGAAATCAGGGAAAAGTCAGAGAATTCTGTAAAACCTGGAGAAGTCAGGGAATTTTATCCTCGGAAGAAAGTGGACCTACCCGAAGAAACCTTTCTTTTTTTTACTCAATTCCGAACGATTTCTCATATTAAATCAGTGAAATCAAACAACGTATTTCAAATCCAATTTAAAAAAAAAAAAAGCAAGTAAGATGAAACTATTCGAAAAAATCTTCGTTCGATTTGAATTCTAGAAGATTTTTCTTACTTTAAAGTAGCATTATGTAGGTGAACACACTACGTCTTTCTTCGCTACAAACTGTTACTGATGTCTTACTGACCAATTGAATCTGCCTTTCCACGGATTGGATAGTGCATGGGTAGGGACGCGGGGAAAACGCAGACAAGTTGAACATATAGTCTAGGGCCTGTACACATTTCAAAAAACATTCTGAGGTAACAAACGGGACTTCGTTGGAAAATATAGTATTAGGTGCTGGAAACTACTTCCTAAAAACCTCCCCCCCCCCTAAATGCTGTGCAAAATTTCTGTGGCACGTTAGAGCCTTTCCTTATTTCAGTTTTTGACTTATATCTCAGAAAATTGGAGATCTAGAAAAAAAATGTTCAGACAAAAAAGATTCCTCGTAAACTTTGCTGACACTTTAGTTCTCTTCAATACTGAAATTGCTAGAGCTCATTTTACCTGTACATGTTTTTGTAGTAAAAATACCCTGATCATCTTTTCGTCCACTACACAAGCGCACCTACAAGAGTGTCCAAACGCCAATAGTCATGTCGCTCCATATCTATTGTCTGTTTTCTTCAATCGGGTTTCTAAAACAAGCTGGTCCATCTAGTATAGGAATTTAAAATTACAGCGTTCTACGCTTCTCGCATGTCAGAGTGATGAGGTGACGAGTTCGGCGTTCGTATACCGCGTACGTTGTAGGTTACTTCATATTTACATGCTTGTGTGATCTTGAAAGCCAATTATCTTGGTTGGTATGGGACTCACGAAAAAAAAAATAGATATCATTTTGGTAGAGAATTTTACGCTCTTTAATTTGGGTAAGGAATATTTTTACCTATAACTCAGTTTTGAGCTAGATACAAGCCAAAGACTGTTTCTGGAGGCATTTTTTGGACTCTGGGGGGTGATGCTCACACCGGGAAGAGTGGGGGGGATTACGGGGCTTTTCCGAAGAGGGCACTAAACAATCGTACCAAGTTTCAGCTGTGTTGCAATTGATTCCATCAAAAATGCTGATTCCCGTGGACTATTTGTAGTAGCATTTCATACTTTTATTCTGATTTTTACTTCATCTCTACGCTTATCGCTTACCTCCTAGGAAAAATCACCGTACGCCACTGTAGCATATAGTAAGCAGAATGCATCGTATGAAATTCTTTATCTTACCTAAAAAAGTGAGAGATAACGATAAGACGTAATATTATAACTCCACCAAAGGGAGCGAGTGAATATTATAGACGAATTTTTTGCATGACCTGTATAATATGAGAAAAAGGTTTTTTTCAAACATTTTTCCCGACACTGGGCCTAATTTTGTTCCATTTAGCCCCAAAATGAGCCTCTATCAATATTTTGTCCTAAGATTAATCTTAACCCATACCGTTTTTAGGGTCGGCTAGACCCTATTGCGATCGCTTTTTTTTTTCATTTTTCTTATTCTTCAAGTTGTTCAGTACTCAGACGTTATCAAGTGGTAATATGGATGGCGATTCTGTCGTAGCTCGTAGTTTTGTAGGATGTTTATTATTAATGAATATAGAGTGCGTTAATGTTTAGCAGAATTCAGACGATAGGAATTGCAGCATTTGCCGACCCTAGTCGTGCAGCATTGCCGCTTGTTCTTTGGATGTTTTGATTTTTACCAGGAGTTTCATTCAATGGTCTGTTGCCTTCAATATGCGTGATGGACCAAAATTGCACGTAATCTTTTTAATAGTATTCATGGCGAACTTCAAATTAGTTCATGTAAAATTCTGCCTATCTCTGAAATAGAAGGCACTATATAGCAACAAAGAATTGTAAGTGCTTTAGAGCCTTCGGTATTGCAGATAGACGAAATTTATACATAACTAACTTTGTAGATCTCAATTATTACTACTGTTAAGGTTATATGTGAATTTTATCCATCCGCCGTATTGAAGGCGCTATAAAGCAACAAAATATTGTAAGTACTTTAGCGCCTTCAATTTCACCGATAGCTAAAGTTTGTGTATGAACTAATTCAAAGTTCGCGATGAATACTATGAAGAAGGTTATGTGAAAATTTTGCATAACCGGCATTTTGAAGGCGCTGCGTAACATTTAATTTTCAGCCTTATAGTACATAACTTCCGGGACAAATCCCTTGGAGAAAATTTTTTAATTTAAAAGAAAAATTCAACTTTTTTTTAACCAAAGGCAACTTTTTACCTGGATTGCGTTAGAAAATTCGAAAAAAAGTTTGCCCATCCACCCTAACAGGATTTAAAAGAGGCAGTCCGAAATCATACTTTAGATATTTTCCAATCCCGAATCGTTATTTGTGTGTTCGGAAGAGAGGCTTAATACTTGCACTTTACCAAACCACGCTTGAGCTAGGTGAAAACGGCATCCTTTTATTTGAGCAGAAGACCAAACTTGAGGGATGGAAACTTGAATATTGTTTTTTCGAAGTCAACGAAAACGGTAGTAAGGCTGAACGATAATGTAGGTAGTTTTTGACATTCTGTTACAATAGACTGCAAAGCCGTTGTATAACTTTCAGATGGACTGACTTCGTGTTCGTCTGGTTTCTGTTCACAGATTTAATCAGTAATGGGTGGGGGTGTAGAACTGGGTTACATTTCTTATCAGTTAACAGATTCCAAACTTAACTAGAATGCAGCCAAATATTTCAACGTCATGTTACAGACTTACTTAAATATTTGACATCGAGCTGACTGTGTCTCCCGAAGTAAACGAGAACGGCCACTAATGACCCGCTGACTGGTTTTTCAGACTCCCCAGAGCCCCAATTAATATTTGCCAATCTTACAACCACGATTTTCTCTAAACAAGTCGACCAATACCCCCCCCCCCCACACACACACACACATGCACTCCGCTATCCGCGTAATCGATCTGCCAAGTGTACATAAATTCGCCGGCTGGCTTGCGATTTAGAAATTGGATGTACTTGTTGAAACGTTTTTTGTTTGTGTTTCGAGGGAGAGCAGAAAAGTAGAACGAAAAAGTAAATCTTGTCGCAAATAATATTGCTTTTTTCTGAAGCTCGCCGTTTGGCCCGAGAGTCAATAAATATCGCTGTCTGGCGCATTAAACTCTTAATCGGTTTTGCGCTTGACAGTGCTGACAAACGTCTTTCTTTAACTCCGTTTTCTCTGTTTAATTCGTAATCGTTTGCAATTAGAAATGAGAGGGGGACAATACACGTTGTAATAATTTGGCGAAATGAGTTCGTTTCTTGTGGCGGGTAAAAGTCGTGTGCGAGACGCTTTTCTAGCGACACGGAAGCATTCGAACGTCTTCGTACGGGTTCCGATGGTCGAGAATCCGAGATGAAATTTGCTGATAAACGAGAATAGTGGCAAGTTGAACGAAACACGAAGGGAATTGACCCGGTGGTCGTGATGTTCGAGAATTGTTTCCCCATCCAAGCCGCGTTTGCTGAACTTAGCGAGCTTTCGTGATCGTCGTCGATCCCTTTGTCTGGCATCCTGCAATCAACTAATCGCCGTTTTCCTTTTATGGTTCCAGGTCTCAGGAAGGTGTATCCGTACTACTTCACGTTTACAACATTCACAAAGGGTCGCTGGGTCGGCGAGAAAATACTGGACGTTTTTGCCAGAGAATTTCGAGCTCATCCCGTTGAAATCTATGTAAGTATTTCTGGATTGTCGCTGTCGTACGTCGTCGGCTTTGTACCTATTCTTTGGTGAGCCACATAGCGGCCTATCTAGACCGTGGACTAAAGTGAATTGGCTAATGTGAGTTAGATAGAGGATTAGTTAGCAGGGTTGCCAAAAGTCTGGCTTCAATAGGAGAAGAAGGGCTTTTCATTCTTTATCTAGCCGTCCGCCCAAGCCTGGGCCGTAAGTCGGACCCAAAATGACGAGTTTTATTCGTGGGAAACCTCGGAGTGAACGATTTCAATAAAATTTGATGCAATATGGCTGATAAATTCGCGAAAACGACTTTTCGGCCATTAAAATTGGGATTAAATCTGGTAACTCTGTATCGCAGTGCACGTAATTACTAGGACAGGTTTTTTCATGCTGTGAATATGCTCTAGAAACCTAAAATACATGCAAAAAGTTTTCTACTAGTTCCAGAATATTCCAAAACATTCCTTTCCAAAATGGGGCAAAATGCAGCATTTTTTCAGCTAAATTGAATGAAATACATGCCCGACTCGAAAATGAATAACCTAAATAAAACTTGGAATAGATACAATTAAGAACTTTCCTGGTCGGAGTCAGCAGTTCTAGGGCACTAACAGCGCTTGCGTTCATAAATTGAACCTGCTTCACGCTTGCAGCATGCAGCATATATTTCAGTCAATATGTGGTAAAATTAAAAACAAATAATAACTTCACTACTTGATGTGGGTCGGCAACGACAACACCTTTAAATTGCGATGCTGCAGACTGCAGTCGCGCAGCTCTAGTACTCTTATCAACAACAGGAAGATACTCTGCATAGGGCCGGCAACTTTTCATAATCCCATGTGCAGCGAAAAAAACAACACTGATTTTACTCTTATTTAATCTGATTATAAAGAAGAATGCATTTCCTACGGCATGGAAAATCTCATAAGTTGTCCCAATCCCGAGAAAAGAACCCTATAAAACGTTCAGAACTAATGACGTATATCTCTAATTCCTATGCCAGTAAAAAATTTTTGAAATTATAATTTATAGCAAATTATATCCTAAGCTTAAAAATATTATTTCACCTATCCAGCATGGTTTTGTAGGAAGAAGATCAATCAATACAAACCTGTATAAGAGATTTTATTAACCAATGTGTTGTCGAACAAATAAATAACTTACCTGTTCTAAATCCAGTGAAGAGGTTTCCTCCATTTTCAAAATCGTTTCCAACAGTAACAGTACTCAAATTTTGAACAGTAATAGTGCAATTAGGGGAAGGTGGGGGAATTGTGCGCACCTAACTTTGAATGGCTGTAGAAATGTCTGTATTAAAGATAAAAAAAGCGGATTGCAGGATAGTGAAGCCCAATCTATCTATTTTAATCCCCCTTAATCACCAAAATTTTATATTTAATATCAAAACATTTATTCACAAAAATGTAAAAAAAGTTATTTGCGCACAATTCCCCACCCCTTCGGGTAATTGTGCGCATGGGTAGGGTAATTGTGCGCATGTTGAATTGAAATATTGAAATCGTAGAAACGTTTATTTACTACTCATTTTAATAAATTTACCAACCTACACTATTTTCTATATGATTTTCGCGGTTGACATAAGTCACAGATGTAGACGGAAGCAGTTTCAGTGTTGGTGCATTTCTTGTGTGCCCATGAGTGGCATACGTTGCAACAGAACCACAACTCACTCTTACCAAATTCGCCACAAATATTACAGGTTTCCTCTACATCAGATTCTTCCTCTTTATTGGAGTCATCTTGTAGCGGCACAACCATATCATCTATTTCGAACGAATCACTCTCAGGAAGCTGCACCTTTGCCTCGCCACGTTTTTTTCTAGTTTTTTTCAGATCCTTTGATGACAAATTCAATTTCCGTTTAGCTTGCGTTAGCTCCTTTTTTTTCACGTTCTTCGAGTTTTTTTTTTTTTTGGCAATTTTAGCTTTTTCTAGCTGGGGGGTGGAGGTCAAAATTTCGGAATGCAATTTCATTTTTTGGCGAGTTTTCTGTCCTGTCTGGGTGGAATGGCCTGCGGTGCCTGGCACTGGTTCGGAATGGCCTGAGGTGCCTGGTAGGCCTACTGGTTCGGAATGGCCTGGGGTGCCTAATACTGGTTTAGAAAGGCCTGAGGTGCCTGGTACTGGTTTGGAATGGCATGAGGTGCCTGGCACTAGTTTGGGATGGCCCGAGGTACTTGTCGCTGGTTGGTAATCTTCACTGGTGAATTTATCAGGGTCTAAAGGCCAAATTCCTGCCGATGCAAAACCTGTTTTTGCTTTATCCATTGTGGCTACCTTGTCGTACGCCTTAGCAAGAAGTGCAGCTAGATCGTATTCTGTTATCTTCTCATGATTGGACGCATTGATTTTGGAATCGCACAGACGGTACAGCTTATCTTTTAAGGGACCAAAAAACGTCAAGTCGAGAGGTTGAAGCCGATGCGAGGTATGTGGAGGTAGTGATACAACATGAATAAAATTACTTCGGCAAAATTCAGTGGCCTCAATGGAAATATGGCTACCATGATTGTCGAGAACAAGCAATACTGGATCATCTTCCGAAGCTTTTACAAAACGCTGGAAGTGTTTTAACCAGGCAACAAATAAAACTTCATTGGTCCCACCATTTTTCGAACAACGGTAAATCGATCCAGGCGAGCCATTTTTTTCAAGCAAAGGTGTCATTCTTACTCTCGGATATATTAACATCGGCGATAGGTACAATCCTGAAGCACTCATGCAAAAAACTGCAGTTACTGTTTCGACCACGTTCAGCGGAAGTAGCGGAGCCAATTCTTTTTTCGCCTTTTTGACCATAGACTTTCGGGGTTTTCTTTGGGACAGTTGTGATTCCGAGCTCTGATTGGAATACCATCTTCTTTAACTTTTCTTACAGCTACAGGTGAATTCTCTTCCTTCCAACTGTTCCGGTTAGATATCCTAGTATAATTTCGTGGCATCTAAGAAAAAAAAGAACTCGTCAAAATATAATAAGAGATGCGCACAATTACCCCGTCACAACAAATTGTGATTCGATTTTTTTTTTTTTTTACCGGCCTAACCAAATTGAGAAACAGAGAGTGCAAAATGTGTGTCAAAGTACACCCTTCTAGAAATGAATGACAAAAAAAGTTAATATTCAAAATTATTTACTTATCACCTTATTTTCAATGACTGAATTCTTACATCAAAAAACGCAGTTTTAGACATTCGACGATTTCTTTCTCAAAACCATTTATTTTTGGCTGTTGACCTAAACTATTCTTATTGTATGTTCGGAGGTACACTTTGTTGCTTTTACTTTTTTTTTAACGATTGTCGTTTCGTCCAGATTGACGTGCGCACAATTACCCGCTGCGCACAATTCCCCCACCTTCCCCTACTAATAGAATCGAAAGTGTTATCATTATTTTTTTATGTCTCCTTGGCTCTTTACATTGAAAATGACGCTCGCACAGTAATGAAGATCAAGATCAATGAGCACTATTGAAGAAGAAAAAAAAAACGAAGAGAGAAAAAAATTGATTGCAATAGGTTCTTAGCCGACCCTAATAAAATCGGAATTGTTACTTGTAATTGATTTTATTATTTTCAACTAATTGATTTCTCGAAAATAAGGCGCCGCTTGACTGAACTGTGACTTAGATCAATGAACACTACCGAAAACCACGCGTCTGAAATGACACGCCACTGAACTAAATCGCGACCCAGATATCATGCTGGAAAAAAAAAAAAGTTTGAAGACGAGAGAAATTTTAATAGCAATTTGCAATAGACTCGGCTAACTCGTAGCCGATCCTAAAAGTTGAGGGAGGATCTCCTTTTTTACGCCTTGTAAGGTTCATCATCGCTCGTGTGCGTATGAAATTGCATACTCAATTCCCCGTAAATACGGTATTAAGCGCAACAGTTAACAGCGTAGTAAGTAATAACTTCGGGTGTTACTAATAATATGGGCATTCTACAAAAAAAATCAGATGAAAGTCAAAAAATCTATAACAGCTGTTTTTTTATGTGAATCTGTTCAGAAGGGTCCCAGTAGATACCCCATAAAACCCAAGAGCTCCGAGTGTTGGAAATTTTTTTGGGGGCGGTGGAACACCCCCAAAAATGACTTTTTTCACATTATTTTTGAGAAATAAAATAACAAATTCGGAATCTGCGTACGATTTCCGATTCGATGATACCCAATATGAGCCCTTAAGAGGGGGTTCAAAATTTTGAATTTTTGAAAATCTCAGGTACTTCAATTTTATAAGTTGAAAACTGTACCTAAATGATATTTTATCGTGCCCCAACGTTTGTCTATAAGTATGTGCGGGATTGCAAAAGTATTTTGGCACAGGGTGGACCATTTTAGTATCCTCTTTTTTTCTTCTTTTTCGCCAAGAATGAAGATGAGCCCATTCTGAATGGGAAAAGAATGAAGGTTTTTTCCCTTACTTCGGCATCTCTGACTGCAAGGTCTCGTTTCTTTCTCGGTAAAAAAAAATCGCTCCCATTAAGCAAGACTATATAGAGCTAAACTTGAGATTTTTTATGGAAAGATCACTAAAATAAGAGTTTTCGAATCGTTGATGAAGATTCTTCTTTAAACCCTGAATTGACTTTCAGAGTTCTCTATTCTTGGAAAATTGAGTAACGAATCAAAATACGAGCAGTTTTTTGCATCCCTGAATTCGAAATCTTCTATGAGCTTTCTTATTAAACTGCGATTTGGGCCCCAAAATTGAAAATTGATTTTTAGGATATCGAATAAAGTATTAAAATTTTCTGGGTTGCTGGATTCGAAAATTTCGTCCGATTCCTCTTGGATTCCCGATTTAGGCTTCAAAAGCCAAAACTGGTCTGCCCCAAACGTCAAAATGAGAGTAGAAATTGAACGAACTTGATTTAATCTTTCAACATTTTCATAACCATCAAATTACCAAAATTCAAATTGGAGGAAAATGTTCAAAATTATCCAAGTATGAGTTATTATAAGGGGAACATTCGAGTCTTTAAAATTCAAAAACTAGGAAATTGAACCAAAATTAGGAATTACAATAGTCGCTGTTTCAGTAGATTACTTGTGTTTTCAACGTCAATCAATTTTTGTCAATCCTTGAACTTCAAGTGTTGGCTCGTAAGGATGCGAGCTTCAGTGAGTTTTTTCTTCAACATTACACACAAAATTTGCCATTTAACCTGAGGATGATGAAGTCCAATCAAAGGTCCAAGGGTCATTACTAAATTTGTAACAGCCTCAGCCCCTTCCTCCACCTAAAACAAGAAAATGAAAATAAAAAAACTTTCACTTCGATAGTTCAATCATTTTTTATAAAATCATATATGCTGCTTTTGAAAATTCGGCATTTGACGATTTAATCCTCTCTCAAGAGATTAGGATGTTTGTAATGATGAAAATGAATCAGCGATCTTTAGCATTTTCAAAAACAGTCTGTTAATTTGAATTTAAGATCGTAAGAACTCGCCACTGCAATAGTCTACTCGATTTGTAAAAACTAATTAGTGCTTGTCCATTTCGATTTATGGGGTCTTTTAAGCTTGAATCAGATTAAAAATTTAGCGCATGTTCGAATTCAACTACCCTTCAGGTCAGTAATTAATATCAATAGCCTATCCACTTTGGGATCCCATTCCGAGTTCTGGAGTCCAGGAACGTAACGAAGAGTTTTTCTTGAGGGAAAGGTGGGGGGGGGGGAAATTGTGAAAGTCCCAACTGACTCTACTCAAAATTCCCAAGTATCAATGCAAAAGAAAACAGGACGTACGGGGGAGTTTTTCTTGAAGGAAGGGGAGAGGGTAAAAATTGTGACAGTCTCAATAGAGAACTCAAAATTACCAAGTCAATGCAAAAGAAGAGAAACGTTTTGACTCGTTAGATTTTTTCAACTCGCCTAACTGAAATGATAAATTTTCCCGTTGCCCCCTGCCCCCTTATCGGTACCGTCCCTGCCTTCAATAATTTGGCAGTTGGCAAATTTTGAAACTGTTCTTTTGAATTTTTCATTTTCTAAGAACGTTTGTTCGTGTGTTTGTTTGTTTATTATTATTTCTTTTTAGCTCCCTAAAAAGCCAGTCTGTGTATGTGTGAATGTTTCGGTAAAATCAAAATGGTCCAGCTCCCAGATAGGGGTGCGACTGTGTCAAAATACTTTTGCAATCCCTCACATACTTATAAACAAACGTTGGGGCACGATAAAATATCATTTAGGTACAGTTTTCAACTTATAACATTCAAGTACCTGAGATTGTTTATGTGACATAAGGTTTATAGCGTTCTGCGATTTTTAAAATGAATGAAAAAGTAGAGCAACGTGCGTGCATTAAATTTTGCTTTAATTTGGGTAAAACTGCGAGCGAAACGAACGAGATGATTCAAAAAGCATTTGGTAATCGTTCCCTAAGTCGTACACAAGTTTTTGAATGGCACGCGCGATTTAAGGCCGGTAGAACGGAGCTCGAAGATGACCAACGATCCGGGCGACCTTCAACATCAACCACACCGGAAAAAATCGCTCAAATTCAAAAATGCATCCGTGAAGATCGTCGTCAAACCATTCATGACATTGCTGGTAAGTTTGGAATCGGTTATGGAACATGCCAGCGAATTTTAACCGAAGAATTGGGCATGCATCGCATCGCTGCGAAATTCGTTCCAAGACTGCTGACAGTTGATCAAAAGCAGCAACGGGTTGACGTTTGCTCCGAGCTCAAGGAAATCGTCTCAAACGATGAAAATTTTTTGACGAAAAATTCGATGACTGTTGTTCCCCACCCACCCTACTCACCTGATTTGGCTCCGTGCGATATGGGACTATTCCCCAAACTGAAAATGCGGCTGAAAGGTCGACGTTTTGAGACGATCGAAGAAATTCAAACGGAATCGCAGGCTGCACTCGACACATTTACAGAAGATGGCTTCCAGAAAATCTTCCAGCAGTGGGAAAAACGCTGGGACCAGTGTATCAATGCAGAAGGGGATTACTTCGAAGGTGATGCGCACCTCGAAGCATAAAATTAAATTTTTCGTATTTTAGAGCATCAGTCCGGGCACTTTTGGATCGCATCTCGTATGTTAAGGAATTTCAAAATTATGAAAAAATGACATATTCATGGCTTAATGTTTTTCCCGGTAAGGGAAAAATTTCATGCTTTTCATTTGCTCCAATATTTCTCTTATCAATTAATTGACCGTTTGGTTGGTTTCACATCAAGAATTGATAAGGTATGATTTTACTGTCAAAGTGTCAATGAAAATTCAGATCGTTTTGAATTTTATTGATACGAGCTCAAATTTTGATAGCCGGATAGTTCTGTTTTAATTTCAGAGAGGTTTCGATTTGATAATATCGCTCGCGTTTTTTAATTTAAAATTGAAGCTACCATTAATTGATTGAAAATTTGACAGTGTGGAAGAACTCGCAAACTCTTTTTTTTTTTATCATCAAAAAATTGAATGACACGTCATCAATAATTTATGAAAAATATTGGTAATCTGGATCCGGCCTTGAGGATAATTAGACTGTATGAGAAAGTTCAAGATTTTCGTAAAGGATTTTCACAATGTTTAGGATTTTTTAAGGTTTTCTTTAAAGATTTTCAAAAAATGAAATTCCTTGTGCGATTGTACACGTTAGTAGAGTGTAAATAATGTATGCAAGCTCGGCGAGCAGTATAAGCATGCACGAGTGTATGATATCAAAGTCAGTAGGACGACGATTCGATAACTCCTTGTGACTGATTGGGTGAGAAATTTAAAAAGAAACAGAAGGAGAGAAAAACTGAAATTAGAAAATAAAAGGATTTCAAGAGGTCCGATATTCCGCGAATTTTTTATCCAGTACCCAAGGATTTTTCGTGATTTTTGGAGATTTCTTAATGGCTTATTTTTGCTCTCATAATTTTTCACGCTTTGAGGTTGGCAAGCCTAGCTGTCATTCGTTATTATGCGGGTGAATTTTTGATGTTTTCGTTTTAGTTTTTGATTTAGTGATTCTTGTGTTTCTCTTTTTTTTCTTCGAAACTCCATTCTTGTCCCGTGAAGATCTAACTTTAAAAAAAGAAGGGGGGGCTTATTCGGGGAATACCTTGCATAAGCGAAGTCGACAAGCCGACATCTCGTTTTCGGTTTTCTTAACTTGCCCGTTACATTCGCCAGTCGATTCGACCTCCGCCCCCTACAAGATGAAATTTAAATTGTAGGAGCCAAACTTTGCGGCATTGGTAAATTTTTAAACCCGGGTCAATTTTGCCCAGTTTATGGAGACAGTGTGGAATTTGTGGTTCAAATCGAGACTGAATTAAAAATCTGAGGCGATATTTGAAATCAGCGACCCAAAAAACCCTACTTTAAAACTTTGTTCGATTCCTCAAGTCAGTATAACTTTGACCCATCTTGGTTTCAGAATTGGTGTTTCTGGCCCCAGATCGGATCCGGATCAAAAACGGATGCAGTATTCGAAATCAGCGATCCAGAAAACCATTATTTTGATATTTTGGCCCGTACGTTTCTATTTAAAATTTCTGGTTGGTGATACCTTCCAGTCCCTCTTTCGAGAGAGAAAAAATTTTTCTATCCCAAAAGAACCTAGACCTTCTCAATTACCGATTTCGCATTCAAAAAAGTAGAGGATGGGATCGAGTCGCGAAACAGCCTATTGAAGTTCCTAGTCATTACAATACCCAATAGAAATTGAATTTTGCTGAATTTTCAACGGTGGTGCCTTTTATATGAAATTGGGTGCAGTTACTATAATTTGAATTACAAAAATCTAAATTGGCACCTGTATGTAATAACCGTTATTAACGAGTATCTCAACTTTCAGAAACCTGCTCATCTTATTTTATGACCTTATAAAATTTCGATAGCATGTGACTCAATCACGGATCTGATCCGAAATTGGGTCATTCGATCATAATAATGTAAATTTGTAATTATTTTTTCTTCTCGTTGTATATTATAAAACTGATCTCACGATCTTCTCCCCCTGAAAATTAAAACCCCAGTTGATAAGATAAAATCAACGGTCTCAGAAAAGTCTACGAAGAGTCTGAAAACGTCTTTTTCGGGCCCGCAGTAATCTTAAAGAGTCTCAAAAGACCATAGTGAACGTAAGTTTAGGAAAAGAATCCTATCTGCGTGAATTTTTGTGGTATAAATAAGAGGGGTATGGGAGTATACCCCCCGGACGATCGTGAAATTTCAGAGCTCACCTACTATTATTCTTAACGTTTGACATTTTAAATTATTTTATTTCATTAGTGAAGTCAACATTTTGGGGAAATTGAAAAGTGCAGACCTGAGACTTTTTTTTTTGCTCTCCTAGCCAAAATTGGGTGGAATTTCTCATGATACTTCTTTTTTTTTTTTTTTTGGTAAAGTCAAAATTTGCCCGAAAATTTGTAAATCTGCCAATATTTCACTCACCAAATTGATACACATTCCTCCTCCTCCTCTGCCTCCCCCGGGTAACTTTATAACCACACTACTAATGAGTCTCAAATAGTCGCGAATAAATCGAAAAATGTGTCCCAACTTAATGAGAAACAGCTTTGAGAGAGTCTCAACAATGAGCTATTCTTGAAAAAGTTTTTAGGAGTCCTGAGGGGTTTCAAACAAAAGTGGAAAAGTCCTTCCTAGAAAGTCTGAACATTCCCTGGCATGTTCTTGAATAAGTCCAGAGAAGTTGTATTAGAAAACTTGAACAGAAAGTAACGTTTAATAAGTTATTCTTGGTGATTAGCGATAACTTGATTCGTGGTTCTTATTTTCGCCCGTGACTACCACGTTCTAAAGGCACTGGTGTTTGTAACCACAGCAGAAACAAGACACACAAATCTTTGGATTGTATACGTTTCTTCCCCCCTGTTTCTCTCTCAGCACTTCTAATGTTCTCTCAAATTTCTGAGCTGCGCGTCAACCAGCGCTCCCAATACAGCGCCCGACTCGCCTCCACATTTGTACTATGCAGTGGAGAGGTGTGAAGCGACGGCGGCATCCCGAATGAGAGGCGACAGTGACAATATTTTTCACTGAGGTAATGTTGCTTGAAATCCAACCTCTCCGAAAAGTGTCGCATAAACAAATTACACCAGCGTTAGGAAAACAATGGAAGAAGTCTGCTAATGTGAAGGCAGGATCGAGAAAAGATATCATAATGTAGTTAGGTTAATTCAGCAGTGTGGATGTGCCATCTTTGTTCTCGCGCGTCTCGTCTTTCGATTTCGTCTTAATGACCCAACGCTTTGCTCATGGAAGAATGAAATGATATGAATCATGTTTGTCGATGTGCAGCCGCGCGTAAGTTTCGCGACCCTGTCGGTGCCAGAGTTAGCTTTGACGATTATGCGCGTTTTTCAGTGAGAGAGAATCGTGAGACCTGAACGCTAAAAAAATTGAATGATTCTCTGAATCACGAGTAATTAATTGGTCTATAAGATGATGTGCAGAAATTTACCTTGAGCGGGCTGATCATGCACCGTGTTGAATCAAACTTCTTCTCTACTTTTGATGTCCGTCCTCGAGTGTGTGGATTATGGACCTGCCTGGCCACATCGCGAGACCTGGTGATGCAGATGCTCTTGAAGAATGTGATTAGAATGACAACTAGTTCAGGCAATACCTACTTAAAAGTTCCCAGAATTGTCTCTCTCGGTATCAAAAGTGTACTTACTTGAAGGTACCACAATGGCATCGGACGGATATTAATTTTACTCCTTAGTATTAGCCTAATAATACCACACTGGTATCTCTATGTGATGATAGCCAAGTAATACCTAGCTTTCTACTCGGCTGTACTGAGAAGTTCTCAAAATTTGTCTCTAAAGATATCACCAGCATATTTAATTGAAGATACCACAATGGTGTATGGCTGATAGATTTTTATATTTCTAGCATTATCCTGTAATAATACCACACTGGTATCTAAATGAGATTATATCCAAGTGATATCTAGTTTTTTGTTTGGGAAATAGTACTTAGTTGTTCCCAAAATTGGTCTCTGAAGGTAACACCAGGATGTTTGCTTGAAGATGCCACAATGGCTTCGGGCTAATGTTAATTTTACTCTTTAATATTAGCCCCATAGTACCACACTAGTATCTCTATGTGATGATATCCAAGTAATACCTAGCTTTATATACAGGCCGTACCTAAAAGTTCTCAAAATCTGTCTTGTAAGGTATCCTCAGGATATTTAATTTAATATACATACCACAGTGGTATCCGGCTGATGGGTTTTAATTTTTTGTATCAGCCGGTAATAATATCACACTGGTATTTACATGAGATGATATCGTAGTAATATTTAGTTTTTTCTTTGGGCAATAGTACTTGGATGTTTCCAGAATTTGTCTTTGAAGGTAACTCTAGGATATTTGCTTGAAGATACCACAATGGCATCATGCTAATATTAATTTTACGTCTTAGCGTTAGCCTTATAAGACCACTCTTGTATCTCTGTGTGATTACATCCGAATAACATCAAGCTTTATGCTTGGGTAATACTTGGATGTTCTCATAATCTGTCTGTAAAGATATCACCAGGATATATAATTAAAGGGTTTTTTCCAGTGACCCAAGTTAGTATTTGCCGTTCTGAGAGAATTGAGAAAAACAATTTGTACGCCCCACAAAGAGGGCGGAAATAATATGAATCAACTCACAAGGATAGCTCCAACCAAGTGTGAACAAAATTATCATCCTGCCATCGTTCAAGATATTGTGAGAGACTGTCAGAGTGGGTGATCTGCCTGACTAGGCTATCTAGGCATAAGATACTGCATTAACACAACAAATTGCATTTTGAGGCTAGTTTAGAAACAGTCTTCAACGTAAAACGCATAGAACATCTAACCGAATATAGAGGGTTCAGACCACGACTATATTGTACTTTATTATATTCTCTACCAGATTGTACTACTGTCTCAGAACCGCCGAAAATTGACTTGGGCCTCTTTGGAAAAAAAGCTTTTTAATTGATGATACCACAATGGTGTACAGCTGATGAATTTTAATTTTTAGTACCAGCATGTAATAATAGCGCACTGGTATTTACATGAGATGATATGTAAGTGATATCTAGTTTTTTGCTTAGGCAGTAGCACTTAGATGTTCCCAAAGTTTATCTCTAAAGGTAACACGAGGCTATTTGCTTGAAGATGCCACAGTGGCATCGGGCTAATATTAATTTTACTCCTTAGTATGTACTAGCCTAATAAGACCACCCTAGTATCTCTGTGTGATAATATCCGAGTAATATCAAGCTTTACACTTGGGTGATACTTGGATGTTCTCAAAATCTGTCTCTAATGATATCACCAGGATATTTAATTGAAAATGGGACAATGGTATACGGCTGATGGATTTTACTTTTTAGTATCAACCTGTAACAATACCACACTGGTTTTTATCTGAGATAATATCCAAGTGATATCTAGTTGTGTTTTTTTTTGGGGGGGGGGGGCAATAGTACTTAGATGTTCCCAAAATTTGTCTCTGAAAGTAAGACCAGGATATTTGCTTGAAGATACTTCAATGGCATCTGGCTGTTGTTGATTTTACTCTTTAATATTAGCCTCATAATACCACACTGGTATCTTCATGTGATGATACCCGAGTAATATCAAGCTGTATGCTCAAGCGATACTGGGATATTCTCAAAATCTGTCTCTAAGATATCACAATGGTATACTGCTGATGGATTTTAATTTTTAGTATCAGCCTGTAATGATATCATACTAGTATTTACATGAGATGATATCCAAGTGATATCTAGTTTTTTATTTGAGCAATAGTACTTAAATGTTCCCAAAATTTGTCTTTGAAGGTAACACCAGAATATTTGCTTGAAGATACCACAGTGGCATCAGGCTAATATTAATTTTACTTCTTAGTACTAGCCTAATAAGACTACCCTGGTATCTCTGTGTGATGATATCCGAGTAATACCAAGATTTAGGCTTGGGAAATACTTGGCTGTTCTCAAAATCAGTGTCTAAAGATATCACCAGTATATTTAATTGATGATGCCAGAATGGTATACAGCTGATGGATTTTAATTTTTAGTATCAACCTGTAATAATACCACACTCGTTTTTATCTGAGATAATATCCTAGTGATATCTAGTTTTTTTGGGGCAATAGTACTTAGATGTTCCCAAAATTTGTCTCTGAAGGTAAGACCAGGATATTTGCTTGAAGATACTACAATGGCATCGGGCTTTCGGGGGGCAGAAATATCTGTTGCTGCGGCGTTAGTGTGTGTTATGTATTGAGTGTTTGTGGGAAATCAGACTTTTGTGAAATTGACTGTGTTAGAATTGTTGCAGTCGCTTAAATTGAAGGGGACATGTGGCAAATGTCACTTTTGGTTCTCACTTGGCCGTTGCATTATGAAAATTTTTGTAAGTTGATATGAAATGTGAAGGAAAGTATAGTAATGGAATGCGCTTTAGGAAGAAAATATACCATACTACGCTAGGATTAAACAAAAGAAAATTTTCACCGCAAATGAAGATGTTAAAATCAAAACCGACACTTGCCAAAAAAAAAAAAAAAAAAAAAAAAACATGGTTAGGGCGCCAGCTGATAAAGCAAAAAACTGGAACATTGCAAGGAAATATGAGAAACAAAGTATTCTTCTTTATATAAAATCATCTGTGATATATACACTGAGAATCAAAACTGACACTTGCTAATGCCAAGTACCCGATGCGCAATCAGTTACCCTCTAGTTACCCGCGGAAAGTTCCCCATTTTCAACCCTCAGTTACCCTTACATTACCCAGAAACCCATCAGTTTCCCTTGGTTCCCCTTTAGTTACCCCGGTAACAGGCGGTATTTTGCATATCCCGGTACGCAATCAGTTACCTTCTAGTTACCCGCGGAAAGTTCCCCCCCCCCATTTGTCCCCCTCGGTTGCCCTCAGATTACGCAGAAACCCGTCAGTTACCCTCGGTTCCTCTGTAGTTACCCGGGCAACTGGCGGGATTCCGCTCATCGGGATATCAGTTTTGATTTTCAGTGTATATTCACAGATGATTTTATAACGAATCCTTTTTTTTTTTTGCTTCATTAGCTGGTGCCCTACCTTGTTTCCATTTTTTCCTTTTTTTTTTTTTTTTTTTGAGCAAGTGTCAGTTTTGATTCTAACCTTTTCATTTGATTGAAGATACCACAATAGCTAGAATCCAAACCTAATCTCACGGCAGCACCTAGAAACACCCGGGTACTGACATCCGCCATTTTGAGTCCCTCAGGGGTCGACGATTCAGAGTTCACTACGCGGAATTTCCTGCGTATCGAATTGTGAATCATCGGACCAAGCGACTGAAAATGGCGGATGTCAGTACTTGGGTGGTTCTAGGTGCTCTAACGGTACCAGCTAGATTTTTAAATTACAGGTATCGTGTTGCACACTGTATAACACATATTACATGTAAAATACTTTTGTAGGGAATAATTTTTTTTCGAGAATATCTCCTATCGAAGACCAAATTGGTCGCTTTCCTTTAATTAACGCGGCCAAATCCTCGAATGGCCATCCTGACTCATTGTTGATACAGAGCACTCGTATTACTGACCTGGTAGACGATCTCCTAGAAAAAGTGGTGTCGGTGATCATGTTTTCCGCAACCATGTATTGTGTGTGGTTGTGTGGTTCTAATCTAGTTGTTTCAAATTGAAACGAATGGAATGAGCTTGTTGAGAATTTTGACATATAACTCTTCTACGCTTGTACGTGGACACTGAAAAGCGAAAGATGTGGAACTCAACAACTTTCTAGTCGCAAATCGCCCGCGGTAAGAAAAAGCACAGATGTGTACATGAGGCACGAACTTGACAGCTTATTTCGCTGTTGGTTTGAAAGTTATAAGCACGTATTTACTTGGCGAAATTGTTAACTGAAATTTCGCGATGAAATTTAAACGAAAATTGCGTGTACCTACCTGAGGAGCATGAATTTGTTGATGTTCGCAAACGTAGGATCTTCTATTTTCGCTAGTCGGCTCTTCGTTTAATATTCGAAGACGGGGCCTTATTTGTTTAAGTACAGCTTGTGTCAGCATAATGATGATGATGATGGAGAATAGAAGATCATTGACACTCATTGAAGGGGTTGAAAAAATTCCATCACGTTGAATTTCAACAAGCCAGAGTAAACCTACCAGGTATTTTTTGGGACGTTATGCAGTTTTTAGGGTTTTTGTCTATAAACTTTAGGGGAAAATTTTGTATGTTACTGGCACTGATCTGGAAAGTGAGAAAAAAAACGAATTCTGCTAATATATTCAGCTGGTGGTAACCCAACAGAAATTGGAACTTACTTTACTTGAATGACTTCTTGAAGAAACCACACGCAATACACGATCAACCCAATTTCATGAATTCTAAATAATCATCGATCCATAGAACATATCTACTAAATCACTATAATTTCACAATGTATATAATTTTTCAGATTTGAAATTGAATAAAAATTACGGTTGCACAGATTTCAGCGAGAAGGAAATGAATTTCACTAACACTCAGCGAAAATCTAGTATATTCACAATAGATGCTTTTAAAAAATGCAAGAATTTAAGGTTTAAGAAAGGAAGTAAAGAAGCTGAAGAGATTTGATAACAGACTGCCATACCTTGTACAATTCTCAATTTGCCATTTCTGCCACTAGTGACGCTGAAACATTAATTTTTACATTCCTTAAAAACATCTGTTGTGGTGTTGTGGACATACTAGGTTTTCGCTAACTAGCAATTAATACGAGGGTCGTTCAAAAAGGAAGTTGACAAGCGCTAGTTGAAAATTATTCTGGATGGCCCTTCGAAATTTCTTTATATATGCGCAATAGAGCTGTGCATTAACAGTACTACCATAAGGAATTAATTCAAGGAGGAATACACGACGCCTGTCCCAGAACATCGAAGCCATCACTTTTTGGGTGACAACCCCTGTTTAACCTTCTTCACTTCTGGTGAGCCTACATGTTCCCACTGAGTAGAGTCCCTCTTTGTTTCTGGTGTTATGTGGCTCACCCACGTCTCACCATACGTCCCAATCCTGTCCAAAAAATCACCCACTTCTTGTCTATGAATTTCAGTATGCGGAGTTTGTTTCGCAAGCAAAAAACGAGTGACGGCGTTGCTCGCATATGGCGGCAACCTGTATACTCGCATTCATCGCAAATGCTTACTATATCACGCATAAACAGCACGACTGAACAGAACAACCTGCTTTGTGGAGAAGTAAACGTACACTACAACAACGTCTTGTTGTCATGGAAACAGCACTGCGGTCGGCTAAGTGGCCAATGCGTCTGTTAACTAATTTTGTTAAACACCCTCGTATTATCAACAGATGACATGAACAGCTGTTCATCAACTAACAGGTTGTGAATTCCCGCGCATGCGCACAACGTACTCGCATAATCATGCACTAGTAGGGTACTATAACAAATAATGGGTAGGATCGGTGGCCGCCATTTTGGTTTTTGTTCACCTTTTGTAGGGTACTATAATAACACTGATAACTAGTCACAAAAGGTAAACAAAAACCAAAATGGCGGCCATTAATCCTACCCATTGTTTATTATAGCACCCTAGCACTAATGAACAGACATGGGCAAGTCCGGTTTGCAAACTAATTAGTTTTTTTGATGAACTTGAACTAAATTTGGCCCTTTCCTCTTTGAAGTTGCACGTTTTTTTGTCATTCGCTTCAAGTCATTTGGCAACAGTGATATTGAGTAGCAACATGTTCTAGCCAGCATACACATCCCCGGGAAATGAACTTGAACTGAACTTGAAGATTGTGTAAGATACACCTGAACTTGAAAAAGTGCTCTTTTTGGTGAACTTGAACTTCTCTCGCTCCCAAACTTACCCATGTCACCGATGCGCAATCAGTTACCCTCGGAAAAGTTACCCATTTGTTACCCTCAAGTTACCCTTGTTCCCCTTTAGTTACACGGGTAATTGACGGGATACTATGCAGTTACCCGTGGCGGAAAAGTTACCCATTCGTTACCCTCAGTTACCCTCAGATTACCCTTGTTCTCCTTTAGTTACCAGGGTAACTGGTGAGATTTTGCGCATCAGGGTGACCAACATGCCCTCGGGAAATAGTATGAAAACGCTAAAGCTTTCTGTTCCCAAGCAATGAAAGAAATATGTTTTTGATAACAATGGTCCTCTTTCACACATCATAGCTGTAGAAAAATAAACCGAACTAAGATTAAAATTGTGTATCTTCTTAGTCCTTGTAACACAAAAATGTAATGAGTTAACATATGTATATTTTACGAGTGTCACTTATGGAAACAAATACCTACTGAGAAAAGAGCGACTTTTTTTTTTTTTTTTTTTTTTTACTAACGGTGGATGGACTTCAATGCGCAAACATCTGAAAGACAAGAAAAATAGGAGATGCGAGCCTAGTTTCAGTGATTACAGTCTTTCACAAATGTGTAGTTATAGCTCTCGTGGATCTCTGTATCTTTGATAATGATGTAATCAAATGAGTTCGAATAGGTTTATTCTTCAACTCTGCTCCGAGCAGATTAGAGCAAGTCTAGTGACATCCACGGATCAAGCAAAATGACTTTTGGTATGTAATCTGCTGTTGTTCCTTGTTCGCTCTGGAATAAAGAACGCCAATGTGTAAACATATTGATATTATAGTCATGTGATGGGGAATAGATAACGGGTTGCTGTGTCTACTTTAAGTAGGGCGGTATAGTTTCATCCGGGCCGCCATATTGTTGCAAGTTCGCTCCGTGAAACGATAAGTGAGCACGTGGTGTTTATCGCGCAACTGATTTTCTTTCAATGGACCGAACTTGCGACAATATGGCGGTCCCGTATACCTGGATGAAACTATACTGCCCCATTTAATGTAGGGTGGTACAGTTTCACCCGGGTATACTAGACCACCATATTGTTGCAACTGTGGTATAGTTTCACCCGGGCATACTGGACAACCATATTGTTGCAACTTTGGTCTGTGAAAGGAAAACTGGTCACACAGGATGACATTTTCTTTCAACAGACCAAAGTTGTAACAATATGGCAGTTCGGTATACTCGGATAAAACTAGGAGTATTGGAATATAAAACTGCACTAGAGTGCGCTGCAAAATCACCTGTGCGGGTGTTAGCGGGGGAAAGTGAAAAAGTGATCATGTGTACTTTCAAATAGAAACACTGCTATCTTGAGGATGGGAAAAAAACTAGTAGAAATTATTCTACCAGTAGAACTGATTATAATTGAAATTTTTGGTGATGATGCAGTTAAATTTAGGACAAATTTTCTTTGAAAGTGAATTTCTAATCGATATAATGGTAGTTGAAGTTTGCTATATGCTTATGGATAGATCTCCATGATCACTCTTTCAAAGACGCAACAGTGCCAACATTTGCCACTCTAATTTATATTTCAATACTGCCCTACTTTCAGTAGAGCTCTATACCAAGATAGGTAAGTACAGCCGCCATACTCTTTCCAGTTTGATCCATGAAAGGAGAATGGGTCACGCAGTATTTACAGTTCAGCCGATTTTCTTTTAACTGGCCAAACTGGAAGAAGTATATTCGGACTTCCCGGACCAGTGGTGCGCTAGCATCGGCCTTTGTCCCTTTCCGCACTGAGGAAATTATTCTTATCAGTGTTAGGATACGCTGTACTTAATGGAGAAACGTGCGTTTTTTCCCATCACCAATGCGTCCAAAACGTATTTTCAAAGCAAATTCTATCAAAATTCGATAGCTTCTAAACATAAAAGTAAAACTTCGGGAAGTCTTTCTCAAAAATCTGGTTGAGAGCCGTTTGAAAATCACGTTTTTACATTGTAATGATGCCTGGCATCTCAGTAATCCTAACGTTGATAGAAACATCCGCCAGATGTCAGCTACTTTGCTGTTGAATCTTGAGAAATCCGAATCTTCGAGCATACATGTACAAGTATTAGAGCCAGTGTGTACATTACGGCAAGTACTACATAGAGGGCGTTGTTCTGAAAGCAAAAGACCCCATTCATCTTACAACTTGAATGCGCATTCTTGAAAATGATCATAGGCGCCGTACCCCATGGGTGCCCGGGGCTTAGGCACCACTGGAAAAATCTGAAAATGAGGGTAAACTCTACCAATGTTTAAATTTTGAAGTACCTAATCATAACTTTATCGATGAGCCCCCACTGATGGTTAGAAAATTCGGCGCCTGTGAGAATGATTATTCCGAAGGATTTCAGCCTTTCTGGTCAGGATTATTCTCATAATTAAATTTTTCTTATTGTCGGCTGGTGTGGAATATCATTTTATTTTTTCTCTAGTTGGTACTTTGTTAAAAGACAAATAAATATAAATTAATTATAAATAAGAAAGGAATGCGAATATTATTCAAAAAATTGTAATATAACTTGATCAAAGAGAATAATTAGAAATGATTAACCATCATTTTTAGTTTTCTAGAGTGTAGAAGGAATAGTTCAAATAGTAATTCTGAAATCCGAAATAATGAACATTATGAATCATCCGACTGATAATGATGATGGGATCTTTCACACTCAGAATAGCGCGCTCTATGTATCACTTTGGAACCCTATGCTTCAAAAATGCAATAATGGCTTCCTTCCTTTTTATATGTATACTCGAAGGTATCCATCACTTTGGAGCAGGAAATGTTACCTCAGCAATACGGCTCTGTAAACTTCTTATATGTATGTTCAGCCACCATGTTTATCCTTTCATTTGCCGTGCAACCGCAATTGTAGCTCGCGGCGCGTTCAGGATGCGTTTCCTTGTTACGGGAAAAAGTAAGAATCAAAATGGCGGATGAGAATACCTATATAAAGTTTACAGAGCCTTAGCTAGAGCTCTATAACTTCGTGTGAGTACAATCGTCCGCCATTTTGAGTCCAATCACGCCCATGAATGCCGAATCCAACTACGCGGAGCGTACCGCGTAGTCAATTCGACATCCACGGGTAAGGTTGACGTCAAAATGGCGGACGATTGTACTCACACAAAGTTATAGAGCTCTACCTTAGCTGAAGCCAGGACTGTCAACTTTACATGATTTTAATTCTTTACAGTAAAGCACGTAAAGAATTGTAAATACTGTAAAGAATGTAAAGAAAAGTCAAAAAATTGTATATTCAAAGAAATGAAGATAGTAGGCAAATAAGATGATCATCAATCTCAGATATGATTTAGGAAAATAATTTACTCAAATAAGTGATTTAAAGTACTGAAGTACTGTATGAGAATGAGTAAAGCTGGTCGAAACACTTCTCTTTATGCTGAATTGAACTTTACCCCAATAAGTGTAAAAGAAGGGAGTAAAACAAAGTGGATATGCAATATATGTCGCCGAACTTTTGCAAATGTGGCATCACAACAATTAAGACCACACTGATGAGGAACAAATTTATAAAAATATTAGTATCGCTTTATAGAGCATTACCAAAGAGAAACCAAATTTTCAATTCAGTAACTACTGTTTGTACTTTGTATATCACACATTGAGAACGAAAGATACATATCAATGCGATACTTTTTAAATATATAAATGCAGTTCAACTTTTTTTTTTTTAAATTTTACGCCTTCTGTTCCTAAAAATAAATATAATAATATTTTACAACAAATACTTAATGAAAAGAAAAATGTATGATATGAGTGTGAATTATGAAATATTAATTTTTCATGTTCATTATATTGTAACTTGATACAAATTATAAAAAATATGAAAAGATATATTTGAGGCTTTATTTTTTGTACTGTATATTTCTTTTTTACATACGCATACCCAAAAATATTATAACAATCATACCTTATAATATACATTTATCATTCTTTACTATTTTTTACATTTCTCATATTCTTTACAATCTTTACATTCTTCACACTAATGCTTTACATAATTCTTTAAACATGTCAAGAATGTAATTTTACAAACTAAACTTTACATTGACAACCCTGGCTAAATCCCTATAGATACGAGTGAAGACGTACGCCATTTTGACTCACATTGCGCCTGTTGATGCCGCATTGACCACATGGTACACGCCGCGTAGTCGGATTCGGCATCAATGGGCTCGGTGTGAGCCAAAATGGTGTATGTCTTCACTTGTACATATTTATAGGGCTCTACCTTAACAAGTGAAATAAGCTGATTTTCGTGACATCACACAGTGGGTTACTGTCAGCCAAAATACCCGTCTTTTGACCAGCGGACGTATTGACTCCCATAAGAAAAACGCACGGAGCAAAGATCATTATGTTACTACCTGATAGTAAGAAATTTACTAGAAACCAAAAATATATATTTTCAGTGCAGAAGATTCTTAGCATTTGCTAATAAACTTCTAATTTCTAACAAAGTTCTTATTCTCTGGTAGTAACTAGTAACATGATGATCTTTGCTCCGTGTGTTTTTCTTATGGGAGTAAGTACATTCGTTGGCCGCGAAACGGGTATTTTTGCTAACAGTAACTCGCTGTCTGACGTCACCAGGCAGATTAACAGCTGTAACATCATCGTTTTTATCATTCTGCTTGGAACTGACAGACTCAGTTGAAAATTGAAGAACACTAATAAATTGATAATTAGGGTCGACGCAGCCGAGCTTTATACAATAGAAATAATAATAATAATAATAATAATAATAATAATAATAATAATAATAGTAATAATAATAATAAAAGTAAAGTTCTAACCAACGCATGATGTCAGTGGCTTAGGGTCGGCGCAGCCAATGGAAAAATAGTTCTACGCGAAGCGTGATGTCAGTGGTTTATGTGTATCATTATTGGCTCTTTTTCTTATCAATTGATGTTCGAGATACACGAGAATGAATCGCGTTTGCTTTTGACAGTGATGTTTGTGGTTTTAAATGTAAAAGTGAACATAATCGTGTGTAAAAGAAACAGTTAGGAAGATGGTTTTACATTGTGCTTACAGTCTCAGCAAAAGTTACTCGAGGTATCAACATAGGGAATCGTTGAAAGTAGTTCATTTTGTGAGGTTTGTAATATTGTATATATATATGATTCTTACTGAAATTAGGGTCGGCGTGAACCAACTGACATTTTTGTAAACAAAATGAGTTATTAGTATCGTTGGAAAGAGTGTAAAAGGTAGAATTTTTCAAAATTGGGCCCCCAATTCAAAATGTGTACTCACGTTGATCAAAGCTTATTAGTAAACGCATGTCATATAGTTTCTACATGGCTCTTGAACTTAGAATCACGTGTTCTCAAAAAACAGATTTTGCTGGTTGGTTCTCTTACTCTTAACAGCGTCCAAGTGCGATTGTACTTTTCGTTCGAAGTTGGTTACTGGAACTGGAATAGCCACCCAGACTTCAGCTGAAAGGCCGACCCTATTATCTATATGCAAGTGATATTATTGTGAAATTTGCTAGAGCTTATCAAAAATTCATGTTATAAGGATTCTAAAAATATGTGATTTCAGTCTCAGTTAGTTTTACTTTTAATTGTGTGACTCGAACGACTGAAATGTGAACATATCAAAGTTTTTTAATTTGCACAATAACACCTGATAACGTATACTTTCGTTGAAAGAACAAGCATACTGGCATCAAGATGATTCCAGGTATTGTGAAGTTTATCGCTGTTCCACATTATTTAATTTTGAAACCTACCATTAAAGCTTTCTGAGTTGCTGTTTTCTTATTTTCTAATATCTATTCTGAAATCCTCTTGCAATAGCTTTTTGATTTACTTCTTGACTATTAGAATGAAATCATCCCGAGTGTTTTCAAGATGTTATACTGATCACCATAGTATCGGTTGAATATGCCTATTCATTAACCATAGTCGATGGTTTAAGTGAATGCTCATGTAATCTGACTATGGATTGTTCTCTGTTTCAGGAAAAGTGTATCAAATGTGGATCTCTTACTGTAAACTACGAAAAAGTTGACGTTGATTACAGACTGAAGCATAATGATCTCCTAGCAAACACCGTTCACAGGTAATGCATAAGTTACATTAAAATCGTACACCTCTTGGCTATATAAGACTGTGTCACATTAGAGATTTTGAATTTGGAACATTATACGAACAACCTGACCGAGTACAAAACTATCAGCGGTGGTGTCATATTGCAATTGGGTAAATCCTGCTATTATTTGGCTTAACTTGGTAATGGGTCCTGATTATATTAGAATACACTCATGTGAGTCTTGCTTCTCATCATTTGGCGGAGTAGAGACTTGAAGAGTCGTTGAGTTTATGTTCATATTATACTGAAATGTTGAATTACCTAGGTAGCTACATGTTTTGCTGTCTTTTTAATTCGTTAGTCGGTGACCGTGTGTGACAATCAAGTAGAAGTGTTCTTGAGCATTTGATCCTAAAAGATCCTTGTCGTTCAATGTGCGAAAACAATACGCTTTTGCTATATCAGCAACCCTTTACACATTTTCTGATGCGTTTTTCAGTGTCGTCATTCACCAACCTCTTCTATGTAAGGGTTTTCTTATAGTTTGCTCAAATTAGGCAGCTGTTAGCTGAAACTATGGATTCACTGTGCAGCCTGCTGTTCACCTCGAGAAATCGTACCTATACTGTCTATAGTTGGCAGTTTGTGTGTCCCCAACCTCTTCTACATGAGGTTTTTCTCATAATTTGCTCACATTATGCAGTTGTTAGCTGAAACTATGGGTTTACTGTACAGCTTGCTGTTCATCTAGGAAAATCGTATACTCTCTGTAAATGGCAATTTGTCTGCCCTTGGACTCTTGAGTAAACTCACGAAGATCGTATCTCAGCCATATAACACTTCTAAAGATCTGACAATCGAATTTGTTGACGTCAAAAAACAGCCCGGCGGGTAATACAAAGTAACAAATTCAGTATATTATATCGTTACACGTTTCTTTGTGTTCTGTAACTCTATTCACTGACAATATTTTCGGATTTCGAGGTTGTGCAATATGTATGTAAGTACAATTGGGTAAACCGAATTTTCTCGTACCTACTACCCTCCTCGGTTCGTTGTTTGTCCATTTGTGAAGCCGCAGAAATATGATTTACTCTTTCGAAATTGAATTTTCAACGAGAAGCAGCGGCACTCGACGCAGTACCGGCTTTGTTTGATGTACTCGTCCGTGTGTGGTTCATTTTCGAATGCTCAGTTGTTTGCTCTTAACCTATGCGTGTGCAGAAGAGTTTGCGTGTCCGGGAATAAGAAATATTTCGAGATTAGTGAAAGTATCTGATTGTGGCGTGGTCTCTCTCGAAACAAATGTTAACATCCAAAATCAGTCTTCTTTTTGTCGAATTTCATGTAGAATTCGGTGCCGAAATCGAGTTCCCATTATCAACAACCACTTTCTGTTACTGTTTTCCGGTGGCATTACTGTAGAATTCTATCCAAAAGTCGATGATGACGTAGTAACTCGACTTTTCCATAATGTTGTGTTGAAAAAGTGACATTATGTTGAATGTTCCTATTATTAACATTCACTTTGGGTTCGAATTTTGTATTGACTTCAATGTACAATGCTATCCAAAACTCGATAACGGCGTGGTTCTGTGTCAGATCCGACCATAATGTCGTGTTGAAGAGATAGATGTTGAATGTTTCCAGTATTCTTTTCGATTTCGAATTTCACATTGACTTGAATGTAGAATTCTATCCAAAAGTCGAGAGCAGCGTGATTCTGTGTCGAATTAGACTATAATCTCGTGTTGAACAAGTCATAGATATTGAATGTTTCCCATATTCACTTTCAGTTCGAATTTTACATTGATATCAATGTAGAATTTTATTCAAAAGTCAACTACAATGTGGTAACTCGACTTTTGTATCGAATTCTACATCGAATTTAACCATAATGTCTTGTTGAAGAAGTATTGGACATTGGGCGTTGTCACTATCAAGATCCACTTCCGGTTTTGAAGTTTGCATTGATTTCAATACAGAATTCTATCCAAAAGTCTATGATGGTGCGGTAACTGAAGTCTCATATCAATTTGATTGTAATATGTTGTGTCAATGAAGTGACTAATGTTGGACGTTTCCATTATCAACATCAATGTGGAATTCTATCCCAAAGTCGTTGTCAATATGGTAACTCGAATTTTGCATCGAATTCTATATCGAATTAGGCCATAATGTTGTGTCAAAGAGGTGATGGATGTTGGATGTTGACAACAAAGTCGATTTTTGTATTGCTTGTGTTTTAAGAACTAGTTTTAGGGTCTTTGCTATGAACATAGAATGGTTTATGGAAGTCTCTGGTTAACAGCGGTCTGATTTTGTGATGGTCGCTCCATGAACGAATCTGGCCCGAGCACACCATTTTGTTGAGACCTTGGCTGTCGTTAGTTCTGCCGTCCACTTTGGTTTTGTAACTATTAAAATGGTCCTGGGCGATGGAGAACGTAAGCCTACATCTTCAAGTCCATTTTTCAGGGTACCGTAGTATAAAAATGCAAGTGTAGAATGCAGATCATGAGCTAATTTGTTTCGTTCTCATGGGCGTTATTTTTTTACTTGGCATTGTTTCTCATCCCCGTTTTACTCCCTCCTCGAAATTTGCCTGCGTTTTCGTGTAGGCTGACTGGCAGTCATTGCTTCTGATGAAGATACTTTGTTCTTCTGTTCGCTTTCTTTCGGGACCAAATTTGCGGGAGATTCACTGTACTATTCTACTCGCTGCTGGACAGTTCCTATACAGTTCGTCTCCTATTCACGAAGTATAATATGTATTATATATCCAATAACGGCGCACAAACGAAAAATCATTTTCGCGAGGAAACTTCCGAGAAGTTCGGCTACTAGGAAACTACGCACAATCTTGGAAACGAGGCTTTTATGGACGTCACGTAATTCGATGTATACCGATGTTGGGAACTTCATTATCGAATCAGCCTGCTCAGTGTGGAGTTGGTATCGCACGTGTCGTATATTCTAGAAGTGGAACTTGTTATTGTGAGTGAACGAGAAAAAGACAATCCGAAAGCGATGAAAGAATATGGTTTGTTTATGCACAACCTGCGAAACCTCTAACGATGATCATAGAGTCTCGAGGCCCGTGTGGATAAACGTCGTGAGAGAAAATTAAGAATCTGGAAGAAGCAATAGCGGTGATTCATATCCGGGGGAAGAGGGAAGACATGTTTAATAATATTATCTTCAATATATTGTTCCAGACTTATCTGGAAGGATGTAAAAAGTGTTGGAAAAGCTCTAACGACTCTTAGAGAGTCTTCAGACCCATCTGAATAAGCCTTCGTGAGTTTTGAATGAGTCTAAAGAAGTCTAGCACCGTCGGAATGTTTTTCAAGATGAAGGGGTAGGGGCAAGTACAAAAGCAGTAGTGGTGATGTATTTTTCCCAGGGGAAAGTGGCAAGAAATTTTTACTGGTATTTACCTCAACTCTGAAAGGATCTAAAAAATATTCGAAAAGCTCTAACGACTCTCATCGAGTCTTCAAACCCATCTGAATAAGCCTTCTAGAGTCTAGTTTTTTGTAAGGGAGGGGGGTGCAAATGTTCAACATTTAGTTTGATAAGCAAAAAAAAAGCAGTGTTTTATCTGAAAAATAAAGGAAAATATCTTGGTAATCTCCTAAAATCTCTGATATCTCGTCTTCAGACTCCTAAACTTTCTCAATGCGAATGGTTTTATGATTTTTCTTTTCAGGGGCGGTACAAATGATGCGCACTCCTAAATTTTTTTAGTCGGTACAATATACCCCTTCACCACGACCTCCGTCATACGCCACTAAAAAAGTCTGATATGTCTGAAATTGTCTCGGGATAGTATTTACGAGTCTGAAAGAAGCAGTAGTAATAATCAGTGGCGTGCGGTGAGTTTTTCTAGGAGGTAAGCGATAAGTGTAGACACAGATGTACCAAAGAGTTTTTCCTGCAGGGGGGGGGGCAAAAATTGTGAAAGTCCCAACTGACTCAACTCAAAATTCTCAAATACCAAAGCAAAAAAAACAAAAAAAAAAATTTTTAACTTGTTGGATCATGCAACCTGCATATGGCACATCAGACTAGTTAGGTGTTACTAGTCTATAGGTGTGGCTAACCCAATAGTAGTCTTTTTGAATTCCGGCGGAACAATGAAATGAACTCCACCTCTTGCTATAATTCGTGTGGCTTGGTCGGATGTTCAAGTTTTTCCCATATTCTTGTATTTTATTATTCTTCTTATCATATTTTATTGTTAAAAATTCGCCATCCACACTGGGATTCGAACCCGCGTTCCGTGGTTCAGGAAGCAGCGTTCGAATTCACTCGGCCACCAAGCCACTCTAATATCAAACATTGTTGGGTCAATTGAATTTTTGAATAAAAAAATAAAAGTTATTAAAGAAAAATTGACTGCGTTAAATTTGTATGCCCGATTACTGGAACAAATTTGTCGATGCGAAGATATTTGTCAATCACTGGTACAAGTCCAAATTTTAATTTTTTGACATAAATGCTCTATTTTCCAATGAACTAATCGAGGAAAGGTCACTGTTTTAAATTCTTTTGATAGCTGAATCATAGTCTCAAACAGGAAAACTAAAACAGTGATGAGAAACACTGTGCTGCTTGTGAAATTTACTGTTGAACTCAGTATTTTGCTTAGCATGTACAAGTAGTGGTGCAACTACGTTACGTTATACACAAAAACCAGTAATTATTAGGTTTAATTTATATTTAATGTTTGTTTCAATTTTTTTGTAAGTAGATGACTTGTTCACTACTACTATATACATATGAGGGTTGTCCCAGGAGTAAGGTTCCCTATCTTCGTATTCCCGTTGCATGTGTTGTATAGCGATACGGTGACCGGGGAAATGTTGCGCAGGCTTATCTGACAACACTGTAAAAATATCAACTGCGCATGTAGAGAGAAGCAACGGTGAACCAGTATATGAAACATGGATCACACACGCGAAGTCCGCCCAAGTTTGTATGGTCGGATGACCTTTGTGAAGTTGATCATGCTGCAAAACGCGCGACACCACTTGTGCACGTGTTGCACTGTAATCCCTTCTGGGCCGAACACTACAATCAACTGCCGATGGATGGCGCTAGGTGGTTCATTTTTCGCTGTCAAGAATAAATTACTGAACGCGCTACAAACTTGGACGGACTTTGCGCGTGAGATCCGTGTTTCGTGTGCTGATTCACCCCTGCTTCTCAAAATGCGCACTTGATATTTTTACAGTGTTGTCGGATAAGCCTGTGCAACATTTCCCCGTTCCCCGCATCTCTCTACAACGCGTGCAACGGAAATACAAAGATAGGGAACCTTACTTCTGGGACAACCTATGTATATAATTTTATGTTTCTTGAGGAATTATTTTTCTCTGAATGCAATCTACCCCGCGGATCCATCAAAATTTCACACATTCAGTAGCGGAATGAATGAATGAAAAACTTTATTTGCGTAATTAAGAGCCACACTCGACTTGTCTTGGAGCACAACTTTAATAGGAGCAAATTCAACAGGAAACGTACGAATTAATGACAAAATATTTAAACAAACTGGTGTGTGATCACCAAGGTCAGACATTTGATGACATAAAGAACGATATTTAGTACAATACGACAATACATCAGTTCCTAAAACATATTTAAAATTAGCTAATTCAGCTCTAATCTCGACGATCTGATCTTCGTTTCACTCTCTTGACTATTCAGCTTTTCAATCGACTGCATCATGTCAAACGCATATTCATGCCCTCTAATAAAAGGCAGCAATTCGTTAGCAACGTGAACACCAACCAGATACATAGCAGTGTCATTTTTCTCAGACCAATCAGCACTACGATCTTTCGCAGCAGGAATCCGTTTAACTGGTTCATAACACCTCTCCTTTTTCAGCAGCAGATCAATTTTAAAACGCCAACTCTCATAGTTCTTACCATTGAAAGGTTCAATAAAGAAATTCCTTACTTTTGAATCCGAATCCATACTGTACCAACAATAGAACAGGCCAGGAAATTTCATGTACGACAAACAGCCATCAATACAGCAAACGAGAGAGCAATGGGCGGACACGAGACAGCTAGCTTACTGCAAACTGATCATCCTTAAATACTGGACAACTGGAGAACACCAAACGAATTCTGCTTCAGAACACACCGAATTTAGTAGTCAACGACTGGGCCCATAACCTGTTATTCATATTTCTTTTAAAACGGCAGAAAACTCAAATTAAATAGGCAAATATTTTAAACTCGATGTAACTTTATTGACCCAAAACGTCAAACAAAAAATATCACATACAGTAAGTTGATAAAAGGAATTCTAGTTCCACAGAAACGGGTGAAACTAGTAAAGCACAGAAATACTCATGGTTCAATGAGCCTCGATAGGCAGCGCGACGTTTGAAAAATACTCGAATAACACGATAATACAACAAAATATACAACATTCCCTATCTTCATATTATTTCCGTTGCATGCGTTGTAGAGTTATGCGGTGAATGGGGAAATGTTGCGCAGGCTTATCTGACAACACTGTAAAACTATCAAGTGATCAACTGCCGATGGAAGGCGCTAGGTGGTTCATTTTTCGCTGTCAAAAATAAATTACTGAACGCGCTATAAACTTGGACGGACTTTGCGCGTGAAATCCGTGTTTCGTGTGCTGGTTCACCCCTGCTTCTCAAAATGCGCACTTGATATTTGTACAGTGTTGTCAGATAAGCCTGCGCAACATTTCCCCGTTCACCGTATCACTCTACAACGCGTGCAACGGAAATACAAAGGTAGGGAATCTTCCTTCTGGGACAACCTACGTATATAATTTTATAATTTTTGAGGAATTATTTTTCTCTGAATGCAATCTACCCATCCATTAACAAGCCATATTTCTCCCACTTTAATTCTCTGAACAATCCTTCAAGTACCGCATTAAAAATATTAGGTGACAAGGGATCACCTTGTTTTACCCCTCTACCCACTCTAAACGATTCCCCTTTCTTATCCAGCGAGATAAATGCCTTCGATTTACGATACAGATTTTCTAGCATTTTTATAATACCTTCTGGGACGCCTTGCGATGCAAGTGCTTTCCAGGCACTGTGTGTTAATGGATGGATACCAAATAAATAATCACAGATACCAAATAAACAATCTCAGATTCGCCGATGACATCGTACTGATTGGCAAAAATATGGAGGAAATAAACTGTATGATTGACGATTTGGTGGAACAAGGGGCTAAAGTGGGACTAAAAATTAACTTAGAAAAATCCAAAATTATGATAAAAGAGGGAAAATATGCAAGCCGCCCCTCCAGCGGAACGAAACTAGAGATGGTTGACGACTACAAGTACCTAGGACAGTTAGTATCATTCAAAAACCGAATCGGGAAGGAGGGGTGCTCTCAGCCCCCAGAGTCACTGAGGAGTTCGCGAGTTCCCCCCCATTTTTTCACCCCCCGGAAAAATAATTTTAATTTGAGGCGCCTACAATAATTTGTTTATCATGCTCCCAAAATTTATTTTCAGTGTTATATCTCTCAGATTGAACATTCTGATTAGTGATTCTAATATTTAGAATATTAATCTTGACTCTTAGTCCTAGACATCTTGGAAATAAATCAATAAATCACACGAAAATAAAAATCCGAGGAAATTATAATACTAAAATGGTAATAAATTTATAATTATGATGCCGACAATGATGATACACAAAAAAACACAATAGTAATAGGCGAAGAAAAGGAGAGTAGAATAATTTTTTGTATGAAGTTTGTAACAAATATAAAAATAATAAAAAACAGTATAAACTATTTTTTTTTTTTCAAGAGTTTAGAATAATAATTTCTTATACCTTAGACTTTTTGTCGCGATTTTATCGATTATAACTTCGTTGCTAATATCATCCAGAACATCTTTTTCTGATGCTAATATCAACATCGACGACATATAGGGATCAAGCATCGTGCTGCGGAGGTAATTTTTCACTATACGATGTTTCGACAGGGCTCTTTCTGCTGAGCAACTGGATCGGGTAAAGTGATGAGGATTTTGTACAAAGCCCTCAGATAACCATATGATGACAATTGAATTATTAAACGAAATGGCTTTGTGAATCCTCTGATTAGCCAGGCACTTTCTGGCTGGTCTTCCTTTTCAGATTCTTCCTCTTCTTCATCTTCCTTTTCCATCTTTTGAAATTCCTCTTCATTCTCTATTTCCATCAGCGTCGTTGTGGTTGGCCGAATTAAGTCGGACACATTGACGTCTTCGCACATAGCTGAATAAATCTTCTTGAAATCGTTGTATTCTTCAGCAATTTTATGAGAGTCCAAATTATACATCTCACACAACTTTTCAACATCCTTGGATTTGATTTATTTTAATTCCTGTAATGTTTTGTCGGCAAAAAAATTCATTTGTTGTATACAAGTTAAAGTTGAATCTGTAAAACGTTCTGACATCTCCATCAGAATACGGTCTATTACAATGTAGTATACATCTATTTTGAATTTTTCCATTTTTTCAATGTGAAGAAGACCATCGTCATCATCATGTGTACCCATTTCGTCAAAAAATCGTTTTCTCATCTTCTTCCTCTGTATCTTCGGAGCAGTAGAAATTTTATTTCGAACGCACATTTCTAATATTGAATCTTTAACTTCATCAAATTCCCTATTGTCTTCTCGAAATTTTTCCAATCGTTTCTTAGTATCAGAAATGATTATTGAAGCTGCACCTAAATCAACGTCAACTCCTTGCAGCACCGATGTAATAGGCCTCAAAATTGAAAAGAGTTTCATGCAAATTTTCAAACCAGCAATAAAATCAACTGTCAATATGTGATTTAGAAGACCTGTGGCTTTCACTCTGGTATCCGTAGTTGATTTTTCATATTTTTTAATAATTTCCAAACTAGCAACTATTTCTTCAAAACAATCGTTTATTGTGCTAGTAGCTGCTGGTCGGCTAGACCATCGTGTAGTGGAAACTCGTTGTAATCGTCGTTTACTCAAATGTAGAGTATGTTTTCTTTCACTTGCATCCTTCAAAACTTCAGTGAAAATATAATGTCGCTTATGTCCACTCATAAACACGTACAGTTCTTCAGATATTCCAAAATGATTCCCCATAAATATACTATTTTCTAGTGCTCGTTCAATAACCAATGAAAACCGATGAGCATAACACCAAATGTAAATAGCGGTTGAATGACCTTCATCTTCGATTTGAGCTTCTTGAATAAGAGTTTTCATGCCTTTTGCTGAACCGCGCATATTAGCTGCCCCATCATAACTCTGACCAACAACGTTTTTTAGATCTAGGTGACATTCATTCAGGATATCCTTGCATTTATCAGCCATCTCCTTTCCACTAGTTCCACCTAAAGTGAAAGCCCCAACAGTTCGTTCAACTGGTTTATCAGAAGTAATACTAGAACCTACACCTTCCACACTCTCTATGTAGCGAACAAGGAGTACAACTGTTTCCAATTTACTACAATCTTGAGTTCCATCAGCAATAATAGAATACTTTCCAACTTTCTTCATTCGATCAACAATAGCTTGAAGCACCATTTCTTTCATCGTAGTTACCAAAGTTAAAACGCTTCTATAGGCCAGAAAATTCACTTGCATTTTTGATTTTGTTGGATCACTTCTCACTTCTTGAATTTTAAGAAGATATGACTTGGCATCAGCATTATACTTTGACAATAAAACGAACAAATTGAACAATTTTCCTTTCGTTGATTTGGAATTCCGCAGAGCCAACATTTCTCTACTTAAATAACGGCAACAATCAATAACAACAGAAAGTACTGCTCTATGATGTTGCACTAAGTAAGTTTGTTGAAGAGCCAAATCACGATCTATTCTCTGTTTGCCAGAAGCCCATCGAATAACAGCCATTTCACTTTCTTTATGAAGAGAAGAATCCTCATGAGATGGAATATCTCTACAAGATCAAACAAAATTAAGGGGGAAAATAAAGAAAAGGAAGTACGGTACAGGTTATAGATAGATTATTAAATCACATAGAAGATAGAAGGATATATGTGATTACCATTACCTTGAAGCATTATGCCAAGCATCAGCACCATAACCATCAATAGCAAATTTTTTACAATTCTTAGTAGATATATTGCTGGGAATGCCAAACAGGACGCATGGTAGACAAAAAAGCGAGCGTTTTTTGGGACTGTACACCACCCGTTTTCGCAATTCTTTACAGCCATCTGGAGAATACCTGAACTTCCAATTGGCACGTGCAAAGTCATCAGTGGGCAAACTCATCAATTCTTTTTTCTGCAATAGTAAATTGATAGTTTCTGGCGATAGTTTTTGAGCAGCGTAATCTGATATATCGACGACAATTTCTGTTTCAATATCACTGAGAAAATTGAAATTAAGAATTAAGTTAAGACGACGTGACGACCTAATAATTGTTTCAAATTTCAGGAAAATCCAAAAATGTCATAACAGGTATAATACATACTCTTTACTGGAATTTGTACTTGTGGCAATTTGAAGAGCCTCAGTTACCTCCATAAACTCAATTTCAGGTTCAGCTTTCGACATTGAAGGAGAAGCTTTCGATGTTGAAGGAGAGGGTTCATGTGCACGTAGGCCATGTTCAACAACTGGGGTAGGTCTAACTTCACTTTCATGAACTTGATCAGCTGCAGTAATGGGCCTCCATGCGTTTGAGCCCTTCTCTTTTACCGCAACAGTGACTTTTTTGATGACGGATCCGCGATTAAATAACACTGCGTGTTTCGACCGACAGTGTTCGGTCCACTTATCACTCCGAATTAAAGCATTGCATAGGAGTTCTTTGCAACGGTACTTGAAAAGTTTGCCAGAAGGCATGATTACAAAATAATGAAAACTACTAGTCTACAAGTCTACTACAACACAATGACAATCGATGATGAATCAGAAAATTTTGTTTACAATTGTTAGGAGTTACCATAATTTTTAATTTGTTTATCAATGATAACAGACCAGATAACGAGACATCCGTCTGCCGTGACGGCGTGACGCCGTGTCACGGGAGAAGAGCGTATATTCATGGCAAACGATCCGAAACCGAAAGAATGGGTCTCTATTGTAATATAATCTTAGACCCATTTCTTCGGATCGTTTGCTATGGATATATGCGTTTCTCCCATCTCCCATGGCGATGGCGCGGCAGACTTGGTACTTGCTTATTGCTGAGAATATCGATCTATCATTGACCAATAACCATTAACCATTAGGGATTAGGATACCTAAGGATAACGTGCAGTAAGTTTGAGTAACGAGAGTTTTATTTCTAGTTTTATCATTTGAAGGATAATTTTTGGGAAAATCCAATTTTTTCATCTTCCCCCCCTAGAATTTATTTGAGGAGTTGCTCCTCAAGAAAGTGCTCTCAGAGCACCCCTGTCGGGAAGGAAATTGAGACTCGCGAAACTAACTCTTGGAAAGCTTTTTGGGCGTTGAAACACATTTTTAAAAGTAAAATGAAAATTCAAACGAAGGCTAAAATCCTAGGTAGTTGTGTGCTACCAGTGGCAACATACGGGGCTCAAACCTGGTCAATAACCAAAAAACAGTTGAAGAAATTGAAAACGATGCAAAACTCCATGTTCCGGAGCATTTTAAAAATTAAAATAAAAGACAAAATTAGACTTGAGGATATAAGAAACCAAATAAATGCTACCGATATTGGATATACCATTAGAAAACTGAAATGGAAATACGCGGGCCACCTGGCAAGAGAAAGTAATTTAAAGTGGCTCAATATCGCGACCTTTTGGACCCCGTATGGCCACAAACGCACAAGAGGGAGACCAATACTACGCTGGAGGGACGATTTCAAAGTTTTGAAAGAAAGATGGGTGAAATTAGCGAGAGACCGAGACGTATGGAGAGAGACAACAGAAACTTATGCCCTAAAATGGGCGGGATAGCTGGCGGTGGCTCACCTACCCAAAGTTGTAAATAAAAATAAAAAAATAAAAAAAGAATGCAATCTACCCCCGCAGATCCGTCGAAATTTCACACCTTCAGTAGCAGAATAACTAAATCATTACAATAAATCTGATAGTGAACATTTGTGCTAACAAATAACGCTACACATCCATTTGGAATGTCTTCTGCCCCACTCTGACGTCATGCGATGATTGTATACTTGCTTCATGTTGTATGGTTAAGGCGGGTCGATGAGGTACTACATGGTCGACAGTTTCTTCAATGTTTTCGAGATTTTTTTTTGGAAATTTTGTTCAGGTGTGAATGTGGTCTGAAAAAAGGTCGTACAAAAGTCATACAAAGGTCATACTATTGGAAAATTCGTATTTGGTGGATACCTTGTCATAGTACTGAAATTTATTTGTACTAAGAAAGAATGGTTATGGAACTCACGTTTCTTCGGTTGAAATATCCGTGGACGCTAATAAGAGGAATACTTTGAGGGCTTGTCCCACAAGTTCACCAATAGCCCCCCCCCCCAAAAAAAAGTGAAAAATTACACGTACGAAAGAATTTTTAGCCTTAAAACTTATCAGGCCCTCTCCTACGAGTACCCCTTCTCCGAATCGGCTGTTTGCGCTTATTGAAGCGTCTCTGCCTCCTCTCCCCCTACTACTATATCACTGAATGGGTCATTTCAGGCAGTTCTGCAAAGTTCTTAGAATAACCGCTGGCAACCGAGGAATCCAAACGTCCGTGATCTTTGTGGTTCTCTCCTTCATCTTTCTCTATTTGGGTTTCCTTTTCCGCATTCACGGGCGGTACTCGGCTTTTGTCGGTTCGTCGGTATATTATTTCTCCGCGAGTTTCAAATTCGGTTGCCCAACTCGGTTGCTCGCGACCGTACTTGGGAATTAATAACACGAGTAGCCTTCGGCCGGTGCGAAGAATAACCCTATGCGGTAACCTCGCGTTGACCGAGCTGCCTGCAAAATTGCAAAGCCGATACGGTTTTTTGAAATGCCTCGTAAAAACCTTTCCACCGCTACCCTCGTTTAAATATGGACGCGTTTTGTAAATGAAAACCTCGTGGAGCGAACGTAATGCGACCTTGCCGAATTTGTATCGTTCGTTGAACAAATTTACTTCTTAACCGAGGTAAAGAAAATATTAAACGCGAAATCGTGGAGAAGAAATTACACTTTCGCGTCGGTGTCGTCTTGAATAATATCTTTTAACGAAATCGAACTTAGCCCGGGCGAGGGAATCGGAAAAATGATGTTGCTCGCAGCTAGTCTAATAAGGTTCGCCAGACAACTCCGGCCCCGTCGTTTGGAAAAACGTATGCAAATTTTCGGGTTAGCGAGCGAGCTCGCTCGCGCTCGCAAACCGCGATGCGATGGAGCTAACGTCGAAATGCAAACCGCAAAAAAAGTCTTCCAGTTATCGAGTTCCACGTATCCGACGGTTGCTGGCCGTTTCGACCAGAACTTTTTGTCCGCATTTGTAACTCGTGCCGGAAAAAATTCGACGAACATTCGCCCCCTCCTCCGGTTGCGGTGCTCGTGTATCGCCCACAAAGCTCTTTCGCTCTGTTAGCCCGCTGAAAAATTCAAATGAGATTGTTGTTCGAGCGAAGATAGCTTTCTCCAGCGTCCCGATATACTCGTGTACGCTCTTTTGCCCCTGCGAACCTGGAAATTCTCGTCGTGCTAAGGTGTTAACATAAAAAGTAATGCGAAAACCCGCCGCATATACCCCCCCCCCCTCCGCGTTAGTAACGTCGGCGCTACTGTTGCCGCCAAGTGCCCGGTATCTGGAGCGGGTGGGAAATGATGGCTGAGTCTGGAGATGAGAGAACTTGGCGAAATAAGTGCGAAGTGCGTCGCTCTATCGCGGCGGTATTATTCGCGAAGATTAAAAAGTTGGTGCGCCGAGAGGTCGCCGCAAGCTCCCCGCACCGTCGCGGCGCTAAATAGTTTGTATAATGTAGTTGGTTACGTAGGCAGTTTCGGCGCAAAATTATGAACAAGTGGTGGCCACTGTTTCTGTTTAGCTGAGCACCCGTGGGTAGTGATGGCGGGAACAGCAGCTTTTAATGTTCCGGCGGTGTAACGTGAAGTGCGCTCGTGTGCACAAGAAAATTGTCAATTTGGAAAAAGCTATCTAACAAAGTAGGGATGCTCTTCTCATAATTCGATGCAAGTGATACTAAGACAGCGGTGAAACCGGGGAAGTAGTCTAGGCCCTATAGACATTTCAAAAAACATTTTGAGGTAACAAGCGGGGTTTTGTTGGAAAATGTTGTACTAGGTGCCGGAAACAGCCTTCTAAAAATCCCACCCCAAATGCTGTGCAAAATTTTCTGTGGCACGTTAGAGCCGAATTTCAGTTTTTGGCTTATATCTCAGAAAATTGGAGCTCTAGAAAAAAAAAGTTTCAGACGAAAAAGATTCCTCATAAAATTTGGTACAAAGCGCTAGATCACATGTTAGCCTAGGTCTTATCCTTAGCCGACAATCACCGTCCAAAGTTGGACGGTTTTAAAAAATTTCGAAAAATTGACATATTATGGCAAATATCTTGGAAACGGCGAATTGTAGGAAAAGTTGTTTCAAACCAAAAAGATACCTCGTAAAATCTGCCATAGAATGGGCTACCTTTAGTCTAGCCTAAGCCTAATGCTTGCCGCCTTGTCTCTCGCAGGAACTTCCTCCTCGCCTTAGCCGCCGATAAGCCGAGACAGTCAAAAACGAACTTCACGCGCTTACTTCTCTCAGTCTAACGAATTTTCACCGGCATTCTGAGCAAAGTGGGGTAAGGTGTTGACTCCACAAATCCTCCCATAACTGATCCACTTGAGGTCTATCACCTGTTGATCGACAGTATAAATATTAGCGTAGGAAGTCTTGTATTACAGACATTGACACCAGTCGTTGTTACAAGGTTACAATATGAGTTCAGTGACCCGTTGCACATACGGAATGACATGCATATTGTATAGTACGAAATTTCAAGCCCCTTCCTCTTTCCTAAATGCTACAACTTGCAAATCAGGGGTAAATGATAAATTTAACTCAGCGACTTTTCAAAGCTAGGAAGGGATACCCATATATGCATTTTATTCTTCACAGTCTTCATTTTGAATCCACCTCTCTACGTGGTACAATTTGTAATCTTGGGCTCAATCATTACCAAATAGGAGTTACCGACTTTTCAAATTTATAAAATGACATTTATATTGCATTTTATGAAATTCTTGAACCCCCTCATGTACAGCATTTTGAATTTTAAGGCAAACTAATGTAACAGTTGATTTCTGTGACCTTAAATCCCCGACCATAATCTCGCTTATGAAAATTTTAACGACTCTAATAAATCTTAATTCGGAAAAAAACGAATTTTAAATTGTGGAATCTCAAGCAGTGTTACTAGTTTCTGGGAAACCGGGAAAAGTCAGGGAAGTGAGCACATCTCGAGAAGTCAGGAAAAAGTCAAGGAATTTTGAAGGAAATTTTGGGATGTGAAAGTATTTTATACAATTTTCTCTGTCAGACTCAATTGAATATAATATTTTGTTAAATAATTTGTTTGTTGTGAAAAAGTTGGAAAATAGACTGGAAAAATCTGAAAAAAATCTGGGAAAGTCTGGGAAGTTTTATTTGGAAAAAACTGGCTACCATGTCAAGGCTGGGGTAGATGGAGGGAGAGGAAAGAATTCCTATAGATAGATATATTTCAGTGGGAGGGTGTCAAGACCTCCTTGTACCCACCACTGTTTCCGGCCATAAGGCCTGATGTATTTCAGGGAAAAGTGAAGTGTCACTTATAAACCTCGATTTAGGGTGCCCTGGGACTTGGGAATTCTGAATTAATTCAGTAGGAACTTTCACAATTTTTACCCCCTCCCCTCTCCCTCAGGAAAAACTCTTCGGTACGTCCCTGGACTCAAGAACTCGGAATGGGATCCCAATGTGGATAGACTATCGACATTAATTATGACCTTAAGGGTAGTTGAATTTGAACATGCGCCAAATTTTGAATCTGATTCAAGCTTAAAAGACCCCCATAGATCGAAATGGACAAGCACTCATTAGTTTTTACAAATCGAGCGAGTAGACTGTTGAAGTGGAGAGTTCTTGCGATCTTAAATTTAAATTAACAGACTGTTTTTGAAAATGCTAAAGATCGCTAGTTCATTTTCATCATTACAAATATATCCTAATTTCTTGAGAAAGGGTTAAATCGTCAATTGCCAAATTTTCAAAAGCAGCATATAATTTTATAAAAAATGACTGAACTATCGAAGTGGAAGTTGTTTTATTTCCATTTTCTTGTTTGAGCTGGGAGGGGGGGGGGGCATTACAAATTTAGTAATAACCCTTGGACCTTTGATTGGGCTTCATCATGGTTAAATGGCAATTTTTGCATGTAATGTTGAAGAAAAAACTCACCGAATTTTGGTTCAATTTCCTAGTTTTTGAATTTTAAAGACTCGAATGTCCCCCTTATAATAACTCATACTTAGATAATTTTGAACTTGTTCCTCCAATTTGAATTTTGGTAATTTGATGGTTATGAAAATGGTGAAAGATTAAATCAAGTTCGTTCAATTTCTACTCTCATTTTGATGTTTGGGGCACACCCGAGAGTCAATATCGAAAATCTATCGCGTTGATGGAATTTCCGAATTAGGCCTCCTCTCCTCTCTCCTTCCCTATTTCGATATTTGATTCGGTTACCGGGAAGTTGATTTTAATCACTTCTGGAGACCAGTTTTGGCTTTTGAAGCCTAAATCGGGAATCCAAGAGGAATCGAATGGAATTTTCGAATCCAGCAACCCAGAAAATTCTAATACTTTATTCGATTTCCTAAAAATCAATTTTGAATTTTAGGGCCCAAATCGCAGTTTAATAAGAAAACTCATGGAAGCTTTCGAATTCAACGATGCGAAAAACTACTTGTATTTTGATTCGTTACTCAATTTTCCAAGAATTGAGGACTCTGAAAGTCAATTCAGGGTTTAAAGAAGAATCTTCTGGTGAAATTTTCGAAATTAACCACCCAAAAACTCCTATTTCAGTGATCTTTCCATAAAACATTTCAAGTTTCGCTCTAGTCTTGCTTAAAGGGAGGGATTTTTTTTTAACGAAAAAGAAACGAGACCTTGCCGTCAGAGATACCGGAATTACGGAAAAAATTTTAATTCTTTTCCATCCAGAATGGGCTCATCTTCATTCTCTGCGAAAAAGAAAAAAAAATAGAGGGAAATGAGAGTGAATGCATTCCTCAGTTCAGCATCTCCACTTGCCTTTCAAAGACCCCAGTTTATCCCACGTCGATCGGACTTTGGAATAGAAATGGGTGTGGGGATTGTCATTTTACATTTTGTATAAAAATTCACGGTCAGTGTTTTCATTCACTAACAAGGCCGGATTTACCTGACTGGCCGCTATGTGCTAATTTTTTTTACCGCCCCAAAAATACACGTAAAATAAATCCCACTTGATTCGTTTTCAGTTTTTCATCTCCCAAGCACTTATATTTGCGCACATGAGCATATCCTAATCTGGAAGGGTAAGCTGGAAGGATGTTAGAAATACGTGAGAGAAACACACAACTTCCCTTTACACATTAAGATGGTCGTTATTTACTCTTGACTCTTGGTGATATTTTTTTATGAATTTCCTCCGATTCGTCTCTTAAGTTGGTTCCAATAGAATCAAAACTACTAAGTTTCAAGTTAATTGGATTAGAGGAATCCGTGCCACAAGCTCCCTATCGTTCTTCTGGGAAAAACACATGGAGTTTTGACTTTTGTTTCAGACTAAATTTCCCTTCTATATTCACCAGGACCAAAACCCGTAAATTGAACAATAGAACAGTTGCTATCGGATTCAGCTAAGTCTTTTGCTTTCAACTTTCAGAATTTAATAAAATGTTCAACTCTCTCCAAGTTTAGGCTCTAGGTCAAACAGAGAATCTAGCAAAAACAGAATGGTCATTGAAATTCGAAATTCAACGTTTGCTACCGACTTTCAGATTTTCGAAATGTCTTCCATATTTCAGCTTTGTTTTAACCTTTCAGATGACGTTCGATACTCAGCTTGAAACCTCCGGCTTTTGACTGACTAGTCTCTGACAGGAGTTCAGGGTACTCCATTTTCAGAAACGAAATTTGACTTTCAGATTGGGGAGGGGGAGAAGAAAAATTTGTCATTCTTTTTTAAACTAAAAATTCGCTGACAAAATTTTTAAAAAATTATAAATTTGCCGATTTTTTAATCGAAATATTTTTTAATTGAAAAAACAAACAAACAGACATCCATAAAAAATGAAAAGTTCAAATGAACAGTTTCTAAATTTGCCGACTGCCAAATTATTTGGGGGGGTGTTTCAATCCCGCCACTCCCCCCCTATAGTCTCGCCCCTGCTAAAAAGACTAAATTTAATCAATCAGAAACAGCATACACACACATGATTTAAACTAACCATGAAAAATAACAGGTATATCTGACCAAATGGCAATTTAAATAAATTAAAAAATACATAAAAAGATTATGACCAGAAACGAGCAACCATACGATCATAATTAACAGGGGGGGAAAAAAGCAAATATGATGAACAGTGACCAAATTTGACCTAAAATGAAGCAAGCAACCAGAAACGACCACAATCAGTCTGATGTGACAAGATTTGACCAAAATGAGGCTTCACTTCGTTTGCCTAAAAATGGATTATAAACCAACTGGACCAAGTACGACAACCAAAAAATCAGAACGACCAAAAATGATTCATTTCGAACGGATCTGACTAAGAACTGACCTAAGAAAACAACTCTTAACAGGAATACAAACGTTAAAAACACTTAAAGTTGGGCCAAAGCAACTCAATGAAATACGCCCTTCTTCCTTTCAAAAAATGTTTCTTTCCTTACCTTCTTCTCCTCTGCTTTCTTATTTCCTTTTCCCCCTTTCGTCTTTCAAAGGTGAAACAAAAATGACCTAGAAAAAAGATTGACCATCGATATCAATTAAACGTGGGTAAAATTTCACAAAAAATTTTCATTCTTCCCCCGGCCCAAGGAACCAATTTGAAGCCGAAAAATTATATTTTTGAACAAATAAATTCTTGATGGATTTTTCTGATTGTAGGATGGTTGTTGATTTTAAACCTAGCCTGAGAATTTCCAAGTGTTCGCCGCTAGTTTACGTTCTCTTGCAATTTTTTGCTGCTGCGTTCTCCAGTCCGAGAGAAGTTCAACTTTTCGACGCACTCTGCCCCACTTGAACCGCAATAACAACCCTTCAGCTTTATTTTCAACAAAAAATTCTCGATAAAGAAAAAAAGCACAAATACAAAATCGAGCGAAATTATTTCGATTTGTTGGATTATAATTTGTGTTCGTACTTCTTTTGTACCAGCTCCCGTTTCCAATTTGAAAACAGCAAAAATTCATTATTTAGGCCGCGTAGTAAGAAATTCGAGGAATTTTTTTTTCGCCGTTCCATTTTATTTTTGCGATAGGAAGTTGAATCAAATTTGTTTACAGTATTCATCGACGCTCGTCTACACATCCGGAAATTAAAATCCACCCTCTGAATCGGAATTCTAAAAGAGAAACAAAAGCAGTGAACTTTTCTCCAGAAGTCGATGTTGTGCGAAAACTGGTATCATTAGAATATCTGTTCGAACTTACAGACACGTGCTTTCTTCCGTGCCATATTTCCTTAACATATAGGTAGGCTGACAGCTTTGGTACAGGCGTGAAAATAAATTTAATTTTGCTCCCCGATTTGGAACAAGCTGTGAGCAAGTCGCTACAGGAAAAAAAAAACCCTTTCTACGAGTTTCATAAACTGATACATTTGCTGTAGAACAGACCACCAAAGGTTTTCCAGAAGTTGCCTGCTTAATCGAAATGCTCGAGTTTACATTTTGGGTCATGTTGATCGAGGCACAGATGTGATTGCGCTATCATGTAACGAGTGAACTTTTCCATTTCGTATTCATGGAAGTTTTAATACATAATACAATTTGCGACTTTATTCTTTTCTAATGCGACATTTTATTGAAATTTTGCGGTGCATGTTCGCCTTTTTGTGTGAGGATAAACGAAAATGTAGTACACTAAAAGTCAGCTGTGCTCAGAGTCGGTGCGAGAGGGGCGGGTTTCAGATCTCCCAGTCATTTTTCATGCAGCCATTTTGGCTACATTTTGCCCAGTTCGGCAACATTTCGGAAATTGGTATTTCTTTTATCCACCGATTTCACAATTGATCCAACAAGTCAAAAGCCTTTCTTGTTTTTTTTTGGTTTTGTTGCGTGTGCTTTGATACTTGCGAATTTCGATTGAGAAGTTGGAAAAATCCAACAAGTTTAAAGTTTTGTATTTTTTGCTTGCTGTGATACTTGGGAATTTTGAGTTAAATCAACCCTCCCTCCCATCCAGGAAACACTCTTCGACATGGCCCTAGCTGTGCTTCCACATGCATAAGATTAGCATCTGTTGCAACCCCGTTAAATGTCCGTTCAACTGACTGTAATTGATTTTAGGGGAAATTGATAAGCTTCTTGCTTGTTCTTGTTTTGATACATACTGTAACGTAATTCGCACCAAAAAATGCACGAAAACACTTAAAAAGAACTTTTAATGTCACACTAATACAAACGCACGAAACACAGTAGCTAAATCGCTAGAAAACGCACAATTTCGCATATAAAATCAGACTGTAAGGCGACGGCCGGCGGCCTCTATATATCCCGGCGTTATTGGCGAAACTCCGTATCGCTTTTGTTACCATACTTCTATTCTGCTGCTCGAAACGTGTCGATTTTTCTTCGCTTATCTCGAAGGTTCGGGATTATTCGCCACACCGCCCTCTCTTCAAGCCTGGACATCCCGGCCAGGCTCCAGATCTTCTTCATGATCACCATGCCAGACTGCCAAACAATCAAGGTGCATGATTTTGGCTCGTCCACCACCAAGCTTCCGAATCCGGTATACAACAACGTTGATCCGCTTGAGTACGATGTACGTTCCTTCCCAATGACTCTGTAGCTTCGGGTTCCGTCCTCCCTTCCGTTGCGGATTGTGAAACCAGACATGGTCCCCAGCCTGGAAGCCGACCCCGTTGGCTTTGATGTCGTAGCGAGTCTTCGTCCGGTCGCTGGCAATTCGCATGTGACTTCGGACCATGCGATGAGTAGAGTCGAGCTTTTCTCTCAGTTGGCTAACAAACTCGTCCACCGGTTGCGGCTATTGAGACAGAGTTCCGAACTCCAGATCGCACGGTAATCGTAACTCCCAGCCAAAGACGACCTTTGCGGGAGTGTGCTGCGTACTTTCATGGGCGGCTGATCTGTAGGCCAACAGAGACACCGGATGTGTTGGTCCCAGTCTCTTAGGTGCTCGGCTACGACTTGGGCCAGATATTCCTTGAGCGTCCGGTTGAATCACTCAACCATGACGTCGGATTGCGGATGCAGCGGAGTAGTTCTCGTCTTTCGAATTCCCAGAAGCTGACATACTTCTTCGAATGACTTGGCTTCGAAGTTCCTCCCCTGGTCTGTATGTAGCCCCAATGGGTCACCATAACGGGTGATCCACTTCTCTGTCAGCGTCCTGGCCACTACCTCAGCGTCCTGTGTTGGTATCGGGTATATTTCAGGCTATTTACTGAAGTAATCGCCTACACGCAACGCATACCAGTTTCCAGCATCCGAGAGCGGGAATGGTCCTGCAATGTCCATTGCGACCTGTTCAAATGGATATCCAACGTTGTATTTCTGCATCCTCCCGCAATACCGAGTTTGTGGCCCTTTCACTGCCGCAGCGGCGGCACCAGTCTTCCACATCTTCCTTGTACGTCGGCCAGTAGAAGCGCTCTCGAATCTTCGCTAGGGTTTCTGTAGTGCCCAGATGCCCTCCGGACACTTGGTCATGAGCTGAAGAGTGCAAATTTCATAGGAAATTGAAAATATGTGAGAATTTTCTGATATAATTTGTACTAAATTTGAGTTTATAAACATCCTGTTGAACCATTCCGACTATTTTTTTTCTTCTGTGTTTACCACAACTGCTTTCTACTATTACCTACTGGTGCCACTTTTCTGTCTATCTCCAGTCGTGAGAAGAAAAAAAATTTCAAAGGTAGAAAACTTTTCTAAATTTGACCATAGCTCAGCTCCTTCAGGAATAAGAGTATGCAAACTTATCTACATATTGTCGGTGTAGATTGCCTACTTACCAAGTGAAAGTGGAGTCATTGCAAAAGAGACACCCTGTATTTAATCGCATCTGTAACCTGCGTCACTGTAACGAGCGTTGATGCGTTATTATATTCACAATCAGGGCTGGAACGGAAATTGAAAGTTGGAAGTCAATTATACTCGTTATTCTTAACTAGGAAGTCGGAAGTTAGAAGCTCAGAAGTTGCAGGCTGGAAGTGGGAGTGGTTCATTTTCAAGTTTTTTGTCAACTTCTTTTCTAAAAATACATGCCCTCCCGTCCTAACACTAGATTGGTGGATTGCTGGATTCGCATTTTGACCGCCGATTAATTTTTGACGTTTATATGTCTTTACTTTGGCATACAAACCGGAAAAACGTCACTTTCATGCGCCACGTTAATAATAATAATAATAATGAAACTAGCCTACTGACTGGACTAACTGGACTGTTTCCTTTATGTCTTATCAGCAATATGTAGACAAGTTCTATGTTTTTCTTTTTATGTCTTATCAGTAGGAAATGAAACTGCTGTAATATCAGTGGGAAAGGAGAAGTTGGTTGTCAGATTTATATCGGGTAGACTTTTCATACTTATTGTACATTGTCATTATGTCTTTCATCAGCCATAGACTGACAGTTTCATGTCCGTTTCCAGGTCGTATCTCAGTCTTGAAGTAGAAGGTGACTGATCTGTCCCTGCAATTCTTTCGATTTTTTCTTTATGTCTTATTGACGAGTCTCGTATCTGTCATTATGTCTTATCAATTATGAAGGAGACGGTAGCTTGTCAATTTTTTGAATTTTTCCTTTGTCTTATTAAAATATATAGACAAGTCTCACGTCTGTTTTCATGTTTAGGAAAGGAGATTACCTTAATACCTTGTCAGTGGGAAAATAAAAGGTAACTGTTAGTGATATTTATATCAAATACAGTGTAAGGCTCATGCCTATCTTATATCTTTCACTATGTCGTTATGTCTTGTCAGCCATGGACTGACAGTATCATGTCTGTCTTTAGGTCTTATCGGTAATGCAAGAGAAGATAACTGATCTTTCTCTGTAATTTTTTAGTTTTTTGACATTTTTATGTTTTTACTTTGGCACACGATGGAAAAAAGCGTTACGGAAATATGCAGTATAATACACACCAAGAGTCAAAAGTGAGTGTTTACATGGTGAGGGAATTCCCGAGTCATGTAAACTCACTTTTGACTTTTGTTGTGGAAGATATTTTTTATACTACTTGATCAGAAGCGGCAATGTTTTTCGCTGACATGGTCTGTATTTTTTAAATTATTATTTATACATTTATTTTTATTATAGACAGGTGATTTTTGTGTGCATAATTAATTCAAAAATTTAATTTGCTCAGTTAATTACTACAAAGTACAGTATCACAGTCTTGTCTTTAGTTTGTTCACGTGCACAAACAGCATACACAGGTAGTGTCCAGCAAAAACTTAACAACGGTTAACAACAAACGGTAACAGCTGTACTATGTCGTGAATATTTAAATGCGTTCTTAAGTCGCTATGTCCTAATTCTCTCCATAGCCGAGTGGTTAGAGACAATCGCTGCATTTCAGTCAGATGTTTCAATGGACACGGGTTCGATTCCCCGATACAAAATTATAATAATACAGTCGAATCCATTTATAACGTACCTCAGGGGACCGGCCATTTTACAACGTTATAACAGAGGTACGTGACAACCAAGGATACCTTTTATTTTTGGGTTAAATGTACATACACAATTGATGATCGAAATGCATACATACATACTGTAGTTACAGGGATTATGTAAACCTGTCTATGGTTTGCGTAAAATCAGTAATTTTTTTTTGCTTTGCACTTTTAGTTAGGTACTTCGTGGATAAATCGAAATTAATTTTCGATAAATAGCGAACATCTCCGGCTTATCGTTCTTTTTCACTCTGTTATCTCAGTATTTTCTTGCATATTCATGCAGCAATGCATTCAGAATACGTAAAATTACTACATAACAACCGAGGTCTTACTTCTTTACAAGCGAGTTTTCTTAAAACACGTTCAAATGGGAGCGTGACGGGACCAGTACATTTCCTACGTTACAACTGAGGTTACGTTATGTCCGAGTACTTTATAAACGGGTTCGACTGTAATAATAAACAGTCTTTATTACGTAGTTTAACAATATGTAATTACAGTAGTCTCTACCAACTAACTTTTCCGAGATGTAAACCGAACTACTTAACCCCTTTGGGCAGAGGCCTCCCCCGACCTTCTTCAAGCCTCCCGGTTTTGTGCTGTTCTTTGCCTCATAGTCCCCGTTATTTTAATTATGTCATCCCTCCATCTCATTGCTGGCCTACCTCTATTTCTCGTTCTGTCCCTTGGTATCCACTCGTTGATTATCTTACTCCATCTGTTGTTCATTTGCCTAGCAATATGTCCCGCGTGTGCCCATTTCATGTTTTTAATAGTTTTACCTATATCTTTCACACCAGTTGTTTCCCTCAGTTTTGTATTTTTTACTCTGTCTTTTCTTTTAACTCCCAGTACTGGCCAGCAATTTTTTCATGTAAAAACGCTTTACATTGAGGGACGTTTACTTTACATGCAGGTTTCGTTAGCACTCGATGCATGAATGATAGCAGTGTTGGGCAAAATGTAGCTTCAACTACAGCTACTGTAGTTGGGATGTAGTTGCAACTACAGCTACATTAAGTAGCTTGAAGTTGTTCGCCGCAGCTACTTCTGTGGAAGCTACAGTACCTAGCTGTAGTTTGAAATAACAGCTACAGATAGTAGTTGTGAAGAATTTAGTTGCGGAGATCAGCTACAGCTAGTAGCTGTAGCTGTAGCTATAAGCAGATTACTACGCCTACTCATATTTTACTCGAATCACCGTACAATGCGGAAACCATGTGTATAAAGAAACAAACTATGCATACAGGGTTAGTCAGTTTTCCTATGGCGGAAGGATGACTCAATGTGTTATCTACCGAAATGTACAGTTCGTTCTGTTATCGATTATGCGCGCTACACACTATTCGTGAATAAACCGATAACAGATCTTCATTGTAACGGAGTTTTCCTATGGCGGAAGGAAAACTGACTAACCCTGTATTGTCGTGGGCGTCCACACACACTAACAAAAAAAATCACAAAAATATATTTTTTTACACCCTACCTTTCAACAAAAATATTCTTCCCCCCCCCCCCCTTCCACCCACCCAAAAATATTTTTCACACCCCCTCCCAACAAAAACAATTTAACCCCCGCCAAAAAATATCCCTAGAAAAAATACCCCTTTCGCAAAAAAATATTTTGGTTTCCCTAGTTTTCGGTGATTTGACAGGGTTGCCACTTTCTGGAAAACCGGGAAAAGTCAGGGAATTTGGTCAGTCAGGGAAAAGTCAGGGAATTTTCATTTAAGTCAGGGAAATTTTCTGAAAATAACAAACGAGTTCGTATTTTATCAGAGTAAACTTTTTTTATCATAACATAAGAATAATGATAATCTATTCGCAAATGAAATAGTCTATAATATTAAAAAATATTACATAAATTACATCTGTACCTTCTTCTTCTCGATAGCGATTTTTTAAAAATCTGTATTGTAAAAAATTTCTGTGACTCTCCTCCCTCTGGGCTTTCTCGGAATCCTGTAAAAAAGTCAGGGAAAATTGGAAAAGTTGGCCTTGAAAACCGGGAAAAGTCAGGGAAAACCAATTCTGAAAAAAAGTGGCAACCCTGTTTGAGTAAATCATGATTAGGTGTAGTTGTCCGCTTACAGCTACAGCTACGTAGCTGTAGCTGACCGCCGCAACTATATTTTCCACAACTACTAGCTGAAACTATTATTTCAAAACTACAGCTATGTACTGTAGCTTCCACACTAAAGTAGCTGCAGCTACAGCCAGTAGGGGTAGTTGTAGTTTGCAACTACTCGAGATGTAGTTTGCAGTCGCCAATCAAGTTTTCGACCCAACTACTACAAGCAGTAAGGTTGAAAGTTGTAGCTAAGTAACTTTTAAGAGAGTAGCTGTCATTGTAGTTTGCTACTGCCCAACACTGAATGATAAGCGCTTCTTGTCGTCCATAAAACACCAATGTAAACATTGCCTTTCTGACCAAGTAGTATAAAAAATAATAATAACTGACTGGCTGGCTGGACTGACTGACACGATAACATTCTCATGTCGGCGCAGTCCGCGAAGCAGACATGAAAATTCTCTACCGTCGTCGCAGAATCGTCTGCAAGATGATGCACTAGCAGAGCATAATGCTCGTTTATCCGGTTCTCTCATAATACTTTGTTTATATGCAAGAGAGAATATTTCCTCAAATTTCTGCCTTATGTACCCCGTATATGGCCCACTTGCTCCACATAAAATTTTATAAAAACACAGTACGAGTATAAACCAAGTTTTATAATATTGGCCCTTAAGTCATTCATGAAACGAGCGAACTAGTCTGCTCAGGTGCTCACGTCATTGCTCTCGTGTTCTCTGTGTTGGTGGAGAATGATTCGGAGCAAGGAGCTACATTAGATTAAAAAAGCTGGTTTGCAAGAAGAGCAAAAGCAGTTGGAGTTGATCCGACAGCTGAGCAAAGAATTGACATCTGAAATCAGTAATCAGGAGTCAGGACTGGAACGAAGGTTGGCAGTTGGAAGTTGAAGGGTCAGAAGTTGGAAGACAGTGAAAAATTTTTTTCCTTCAAAAGTTTAAGTGGAAGTGGATTTTTTTATTCCAACTTTTCCAGCCATGTTCACGACTCGGTCCAACATTATCTGCGAGTTTGGAAGAGACGCCGCAGTATCATTATAAAATGCCTTTTGTAGGGTGTGCCAATTCACTTTTCCTTCTTCTGTATTCCAGAGCGCTTTCGGCTGTTATGCCATCATCAGTGGAGTACTCTAAATGAGACTTGTCTCTTGTGGTCCTGTAGTTATAGTCGAGGGTAGTACCGTATGGTGAGCCTGTTTAGTCTTGCATTCCTATTGGTTGTCTGTGAATATGCAGTCTGTCCAATCAGTGGTTATTGTTATTGGTTGTGTGATCTGATTGGTTGTCTGTGGTTGTGCAGTCTGTCCAATCCGTGGGTGTTATGTTATTAGTTGGAATAAGTTCTCACTTTGGAAGTTAGTTGTTGTATTTATTAGGTTGTTTTATTTTGTTTTTGCCTTTATTATTTCTAGTTGTTCTTTTAATTTTCTTTTTCTTGTGTTGTTTTCTGTGTGTAGGATTTTGTACTTTTCTGTCAATTTGTCATTGTTGTGTCCCTGGTCATTGCAGTGTTTTCCAAACAGTGATTTGTCATCATTTAGCTTCTGTGATTTTTCGTGTTCCTTGATTCTGGTTGTGAATTTTCTGCCTGTTTCTCCAATGTAGGTCATATCGCAGTGTTCACAGTCCAGTCTGTATACTCCGCTGCTGTTGTTTCTGTCCTTTGCTTCTGTTTTGTCATTGCTTATTTGTTTGATCAGAGGTGGTCTGTTTTTGATTCCGAGTTTTATGTTGTATTGGTTGAAGATTTTTTGTATTTTGTATGTATGTGTTCCTGTGAATGGTATTGCTCCTGCGTAATTGTCTGTTTTTGTGGTTATTGGTTCGGTGTCTGTGTTTTTTCGTTGTGTTAGTTTGTTAATTATTCTGTCTACTGTTTGTGGTTGGTATTTGTTGTTAATTGCCATTTGTTTAATTTTGTTAATTTCTGTTGTTCTGAGGTTGTTGTCATTTAGTATGTTGACTGCTCTGTGGCAGTAGTTGTGTAGTGCTACCATTTTGTGTTTTTGATGGTGAAATGAGTCTTTGGCTATTATTGCGTCAGTGTGGGTGGGTTTTCTGTAGATGCTGTGCTGTATCTTGTTTGTCTTTTATTTGTATTGTAAGGTCGAGGTATTTGATGGTCTTGCTGCCTTTTTCCATTGTGAGCTTTATGTTGTTGTTTGTGCTATTTGTCTCTGTGAGGAATTGGTCTAGTTGTCTGTCTGTTCCTGTCCAGATGATCAATATGTCGTCTACATATCGTGTCCATAGCTTTATGTTTTTCTTGTGTTCGCTGTTGTTTAGTATGTCATTTTCAAAGTTCATGTATATTTCGGCTAGAATGGGTGACAGTGGTGATCCCATTGCTAGGCCTTCTGTTTGTTCGTAATATTTGTTTTTAAATTGGCAGTAATTTTGGTAAATGATTTCTTTTGTGATGTTTGCGTATGCTGCTCCATCTGTGTTGTTTTTGTAGTTGTTGTTTGTCAGTATTGTTGTTAGTTCCTGTTTTGGTCACAACCAATAACAATAACCACTGATTGGACAGACTGCATATTCACAGACAACCAATAGGAACGCAAGACTAAACAGGCTCACCATACGGTACTACCCTCGACTATAACTACAGGACCACAAGAGACAAGTCGCATTTAGGGTTCTCCACTGATGATGGCATAACAGCCGAAAGCGCTCTGGAATACAGAAGAAGGAATAGTGAATTGGCACACCCTACAAAAGGAATATTACCAAGTTCACTCACACTCCAAGATGGACACTAAAAAAAAAATGTCTTGCCCCTCACCCTTGTGAAAAGTACAGATCGCTGTCGCTAGTTTTCGATGAGTTTGAGATACCAAACGTCTGGTGTACACGGTGCTGGGCTTCAGAGAAATGGGATTTAGGTGCGTATATGTTCTCAAGAAAATGTATGTATGTACCCACCTCAGAGAAGCTCTGAAGTAGTCCAGATCTATAATATTCCATTAAAACGGTTTTGTCGTGTTTTTTTTTGTGGGGGGTAGGGGGGCACGACCGACAGCCGACAACTTAACAGAGAATTATCAAACGCCTTGCTGCGGTTGCCTTTTTCTAACATTCTGTTTTTCGATACTGCCTGCACCATCATCTCTCTTTATTGCGCCGTTACTTTCACTAGTTCAACTTTTCATTTCTCTCAGCCCACTCTTCAAATCGACTCTTCGTCGATGAAAACAACATAAAGCGTGTACCAGATCGGTATTTATATTACTTTTACAAAATATCGACGTTACAATATGTCGCTCGGTTCGGCGTATATAGGAAAAAGCCACCCGGTTCTGAGTTGGTGCAGGAAGTTTTCAAAGTTTCGCTTCCAATTAAATGAGTGTTTAATGAAGTAGTTTCGAGAGGATTTAATTACGATAAAAATAGACATTATGGCACGGTTGCAGAGCCGGGGCTTGTGAACGGCGCGCACAATTTTGGACGATTAATTAAGCGTAAACTAAACAAGAACTTGGAGCAACATTCGTTGCGTTTTATATTAAACTTATCGAATTTGAAGGAGACGGAAAAAGAAAAACTCGCAAAACTTATCTTTTATGCGAACATTAAACGAAAGACTTTCGAATAACATTTATTCTTCGCTGCTGCCGCTGTTTTATTAAATAAGAAAAAGAAAAAAATTCCTTAGTTATTGCTATCCGGACGAAAAGTTTTTGGTATATCTAACGTAAGTATACGCTTCGCCTTTCTCGCTAAGTATTTATTGACTAGCGACACACTCGGGCTGAGGGAAACGTCAAACCGTTTCGAAGTCGTGATTATTTACGCAGAAGGATTAAGAATGTCGTTTCGGCGATAGCAGAAAGAACAAGTTTGAAAGTAACTTCAAACCTCCGTATACCTTTTATAGTGAAATATTCGAAGTAAATGGAACAAATTCGACCTGAAACAGTCGAGTCGGCGAAATTAAAAGCGAAGAAGTTATTCTCAGTGTAGGCGCGGTGATTTCAAATCTAATAAACGATAATGAGAACGTCCTACCATAGTTGCCTGTGTTGGATTTCGATGAAATGTTCCTTCTTTGAGTGTATCGTTTTAACAAGCTCCCCTGCCTCTTCAAAACTGCTGTTCTAAATTTTAATCACTTCCAGGCTTCTGCGAAACTCATCTAGGTTTGTTCTGAAGGTTCGTGGCGATCAGGGCTGAAAACTGTCAACATAACCAAAATATAACGGTAACGAGACGATAATAACAGATACCGAACATACCGATAAAGGTAAAATTCAGTGGTATCATTCAGTCATGGCAATGTGACAAGAATGACATACTATTGCCGATTGCAGTCCCAGTTAGGTCTCTGACATTCTGAATCCATCGTTGATCTCGAGTTGTATGTGAGAGATTAGTTACCTACAGCTCTTGAACTTTGTACCAATTTCACCTGAAAACAGCTTGTTTTTATCAGAGCATTTTCAGCTGACTTTTCCATGTTTTAAGTTGTATTGGTCAAAAGTCTATTTGGTTGTGTTTTCTTAACAGATTGCCATCAACAGCCGCATGTCTGAGCACGTTCACAAATTTTCAAAAAAAGTTCAAGTTTAGTTCTCTTCAAAAAAAAAAGTATCGTTCAGTTATGTGCAGTGTCAAAACTTGATACAACTTTCATTAATCGATCGGAAATTGCATTCAAAGTTCAGAAGCACGTGAAAATTCGAGCTATTGGTAGAATTGTTGATTTTTTTTTAATTGTTCAGCATAAGGGTCTGCTTTCAGGAACCGTTGAAAGAATTTGTTTAAAGTCTAAAATTCTGGCTGTCAGGACTCAAATTAAGAGTGAGGTATCTGTTAAATGACATATCATGTATTGACTTTGTGACATAACTGGAAATGCCTTTGTGAAGGAAACACGAGTTTAATCCAAACAATGTTATCATGAAGAATAAATCCTTAACAATATAGAATTTAAAACATCAACATGAATTTCTTTTTGGTACCTTTCTACTAAAAAAAATTGCTTTGGCATGATCCTACTTGAAAATGGTAAAATCACTGTAACATGAGAAATATTGAACTAATTTGGAAAAAATAGCCCGAAGATTCACAATTCACTATGTGGAACGTGTCCCGTATCGAATTGTGAATCATCGGCAGCAGTAGTGTGCATTCCAGACAAGCAGGGTAAGCGCTGCTTACCCGAGAAAATAAGTTTTCATATACAATATCAACTTCAACTTGTAACAAATAAAAGATAATGAAACATTGTGCAAAATAGCGACTGTATTGACGTTTACAACGCTTACCTACCCTTAAGTATAATTCACGGGAGATGTATACGGTTCTGCATTTGACAATCTTTGTGAACATGTATATTTGTATAGGCCAACGAGGTGAGCGTTGGTTTCTAACGCTTCTTTTCCATACTGCACGTAACATTGCACGACTCTGGCACGACTACACTCCGCCTCCGTGTTAATTACCAACACAAAAACACTAGCATGTTCAGCACGACGAAACCTGTGCGTTTGATTGCGTTCTGGAAGCGCTAACGGCTCGGCCTGGCTGCACACAAACATCAAAGGTGACAGTGAAACGTGATTATGTTCTTCAGTCAACGCGTTATGTTTGAATGCTCTTAATTTTCTTGCCCACAAAATACATATTCGAGATCTTATTGGAAAACTGTTTTTGCGATTTACTCTTCGTGAACAATTAAAAATTATTAATGGTGGAAAGACTGAACCAGAATTACCATTTTTAAAAACTGATTAAAAGAAAGGTAGTTCGAGTTTTACTAGACACTGCCGCGTATCGCAATATGAAAACATTTTGTTGTTTGCTGTTTGTGAAGATGATGGAAAACTGTTTTGTTGGCCATGTCTATTCAGGGATGTACCGAGAGAGGAGGTAACTTCCCCTGTAAGAATTTTTCACTCAGCAGTTGGGAAAATTTACAATTTCAGTCAGGCGGAGTTAGGAAAATCCAAATCAAAAGATTTTTTCTTTGTTTTGATACTTCGTAGTTTTGAGTTGAGTCAGTTGGGACTTTCACCATTTTGCCCCCTTCCCCAGGAAAGATTCTTTGGTGGTACGTCCCTGTGTTTATATTATTCGTCACAGAAAAGAATAAATGCATATGGAACGATCCTGCACAGGGATACGACAATTTGGATAATTGTAGTAGCATGTTTCATAGTTCTATTCTGATTATTACTTCATCTCTACACCTAGCGCTTACGTGTTAAGAAAATCACCGCGCGCCACTGATTAGCAGGGTTGGTAACACTGTAAATGAAATGTAGAATAAAATTTTGAATATGTAAAGTGGAATAAGAAAAATATAAGTTTTATTTTCATTTTCCCCCCATTTCTGTCTTCAACTTTGCATCTAAATTTTTATATTCTTATGGAACGTAACTAAAGCTTTCCCCCACATCATATACACTACATTACCAAAATTGCGGTTTTAGTCAGAAAATTTCGATTTCTGTTTCAACTTTTAATCTGAAAATTTTCAAAAATCATGTTTTCTATTTTCATATTCCTAAGTCACTACAGTAATAGTTGAAATCTTAAAACGTCAAAGAATGGTTTCACATTAATTAATTAATTCGTAATTATTCACAAATTCACATTGAATTTTAAAGTCTAACATTCTTTCATTTGGACGCAGTTAAGCGGAAAGGACTTGAGCGGCAAAATCTGTTTTTTGAGAAAACGTAATATTAAAAGCCAGTGAACAATGTCGGTTTACGCACATAGCATTTACTGATTTTTTCCAACATGAGTCCACATTTTTGAATCGGAGCCCAATTTTGAAAAAGTTATGCTCTTTCCAACAATACTAATAACTCATTTTGTCAACAAATGTCGCTTAAGTCCTTTTTGCTTAACAACGTCCATTTCTCACGTATCTTTTTTCTTAGCTTACCACTTCATGAGTTGAATCAACTCGTCAGTTATCAGTAAGGCAAGGCAAAATATGCTTTGGCATATTTCTTTCTGTGACAGTTCCATGGGAATATCGATGATATTTTTGAAAATCATGAAGTGCCAGTAAAATTAGTCATTTTGTGCATATTTTCGCATATTGGCATTCTTTTTACGGAATATTAGAGAATATTTTGCAAATTTTCTCCTTAGGAATATTTCCAAAATTTCGAATATTTTCCTCATTTTGAACAAAATTTGTAACTGGTCTCATTCGATACAAAGTTACAAGACAAATAAATTTTATTCTTAACATTTTTGCATCAAAATTAATTGTTCACGAGATACTTAGAAAATTCGCATACGAGTAGCTGCAGCGCTGAATTTACTTGACCTACTTGTCAGGCGCAGGTTTTACTATGAATTTGGTTTTGAGAATATAATATGCGCATATTTCGTGATTCTCAAAGAATACTTCAGGGATGAAGAAGCCCATTCTACAAGCTTCCGCTCCTGGCTACCGAAGCTTGGGCTTCCGCTTCCAGAATATTTTTTCTTTAATTTAGATTACAATGGCACTGTACAGTAAAAAATTACCGGTCTATAAAATTTTCTGAATAATTTTACAAGGAGCCATAGGCGCACCCAGAGATTATCTAAGGAGGGGGCTAAATTCGAAGCAAGTTAGGTCTCAAAAATATGATGCTAACGTTCAAACGCTAGGCACTTTCGGTAGATAACATCAGTTGAATATAAGTATTTGTAACTTGTAGAGTAACATTTAAAATTTTCAAGGGACGGCTGAGTCTAAGGGGGGCTATAGCCTCCTAGCCCCCCCCCCTTGGGTGCGCCACTGCAAGAAGCTCAAAAGAAGTTTGAAACAATAAGCTTCCGCTTCCTGCTTATGACGCCCGTTGTACACGCTTCTGCTTCCAGTCTTCCGACCTTTAGTGTATTAAATTCTTTAATTGTACTTCAGAACGAACATTATAACAAAAAATATTATGTACATGATATCGTCTAGTTACAAGGTTAATAATAACAGCAGTCGACAATCGAAATATGATATTTATCGTTATCGAACATTATCGAACACTCTAACACTTCCCCTCAAATTTCTGATTAAAACAAACACAACTATACTCATTTACAATTGATTTCTTAAAATAAAAAGAACAAACGCGAACGAATCGTCGAAGACTATTTATAACAGATGAAAATCGCGACGAAAACGTTCGAAATTCTTACGCCCAAGTCCTTTTGTAAGAGAATCAGCAATCTGATTACAACCTGGTATCTTTTGAACTACGATCTTTCCATCACGCACCAGATCGCGGACAAAATAAAACTTTGTGTCCAAGTGTTTTGATTTCTTCGTGCATCCGTTGGCAAATCGAATGCAATTCTCGTTGTCCTCAAAAATACGAACTTCTGGAATCCTCAGTCCAATATCTCGAACAATATTTACCAATGACATCACCTCGCAAGTTGCCTCACACAGAACAACTGTCTCAGCATCTAAGCTTGACAACGTAACCAGTGACTGTTTACTAGACCTCCACGAGATCAAATTCTCGTTCAGATAACATGCGTAACCTGTCCAAGACCTTCTGGTTGTTGGGCAATTCGCAAAATCAGCATCCACGAACATTTTTAGCTCCAGTTTTTCATCCTTCGAAACTTGGTAGGTGAGTGACAATCCTTTCGTCGTAATCACATACTTCAACACTCGTAACAGGTAATTCCACACACTATTGTCAGCCCAATTCGTAAATTGACTGAAGTACGAAACTGCATAGCATATGTCTGGTCTCGATCCTAGCATAACATACATCAATCGTCCAAGAAGTCTTCGATACTTGTTCTGAATCTCAGGATCGCTTTCTTTCTTCTTCAACTCTTCGATGTTTATTACCAACTTCTCTTCAATCGGCGTGTAAACAGGATTGCAGTCATTCAGCTTAAATTCATCACCAACTCGTTGAATCATCTCTTCTTGATTAATCAGCATCTTTCCAGTTTCGTATTTAAGACTCATCCCCAAATAGTTACTGATTTCGCCGAGATCTCTGCACTTGAATAGTTTTGTCAATTGTCCAATGACCCTCTCGACTTCGCTCGAAAACTTTCCAATCAGCAACAGGTCATCTACATATACTAACAGAAAAACATTACCATTAGTATAAAGGCATTCATCGACTTTACATCTTCTAAAACCAATCGATAACAGGAATTCATTGAAAGTCTCGTTCCACATCTTCGGCGCTTCTTTTAAACTGTAAAGGGCTCTTTTTAATTTTAGCACCGGATTTTTGAATTTACCATCAACTACAACGCCTTCAGGAACTTTGATAAAAACAGGATTGTTCAACTTCCCATTCAAGAAAGCATTTCGTACGTCAAGTTGTCTAACTTTACTTTTCAGCACTAAGCTCAGCGCCAACATCAAACGAACTGTGGACAACTTTGCTACCGGTGCATAAATTTCCACAACTCCAAACTTTTCCGATTCTTCAAACCCTCGCACAACCAGCCTGGCCTTTGCGGTGCCTGACTCTTTGATTCGAAAGACCCATTTAGTTGTCAACACTTCAGTATTCTCCGGGCATTCAACTTCGTCCCAAACTTCGTGAGATTTTATGGCTTCTAGTTCTTCTTGTGTCGCCACAATCCACGTACTTCGATCATTTCCATTCATCGCTTCCTCATAATTCTGAGGGACTTCATCAGACAACAAATTCATGTAACATGAATAAAATCCAATGTCATCTTGATCATCCCTGCAGTATCTTCACAATAAACATTCGTGGCCTCATAGGGTACTATAATAAATGATGGATAGAATCGATAGCTATCATTTTGGTTTTTATTTACCTTTTGCAAATAGATATCAGTATAATGTTATCTTGTGTTAAAATGTTTACAATATAATACCCCTATACTGGTACATACTCGCAAAAGGGAAACAAAAAACCAAAATGGCTGCCATCAATTCTATCTATCGTTTATTACAATACCCTTACGAGATGAGAGAGTTTCGCAATGTGACATCACAATTTAAATAACTAACTAAGGATTCCAAAAATGTGCTCTGAAAAAAAAAAGGTGAAATATGCGCTTATAATATGCTTTTATTTTCGTCAAATATGCTAAAATATTCTCTAAGAATCCTGAAATATGCTAAAATATTTCCTATCAAAATGATGATAATATGGGTATCATTTTGAAATGGAAATCGAGAGATGATAGATGAAAATCACTAGATCAGATCACTGGTCCGAAATTAGTCCAAATGAGAATGAAGGAAGGTCTATGGAATAGCGGAATAAAGCTGGTCGATGTTCAAAAGAAAAAGGTCTTAAAGTAATCATACAAAAAGTCTTGTTTCGCAGGCGAACACTGAATACATTTGATTTCATTCTCAATAGGGGGAAAACTGCGCTATGAAAAGAATTTTTATTTGTGAAAAAGTTACAGTTTTTGCAGTATTCTCTTTCTAGACGATGAAAATAGTGCAATATTAAAAAATACCTATTGAAAATATTCTGCAAAAATGGTGGAACCTAGCCAAATATTCTTTAATATGCTCTAAAAAAACAGAAAATATGCCAAAACATGCCCAAATATGCTTTTATACCACGAAAATGCCAAAATATGCTCAATCAAAAAATATGCAAAAAATGTTTTTAAAAACCCTAGAACTAACCAATGACCATTTCTGAGTGTGAGTGAACGTGGTAATATTCTGTGTGTAGGGTGTGCCAATTCACTTTTTCTTCTTCTGGCGCCCAATCACGACCACTCGACTAACGTGATAAAGTTGTGACCTTGGGATATATCAACGTGACATAGCCAGTTATGCCGATTCTTTGTCACTGCTTTATCGAGTGCTCCGGAGCAGTCGACAATGATGATAAGGATGATATAGTTAATTTGGTCGTAATATGTATTCCTTATCACGCCACCATTTATCACGTTAGTCGAGTGGTTGTAATTGGGCGCCTGTATTCCAGAACGCTTTCGGCTGTTACGCCATCATCAGTGGAGTACTCCACTAATGATGGCATAACAGCTGAAAGCGCTCTACTCCACTGATGATGGCATACCAGCCGAAAGCGCTCTAGAATACAGAAGAACAAAAAGTGAATTGGCACACCCTACACACGGAATAACTGACTAATGAATCTGTGCACTATATGCAACACACCCGCATGCGCTATTTTGCTTTGTGTATGCTAGGGCACTATAATCAACGATGGGTAGAATCGATGGCAGCCATTTTGGTTTTTGTATATCATATTTTGAACCACTTAACACAAGATAACATTGTACACTGATAACTACTCGCAAAATATAAACAAGAACTAAAATGGCTGCCATCAATTCTACCCACTATTTATTGTATGTAGTACTCTAACCACTAGATGGTAGACGCTAGCCATAGTATGTACAATTTGATGGGTGTGCAGCTGAGTCTACATGCGTACACCCCCCCCCCCCCCCAACATGTTCATTGATTAAGAATCGAAGGATACGCGAACGTCGCCGCATTTCAGCTGCACGCTGGTCAAATTATCCTGTAGCTAGCATCTAATACCCTAACCTCGTTCTGATTTCTTTTTACCCTCTTGTGTGTGAATGTACTCTCGAACTTGTTGACATACCCGGTTCTACCTTTATGGAACATAGAACAATAACAAGGTGTCTACAGGTTTGGAAAATTTGGAAAGTTTGGAAAAAGTCAGGAATTTGAAAAGTAGGTCAGGAAGTTTGGAAATAGTCAGGAAATTTGACAATATTTTTAAGAAGTTTGGAAAAAAAAACAAAGAATAAACTCACGAAAAGTTTTTTTCGTCGTTTAATTTTACTTCAGCACTCTATATGTATATCTGTGAATACCTTCCTAATGCTTTCACCCAAAAATGAACTTCAAATTTCAGTTCATTTTGAACATAGCGTCTAGTAGTATAAACATAAATATACATATACTGTGAAGGTGTAAAGAAGAGAAAAAGAAAGTTTGGAAAAAGTCAGGAATTTATATTTTTCCATTCTTGTAGACACCTTGAATAAAAATGAGCTTACATCTGGTTATGACTTCGTCGTGTATGGTCTCTATAAATAAATTTATTTTGCAAATCTAATACTACAGAAACACTTACATCAAAAAGTCCGAATTGGCAAAAATGTAACAGATCAGGTTCTGACATTGCAGTAGTTCAAGTTCATGTCATTGCAGAAACAAAGTTGATTATGTTCCATCCAGTTCACGTTGCTGAATAGCTCATTCACTGTCACATTCAGTTCACTTTATAGAATCGCATGTTCATGTTCATGTTCACGTTCAGTTCACTGTACAGAATAGCTTGTTGTTTATGCTATTTTTACAGAATAACTCATTTACATTTATTTTATAGAATAGTTTGTTCATTCACACTTTACTGAATAGCGTGTTCACATTCACTTTACAGAATAGTTTGTTCATATTCACTGTACAGAATTCTTTGTTCATGTTCACAGTACAGAATACTTTGTTCATGTTCACAGTACAAAACAGCTTGTTCACATTCACTTTACAGAATAGCTTCTTTTGGGTTCACTTTGTGGAACAGCTTGTTCACATTTAGTTCACTTTGCAATAGCTTGTTCACATTCACTTTACAGAATGGCTCATTCATGTTCACGTGCAGCTCACCTTATAGAATAGTGTTCATTCACATTCACATGCAGTTCACTTTGCAGAATGTCTCATTCACATTCACTATGCAGAATGGGGCAACCGAATAGCATCTTTTTTCGTTTTTCAGTTTCAGTAGGTTCCCTAACTTATGTAGTTCGAATCAAACGAATAAACATAGGTCCGATGATACGAGTGCAACTTCGTTTGTCTGAAAAAGGCATGGCCACCAGTCGAACACAGTTGTTGGCCGAGGTTTTAGCATCTTCGTATAAACTGCTAAATTTTGATCCTTTTACCTAATCCCATTGAATTTCAATGTTCGTTTTGTTATCAGGAAATTCGTGTATACGGTTTCGGCAAACGTAGCTCGTGAATCGTGTTTTACAACCGTATTTGTGCTACTATAACCTTGTAAAATTAGGCGTCATAGCGTGTAATAATAGTGTGGGACGGACCATCGACGATAAATTTTCAACCCCGGATTCGTGTAATGTTTGAAGACGGTGCTTTTGTCGACTTTTTACAGCCAAGAGGAAATCCTCAAATCGGAAACGAGCGAGCCTTTCCTTCTCCGGTTTCATCGTGAACGCTCAACAGCGTAGGCTTCCTCTTTTCACTTTTTTTTATTCGCCAAATTTTATTACGCCGATGAATACGCATTTTTGTCGCAGTTTCCGAAGAGATTCGACAGCCACGCATTCGTTTACCCGATAGTCTCGCATAGCTTTACATTTGTTCTGACGTATATGTCTGTCTATCGTCTTTTCATCGTGGGACAAAGGAAATTGAAATGAGCCAAGGGTACACCTAATAATGACTTCGTATGAACGGCGTTACTCGGGAAGTTCACTCGCTTCACCAGGGGCGGAGTGAGACCATACAGGCCACCGGGAAAATCAGTTTGGCATGCCACCATCGTAATAATTGCTGGTCAATACCCCCTTCTACTGAAGAAATAACATTCTTCATCGTGATTGTCATTTTCCCCATCTTTACTTCATCCCTTTCTAGTTTCTAACCTCCTCCTCCCCGTCCCCTCCCCCAAAAGGAGAAAATTCTGAAAAGTCGCCGTCGTTAGGTTCCTTCGTGGTCGAAGGTCCTTGTTTCACCGCCTGCCGGTGTCGCTGTCTGTCATGGGTTCGCTGATGGCTCCAGAGTCCAAATCTTGATTTGATGGTCTTGTGACATTTTGGACATTCGAAGGTTTCTATGTTAATACCCTTGCACTGCGATTAGGTATTGGTAATATACCCTGATTATTGTGCACTATGCCTTTCCATGCTACCCTTTCCTGGCATAAGGATTCCCATGTGTTCTGGACTTCGGCTTTATTTACGTACTATGGAGCCGATGATACACTTAAACCTCCTTAGTTGTCCACCTGGATACCTCTTACCTTGAATTAACTACCCATATAGATTCTGCTTGGAACGGTGAGTCTCATCCTGGTTCTGGGCTAGAATCTTTCCGATTGTGGCGCATTGTGCTGGAGTTCTTACTTCGGTGCTTAGAGATGCGGTCTTGCCATTTTATATCCATAATGCTGCAAAGCTGCCTCATTTTAAATTCCTCGAATGTCTTCACATGTTTCTTGTAGATAATGCAGCACTCGTTACCATAAAGTAGAATCGAGAGAACGGCAGCTGGTTCGGAGGGGTGAGTGTGGAAGATATATCCTCGTAATTTGTGACCGTGCAGGGAATGAGATTCTACTTTGTCGATCTTGGTTTTTGAGATAACAGCGACTTTTGTGAATCAAGGTCAAACTTTCGAAATCGAAATTTTTGACGCTTTCGGTCGAATAAACCCTCCCTCTTTCGAATAGCATTATCCGTTTTTCTGTCTGCCTTCGTTCGTTCATTACAGATGAAAACGTGAACCCACCTTCTCTGTTTGCTCCCATTCAACTCAGGTTTGTTATCACGGGAAATTAAACTCTTTAATTTCGTCTCAATTTTTTGAAACGGTCTCACTTTGTCGGCGAAATTGTCTATGAAATTGTTTATGAAATTGCTGACGAAATGAGACCTCGCGGAGCTCTCTAGCTTTATTTGTCTCAGAGATATTGTAAATTATTGGTTTCTTTTTGAACCTTTTTTTAAATTGCATTTTTCTCAAAATCAAATTTTTTGGAATTTCAACTTTGAACAGCCATATTTGGGCTAATTTTGGAGCTAGGGAGCTCCACAAGGTCTCATTTTGTTGGAAATGTTATATTCGTAATTCCATGTCGACAGTGGGGGACTTTATTCCCTGCACTGCCACATTTTCTAAATTTTTTCAAGCGTATTTTATTCTTGTGAACTCTTCCAGAATTCTTAAGGGCCATCTCTAAAACTTTTTCATTCTTGTTCGCGATTATTATTTCAGACTCCACAGACACTCTTAGACTCTTCCATACTGTTGGAAGATCCTTTAAAACTCATTAAGAGAAGCAGTAAAATGTATTTTCAACTTTTTCCTGGATGAAATGGTGGAAGGAGGGAATATATACCTCACACTTCTTTGAAAGTTTTTAAGACTGTTTCACTCTTCAAGGCCCTTCCGCAATTATTCAAGGCTATCTCAACATTTCTTCAGATTTAAGATTATTACTATACGGTGTACACGGGTTTCCAGAGCCGGGGGCGCGATGTCTGAGGGGCCACTTAGCATGTGTGCATCGCCATATGTCCCACTAGACATACGCTCTACACAGACTTTTTCAGACCCTTCCAGACTTTACAAAACCTCTTAAGACTCGCGGAGGGTAATTTCAACTTTTTTCCCGGTTCGGAGAAAAAGGGATATATTCTCATACGTTTTTGATATTTTGTCAGGCGTACATTATTTTTCAAGACTCGCCCGAAATTGTCCCAGATTATTTCTACTGTTTTTTTTTCTTTTTCGAACTTGTTAAAAAATATTCCTCTACAGAGATTTTTCCGGGACTCTTGTAGACCTATTTAAGACTTCAGACTCTTAGAGTCTTAAAATATATTGAATCCACGTCTATAAGCATTCAGCTAGGCTGAAAGAATTTCAGAAGTCGTGATAGAATAATTTCAAAAAGTTTCAGTCATGTTGATAAGAGTCTTGGGGAAGTCTTGATCAATCTTTAAGAATTTCAATCCCATCCGGATGATTTTTAAAGGATCTTGAAAGATATGAAAAAGTCGGTCATAATCAGGGCCCGGATTTTTAGGCTACAACCTTTTTTTCTCCCTGACTCTGCCTATTCGGTCTATTGAGGTTTCCTGGACAAATCAGGAAATTCTGAAACCAATGAGCTAACTTTCATACAGCCATTTTTAGACTGTTTTCCCTCAAAAATGAAAATGTTATCTAAAATTGGTGTGTGTTTTTTTAGAAACTTTTGGAACTATTTCGAGTAGGAATCCAATTTTCGAGACTTATCAACTTTCAATTATTTTTCAAAAATAAAACTTGAAAATACATTTTACTTGGGGGAAAAAAATCGTAACTACCCTATTATTTGTTTTATTAAAGCATTTTGATTCAAAATTGTTACATTGAGCATAGTTTGGGGGGAATAGAAATATAAAATTAGGTTCAGTTTTTCAAGACCTTTAATTTGATACCCATGAAGCTTTTTTTTATTTTTTTTATTTTTTATTTATTTTTATTTTTTTATTTTTTTTTATTATTATTATTATTATTATTTTGAGAGAGGGGGTACGAGGGAAAGAGAGGGGAGGGAGTGATGGGGAGGGAGAGGGGGTAGAGCGAGAGAACACGACTATTTCACATTTATAGGGACTTGTTTGTTCTATCCGAGCCCTGGTCATAATTTTGAGAATAGTCTGAAAATCTCAATCAAGCCAGAAATAGTAATATTTTAAAACCCTGAAAGAGTCTCAGAGAGTTCTAAACCTATCCGGATGGATGTCAAAAGAGCTGAAACGAATCTAGAAGAGTATGAAACAGGTAACGTAGTTATGAAAGAATATTTCAGTGATTCTGAAAGAAGTACAGAAAATATCGAAGAATATGAAAGATCTTTGAAAAATCTGAGGCTTCAGTGCTGAACGAGTCCTTAAGATCTGAAGCGTGCGGCCGAACAACGAGACAAGCGCTATCCTGAGCCAAAATTATTGAGATTTTTAGTGGAACATCAAGATTCGAATCTCTTCTATCACATCTGCGAATCTGTTTCAAGTAAATTCTGCTAGATAGCGTCCAAGGCTAACTTATGTGAACGATTTTAGGTAGAAGCACATGAGCCGATTTTTGTAATAACAGGCATGCCACTTGGTCACTTTTTAGTGACTTGGTCACTTTTTTCATGACTGGTCACTAAAAGTCACTTTTTCTCTGAAAGTTACTAAAAAGTCACTTTTTGCGTATTAAAAAAATCGTATGTGAAAAAGAAATTCTAATAAAAGAGAGAAAGAATCAAAGAAACGAGAAAAAGAGCGAACGAGAAGCCAAAAGCGAGCGAAACAGCAGAAAGCAAACGAAACCAATAGATAGCGTTCAGGTTCTGTTTGTATTTTTGTTTCGTTAGCCTTTGTGCTCGCGTCTTTCCGAACTCAGAGTCTATATCTGTGTATAGTTCAATGAAAAAACTTGAATGATGATACTAGACTACTGATAGCAATGATACATTGATATCGGATGCCGATCTGGCGATCTACTCAGATTCTCAGATTTACTCGAAACTCGCGATCTCGTTTTTGTTCCTTGTACAGTATTATTTTTTATATTGATGCGTTGATCTTTTTAATTTTCTTCATTCCTATTTCAATCCCTCTTTCCGCGTTGTGTTCATCGTAATTAAATTTAATGATATCTATCGTATCATTAGACTGAGTATCATGGGCAAGTGTAATTTTCAAAATTCATGGTTATCACGATTTGATCAAAACGGACGAAAATACTTGGAATGGTTAAAAGAAGATAAACAATCTTGTTCGAATGGGTTTTGTATGGTTTGTAATAAGCCGTTCAGCATAACGAAAGGATTCCAAGCTGTCACACAACATGCCGAAGGTTCGAAACATATTTCGAATCTAGTGACCAAGCGTTCGTCCAGTCAGCTAGTTTTCGAACTTCCGCATAAACCGGATAAACAAAATGCAGAACCTAATCAAGTACGTAGTTTATTATTCAGTACCTATATGTGTATTGTTGTTATAAGATTCATCTCTAACTGAGTTTTATTTTATTTTTTTCTTAAGAACGTTTCTTCTGTCAAGATCAAGATGGTGAGCACGCTATCTCCTGCAAGGAAAGCTGAACTTATTTGGGTTCTAAAATGTGTGGTCAGCAATTTCTCGGCGAATTCGTGTACTGGAATAGCGGATATTTTTGCATCCATGTTTCCCGGAGCCCTTCCGGATCAGTTTTCTCTCGGAAGAACCAAATTTGCATATTTACTTCAGTTTGCTTTGGGTCCATATTTTCACGATCAAATTGTAAGTGATATGGAAATACCATACTTTTCAATACAGTACGATGAAACAACAAATAATGAGAATATCAAAGAATTACAAGTTTTGGTGAGGTTTTGGTCTCGATTGTCCAACTGCGTGGTTTTTCGTCACCTGGAAACGTTCTTCATTGGGAAAGCAACTTCCGACATCTTGAAGAATAATATAGTTCTAGCCATCAGCAACGCCAATCTATCGCTAGCAAATATTGTAATGCTTGGCAGTGATGGCCCTAATGTGAATAAGACAGTTTATACGGCAATGAAAGCGGATGTGTTGAAAACTCGAGATAAAAGTTTACTCAACGTTGGTTTCTGCAATATACACACTGTGCATAATGCTTTTGCAAAAGGATTACAAAAATTAGGTTTAGACATATCTGATTTTCTTGTTTTGGCCCATTCATTCATCTACAATTTTCCCAAACGTCGCGAGGATTTTGAAAATATTCAAGCTACATTGAATTTGCCCCAACATAAACTGCAGAAGCATGTCCAGTCCCGCTGGTTGACCCTAGAAAAGGGATGTGTCATTACAATTGAACAATTGCCAGCAATCAAGGAGTATTTATTGAGTTTCCTTCCGAATGACAAGAGCCAGAAACGGCTACTGCTGCTCAAGTCCTACAAGGCTCTTTGTAACTATTTGAACAACTCTACTTTTGACGCGGAGCTCCATTTTGTGGCAAACTCGGCCAAATTATTTTCATCTTTTACTGAATTTTTTCAGAAGAACGAACCACTTGTCCATTTACTTTTTTCAGAACTCGAGCGTTTAGTTACAAAAATTATCAATCGTATCTGTAAGGAATTACGTAACCCAAGTTCAGTCTTCAATCCTGACAATCTATTACCGTATGATGACATTATTTTATCCGAGGAAGTAAGAGAAAAATTAGCTCCACTGCGCCCTAGAGATGCGGTTGAATTTCGAAAAAATGTTCAACAACATTATATAGCTAGTTGTCAACACTTGCTGGAGAAAACTGCTCTCAACTCAGAGAAACCTGAATACATACTCAAGAATTTCAGATTTTTGTTGCCAGTTGAAATCAGAAACCATAAAAAGAGAAACATACAAGATATGTTGAAAATCCTCGATAAATTACCATTATCGATTCCTTCGGATGAGGTTGTAGATGAGTTGAAAATACTCCAGTCTGAAGTAAACGAGGAAGACCTGAATATATCTGTGCATGAATTTTGGAAAAAAAAAGTGTTCCAATCAAAGATACCTTCTGGTGGATACAAGTTTCCTAATTTGTCCATAGTGGCAAAAGTGTCATTCCTTGTATATCATGGAAGTGCTGATATTGAACGTTCTTTTTTGGAATCTAAGAATATGCTCACTGAAAATCAAACTCGTATGTCAGTTGAAGTACTGAATGCAAAGCATAACGTTCGAAGTGCCTTAAAGCAGTATGATGATAAAGTTGACATGGTTCCGATCACGCCAGAACTAATAAAGAAAGCGAATGCCGCAAATTCCGCCTACAAAACTTTTCTTCAAGACAAGAAGGTAAAAGAAGAGAGAGATAAGAAAGCATCAGAAGAATTGAAACGTGCGCAAGAAGAAGAAGTGAAACAAAAAGAAGAAATAATGAAGACTAGAAAAACTCTTCAAGATTTGGAGGAAGAATTGAACGTGAAAAAAGTCAACCTGGCTGAAAAGCGAAAATCGTATTCCGAGACTATGACGTTGGGCAACAAAAAATTGAAGAAAGCTTTGGAAAAGAAAGATATGGTAGCTGCGTGCACTGCACAGGCTATCATCGAAGGTGCGGGAAATCTAAAAAATGAAGAGAAGATACTGTTGGAAAGCACGTCATGCTTAGAACAGAAGATTTCCAAGATTAAAGATCAGTTGATTAATAAGACTTTAATCTAAAAAAATATTTATTTGTTTGTTTGGAGTTACTACAATGTTGATTATAACCAATTTATTGACTTTTCGTTATTTTTGACATATACCTATCATTATTTTATAATTTTAAGTTGTGAGTCATAATAATTGAATTTGGTGCCGTTATTGTATTATTACTTTTTTTTTATACTTAGTAGGTAGTAACTTTCCAAAGAATTATTAACTTTATTGTGATTTTTTTGTGATTAAATTTTTTTGTGTTTTGCATTTCTTCATTACATGATGATTTTTGATTATTATTATTCATAATTTTCATGAGTTTTCATTTCAATTTATTATAATTATGTAGACTCTATTATTTGCCTCAGCTGAATAATATTTGAGAGAAATCTAGTGCGAGAAACATACCAATACAAGTACAACTACGTATGTACTCAGATAATAATGATCGGCTCAGTGTGCAAAGGTTATTACTTCTTCTGGTTTCTGTTTTGGTCACTTTGGTCGGTAATTTGATTTTATTTTGGTCACTTTTTGGTCACTTTTTTGATTTTTTTTTGGTCACTATTTAACTATTTTAAAAAGCAGAGCTTGGTGGCATGCCTGTAATAATGCCTCTCCTACACAATTTGGTAAATGGCGCTTGTCTCGTTGTTCGGCCGCACGCTTCATCTGTAGAGCGTCCTAAACAAGTCTTGGAGAATTAAAAAAAAATCTAAAACATAGCATGAGTCCTAAAGAAGTCTCGAAGAGCCATAAAAAGCATTGAAAAGACTTGGAGATGTTAAATCAATTCTGAAGTCATCAGACTATCGTTCCACGTAAAATGCCCACCGTGACGTTTATCCTTACTCTGTCCGTCGATGTGCGAACGCGTCGCGGGCGACGATCGATGCTGCCCGCGACGAAAATCGAGGCTGCTCGGGCGAATGAAAATGGCTCAATATACTCGGGTTCATTGTGCTTTACCTGCACCAGTGCCACAAATCGTGTCCCTTAGTAGGTCCGTTATGATTTTCTGTTTCTCCTGAGGGTGTAAACACCTTCAAGGTGGCTTTGGAGTCTCATGTCAATGGCTGTTGTTTTGTCGCTTGGACCAGCGAGTTTTCATTCCCGATGTGTTACACGTCTGTGTATGCAACTGAAACGCGAACCGCCGATTTCCTACGTAAAGTAATTACAAGTGACCCATCTCCCTGCGCTAGAGCATCTTAAACGCATGTTGCGTCGCCGCTTTTACATCGGTACTGATTCCGTCGATGCGTGAACGTGTCGCGGGCGACGATCGATGCTGCCCGCGACGAAAATCGAGGATGCACGGGCGAATGAAAACGGCTGAATATACTTTCGGGTTTGTAGTGCTTTACCTGCACCAGGACAACGGATCGTGTCCCTCAGCCGGTCCGTTACCATTTTCTGTTTCTCTTAAGGGTGCAAACGCCTGCAACGTGGCGTTAGAGTCGCACCTTCTCAACGGCTCTTGATTCTGCGATACCATTACACTTTTATGTAGGATACGAAATCGAAACGCGCGCCGCCGAAAATCAGAAAAAAAAAACAATCGAGATACCCTCCTGTCGCGTACCGTGTTCGAATAATTCGCATCAAATGATATTCCGTCAGGATATATTCATGGCGCAAGTGCTCGAGAATTCGAGTACTCGCCGTCCTACCCTCGTGTATTATCGCATCACGTTTAAATAAGGAGTATACATGTATACCTCGAACCTAAAAGGGACTTCAGTTAGCTTTGTTAAAAATAATTGCGACGGAACTGGGAAGAAGAAGAAAAAACCGATGCGAACGTGCAGAGTGCTGTCGACGACCCCGGGGGTAGGTATTATGTAAATTGAAACTCGATTAAAACGGTTTAACGTTGTTCGGCCTAATTACGTGGAGGGTTTTTTTTTTCTTCTGCTGCCATCCACGCCTCGGTTGACGAGAAGGAACCACTCGTCTTTGTTCTTTCGAGTTCGCTGTGATTTTCGAAAATTGCGCTACCCCGGCTCCCCCGTTGGCCGTGGTTTTGCGTGGCTGCGGGCCCGGCGGGGTACGGAGCAGGCCGATTTTAATGGTATACGCTTTTAGTCACGGTTCGTTTACATATCTGACTCGCAGATTTCGGAGCCTATTAGCGCTACAAAAGTTATGTATAGTATTACACCGCCGCTCGTGGTACGGTATTTACCGGGCTTAAGAGGATCTGCTACCGTTCGTAATTAATTTTCGGAATAATTGAAACTTCGTAATGCAGCGTATTCGCATAAATGACTCGGCTCGACTCGATTCGATTTGATGGTAAAATACGCTGCGCCCGGTAGGTATATAAAGGTTACATTAGGTTGCCTCCTCCTCCCCATCCCCTACTCCCTCGTTCACATACACAGTCTATACAGCCACATACGGACGTTTTCCACTCGATCTGCTGTGTATATTGCGAGCCCTCGAAAGAGGAAATTGTAAATTGTCCGTAAGTTCCAAAATTCATAATCTCCTAGATGTGACCGCGGACGTACGGTGGTGCATTTTTAAAAAGGCTCGAAATGCGCCCTAACGCAATATAGAGCGAAAAACAAAATGGAAAAGTTTCACAGGACGGTGTACGAATTAATTATGTATAATTGCAGACACGAAGTACCCATCGCGGCAGACCCGATTACTATAATTCACATGGATGAAGACATTGTTGTCGTTAACAAACCAGCATCCATTCCTGTAAGTGGCATTAAGGACTGCCAATATGTAGTTTGTTATTTTATTTTTTATATTTTATCCGTTACCGTTCTTGCGGAGTGCGCTGCGAGTGTAGCTTTATGGACAAGTGAAATCGGTTGGTCGAACAAAGTTGTTAGTCCAAGGGAATCAGCATTTCTGATGGAATTAATTGCAGCACAGCTGAAACGTGCTACGATTGTTTAGTACCCTCTTCGGAAAAGCTCCGTAATTTCCCCTCCTCCCCCGGTGTGAGCATCATCCGCCAGAGTCCAAAAAGTGCCCCCGGAAACAGTCTTTGGCTTGTATCTAGCTTTAAATTGAGTTATAGGTAAAAATATTCCTTACCAAAATTAGAGAGCGTAAAATTCTCTACCAAAATGGTATCTATGTTTTTTTTTTCGTGAATCCCATACCAACCAAGATAATTGGCATTCAAGATCACACGAGCATGTAAATATGGAGTAACCTACAACGTACACACAGTCCTAAAGAGCGGCGTTTAATTCCTCAGTCTTATTCGAGAAAGTAAAAACGAGTTGGAAACTTTAATACATGCCGTTGCAATTGTTGCAAAAAAAAATTTGATATTGCTCCGGAAGCAGAGTTCAAAAAGCAGCATCGCCGTTCGCCGCATTTCCAAATGATTCTACTCAAGTAATGAAAATCAAACGGAAAAAAGTAAAATCCGCCACCGCCGCCGCCGCACCCTTCGGGGGAAAAAACGCACTGCGGGTTGCCTATCTAAAAATCCGAAAAATTGCAGGGGCAGATCAGCTACTTTCAAGGACATAATCTGTTCTAATATAACAGATCTCCAAGTTTTAAGACATAACGGACATAAAAAGACATAATTACCCATAATCTTCAAGATCACAAGTCGCTGCAGGTTGCCTACCCGGCCCCTTAATTACTCAATTTTCCCGGGACAGCCTACCCTCTGGAGGGGGTTCATGGTTGTGGAGGAAGCTCCTGAAGGGGGAGGAGAGCCCTTGGAAAATTGCAGGGGCAGATCAACTACTTTCAAGGATATAATCTGTTCTAACATAGAAGATCTCCAAGTTTTAAGACATAACTGACATAAAATGACATAATTACCCATAATCTCCAAGATCTCAAGTCAAACGATATAAAATGACATAGCTCTCTATATATTAAAAACCAAAACTCCTCCCCCCTCCGCCACCCCACCTTAAAAAACCGCACTGCGGGTTGCCTACCTAAAAATTAGAAAAATTGCAGGGGCAGACAGCTACTTTCAAGGACATAATCTGTTTTAACATAAAAGATCTCCAAGTTTTAAGACATAACTGACATAAAAAAACATAAAATGACATAATTACCCATAATCTTCAAGATCACAAGTCGCTGAAGGTTGCCTACCCAACCCCTTAATTGCTCAATTTTCCAGGGGTAGCCGACTCTCAGGAGGGGGTTCATGGTTTAGAAGGCAGCTCCTGAAGAGAAAAGAGGGCCCCTGTAAGGGCGTGGGCTGTGGACAGAGATGAAGTCCCTGGGTGGGGCTGGAGTAAGAGGAACTGGTGGAGGAGAAAGTGCTTGGTGAGAGAGGGGACCTCGGAGAGGAATGGCCGTTGTGCAAGAGTGGCTGGTGGCGGGGTAGGGTCTTGAGGGAGAAGGGCTCTCGGGGGAGGGGTGGTCATGGTTGTGAGAGCTCCTGCGTGGATGGTCAGGGATCTTCAAGGGGGTTGGAGGGCCATAGTGAGGACAGGGGCTCTGAAAGGAGATGAAGCTCGGGTTAGTGGTGGGTGAGAGGTCCTTGTGGCGGAGGAAATCCTTGGTAGGAGAGGTTGGCCATTGAGGAAGGAAGAGGTAGTGGTGGTTGAGGATCCTAGAAGAGCAATAAAATTTTACTAGATAAAGGCCCGGGAGTGTAAGAGGTACTCATGGTATAGGAGGAGCTCCAAAAGGGGAGGAAAAACACGATGGTGGCGGGGACTGTAGAGGGACATTAAGGCCTCGAGTGAGAAGGGGAAAAAGTGAGGAAGGGGTCCTGGTGGAGGAGGAAGTTCTTGGTGAGAGAGGCGGCCGGGAAGACGAATTAGGGCTATGGTGCCAAAGGTTCCGGTCCCGGAGAAGGGGTCTTGAAAGGAAGGGTTCTTAAGCGAGAGGGGTGATCATGGTAGTGGAAGCTCCTGGTTGGAGGACCAGGGGATCTTTGTGGTGGTTGAGCGAGGAGGCCGTAGAATGGTTGAGCTAGGAGGCAGTGGGTGATGGAGCCGCGGAAGGGGAAGACTTTAGAGAAGGACTACGCCCGCCATTGGGGAGGTCGTAGTTATGTGTTGAGAGGTCTTGGTGGGAGTGTGGTATGTGAACAGAAATTTCGGCTATAGTGGTGTGGGGTGGTCGAAGGACGTGGTCCTAATGGAGGGCACTCTGGGTGGAAGAGGGTGATCTGGAGGGCACTCTGGGTGGAAGAGGGTGATCGGGGGAGACTGGGTGCAGGACTATGGCTATTGTGGGGGAGGAGTTTGTGGCTGAGGAGGGCTACGACTATTGAGGTGTGACCATAGAGGCGGAGAGCAGCCATGGTCAACGAGAGGGTCGTGGTGGAGGAGGAGGAGGCTCGTGATGAAGAAAGGATGGAAGGGAGTTCATGGTGGAAGATTGAGGACCGCTGATAGAGGGGGAGCAAAAGAAGCACAAAGCAAATCTCAACTCAGTAACAAAAGTTTCAGACCAAACATTGAGGACTGTGACGGCGGGGGAGTTGGGCCGCAAAGCGGCCAGGAGGCGAAGCCCCCTAGTCCGACCTATAAACATTACGTCTTTTTTGGGGCGAACAATTTTTTGGAGAGCTTCGGCGTCGGCGCTGGTGGTAATTACTCAATTTTTCGAGGTGAATTCGAATCCGTTGTCAAATTTGAGACAGACTCATTTTCTGACTCATTTCGACAACGTTTTCGAATTTGCTCAGCGTGAAAAATTGAGTTAAAAACAGTCTTTGGTTCAAAATTTATTCTTGATTTTTCAATTTTTGAAAATTTCTCCATTTTTTAACCCATTTTGACCACATTTTCGAATTTATTTCGGGAACGAAGCGTCGCCGCCAAATTTGAACACCGAATTCGAACTCAGCGTGAATAATTTAGTTAAAAACAGTCTTTAGCTCAAAATTTTTGATTTTTCGAAGTTTGAAAATTTCTTTATACTATTATACGTACATCATATCTTTTTTGGGGCGAAAAAATTTTCGGCGAGCTTTGGCGCCGGCGCTGGTGCTAATTACTCAATTTTTCGAGACAAATTCGAATTCGTATTCATGGTCGCCCGCAAAATTTTTTGATGGGTAGCAAGAGAAAATGCTGGTTCTGCAAAATTTTTACATAACCTTCAATAGTATTCATCGCGGGCTTGCCTATATGGGAAATCGAAGGCGCTAAAACACTTGCAATACTTGGTTGCTTTATAGCGCCTTCAGTATGGCAAATAGGCAAAATTCACGTATAACCTTCGCAGTAGTAATGCTTGAGATCTACAAAATGAGTTAGATACAAAGTTTGCCTATCTGCAATATTGAAGGCGCTATAAAGCGCCACAATGTTGTAAGTGCGTTAGCGCCTTCAATTTCACAGTTAGGCAAAATTTTGAAATTACCTTTTTTGTTACTTTTAATTGATAGAACATGTGGTTGTGTGAAAATTTGGTCCATCTCGCATGTGCAAAAATAGTCTGTTGTACAGATGAGTTTATCAAAACGCCAAACGTAACTTTTTTAAGGTCTTCCATAGTAAGGAGAATGCATTGTATGAAATGCTTAATCTTTTGTTCGAAAGAGGGAGATAACGATAAGACACGTTATAACTCCACTAATGGGAGCGAGCAAATATTCTGTACGAATTTTTTGTTTGGCCTGTATATGAGAGAAAGACTTTTTTCCAGACATTTGGACGCTATTCAGCGTAAAGGAACCAACCAGCAAAATCTGTTTATTGAGAACACGTGATTCAAAATTCAAGAGCCATGTAGAAACTATATGAGTATGACATAGCGTTTACTGATAAGCTTTTTTCAACGTGAGTACACATTTCTGAATCGGGGGCTCAATTTTGAAAAATTCTAGTTTTTACGCTCTTTCCAACGATACTAATAACTTATTTTTTTTACAAATGTTGGTTGGTTCCCTTACGCTGAATAGCGTCCATTTAGTCTAATTTTTTTTCTATTTAGTCCAAAAAAGAATCTCTACCAATATTTTGTTGTTAAAAATAATCTGAACCCATATCGCTTTCCTTTTGAAGTTTTGTTTTTTACCAGTGCTTTTATTCAGTGGTCTACCGCTTTCAATACATATACGAGATGGACCAAATTTACACGTAACATTTTTAATTGTATTTATTGCGAACTTTTAATTAATTCATATACAAATTGTGCCTATCCGTGAAATTGAAGGTGCTATAATGCACCTAAGCATTGTAAGTGCTTTAGCGCCTTCATTATTGCAGATTGGCAAAATTTGTTCATAACTTATTTTGTAGATCCCAATAATTATTACTGGTAAGGTTATATGTAAATCTTGCCTATCTGCCATACTGAAGGCTCTACCTATAAAGCAACAAGGAATTGTAAGTGCTTTACCGCCTTCAGTTTCACAGATAGGCCAAATTTGTATATAAACTAATTCAAAGTTCGCGATGAATACTCTCTAAAAGGTTATGTAAAAATTTTGCATGACTAGTCTTTTCAAGGCGCTACGTAACATTCAATTTTCAGCCCTGTAGTACATACATAACTTCAAGGACAAATCCCTTAGGGGAAATTTGCATTTTAAAAAACAAATTTAAAGCACTTCTTTTCACCAAAGGCAACTATTTACCAGGGTTGCGTTAGAAATTTCGATTTAAAAAATGTTATGATCTACCCTACTAAGCATCCTCCTATAGCACCACATATCAAAAGTTTGATCCTTCTTTTCTCTGGTTTTCCTGTTGTCCAAGTTTCATATCCATACAAGGATACACTTCAAACATAAGTTTTCAAAAATAATGTTTTGATTTTTAGATTTATTTTTGATTTGAAACGATTACTCTATCGATAAAATGCTAGCTATTCTACTACTCAAGATTTTTGTCCCAGAAACCCTTTTAAGGGTTTTCAAGGGTAACTTGTGGGAACCTGTAAATCCTAAAAATTCTCAGCCACACAGAAGCGAGTACCTTGCAGTTACCGCGTGTTTCCTGACAGTTACCCGGGTAACTTACCAATTCTGAAGAATTGATCAGATTTTTCTCTACGATTACCCCTTTCCTCAGTACTTATCTGGGTAGCTGGGGGGATTTTGTGCATCGGGTGGGATCCCATCCACTTCTGAAGCTTTCCCTTTCTTTATATCTTTCAATGCTTTGTCAAAATCGCCTCCTAAAGTTGAGTAGCCTTTCTCATTTTCTTTCACATCTTCCACCCTCTTCATCTCCATTATTGAGGTCGGCTACTTGTAGCCGAACCTATTGCAATAGCTGTCTTTCTTCTCTTCTCATTTCTTTTCGAGTAGCGTTCATTGATCTGAGTCACAGTTCAATTCAGTGGAGCGTCATTTCCGATGTGTGAAGCAAATCAGCATGAGTTAGCTCTTCATGGTCACAATTCAGTTCAATGGTCGACATTTCCCGGGGGAAATTTCTTTTTTTCTTCAGGCATGTGCTTATTGATCTTGATCCTTGCTGCGCGACTGTAGTCTGCAGTTTCGCAGTTCGAAGCTTTGAACTGAATTTGAATAGTCCCCGCCATTTTCTTGCGAGTTTGGTCCATGAAATGAGAACTTGTTTGGAAGAATAAACCCGCATCTTTCAAATGGCGTTATCCGTATTTAAATTATGTGTATTTTTATTTTTGTGAATTGCATATAATTTTTGAATTAGTTAGTAACTTTTCAACTTCCCCTAATTTCAGTTCATTTTTAATTTTCTTAAACTGAGTTTCCAGTTCTTTGGGTCACCTTGTATATTTCATCAAAGGGGACAACAGGGCCAAAACATTCTTATATTTACATAATTCTGTTATATGCTACTTTGCAAAAAAAAAAAAAAAGAATAATAATAATAGTACGTTGATTTTTTGTATAGTGGGTAGGGGTCGGGGGAGATGGAACTGTAGACAGCAAAATACTAACTAAAACCTAAAAAAAAAAAACCAATTAGAACTCCTGGTCTCCCATAGAAAAAGTTTTCTCTACTCCCAGTTTGTCAACCAGCAGTTGGAACAAGCGCTGACTTTTCAAACAAGATTCGAGGGATTGACACGCCTCTCCTGGAACACTGTGTCCTCGTTTTGACTTCATCAGGGCTGCTAAATCTTTGTAAGATCCGATTTTGACTCCGAACTGTAGGTTGTCCTAGAAATGAGGTTCCCTATCTTTGTATTTCCATTGCATATGTTGTAGAGCAATGCAGTGAATGGGGAAATGTTGCGCAGGCTTATCTGACAACACTGTAAAAATATCAAGAGCGCAAGTGATGAACCAGTACATGAAACATGGTTCTCACACGCGAACGTCTGTCTTAGTATGCGGTTATAGTGGAGTTAGCTATGCTCTCTTCGCTACACTCCACTATAGCCGCGATTTGAAGAATGGTAAGTACCATTCTTCAAATCGCGGCTACGCGCTGCTTCCCCCCTCACCGCTCCTGCCCACCCGACGTATCGTCGCTCAGCTACGCTCTCTTCGCTACGCTCCACTATAACCGCACACTTAGTGTGTAGTGCGTTCAGTAATTATCCTTGACACTTCACAGCGAAAAATGAACCACCTAGCGCCATCCATCGGCAGTTAATCAAAGTGTTCGGCCCAGTTGTAATTACAGTGCAACACTCGCGTAAGTGGTGTCGCGCGTTTCATAGTGGTCGGTGCGAAGTGCATGATCTACCACGCAAAAGTCGTCCCACACTACAAACTGCCGATGGATGGCGCTAGATGGTTCATTTTTCGCTGTGAAGTGTCAAGGATAATTACTGAACGCACTACACACTCCGCCAGATGTTCGCGCGTGAAATCCATGTTTTGTGTTCTGGTTCACCGTTGCTTCTCTACTTGCGCACTTGATATTTTTACAGTGTTGTCAGATAAGCCTGCGCAACATTTCCCCGTTCACCGTATCACTCTACAACCCATGCAACGGAAATACAAAGATAGGGAATCTTACTGCTGGGACAACCCTTGCATGACTCTGCCAAAATCATGCTTCCTATACTCCTCGCATTCCACTTCCAGTAGATCACCTAGCTCCCCCAGGTATGACCATATGTCATTTTTAGAATCGTAGAAAGTCTGTAGTGTGTCTGGTACCGCTAGTGGAACGTTCCGCATAGTGAATTTCAAATCATCAGCACAGAAAGACTGATTATAGCGTGTGGCTATACTCGGGTGTTCCAGGTACCTTACCTCCAGAACCCTAGTTCATGGAATGAAAAGAGCCACGAGTAACCTATAGTAGTGTCTAATACCTTTCTGCATGCGCAGGTTCATCCATGCGGACGTTATCGGCACAACACTGTCGTATTCATTTTGGCCAAAGAATACAATCTGAAGAACTTGAGAACTATTCATCGGCTGGACCGACTGACCAGCGGAATTTTGCTGTTCGGCAGGACGACCAAGAAGGCCAGGCTTATGGAGCTACATATCAGGAACAGACAAGTGCAGAAGGAGTACGTTTGTCGAGTCGAAGGCAGATTCCCGAGGTACGAATGAGAAAACATTAGTTTCCTTTTGTCGACTCGTTATATTATCTCCACGCGGTGGCGAAAAAAGTAACTAAGATTTTTTATTTTTGTAGCGAGAAAATCGAATGCATCGAGCCTATCGAAGTGGTCAGCTACAAAATCGGAGTTTGTAAAGTGTCGAAGAAGGGCAAAACGTGTTCGACGACCTTCGAGCTGCTGTTCTATGACGAGTCAAACAACACCAGTGTGGTGTTGTGTCAGCCGCATACCGGGCGAATGCATCAGATTCGTGTGCATCTGCAGTACTTAGGTAGGTTATGATTCAGCCCAATTTTTGGAGTTTAACGCTGATTGGAAAGATTTCTTCATAATGATTTCTGCCAGTTTCACTCCTGAAATAAGATAAACTGCCAAGCCACGGCCAGCAGATTTGGCGATGACACTGTCGAACCTCGGCTGCGAATGTGATAGTACTCCTGTCAAGTCCAACAAATACTACCAGGTAGTACCACTGGCTGTGAGCTAGCGGTACAATAACTGGCAGTGAGTCAGCAGTGGTCAGTGGCTGTACGATAGACTGAGTAAAGGAGATGGTTATTTTCCTTATGGAAAGGGAGCACTAATAAATTCGCGTCTTACTTTGGCCCACATTTTTACGTTCGGTTATTTATGTTCCAGGTTACCCGGTTGTTAACGATCCTCTGTACAATCACGTTGTGTTTGGCCCGGAGAAAGGCAAAGGTGGTGTTTTTGGCAAATCCGATGAAGAACTCATCACCGATTTAATCAACATTCATAATGCCGAAAAGTGGCTGGGTATTGACGGCGATATCGATTTATCTATGTTCAAATCGGTACTGAAAAACGATTATATCGATTACGACAGTGGCTCGTTGTGTTTGAAAGGTACAGTTTTCATTTTTAGCTTGATATAGAGTTCGCTGTTCATGTCTGAGCTGTTAATACTTACATTTCGATTTATATGAACAGGAACATGTACCTATTAATGCGATGGTATATCGGGGCAGGAAGGTTTCAGTGTGTAGAGTAGGGTGTCCCTTATTTTGCAAGTTTTCGCTAATCGATTGAGTGCGCTCTGAGATTTGTTCTAATGTACCTAGAAACTCGCTATAAAAAATTTGAGCTCAATCTGAGGTCATTAACCTGTGGCACTTTGACCTTGAAGTAAAGGGTAATACTGAGACTTTACAAAAATCCGCGAATATTTCGGAAGATATCAACTTCAAGACCAAGATGCATGTAACCTAAATTGCCCCTTGTTGTACATAGGTATGTCTCTTCTCTACTATATGAAAGTGAATGTATGTCTGTGTGTTTGTTTGTTCGAGGTTGGCGGCTGAACCATAAGAGCTGGGGGGTTCGTACTTTCTGGATGTGTTCGTATGAACCAGGAATAGGTTATAGGCTATAACAAATTTCGGTACCCTAATTAGGAGGGGGCCACAAAATTTTGTCCCCCCTGGCCCCGCTAATTTTGATTTCAACTTGAACTTTTAAGAATCGTTTTACATCGACCTTCTTCACATTCTGTTAGAATTTGGTGGCCGTAACTGTCTCCCTTCAGAAATTATTGAGGGGTTAAAAATCTGAAATTTCCAAAACGAGCTCAAAATGCTTCATTATTGCACGTACATCTACTTTAAAACGTTCCTTGTTACATTTTCTCTAGAAAAGTCTAATACAATTTTTCTTTAGAAAACATATTTATCGAAATAATCGCAAAAATCGAAGAAGAAAAAATGTCAAAGATAGAAAACTTTCAAAATTTGACCATAACAATAGCCCCTTCAAAAGTAGGAGTGTGCAAACATATCTGTAGGTTGCCTACTTACCACGTGGAAGGGGGTCATTGCAAAAGAGACACCCTGTATAATGTGATCGAAGAGAATAATTAGAAATGATTAACAATCATTTCTAGTTTTCTAGAGTTGAGAAGGAATAGTTCGAATAGCAAATGTGAAATCCGAAGGAACATTACGAATCATCTGACTCAGGGTTGGGCAGAATTTCTCAACCCTCAGGGATTTTAATTCCAAATTTCCAAAAAATCCCTATTTTGGATTCTAAATCCTTTTTTCAAAAAGGATTTCGCATTCAACTCTTAATTATTAGCAACGGATTTGCATTTTGATGATTCCAAAAATAATTGTGAAATCTAAATCCAAAAGTACCCTAAATCAACTCATTTGCGATGATATGACCTCATGTCTCCATTCTTTCGCGGTTTCCACCAGATTGCTTCTCATTGTGGAGGCTGCATGATGGTCAGCAACGTCCGAGCTCTTTTATAAAAGATTGTGGACGTGTTCCATTTGAGGGGAAGGGGGGGGGATATGTAAAAACTAGACTGATTGACTCAACACTTCATTCGCTTGCGAGTACCACACTCCTAGTATCAGCCTGTATTCCCATGCGAGCATCACGTTCCTTGTACCAGCCTGCGAGCACTACGCTCTGCTAGTGCATCATCTTGCAGACGAGTGTGCAACCACAAGAGAGCATAGAATTCGGCTTTTGGGCGAATGTTCCGTGAACGGGCGAACGCTATCCGTGAGTCAAGGGAACCAACCAGCAAAATCTTTTTTGAGAACACGTGATTCGAAGTTCAAGAGCCATGTAGAAACTTATGACATAGCGTTTACTGATAAGCTTTTTTCAACATGAGTACACATTTTTGTATCGAGGGCTCAATTTTAAAAATTCTACTTTTTATCCTCTTTCTAACGGTACTAATGTCTCATTTTATCAACAAATGTCGCTTGGGCGGTTTTTTCTTAACTGCGTCCAGTTAGCAATTTAGCGCTGAGCTACAGGCAGGGCTGCTTAGCCAATCGGAAAGGCTAAAAACTTAGCTAAAAGCTAACGTTTGCGAACGATTGGCTTCGGCTAACAGCTAACGTGGTCTCATTAGCTAGCAAATGGCTCGCTAATTTTCGGCCGAAATCGATCGGCTAGCGGCTAAATGCTTCCGCTTAGCTAAGCAGCCCTGGCTACAGACAACAGAAATTGTTTGCGAACGTCTCCGGCCACTGGTAGATTAAGATTACCGTGGATGCTTACTTGTGAGTTACTGAAATTTAGAAGTCGAAATTCAGATTATTTGATTTTGGATTTAAAATCTCAATTCTTCTGACAATTGAGAGAATTTTGGATTTAAAATTGTTTCCTAAAAAGTATTTCAGACTTTGAATTGAAATTCTTTTTTTACCAGGATTTTGGAGTTAAATCTTGGAGTTCCCGGATTCTGCCCATCTCTGCCACCAGAGGCGAAACTGGACTTTCAGTTGGGGGGGGGGGCGAAGGAAAATTTGCCGACAGATATTTTCTTTTAACTAAAAATTTGCCGACAAAATTTTCTAATAGAACATTTGCTATCGGATTCAGCTTGTGACATTGGAAGAGAAGTCTTTGGCCTTCAACTTTTAGACAGAGGCGAAACTGGACCTTCAGTTTAGCGGCGGGGGGGGGCGAAGTAAGATTTGCCTACTGATATTTTCTTTTAACTAAAAATTTGCCGACCAAATTTTCTAATAGAACATTTGTAATCGAATTCAGCTCGTGACATTGGAACATGAATCTTTGGATTTCAACTTTTAGACAGAAGCGAAACTGGACCTTCAGTTTGTGGGGCGGGGCGGGGTGGCGAAGGAAAATTTGCCGACAGATATTTTCTTGTAACTAAAAATTTGCCGACAAAATTTTCTAATAGAACATTTGCTATCGGATTCAGTTTGTGACATTAGAAGATGAGTCTCTTAATTTCAACTTTTAGATTTTAATAAAATGATCAACTTTCTCAAATTTCAGGCTCTAGGTCAAACAGAGAAGCTAGTAACCACTGCGGTGGCGCGCTGTAGTCGTTTACGAATGATTGAGTGAGTGACAAAGTGAGGAAGTGAATGAATAACTGAATTAGAGAATGAATGAAAGACTGAGTGAGTGAGTGAGTGAGTGAATTACTGAGTAGGTGATTGAGTAACTGTGTAATAACTGAATAAGTAAGCGAGTGACTGAGTGAATCACAAAATAAGTGAGCAAAAGACTGAGTGAGTGAGTGGATCACTGACTCATTGAGTGCGTGACAAATTTAGGAAGTGAATGAATAACTGAATTATAGAATGAATGAAGGACTGACTGAGTGAGTGAATAACTGAGTAGGTGATTGAGTAACTGTGTGAATAACTGAATAGGTAAGCAAGTGACTGAGTGAATTACTAAATAAGTAAGCGAATGACTGAGTGAGTGAGTGAATCACCGACTCATTGGGTGAGTGATGGAGTGAGGAAGTGAATGAATAACTGAACTAGATTAGAGAATGAATGACTGACTGAGTCAGTGAGTGAATAACTGAAGCACTGAGTGAGTGACTAAGTAACTGAGTAAATAACTCAATGAGTAAGCTAGTTACTGAGTGAGGGAGTGAATAACTAAGTCACTGAGTGAATGATTGAATAACAGCGTGAATAACTGAATAAGTAAGCGAACGAGTGAGTGAATGAATGAATGAATCACTGACTCATTGGGTGAGTGCGGAAGTGAATGAATAACTAAATTAGAGAAACTGAATCACTGAGTAAGCGACTGAATAACTGAGTGAATCACTAAATAAGTAAGCCAATTACTGAATGCGTGAGTAGGTAACCGACTTATTGAGTGCGTGACAAAATGAGGAAGTGAATGAATAACTGGCCGCTATTCAGCAAAAGGGATCCAACTAACATTTGTAAACAAAATGAGTTATTGGTATTGTTGGAATGAGTGTAAAAAGTAGAATTTTTTTAATTGGACCCCCGATTCAAAAATGTGTACTCACATTGAAAAAAGCTTATCAGGAAACGCTGTGTCATATAGTTTCACATGGCTCCAGAACTTCGAACCACGTGTTATCAAAAAGCGGATTTTGCTAGTTGGTTCCCTTTTGCTGAATAGCGTCCAACTGAATTAGTGAATGAATGAATGAAAAATTACTGACTTATTGAGTGAGTGACGGAATGAGAAAGTAAATGCATAACTACATTACAGAATGAGTGAATAACTAAGTAAGTGAGCAAATCACTGACTCATTGAGTGAGTAATAGAGTAACTGAGTGAATAACTGAATAAGTAAGCGAGTGGATGAATACATCACTAATAAGTAAGTAAATGACTGACTGAGTGAGTGAATCACTGACCAGGTGAGTGATATAGTGACGAAGTGAATGAATGACTGAGTATGTGAGTAAATCACTAAATAAGTAAGCATGTGAATGAGTGAATCACTGACTTAGAAGTCGCTATATAATATGCAATTTTTCCAGTTTCGCCTAACAGATTCACAAGAGGAGAAAAATGGACGAGTTTCATTTACAGAGATTATGAAAACGAAAGCGTTTAATGAGAAAATGATTAGGACAAAATTTATAGTACATAAAATTTTCCTTCCATGAGACCATTTTCATTTCAATCTGATGAATTTTTCTAAAATATGTAGGGTTTCGATAGTTCATTTTTTCACGTGCCTGAAATTATAGAGGACGACTCTTTCGTGCTTGCAGTCCGAATAGTCACTGAAATATGAAATTCAACGTTTGTTATCGACTCTTTCAGATTTTCGAAATGTCTTCCACATTTCAGCTTTGTTTCAACCTTTCAAGTACTCAGCTTGAAACCTTCTGCTTTTGACTGACTAGTCTCTAACAGGGGTTCAGGGCACTCCATTTTCAGAAACGAAATTTGACTTTCAGATTTGCCGACAAATATTTTTTGAAAACTAAAAAGTCGCGGACAGAATGTTTAAAAAATTAAAAACTTGCCAATTTTTTAATCTTGAAAAAGAAAATAAATATACAAACATGCATAAAAAATGAAAACTCAAATGACCAGTTTCAAAATTTGCGACTGTCAAATTATGGGGGGGGCTCACTTGAGCAGTCTTAGAATTTGCCGACTGCCTAATTATTGGGGGCTGTTTCAACCCACCCCCCCCTATAGTTTCGCCCCTGCCTGCCACAAATTTTGAACGATGTCCATTTTGTTCCAGTTAGGAGACTTTTTCAGTCTTATGTGTATCTTGGTGTGTTTAGAAAAATGCAGATGTGCTGCCATCTGCAAGAACTGTCTGAAAATTTTCAGAAAATATCCGTTTAGAGTTGATAAAATCGCGGTGTCTGATGTCCGCTTTTATGTGGTGAAATCAAAAGTGATAAGTTTAGCCATTAGCTTTAGCTTTAAGCCATTAGCCGAGCAATTTTGGTCCAGATCAGCTAGCCTGTTTAGCTTAGCTATTGAAGAAGGGTGTCAACATTGGCGAATTTGTTAGTATTTACTGAATTGCTAATGAAAAGCTAATCTAGTTTCGCCACTGTCACAGTTGGGGTTTCGTCATTCCTAAATTTTGAACACCTGAGCTTCTGAACCTGATTCTTTTTGACAGAAAATTTCTATGAAATGTGTTTTTTAAAGGAATCAGCCTTTAGCTTTTAGCCATTAGGTATATCAGTCAAGTTCATTAGTTTTAGGCTTAAGCTTTAGCCTTTCCGAGTAGCTTATCACCTCTGGGTAAAATTACAATGCCTGACTGATAACGACGATGGGGTCTTTCGCTCTCAAAATAGCGCGCTCTATGTACCACTTCAGAATCTATACTTAAAATGCAGTACTCGTATATGTATGTATGCTCGAAAAAAATGTGACATTTCTCTGGCAATGGTGATACTTTTTTGAGAATTTCACCTGGCAACACTGCATCCAGTTCTCATTTCAGGCTTCAAGGCTTGAAGTCTTTATTCGTTCTTCGACATTATAAAAATAATAACGATGTAGTAACATGTTATCACGCGGTTCCCAGTCACATGAAGTTGTAATCTCGCGGTTCTCTAATCGATAAGAGAACCATGCGTAGAATCTTTACTTTCATATTTATATGCCGCTAATTGAAATCTGGTGGCTCATGTGCATCCTACTTCATTTCAGAGTGCAGCCGAGAGGCGTCGCCATGCGACCTGGACGAAGAATCGGTGCCGACGTCTCCGCCGCCGGTGCAAGAACCTCCTGCGCTGTCTGTGTTACCCTCCTCGTCGGCGACGAGTGCGGGCAATCAGCCGGTCTTCGCGGCCGGCCCGGATAGCAAGAGTAACTGCAAGGTTACCGTGGCCACGCAAACCGGCCAAGAAACGCCGGACCTGGCCTTCAATCCCGAGAAGATGACGTACGACGAGAACTGCTACGAGTGCAAGGTCAAGTATCGAGACCCGAAACCGAAGGACCTGGTTATGTATTTGCACGCGTGGAAGTACCAGGTAAGTGGGAATCCTCGGTTGTAGATCGCGGGGAGGTCTTCGAACTGGGCGACTTTGTATTCGTTCTAATAAAATGGGGCATGTTGTGTCGTTTCCAGGGTCCTGGCTGGGCGTACGAAACGGAGCTGCCCGAGTGGGCGAAGAAGAACTGGCGAGAACCGAATGAGTGACAGGCCGGATGCACGCAGAATCGTTACAATCAATGTGATAGATTATATTTCCTTTTTTAGATATTCGTCGCGTTGCCATTATAATCGAACTCGTTCATTTTCCCCAGAGGTAACTCGACTACAGATTCTTCTTTCTTTTTTTTTTTTTTCGTTTTTCATTTCCTTAAATAGTGTTTCGTTGTCGTTCGCTTCGTGCGAGAAAACAGAAATACGTATATTCGAGTTACCCAATCTTGTACTCGAATTATGTCTAAGTCGCTTTCGTTGAACTTATCGCGCCGTTTTCCAAAAGGCATGTTTTGTGTTCTTTTGTAGGCTTCTTTTTTTCTCCCTTCTTTTTTCGTCTTCAGTTTTGTCTTTCAATTTCTCTCCTGGTATTCCTGTATCGCTTACTCCGGACGAACGAAATTTTCAATTTTTGTTGACTTTCGATGGTTTAAATTACGTTTCCCCAGTCAGTTCCGAAACATGATCGTTATTGATACCTTTGTCGTGAGCTTCTGTTTTTAAATATTACGTTTTTAAAAATCGTGTACATTTCGAGTACAGTTGTAAACGATTTTGTTTTATCTGTTTCGTGAACATATAAATGTCGGAACTTTGTTGTAAGATAGATTTTTAATAAATGTTTTCGTATTTAACGCAGCGTTGTCAAATTTGGAATTCTCATATATTTCTAAAGGTTGGTGTGAATTGTCAATAACTGTTTGAGCTGACGGAAATTTTTCTCAAACTTTATTTTAAATAATGGTAAATGGTCATGCGACGAATCAGAGAACACCGATGGTTGTTTTGAACTGTCTGTAGTATGTGGATATTTTTTTCTCACAATTCTGATCTTCTAACTACCATTAGGGACTAGCAAATGCAGCCGGTTGTGGGTAATATTCTTTAATTGAATAATTTCTCTGGGGCGAACTAATAAAATGCAAAAATTATTGGGTTGGAGGCAGCTACAGCAATGCGGGTTGACACTTTCGAAAGAGGAGATCAATTTGCTCTCAACATTTCAAACCGTTTTCCTCTAGCTATCCCCAGTCCGGAGATTTTCGCGTTTTATGGGTTCCCCCCAGAGAAATTCACGATTTCGAAAACGTTAATTGGTGTATGTTGAGTTGCATATTCGACGTGCTGAAGGCATTACCAGAATATTTGAAAATTTGAAATAAAGTTGTGACGCCTTCGAAGAATGGAATATGCTATTTCTCATACGCCAATTGACGTTTTCGAAATCGCTAATTTCTCTGGGGCGAACTAATAAAACGCAAAAATCCTTGGACTGGAGGCAGCTACAGCAAAACGGGTTGACACTTTCGAAAGAGGAGATTAATCTGCTCTCAAAACGTTTTCCTCTAGCTATCACCAGTCCGGAGATTTTCGCATTTCAAAAACGCCTGTTGGTGTACGTTGAGTTGCATATTCAACGTGCTGCAGGCATTAACAGAATATTCGCCGTCTTCGAAATCGCTACTTTCTCTGGGGCGAACTAATAAAACGCAAAAATCATTGGACTGGAGGCAGCTACAGCAAAACGGGTTGACACTTTCGAAAGAGGAGATCAATTTGCTCTCAAAATTTCAAACCGTTTTCCTCTGGCTGTCCCCAGTCCGGAGATTTTCGCATTTTATTAGTTCCCCCCAGAGAAATTCACGATTTCGAAAACGTCAATTGGTGTATGTTGAGTTGCATATTCGACGTGCTGCAGGCATTACCAGAATATTAGAAAATTTGAAATAAAGTTGTGACGCCTTCGAAGAATGGAATATGCTATTTCTCATACGCCAATTGACGTTTTCGAAATCGCTGATTTCTCTGGGGCGAACTAATAAAATGCAAAAATCATTGGATTGGAGGCAGTTACAGGGAAACGGGTTGACACTTTCAAAAGAGGAGATTGATCTGCTCTCAAAATTTCAAACCGTTTTCCTCTAGCTATCACCAGTCCGGAGATTTTCGCGTTTTATTAGTTCCCCCCAGAGAAATTCACGATTTCGAAAACGTCAATTGGTGTATGTTGAGTTGCATATTTGATGTGCTGCAGGCATTACCAGAATATTCGCCGTTTTCGAAATCGTTAATTTCTCTGGGGCGAACTAATAAAACGAAAAAATCTTTGGACTGGAGGCAGCTACAGCAGAACGGGTTGACACGTTTGAAAGAGGAGATTGATCTGGTCTCAAAATTTCAATCCGTTTTCCTCTAGCTATCACCAGTCCGGAGATTTTCGGATTTCAAAAACCGCCTATTGGTGTATGTTGAGTTGCATATTCGACGTGCTGAAGGCATTACCAGAATACTTGCAGTTTTCTAAAATCTGTGGGGCGAACAAATAAATGCAAAAATCTTTGGATTGGTGGCAGCTACAGCGAAAAGGGTTGACACTTTCGAAAGAGGAGATCAATTGGCTCTCAAAATTTCAAACTGTTTTCCTCTAGCTGTCCCCAGTCCGGAGATTTTCGCGTTTTATTAGTTCCCCCCAGAGAAATTCACGATTTCGAAAACGACAATTGGTGTAGGTTGAGTTGCATATTCGACGTGCTGAAGGCATTACCAGAAAATCCGCCGTTTTCAAAATCGCTAATTTCTCTGGGGCGAACTAATAAAATGCAAAAATCTTTGGATTGGTGGCAGCTACTGCGAAACGGGTTGACAATTTCGAAAGAGGACATCATTTTGCTCTCAAAATGTCAAACCGTTTTCCTCTAGCTATCCCCAGTCCGGAGATTTTCGCGGCGAAAGCCCAATTAGTATAGGTTGAGTTGCATATATGACGTGCTGAAGGCATTACCAGAAAATTCGCCGTTTTCAAAATCGCTAATTTCTCTGGGGCGAACTAATAAAATGCAAAAATCTTTGGATTGGTGGCAGCTACTGCGAAACGGGTTGACAATTTCGAAAGAGGACATCATTTTGCTCTCAAAATGTCAAACCGTTTTCCTCTAGCTATCCCCAGTCCGGAGATTTTCGCGGCGAAAGCCCAATTAGTATAGGTTGAGTTGCATATATGACGTGCTGAAGGCATTACCAGAAAATTCGCCGTTTTCGAAATCGCTAATTTCTTTCGGGCGACCTAATATGTAAAGGGTTCACAGATCAGTGGAAGGGTTGAGTTTCAAGGCCACACGGACGGAATTTAAACCACCGAAGCGAAGAAATGAAGTCCGAAGGTCAAATGAATGGAGACGAAATGGAATCGCAGGTAAAATAGTATAAGGGTAGTGAAAGGGTAGTGAAAGGGTTGAGTCCAAAGGTTACAACAGCGGAATTTAAACGACCAGAGCGAAAGAGTAGAGTCCGAAGGTCAAATGAATGGTGACGAAACAGAATCGCAAGTAAAAGGGTAGTGAAAGGGTAGCGAAAGGGTTGAGTCCAAAGGTTACAGCAGCGGAATTTAAACGACCAGAGCGAAAGAGTAGAGTCCGAAGGTCAAATGAATGGAGACGAAATGGAATCGCAGGTAAAATAGTAAAAGGGTAGTGAAAGGGTAGTGAAAGGGTTGAGTCCAAAGGTTACAACAGCGGAATTTAAACGACCAGAGCGAAAGAGTAGAGTCCGAAGGTCAAATGAATGGTGACGAAACAGAATCGCAAGTAAAATAGTAAAAGGGTAGTGAAAGGGTAGTGAAAGGGTTGAGTCCAAAGGTTACAACAGCGGAATTTAAACGACCAGAGCGAAAGAGTAGAGTCCGAAGGTCAAATGAATGGTGACGAAACAGAATCGCAAGTAAAATAGTAAAAGGGTAGTGAAAGGGTTGAGTCCAAAGGTTACAACAGCGGAATTTGACCAGAGCGAAAGAGTAGAGTCCGAAGGTCAAACGAATGGAGACGAAATGGAAGCGCAGGTAAAATAGTAAAAGGGTAGTGAAAGGGTTGAGTCCAAAGGTTACAACAGCGGAATTTAAACGACCAGAGCGAAAGAGTAGAGTCCGAAGGTCAAATGAATGGTGACGAAACAGAATCGCAAGTAAAAGGGTAGTGAAAGGGTAGCGAAAGGGTTGAGTCCAAAGGTCACAGCAGCGGAATTTAAACGACCAGAGCGAAAGAGTAGAGTCCGAAGGTCAAATGAATGGTGACGAAACAGAATCGCAAGTAAAATAGTAAAAGGGTAGTGAAAGGGTAGTGAAAGGGTAGTGAAAGGGTTGAGTCCAAAGGTTACAACAGCGGAATTTAAACGACCAGAGCGAAAGAGTAGAGTCCGAAGGTCAAATGAATGGTGACGAAACAGAATCGCAAGTAAAAGGGTAGTGAAAGGGTAGTGAAAGGGTTGAGTCCAAAGGTTACAACAGCGGAATTTAAACGACCAGAGCGAAAGAGTAGAGTCCGAAGGTCAAATGAATGGAGACGAAATGGAATCGCAAGTAAAATAGTAAAAGGGTAGTGAAAGGGTAGTGAAAGGGTAGTGAAAGGGTTGAGTCCAAAGGTTACAACAGCGGAATTTAAACGACCAGAGCGAAAGAGTAGAGTCCGAAGGTCAAATGAATGGTGACGAAACAGAATCGCAAGTAAAAGGGTAGTGAAAGGGTAGTGAAAGGGTTGAGTCCAAAGGTTACAACAGCGGAATTTAAACGACCAGAGCGAAAGAGTAGAGTCCGAAGGTCAAATGAATGGAGACGAAATGGAATCGCAAGTAAAATAGTAAAAGGGTAGTGAAAGGGTAGTGAAAGGGTAGTGAAAGGGTTGAGTCCAAAGGTTACAACAGCGGAATTTAAACGACCAGAGCGAAAGAGTAGAGTCCGAAGGTCAAATGAATGGTGACGAAACAGAATCGCAAGTAAAAGGGTAGTGAAAGGGTAGTGAAAGGGTTGAGTCCAAAGGTTACAACAGCGGAATTTAAACGACCAGAGCGAAAGAGTAGAGTCCGAAGGTCAAATGAATGGTGACGAAACAGAATCGCAAGTAAAATAGTAAAAGGGTAGTGAAAGGGTAGTGAAAGGGTAGTGAAAGGGTTGAGTCCAAAGGTTACAACAGCGGAATTTAAACGACCAGAACGAAAGAGTAGAGTCCGAAGGTCAAATGAATGGAGACGAAATGGAATCGCAGGTAAAGAACGAAAGAGTAGAGTCCGAAGGTCAAATGAATGGAGACGAAATGGAATCGCAGGTAAAATAGTAAAAGGGTAGTGAAAGGGTAGTGAAAGGGTAGTGAAAGGGTTGAGTCCAAAGGTTACAACAGCGGAATTTAAACGACCAGAGCGAAAGAGTAGAGTCCGAAGGTCAAATGAATGGTGACGAAACAGAATCGCAAGTAAAAGGGTAGTGAAAGGGTAGCGAAAGGGTTGAGTCCAAAGGTTACAGCAGCGGAATTTAAACGACCAGAGCGAAAGAGTAGAGTCCGAAGGTCAAATGAATGGTGACGAAACAGAATCGCAAGTAAAATAGTAAAAGGGTAGTGAAAGGGTAGTGAAAGGGTTGAGTCCATAGGTTACAACAGCGGAATTTAAACGACCAGAGCGAAAGAGTAGAGTCCGAAGGTCAAATGAATGGTGACGAAACAGAATCGCAAGTAAAATAGTAAAAGGGTAGTGAAAGGGTAGTGAAAGGGTTGAGTCCAAAGGTTACAACAGCGGAATTTGACCAGAGCGAAAGAGTAGAGTCCGAAGGTCAAACGAATGGAGACGAAATGGAAGCGCAGGTAAAATAGTAAAAGGGTAGTGAAAGGGTTGAGTCCAAAGGTTACAACAGCGGAATTTAAACGACCAGAGCGAAAGAGTAGAGTCCGAAGGTCAAATGAATGGTGACGAAACAGAATCGCAAGTAAAAGGGTAGTGAAAGGGTAGCGAAAGGGTTGAGTCCAAAGGTCACAGCAGCGGAATTTAAACGACCAGAGCGAAAGAGTAGAGTCCGAAGGTCAAATGAATGGTGACGAAACAGAATCGCAAGTAAAATAGTAAAAGGGTAGTGAAAGGGTAGTGAAAGGGTAGTGAAAGGGTTGAGTCCAAAGGTTACAACAGCGGAATTTAAACGACCAGAGCGAAAGAGTAGAGTCCGAAGGTCAAATGAATGGTGACGAAACAGAATCGCAAGTAAAAGGGTAGTGAAAGGGTAGTGAAAGGGTTGAGTCCAAAGGTTACAACAGCGGAATTTAAACGACCAGAGCGAAAGAGTAGAGTCCGAAGGTCAAATGAATGGAGACGAAATGGAATCGCAAGTAAAATAGTAAAAGGGTAGTGAAAGGGTAGTGAAAGGGTAGTGAAAGGGTTGAGTCCAAAGGTTACAACAGCGGAATTTAAACGACCAGAGCGAAAGAGTAGAGTCCGAAGGTCAAATGAATGGAGACGAAATGGAATCGCAGGTAAAATAGTAAAAGGGTAGTGAAAGGGTAGTGAAAGGGTTGAGTCCAAAGGTTACAACAGCGGAATTTAAACGACCAGAGCGAAAGAGTAGAGTCCGAAGGTCAAATGAATGATGACGAAACAGAATCGCAAGTAAAATAGTAAAAGGGTAGTGAAAGGGTAGTGAAAGGGTTGAGTCCAAAGGTTACAACAGCGGAATTTAAACGACCAGAGCGAAAGAGTAGAGTCCGAAGGTAAAATGAATGGTGACGAAACAGAATTGCAAGTAAAAGGGTAGTGAAAGGGTTGAGTCCAAAGGTTACAACAGCGGAATTTAAACGACCAGAGCGAAAGAGTAGAGTCCGAAGGTCAAATGAATGGAGACGAAATGGAATCGCAGGTAAAATAGTAAAAGGGTAGTGAAAGGGTAGTGAAAGGGTTGAGTCCAAAGGTTACAACAGCGGAATTTAAACGACCAGAGCGAAAGAGTAGAGTCCGAAGGTCAAATGAATGGTGACGAAACAGAATCGCAAGTAAAATAGTAAAAGGGTAGTGAAAGGGTAGTGAAAGGGTTGAGTCCAAAGGTTACAACAGCGGAATTTAAACGACCAGAGCGAAAGAGTAGAGTCCGAAGGTCAAATGAATGGTGACGAAACAGAATCGCAAGTAAAATAGTAAAAGGGTAGTGAAAGGGTAGTGAAAGGGTAGTGGAAGGGTTGAGTCCAAAGGTTACAACAGCGGAATTTGACCAGAGCGAAAGAGTAGAGTCCGAAGGTCAAATGAATGGAGACGAAATGGAATCGCAGGTAAAATAGTAAAAGGGTAGTGAAAGGGTAGTGAAAGGGTTGAGTCCAAAGGTTACAACAGCGGAATTTAAACGACCAGAGCGAAAGAGTAGAGTCCGAAGGTCAAATGAATGATGACGAAACAGAATCGCAAGTAAAATAGTAAAAGGGTAGTGAAAGGGTAGTGAAAGGGTTGAGTCCAAAGGTTACAACAGCGGAATTTAAACGACCAGAGCGAAAGAGTAGAGTCCGAAGGTAAAATGAATGGTGACGAAACAGAATTGCAAGTAAAAGGGTAGTGAAAGGGTTGAGTCCAAAGGTTACAACAGCGGAATTTAAACGACCAGAGCGAAAGAGTAGAGTCCGAAGGTCAAATGAATGGAGACGAAATGGAATCGCAGGTAAAATAGTAAAAGGGTAGTGAAAGGGTAGTGAAAGGGTTGAGTCCAAAGGTTACAACAGCGGAATTTAAACGACCAGAGCGAAAGAGTAGAGTCCGAAGGTCAAATGAATGGTGACGAAACAGAATCGCAAGTAAAATAGTAAAAGGGTAGTGAAAGGGTAGTGAAAGGGTAGTGACAGGGTTGAGTCCAAAGGTTACAACAGCGGAATTTAAACGACCAGAGCGAAAGAGTAGAGTCCGAAGGTCAAACGAATGGAGACGAAATGGAAGCGCAGGTAAAATAGTAAAAGGGTAGTGAAAGGGTTGAGTCCAAAGGTTACAACAGCGGAATTTAAACGACCAGAGCGAAAGAGTAGAGTCCGAAGGTCAAATGAATGGTGACGAAACAGAATCGCAAGTAAAATAGTAAAAGGGTAGTGAAAGGGTAGTGAAAGGGTAGTGACAGGGTTGAGTCCAAAGGTTACAACAGCGGAATTTAAACGACCAGAGCGAAAGAGTAGAGTCCGAAGGTCAAACGAATGGAGACGAAATGGAAGCGCAGGTAAAATAGTAAAAGGGTAGTGAAAGGGTTGAGTCCAAAGGTTACAACAGCGGAATTTAAACGACCAGAGCGAAAGAGTAGAGTCCGAAGGTCAAATGAATGGAGACGAAATGGAATCGCAGGTAAAATAGTAAAAGGGTAGTGAAAGGGTAGTGAAAGGGTTGAGTCCAAAGGTTACAACAGCGGAATTTAAACGACCAGAGCGAAAGAGTAGAGTCCGAAGGTCAAATGAATGGTGACGAAACAGAATCGCAAGTAAAATAGTAAAAGGGTAGTGAAAGGGTAGTGAAAGGGTTGAGTCCAAAGGTTACAACAGCGGAATTTGACCAGAGCGAAAGAGTAGAGTCCGAAGGTCAAACGAATGGAGACGAAATGGAAGCGCAGGTAAAATAGTAAAAGGGTAGTGAAAGGGTTGAGTCCAAAGGTTACAACAGCGGAATTTAAACGACCAGAGCGAAAGAGTAGAGTCCGAAGGTCAAATGAATGGTGACGAAACAGAATCGCAAGTAAAAGGGTAGTGAAAGGGTAGCGAAAGGGTTGAGTCCAAAGGTCACAGCAGCGGATTTTAAACGACCAGAGCGAAAGAGTAGAGTCCGAAGGTCAAATGAATGGTGACGAAACAGAATCGCAAGTAAAATAGTAAAAGGGTAGTGAAAGGGTAGTGAAAGGGTAGTGAAAGGGTTGAGTCCAAAGGTTACAACAGCGGAATTTAAACGACCAGAGCGAAAGAGTAGAGTCCGAAGGTCAAATGAATGGTGACGAAACAGAATCGCAAGTAAAAGGGTAGTGAAAGGGTAGTGAAAGGGTTGAGTCCAAAGGTTACAACAGCGGAATTTAAACGACCAGAGCGAAAGAGTAGAGTCCGAAGGTAAAATGAATGGTGACGAAACAGAATTGCAAGTAAAAGGGTAGTGAAAGGGTTGAGTCCAAAGGTTACAACAGCGGAATTTAAACGACCAGAGCGAAAGAGTAGAGTCCGAAGGTCAAATGAATGGAGACGAAATGGAATCGCAGGTAAAATAGTAAAAGGGTAGTGAAAGGGTAGTGAAAGGGTTGAGTCCAAAGGTTACAACAGCGGAATTTAAACGACCAGAGCGAAAGAGTAGAGTCCGAAGGTCAAATGAATGGAGACGAAACAGAATCGCAAGTAAAATAGTAAAAGGGTAGTGAAAGGGTAGTGAAAGGGTAGTGACAGGGTTGAGTCCAAAGGTTACAACAGCGGAATTTAAACGACCAGAGCGAAAGAGTAGAGTCCGAAGGTCAAACGAATGGAGACGAAATGGAAGCGCAGGTAAAATAGTAAAAGGGTAGTGAAAGGGTTGAGTCCAAAGGTTACAACAGCGGAATTTAAACGACCAGAGCGAAAGAGTAGAGTCCGAAGGTCAAATGAATGGAGACGAAACAGAATCGCAAGTAAAATAGTAAAAGGGTAGTGAAAGGGTAGTGAAAGGGTAGTGAAAGGGTAGTGACAGGGTTGAGTCCAAAGGTTACAACAGCGGAATTTAAACGACCAGAGCGAAAGAGTAGAGTCCGAAGGTCAAATGAATGGAGACGAAATGGAATCGCAGGTAAAATAGTAAAAGGGTAGTGAAAGGGTAGTGAAAGGGTTGAGTCCAAAGGTTACAACAGCGGAATTTAAACGACCAGAGCGAAAGAGTAGAGTCCGAAGGTCAAATGAATGGTGACGAAACAGAATCGCAAGTAAAAGGGTAGTGAAAGGGTTGAGTCCAAAGGTTACAACAGCGGAATTTAAACGACCAGAGCGAAAGAGTAGAGTCCGAAAGTCAAATGAATGGTGACGAAACAGAATCGCAAGTAAAAGGGTAGTGAAAGGGTAGCGAAAGGGTTGAGTCCAAAGGTTACAGCAGCGGAATTTAAACGACCAGAGCGAAAGAGTAGAGTCCGAAGGTCAAATGAATGGAGACGAAATGGAATCGCAGGTAAAATAGTAAAAGGGTAGTGAAAGGGTAGTGAAAGGGTAGTGAAAGGGTTGAGTCCAAAGGTTACAACAGCGGAATTTACACGACCAGAGCGAAAGAGTAGAGTCCGAAGGTCAAATGAATGGTGACGAAACAGAATCGCAAGTAAAATAGTAAAAGGGTAGTGAAAGGGTAGCGAAAGGGTTGAGTCCAAAGGTTACAGCAGCGGAATTTAAATGAACAGAGCGAGAGAGTATAGTCCGAAGGTCAAACGACGGAGATAAAATGAAATCGCGAGTACAGTGTTTACCAAGGTAGTGAAAGGGTTGAGTTTCAAGGCCACCCATATTGAATTTAGACCACCCGGGCAAAAAAATCTGTAGAGAAACGCGTGTAACTTTGGACTGGAGACAGCTAGAGCGAAACGGTTTGAAATTTTGGTGAGAGGAGATCATTTGTGACAACTCAGCGTTTTCATTGCGCTTTCACCTCAAAAAGCTCATTTTTCTCGAGATGCAAAAATCTTTGGATTGGTAGCAGCTACAGCGAAAAAGGTTGACACTTTCGATAGAGGAGATCAATTGGCTCTCAAAATTTCAAACCGTTTTCCTCTAGCTGTCCCCAGTCCGGAGATTTTCGCGTTTTATTAGTTCCCCCCAGAGAAATTCACGATTTCGAAAACGACAATTGGTGTAGGTTGAGTTGCATATTCGACGTGCTGAAGGCATTACCAGAATACTTGCAGTTTTCTAAAATCTGTGGGGCGAACAAATAAATGCAAAAATCTTTGGATTTGTGGCAGCTACAGCAAAACGGGTTGACACTTTCGAAAGAGGAGATCAATTGGCTCTCAAAATTTCAAACCGTTTTCCTCTAGCTGTCCCCAGTCCGGAGATTTTCGCGTTTTATTAGTTCCCCCTAGAGAAATTCACGATTTCGAAAACGTCAATTGGTGTAGGTTGAGTTGCATATTCGACGTGCTGAAGGCATTACCAGAAAATTCGCCGTTTTCGAAATCGCTAATTTCTCTCGGGCGAACTATTATGTAAAGGGTTCACAGATCAGTGGAAGGGTTGAGTTTCAAGGCCACACGGACGGAATTTAAACCACCGAAGCGAAGAAATGAAGTCCGAAGGTCAAATGAATGGAGACGAAATGGAATCGCGAGTAAAATGCTTAACAGATAGTGAAAGGGTTGAGTTCAAAGGTTATACCCGCGGAATTTAAACGAACAGAGCGAAGGAGTGGAGTCCGAAGGTCAAATGAAGGAGGTAAAATGAACTCCGAGAACGAAATGGTTACCCAGGTAGTGAAAGGGTTGAGTCCAAAGGTTAGAACAGCGGAATTTCAACGACCAGAGCGAAAGAGTAGAGTCCGAAGGTAAAATGAATGGAGACGAAATGGAATCGCAGGTAAAATAGTAAAAGGGTAGTGAAAGGGTAGTGAAAGGGTTGAGTCCAAAGGTTACAGCAGCGGAATTTAAATGAACAGAGCGAGAGAGTATAGTCCGAAGGTCAAACGACGGAGATAAAATGAAATCGCAAGTACAGTGTTTACCAAGGTAGTGAAAGGGTTGAGTTTCAAGGCCACCCATATTGAATTTAGACCACCCAGGCAAAAAAATCTGTAGAGAAACGTGTGTAACTTTGGACTGGAGACAGCTAGAGCGAAACGGTTTGAAATTTTGGTGAGAGGAGATCATTTGTGACAACTCAGCGTTTTCATTGCGCTTTCACCTCAAAAAGCTCATTTTTCTCGAGATGCAAAAATCTTTGGATTGGTAGCAGCTACAGCGAAAAGGGTTGACACTTTCGAAAGAGGAGATCAATTGGCTCTCAAAATTTCAAACCGTTTTCCTCTGGCTGTCCCCAGTCCGGAGATTTACGCATTTTATTAGTTCCCCCCAGAGAAATTCACGATTTCGAAAACGACAATTGGTGTAGGTTGAGTTGCATATTCGACGTGCTGAAGGCATTACCAGAATACTTGCAGTTTTCTAAAATCTGTGGGGCGAACAAATAAATGCAAAAATCTTTGGATTTGTGGCAGCTACAGCAAAACGGGTTGACACTTTCGAAAGAGGAGATCAATTGGCTCTCAAAATTTCAAACCGTTTTCCTCTAGCTGTCCCCAGTCCGGAGATTTTCGCGTTTTATTAGTTCCCCCTAGAGAAATTCACGATTTCGAAAACGTCAATTGGTGTAGGTTGAGTTGCATATTCGACGTGCTGAAGGCATTACCAGAAAATTCGCCGTTTTCGAAATCGCTAATTTCTCTCGGGCGAACTATTATGTAAAGGGTTCACAGATCAGTGGAAGGGTTGAGTTTCAAGGCCACACGGACGGAATTTAAACCACCGAAGCGAAGAAATGAAGTCCGAAGGTCAAATGAATGGAGACGAAATGGAATCGCGAGTAAAATGCTTAACAGATAGTGAAAGGGTTGAGTTCAAAGGTTATACCCGCGGAATTTAAACGAACAGAGCGAAGGAGTGGAGTCCGAAGGTCAAATGAAGGAGGTAAAATGAACTCCGAGAACGAAATGGTTACCCAGGTAGTGAAAGGGTTGAGTCCAAAGGTTAGAACAGCGGAATTTCAACGACCAGAGCGAAAGAGTAGAGTCCGAAGGTAAAATGAATGGAGACGAAATGGAATCGCAGGTAAAATAGTAAAAGGGTAGTGAAAGGGTAGTGAAAGGGTTGAGTCCAAAGGTTACAGCAGCGGAATTTAAATGAACAGAGCGAGAGAGTATAGTCCGAAGGTCAAACGACGGAGATAAAATGAAATCGCAAGTACAGTGTTTACCAAGGTAGTGAAAGGGTTGAGTTTCAAGGCCACCCATATTGAATTTAGACCACCCAGGCAAAAAAATCTGTAGAGAAACGTGTGTAACTTTGGACTGGAGACAGCTAGAGCGAAACGGTTTGAAATTTTGGTGAGAGGAGATCATTTGTGACAACTCAGCGTTTTCATTGCGCTTTCACCTCAAAAAGCTCATTTTTCTCGAGATGCAAAAATCTTTGGATTGGTAGCAGCTACAGCGAAAAAGGTTGACACTTTCGATAGAGGAGATCAATTGGCTCTCAAAATTTCAAACCGTTTTCCTCTAGCTGTCCCCAGTCCGGAGATTTTCGCGTTTTATTAGTTCCCCCCAGAGAAATTCACGATTTCGAAAACGACAATTGGTGTAGGTTGAGTTGCATATTCGACGTGCTGAAGGCATTACCAGAATACTTGCAGTTTTCTAAAATCTGTGGGGCGAACAAATAAATGCAAAAATCTTTGGATTTGTGGCAGCTACAGCAAAACGGGTTGACACTTTCGAAAGAGGAGATCAATTGGCTCTCAAAATTTCAAACCGTTTTCCTCTAGCTGTCCCCAGTCCGGAGATTTTCGCGTTTTATTAGTTCCCCCTAGAGAAATTCACGATTTCGAAAACGTCAATTGGTGTAGGTTGAGTTGCATATTCGACGTGCTGAAGGCATTACCAGAAAATTCGCCGTTTTCGAAATCGCTAATTTCTCTCGGGCGAACTATTATGTAAAGGGTTCACAGATCAGTGGAAGGGTTGAGTTTCAAGGCCACACGGACGGAATTTAAACCACCGAAGCGAAGAAATGAAGTCCGAAGGTCAAATGAATGGAGACGAAATGGAATCGCGAGTAAAATGCTTAACAGATAGTGAAAGGGTTGAGTTCAAAGGTTATACCCGCGGAATTTAAACGAACAGAGCGAAGGAGTGGAGTCCGAAGGTCAAATGAAGGAGGTAAAATGAACTCCGAGAACGAAATGGTTACCCAGGTAGTGAAAGGGTTGAGTCCAAAGGTTAGAACAGCGGAATTTCAACGACCAGAGCGAAAGAGTAGAGTCCGAAGGTAAAATGAATGGAGACGAAATGGAATCGCAGGTAAAATAGTAAAAGGGTAGTGAAAGGGTAGTGAAAGGGTTGAGTCCAAAGGTTACAGCAGCGGAATTTAAATGAACAGAGCGAGAGAGTATAGTCCGAAGGTCAAACGACGGAGATAAAATGAAATCGCAAGTACAGTGTTTACCAAGGTAGTGAAAGGGTTGAGTTTCAAGGCCACCCATATTGAATTTAGACCACCCAGGCAAAAAAATCTGTAGAGAAACGTGTGTAACTTTGGACTGGAGACAGCTAGAGCGAAACGGTTTGAAATTTTGGTGAGAGGAGATCATTTGTGACAACTCAGCGTTTTCATTGCGCTTTCACCTCAAAAAGCTCATTTTTCTCGAGATGCAAAAATCTTTGGATTGGTAGCAGCTACAGCGAAAAGGGTTGACACTTTCGAAAGAGGAGATCAATTGGCTCTCAAAATTTCAAACCGTTTTCCTCTGGCTGTCCCCAGTCCGGAGATTTACGCATTTTATTAGTTCCCCCCAGAGAAATTCACGATTTCGAAAACGTTAATTGGTGTATGTTGAGTTGCATATTCGACGTGCTGAAGGCTTCACCAGAATATTAGAAAATTTGAAATAAAGTTGTGACGCCTTCGAAGAATGGAATATGCTATTTCTCATACGCCAATTGACGTTTTCAAAATCGCTAATTTCTCTGGGGCGAACTAATAAAACGCAAAAATCCTTGGACTGGAGGCAGCTACAGCAAAACGGGTTGACACTTTCGAAAGAGAAGATTAATCTGCTCTCAAAATTTCAAACCGTTTTCCTCTAGCTATCACCAGTCCGGAGATTTTCGCATTTCAAAAACGCCTGTTGGTGTACGTTGAGTTGCATATTCAACGTGCTGCAGGCATTAACAGAATATTCGCCGTCTTCGAAATCGCTACTTTCTCTGGGGCGAACTAATAAAACGCAAAAATCATTGGACTGGAGGCAGCTACAGCAAAACGGGTTGATACTTTCGAAAGAGGAGATTAATCTGCTCTCAAAATTTCAAACCGTTTTCCTCTAGCTATCACCAGTCCGGAGATTTTCGCATTTCAAAAACGCCTGTTGGTGTACGTTGAGTTGCATATTCAACGTGCTGCAGGCATTGAGGCAGCTACAGCAAAACGGGTTGATACTTTCGAAAGAGGAGATTAATCTGCTCTCAAAATTTCAAACCGTTTTCCTCTGGCTGTCCCCAGTCTGGAGATTTTCTCATTTTATTAGTTCCCCCCAGAGAAATTCACGATTTCGAAAATGTCAATTGGTGTATGTTGAGTTGCATATTCGACGTGCTGCAGGCATTAATAGAATATTCGCCGTTTTCGAAATCGCTAATTTCTCTGGGGCGAACTAATAAAATGCAAAAATCCTTGGATTGGAGGCAGCTACAGCAGAACGGGTTGACACTTTCGAAAGAGGAGATTGAAATGCTCTCAAAATTTCAAACCGTTTTCCTCTAGCTATCACTAGTCTGGAGATTTTCTCATTTTATTAGTTCCCCCCAGAGAAATTCACGATTTCGAAAATGTCAATTGGTGTATGTTGAGTTGCATATTCGACGTGCTGCAGGCATTAATAGAATATTCGCCGTTTTCGAAATCGCTAATTTCTCTGGGGCGAACTAATAAAATGCAAAAATCCTTGGATTGGAGGCAGCTACAGCAGAACGGGTTGACACTTTCGAAAGAGGAGATTGAAATGCTCTCAAAATTTCAAACCGTTTTCCTCTAGCTATCACTAGTCTGGAGATTTTCGCATTTTATTAGTTCCCCCCAGAGATATTCACGATTTCGAAAACGTCAATTGGTGTATGTGGAGTTGCATATTCGACGTGCTGAACGCTTCACCAGAATATTAGAAAATTTGAAATAAATTTGTGACGCCTTCGAAGAATGGAATATGCTATTTCTCATACGCCGATTGACGTTTTCGAAATCGCTAATTTCTCTGGGGCGAACTAATAAAACGCAAAAATCTTTGGACTGGAGGCAGCTACAGCAAAACGGGTTGACACTTTTGAAAGAGAAGATCAATTTGCTCTCAAAATTTCAAACCGTTTTCCTCTAGCTATCTGCAGTCCGGAGATTTTCGTATTTCATTAGTTCCCCCCAGAGAAATTCATGTATACAATTCCATAGTTGTACTGGCCCCTAGTATGCAACCTCATTAACAATTCAAAACCCGGATGCACTGCAAAACTGAGCCGAATTATTTTATTTCTACAAAGAGTGGAAATATGAGCCGCCAAGTTATGTAAGTACTCGTACATAATTTCAACTCTGAAAATGAGAATTGTTCTCGTAATGTTCTCAAAAGTACCAGTATAACTAATTAAAGAAACTGATTCGTTAAGTGATCCTACTTTTGTTTAGTTCTCATTTTATTTCGGCTAAAATTCACGCTGCATTCCGTTTCAGTTCGGCTGACAATTATGTGTACAACATCCAAGTTATAAATACTCCCTCCTCCACACTACGAATTTCTAGGAATGCAATCCATTAATCATTGATGTTGACAGAATTGCAGTTTTCACGTTTTCAGCATGTGTAAATTTACACATAGACATATAATCAATAATCAAAGTTGAATAATACAAATAATATCAACCTTACTAATTACCAACGACACGAAATTTATTACAATTGAATCCATGACAACTATAATCAGTCAAGTACCAAAAATGGAATTTTGGGAAAGGGGGGGGGGGACTCTGACTTGCAGACAGTAAAGGGACCGAGAAACATTCCTAAAATAAAAACATGAAAATGGAAGCACAACGCCATTTGATGGGAACAAAAGAAGTTTTGGTATTAAACTTCTTCGAGTTCTGAAGTCAAAACAAAATGCGACAACGGTTGTATACCAGATCAGCGAAGGTAAGCGATTGTTATTCGGTTGGGTTACCTATGTTCAGTTCCAAAATCAGCGACACGCGATGGCCGTGATGCAGATTCATCAATCCTATAAACTAGTACTTAATTAGTATTAGTTTCAAAAAAATGGGAACATCACCCGAGGCTACGTGGCAAGCTACGGCCAACTCGCGTTTCTTGATATCCCCACACAATTCTAATACCACGTGATCCGCCATCCTCGGAAACCTTTAATTCCCCTGAAACCCTGTTTGGCCATTTTGGACTCGACTGGTTTTAATTCTCATGAATTCAACTGAAGCGCCTCAATCCAAACCGCATAAAATCGTTTTTAGTGAAATCGAGATTACATCGACATTTGTTGAAGATAGTTGGTATTTGGTACATGCATCCTTGAAACGGAGCAGCGTCGTGATGTCAACTGGCCGGCAGAATACAGCACATCACAAATTTGATTAAAAACTTCAGAAACTTATCATCAAAGGTAAAAAAAAAGAGAATGTTTTTCGTCTCTTATGAAAAATTACTTTTTTCACCCATGCGCGTTTTTAAATGAGGCGCTTCAATTACACAACACAATAGGTAACACAATAGCTCTGCGTACATAATTCGGAGTTAAAAGTAATGCTAGCATTCGAATAATGCGGCAACTAGTTCAACTGTTGACTACTGATGTCCACACCCAACTGACCGAGTGCAGCATTGATTCTTCCTTCCTTTCCCTATCAAAACGTTTTGATGTGAACAGCATGCAGACACCGACCGGGGTATCTCAACGTTTTCACTACCGAAAATCCAAGGATGGAAAGCTTCTCTTCCCCAAATTTACGAAGCCTCTGACTTCCTTTCCAAAATCAAAAAACTTCCCAGCTACCATTTTTCCGGCTCCCGACTACTGGCTGCCAAGTATATCAATTATACCAGTTAAAACTTTATACAGATGGCACAACACTCTAGAGCGACTAAACAATAAACATTTTCTGACATTTGAGAATTTAGCAATGTTCTGAATGTGACCCTCCACTTCCATAAAGGAGCACGTTAAGTCCATCAAAATGGTAATTTTACAAGAGAGCGTTTTAAAGATAATGGGCCTAAATTTGGACTATATAAGGTACATGTTAGACTCGCAATAATGTACTAGTAGACACTTCATCACACATGTGTGACAGCTCACTGGAAAAAATAATAAATATCATCTGAAACAACGAAACGCAGGTCACCATCACAAGAAGCTGATTAAAAAGCCCAAAAACAATTGGCTTCTCTCGGCTATCAACTTCCATTTCATCTTCTCAAGATTTTGCTCCAGACCGGCTGACCGACATCCGACTTCCGTTTCGGGCTGAATTCTCATCGCTGCGAAAAACGAAACAATACATACAAGAGTACATTTTAAAGCACAGAGTATAGATTGGCCGAAGTGCGGGGATTCTTACTACCTAGTTGCACCTCGGAATTCTTTTCTTGTGTTACAGTCAGAAACCATCAGATCTGCTCAGTAAGTTGTGCCTTACACTATCCCTGCAACCTCGCACTGAGACGAATTGTCTCAGGGAACTACACAGAAGTCTTTCAGATGCTACTGCTCTCTCTTAAGTCTATGATCAGACAATGATCAAGACAGCTCAACCGCACACGGTTCAAACCCCGCTAGTACCTTAATGAAACGTACAAATACACCCCGCCCTGTAAACTAACGACTACCTGTAAATCTTATGTTCCGGCAATGATCGAGACAACTCAACCGCACACGTACCGTGACCGATTCACTGAAGAGCCATAACAGCCCAACCGCACACGGTTCACTATTGGCCGATTCACTGAAGAGACTGCCTCAAATCAAGGGAGAGCATAGATCTACCAGGTAGTCATACGGTCGAGCATTTCCTCAAAGAGGATAGAGATATGACTGTCAGGAGGTGTAAGACCGTATTATAACCCTGAAAAGCCACGAAGCTGAGGGCTTTATAAGACTGTAACACTAGAAAAGAAAATCGGGTACTCTTAATATCTAATTCCTGAATGTAGCAAGAACAGATTCACTTTAGTTTTTCTTTTTTTTCCTTTTTCGAGTACGTATAAGTAAAGGACTGAGAAGGATGATGATTACAGGTAAATCAGAGTTATCCTTTCGGATCCTTATGCAACTTCAAAACACTGACCTTTGGGGACTAAATAAGAATGAGATTAAACGAAGCTCCTTGATCCGCTCGATACTCATTTAACACTTTAATGAGAACGCATCATACTGGGAACAGGGGTGTCTAGAACCAGATCCGCTGATCACTCATGGGAACCTTGCCCCCGGGCACGAGGACTCGCGAGAACAAGGTCTAGCCCAGAAGGTTTACATCGTGAGCCTCACTGACCCTGACTTTTCCTATGCGTTTCTTTAGAGAGTTAATTAGTTGACAAGGAATCAAGATGCCAGACTGACATATGCCTATTGCTCGAGACTCGACCTACAGAATGAGACTCCTTCATCTGCTGCTATCGAAGTTGCAATTAAAGTCTGAGAGAACTGAGACAACTTAACTACTCTAGACAGTAGACCTACAAAAGGCTACTAGACTGGGGAAATACAATGGCGGTTAGCATTAACAGTTCGCAGGATGTAACAAGCTCAGCTGAAGCTAACTCTCCTACTTAGAGCCTGGGGGGCTGCAGGCGGGTGTAAGGGGCACCTGCTTCGCCCCCGGATCTCGCCTGCAGCCGGTGTAGTACGATTCTAAGGAATTCACAAATTGAGGAATGGTTCCAAGGAATTAGGAATATTTAGGAAACGGAAAATAATCGCTGGCTCGAGTCTCATCCTGTTAGTTTGGTTGTAGAGTTGTTGAGTCATCGACACGCCAACAAAACAGGTCCAAACTACCAGAAAAGACCCGGGTGGATCACAAAAGGGACTGAGAAACTTTCGTACTTTCCTCCGAAAGGATAAGTCCGGGGAGACTGACCCATCCTTCAAGAAAAAAGGACAATAATTTCCGAAAGGTGCCTTTCCCATCGTCTTCCCTGATTTTACGTTACCCATAGTAGGGCCCCAGACTCCACGAGACAACAATTAAGGCCATCACAGCCAAAAACTGCAGCCCGCTTCTCCTGGCGCTAATCCCCAGCCGCCATATCCAGTACGCTCCACTCTGTTAAGGATCAGCCCCAAACCCTAGTTAGAGGCAACGTAACAGAGAAGACGAGAAGGAAGGACCTTGAGTTACTCATACGTATACCTAGGCGAACACACAAACCACTGACCCAGCACTGAGAGGGTATAGCCATACCATAGACTTCCTCCACGGCGTTCTTGTGGCAGGAAAGTCTCAATCAGCGCCGACCAAATCAATGGAAAAGAACCTATGAAATCAAGAATCAAAGAATCTGGTCTCCACTACATTCGCCACTGACTGCCCGTTCACTGCAAAGGGGGGCAGTCCCCCACAGACATTACTGTTGCCTGTGTTAGTTTTCAACTAACCCGATATTAGAACATAACTGCAGATCAATGGGTTAAATTAGGGCTTATAGGGTAAACATGCGGGAATTAGAGTAAGGCGATAGGAGCAAACATGTGTGGGTTGGGGGACTTGACACCCAAAAAGCACCCCAGATTTGCCAAATGTATACTAATAATATAAGCAGGTAAATTTTTGTGTTTCTAAGACATTTTCGGCCCCCACACTGGCTATTTGCGCCTATGGCCAGGGCAAATAGTCTTATCGCTTCAATGAACTGTATTTCCCACAGCCCTCTTGTCCAAAAGAAATACAGATTCATGGATACGACAGCACTACGCAGGCCGGGAGATGGCACTGCAACTTCTCCAGACCCTCGCTAACCCATGTCAACTCCGACTAGTTAATTATAGTAACTAGCACTATACTAGGTAAAAACTAAAATAAGCGGGAAAACAAAGTTAGTTTAAAAAATAACTTAAAAATAAAAGTCTAGTCGAGAAGACAGAGAAGATTATATCCGCGAAGTACGACAAGTTGTACACTGGAGTGAGCTTGCACAGCAAGCAAACCATTCAACCAATCGCGTTTGATCCAGAACAAACAAAAGCAAATTTATTTACTTTTGTTAGTTGCTGGATGAAACGAGATTGGTTGATAGTTTGTTCGCTGTGCTGGCTGCCTTCAGCCTACAACCAACTCAAGGATCTGACTCAAACCTGGGTCTGACATTCTGCAAAACCGAAATCTGAGCCTGAATTCTAATATTTTGGAGCTGTAGGTCTCATTAACTAGTCAATTTCAAGTCACTTATCAGTAAGAGCACTTTCAAGTCTAAGATTCTGCGCCATCTAAATGAACACCTGTTATAGTAACTCAAAACACGTTTCATCGAGATTTTTGCCATTTAGCTATTCTGGCAAAATGATACTGACAGATGAAGAGCTGTAACTTGTTGAGAACCCACGGCTATTGAGAGTATTCATTTATAATAATTATGCTAAACAACAGCATAAAAAACAATGGGCCGAGACCAAGAATCATTTTAGTTATATTCAGAATGCTGAATGGCAATAACCATTTTTCTTGAGAGCATCTCGTTTTTCATAGTCAAAATTAAAATTTCATCAAAATTTTCATATTTTATTCCTTTTTGTTGTCCACGAGTAGCCATCATTTTGATGACACTAAAATTCGCATTTAAGATGGGAGATAGGACAGAAAATTAACTAATTAGGATCGACATGAAATTCCTCACTGAAAATACATATAGGTAGAATCGTACATTCTCATGTCACTGCTTTTTAAAAACTCTCGAATTCTGTATCATTATTTTTCTATACTACTCAAAATCCTTGCTACCCAATAGAGTTTTACTGAATTCAAGTTCCCAGACTATACTGGTTGGCCGCTAATGAGCGCAGATATCGAGTGACTGGTGCTGATTTTGCAACCGAAAGTGAAGAAGATGAATAACCACTTATTGCTAATATCTTAACAACAAGAGAAATCTTTACAGACCGCAACTAATTCTTCAGCACTTGATTGAGCTTCATCCTTGCCACTGGTACCAGTTGAACAATCTTTTGCAAAATGAAAATTCGTCAACTGAGACCTTCATCTTCGGTATCTTCAGTTGTTTCGTACATATTTGGTGCTATGCAAACATCTGCAAATCAAAAGTCAACAGTTAATCTTAGTACCGTAACATGGAGGGGGGTGACTTTGCTTACTTTTTCTGTAACTTTTATAACTGATGCACTCTACAGACCATAGAAACTGAGTTAGAGAATCAGGATATTTTTGCAATTTTGATGGGACAGTGCAGAATATACTGCCCAAAAGATTGTGACACCCTCTATCTCACAAATTTTGCCCCAGAATTGTGAAATAAGTAGGCCAAGTAGAACTGCAGTGGGGGTGACATTACACACATGTTCATGAATAAACGGGGGAAAAAAGTTGTAATTGTAGTGCTGCCCATTAACAACTCTAAATAATTCCAAATTGATATATGTACTATGCATACAAAAGTATGCAAAACACCAACTAATGTTAACCATGAGAATTGTACTCTTCCGTAATTTCAAAAATTCTGAGAAAAATTCAAATGAGACCTTCCCTTTGAAAGGCCAAGACCTTAATACAGGAACTTATGTCCTCGGCATCCAATTTGAATAAGATAGAACATCAAAATGATCACTTAATGTCACGAAGAACAAATAAACAATTTTGTGTAAATCCCCCCACCTTGCTCTTTTTTCAATATTTTTATAAATTGCTACGTCACTCTGCTGATTATTACACAATAATTTACTAATATATACAGTTTCCTTTGATTTTTCACTCGTTATCTAAAACGATTTCTATAATGCACCTAATTTCTATACATTTTTTGAAGATCTGCGCAAAAGACTGCCTGGAAATAAGGGAATTACATCGAGTTGGCTTTACATGATAGCTACAACATCCTAAACATTATGAAGAATTAACTCAGTGTTACCACGCGTTCCTTTTTTTCACTCGCGCTCCTAGGAGTAATGAAAATATATATGTGTCAAGTTACTCCATGATGGCAAAGTCACGCTACTGTACATAATAATTCTGCGTACAATTATAATTAAGAGTTCATAGTGTTCAGAGGTCATCGCGGTCGAACTAATGAATAGTTCTTGGAGACGAAATGATCGACAGCAGTTTCAAAGTTAGAGCGGCAATTAATATTTATCCTTGGCGCTGATTCTTCATTCATCCAGTTGTCAAAATGTTTGATAGTAACAGCATGCGTGCATTTTGATAGAAGTATCTTGGAGTACAATTTCATTACTGAAAACAAAACAATAGATATACTCGAGACCGCTACTCAAAAATATAAGTACCGAGTAGATTTGCACTTTGAAATTCAGATATTCTAAGTAAGTACTAAAATACATATTACCTCAAAATTCTTTTCTTGTGTTACAGTCCTAAACCATCAGATCTGCTGAGTAAGCAATGTCTTACACTGTCCCTCCAATCGCCCTACTGAGTGACCTACAGAGAAGTGTTTCTACCTTCGATAGGTACATACGTATGTATATCCCGAGCCGAAGAAGTAACTGCTTCCTGACAAGTTTATGATCCGGCAGTGATCAGGACAGCTCAACCGCACACGTACCGTGACCGATTCACTGAAGAGCCATAACAGCCCAACCGCACACGGTTCACTATTGGCCGATTTACTGAAGAGACAGTCCCAAACAAAGGGAGAGCATAAAGCTACCAGGAAGGTCAACTTTTGAGCACCTCTACCTAGAAAATAAATGATCTCCCTGACCCCCTCCCCATCAGAATCTAGTATTCAGATATTTGAAACGGAATCTGTATGTACATTGGCTCAAGGAGGAGCGGAATACTCTGTTCCACTTCAAGCCAACATAAATACATTTATTACGTTTCAAACCCTCGCTAGTACCTTAACGAAACGTACAAATACACACCGCCCTGTAAACTAACAACTACCTGTAAATCTTATGTTCCGGCAATGATCGAGACAACTCAACCGCACACGTACCGTGACCGATTCACTGAAGAGCCATAACAGCCCAACCGCACACGGTTCACTATTGGCCGATTCACTGAAGAGACTGCCTCAAATCAAGGGAGAGCATAGATCTACCAGGTAGTCATACGGTCGAGCATTTCCTCAAAGAGGATAGAGATATGACTGTCAGGAGGTGTAAGACCGTATTATAACCCTGAAAAGCCACGAAGCTAAGGGCTTTATAAGACTGTAACACTAGAAAAGAAAATCGGGTACTCTTAATATCTAATTCCTGAATGTAGCAAGAACAGATTCACTTTAGTTTTTCTTTTTTTTCCTTTTTCGAGTACGTATAAGTAAAGGACTGAGAAGGATGATGATTACAGGTAAATCAGAGTTATCCTTTCGGATCCTTATGCAACTTCAAAACACTGACCTTTGGGGACTAAATAAGAATGAGATTAAACGAAGCTCCTTGATCCGCTCGATACTCATTTAACACTTTAATGAGAACGCATCATACTGGGAACAGGGGTGTCTAGAACCAGATCCGCTGATCACTCATGGGAACCTTGCCCCCGGGCACGAGGACTCGCGAGAACAAGGTCTAGCCCAGAAGGTTTACATCGTGAGCCTCACTGACCCTGACTTTTCCTATGCGTTTCTTTAGAGAGTTAATTAGTTGACAAGGAATCAAGATGCCAGACTGACATATGCCTATTGCTCGAGACTCGACCTACAGAATGAGACTCCTTCATCCGCTGCTATCGAAGTTGCAATTAAAGTCTGAGAGAACTGAGACAACTTAACTACTCTAGACAGTAGACCTACAAAAGGCTACTAGACTGGGGAAATACAATGGCGGTTAGCATTAACAGTTCGCAGGATGTAACAAGCTCAGCTGAAGCTAACTCTCCTACTTAGAGCCTAGGGGGCTGCAGGCGGGTGTAAGGGGCACCTGCTTCGCCCCCGGATCTCGCCTGCAGCCGGTGTAGTACGATTCTAAGGAATTCACAAATTGAGGAATGGTTCCAAGGAATTAGGAATATTTAGGAAACGGAAAATAATCGCTGGCTCGAGTCTCATCCTGTCAGTTTGGTTGTAGAGTTGTTGAGTCATCGACACACCAACAAAACAGGTCCAAACTACCAGAAAAGACCCGGGTGGATCACAAAAGGGACTTAGAAACTTTCGTACTTTCCTCCGAAAGGATAAGTCCGGGGAGACTGACCCATCCTTCAAGAAAAAAGGACAATAATTTCCGAAAGGTGCCTTTCCCATCGTCTTCCCTGATTTTACGTTACCCATAGTAGGGCCCCAGACTCCACGAGACAACAATTAAGGCCATCACAGCCAAAAACTGCAGCCCGCTTCTCCTGGCGCTAATCCCCAGCCGCCATATCCAGTACGCTCCACTCTGTTAAGGATCAGCCCCAAACCCTAGTTAGAGGCAACGTAACAGAGAAGACGAGTAAGAAGGACCTTGAGTTACTCATACGTATACCTATGCGGACACACAAACCACTGACCCAGCACTGAGAGGGTATAGCCATACCATAGACTTCCTCCACGGCGTTCTTGTGGCAGGAAAGTCTCAATCAGCGCCGACCAAATCAATGGAAAAGAACCTATGAAATCAAGAATCAAAGAATCTGGTCTCCACTACATTCGCCACTGACTGCCCGTTCACTGCAAAGGGGGGCAGTCCCCCCACAGACATTACTGTTGCCTGTGTTAGTTTTCAACTAACCCGATATTAGAACATAACTGCAGATCAATGGGTTAAATTAGGGCTTATAGGGTAAACATGCGGGAAGTAGAGTAGGGCGATAGGGGCAAAAATGTGTGGGTTGGGGGACTTGACACCCCAAAAAGCACCCCAGATTTGCCAAATGTATACTAATAATATAAGCAGGTAAATTTTTGGTTTCTAAGACATTTTCCGCCCCCACACTGGCTATTTGCGCCTATGGCCAGGGCAAATAGTCTTATCGCTTCGATGAACTGTACTTCCCACGGCCCTCTTGTCCAAAAGAAATACAGATTCATGGATACGACAGCACTACGCAGGCAGGGAGATGGCACAGCAACAACTCCGGACCCTCGCTAACCCATGTCAACTCGAACTAGAATAAACATTAGAATAATTAGGTAACTAGCACTATCCTAGAAGAAAAACTAAAAACTAGCTGGAAAACAAAATTAGGTTAAGAAATAGTAACTTATAAATTCGTTTTGAAATATAAATCTAATCAATAAGGCAGAGGAGACTGCTTAACGGAACGGCGAATTACGACTGCTTGTGCACTGGAGCCCAGCCTACACAGAAAGCAAAACTTTCAATCAATCACGTTTGATCCGGAACAAACAAAAGTAAAATTATTTACTTCTGCTGGTTGCCGGATGAAACGGGATCAGTTGATAGTTTGTTCACTGCGCTGGCTGTCTCCAGCCCACAACATATTCAAGGGTCCAACTCGACTGCGGAACCCAACATGTCTGAAATATTGCAAGACTGAAATCTGAGACTAAATTCTGATGCATTGAAGCTACAGGCATCACTAATCCGTCATTCTTAATCACTCGATAATTTGCCAGCAAGGGCATTATGAAGCCTACGATCCTGCACCACCCAAATCAACACTGGTTATACAGACTCACTGCAGTAAAAAAGTTAGCTGTAACTTTCTGAGAACTCATGATTAGTGAGACTAGGTATATATAATTATTCTTCTAATACTACTTGAAATCCACGCTACTGAATAGACTTGCTGTGTTTTTCAAGTTCCCTGACTTTAAGCATCAGTTATAGTACCTGGTATCTTCAGTTGTTTCGTACGTATCTGATGTGCGAACATCCTGCAAATTAAGAATATATAAACAGTTATCCCAAAATCAGCAAAAAAAAAAAACAACTTTCAACGCAAGTTCTAAAATCGAAATTTATTACACGTTCACTGACCAAAAGTAATTAGTACTTTTAACGAAGCCGCAGACTAAAATTAGACGATCATTCTGTTTCCGTCTCTCCTTATGCCATAGACAGGACCAACGTTAGAATCTTCGGCTGGGAACACAGAGAATTGGAATTCTGTACGCTGCTGCTGTTGCCATTCTTTATTCAAAGGTACAAGAATACACGGAAGTTCAGAACCTAGAGAATGGAAAAAGAAGTACCTATGAAATTGTTCAGATATAATATTACTGTAGGTGAATGATCCTAGGTTACATCAATCCATGCACAAGTTTGACACGTTTCCTTTTTCAATCACTCTGTCTCGGTTTTCAGCTTTGATCAGACACTGAAAAAGTTGATAGTCGAGGTGACAATGAAAATTAATTTTACGCCGCTAAAGCGAATACGGGTACGAATTTCAAGAACTTTCAGCAACGCTATAAGATAATGATACATTTCTCTATTTCGGAACAATCGATTACTCCCGTGAAATTCAGTGTCACACTCGTCCAGAAAAAATTTCCAAATCAGATTTCATAACAAACACAAAGTTTAGCCGAACAATATCATCTGTAGAATACATCAGAGACGGGTAGTTGCTTGGTGAAATGCAACTATGCAGTTCCATAAATTAATAAGCCGGCTAATTACTACGTAAATCAACTACCGGATTGCCGAAATGGGTATGTCCAAGTTTAGAGATTTTTGAAATGAAAAACGGAAAACAGAAATTTTATGTTTCTTAAAAAAGGAAAAAAAGGCAACACGATCTCAAATAAATTCAAGTAATTCGAAGGGAAAACAAAGACAAGATCTCAATATTAAGTAATTCGAAGGAAAACTAATGTAAATACAATAATAGCATTCGATCGAGACTTCCAGCTGTTACAGGTGATGGGAAAATGACATCGCAATACAAACATGACAATTTTTAATGGCGATTTCGAGAAAGTAATCAATTTAGAAACTTTCTCAATAATTAATTTCCAATCAAATGAGGGGAAAAACAGTTTCGATTTTCCATAGACTATTGAAAAATTACTTGACATATCAATGACGCAATTCACTGCGTCTGGCAATTTTCACTGCTTTGGGCTTAATTTAATTAAATATTCACATACATCGATTCTGACTCCACAAAATACCTAGATAATTGATTTCTTACCTATTATTAGCGGTTCATTAACCGAATTCAGGTTAGATCCTTTGTGTTACTTCCGCGACTTCGAATAAAATTGAAACGCACTGTCCGCCATCTTCCATTTTTGCAAATTGCAAGAAAACTTGACGCAATTGTTAACACAAGCTGGAATGTTCGAACATTATGACAATGAAAGAGATCTTCCACTACATCAAGTCAGTGCACTCCAGAATACTACTACTGGAAGTTTCACATATGTATTATTACAACAAACACGAATTAAAAGCGGCATTTAAAAATTAAAGGCGAAAAGCGAAATAATTGAAAAATGGAATCAAATTCGGAATAAATTGTGCAATGAAATAATGAAAATGAAACAGCAGGGATCCAACACCCGACAAAAGCCGAATTATGCCGAACAAATGACGTATTAGGCTACAACAGCCAACCACAGTGCGGCTCCTGGTATCCAAGCCGGAGAATTGCTCACTGTCCGCTTCGTGATTGAACCGGCGTCGGTGACCCAACGCGCACGAGCCAATGGTGTCGTTTCATAGACCTTATAGACGAGGTCTATGTGTCGTTCACTATCACAAGACACCTGCCGAGTGCCGATTGGGACCGAGCATCGAGCATTGCAGCGGGCCGAAAGCCTAAAGCCAGCCGTATTTTTTATGAAAAAGTTGAAAGCCTAAGCCGATACATGGGCAGCTGTATTTTTGGAAAAGCCGTATTTTTTTGGCTAGCTTTCGGCTTACGGAAAAAAAAAATTCGCCAAGAATACAGAAAAATTCGATGAATATGATGGAATTTGCAATTTTTTTTACATTGGGAAGCTGACTGGCTAACGCCTGACACGCTGTTTCTAAGTTCTGAGTTTCATTCTTTCATTCTGATGCTTGTTTTCAGAGATGGGCGTTGTTCACTATTTAATGAATTTGCTCTTGCTCTTGTTTTTTTCTATTTTTAGTGAACTAGTTCTTGCTCTTGTTCACTTGGTCTTCCAAGTTCCAACTGATCTAGTTCATCGTTTGTTCATTGAAAAGAACCTTTGCTCTTGGTCTTGCTCATTTAAAAATAGGGGTTTTGTACAAAAAAATTGCGAGCAAAAATTTTTTCTTGGTAATAGCCTACAACTGAAAACTAGGCTATTACCCAAACAATTATTGAATTCCTATGAGATTGTTGATTAAAATTTAATCAAATAAAAATTCAATAATGTTATAATTTGTAATTGTAACTCTGAAACCATTATGAAAGTTGAAACTAAAGTCTGGAAAGTGGAAATATACAAGAAAAAGCCAAAAGGGAAAAAAATTACAAAAAATAAATGAACAAAGAATGAACAAGTTGATCAGGTCCAAAAATCGTAAACTAGTTCTTGTTCTTGTCCTTTTTTGGGGGGAGATGAACTAGTTCAGAACTAAGTTGTAAGTTCACTAAGTATAGTGAACAAGAGCAAGTGAACAACTTGCTCTTCAAGAGCAACGCCCATCTCTGCTTGTTTGCTAAATCAAGAAAACTCAACTTCCAGACTGGAATGAAGACTCTAGAGGGAAATAGACTGGTTTGGGTCAAGAACATCATCTCAGGAACAAAGTAAACCAGTTGTGGGCCAAAATAATGGCTCCAGAGCAGAAAATTAAAAAAATTAAAAAGCTGAAGGCCAGCCATAGAAAAGCCGAAAACTAGCTTTATTCCCACGAAAACCGAAAGCCGAAGCTGTATTTTTGAAGATCGCAAGTTTAAGCTGAAAGCCGAAGCCGTATAATACAGCTGCAATGCTCTGATTGGGACTGTGCAAATTGTAGAAGCGCTAGCGTCGAATAGTTATGGATTTGAGAAAAACATCTTTAAAGTTTTCAAGCTGAAATACTCCTTTCAGACTGATTTAATTGAAAAATATGTTATCATTAAAAATGTTCACTGTGATTTCATTAATAGAAATGACTAGTTGATTGTTTAGTTCTTTCAGAAATGAACGTGGACGAATTCCTTAGGTACACCACTGCACGCAATCGACATTTGCATTGATATGTCTATTTGATAAAAATGGTGTAGACAGAAAAATTTTTGTTTTAATTCAGTTATTGTCATAATTCTTATATAGTCAAGTTTAATACAATGTGATCCAAGGTATTTGGATAATAAAAACTTGAAAAAAGTGAAGAACGAATGATGTTGATACAAATGTTGATGATTCTATCAACGTCAACAATGTTCCGCAGGCTGTTAAATTCTGGTAACTATCACTGTAATTCTAAATTTTGACAGAATCACAGTAATTGTTGCTAGAATCTAGAGAAAATTACCAGAATCCTATTGAAGAGCGTGTAAAAGCGCTGAACGTCAGAGGTGTACCAGAATTTAAGTAATTTGTATCATATACTTGCTATATTACACAATAATGGATGAAAATGAACTTGATATTACTAATTGAAATAAAATATATTTATGGTTATCATGCAAACACATCATGAAATTACATCTCCGTTATCTGACATGATTTGATTTTCCAACATGTTTACCCTCAAAGTTCAACAAATAATCCGCACGAATAAAAATACTAATATAGGTACTTAATCAACTACTCTTCAACACAATACACACTTGAATAACAATATAAAAAAAGGAACGTTTTCGAATTTGGTAATAAAAATAAAACCGAAACACAAGTTAAACTTTGCCGGTGAATTTATAATATTTGTTGTAATCCGACCTAAACTGTTTGAACAAATTCTGAGAGACTGGTGGCAACGTCGAAGACAGATACTGCAGCCCATGGGAGTCGCACATACTGATCCAACAATAAATCATGTTTTTCAAATGTTTCTGAAAGGAAACACGAGTACATGTAATGCAATACCTCAGACCCTCAGAAGTTCGGGGTTAACAATCAACTCCAAAGCAATGAATTAAGTGAGCGATGATAAATCGGAACATTCAGAATAGTGGCTTACTTGCACTCTTTCCTCCACGTTCACTTCAGCAATAGCGCTCACCAGATCAGCCACAGCACTAACCGCTGTCTTAGCAAAATCTTTCCTATATTTCACTAGTATGTCGGTTAATCTGTCGAAAAAACACAATTATGCACGAATTAGTCACAACTGCTTACGGGTACAATAACGTGGTCATCTCAATCTACACGGACTGATTCGACTCTTACTTTTCCAATTTATGAGCAGCCACAGTTAACGAGTCGATATTCCCATTTTCGGAAACATGGGCACGTCGAAGGACTTGAAGGTAAAGCGATTTATAGCACAGATAGAAAGAAGGTATTCGATCGAGCAATAATGGCGCCCGGATTAAGCAGAACACGAATAACATTTCGATGCAGTCTATTAATATACTGGCGTTACCAACAGAATCCAAAAAGAAAGAAATCAAATCGAAACATAGATCGATCATTTGGTAACGCAGTGGAATCTATAAAACGGCGAACGAAACACAATTACATCAGAATGAATAAATATTTCAACTAGGTACCTAGTATCTTAAGTTCACATTGGTATTTGAAAATTGTAATACGATTGCAGTCACCTGTTTATTCTGCAGTATTAGTGTAAAAATGTTTATGAATGTTCTCCACGCAACTATTGACGTTGATGAATTCTTTGCCGCAGTACTGATCAAGAATCTTTGAGCCATCGAACACAATTCGGTAATTATCTTCTTTTTCAACTTCATTTTAACTTCCTTTACAGATGTATCCAAGATGGTCTTCCATCGGTGGTTTAATAAATTTAACTGGTCTTCATCAGGCGTATGAAGGGAGCCTTCCTGAAAAATCAAATCGTATAGATACAGAAGGTAAATCATGATGAATCGATTACGTCTACCTTAGGGTACCTCCAGATTTTTTACTTTATGAGGATGCAACTCAAGCAGCGATTATAAGGGTTCTAGTAATCTGAGTCTAGAATGACTTCTTCAATACCCACATAAACAAATACTACTTAGTTACACTAATCAAATTACTCCATTTGGTAATGTTTCAATAGTGAACTCTATATTTTTCAGTAATTGTACTGAACTAATAGAAATCCAGCAGCGATCACCACTGAGCAGTAATGAACTACCTACCGGATATTAATACCTAATGAACAATAATTATAGAACTCTCAGCTCTTTGTAGTCACATCGACATCAGTAATCAACTAGAAAATATCAGTAGCCCTTCAGTAGTACACTGCACCTTAACAGTAAGGTAATAAAAGTATATACCTATAGTGAATAACTAGCTTTTACTAGTAACTTTAGTAGTCAACTAGATATACATAGAACATTAGCAGTGCTCAAGCAACTCACATAAAAAAATCTACTGTAAAACTACCAGAAAAATTACACCAAAAAGTAAGGATCAAAATGGTATCCATGCATAATGTGTATGCTTGTTATAAGTAAAGTAATAATGATCAAAATTGCAGGTGAGCATCAATGTATTTGAGGAGTTATCTGTCAAAAGGGCGTCCGTTCAATGTATTTCTTATGGAACGGACGCCCTTTTGACAGATAACTCCTCATTTGCTTGTTATCAGAAAAGTAAGGATTAAAATGGCGGATGAGTATCAATGTGTTTACTTATTATCATTATCAAAAAAAGTAAGTATCAAAATTGTGGATGCGTTTGCTTGTTATTGGGAGAAGGAAGGATTGCCAATGGCACATAAGCATTAATGCGTTTGTCACTGGAAAATCGCTACCATTCAGCAAAAACATACTGTGTCCACAACAGTTGTTCTTGAGGAATGCAAAAATTAGAGGTTAGGAAGAACAGAGAAGCCAAAAACATTTGGACGCTGTTAAGCGTAAGGGAACTAACAAGCAAATGTTTTTTGAGAACACCTGATTTGAAGTTCAAGAGCCATGTAGAAACTATATGGCATTGCATTTATTGATAAGATTTTTTCAACGTGAGTACACATTTTTGAATCGGGGCCCAATTTTGAAAAAATCTACGTTTTACACTCTTTCTAAGGATACTAACAACTCATTTTGTTTACAAAAGTTCGTTGGTTCCCTTACACTTAACAGTGTCCATTTAATAACAAACTTTCATGTCTTATACTTAACAATCCTCCAAATGCCAGTTCTACCACCACATAGCACACATAGCTTCTCTATTTTCCTTTGTGAACCCTAATTTTTGCATTCCTTAAAAACATCTGTTGTGGACATACTAGGTTTTCGCTGTCAGATAGCGAAATGTAAGACTCAAAAAGGCAGATGAGTACTGATGCGTTTACTAGTTATTAGAAAAAGAAAGGAATAAAATGGCAGATGAGCACTAATATAATTAGACTTGCTATGGAATAAGTAAGGATCAAAATGGCGGATGAGCATTGACGCATTTTGTTGCTATTGGAAAAATTATGGATCAAAGTGGCAATAGGTAAATAGCCATTCAACTGGCGGTGCTATGGAATAAGTAAGGATCAAAATGGCGGATGAACATTGACGCATTTTGTTACTATTGGAAAAATTATGGATCAAAGTGGCAATAGGTAAATAGCCATTAAAATGGCGGTTGAGTATTAATGCAGTTGGATGTTACTGGAAAAAACGTTGATCAAAAAGGTGGCCTGCATCGATGAGTATGCTAATTACTGAAAAGAGTGAATATCCAAATGGATGAGCATCAACAGGTTTGCTTGTTATTGGAAAAAGTAAGGCTCAAAATGCCAGACAAACACAGATGCGTTACCTATATTTTGAGAACATAAGGATCAAAATAACTGATGAGCATTGCTGTAGTTGCTTGTTATTGGCAAAACGGCAAAAGGAAGGATCAAAATGGTGGATGAGTAAATAATAATGTGCTTGCTTGTTATCAGAAAAGTAAGGATTAAAATGGCGAATCAGCAATTAGCATTGAAGTATTTGCTACAAGATATTGGGGGAAAAGGATGAAAAATGGTGAAAATGGAAGTATAAAAATGCCCAATAAGCATCAATGATTTTGGTTATTATCAAAAAAAAAAAAGTAAGGATCAAAATGGCGGATGAGGATAATTGAGTTTCCTAGTTATTGGAAAAAATAGGGGGGGGTGACCAAAAAGTAAGGATCAAAATGGCAGACGATCATTGATACGTTTGCTAGTTATTGGAAACTGTAAGGATTAAAATGGGAAATGAGTATCAATCAAGGGCGCTGGATCAGTAATTGATATATTTTCTTATTATTGGAAAAAGTAAGGCTCAAACGGCAGATGAGCACTGAGCACTAATGCGTTTGCTATTTATTAGAAAAAGTAAGGATGAAAATGGCGGATGAGCATTGATGCGTTTGCTGTTATTAGAAAGGTAAGGATTAAAACGGAGAAGTAGAATCATGGGGTTGCTTGTTAGTTGTTATTGCTTATTGGCAAAGTGAGGATTAAAATAGGAGATGAGAATTGATATGGTTTTGCGGTTACTTGTTTTGGCAAAAGTGATGTTCAAGAAGGTGGATGAGCATTTGGACTCTTTAAGAATAAACTGTGGAATCCGTTAACACGCCACTACAACCACACACACATACGTTGATGTTATCAGAGTTAGTTTAAGCTGCTGAGAGGAACGTTACATTACATTACAAATTCAAATTGTTTTGAATTTTTAATGACGTTTAGATCATTTTTATGATCTCTAATCATCTTAATGCCGTTGTTCTGTGTACACGTTCACTATTACTGACGCAGAGCTCAATAATGATACATTTTATTGACCATTTGTACAGCCCGCATAACCACATAAGTTTTGATCTAGTTGATACTGGTAGGTACATTTTAATATTCTTTTTCGACTCCATTGTGATCTTTAAGATTCTCGCCGATTCCTACATGACCGATCACTTGCCCCAGTTGAAAAATAGGCGAAATAATTTATAATAACATAAAGTCTGGTCCACCGTCCAGTTAAGAAACATAACTGGCTACCCGCAATACACATCGATATATGGGTATTTTGAAGTTGGAGGGGAAAGACAAGTACGAGAACACGTTATCAGCGCCGTGAAAAATTATATTCCTTAAATGGACCAGACTTTAGTTGATCCAAATTACCTATTTTACTGAACGTTTCTCTTACAGTTATCCTAACTCTGATAAGAAAAAGTTACTGATAACAAAACAGCGACACTAGCGCGCCACTGCTCTGAAGGGTCAAAATAATTAATGATTATGGTTATTATCTTATTAATAATTATCATCCAAAAAGTAAGGATCACAATGGCGGGTGAGTATTCATAAGTTTGGTGCTTGTTATTGGAAAAAGAAAAGATCAAAATGGCAGATGATCAATACTTCTTATTGGAAAAAGTAAGGATGAAAATGGCAAAAATGTAATGATCAAAATGGTGGATGAACAATGATGGTTACTTGTTATCAGAAAATTAAGGATTAAAATAGCGAATTCGCACTGATTTATTTGCTCGTTATTGGAAACAGTAAGAATCAAAATAGCTAATGAGCATTAATGCGTTTGCTTGTAATCAGAAAAAGTAGGGCTTGAAATGGCAGATGAGCACAAATGTGTTTCCTAGTTTTCAGAAAAAGTAAGCATCAAAATGGCCGAGGATGATTGATGCAGTTGCATGTTTATTAGAAAACGTAAAGATCAAAATGGCGAATGACCATCAATGATTTTGGTCATCATCAGTTATCACAATATCAGAATAAGTAAGGATCAAAATGGTGGATGAGCACTGATGAGTAGTTATCCAGTTACTGGAAGAAGTAAGGATGAAAATGGCGAAAATGTAATGATCAAAATGGTGAATGAGCATTATTGATGCGTTAGCTTGTTAACGGAAAAAGTAAGGCCCAACATGTCTGTGATTAGCACTTGCTTGTTATTGGAAGAAAAAAGGATCAAAATGGTAGACAAGCATTGATGCTTTTGCTAGTCATGTTATCAGCTTATCACTTATTAGAAAACATAAGGATTAAAATGGCGGATGAGCATAAATTAAGAGCGCCAAAGTTTATGAATCCCAATTATGGAGCGAGATGAAATTTTCTAACATTAATATCGTACTTTTTTGTGAAAATTAGTAAAAAGACGTCGGACAAATTCCACTTTTTTACTTTGGTTAATTTTTTTGGTTTTGTGCACTTTTTAGGGTGTTTGCCCGCGCGCAGCGCTGCAAGCACCCTATTGCAATCAAATTTTCATCCTCATCATTTCTTTAAATACCACTGAATTGTTTACAGCTCATAGTTCAGTTTTAGCTCAGTTGCCTTCTCTGTCAACTGCTGCCATCTATCGATAAGTTGGTTCACTATTATGAATGTATCATCTCCGTTACGCTTACAATAATTTACAAATGCAACCTTTTTTTTTTTTTAATCAAGTGGTTACCCAACTAATTTTATCCATCGTTTGAACATTCTTCCACAGCTTCTCTTTCCCCGCACTTTTCCTTAATTATCGAATTCTCAAGGCAGTTTCCATTCTTTCTGATGATATGGCTAAAAAATCTCAGGATTCTCTGTTTGCATATGTCCAACAGTCGTTTATTTGTATTTAGCAAACAAAGAATTGCAGCGTTGGTTTTTTCATCCATCCATGAGATCCCGATCATGTGTTTATAGGTTCACATTTTGGAAGCTTCTATCCTTTTACGTCTGTTGCCGTAAGTGTCCATCCTTTGGCTCCACAGAACATTACCAAGAATGTTAGCATCTTGAACCGCGTTAGCGTGCGGTTGTGGGATATGTGGGTATCTTTCCAGATTGGAATAAACTTGCTGACTGCATTCTTTTCAAGGATCACGCGGCGCCGGATTTCTTTTGAGAAGCCACCATCGGCTTCCAGGAGAGATCCTAAGTAAATAACTTCATCAACCTTGTCGAAGTCCTTCAATACATTTATGGTTGGTTAAATATGATCTCTGTCTACGACCATGATTTTGGTTTTGCTCGAATGGACAACCCATATTTTTCACTTTTTCGTTCCATTCGTTTTATCAGTAGGCCTATTTCGCTCTCAGATTTAGCACATATGTAGTGTAGTGTTATCTGGAAAGCCCAAGTTATTTATCTCTTCTACTCTAAGTTACACCACCCCTAGTAGCACAAAGCTTCGATCAGTACTACCTCTCTGTATATGTTAAAGAGGATTGGAGAGAGGATGCATTCCTTCTAACCTCATTTGTGAATTGGAACTGATTTGATAACGATTCTTAGGTTATAATAGCTCTGGAGTTTGTACAGAGATCCCTGATCAGGCATACTAGATGTTCTGGCACTCTCCTTTCTTGTAATAAGTTCCTATGTTTCCTCCACTGCACACAGTTAAAAGCTTTACTATACTCTACGAGGCAATAAACTAAAGACTGGTTAAATTCATGGGTTTTCCGATTAGTTGTCTGGTATTTAAGATTTGTTCTCTTGTTGTACCTGTGAATGGGGATACTACTACTCAATAATTTTCAATCGTAATTTCGACAAATAGTAGCCTCAGTAGTTACAACTAGAAAGTACTACTTAGTAGTTATCAATACTCATTTCGACAAAAATGTGCCTCAGTAGCTACTATTAAGAACTACTCGCCAGCAGCAGAGCTGTGAACCGGAATAATTAACTTAACGGATTAACGGAAAGATAACGTTACCAGAACATAATTAACGGAACGGAACGGAACGTAATGAAAAGAATCAGTCACGGAATACCGGAAACATTTTTACCCGGTAAATGGGTAAATCTTGGGGTGCGTTCAGATTGAACAAGAGGACGCACACTGGGTGAAGGGTGAAGACCCCACTTCTGTGTGATAATTTGACCGCCTTCAGGGCTGCCGTTCCGGCAACACGGCATTGTGTGAAACGGGCCTTAGACTCAGTATCAGTCTATCAGTAGATAACAATAGAAGTTCTCAGTTTAACCCTAATGTATATAGTGAACTAAAGCCCCTTTTGAATTTTGATTTGTAGATTGCTAAGATAAAAAGTGTATAACAGATACTGGAAATACTGTAGGGTACAGTGTATATAAGACCTATTTCACTACTTATATAATTTATGTAATCTGATCAACACCTGTGTGTCAGTAGCGTACATGTTCAACGTCCTCTCATCTATCGTGACTAAAAAATGAACAACTTTACTTTTTCGCCCCCCCCCCCCCACCCACCGCATATATTTACCAAATCGGCGCATCTATACAAATAAAAAATTAGGAAGCTCCACAATATTTAACTATTAGTTCCTTGTTCTTCAGTGAAATATAAACGTATAGAACGAAGCAACGAAGTGGGCGTAATGAGAAATTCTTATTGGTTTATTATCTTAACATTGGTAACGGATACCTTAACGTAACGTTACCGAAACAATACCGTAACCAGTTGTAACGTTATTTACCGGAACCGTTTACCGGGATGAAGCGGTAATAATACCATGTTAACTTAACTAATCCGTTCCGTTATCACAGCCCTGGCCAACAGTTTCAGTAGTAGTTTTAAGAAGTACAGGAATTTCAGTAGTCACAACTACAAGGTGTCTACAAGAATGGAAAAATATAAATTCCTGACTTTTTCAAAACTTTTTTTTTCTCTTCTTTAAACATTTACAGTATAGACAGTATATTTATGTTTACACTACTAGACGCTATGGTTAAAATGAATTGAAATTTGAAGTTGATATTATTCAATGCACAGTTTGTATTTGTAGAATACGACTCTAGGCAGTGTTGAAGTAAAATTAAACGACGAAAAAAAAATTCCGTGAGTTCATTCTTTGTTTTTTTCCAAACTTCTTAAAAATATTGTTGAATTTCCTGACTATTTACAAACTTCCTGACCTACTTTTCAAATTCCTGACTTTTTCCGAACTTTCCAAATTTTCCAAACCTGTAGACACCTTGAACTTTACATATAGTCAGTAGTGATCTGTAACGCTGAAAATACCACACATCGGTATTATTTTTTGCAGCCGTTTTTCAGTTGTCTTTTTCTTAATGTGGGCAGTGATACCAGTGCCTCTCGTATAAGAACTAAAACCATCAATAATTACTCACTGTGTTAACCAACACGATCTGAATCATTTCACTGTACTCGTGTACGTCGGCTGTCTTTAAGAACGCGGATATGACGATGTCTTCGGCTACTGGCCACTGACAGCACCACACGTTCATCAAGAAGTCGCTGGGTAAAAACGGTCTCAGGTCTTTTATATACTTCAGGGTAACCAATAAGAATCGGGATACTGCTTCCGATGACGTATCCGCATTATTTTCCTACGAAACGAACGTCACGTGAACGTCAATCAAATGAAAACCAGGTTTCTCGATCAGAGATGCGGACAAACTCACAACGAATGAGATGAACTCGGTCAAGTGATCGGACAGCAACTTCAATTGTTTTTCGTCCCTCAATTTCAATGCTTCGTGCAGCAGCAGGGTATACAAGGCTAGCTGTTTCTCACGATGCAGGCAATCCGACGAGATGGAACGGAAAACCTCGTCGAAATTCTTGTAACACAGTTTTTTCAGTTTCTCTTTCACTTCGCTGCCCTCACCGTCGGTATTTTTTCGTTTACGCGCTTTCTACAATCAACACATGGATACGATTAGAATAAGAAATTATAAATCATTGTATTTTTCCGCAATCTAGAGTACATCGTACGAAACAGACAAAATACAAACCTCGAAATTAATCAAATACGTAGTTAACAGGTCAACGCCCTCCGATTTGTTGTCAACAAAGATATCCACCAGCTCCTGACTGTTATTTGCAGCTTCAACTATCTCGATGACGCTGTCCACACCGGAACCAAAACGTCGACTGGCTTCGCACAACCGTCGCATAGTTATGTCGCAATACGGGGTGTTCTTTAGTCCGCGATACAACCACGCCAATATTTTTCCACAGTCCAACGATTCTGGCAACTCCAAGTCGGTCAAAGTACCTAAGTACGAACAAATCAGTAAGTGGTGTTATATATGCCTGTTACAGGAACCATGGTATCATCGGGAACAAATGAGAGGCATACCAGATGGTACAGGGACACCTCATGTATGCAAAAAATGCAGGAAGACCACGTACAGCGATATTTATGTATCAAGTGAGCTGCACAGTAATACCGGGATTTACCTTACGGGATTTTGTGGCGGCCATTTTGAAATACGAGGGAACAAGAATAAGATGGTGATATGCTCAGCATATTTCCCATCAGACTCTCGGGACCCTCTCCCAACTGATGAGCTCAGGGAACTGGTGGAATACTGTGTGAGGGAAAAGCTAGACCTTCTTGTCGGATGCGATGCCAACTCGCACCATATTATTAGGAGGAGTACAGGCACAAACCCGAGAGGGAAAGGGTTAGTGGACTACCTTGCGACACAGGATCTGCTGGTTCTGAATGAGGGAAGCAAACCAACGTTTGTCACAAAAGTAAGACAAGAAGTTATAGACATAACACTCTGTAATTCTAAGCTTCGGGACCTAGTTCAGGGATGGAGAGTGTTGGACGAACCGTCTCTATCGGATCACTGATACATCCAATACCAGATTCGGGCACCTAAGGAGGAACAAAGAGCTATTATGAACCCTAGAGAAACAAACTGGGGAGGCTTCAAAAATGATTTAGAAAGACTGACGAGGTGCAACTGGCAACGGATTCAGAACGTGGGCGACCTGGAAGCACAAGCCAGCATACTGGGTGGTGCACTCAGGGACGCCTATGAGAAGAACTGCGAGTCTAAGATAATAAAATCACGCAAAACCATCTGGTGGACAGCAGAGTTGGGGAAACGTAGGGAAGACACTCGAAGAAGGCTGAGGCTACACTGAAAAATATTACACCGGCTTACTGGAAACTATATCATGAGGCCCAAAAAGCATATAAAAAGGCGGTCAAGCGAGCCAAAACAGAGGGGTGGAGATGTTTCTGCGAATCTGTAGAAAAGATACCGGAGAAGGCACGCCTGCAAAAACTTCTCAGAAAGGGGAGGAGGGTGGAAGAGAGGCCGCTCGAACTCCTGACAGGTGGTTTTTCTACCACCCCGAGGCAGGCAATAGAGCACCTTATTGACACGCACTTTCCGGGAGCAAAAATCATGGAAAACACACAGCCGCAGACAGGAGCCAACTGTGTGCAAAGCGGAACGGATCAGGAAATGGCGAAGGAGGTGGTTACACCAGACAGGGTATGCTGGGCGGTAAACACATTCTCGCCGTACAAAGTACCGGGCCCAGATGGAATCTATCCAGTCTGCCTACAGACAGGACTGGAGACCATAATGGGGCCGTTCATTAGGGTCCTCAGGGCATCATTAGCCCTAGGGCACATTCCAAAATCGTGGAGGGGTGTGAGAGTGGTATTTTTGCCTAAACCAGACAAAGACCCCTGTAAAACCAAACCCTACAGGCCTATAAGTCTCATCATTCTTGCTAAAAAAACCTTGGAAAGGCTGATAGACAGGCACCTAAGAGAGGTTGCCCTGAAAAGGTTCTCACTACATGAGAACCAGCGCGCATATAGGGCAGGCAGATCAGCAGAGTCATCATTGCACTAGTTTGTTACGGCAATTGAGAGAGGGATGACTGGCGGAGATTATGTCCTGGCAACATTCATGGATATACAGGGAGCGTTTACGCGACCCCTCATGAATCAATAGAAATAGCCCCGAGGGAAAGAGAAGTGAAGGAAAGCTTAATAAACTGGGTTGTATCTATGCTAAAAAGCAGAGAGATCCGGATAACATACCAACAAGAACGGATCCATGCAACGACCATCAGGGGCTGTCCACAAGGGAGAGTACTCTCTCCTCTACTGTGGAGCCTGTGGTGGACAGTTTGCTGGAGGAGTTAAATAGTCAAAAATATACACACCTGATGATTTGGCTGTGACGGTAACCTGCAAATTTCCAGGAACCGTCGCGGAGTTAACGCAGTGGGGACTCCGATGTGTGGAAAAATGGAGCGTGCAAAGGGGGTTATCGATAAACCTGGACAAAACTGAGATCATTCTTTTCACCCGCAAAAGGAAAGGTAAGGAGTTGATCAAGGTGCAATACAAGGGGAGATCATTAGCCCTCACAGGAAAGGTGAAGTACTTAGCAGTATATCTTGATGAAAAACTCTCCAGGAGGGATCACGTCAGCAGGACCTGGGGACTCTCTCCCGAAATGATGCACGGGATATACACCAGTGTAATACGTCCCAGAAACACATATGCGGCCATTGTGTGGTGGGGCCGGGTCCACCTGGCCGAAGTCAGAGAGGAACTAGACCACCTGCAAAGGCTCGCGTGCGTGATGACAACGAGGCAATGAGTACGATGCCGACTAAGGCACTGGAAAGGCTCCTAAGCTTGCCACAACTTCACACTGCTATAGAAGCAGCTCCGATAATGGGGGCTTATCGTCTGGGTCAACCAAACCTTCAGGCCTAAAAAACAGGCCACAGAAGGATATGGGAGACGGTGGGGACGACAGACAAATGCTTTGGAATGCCAAAGGATAGAATAGCGATGGAACACTTCTTTGACAAGCCGTACCGTACGCCAATACCTACACAGGAGGCTTGGGAAAAGAGGTAGCTAAGCATTCTAGGAAAAGAGGAGAATGTGTGGTTTGCAGATGCCTCTAAGAATGACCAAGGTGTAGGAATCGGGATCACGAATGCAAAAAGCGCTGACAACTGTTCAGTAGTACTGGGCGAGGACGTCACTATCCTCCAAGCAGAGGTAATAGCGATCACGGCGGCCATTGATAGAAGCCAGCAGAAGGACCTAGTTAATAAGCAGATCTATATTTGTACAGACAGTCAATCGGCTTTTAAGGCACTGTTGTCACAACGAACTACATCACTGGTGGTGGCGGAGTATGTAAACAAATTATGCACCCTTGCTCAGAAGAACCGTGTCACCATACTATGGACACCGGGACACCGCGGCATAAAAGGGAACATGATCGCTGGAAAGCTAGCGAAGGAGGGCATAAAAAGGAACTAGCAACACCAAGGCCGTGTCTTCCTGCAGCGTACAGCGTCATAAAATCCAAAATAAAGGCCTGGATAAGTAAGCAGACGGAAATGCACACTGATAGGGGACGCCCCCAGTAAGTATGCCAAGTTCCTATTAGGGCTTGACAGGAAACATGCGAGGGTCATGGTCGGACTACTAACCGGTCATGGGGCCACAAAACACATGTGCTATAAAATAGGAGTGATAAGAAGCGGCTCCTGTAGGTTCTTTGGAGAAGAGGAAGAGAGCCGGGACAAGACGCGAAGCATTGGAGCTAGAGTATCCAGCACCCAGTGAAGTCAAAGGGATAGAGCTCAGTACTCAGTAAAATTCTCACTTCGGCTATAAAAGTGAGTCTACTGAGCTGATCCTTAACAGCAACTTGAGGAACAGTGCAATGGACTGCAAAGTCTGAGCACTCGGCGCATACAGCGCCACCTCACACACAAATGAATGAAGTGGTATTAGCTCTAAAATTGACCGCCCCGTGATATACTATATACATGAATGGGAACAATAAATCCGAAGGAAACTACTTCAAATACCACTAGTGGACACTGATGGGACTACCACCGCGTCTAGAATTACTATTTTTCGATAACACAAAACACCAACCTTGTAAGAACTTCAGTAAATCCGCGAGCACATTACTTTCATCATAGCGAACAGCAAACTGAACTTTGATTAGATTCTTAATTAACGAGAGGGTCAACAGACATATCACAGCTTTATTCTCATTATGTAGATACCTCGCAGGCAGATGCAACAGAATATGAACATCTCTGCGGAGTGAAACAATGTCGAATTAGTTCACAAAATCAGGCAATTGGATTTTGATTCTGCAAGGAATAAACTTACTTCTCCATCGATTCAACGTCAACTTCACTCTCAATGAATTGAAAATCAGTAGACACAATTACACTGATATCACTGAGCTTCGTTTTCACCGAATCTATAGCGGCAGTGTCTTCTTCTGTTTCGGCGTCTATCATTTCTTCGTAATCCAGTCTATGTAGAATTCGTTTTAACTCTTTCAAGTTACACTTAACAAGTTTTTTACTCAGACTGTGAAATGTGTAACTTAACATCGCCAACACTAATGACCTATAAAATGGAGAGAACGTGCTGAGTATACAAAACATGAATTCACAGGAAATTCAATCATTTTTGGACGGAGGTCTACGGTTTATCTAGATGAATGTAACATTCTGGGTATTAAGTGCGGAACAACTCATGAGAGATTACTTGAATAGTAGAAACTGTGACTTGAACAGATAAGAATAACGTGAATAGGTATGCCCAGATTTAGAAACAAGTACACAAGGAATATTCTCGCAAAGCCACCACCCTATACTGAAATGTCAAAATACGAGTAAAAACTTCAGGAGAAACAAGAGTGTCTAGTTCTAATATGCCTGCGTTGAAGTTAGAAACAATGATCAACCATATCCACTTCACTTCATAGATGCCGTACTCTCTGAGCATTGAGGAAAATCAAAATACCCACTGTCGATGGTCATCTCTCAAGTTACGTCACGGCTGTACACGTCCTATAGCGAATGAAAATGTGACTAAGTACCTCATTTCACGGAAGTCAGCAGAGAATATCTGCGTAATTTCTTCATCCGGACATGACTGACAGTAGCTAATCAACGCTTTGGCCAGTTTGAGAACATCTACGGGTTTTAGTAGGTGCACGAATTCGGATACATGGTGAAAAATCCATTTTACATTCGACTGATTCGACAGGTAGTGCGCGCATGCAATTGCAGGTCCGTCGCCATCAACATTCTCCTCGTAAGGACCTTGAATCTCATCTTCCAAGTAAGGCAATGCGTGTATCTTCTGTAGCACTAAGTCATTCTAAGGACAAGTATGAATATGCACTTGACAGTAGTAAAAACGGCTACGTAAAATCTATGTAAGTAAAAAGACACATCAAATGTGACACATTTACAGGGGCGCGACTTGCACTGTCCATCCAACAGCGTTTTCAGTCGCAGTAGCTTACCAGGAGGTTCACGCAGTTTTCATTTCCAAAATTAGCTACTCGCTGAGCAATCAAATTCCAGTGGTAATCGGTAAGGTAGGGATGTAGATAAACGAAGTTCGTAGGCATACGGCCGACAACGCCAGTCTGTTTCGGTACTTTACGCGGAGCTGATTCGTAGACCATGAACACCATCTGCATATCTCCCCACACTAAGCACATTTGCAGGAAACATTCCACGAACTCGGGCATCTGGACAAAGAAAATGGACTCAATTTAGCTGCAATGAATAACTGACTTGTAGGCATAATAATAAATAGAAACTAAAGGGCTCAGCTTTCTCGCGGCTTCGGGGCTCACATTCGCTTCGCTCTCTACCTCACTAATTCTGTCGTGAGGTGGACATCTTGAATTGAGGATCATAGCACTCAACTTAGTTTGTTCTCAAGATAGGAGAAACTGCAATTGGCAAATAGATTAACGGATGACAAGCTGAAAATTACGAAGACAGACATAGAGTCATAAGCGGCAAAATAGACAGACGGAAGAACATGATCTACAGGACTGGAGGAGGAATACACATACAGACAGAAGGTGTTATGAATTAAATAGGAGATTTACAAGTAAGAGAATTGAAGAGATTTCGACTTCCAAATTCTGAATCCTGGCTCCCGGCTACACTTTTTTCGACAACAATTGAGGGAATCTCGGTCTAACTATCACTATTTTTGTCCATCTTCCTGACTTCTCAAGTAGGCGAGAAAGCTAACTGACATTTTCTCATTCTGCCTGCCTGCTTGTGTTTCGGTCTGATCCGTTGGTGTGTCTACCCACCACACAGACCCAACATTTCTCGGATTTTTGGTAGGTAACCCTCTCAGCATTTCCCGGAGAGGATCGATTTCTGGTATATAGAAACAGAATCGAAGGGAAAGAACTTCATGTTCGAATGCAGTTACAGTGGAGATAAAAATTCATGCTCAATGCAGTAGATATGCCTATTTTGAATAACTGATCGCGATTCGGAACATGGTATTCAACTTGTTCCCTTGAAATACTAATCTCGTTCCATCAACCAAAAAAGTCACTGATGTTTCACTTACATGCTCTTTCGATATAACAACTTTGCCAAACTTGCCCAACAATGTACCCAAGTTCTCCATCAATATGATAAATTTGTCTTTCACAACGTCAGGTACGGAGTGATCCATAATACGAGTACCGGTCACGAATCGAGTGATCAGGTAAGTGACAATATCAAACATCAACCGAAGTCGCACATCTGCAACACAAACATCGTTTCATTTCAGGGATACGAGTGCTCTTGGTAGTCGAACATAATTCAACTTAGTCTATTTCGGTGAACTTTACAACTCAGTTCTTGAATACATAATTACAACAGTAAAGACCTGATTCCTTACCCGCTTGCTTGGAATGCTCTCGCTCCAACATAGCGATGCAGTCTTTCTCCAAATGATATAACAGCGTGTTCAAAAGAGCCATATTCTGTACGGTGCTCGGTAAATTAGTCACTGCAGACTGAATCCGGTCGAATACATCCGCAGGCAGAACATCGAACTTACTCGGTACGTCTCCCACCGCGAACACAGTTAAACTTTCTTTCACCGTGATCAACAGCGCTGAGATCAATTTCTGCATTCGATTGAGCTTGACATGTACGTTCAATACATACAGGCAAAGGTCCGCGTACGACTTAATCACCGCCGGATCGGTTTTCTTCATCAACATCACATTTTTAGAGAATTTTCTCAGAAAGGTCTCCATGAAAACGGGGCTAAAACTTAGAGCATTCTTCAACAGCTGTAATACAGCAGGCGTAAAATTACTTTTGATCTCGTCTAAAATGACATCAATCAGCGCCTTCAACCAGTCTGTCAGAGTGATTGATTGCGTTTTCGAGTCCAAAGGCAGATCAAATTTCAGGAGCAGCTCAATTAAGGAATTTACGGTGATCACGTTTTCATTAAACATCCAACATTTCGGATTCTGTTCGTCTATGCTGACGGGCCGCATAAAAACGAAGCTGTTCAAGCCGACGAAAACTTTGAATTTGGCATTCGTGTTAGCATTACTAAGCAGAAAACCGGATAAAATCAACGAGTACGCAGATGCGAGCACATCGGGCTTGAAATACGTTGGGAAGTTTTTAATAGTGCGTATCGCATCGACGGCCAGCTTCTCGAGATTCGAACTGTCTGAAGCAGCATCGATAAATATGTTACGTGAAAATGACTGACGGAATTCTGAATCACAAAACAGGACCTGAAAACAAATACACGACAGTTAACATACAATGGTAATCAAGCTACAAGAAACTGCTGTATGTGAACCGACCTCGTAAAAAACATTTTTGAACGGCATCTCATCTGATTCGACTAAAGAACTGTTCCTAGCTTCTATCGACATGACTGAAAACGTTTCGATGAGAGATTCGACGAATACGGATTTCAAATCATTGGTTTGTAAACTGTTCTTTTTAACATACAATACAGAATTTGAAATGGTCTGATAAAGGCTCATTTTGCGGCCAGTATCCACGTGCATTGACTTCAGTATGTCCGCCAGAGAAACAATTAAATCCGCCATCTCTTGAACATGATAAATGAAATATTTCAAGAAATGAATGTTGTTCATGACCTCGTCGAATAATTCCAGAATTTCTGGCTCCTGGAGGTGACTAGACCGCATTTGTGAAATAATCTGCAACAATCAAGTCAGTACCATTGAGATTTAAACCAGCACTAGGGTGCGCCGGTGCGCTGCAAAATTACCTGCGCGGGTGTTAGCGGGTGAAAATGAGTGAGTGATCATGTGTACTTTCAAATAGAAACGCTGCTATCTTCAGTAGGGTAAAAAACCGAGTAAAAATTACTCTGCCAGTAGAACTAATTATAATTTAATTTTTTGGTGATGATACAGTCGAATTTAGGACAAATTTTCTTTAAAAGTGAATTTCTAATCGATTTAATGATGGTTGAAGTTTGCTACACGCTTACGGTAAATCATACATGATCACTCACACAAATCGCAGGGCTGCCAACACTTGAAACTCCAAGTTTAAATACCACATTAGAAAGGAAATTCTTTGCTTTATCATATGCAATACCGAATTTTGATCCTTGGACAAAAATTATCGAAGAAATAATCACGGATACGTATAGTATCAACAGCTAGAATGACTTAACATAAACTTAACAACTACCTGTACGTTTCAAAAACAAAATAATAAGTGAAAGTAATACGGTTTTGCTTTGCAAACATCCGAAGCATGAGTCTTACATCGAAAATACTTTCAGCTAACGATGGGCATAACAGTACGTCTGTGATAGCAATGACACAATGTTTCAAAACCGAGTGTATCAGCTGCCGATCTTCGGTTGAGGTATTCTGGTCGAGCAGTTTGAATTTGAGCCATGACAATACCAGTTCCCTGTTCTTTCCGACTTTAAAATCAGTGGCGGTGAATTTACTCAAGGCTATTTTCAGGCGATAGTCCAGCGGGATACTGTCACTGTTCAGCAGATCTAATAAATCTAGAAAGTTTAACCGAACATTATCATTAGAATTAGAGCTATAGGTGAGCACATATCTTGAACTATCAGATTCAGTGAACACGGTAGACGTCTAGACGTAAGTCAGTGCTGGTTTACTTTAATCCGATCTCCCTGATCGACGGTATATGATGGCGCCGGTTGAGGTCAATAAAATGGGGGAAAAACAGTTTAGCTTTGAGTACTTACTACTTTCACCAGCCATTTTATGACTAGAAATTAATAAACCATAGATTTGGTAGACAATTACACATTCAACGAACTATGATTTATGAATTATGATACAAGCATAAGAGCAACGATTTAATTCAGCTTCGCACATGGAGATTCAACTGATAAACATTTTTTGAGCAATCAAAATAATAGTGATAAGAAACAGAATCACAAGTATACAGCAATAGAGCGACGCTGGAAGTAGTCAGCAATCAGCAACTTCAACTTACTGCAGCCAGCAACAAATTCCAGGTTCGCTGGTGTCGACTCCTGCAAAGGTGATCAAGGTTGATGTTCCCATAAGAATATAGGTGCAAAATTGGGAAACTTTAAAGCTTTCGTAATTGCTGAAAACAGTTCTTTTTGAGTTATATAACATATTAGATTGAAGCTTGAAGTCTCTAGTCTGTGATGAAAGGTAATTTAATGCACTTTATTCGCTCCAGTTTGATGAATACATTGATTGTCAAATTACTGTCTTTCTTATGAAAGAATTGGTACAAAACGTGCAAGTACCCGTACTTTTTCGTGCGAACGTATTGACTCTCATAAGAAAAACACACGGAGCAAAGATCATTGTGTTACTACTTGAGAATAAGAAATTTGTTAGAAAGCAAAGGTATATATGTATTTTTTAAGCCAGAAAAGGTTCTTAGCATTTGCTAATAAACTTCTGATTTCTAACAAATTTCTTATTCTCAGGTAGTAGGTAGTACCCCTCGGCACTGATGCGATGCCCGAAAGGGTAGTTTCCGGTGCCGGGGGTGCGGTGTCTCAGGGGCCACTTTGGCATGCGTGCATCGCCATACGTCCCACCACACCAATTCACAGGTAGTAACATAATGATCTTTGCTCCGTATTTTTTAATTTTTTTATGGGAGTCAATACGTCCCCACGGAAAAAGACGGGTACTTTTTCTAACCGTAACCAAGAGTGGGAACACACTGCGTGACGTCATCACAAAACTGGTCTGTTCTCAAAGCCTTTCTTCCATAAAATACTTTCGGTATCAAGCCAACTTTACACAAGCTATAACCGCGTATGCTTTGAACTCAAGATCAGGAACCAGAGTCTGAGCTCGAGACCCCGGAACTGTACGGTTTTTAAGAGAGACCGACGAGCCTGGAAAATTTAATTTAGTAGCCTAAGACGGCACAAAATTATTTGCCGGAGTCAGAACCGGAGCCAGTTTCATAATTCCACGGAAGTCGGAATCAAATTTTGGCTCTGACTTAAGCTCCAGCTTTTCAATCTCTCCCTGTTCCCTTTCCTCTTACCACTGACTACCCTACACCAGTCCATCCTTCCCACAATGACCTATTCGAGAGAAATAAAAGCTGAGATTTTATTGAGCAATCAGTTATTTGTAATTAATTATTTTTGATTAATCAATTATTGACAATTAATTGATTGATTAACCAATTATATTTGATTTATCAGTTGCTTATAATTCATCTATATCGTCTCTCACTCATTGAGAATAGCTACACGCGTGAAAAAAATACAACTGATGTTTCTCCTCACCTTCCATTTCCATTCTGAACAGAGCCCTTCTCGCACAAGCAGAAGGTATGAAGAAAGTTGATTTGCCATGTTCACAGTATTTTAATCATAATGATTTGATACACAATTCGTTTTATAAAATTCAGGTCTCTACTGAATATTATCTGGTATATTTTTTAGCTTTTCAAATCTCCAAGATTAAAATAATCTGATACACAATAATTCATTTTACAAAATACAAGTCTCTTCAGAGTATTATTCAGCATAATATTCAGTTTCTGGTCTCAATTCAAAATTTCAAATTCATCAGGGTAGAAGTTCGTTTCTCGTCTATTCCACTGTTGATCCATCCACAACAAGTATTATGTCAGCCAGGGGCATAGCTACAGACCCCCCCCCCCCCTCCTTGGCATTGGCCGACAATGTGAAAAAATTAAAATTTACACTGGTAATAGTAAGTATTACATAATGTTGTAAAAGTGAAAGGAACCCCCCCCCCCTTCATATCCAGTCAGGCTACGCCTCGATGTCAGCTGTCAGACTATAAAACATTATGATTCAACCATTATGAGACTCGAATTAAGTGAAAATACCATTATTTAGAAATAAGGTCAATAAGTATGTAATTGATCACGTACATATTGAAAATAACAGTTGCGCAGTACATATAAACGAATCGACGATAGAAAACCAATACGAAAAATGTTATCTTATATATTACTCAGATTTCGCTTAACTTTTAGATCAAACAATAACATTCTAAACTTAATAGAGTAACATGTGAAACTAGATCCGATTAATAATAACGTCAACAAATATTGCGAAATGCAGGATAAGGAAAACAGTAGAAATCACAGAAACTTATTCATAAGCCTCGAAGTCGACGAGCAAGAGCTACGTCTTTTGGCATTATGGTAACTCGTTTTGCATGAATAGCGCACAAGTTTGTGTCTTCAAATAGACTCACCAAGAAAGCTTCACTTGCTGCTTGTAATGCAAGGAGAGCTTTAGTTTCAAAACGATAATTCTGTTTGAATTCTGATGTGATTTCGCGAACTAATCGTTGAAAAGGTAGAGCTTTGATAAGAGATTCGGTCGAGCTTTGATACTGTTTGATTTCTTGGAGTGCAACCGCTCCTCTAGGTTGTTGGCTACCTGGCTTTTTGATCTTCGAAGTCTCTTTAGTTGACGGACGGAGGCTTTGGCGGCGTTTCCTTGCTATTTTCAAAGCTAGGTCATGGCGGGTGGGTTTAGCTGTTGATTTTCTTGCGGTTTGTAACTGCCGATGCCGCACCATTTTTCTGCACAAAAAGTAAGCAATGCGTTAGACGAAAGCAATATCGGTTAATCATTCATTGAGCTCGAGGAACTTGTGGAGAAAAGAGATGAATTCTTTCATTTTAGGAAAGGTTATATCCCTAGTACGCGGGCGTAAGAAATAAATAAAACTGAACCGCAGCACTGCTGGCTGTAAATTTAGCTATTTGTATACCAACGAAACCGTCATTTCTTCAAGGTATATAAGAAAAAAATGAAATCACAAAACCACATTACCCTTCTAATTTTTGAACACGCTTCACTAGTTCGAAAACTTTGCGATTCAACAAGATACTCTGATTTAAAAAGCGTGCTCAGAGAATGCGAGGCAACGAGAAAGAGCAAGGACTCATGCCATTTGTGGAATAACACGTAGTAATGGACGCACATCACCTAAAAATGACGAGAGATACCGGATGTGATACTAGACTATCAAAATCATCGACTAGTGTTTCAAATAATCCACTGACGGTAACTTAGAAGAGGAAAAATATGTATACTGATCGAAGTCGGCAAATTAAGTATAGCTATTTAGCTAGAAATTCGAAATCAGAGTAGTGATTAGGGTATGATAACTAAATTTAGTTGAGAATAAGTTGTAAGTGTATATAAATACGTATACATTACTTACCATAAAGTTACTGATTTCTCTTCTAAAAAGAAATCAATGCTGAGACTGCTTGGAGCTTTCAAGAGGTTACAAAACAAAATGGAATCGAGACGAAAATGAAAATAACAAACAGACGAAGGTGAACCTTGAACGTAAAAAATTGGTAAACCCGGAACCCGGTACCGCATCCCTCACGTGGAAACAATGTTGATGCTTGATCGGAAGGCTGGGCGGCGGGGGTACTTGTTGATTGAAGACAGTTGACTTTGCAGAAATCAGAAGCGCAGGGCTGGGCTGCTCCGTATCAACTTCATATCAATTCTTTGATCCGTGTTCCTTCAACCCTGATTTGCTTCTTAATTCTTATTCTTATCTCTCCCTAAATTCTTTTCATTCAGATTTTCCAGCGGATTTGAACGGTCCAACATCACTCGATGAATACGTAATCGTTGGAGTTCATCAATTTGCCGCAATTCTTCTAAATCATCCATCGTGAAAATAAAATAAACTCGAACTTCAATTTAACATTTTTTTTTTAACACAGAACTCAAGTCCAAACAAACAAATTTCCACGTTCTTATGGAAAATAAATGATCATAACACGCAACACAACAGTGAAAACTGATCAAGTGTTCCTTAAGTACCAAAGAAACCACTACTTAAGAAATGAGTAACAAAAATCTCACATTTCATCCCTTAACTACGCGAGGTAGTGTTTCTGGATTCCAATGGTTCCTTAGGATCCGTTTAAGTGGAACTTAAGAAATAAGGGGCGATCTTGGATACGACCCTTAGACCATACACCTTTCCTGTGCGGTCTAAGCTATGCTTTGAATTGCCTAGATTCGAATCTTAACTCGAAGCCGTGAAGCCAATGCGGATCCGTATCCAAAATTTTAAGGTGATCAGAGATTTCAGATAATTAATTTTTGAATTTTTACAGTTTACGCCAAGTTTGAAAAAATTGTACAAAACAACATTAGACTTTAGGTTCCTTTTCTTATGTGAATCGGTGAATCGTGATATCGTGAACAGCGAATTACACTACTGAACAACATTAAATTTTTTGTTTGCACAACGCATTTAAGGAGGTGATTCTTGAGTATTTTTCAACGCTGAATACAGTGCCGTCGGCCGTTTTTCTCTATCACGTCTAGTTTTTCTGATCAAAAACTATAAAAAAATCAACTAAATGTGTTCAAAAAGAGATTTAGGAACTGAATGTGGTCATACTGATTCGTGTTGTTGTGTGTTGCGGTCGTGTGTAGTGGTGTGTATTCCGTCTGTTTGTTTCCTGTTATTGTGGTCTGATAACACTGATAATATCAGTCAGTGGTACCGCTTATTCCAATGCAAAAACAAAATGGAAACGAATTTCAGTCGTTTGAACTCCAAATTGTAACGTGATAGAGAAAAATGGGTCGCAGTATTACCTGTCAAAATGCATTATGCAAAATAGTTGTTCAGTAGTATTATTAACAAGCATAGCTTTGCTAGATTGCTACTTGAAGAGGGTCGGCTGTAAAATATAGAGATACCAGAGGGACTCAACTCACACTGAAATAACAGAAATAGAGAAGAAATCAAGAAATCAAAGTCTGTGGCAGCCTTGGAATTATCAGAAGATAATAAGTGAGGATTTGATGACGAGAATCATTTCCTTACCCTTTCCCGAGTTAAAAAATGTGAAACTAACTTAAATCCGAGAAATGCTTGAGTGAAATTTGAGCAGGAGTAGGTATCTACATGTTGGACAAAGGGAAAAACTGGAAGTGTACAATTTGGATCTGAAGGCTAGAAAATGATCCTCAGAATCGCGGACTTACCAAAATAGTGAAACTAACTCAGAATCACGCATTACTCCACTGAGGAAAGAGATGAGTGTTCGAGGACTATCAGTCTCAAGAAGATAAGAAAACACTGGGGGAGAATTTGATGATGCGATTATTTTCCTTACCCTCTCCCATGTTCAAAAAGGTGAACCTAACAAATTTCCGAGAAATGCTTGAAGGTGGTATGAGCATAAGTATCTAAATTTTGGACCAACCACCAACGGAAAAACTGAAAGCGTGGAATTTGAATCTGCGGCCGGAAATTGAACATCAGTCAAGGACTTACCAAAAAAGTGGAACTAACATAGATTCGCTTATTACTCGGTGAGGTAGGAGATAAGTGCATGTTTGAGAACCATGGGTGGGAAAGAATTTTGATGATGCGAATATTTTATACATACTCCCTTGCAAGTTTAAAAAGGTGAAACTAACAATGATCCAAGAAATCCGAGAAATGCTTGAGTGACATTTGGTATAGGGGTATCTAAATTTTGAATCAAGGGAAAATGAAAGAGTGCAGTTTGGAGCTGAGGGGCTGAGGCCGGAAAGTGATCCTTAGTATTGCGAAGAAATAACCCAAAATGTGAAATAAGTCAGATTCGCGTTTTATTTGAGTGAGGCAGGATATTAGGGACTATCAGTCTCGGGAAGATCAAAAAAACGCTGTCGCAGCAGCGACAGCAATACCGACTTTTCAAATTTAGTATCTTACATAAAAGAAATCCTGAAAAATAAAAGAAAAACTCCAAATCAGCAAAATAATAATATTAGTAATAATAATAATAATAATAATAATAATAATAATAGAAAAAAGGAGGCGATGACTAGGAAAAATGAAAGCTGTATGCAAAAAATTCAACAGAATAGAAACAGAAGAAAAAACCGAAAAAAATAACTAAGAGGAACTTTTAACCATAAAAACAACCATAAACAGAGATCTCGAAAAATAAAACAAAAACTCAACAAAACAGCAAAAATGGGATAACGTTAAAAGAAAACAAGCGACGCACTTCAAAACAAACATAAATAGTTCAAATACACACAGCACGAATTTAGACGCGTGGTAGTTCAAATGCAGGCAACACGAATTTACATGGACAGAGTTCAAATAAAAGAACTGATACCAGTAACTGCTTATCTTGCTAACAATAGCAGTACCGACGACTAACAACTATTGTTGGGAATGAATCTGAATAAACGCATTATATCGAAAGGTCGATATCTCGACATTTTCGACACGTAGAAAAATTGACCACATTTTTAACACTAAATCCCAATTTTCTACCCCGGTTATCTCCCCCCCCCCCTTTGGGGTGCTGCGAAAAATGATAATAACTAAAAATATGTAAAATGAAATTTTCTTCAAATGAGTTCCAGTATATTTTTTCGTCCCCAAGCTGAGATGATGAGAAATAATCGAAAGAAAAGTTTGACCCTCTCCCCCACAGCCCCCTTTCGGCGAATCCTCACCAAAATTTCACATGCACAACTTCAAGTGCTGTTCTATAACATATCTGATTTTCATAAAATTCGATCCTACACTCTTCGAGCTATTCCAGTTTCAAAATTTTGTACATATATATACCTATATATATATATATATATATATATATATATATATATATAAGGATACCTGAAATAGAATGAATGATATTTTCGAACTCCTCACACCTCAAAACGTAAAGAAAATTCACTCTGACCTCAAACCCCCACCCTATGAACAAAAACAATACCGCTTTTCGATTTCTTCGAAAAGTCGGTAAAAACATTGTGGAAGGATTTGATGATTTAAATAATTTCCTTACTCCCTCCCAAATTCAAAATGTGAAATTAGGTTAAATCTGAGAACTTCTCAAGTGAGAGTTTAGTTGGGGTATCTAAATTTCGGACTAAAAGGGATAAACTGAAAGAGTAGAATTTGAAACTGAGGCCGGAAAGGGATCTTCGAATTGCGGAATAACAAATAAGTGAAACTATAACTCAGATTTGTGTATAATTTGAATGAAGCAGGAGGTGAGGACTATCAGTTTCGGACAGATCAGAAAACAGTAGGGAGAGTTTGACAATGCGATTATTTTCCTTACCCTCTCCCAAATTCCAAAAAGTGAAACTATTTGTAACTGAGATTCAAGAAATACTTGAGCGAGATTTAAATAAAGGCACGTAAAATTTGGACAAAGGGCAAAACTGAAAGGGTGAAATTCGGATCTGAGGACGGAGAGTGATCCTCAAAATCAGGGAATAACAAAAAAGTGAAACTAATCCACAGTTGGATATTACCTGAGTGAGGCAGGAAGTAAGGGTTGCAGGAGTATCAGTCTCAGGAAGATAAAAAAATAGTGAGCAAGGATTTGATTACGAAAATAATTTCTTTACCCTCGTGAGTGAGATTTGAGTAAGGGTATCTAATATTTGGACTATTGGAAAAAACTGAAAGAGTGGGATTTGGATTTGAGGCAGGAAAAGGATCCTCAGAATCGCTGAATAACCAAAAAAGTGACACTTAGCCAGTTTGGCATATTACTTAGAGTAAAGGTTTGAGGACTGCCAGTCTCGAGAAGATCAGAAAATAGTGCGGGAGGATTTGATAATGCGAACATTTTCCTGAAGAAACCAACCGAAATCTGAGAAATGCATGAGTGATATTTGATTAAGAGTACGTAAGTTTTGGACCAAGGGAAAACTGAAATACCCGATGCGCAATCAGTTACCCTCTAGTTACTCGTGGAAAAGTTACCCATTTGCCACCCCCGGTTACCCTCAGACTACCCAAAAACCCATCAGTTACCCTTGGTCCCCCTTTAGTTACCCGGGTAACTAGCGGGATTTTGCGCATCGGGTAATGGAATTTAGATATGAGGCCGGAAAGTGATCCTTAATATTGCGGAATAACCATGAAAGTGAAACTAACTCAGAGAACAGTAGAGGAGAATTTGATGGTACGATTATCTTTCTTCCCTCACCTAAATTCAAAAGATAAAACTAATTTAAATATGAGAAATGCTTGAGTGAGATTCGTGTAGGGGTATCTAAAGTTTTGGCCGGGAGAAAAAACTGAAAGAGTGGAATTTGAATTTGAAGCTGAAAAATGATCCTCAGAATCGCGAAATAACCAAAAAAGTGAAACTAATCCATGCATATTCGCATACTACTTGAGTGAGGACTATATCAGTCTCGAAATGATCAGAAAATAGTGGGGGAGGATTTGATAATGCGAACATTTTCCTTGCCCCTCCCGAAGTTGAAAAATGTAAAGCGAACTTGAATCCAAGAAATGCAGAAGTAAAATTTGAGTTTGGGTATCTAAATTTTGGGCCAGGTAAAAACTGCAAAGGTGGAATCTGGATCTAAGACCAAAAAGTGATCCTCAGAATCACGGAATAAGAAATCCAACAAAAATTACTCATTCCTTGAGTGAGGCATATGAATGTTTGAGGACTACCGCAGTCTCAGGAAGATCAGAAAATAGTGAGGGAGGATATTTGATAATACGAGTGTTTTGCTTAATCTTTCCTAAGGCCAAAAAGGTGAAAACTAACTTAGATCTGCGAAATGCTTGAGCGAGATCTGAATAAGCGTATCTAAATTTGGGACCAAGGGAAAAACTGACAGAATGTAATTTAAATCGGAAATCGGAAACTATTTTCAGAATCGTGGAAAATAACCAAAAATGTGAAATTGACCCAGATTCGCGTATTCGCTTGAGTGAGTGTTTGAGGACTATCAGTCTCGGGAGGATTAGAAAATAGTAGGAGAGAATTTGACAATGCGCACATTTCCCTTCCCTCCCACGTTCGAAAAGGTGAAACTGACATTGATTTGAGAAATGCTTGAATGATATTTGAGTAGTATCCAAAGTTTGGACCAAAGGAAAAACTGAATGAGTGGAATCTGGATCTCAGGCTAGAACGTGATGATCCTCAGAATCGCAGACTCGCCAAAAAAGTGAAACTAACCCAGATTCATGTATTATTCCTCAAATCAAGAAGGGGGTAAACGTTTGAGGACCTCTTCAAATCTCACTCACGCATCTTTTAGATCTAAGTAAGTTTACCTTTTTGAGCTTGGAAAGTGGCAAAGAAAATGTTCGCATCATCAAATCCTATATGGATGATTGTGGAAGAATAGATTTGTCATTTCCTTCATTGCACTCCAGTGGTAAATGGCACGCGATTTTGACTTATGTGTGGTAAAAATGTTTGAGACAAAACCACCTTAATTTTTTCTTTTGCCTTATAGATGTAGAAATTGAGTAGGTATTTAATTTACCTTGATGAAGGACGTCTCATTTCAAACTTTAAAACTTTATTTTCGCTCGATTTTAGTGATGAAAGGTGAATGCTTGACATTCGAATACTTACTTCAATAAAATAACTGAATATATTCTAGCCGAATATTGAGATGTTTCAATCCATTAGTTACATCTTCTGTTAACAATTGTATTCCTAAATCAAAGCATTACTTTCCCAACAATTCTCATATCTACAGCAAATATCCGCTGCGAAGAAAAAATATGTACACCTACCTAATGGTAAAGAAAAGACATTCAAAATACTAGCTTCATTGCATGATGACTTTACCGAAATCTCTATATCATGGTGAAACGATAATACTGAATAAGTTGGTAAATCCATTCTTTTTGAAAGGAGTGGTATTATTACACAGTTGATATTTGGTATTCCTTACTAGGCATGTGCAAAAGCATATACCGTGTCACAAGGTCACCACGTCGTGTCACCGCACGACATTCAGCTTGAAGAATAAATCCTTATTTCCGTAAAAAAGTATTAAAGATAAATAAGAAAATAAATCTAAAACTACCTATTCAATATTTAGGTCGTTTTTCCCAGACCCTGTGGTATAGACATAAGAGGTCTGAGTTTTCTATGTTTGGCAAAGGACACGTCATTTTCATTGATCACTCTGGCTCTGTTGTAGTGTTGACGTGTGTCCTCATTTCAAATTTCAGGCTGTCTTCCACTCCGTTGAATATAGAAGCTTCAAATCAGTATTGTGCAGTGTAATCTGTAATGGAGGTTATAGTTACTTAGCATAGATATTTTCTATTTAGTTATTTGAGAAATTAATTGTGCAAATGAGTAATTTTGTGAATTGAAAGTTCTTTTCAGTATAATGGGTAAGAAAGATAAAGCTCTGCATTTTTCTCTAATATGTAATATTGGTAGAATACTTTATCCTAATATTGTAGGGATTGAAATTACCTGTTACAAAAACTGATCCTTCAGGGAATTATGGAACCGAAGTCAGCCCACATTTTCACTGAATTTGTCCCTGCGGATGTAAGTTAGTTGTTTTTCTGCGGTACCTAAGAAAATTCAGATTCAGATTAGAAGATTCAGATATACTTAGATTAGAGGCCGGTATAATGTGTGTAGACTGAAGTAAAGATTACTAGAATTTGTACGAGACTATAAGGTATTTGATGTCATAAATCTCAATTACAAATTACCTATAGAGTTGTTAAAACAGATGAGTGAACTAATAATGCGCCGTTTTCACAGGCAGTACATTGACCTTCCCAGGCCAGAGGCCTGCCTCCCTCAGCCAGCCCCAGCTCAACCTGGTCAACCGCCATAGTCATGAGTCAACCAGCGTGGACACCAACTGATCCACTCGTACATGGCCTACAGCAATTTCAAGTCGCTTCGCCAGCAAGAATATCTCTTCAACCACAAGTCTCTGGTGGATTGCCATCTCGACCCCCATCTGAACCTGCACCTAAACAAGGTAGGTAGGTACTTCAGCCGCGATGGGTTTTCGAGGACTATGGTCATAACTAGGTGCGCCTATCCCGGCCCCATCTACCACATATGGCCCTCGAGGTGAATCGGCTAAGCCATTGACGAGTGATCAAAAACATGATCACGAGTTGAACTTGTCGGTCGTCACTTCAAATCTGTGTACTTAATCAAGATTTTGTTAATTATAAAACCTTTGAAGTGCATTTCCTATTTCATTTTTATAGAACCCAGTTCTTCTGCAGCACAACCGCCACGAGAAAAAAGTGAAATGAAAGGAAGAGGAGAGTGTGCCCCAGACGATGCCGCTAAGCTGACTGAACCCATTACTCCAAGTATGTTATTGGAAACGACTGTGAAACGTAAAAGTTTCATTAGTACTTCAGTGCTCTCATTTTGCATAGATTGGGAGAAATTAATTAGATTCCTACTTTCATTTTATTGGCATCTTCCTATCAACGCGTATAATATTAATCATGAGAAACTCATCTCCATTTATTAGGTAGGTATACTTATAACATTAATAAAATAGCATGTAGGTATGGCTCATTGCGAACGAAACGCTTTGATTTGCAAATGTTTCACTTCTTGAATGTTCAGAGTAGGTATTATTTTTGTATGTATTTGTAACAGGTCCGGCGCTGACATCGACCCACACATGCGGGGCAGTGTGGATGCAGCTGGGAGAATGGCGGAAATCAAGATACTTAGCAGTGGCAGTGGTCACTGTAGCAATCGTTTTGGATATGATTCTAACTACTGCCATCCTGCCCATGCTTCCTGATTTTTTTAAACGTTCCCAGGATTCCGATGCAGCGTTGAATGAAGATGTTGTATCGCATAACTCATCATCTCCTCCACGAGTAACCAGTTACCTTCAGCAAAGAACTACCGAATTTGTTTATTCATCTGGAGAGCAAAATACCACACATGGGAGCTCGAGTAATTTAGCAACCAAAATCGGCGTGTTAATAGCTTCCAAAACGTTATTTGAAATGATTTGTAACCCGCTCTGTGGAATAATAGCCGACAGGTTCGGGTGTACAATAATCATGTTTACTGGTTTTTTCGTAACGTTTTCATCTACCCTGATTTTTGCATTCGCCGAACGTTATGATGTCCTGTTAGTTGCCAGATCCATACAAGGAGTGGGCTCAGCAGCGATGTTCGCACCCGGATTCGGCTTTATTGCTGATAAATTTCCGGATGATAAAGAGAGAGCAAAAGCAATTTCAATATCTTATGGCGGATCTATATTCGGCTTAATAATTGGGCCGACATTCGGTGGAATAATGTATCAGTGGTATGGAAAGACCGTGCCGTTTCTAGTTCTAGCTGGTATCACATTGGTCGATGGTTGCTTAAGAGCGTTTATTGCGGAACCCAAACGCACACAGAGAGAAAAAGGTCCTACAGTGAAGGAACTCCTCACCGATCCGTACATCGTCATAATTCTGGGAGGACTGTTTTTCTTGAGTTACGCTCATACAACAATAGAGCCTCTACTTCCTGTTTGGATGATGGAGACGATGAACGCAAATAGTGCACAACGAGGACTTGCTTTTCTGCCAGTATTCTTGACATTGTTTTTAGCCTTGAATATTCTCAATCGCTTAAACGTATGGATGGAACGGTTCTGGATGGCCATGTTGGGATTCTTTATCCTGGGCGTTTGCTTAATATTGTTGCCATTAGCGAAAAATCAAGTTCAACTTATTCTACCCACCGCATTTATTATGGTCTTGGCACTGGATTAGTGGAATGCGCCTTACTACCACATCTTGCATATATGGTTGATCTCAGGCATAAATCCGTATATGGTACCGTATATGCTCTCAGTCAGTCTTCATATTGTTTGGCAGCTATGATAGGAGCTCCTTTAAGTGGAATTGTTGCTTCTTATATTGGAATCGAGTGGACATTTTTTGGAGTAGCTGTAACTTGTATCATCTACGCGCCCATGTTATATTGTATACGAAATCCTTCCAGAGGAAGAACAGTCATAGTGAAAGAATCGTTTGAACAGGAGGCGTTAGCACTGTACCATGAAAGGCCTGATGAAGGCACAGTTACCCTTAGAGAGGTTAGAGATGAAATTCAACGATAGATAAATTAGAGTAACAGGTTCTTTTTTTTTATAAACTAGTATGGTTCACCCTACATTTTTCATTGCTACGCCTATATGCCCATAATTACTGATTGTCTTCAGGAACACGTGTGTGAAAGGTTCATTGACATGAGAATACCAATATCTGCAGGTACGTAGAAAAGCCCGCGGTTATTAGGACACTAAGATCATTCCTTATTTATATCCTCAACAAAACAAGTTTGATCTAATTATGTGGTGGTTTTACTAATTTTTTACGTATCATTTTTGAAGGGACTGAACGACACAAGCGTTCAGACTAATTAAAAAAAAGACATTTCATAACGAATATTTATGTACCCAAAAGTTGAACACGGTTACAGCCTTTTTAGGTTGACTCAGTTCTTACCTTAGTCTTCAGGACACTCAGACGAATAAATCAAATTTTGATCTAATTATCTTCTGGTCTTACTCATTTTCTACGTACCATTTTTGGAAGGATACAAGGGTTGAGTACGAATAATGTTTTAAAAATCAGTATGTACCCTATTTTTTTAGTATTTTAAGTCAACAGTAGTCTCTATTTGTATCTTTAAATAAATTTGACTTACGTTATTTTCCATTTTTACAGTTTTTTTTAACTGGCTATCATTTTTGGAGTGACACAAGTGCTCAGGATAAAAAATGATTTCTAATAACAAAAATTCAACCGATTTTTACACTCTAAAACCAGATAAAAATGGGGCGACGATAAATTTTATGCGAAAACGTCAAGTACTTGACTAGTAATTTTTAGATTAAAGATTCTTTTAATGCTAAGGTTTCTTTTTGGGAGGGAGGGGGGCTTCAACCTCATAGACCCTTTCTGGTTGCTCCTATACCTCTGGAACAAATGGATTTTTTAAAAATAATTGCTCACTTCTGTTTATTTTTACTACCTATCAATAATTCCTTTATCAGTCAGATTCTCACATCCTGAAAATTTCTGTTGGGTGATAATCGTTAAGACGTACTGATGTTCTCAAGATTCTAAGGAATCCCACTAGAGTGTCAAAAATATTGACTACCAATATATATATATATCAAAAACGTTGTATACAAAATCACTCTAAACTGGATTTCACATAGAAATGATCCCTTACCATTGTTTAATGTACCCCCTGTTCTAAAGAAAAGTGAAAATTCTCCTTCATACTACTACACATTCACACAGGCCTTATGGGCGCAAAGTAGAATTTTTGATATTTTCCTCGTTCTTTACATCCAATCATATCCATCCTTGGGAAATTTTTGCTTCCCCTACCTCCACCGTGTATATACCACCAGTGTCAAGTCTTGTGTTTTATTGCCAGCGCAAAATAAACTTGAAAACTGTAACATTTTGAATTTTGATCAGTACAATTTATGAGGAAATTAAAATACATATAGACTATAATGCGAGTTCAAAATGGTGCTGAAATGATAAATACGAATTAGTATATTAGTTTGGCCCTAAAACTAAAACTGGCACACCACGAGAGGGGATGGTGTGGTGAGAAGTATGGCAATGCACGCGTGCCGAAGTGGCCCCTATGATACCGCAACCCCGGTCCCGGAAACTACCCTTTCAAGTATCGCATCAGCCAGCCACGAGAGGGGATTGGGACAAGAATGTATGAAATACAATATGAATATGGAAACATATAGGGGCATGTCTCTGAATTCGATTTCGACATTTATTTAGGTGACATTTAAAAATCAAGGAACACTTGGAGATGGGGGTTAAAATTGAAAAATTCAGGAAGTACTACACGGCTATTATATTTCAGATTGTACAGATCGCCGAATCTACTTCCTGACGTCAGTATGGACCCAACCTCAAAACCAAGGTCCCACGTGGGTTGGTAGGTGTCAGAAATTACATAAAATATGATACGGATATTGGAACATTTGTACAACGTGTCTTGACCTGTCGATAAGGAGGAGCGGTCTAAATAATGTCTGATATTGCGTAGCAACCGTGTGTGCCGATTCTGCAGCAACATCGAAACTGAAGAACGCTGCAAGTAAAAATTTAATAATTTATTATAACTCAACAAATTAATATATACAATTTTAGTACTATGTACACAAATACTTAATTCTGCGGTAATCGAACGGGGAAGTTTCTGCAATACGAATATCTGAACGGCGACGAACCGGGACCAAATTCGGTGAACTGTAGTCCAGTCAACCGATAATATTACATAGAGAAATAAGACAAGAATACAAAAACAGTAAAGAAAAGACTTGGTACAGATAACCATCCTTATTAAAAATTAGGCGGTTATTTAGCAACGAAGCACATCTCACTTCGTGAAGATGATGTTCCGAATATGAACGCCGTTCAAACCTTACATCATTGTTTTTTTGCAAACAAAGAAAAAAAATGTTAGAAACTTGTAGCCATATAAAAATAATAAAGATAATAAAATGAAATTTATAAACATAAAACCTAAAATAATTCGCTTTCGTAGAGGTTAAATTAAAATTAATATTAATAATACTGATAACAATCATGATACATTTTAGAAAAAACGAAACAACCTTTCAAAAAACTGTATCATGTTAAACATTATCATGTTTCCGTTTTAGCTATTAAATAACAGCCCCCTTTGCTAGGAACCGAAGATCTGAAAAGTTTAGTTTTTTGTTGCATTGGTTTTGCCAGGAAGACAATATTCGAATGTACAGTAAAATAAATGCGAGCAACATTTCGCATGGATCTTCCACCAGTTACTGAATAGCCTCTGATGCAGATCACGTTGGTCCGAGTTAACTCGTTTTTGATTAGCAAGTTATACTCGGTCTTATGACATATACCTACTCGTACTTATTTACAAATACACCTTAAATTCGAACTAAAAATACAAAAACGATGGAACTGATCAACAGTTTTAACACTCGTGAGTAGAAACGAAACATACACAAATATTAATACGAGGGGACGAAGATAACTCCGCGGTGTTTTGGTTACACGAACATAAAAATAACGTTTACTGTACTTTCCAAGAGATTCTTACATTGATACTTAGAACATAACGCGCTTTTGATTGTACACATTTCCGAAACCAGCTATCGGGTACATTCGTTTAACACGCATACGAACGTTTCGATACGATTACGTCTAAAAAATACTTAGTACATCAATTGACGTCGATTCTAAATTACTCGTAAATGCAATTAGCTACATTCTATGCCTAGCACGCTTCGATATATGGCACACTACTCTACTACATTAGTTCTACCTTTAAAAAGTTCTAACCTAACGAGTGCACACTGCATTACTATGCCGGTAAAAACGGTGTAAACATAGCAAATTAATCGTACTGGCTATCAGTTTCGTTTTCTACAACGAAAATTAAAAGAAACGTGGTAAAGCGTACAAAATGGCAAACAGCTTTCGACGGAATCTTGACTTACAACAAGAAAAGGAAAAAACGCACGAAGCAACGATATTTAACATTAGGAAAAGTTACAAAACGAAATACATTAATACAAAAGGATCACAAGTTACACATGACTTAATGACATGGCTATGTATTCTGTTTGTACGTTATTCCTATCTGACAAATTTCAATTTTCAATTAAATACTTTAGCTATTGGGAGTTGTAAGTGAGACGCCGTCAGCAACTGAAGACTAGTCGAGTCGTTTAAAACACAAGTTATGTGACCTTATGATGATGAAATTTTCTGGAAAAGTAATGGTAACATGTATCATGTGCAAGGTTCCTCTTTCTAATACTTACACATGATTTTATATAATTTTCCTTCTTTTATAATCATATATTGACTGAGAGATTACAAGTCTGAAAATATTCAAATTGAATCAGCATTTAAAGAAGTGCTTATATTGATACTGACAATTATTACTGATACCTATATCACAATATCACATCTTAATGAAGTATTTTGCCCAGAATTTAATGGACGTAACTGATACTACTAATATTCTGTAAAGCTATTGATAATCAAAAATAACTGAACTTTCTGATGTGTTGATTATGCTGATACATAAGCTTTAGCGTGATATGTTCAAACAAAAGGTGCAACTGGGAATATGGCATCAATCAGCAGGTAAAGCTATATTAACATGATAATTTACTGTTAAACGTGAATATCATAATATGTTAGGTATTGTTATTCTGTTATTTATGTAGTTTGATAACATTATAACACATATACAGCACACCAGTGCTACAATCATCCTACCATCAACTAATATTTAATATGATTGTTCTCTTAGATTGGTATTTCAAGTCTTTCGTCTTATCTTTCCATCAAATGCATCGGGCTGATATAAAGATCAACAAGATTTACAGCAAACTATAAATTGTTCCCATTAAAAGAGGCATGGTGAGGGAATTCCCGCCCTCACCATGAAATCGTTCATATATATATTTTTTTTCATGCCATCTAATAAGAGTTAAAAGTTGATAGCCAACCAATAAAAGTACCTAGAAATTGAAAGCTGAACGGATCTAAGTTTCTATATTTTATAGTTTAAACATTCAAACAAACCTTGCATTCCAACATGACCTGAATACAATTTTCAAAACGACTTTGTATTTTCAAAAGCAAAACAGAAAAGAGCATTCACTAACCCAACTGCAAGGTACCTATGATAACTTTCATTTTATAAATTGATAACCAACTCCATTTAATAAAATTACTGACAAAATGAAATAGAAATGAAAAAGAACATTCAATCATCCCATCTGTTCAAGAATTGTGAAGTCCTTTCTGAACTTCCCCACTCTCAGGGATGTATCATATTGTGAAATTCAGAAATATCAGAACACATCATTATATTTAATGGTACAGCATTTGCTGATCAGCTATATCAAGAGAGGAGGGAAAAAAAAAAGGAACGCAATATGGTATTTGTTTTATAAAACCTCTACAAGTTATCAGTATCAGTTAATACTGCATACTTGGTCCACCATGCACTACTTACATTAGTACTAATACAAAACTCATAACTAAAATAAAGACCCTAAAGTACAACAGCAACCTCCACAAATTGGTAATATATTGGTGTCCTCAGTCTGTTCTGTATAATTACCAGAAAATTCTAAAGTACTTTTCATTTGTGTCTGCTCATCAGTTTTCATATATAACTACACAAGTAATCATAAGTAACAAATGAGATAATATGTACACAATACTTCTTTTCATAAATTGTAATGCTAAACAAATGCAATTCAAAAAGACGTATTATTTAAATATGTTAGACATATTACACCTTTCATGTTTGACACAACTTGGTAACATGCATATGTTAGACATATCACACCTTTGATATTTGACATGACTTGGTAACATTCAACAAAAATCATGTCGGGCATATTTTTTCATTAGCTCACAATATTTGGAGATAAAACAAATTTAGACCTCAGATATCAACACAACACACTGAGGAAGTTCACTATACTAAACATGAATTATTAACAATAAGCCTTATTCACTGTTGTTCATTTTCATATTTTCTATTTCACTCTGATCTTCAGAATAAAGCCTATAGTTAAAACTTTATCCACAGAACTTGTTTTAGTGCAATCTAGAGTTTGGGTATCAACATAATCAACACATCAGGAAGTCTAATTATAAATCTCATTGATTATCTATAACTATAGCCATCATTACTGACATCCATCTCTTCCAGACCTCAGATATCAATACCAAGGGTGATAAAAATGAATAAAATGGAGCCTGAACCAATCGTTTTGACTGAACTGAACAAGAATGGGAACAGAATTCATTAAAGAATTTTCATAGTTTTCTAATGGTAAAAAAAGGAATCGCATCAATAAATTGAACGGAAATACATCAAATTAGAAATGAGTGATTTGGAACAGAACTAAAGGAAAGACCATCCCTGATCAACATAATCAACACATTAAACACGCTGACTACCAACAACGTTAATCATCTACAATAGTCAATAAGTATTGTTGATTACAGTTAATTGTGATATTTTCTACTCGTAGAGTCAACAACGTCATGATTATTACTGATTACTGAGTCTTTGGTAGACGAGTTGATAGTCAACATTATCAAAATGCGATTTAGTGATACATTAAATGATTTCAAAATCAGCATGAGACTTCTATTCAACTCACAGAGTTGATAATCACGAAGCACTGACTTTTATGGTAAAAGAAATTACGATATCAAAAGGCGCTATAGTGATATATCAATAATTATCAATATCAATTCAAGTACTAGTCCGATTCACACATTCAAATACTTAGGCGAATACAATACAAATATTTCTATCAATGTTACACATATTACATAACTATAACTTGTATGACCATGAAGCCCTACTCAAACTACAAAAGACACTGACTCAGCAAAGATCTTCTAAAGATAATAAGAAAACGCAAATCGGACCATATTTTTTCAGCCCAACTCTTGGATCTGACCACCGACACTGATAATAACATTATAAATCTTCTTTCTGTTCAAGTCACGAACTGCCTTAAAATTCGAGTTCTGACAAGTATTTTAATGGCGGGAGGGAGGGGGGAATTGATCCACATTCATTGTATAACAGATAAATCGTTTCAGACTTTCAATCAATCGATGTCATAAACTTACCTATAGCTCCACCCACCTGTGTATCAACCTTTTTTATCCTTTATTCCAGAGCCCTAACATGCAGTGAGTAGCAAGAGTAGCACAAAGTTTTAATCTGATGACCATCAATCCGCACTACCAAAGTCCTACCAAAGTCAGAACAGCGCATATTTCAACTTACAAATCCCAACAAGTTTGTACAACACCTTAATAACACGGGCAGGAATGTTTTTCAAGAGATCTGAGTACAGACCACATCAGATACAATTGGATCTGTTCTCCGATTAATGTTCGATATTTTCACAATGTTTTAATTTGAGTAACGACGATCACATTGAATGAAACCAGAAGTACACTGACCCAACAGGACAGTTCTGATTTTCATAATCCAATAACACACATGCCCGTTTTAGTAGGTGCGCTGAAAACACTGCAGACAATATAAAAATAACACTTTATCAATGTAAATTACGGGAGGCAAGAACACACATAACACATAGAGACAAATTGAGCTCAACGGTTATAGATAATAAATTAGGTACCTTGAGAACAGAAAGGCAGAGAATAAGTGACAGAGGGGGGAAAACAGAAGCGCGGTTATTCTTAATTTATGTAAAAACTTATATTCGTACTGTACAAGAAGAAAAAAACGTTCCGTTTATGCTATTAAAAAGGCTGTAATACCCTGCATCATTTTTAATCAAACATACACGCGTATAAAAACTTACATTTTCATTAAATAAAAAAAAGTACAGTAAAATAAAAAATAAAAAGATCACCTGTTCGATACGTACCGAGGATAACGAACCACACTGAGATGTACTCGAAGGAATACATCGAGTCTTACAATACAGGCTCGTATAACGGCAACGACGAGGGGCATTTGTAACTCATTCACACCTATTTGAAATTGTTTGATTTTCGAGGATTAAACAGAAACGCAGTCTATTGAATTTCGTATTAATAAAATATTGGTTATCGTCTCGATATCGCGTTCATTTCCATCTCTTCTCTCAAACTGATCGATTAAACCGAAATCGATCATTTGACAACACACTAGACCTTTAAAACGTGATAAAATTGAGCTTATGTGTGCCGAAGCAAAAGAAAGGAAATGAGAATGTTACCAAAATAAATTAAAAAACTCGTTTCTCACGAAAACGAGCTCGATGTATACGTTAAAATACAAATAATAGAAAAAAATTCCGAAGCATTTAAAAAGTCGACATAGGATACTCATTACAAGTACGGTAACGATTCCAACAAGAATTAAAATATGCATGTAAAATACCCACACATATCTTAACACAAAAGCAAGAGATAACTAACGACGGAAAAACATAAAAAACCACATGCTAACCAAGGGCTATTGATGAGCGAACGGGAATATTTTGAAAGGTGCGAACGTTTTGATACATTTTGTCGGCCAGCAAGCGTTCCCTTGGACGCCCACTTTTTCCGGCGTAGCTATAAGGAACTCCCTCCTCTGCTGGGCTCTGGAGACCGATCATTAGCGTTTGATGAGGAGAAAGGCGGCTCCGAGGTACTGCATAACACCGAATACACGCTGTCGATCTTGCTGAGTCTCTCGAAAAACGGTATCAAGTCTAACAGTTCTGAATCGGTCATGTCGTCGAACCAAGATTGCACGGGAACCTGGAATCATCGAGAAGTATCGCAATTAATAAAAGTGAAAACGTTGCATTCTCGATATACAAACGCAAGCATTCACATATCATATTAATTCTTCCTACACCCACACTGCAGTTTCAAGAGCACATCTTTTTCTTACTGCAGATTCTATAGAACATTCACCCTGTTTCAGGAAGACATTCACTTCTTAACTGTGCATTCTGTATTTTGTGACGGGTAAATGTTTCATAAATTCACCTGTCACAGAACAGGATTTTCCTAACAAATCGGCGATACTAGAAGACTGAAACAGAAAACAGTGAGAATAATGAGAAACTTCACAGAATTGAAGAAGTTAGAATCAAAATCAATACTTGGCATTCTACTACAAGGGTGCGAATAGGCAAAATACTGTACCCGGGTGCAGGAATATCTCTTGCTGTGCCTGTGAACGTGTAGTTTGTAATACATACCGCACATTCACAGGCGCAGCAGGAGATATTCCTGCACCCGTGTACAGTATTTTGCCGATTTGCATCCTCGGAGTACAATGGCAACTATAGGTTTTGATTCTAACCTGTTCAATTAGGAGATGAGTTGATATGGAGAGGCCACAAAGAAAGGGAAACTGAGATTTGTACGTTGATTTCATTGAAGAAAAGCTTACCATGACCAGAAATGGGCATGATCCGATCTTAATATGATCTTAAGATCAAAGATCTTTTTTTTTCGCGATCTTTGATCAGCAGACCTACTATGAAACTTTTATCCCGATACCACAAATTGTTACAGTGGTAATTTGTACAGCAAACCGTATCAAGTTACCACTGTAACGATTTGTGGTATCGTGATAAAAGTTTCATCATAGGTCTCTTGATCTAGATAATTTTCTCCCCTCTTTAAAATGAGTACAGACAGCTTCTGTGACCAGGAGCGACAAAGAAACTGAAAGCTGAAAGCCAGAAGCCGAACGATTTTCTCCTCAAGGTCAAAAGTTAAAAGCTAAAAGTTGAATGGTGAAAAGTCAAATGCGAAATCAGAAGCCAGTAGTTTCCTCTGGAAGCTGAATCCGAAAGCAAAATCTTTATATAGGCTAGGGCTTTCACCTCAAAAAAACTGAAAGCCGAATGATTTTCCTCTCAAGGTCAAACGTTAAAAGCTGAAAAAGCTGAATAGTGAAAAGTCAAAAGCGAAATCAGAAGCCAACTGAGTTTCCTCTGGAAGCTGAATCCGAAAGCAAAATCTTTATATAGGGCTTTTACGTCCCTGTCTGTGAACATTAACATAACTCCTTTCTACAGTCTACTTCTATATTTTTTGTTGTGACTATGAGAATATGTGACAAGTCGCAAGAAAAGGGCCTTAATGTCTGGTCCCTCTGGTCCATTTAAAAAACATAATTTGCAACCCATAATATACAGCGGGCATTGTCAGGACGCAATGTTCTTTATCAGAGTTGTGCCGTGAAAAAATTATGTTTCTTAAATGGGCCAAACTTTAGCGTCAGGGACTGAAAACTAGCCAAAAGCTTCAAATTAAGAACCAAAGGCAATGATTTCCATGAAAACCAAAAGCCAAAGGTCAGAATAAATTGAGAACTTGAAAGTCAAAAGCAAAATCTTTATTTTTCTGGCTTTTTAAAGCTTTTTCCGCAAAAATAAGTATCTTATTTCCAGAGACGGGCATGATCTGGAGACCTATTATGAAACTTTTATCACGATGCGAGGGTTTACTGTACAAGTTACCACTGTAACGATTTGTGGTATCGTGATAAAAGTTTCAAAATAGGTAGGTCTCCAGATCTTAATATGATCTTAAGATCAAAGATCATTTTAAAAAGATCTTTGGCTCATGATTTTTTATTTTGATCTAGATTCTAGATCATTTCAAACGTGATCTTGCCCATCTCTGATCATGGCCAAAGCACAATGTAAGACAAATCAATTTAATTGGGCAAAGAGACAGTACGCAAGCTTTCAAGCGGAAGTAATAATGGATTCCTTATGTGGCCTGGCTTCTAAATTTTCCGAATCTCAATAAGCAAGACATAGAACCAAAAATAATATCTGTTTGGTTACAGTTCAAATTTCCGGAGCCGTTTTCTCAAAAGCCAATTTCCCGAGGCCCAATTTTTGGAAAACCTTCTTCCCGAACCCTTTTCCTCGAAATTCAATTTCCCAGAAAGTCAACTTCCTGAGGCCTTGTACGCGGATATGGGCAAGATCCCGTTTGAAATGATCTAGATCAAGATCAAAGATCATATGGGCCAAAAAAGATCTTAGATCAGATCAAAGATCTTTTTAAAATGATCTTTGATCTTAAGATCATATTAAGATCAGATCATGCCCATCTCTGGAAATAAGATACTTTATTTTTGCGAAAAAAGTTTTAAAAAGCCAAAAATTAAAAATTTTGCTTTTGACTTTCAACTTTTCAATTTATTCTGACCTTTGGCTTTTGGCTCTTAACTTCAAGCTTTTGGCTAGATTTATGTCCCTGACACTAAAGTCTGGTCCAGGGCTGGAACGGAAATTGGAAGTCAATTATACTCGTTATTCTTAACTAGGAAATCGAAAGTTAAAAGCTCAGAAGTTGGAGACGAGAAGTGGGAGTTGTTAATTTCCAACTTTTTATCAACTTTGTTTCTAAAAATACATTCCCTTTCGTCCTAACACCGGACTGGGGGATTACTGGATTGCTGGATTCGCATTTTAACCACCGATTAATTAAATTTTTAACCACGTTTTATAATACTGGCCTTTATTCGTCATTCGTGAAAGGAGTGAGCTAATCTGCTCAGGTGCTCACGTCATTGCTCTCGTGCTCTTTCTACTGGTAGAGAATGATTGGGAGCAAGGGAGCAACATTAGATTAAACAACCTGGTTTGCAAGAAGAGCAAAAGCAGTTGGAGTTGATCCAACAAATGAGCAAGGAGTTTATATCTCTAATCAGTAATCAAGAGTCAGGACTGGAACGGAGGCTGAAAGTTGGAAGTGGAAGTGGAAGTACAATTTTTTTTTCAGAAGTTTAAGTGGAAGTGGAATTTTTTTATTCCAACTTTTCCAGCCCTGATCTGGTCCATATAAGAAACATAATTTTTTCACGACGCAACTCTAATGAGGAACATTGCGTTCTTCCCTTCCAACTTCACAATTCCCATGCTATCGATGTGTATTACCGGTTACAAATTATGTTTCTTAAATGGACCAGACTTTAACGCCTTTTTCTTATGGCACGTCACAGATTCTCATAATCATTGTCGCAGAACAAAAAATATAAAAGTAGACTGTAGAAAGGACAAGGAGCTATGTTTATGGTCACAGAAGCTGTCTGTACTCATTTTAAAGAGGGAAAATAATGATCTGATCTTTGATATTTTTTAAATAAAAAATATGATCTAAAGATCAAAGATCACCGGATTTTTAAAATAATCTAGATCAGATCAAAGATCGCGGGGGAAAAAGATCGTTGATGTTAAGATCAGATCATGCCCATCTCTGCGGTTGTATGTAGTCTTGTTTTAAATATTGCGGAATTTGTAGGTGCTTGAGAACGATTATGCGAACTGGCGGATGCAAAAAGCATTTCTTACAGCTTCAATGGTAATAATAAATTTACAGATAGGAAGGGTTCTTGACGCTTCGAGAATCGTCAGTGTTAAACTAATCATGATGAAGATCATAGGACAAAATTGTTACTCGATGGATACGTTTATCTGCGGTCGCGAGCGGCCACCCATAAAATCGACTGGAACTACCGAAGAGTCCACAGTGGCGGATGCTCTACACGCGCGATTACAAACAACCCGGCTGCAGGAGCGGATGTTCTGGTGCTTTAAAGTCCGGCCGAGTCGAAGCACGCACATACGCCGAACCAGGAGGAATGTGCTGTCGAGGTTGTCACGCACTCGATGAAAAGGAAGGCACAGGAGTGCCCTGAAGCACCTCCAGCGCAGATACTTCGGACGAATTGCAGGCAGGGTCTTTCGCCTACGGTCAGAACGAGAGGCGTTAAAAAAGGCAACTAAGACGAGAGCGGCGGAAAGACCAGCCAGCAACCCGAGGAAGCTCTCGGAAGAGCTACCGGCGGCGTACCACAAAACGCTACACGGAGAAAAGTTCCTCATTTTCGACTCCTGGCCGGAAAAAGAATGGGAAGAAGACGACGAAGGAGCCGCCGAAGAGGCCGCTGAAGACAGAGTCCTCGTGTTTGTTACACGACAGAACCACGAACTGCTCAGTCAGAGTAGTACAGGTTCATTGATGGAACATTTTAAGTTACGCCAAATCTATTCGTCCAACTGTTCACCGAGTTGAGATTAAGAAAGCTGCAAGCAGTATGCCCTTATGACGTCCAAGAGAAGTGATCAGTACTCCGAAGTCTTGGGGCTATAAAGGACGCCGTCAACGAGTACGACTCAACGAATGCACTCCGGAGCGCATTATGTGCGATTTCGAACTCAGTATAATCATGTCGGTGAGAGCGGTATTTCCAGGTGTGCCAGTACGTTGCTGGTTCTTTCACCTGGGCCAGTCATTGTATCGAAAAACACAAGAGGAAGGCTTGCAGATAGCTCATAACGATCCTTAATACGGAACAACAAAGGAATACAGCCACATGATTTTAGCGCTCGCCTTTGTCCCTCTCGCAGACGTTTCCCATACATTCACGGAACAGCGCAACGACGTGCCAGGTGAGCTGCTCGATCTTACCGACTACTTCTAGACGACGTATGTACAAGGTCGGCCGACGAGAGGCCGAAGGCCAGCGGTACCCCCTCGCTATCTGCTAGAATGGTGGAATCAGTACGACGCAGAAAAGTTTTCAGGAAACGGGGCCTCGGGAAATTGTGCGGGAACTTCTGCTTCAAATAATAAGATAGGGCTACAGACTGCATATTTCCATGCAATGAATCACGAGAGAACCGTGAATACTCAGCATTTTCTATTTTCTAAATGAAATATCAGCTACCCCCCCCCCCACACACACACACAACCCTCTTCTGTACTGTGACACCAAAACACGTTTCAGCCATCGTCTAATTACTTCCCACGAAAAGAGAAAGAACACCTGTTTCTTGACGAGCCCTTCTCAACAGCGGCGGGTTCATCAGTCCGTCGATAAATCAATATCAGGGCTAATAATAAACTCGACATATAAAATATTACGCGTTACGGGATACATAATTCAACGAATTTTAGCGCTGATAAAGCACGACACCAACAAGTGAATTCTACTGAAACGTGCTCTTTCGATTTTCAAGGCAGAAAGAGGGGACCAACTTTGCTTTATCAGAAACGGTGATATCATTTCTAATTTTCAACCAGCCTATCACACAATTTTCGTATCGATTGTAAATAACATCATGATTGACCTTTAGGCTACACATGATATCCGAATTTCGAAAACAGTAAATACGGAACTCAATTTGCCGATGCTCCAGATTTAAAATATTTGATACGCATGTCTTACTGAAGATCATTGAGTTACAGTCAATGGGGAATAGGTTTGATCATGTACATCACACATAGTGGTTATCATGAGGCATCAACGTACTAAAAATCAATGACTTAAATTTGTTGAGAAAAATGCCAGGTCAATGATCTCTCTAAGTAAAATAATTTCCAACAAGACAGTCACGACTACAGCCACGAGGGCAAGAAAACCTAAAGAAAACAAGCTCGAATCAGTGATCAAATGGAATTCACAAGCCAGTTTCAGATTCATTGAGTACCCCCGCAAGTGGGGTATCTTGGAACAGCCGGGTAAATTGGAACACACAGGCAGACATGTATAGGAGCCACCTCACTAGCCCACCAAAGCTGACCCCTGAATCTTTCCGGTCTCTTGTGAGCATGAGCAATGGGCGGTCGAAATTCATGGATACTGTGCAAGCCTGTTGGTGTGTCCCAAGTTACACGGCTGTTCCAAGATACCCCAGTACATGGCAACCAATTGAACATCGATTTTATCCAAAACTAGTCAAGATAAAGGATGTTGGCTCAGGATGCGGATGAATGAAATCAATATCCTGACTTCCCTTCGAGAAGTAGATCCTTTAAACAATCATCAGTTATGGATTTTTATAAAATATTATCATCAAAACGAAAAAAACTGAGTGCACTTACCGCATTGTCTGGATGGAAAATATATGACGCCGGAGAGTTGTCGATAATTATAACTTTATGCAAATCTCTACCTAATCTATTCAAGTCTTTAACGTAATTACCACGGTGGAAGACACAAGATTCTCTAAATAATCTTGATCTAAATACGCCCCATCTGTCCAATAAATCAGCTACAGGGTCAGCGTACTGCAACAAAGACAAGAACATTAAAATACTGGCTAATCACGAAATTCTGTCATTCAAATATCGGCACATACATTAAGGGTCTTTGTCCAATACTCACGAAGTCTACAACATCGTTTCATTCTCATTGATTATAATGCTTTATTTGAAGGAGACTTCACAGCAAGGATCCACAATATGGGTCGATGGTCGAAGGGCTTTAGAGAAGGGAAGAGGGGTCGATTTACATATTTCGATTCTGAAAGTATTTTTGACCTAATCCAGGCAAGGACATTATCTACGGTTATCTGCTAATTTTTCATATAAGATTGAGAAAATATAGAGATTTTGTTTTATTTAGATAACAATGAATGTGTATTTGCATCCTGTCAAGATAACTTGGGCCATCATCGTCAATTATCTGACAGGTAAGAATTCAATCATTTCAATTTTCAATACTCCTACACCAACAATCTGAATTTTAATTAAGATCTAATTCGTGGTCCTTTTCGATAGAGCTAATATACATTTAGATCATTTTTAACCGACGCAATCTGCGATGGCAGAACTGACTTTCAAATTTAAAAAACAAAGAACAAAAAAGATAAACAGTTGAGAAAAATAATCATCTTGATACTTTTCACATTATCTCATCTCAGATAATATAAACATCACATTAACTAATCGCCATCTTTTAACAAGCTTTATCTCATCTAGATAGATAACTTTCTTAATTATCTTTACCACATCTGATCCAGTGTTGGAAGAACGCAAAATTCATCGTTCCTGTTCTCGTTCGTTTTTTTCTAACTGCATGGTTCTCATTCATGTTCTTCGTTCTCCTTACCTTAAGATAACCATTGTTCCCGTTCTCGTTCCCAACAGGGTTCTGTTCCCATTCCCCTTTCCTATTCTCAATCCCATCATGTTCTCGTTCTCGTTCTGAGAACAAAAAGATGTCGTTTTTCTGCTTGTTCTTATTTGTTCTTCCAACACTGCATGATCCAGTCTCTTGAGTGCCATACAAAGAGACTGAGACCAAATAACGGTAATTTGAAAATGGTGTTTGATGTACAGATTTACTGAGTTGAATTTTGTTTTTTTCAGAGCGGCCAAGTCCATCTCTAAGCTATAAATTTTCTCAGTTTTGGTTTCCAGTTCCAAAAAGTAATGTTGTTAAAATTGTCTTCAGTCATCAATAATTAGGAGGATATCGTTAACTGTCATCAGTATTGGAAGAACAAACAAGAACAAGAAGAAAAACGGCATGTTCTCATTCTCAGAATAAGAATTAGAACAAGAACATATGATGGGACTGAGAACAAGAATGGGAAACGGGAATGGGAACAGGACCAGGCTGGGAATCAGAATGAGAACGGGACCGTTCGTAATTGTAAGGGAGAACGAGGAACATAAAAACCATGCAGTTAGTGAAGAACGAACAAGAATGGGAATGCGATGATTTTTGCTGAAAGCCTAAAACTAATTATACATTTTTTAATAAAAAAATCAAACTGTAGTACTGCACCAGTGTTGGAAGAACGAACGAGAACAGGAAGAAAAATGGCATGTTCGAGGACATGATGGGATTGAGAACGAGACCTGGAACGTTGGTAATTGTAACATAAAGAGAATAAAGAACATGAATGAGCACCACTCAATTAGCAAAGAACAAACGGGAACAGGAACAATGATTTTTGTGTTCTTCCAACACTAACTGTCATAAGGATTTCGATAATTAAGGTGGTTCAATAAGAGCACCTGGAAACACTTGAGCACATCCACCATTTTGAGTCGCTCGGTGCCCGACGATTTACAAATCATTACGCGGAATGTGCCACATATCAAATTGTGAATCATCACCATCAGGCACTAAGCAACTCAAAATGGCTGATGTCAGTACTTGGGTGTTTCCGGAAGCTCTAGTTCAATAGGTACCTCATTTTGTAAGGGAACTCTAAGCATGGGCATACTCAGCAGCCATTTTTTGATTCTTACTTTTTCCAATTACAAGCAAACACATTATAAACAACAATCAAAATTGCACAGGCAGTGCTGGAAGAACGAACGAAAACAAGAAGAAAAACGGCATGTTCTCGACCAAGAACATGATTGAGAATGGGAAACGGGAACAGGACCAGGTTGGGAACAAGAACGAGAACGTTGGTGATTATAGGGTAAGGAGAACAAGGAGCATGAACGAAAACCATGCAGTTAGAGAAGAACAAACAAGCACGGGAACAAGATGATTTTTGCGTTCTTCCAACACCTTTGCAGCTGTCGTGGAAGTAAAATTCTGAAAGCCTAGAACCATGGATTATAATTTTTTTTTATGGAAAAATCAACCTGCAGTATACTCGGATGGAGGAAGAACGAACAAGAACAGAAAGAAAAACGGCATGTTCTCGTTCTCAGAACAAGAATGAGAATAAGAACATGAAGGGATTGAGAACAAGAATGCGAAATGTTAATGGGAACAGGACAAAGGTGGGAACAGGACAAAGGTGGGAACAAGAATGGGAATGGGAACAATATGGAAATGGAAACGAAGAACGAGAACGGGGATGTTGGAAATTTTATGGCAAGGAGAACAAAGAACATGAATGAGAATCATGCTGTTAGAGAAGAACGAACGGAAACGATGATTTTTGCGTTATCCAACACTGTGCATGGAGGACTGCAAGGATAAAAATGGTGGTTGAGCAAATCCATGCTTACAGTGCCCTAATGCCACATATTGAGTGGTCTGCTTCCAATGAAAATGAAAAAAAAAAAAAATTGGCTACTAAAATAAAACTGAAATTAGGTTAACAAATTTTATATTAATTTTTCCCTCCTCTGAATTTATTGTTTGTTATCAATAACTATTCATAGTGGCCCAAAATTATCGTTAACTATCAATAAGAAAAGTTTTGACTCTTTAACAACACTACCAGATAAAATGGACCCTTATTTGCAGGGTTACGAATACCGAACTCAGAGCTCTACAAGGAGATAGGTAAAGACAGCCGGCATTCTTTTTCCAGTTTGTTCCTTGTTTGAAACAAAAACTGGTCAAGCGGTGTTTACCATTCAGCCGATTTTCTTTTGACGGACTGAACTGAAAAGAAAATGGCGGCTGTCTTTACCCGTATGAAGTATAGAGAGCTTCAGTCAACCTTCATCTTTCATACATACGCCACAAGGAATAACAGAAAACACTTCACTACATTGGAGCTACAAATTAACAGAGGGAAAGAAAAACTGAAGACTTTTAATAGAATTAAATCATTTTGGAACAAGGATCTTCAATTTTTAAAAAACGCTTTTAGATCTGCCCTGCTGACAAAACTCCGCCTTCGAAGAGCGCGTTTTTGAAAAAAACGGGCGTTTTAACTAAAAAATCACTTAGAACCTTGAAAATTTTACTGGCAGTTTTAACAACTTTTTATTTACGCGCGCATTAGCCATTGCTTTTTGAAAACATTCAACGTGCGAATTTCTTCATGTTACAAAAATGGGCGTTTTAGAGAAGTAAAGATGGGAAAATTTGCCGGGCGTTTCATCAGTTCTTAATTTACGCGCAGATTCATAAGAAATGTTCAGCGCGCGTATTCTCTCATATCACTAGAATGCCCCTTTTTAAAGAAAGAGTGCGTTTTCTGTAATTGTTATACGTAGGAAATCGTACGTTTTGCACTCATGGTATTATACGCGCGAATATGAACAGGTTCGAAAACGCCCGAATTATTATAATTTCGTGGCGTTTTCCACATACATCTGCGCGCGCAGATTAAATTATTGATAACGTGAAACCGTTACTGGTTATCTGTGTGGAGTGACTTGTAGCCTGAAATGCTGAAATTTTGTGAAACGAAAAACAACAGTCGTGGTTTATTTAAGTTTCCATGTATTATTCTGTGATGCATATCATTTAAATAACCATATGGAGGATGATTCTCAGAACGAACACGGTAAGAACTATGTATAATACGTACAATATCTTTAAAATGTGTAAGTAAGTGCGATATTAGATTGCAATGTCGATTCATTATAGTGAGTACGAATTAGAGAGAAAATTGATTTCTAAGAGCACGTACATAATATCGCCCTGTATAAGTTGATACTCGTATTTTGTCCTGCAACGCTGAAGAACTTGTGTGTTTCAGGGATCTTCAGTATGCATATTTTGAATAACAACATCTCCCACATTCAGATTCGTCCTGTTAATTCGTTACATAGAAGTGGTATAGAAATAGTGGGAGTCTAGGAAACTGCCGTTTGTAAAAAGAGTTTCAAATTACATACTTCGGCATAGAAATGAGATAGAAACATGAAACAAAATCTGGTTTATATATAGTACCTAGAATGAATGGTTCCAACCCTGATCGTCATTGCGTGTAGGAATGGCAATTCCTCTCGCTCATCTGCTTGCTCTTTTAGCGAACTAGGGTTTTTAATCTGCTCACTGCTCCAATATGTTGCTCCGGATTGTTCTTTATCAGTAAAGAGAGAAGTGTCGCAGCGATCAGGTTTGAGATCAACTATTCCTTGCTTGATTCACGAATAACGAATAGAACATAGAACAACTGATTTGTACCAAGAACGAAAGAAGATATTGTGTTTGTACGGGTATCCTGACTAAGACTTCTTATAAAAGTTTGTATACTTTGTAGTTCGGTGCATTTTTCGCTGAGTGTTATGATAGAAGAAATCTGAAATTGAACAACATATGGAACAAATTTAACTAAGATGGTCGGGTTTCATAGCGTTTTTAACACCAAAAATTTTGCAATAAGGTTTTTGACTTTTTGTAATTGAGAATAATTATCACTGACCATGAGGTCTCGGATTATGTCGCAGGTCTAGGTACACCAACGAAAACCTTTTTTGTTTTTGAACGGTATATCAAAAAAATAAAAGTGTGTAACGTTGATTCATAATACGTATTGTGGGAAAAGAAAAAACTGAGTGACCTGAAAAGAAATCTGTGAATATAACGTTGCTAGATATCTGTGAAGACGAAATACTGCGATCGCTTGTTGAAATACAGAACCTGAGTGTTACTCATATCCACGCTGTCCTCTTTCTTTCAACAATCATAAATCTGATCCTTCCATTTGATGATGTACATGCAGAATTCTGTGCGTTGAAATACACGCGGTTCTAGCTGTCTTAGGACAGATACAGCAGGAAAAACTCCTCTTTCTTAATAGTATGAACCATGCATTACTCTATTATACCCTGCGATTTATTCAAATTCAACTGAATTCTTTTACAAATGAGGACCTTTCTGGCAGAAGCTTGTGTAGTACACAGTTAAACTTGAACCAGAATTACAGAGCAGTGAGCAGATGGTTTTTGCTCGGAATAATTTCGCGAACTGCTTTTTTCATGAACCAACTCATTTAATTTGCTCCTGCTCGGAGTCGACCACCGTTATTGCTTGCGTACAGGTGAATTAAATTAACCCTTCCGCATATAATTAACCAGGGTGACGCGCCTACCTGGTAAAACAGGAGCGTTTTAGTTTGAGTAAACCTGACAACTTGATACGAAACTACGAGCGTCAACTTATACTGAGCGAACTATATTTTCGGCCAAAGCGACACAATCGTCTTCTTACAGTTTGAGTACAACTTTCATTCTGGCTTGGAGCAAGAGGTAGCCAACTGGCTGAATGCGATAACCAGGGCGAAAAAGCTAGAAGAGAGAAAGGAAGCAGGAGGTGCAACACTATTTTTAAATTGTTCATTCATTCATTCTTTTCTTTCCAGCCGCCAAAAAGAACCTTGAAAACAGTGATGAACAACATGAAGTGGTGTCAAGTCAATCGTCATTGGAGCAGCGTACTGGTAATATTAGGACGCTGTATTGCTGTATTTTTTTCTATTCTAATTTTAAAAGATTCATTTATACTTTCCAATTTCAATTCAGAACACTGATACACGCAATTTATAGTATATTAAAAACACCTGACATTTCTTTTTATCATTACCACTCTTCATTTAATATTTATTGCAGTTTTCTTATGTTTAAAATTAGAAGAAGAAAAAAATGAATGCGTCACTGTATAAGTATTAAAATTTATAGTGCACAATGTTTATTTCTTCGTCGTTTTCAATTCTTAAAATTTTTTATCATTGTTGTAATGGACATTTTAGTTGTTTTATGGTTGACTAGTTTATGGAAAATGTTTACCTACATTTTTGAAACGATGTGTGTTCCTATGCTTATTTTCATTTTTTTTTTTTTTTTTTTTTACCAATTTGTTTTCCTATTAATATTAAATATAATTTTTGCATATTTAATTTCTATTCAATTATTTTTTCTTAAAAAGTACTGAAAAGAAGCGCTTTTGAAAATTATTTGTGAGGGCGTTTTTTTAAGAAACAATTGGAAGGAGCGTTTTTAAATTCATTAGAAAAGAGGCGTTTTACAAACGTCACATAAACGCTCTCATATAAAGAACGCTTGGTTACTTGGCGTTTTTTGATACGTTGAAAATCGCGCGTTTTCTGGTAAGTTGAAAAATCGCGCGGTTTCATCGGTCTCACATTATCTCCCGCGTTTCGCCCGGCGGTATTTTGCCCGTAGGGTGGCTCCTTGAACTATTACCAAAAAGCTTAAGGACTAAATCGTCGCCTCAGTTTAAATACCACGTAAGTCCACATCTATGAAAAACGGTTTTTATATGGTTTCTAAGTTTAAAAAAGAGGAAGAGGGAATCGAGGAGTTTAAATGTGAAATTCTCGTATGTCGAAAATGCACTTTACTACTCCTAGCGGCGAAATAAAAAACTTCAGAAGTCATTCATCTAAATTTTCTATTCAGTCTTTTGTGTTACTCTGCGACGAAATGCTCATCATTTTAAAATTGTTATCAATTTACACTTTTAGGAGGCAGCTGAATTTGACTCCCGAGTCATTTTTTGATCTAGCGTCGAGGGTATCACCACCAGGAGGATGCTGGAAGGGGTATCACTACGATAGGTATAATGATCAATTTAGAAACACATACATGGAATAGCACTTTGAGTCTAAATTATCTACACAAACAGAATTCACAGGATTCAATAATTACTAAGCTTTCAACGATTTAATCACCATTTCAACCTTGAACATGAGGTCAGACTATCTTCAGATATTTTTGGGCGTTGACTGAGCACGAAAGGGAAACCCTGTCAGTAAACTTCATGTAAGCGCAGTTAAACTCTTATAACAGCTACTCGGAAGAACTTGTCACAAAACCACAGTGTACACCCCCTCCCCCTCAAGAAATGTAATAAGAAACAATGATTTTATTCATATTTTGGTTGATGCCATGACACAAGAATAGGTGCCATTTCCGAATCAGAAAAAGGCTCACTATCTAATACAAACAGAGGATATTCTAAACAATTTTTAGAACAGCCCGATTTATAAGATCTATCAGAGACGTAAGATATTTGAGAGGGGAAAGAGCTTCTGAGGGTTTTCATCGGCCGAAACAAAAACGTAAGATTGTTCCTCCAGGCTTGCTTAAAACTCTTCAAGACTCGTTAACATTTTTCTGGATTCACTGAAGACTATTCTAGGCCTGACTCAGACTTTTTGAAACTCTTCGAGAATTCATTCAGATTTGTTGTAAGACTGTGTTAGCTATAAAGCCAGATCTTGAAATCCTTTGAACTGAGTATCAGTTTTCAAGAAGTTCTATCGTTTACCGAGATACGATTATAAAATATAACTTACTTAACCGGTATTCAATTGATAACCATCTCGAAATAATAATTATATGGTATTACCCCCTCTTATTCCCCAGTAATGGCTTGTCACCATGGGGAATTAGACTATATCCCTTATATCAAACATAATTGATCAAGGAGGCCTATGTCCCAGTGGGTGGACCGAAACATCTGTTTCAGGACTGTATTTATTTAGTTATTATTAACCCCCTCTTTAGTGGCACACCAAGGAATCAAATTTAAGAACTACTCTCGAAATCGAATTCAATGACCTCGAAAACCTATAAACCGACTCTTGTTACGATTTATTTACTCCTCTGCCTCTTTCTGAGCCTTCCTTCCTGGACCATCAACTCACATAGAGAATCCGAATTATTTCATTAAGATCGATGAGAATGATTTTTAACCCCTTTAAGAAGAGATCATTAGTGAAAACTCAATATCTCATAGCAGGATGTCCACCGAAGTCGAAAACCAGAATTGGGAGACTATCGGGGAACTTTGGAAAATTTGGTTTCTAATTTCGGAAGACTTTTTCACGTTTTCAATTTAACACGTTCGTTTCAAAATGTCGTAGGAGGATATCAACTTTTGAGCCAGAAAATCAGACAACCTTTTTTTTCATACCTCAGAAGAGCGAAAACGACCTTGAACCCTGGCTCATCTGTTGTTAGTATTAATAACTCTAGGGGGTTCAAGCAGTTGGGGTGAACAAGTCGTAATACTTGTAACCAAGGGGGATGGTTAATGATTCTTCTTCAACAGCTCTGCTTGGGCATTCTCTCATTCTCACTCATTTTCCACAAAGCAAGTGCAACACCTTTTCACCTCCTCCCCTTCTTACGACACAATTGTCACACACGCTCTCATTTCGGTTCTGTCAGTGCGCTTGACGTGACAGAGCTACAATACCGTATCGAAACAACCGTGACTGACGTTATCGAAACTCTCCTGACGGCCGCATTTCCCCTCTTCCCCCTATCCATAATTGCATAAGGACAACAACTGTGACACAGTGACTACAACATAGACGCTTCATTAGGCTGCGTATTAAAAACGAATCGAAAATACAAAGCTCGAAGTTCGAATACTAATCCTTGATCAATTGAAGCGTACCGACGCCGGATGCATTTTAAGCCTGCATAACTGTGGTCTGTGAACTACATACGACCGTAATCACAGATTGTTAACCGATAAGGAGAAAGATTAGCTGCGAGTAAGCGAGAAAACGGTAGTCGAGAAGAAACCTTACAAGCGTTCAACACACATGCGACTCGCTCTGATCCTTTTTGATTTCCGTGTAACTTCGAGGTCCTTAAACCCGCAACACACTTACGTACTTCGAACCTCGTGAGCACCTTCGTCTTGCAGCGCGAATAAAATAAGCAACTGAAGATACGCGATGGTTGCGAGACAAAATCATACGGAATCAGGTTCACCTTAGATCATCAACTTGAGGGAATCCCCGCATTTGACGGATTCGTAATCTTTGGGTACAAATTACCCCCGACATAGGCGCCCTCATCGCTGATGCTTGGAGAGGCATGTGGTTGTTGAAAATGAGTAACCTCGGGGAACCCTCACAGTTGAGAGGTTCTGAGGGATCATTTACCTTCTTCTCCGGGCGCCGTATCCGAAGTTGGACGCTGGTGGTCGCGGTTTCTGAAGCGTGACTCTCCTGGGCAGGTTAGTCTGGATGGTGTGCAGTTGCGTTCTCCACGATTTGTGGCGTTAGTTTTCCTTCTCTGTGCTGAAGAGTGTGCAACCGCGGTTCACTTACTAGCTATGCGTTTCACGACGTTGACTAACGCAATGTGCACACGCACAATATCAATCTTTCTGATCTGGTGGTAACACGCCCTGTGATTGTTCGTGTGAACTGGCGAGGGTTACGGAACGCGCTGTGCTCCACCTCGACTGATACTGTAGTCGCCGTGTTCGCTAGGATGTTAGTGGAGGTATTCGAATATCACTGGCTTTCCGGTGTTGATGGGATTCGAACCCAAGCATGTTAGCACTTGGCCACACAGAGGCTTGATCATTTACCCCACCCACCAAATTCCAGCTAGTAGAAGTCTAAAAAATTAAAATTATGTAGGTACACGGTTTTTGCACTTAGTTTAGCGGTTGATAACTCATTTTATTCGAATGAACGGTTCTACAAATTCAAATCTGAAAACTTTTTCAGTATTGAATTTGTAGTACTGTTTACTTTGAATAAAATGAGTCATCAACCACTAGGTTAGGTACAAAAACCCTTATGTTTTTTGAAACTCCTATTCGCGGGAAAGGGCTAAAACATTTTTAACACAATGTGTCTTTCTAAAAAGTCGCTACGTGGCCAAATGGTAACGTGCCTGCTTCTCAATCCTTACGCCTCGGCTTCGCGTCCCGCTAATTCCGAAAAGCTAGTGGTATTCGAATACCCCCACCCCCACTAACATCCTAGCGAACACAGCGACTACAGTATCAATGGACGTAAAAAAACAACACGTCCTGCAACCTCCACTAGTTCACACGAACAAGGCATTACAAGCACTGGGCGTGTTACCATCAGATCAGAAAGACAGATACTGTCCGTGCGCATGCTGTGGATAGCTTACCCAATGTCGTAAAACATGTGGCTAGTAAGCGAACTGCAGCTGCACACTCTCCGACACAGAGAAGGGAAACTCTAACGGAACAAAACTATGGATGGGGAAAGCAACGGTAAGCCCCAACTAACCTGTCCTGGAGAGTCATGCGTCAGAACCCGCGACGGCCAACGTCCGGTATCGGATACGGCATCTGAAGGAGATGCCTTCCTAAGCAACAGGGCAGGAGTATCTATGTTAGGGAGATAATCTGACCCCAAGGGTTACAAATCCATCAAATGTTCGATTTCCCCCGAGCTAATGATCACGGTTCTAAAATGTCCTTGAAACTGCGAACCTACGATTTCAGTGTCACACCGGAAGCGATTGCAAAACTGATACTTCTATATTTTCCTTTCCTTCGTCCTCGACATTCAAAACGTGCTCACGGTAACCGATAATTACCTTAGCCAAACTGGCGGTAAACAATATGCATTCGTACAGTTCACCCATCCGTTGTAAAAAGTCATCAACGTATGGCCTCTTCAACACGTAAACTTGGTGTATCGTGCCGTCAATTTCTACCGGAACAACGAAATCCGCGTTATTTATGGGCTGCAACAAAAGAAACAGAAGGAAAAAAGAGTCGAAATTAAAAATCGTGGCATTCAAATCGTGTACATAATACGCGTACAATAATAGCCGATGAATTCGACTTCTTGTTAGAGCTCAGCGTGTACAAAATGGAAGCGGAGGCCGGGACCGCAATGCCACCTAGCCGGGGTGACGAAACAGGAACAACTGGAACCACGGCACAGTATACGAAAGGGTTCACTTGACGATACTACAAATGCTCGCAGCTGCTATTCAGATCACTCGGCAAACCTTGAAACGAACAAATTCCACCCCAACAAAATAAACCGCAGATACGTAACGTGATTTCTCCAGGCTACCCTTGGGAACCAACGGGGTCATTCTCCAGAAACTGAGAGTAATTTATTATCAGAAATATTTCGAACCCTAACTTTCGATTTTTATTTTTCAAGTTCATTTTTATTATTTGTGTGGGTACGCGCGGGGGGGGGGGGTATTTTGGGTTACATAATAACATCCGGAAACAAGTTCCACCAATCCAATTCATCAAACGAGGCATTTACCATATTTTAAATAGAAAAAGCATGGGGAGGTGTCCCTGGTCGTGTCCATAGTCGTAGTATCAGTGCTTCTGCCATGGACAAGATATCGTCCCCTCCCTAAATTTTCATGCTTGAGCTCTTTCTCTACCACATATCAATGGTGTACTAAGTAAAGACCGTATATCCAAAAAGATAAGTTTCGAGTAAAAGAAGAAAACTTGCGCCATTGTATATTAAGTGGACCGGGTGTTGTTTAGGGTACTAAAAACGAGGATATAATCGACGTCCGCCATGTTTGTTTCTGGCATTATCACAGGAGGAGAATTAAATAAAATTGAGACGAAAACTTCTTAACATACGCTGTAAACCAACTGTACGCAATCACTCAGTGATAACGCTAGAAACAAACATAGTGGACGTCGATTATACCCTTCGATTCTAGTAATCAAGTGTTGGCCATTATTCGGTGTCTGTCAGTCTGTCTGGATCCAGGAGTAACAGATGTGCCCTCGTAATTGTTCAAATTTCATAAAGACTGCACGTCGGGTAGATTTTATCCGATCGGGGACTGGAGAAACAAAAGACAAGCTTTTAAAGGCAAATAAAAAAATGATATTGGGAGCAACTGAATCGCGGGGGTTATTACCTTATTTCTCGCCAGTCTCCCCCTTCCGCCGAAATGGACAAATCATGAATCCAATAATCTAAGAGGACAATCTTAAGATCATTTAAAAACCTGAGAAAAATAATCACGGGTTCAGATTGACCATCAATTTGAAAAAGAGAAAGATCTTAATCATACAAATCATAATGATTTTTTTCAATCTTTTGATCATGATTTTGACCAATTCTGGTGATCATTTTGCTCATAAATCACTTCATAAATCCGAAAAAAGATCACGATTATTCAGATCACTGATCTAATGATCTTCTGTCGATATTAGATTATGATCTGTTGACATTCATGATCTTTTTGCTTTGAAGATCATATGATCTTGTCCGTCCTTGCTCCCATTTCAACTGTTCCGCCGAACGAGGTGAAAGAAAAGGGAAAATGTACACAGTTAAGAGCAAATATTGGCCAATATCTGGTACTAAGTGTCCAGAATGTTGAAGAGTAACTCCGAAAATCTAGTAGAACCTTTCGAGGAGGGGGCGAACATACTTCTAAGAAAAGAAACAAAAAGTGCGAGGATGCAATTTTTGAAAATCTAGGAAACGAAAGTTTCTGGTGTTTCTCTACCAGAGGCGTTGACCTTTGATGGATCATTCTTTTCACTTATAAAGTCAAGGGTTACCGAAACTAGATCTTAATCGGTAAATTTAAACACTAAATGTCATTACACAATTAAAAATACAGCATATGAAGTTGAGTACCACAATTTGGGACGCAATAGCACGGAATTTAAATAGTTGCATAACAAACATTTTCTAGGCGTGTTAAATATCGTCGCATACCGGATTTACGGATTATTAATTGCATTATGAAACAAATAACGCTCTTTTCAAATGCAACCTCATGTCACACAAAATACCTCCTTAAAGTAACTTCAAGGGCCCATAACTTTTGAATTACTGAGGCTACAATATAGAGGTTATCATGTTTTTCGGAAATCAAACATTTGCAGAAATGATTTTCTTCTCCCCCAACTCCAGAACGGCAAAGTATTTTTGCTGCCTTTCAATATTATTTAATACAGTTCAGTGTTACCAACCCCATAACAGCAACGAAACATGCGCTACCTTCATGAAGCTAGGAAATGACACAGCTAAAAAAGAATTTGCAACTTCCAGAAACCGTAACCCACATTGGAAAAGAGCTCTTCACGTCAATTTTGATGAATGTTCTTTTCGCAGATTCCTGGCCACGTTAGTATTTTTTTGTATGCAAAGCCAATACGAGCTATTACGCACCTTAAACGAGCTATGCACCAGCGTTTCGTCTAAATCTATAACCATGCATTTCTTGTGCATGTCTTGATGTCTCACGGGTGGTAGTAAAAACTGTGAGCCGATTATCACAGGGGGTGAAATTCGACCGTCAGGTACAGTAGATCCGTTAGGTACATTGGACGTACGCTGTCCTTTCGAGAAACAGCAGAACAGCGACCTGAAGAGACCTCTCGCAGTCTTTTTACTCGATTGCCCTGCAACATAATAAAGGTGGTGATCAGTTACCAGTAACAACAGACTTCGTATTTCGTTCACAGAAAGGACCTTCAGCGTTGACCACCATGTTCCGTAAGCCTTTCCAGAAAATGACAGAAGAGAAGAAATTTACTTACCCACTGATGCAACGTCATTATCTGGATTGGAACACGCAACTGTGAAACAGAAGAAAGTATTAGTTCATTAAACTGGTGGATTCCGAAGCTGAGGTTTCTGCGTTCAACTTTGACCAACAGAAGGCAGATGAGTACTTTCTCTGAACCTAAAAAAATTCCGCGGGAAAATGCGGTTTTAGATGTATCCTTAGCCTGCAAATTATGCTGAGGGCCAATGAGCTACAATACCATCAAGAACTAGAAAAACTGGCTATAAAAATCGCTGAAAACTGATTTATTCATCAACAATCACCAATAATATCATTCAACTCTAGAGATCACATTCCCAGGGCATTAAACTCATTTGCGGTAGACACGAAATAACTCTGGAATAACACTGCTGCGTTTCACACCCAACTGTAAAATGAATTCTGTCTGGTACTTTTTATTTGTTTTCTCTACACTCAAGTTATTTTTCTATGTGACTTTACTGACCTCTCATCTACGTTCTGGCCACACCGACTCTTCATTTCCAACTTCACGAAAAACATTTCAGATTCATCCATTTGTACTTAGAATCACACAGACTGTACTCGAAGAGCTTCGGAAAATCCACCTAAACCGTTTCTCGTCATTCATGCAAGCTCCGACTAACAGGATACACCACCGAACAATCACTTACCCAGAACTGAATACAACAAAAACAATTCTAGCTTCACCTTCACCTCGGAACTCCAGTCATAACGTTCGACAGCAATTCGAACAGTATTAATAAGCAAAGCACACGCGAAACTGCTTCGTATCAGGCTCGACATCTTAATCGAAATGAAAATCACTCAAGACACCTGCACTCTCGCCAAAACGAAAATCGAGTGTAAGTACATGTCAGATACATTGACAAGCGCTTAAGAGAAGATATAATGAGAGAACGCCGAATTACCTAGGTGAATTCAAAGTTGGAACATTTGCGCGTCAAAAAACAACAAACATTTATGTCAATATATCTAAAATAAACAAATGAAAAACAATGCCAAAACTGTTACACATCAGTAGCGGGTTAATTTTCAGTTATACGTTGATCCTACGATTAACATAGCAGAACTAATCAGCAGTTTCAAAGTTATAGCTCCCATAATTAGTTCATTTAAGGTGAAATAATTGGATGCGATAAGGGTTGTTGAGAGAATGGAATACGGAAAAGGTTAGCACGATATCCACCAAATACTAACCTCTTTCTGGCGAGTAATTCCTGTCATCATCCCTTGACACTTGTGTGATAATAGACGTAGCATCCATTGAAACATTGGCTGCGAATCGTTTTCAATGATGAACCGTCGAATGCGAGTAATACCACCATAAATAATCTTAGTTATGATAACACTACCTTCGAAAATTACAAAATTCGGTGGGAAATGTGCAAAGCGATACGTTTGACATCATAACTAAGAAACGTTCGACGACTTAACGGTGGGTAACGTAGTGAACATGAGAGTTTATGCTACATAAATTTTGAAAAAACACGGATAGAACAGCAGCATTAATTACATGAACACGAAACACCCATAACAGAACAAGGTTAATGTTAATACATTAAAATGATACGAAAACATTTTTATTTACGCAGCCTAAACTGAATATAGAAAATTTGTTTACTACGTTCGACGCAAAGCGAACTTTCATTGATATTTGAAAATTGAAATTGAAATACACAACATTCCTGAAAATGGTTGAGGTTTCAAAATTTAAGGCATTCGCTATGATTACAATACCTGGACATATGCTCAGAGTGGCTCAGAGGACTGGCTGTATGTTGATGCACATATAGTCTAACAAAAAAGACCTAAACTTCAGATTACCTAATGCCTTTTTTTTATAGAAAATGTCTGTGTTTTCATGCATGGCATTAGTGATGGGCAGTATCGATACATTTATACATCGATGTTTTCGATACTTTGGAAATTGTGTATCGATGCATCGATACACCTTCTTTTTGAAAAATATATCGATGTATCGAGCGATACATCGATACATGGCCCACCACGACCTGCAATAACACATCTTCTAAAATACATCGATGTTTTCGATACTTTGGAAATTGTGTATCGATGTATCGATACACCTTCTTTATGGAAAATATATCGATGTATCGAGCGATGCATCGATACATCGCCCACCACTACATGGCATCCTGTTGACATTGATAAGAAAAACTTTTTAGCTTGCCTTGCATTCTAGGTTCGCTAAGATCGTTAATATTTTTGTCAATATCAATATTTATAATATTTTATCACATCATTTACTAGAGTCGAAAATATTTTCCATATAATTCTGTGGTTCCTGCGGACTTGAATAATTAGTAACTGCGTCCGTCCGAATTAATTATCTTACTAGATTGTTGTAAAATTTCGTGCTCTTTACAATAAATAGAATTTTAATCATTGCGGATGATTCATCTCTCTGATGAACTTTGAAGCTTTTCCAAAAATTTCCCGGTAACTCACCTCAAAATCTCAAGATGTTCAAGCCGAGTCTAAGTAAGCGATTTTCAGTCACTAGACTCACATCCGTACCTTGTCTCTTAAATGCTTATTAAATTACCTCGTACGTTGATTTAGGTAAAATTGCATTGCCGACACTCCTCCCCAGTCCTGATCATGAATACCTTAAACCGAAAAAAGTAGTAAACAACGAAAGCATGCTGAAGGAATGGGAAAACAGCGAAGCTTATCATGTAAGATCTTACAGTCCAGTCAATTATTGTACATGAAATGCAGTTTTAATCGTAAATACATTTTCTTGCAGGAGTATTTTGGATTCATCAAAGCTATGAACATCGCAGTCCGTGGGAAGTCTCTGAAGCAAGAATGTTATATTTCAGAGATCACTAAAGGAATACTGAACCTATTACAATCATTAGATAAAATACTCACTGAGACTCCACCGATTGATCAGCCACAGCGTTTTGGCAATAAAGCTTTCAAAATTTGGTATGATAGAGTCAAAGAGGTAAAGTGCTTTCATTGTATGCAGTCTACCGTCGGCCTCACTTTTGCTAATTTACGAATACTTCATCTCAAGTATGAAGGAGGGAGGACTTACCTGCCCAAATATACTGAACATCCTTTCCCTTCAGAAAATTTTGAAAATTAGTTATCGACGCTGACGTGAACAAACCTTGTGATTACAAAATAATTTTTCGTGGAATAATCAAACAAAAAACTGTTCTAAAAATTCATTTTATTAATTATTTCTGCTGTTAACTACCGTCACAGAACATATTATAGTACCAGTAAATCATTTGGAATTGTAAAAATGAAAAAAACGAATATCTTTCTACCCCTCTTTTCGAATAAAAAAACTACAAAGTTTGTTGACGTAACCGTCGATATGAGAGGGTGGAAGAAGCAAATTCATGCGAAAAAATTTCAGTCCCCCACTCCATTTTTCAAAAAATGTTCACGCTTATACCTGAATGCCGATGTGCGAGTAGAGAATCACTATACATAAATATTCTGAATTCTCTTATATGCTTTACAGGAGGCCGAAGCTCTCCTGAAATCTAATTTACCAGAAGAACATCACAAAGCAGTCGTTGAAATAGCTGATTATTTCGTCGAAAGCTTTGGTAATTCAACCCGTATTGATTACGGTACCGGACATGAAATGTCGTTCTGTATGTTTCTTTGCTGCCTTTTCAAAATCGGCGCATTTCAAGAGCAGGACTGCGTAGCAGTCGTGAACAAAGTTTTCAGCAGGTGATTTTGGTATTCTAGTTCCTTTAGTACGAAAAGTTCTTGTCGACTAGGAACTTACATAAAGATCTGAGGATGAGAAGGTCCCTACAACCACTTGAAATACATTAATTATTACCATTCTTTTCCCTGATTTCAATTACTACGATGAGCATTTTTCTTTGCAAATTTGTAAGTAAGTTCTCATTCTGTCAGTTTAGCTATTTGGAACTAGTGAGACGTCTTCAACTGACCTATAGAATGGAACCGGCAGGTAGCCATGGCGTGTGGAGTTTGGATGACTACCAATTTGTTCCTTTTATTTGGGGTAGTTCTCAGTTCGTAGGTATGAATGTAACATTTTTATTGCTGAAAAAAAAAAAAAAAAAAAAATGTATACAATGCTCTACTAATATTGGGGAATATTACTGTATTTTATCTTACTACGTTGGTATGTCTAGGGCGGCCCGTAATTGAACCGAAAATGTTCGTTCAGGAGGATGTTATCAAAAAGTACTGTTCAGAATATATGTTTCTCGGCTGTATTGATTACATAAACAAAGTAAATTATTATTTTTGTTCCAGACTGAACCAATGTGATAACCAACAGTGGCATAATTATGTTACTATTGTTTTTTCGTTATAGGTGAAAACAGGGCATTTTTCTGAACATTCAAATCAGTTATGGAATATTAGTGGTTTATCGAGCTGGAGTAAAATTAATGACGGCCTCGTTAAGATGTATCAGGGAGAGGTAAATTGAAAAATTCGCTCAATTAAATTACTCATGCGCTTACACTATGTAATTCAACGAATGATCAAATAATATGTTTGAATCTGCGATTCAGCTTTTCAAAATTAATTTTAGTGCTGTATTCAGATTTTACATGTATAAAATGAAATTTTTCCAGGTTTTACATAAATTTCCGGTTATACAACACGTTCTATTTGGTTCCTTAATGAGATTCGTTCCATTCAGCCAGAGTGCAGTTCGTCCAACCGAATCAAAAGAAAATTCATTCAAGAAACCGATTGCTGGCGACGCTTAAAACTCTTCTTTTATGTTGATTCATTAAATTTGTATATGCCTATTTATTTATTTGCACTTCTTCATGTTGGCATTGTAACGCTGTACTCCATAGGTAGTATAATTTATTTCATTAGTTTTTTATTTTTTTTCTGAGTCCCAAGTCATTATAAAGAATAACGTGAAATAACGGAACGGTGTATGTTTTCGCAACAAAACTTTCTGTTGGAAAAGAAAAATACTAATATTATTCGACAATAAAGCTTACAAGTATGACATCACTAATCGTAAGCTGAAATTCTCACCCTTTCCGCGTTTGAAACTTGTATGAACTAAGTAGTACATAATGGACGCTATTAAACAAAAAGCTTCCAAGCGACAAAATCTTTTTTTGCTGAAAAAACGTAACATTAAAAGCCAATGAATAATGCCAGTTTACGGACATAGCGTTTACTGATAAGCTTTTTTCAACATGGGTACACATTTTTGAATCGCGGGACCAGTTTTGAAAAAAAAATTCTACTTTTTACACTTTCTCTAACGATACTAATAACTCATTTTGTCAACAAATAATGTCGTTTGGAAACTTTTTGTTTAACAGCGTCCATTGCCGTAGTATTCTTGTTCTTGAACGAATATACCACCCTCACTTACTTTCGTCAGATGTCATCATACACAAAACCATGAATGGACGCTGTTAAGTGTAAGGGAACCAACCAGCAAAACATCAAAACGTGTTCTTTAAGAACACGTGATTCAAAGTTCAAGAGCCGTGTAGAAACTATATGACATAGCGTTTACTGATGAAAGCTTTTTTCAACGTGACTACACATTTTTGAATCAGGGGCCTAATTTAGAAAAAATCTACTTTTTACACTCTTTCCAACGATATTAATAACTCATTTTGCTTACAAATCTTGGTTGGTTCCCTTACGCTCAACAGCGTCCAAATAACGGAAATTATTTGTCAGTTCGGAGAAATTTCTTCACTTGGCTGCACTGACTGAAACGTCGCAGCGTATCTCATATTTTCGCACTTCATACAGGAATAATTATACTGTATCTACATTTTTTATTGCATCGTTCGAAAACAGACAGTGCTATAATTGGCAAACGCTTTCGGGGTATTGAAATAACGCACACATTTACCGATAATGATGATGGATAATCCTCAAGCTACGTAAGTTGATTATAACATGAACAAGTTGAATGTAACATGTGAAATTATGGCATATTCCACATATGACCGCAACTAATGGCATCCTTATTGTCTCATCTACAATAAATACATCTTTTGTTGCGCTGTTATCTTTTCTTCGATATGATTAATCTGAGAATTACGAATTGGAGTGTAAATTTATTCCAACTGTAATCCTTATTTCACGTTGGATTATTTTTTATTAGAGAAAACGCAAATGGGCAGCAAGAAGTAACTGAACCAAGGAGACAATCATGGGATAAAGTAGCCATGATTAATGCCATAGAAGCAGTTCGTTTGAGAACTATGGGCTATAAAAGGGCTGCAGTACTATTTGGTGTTCCGAGATCTACTCTTTGTCGACTGACTAGGAAACACGAGCTCACTCCGGAAGATGCAGCTTCACTAAGACTTGGAAGGAAGCCCTATCTTCCCGAATCGAAGGTTGGCTACTTCTTAAGTTTAATGTCATAGAATTATTGAAGCCAAAAAAGGAATCAACTATGATTTGTAATGTGAGGTATTCAGATTGATGGACGCATATCTTCATGGAAGTCAAATTTATTCTGAATTCGCACAATATGGAACGGTGGGCGGGCATTTATCAATGAAAATTGAATTAACGAACGCTATTCAGTTATTCAGTAGTCATTACGTGAAGTGAAAATTTCGATTAGTTTGAAGGCTAAACATGGAAATATTGATAAACGCTGATTAGAATGGAACCAATGAAAGGCAATGTCTGCTCTGGTCCAACAGTTCAAAGAAACAATTTTTTCACGGCGCTGATAACGTGTTCTTGAACTCGTCCTTCCGGACCCACCAACTTCACAATGTCCGTTATCGATGTGTATTGCGGGCGCAGGTTACAAATTATATTTCTTAATTCATTGGACGAGAGCACGAGACTTTAGACAAAAACGGGCACAATTCGAATGAAACTTATTCGAATCACGATGTCCATTTTGATTATCTTAAGAATTGTTCTGATCTATGATTCAAATCAGCTGAAGATGCGTAAAATCTGATCAGCGCAGGATCGTCATCCGTGATTCGAATCATTTTAAAACTTCTGCCCGTTCTTAAGGTAGATTATTTTATATGATTGATGTTTGATGATGAACTGAGGAGTGAGGAAGCGACTACGATGATGATGATAGATGATATCACGAGTGTGTAGGATATATGATGTATGTGTTAACATGAAATGCCACAATTCCGTCAAATGATTTTCAAATATCAAACATGGAAATCAAAATGTTCCAAACGTTGTGCACCTTCAAAAGGCCATACGTCTACCCAAAATACGGGAAGCTAAGGTCCTTTATAATTCGCGGATGTAGAATTTGCCGGCTAGTGGTGATAAGGGTATCGTTTCAACATTGTATCGAAAAGTGAACTCAGTTATTTCTTCGTGTTATTTGTCAAACCCTGCTTTATTTTGCTGAATTATTTGTGCCATCGGGAATAACGAGTATACGGAAAAGTAAGTTCAATGCGTTTTTCTTTTAGTATGAATTTTAGTTGTAGCAAATATATGGGCGTGATAACAGATATCGATCGACGAAAATGGCAGTTGAGGAAATAAGGCCTTCTCGACGTAATACAGCCGTCGGCTGAAGCTTGATTTGAAACTATGCTTTTAACATAAGGTTCGAGAATTCAGAACCGGATATGCAATGGATCTGCTTATTATTTACTAGCGCGAACTACATCTGTTACTTACATTTGATGGCATGTATTTCTGAGTACAGATGTGTGTATAAAACATGGCCCTATTAAAGCGAGTTGGCTTGCTTAAAATTTCACTCAGGTTTACTTTAATGGTAAAGTTATATTTACATGTAGGTAACAGATTAAATTCTGCGTTAATAGCTCATTTTAAAATAAATAAATGAGACTATTTTAAAATTACAAAAGCATATTCTTGACATATGCTGTCGTGTTGTGTATGCATATAGACGCCACCAGGGGAGAGGGGGCCAAAAACATATTGCTTTTTGGATCATGGTCTCGCCTTCCCCTCCCCCATAAAATAGAACTATTCGTGCCTCGAAGTATAATTTGAAATTTTTTTCATCTGTTTTATGTAGTGACTACTAATAATGCTAAGCCTATGCGATCTGCTAGACGAGCTCTATGGACCGAGGAAATCATGAAAAAAGCTTTGGAGATGGTAAAAGAAGGCGTCAGCCAAAATTTGGTTGCTAAAACGTGAGTGATTTTTTATGAAAGTTTGTATTTTACATTCTTAGTACCTAAAATGCTACGTTGTGTAGTAAGTATTTTCGTAGTCAGGAATCACCGTCCTCGTTCTGGTCTCTGTTTCCAAGAGGAGCCTGAAATTCTTATACGTAACATCCCAATTGAAATTGGTGTAACATGCTCTAATATAACTTGAAATTAATGTAAGTTTTTCTGTTGCGAATAATTTAAAGTCTGTCTGGAGCTCGCGTTTTTTCTTTTCAGTCCTGACATCTTGCGCTATGATAATTTAAACCTCATAGTGAGAAACGCTGTATCTTATGTAGGAATTATTCCTATTTACTCATTCCATGTAACTTGATTTTCCCCTTTCAGAATGGGAATACCAAGAAGAACATTGAGATCTCATATTATCTCAGGATCATATCTGAAACGACTTGGACGAAAACCTCTTGATGACGGTGTTATGGTAATTTTGTATTCATAAGTGTGAGAAATGAATCGAAGAAAATATTACATACATAATTTTCTTATATTATACAATACAGTAGGCTGTGAGCTAATGTTTTTGAAGGAAATACGTCGATGGATGAGCACAAATAGATGGAGGGGTCTCGGACCCCCACCCCAGACACACACATGCGCGCGCGCTGTCAGAAATAAGAATAAAACAACTTCACGTGTAAAAACCATCAAAAATTATCTAAAGAACTTTTTTGTTTTGTAGGAATGCAGTCACAAAATGAAAAAGCTGCATCCCAGTTGCGTCCCGTACGAGAGGGTAAAAAAGGATATATCGTAATTGCGTTCCAATAAAAAAAGGTACATGTCTGAATTGCGTCCGACGTGCATCCCCATTACATCGCCTCCTCTAAAAATAGACACCGAACGTTCGAATTAAAATGACTTCTGCTATCATTCTTCATGTTGGCACGTGTATGTAGATTACAACAAGAATGACGATTACACGAAACGTGATTACGTACTTAGCACAAGTTGACGAGAATAAGCAGGAATGAATATTGTAACAGACTTTCATGCTCTTAAGTAATCGCCAGTTCATCCTATAAGTTGTGGTGTGTTGCGCGCGGAAAATGTTCAGTGAAAAACAGAAAAATCTGAAAGTTGTCGATGGCTATAAGTTTCGCTTTCAGAAATTGTTACGTGACAATATAAAACGATGGACTTGTACTAAGAAGGAGTGTACTGCCTACATGAAAATTGACGCGCAAAGCGCAGTGATATTTCAGAAACTGGAACATTCACATCCACCAGATAATGAACGAACGCTTGCACGCCAGATATTGAATAATGCTGTGAAACGGAAAGGCTTAGAAGATGTACACGAACGCCCTCAGAAAATCATACGATCTGAATTGACGAGTAACGCGGCAAAAATTTTAGAAGCCTCAGATGTGAACAAAATTCTAAAAAATTTAAGTAGATCACGTTTAAAACTTCATCTTCCATCACCAGAAACGTTATCTGACTTTCATGCCCCGCTTGATGTGTACCCAATGCGAACGGTACGTGACGAAATTTTTTATTGCTGAATGATGCTGCTAATAATTTAGTAGTATTTTCTACACCTCAAAACTTGATTTTCATAACTGATTACGATGGTTTACTCGTGGACAGTGCATTCGATAGTTCTCCAAAGATTTTGTATCAAGTATTTATAATTCACGGAGTAAGGAATGCTTGCCTGGTAAATCTATGCCCCTGTGTTCTTCGACATAAGCACGATAAAGAAATTTTTATTCAAGACCAAATGGATGCATTCATAAGTGGTACTATAACGCGCATCGAGTATGTAAAATTCTTACCGCCGAAAAAGAAGTAGAAAGCGTTCAAAATATATTTTTAATCATATCTGCAATACTTTGCAGGCAGTCCTAAGGCTGGTTAAATGGGAAGGGAAATATAAGGGAAGCGATTCAGACAAGTACCTTTTTAACCTGGGACGCAATTACGATGTGCCCTTTCTCCTTGTGGGACGCAACTGAGAAAAAATTGGTAGTCGGGACGCAACTGGGATCCTCCAAATGAAAATATACCAGCAAATCATTTCGTCGCTGCACTTTTCCATTAGATGACACCATTCGAATTTCTAGGTTCAAGCTCTACACCTCCTCCCCTTGCTGAGGTCTAATTGCACATATGGCCGCTGGTCTACGAATTTGATTTCCGCGTTCTTCTTCGTATCAATGGTCATCATGTACTTTATTTTTTTTGTTTAAAAAGAGTAAAAGATTCATTATCTAGTATTTTTAATTAATGCGAGAATTTTAGAAGTAGACCTATGCTGTATAACGGATAGTTATTAATGTATACTACACCTTATTATTGACAATAAATCATTTTTAGGGTGTTTGCCCGCGCGCAGCGCTACAAGCACCCTATTGCAATCAAATTTTCATCCTCATCATTTCTCTTTATATACGACTGAATTGTTAACAGCTCATAGTTCAGTTTTAGCTCAGTTGCTTTCTCCGTCAACTGCTGCCATCTATCGATAAGTCGGTTTACTATTGGAATGTTAACCTCACCCAGATAGCGCTAGTATCGTGGTATGGTGACAGTGGCGAGAACAACTGATAAGAATTGAAAGGGGGATGATTTCGTGAAATCATCCCCCTTTCGTACCTTATCACCGCGTTATTACCGGCAGAGATACCAACTTTGGAAACTCAGGTTAACATCCCAATTATGAATGTATCCTCTCCGTGTCTCCGTTACGCTTACGAGTTACGATTTACGAATGCAACTCGGCAAACACCCTGTTACTACCTATCGCGAGGTCGCTTGTTCGTTTTAGTGTCTGCTAAATTATACCAAAATCAGCAGTTTTGACTCTTAATAGCTTTTGTAAATAAATAAAAAAATAATTGAAATTGATAAAAATGTATGAAAATTATTATCTGTAATGTACATTGTATTTTATTCGTCATTGTGTGTTATCAGTGACTCCCAAATGTTAACTGTTTCGATAAAACCTCTCCATCACTTCCATCTTTCCCTTCCCACATCCTGCTCTTTCTTTTCAGATATACCGTTCTTTTTCTACATTTATCAGTCAATGCAGAAAAGAGATTAGCTTATTCATTTAGTAACGTTTTAATGCAATGCAAAATGTAATGAACTGTTTCAGAGGAAGAAAAGGAAAAGAAATCGAACTACCGTGTCCAGTAGCGACTCTACTCATCAAACCACTGCACCTCTAACGATAAAAACGTTTCAACAGTACCAACAGTGGATGGCCTCGGATAAAAAGAAAACAGTCTCGGTAAAAATGAATTTTATGTTTCAAAATATGGGCCGTACTTTGACTATTTTTATACGGCAAAAGTATTTTTAGAAAGTCTCGTTCTTGTTTTTCTGGTATATTATGGTCATGCGAGAATACCTACCCCATGCTCAATCAGTTACCCGCGGAAAAGTTATCCATTTGTTACCCATGTTCCCCTTTAGTTACCCGGGTAACTGGCGGGATACTACGCCATTGCCATTTGTTACCCTCGGTTACCCTCAGATTACCCTTGTTTCCCTTTAGCTACCCGGGTAACTGGTGGGATTTTGCCCGTCGGGTATTTAAGAAGTCGTATAAGAATCATGAATCCGGTGATTTGCTGATAATTTCTCTTTCACTTGAAAAATATCACTGATTTTGATCAAAACATCCCGTTGAGAGAAAAAAAAAGTAAATCATGGAAATGATTATAATCTTGTAATATTTTTGATCTTTAAGCATTAGACTTCAATTTTGCTTTTTTGCCCCATTTTTAATGATAGATAATATCGAAATCAGAAAAAAAAAATAACGGCGATCATTCGGAAATTCAGATCACGATTCTAATGATGTTTTGGTGATCTTCGTTGATCTTTTTGATCATAATATTTTTTATGTTCCAAAGATTAAATTGATCTTGCCAATTTCTGCCATTGTGCCTCATGCCATGAAGCATGAACCGTATATGAATGTATCCCGTCAGGATTCGTAAAAGACAAGTCGTTTTCCATACTTTGGTATTTGTTATTTCGTTTTAGTAAGTGGCAGTATTTTGTATTTTTTCAAATTCATTTTACTTTGTTTCAACTTTTATTTTGTCCTCGAAAAAAGGAAAAGACAAAAAAGCGAAATGTTATGGGGAAAAAATTACAAACAAAAAGAAACAAGCGGAAAAGCAAAGAATTAAGTTTTTCAAAGAAAGTTCCTTGTTACCACCTTTCCACGCCTTATAGTTTTTACTTTTACTTCTCCATTTTCATTTTCATTTTTCAATTTTCACCCTTTGTTAAAAGAAAATTCAACGATTCAATCCGGAACACCTGAACAGACCTGAACCCTGTAAACAAGGGTGGAAAGTCAATCATTCTTTCAACTGCTGCTGTTTTTGACTTACTGCTTTTGTCGTTTGTTCGACTGACTGACTGACTGACTTTTTCTGCTGTTCAACTTAAAACTGTTTTTCGACTGATTTTTTGTGATCACCTATTACAGCTTATCAAATGCGGGGAGAGAGAGGGTTAAACACTTGATAAAGGACAGAATCAGGGCTGGAATAACGGAATCATTTCGTTGTGGTACCCGTTATAACGTAACGTAACGTTCCGGTATTGTTACTGTTATGATAACGTTATGGCAAACTTTCTCGTTATGGTAGTAACGGTTACATAACGTTATAATGGTTCACCCCCCCCCCCTTGTAAATTTCCTTTTTTAATTTTTAATATTTCCTTGTTTTGTGACAAAGCTATAACCTAAAAAGTGAAAAGGTTTTTTTTCAACTTTTTTTTCAGTCTGTTTTACAATTTTAATTTTACATTTTTGGGACAAAATTCAGAATCAAAATCACAATTCAGACTGTTCAGAGACAAAATTCAATTCTGCGGCTCATAACATAAATTTTATGTTGGTATTGGTTGGTATAGTAGCACTAGTTAACTAGTAAGATCTATGGTTTTAACAGAATACAGAAATCAAAATATCAATCAGAATTTAGAATATTAGAAATTATTTAGAACATTATAACAAGTATTCAAGTTTATTTTGTTTATTTTTATTATATAAAAAAAGTAAGAAGCAAAAAGAACACAAAGGGGTTATTTAATAGATAGGTACCCACTAAAAAAAAAAAAGTCATCAATCTGCGTCATGAAAATAGACATTGTAATTAATTTTAACTTAAGAATCATAACAAATATGGACTTAATCACCCAATCACCAGTGTTGTTAGACAAAACGATTTTTGGTCATTTTGTCGGACGAGCATTTCACTTTTTTTGTTTGTTATGTCATGAGTTTTGTAATTTTGTTTTTTCATAATTTTGTTATGTTATGACAAAATTATTTTGTCATTTTGTCATATCCACAAATTTTCAGGTATTTTACTACTTTTACATACAATCCAATCCTACCAATCACCACTGATATTTTAACAAAGGTTGCATACTTGGAGGCTAAAAAGAAATTGGGATTTAAACCTGCACTAGAGTGCGCTGCAAAATTGCCTACGCGGTGCGCGGTTGTTAGCGGCAGAGATGGAAAGCCATATGATAAAACTTTTGCTAACGGCTTTAGCTTCTGACCTTGGAAAATAGAACTTTAGCTTTTGCTTTTCAAATTTTTTCATATTTAGCTTTCCCTTTTGGCTTTTGCTATTCAATGCAAAAATCATAAGCTTTCAGCTTTCCGCTTTTGACTTTCAGCTTTTTTCCTAAATTTTGAATATTTTGTTATTTTGTACAACATTATATTTTTTATAAATAGCTTTTCACAACACTGCTTACCAGTCAATACATTAACAGCACTGACCATTGAGATAATGGAAATAAAAATGAAAATTTGAAATTATAATTTATAAATAGATAAATATTGGAAAAGCTGTAAAAAATAAAACTTTTGCTTTTGCTTTCAATCATTTGTGCGTTCTAGCTTTTGCTTTCAGCTTTTGCTTTTTACGTATAAAACTCTTCGCTTTTGGCTTTCCGCTTTCAGCTTTTAGCTTGCTTTCCATCTCTGGTTAGCGGGTGAAAATGAGTGAGTGACCATGTTGTGTACTTTCAAATAGAAACACTGCTATTTTTAGTAGGGTAATAAAACGAGTAAAAATTATTCTGCCAGTACACCAGTAGAACTGATTATAATTTAATTTTTTGGTGATGATGCAGTCGAATTTAGGACAAATTTTCTTTGAAAGTGAATTTTGAATTGACTTCATGATAGTTGAAGTTTGCTACACGCTTCCAGTAAATCATACGTGATCACTCCTCTGGCTTGGGTTGACTTCTTAAGTTTTGACTGATGGCTAATAGCTGATCACTTCTTCAACAAAAAGTGTCTGAGAAAAAAGATGTAATGCATAGGTTGGTTTAGATACATTTTCTAAGACACTAATACCATGTTCTTCTAGTCTTTCTTAACTTCTTGATCCTTGTTCTTTTCCACCAACGTAATATTGGAATGACAAAATGTCATGACAAAATTGTTTTGTCATTGATTCATTTTTTTGTTATGTCATTTCCATTTTGTCATATGACAAAACTGAGAAATGGTTTTGTCATTATGACAAAATTCCTAAAATTCAACTGTCATTTTGTCATTTTGTTTTGTTATGTCTAACAACACTGCCAATCACACCAGATTCTGATGTCTGTACAACTGGAAAATCATGAGAAATCTGTAGTCTACTACTATGTTTGATCAACAAGAAAAAATTAATAAAGTTAGAATTGAAAATAGCTACAAAGTACAAACCTTGGCGACTTCAATCTCAATTTTCAAACTGAAACTGCACTTGGGTACTGAAGAAGTGAAGATGCAAGATGATCATTATTAATCAAACAATATCAACTTATTATTCTTATCATCTTATCAACTCATTCAAAGGATGGACGGTTGGCAATTTCCAGATTTTTCAATTTTCAATATATTTTTTTTTAATGCAGTAAAATAACGAGAAAAATTGCATTTGTTACGATATCGTAACGAATTGTTAAACGTGATCAAATTACCGTAACGTAACGTAACTTAACGCTTAAACGTTTTGTTCCGTTATGTAACCGTTACTGTAACCGTTACCAATAACGTGTTTCCAGCCCTGGGACAGATTGATCAAATAACACCAAATTGCAGGCTAACACGCATTTTTAAGAAAAAAAGTTGATTTTATTTTCATTGACTTTCAACTGACTAACTGCTGATCATCATTGATTCGTTTCAATCGTTTGGCTTTCGACTGACTGACTTTTTGAATGGAAAATTCGTTTTAACTTTTGACTTAATACTTAAACTGACTTAAACTTTCCACCCTTGCCTGTAAATTGTCATTGTCAGTACTTGATAATTCCACAAGGAGCGCTAATGATAAGAATCAATGTTGTAATCAGCATCATCCAGTTGTGTACAAGGTTGTATGCATTACTAGTGATCACATGTTCCGTTTTGATTGATAAAAAATTGAGTGCGAATTGGTACGAATGGCGGTGTAATTAGTATTTTTACATTCGAATTCGAAATCGCAAAACTAAAGTTGCAAGTAAGTATTCATTTCGTTAGTATAAAATCAATATGAATGCGTAAAACAAGCATGTGACCGGCGATGCCCTTTTTTTCAGGTTTCAGAAATTTCAAAGTTCACTAACCTTATTGATCCGGGAAATGAGAGTAGTCAAAATTTATTGGAGGTTTGACGCATAAACAGGTAAAGCTTTAAATTCTCTTGATGTAAATGATCATTGATCAATCAAATTAAAACTTATGCTTTATATGCAGTAGCTTTCTGCATGTGAATGTGTTGATCCGCAAGTGGTAACATTAAAAATCCTGAACCGAAAGTGATAACCATTAAATGGATATTGATCTGAGTTTACTTATGCAATGTTTCGTTTACCCTGATAAACTTAAATATCTAATATTATTTCAATTTCAGATATTAAAATCATGAATCGTTCGTATACTGAATCACAATTGGAAATGGCGGTAGAAGCCACCACTGTGGGCTGTCTGGGCATCAGAGAGGCACACAGACTGTTTGGTATTCCTTTTACAACACTTCGTCGAAGAATTATAAAAGGTCAGAAAACATTTCTGAAACCTGGTACTAGACCAGCGTTGGACTGCTCTGCCGAAGAAGAAATTGTTCAGGCCATCAATGCTGCCAAAGAAGACGGACGCAAATTGTCGCGAAAAGAAGTATAAATATAATATTATGTTCCAAAAATGAGTAAATTATACTTCACTAGTGTACCATACCTAACTAATTTTAAGAGTAATATATTTCTGTGCTCCGGTCACTGACGCGATACTCGAAAGGGTTGTTCCTGTGACCGGGGGTGCGGTGTCATAGGGGCCGCTTTGGCATGCGTGCATCGCTATACGTCCCACCACACCATTAATATATTTCTGTGAGTGCTGGAGTTTGAATGTCATAAGTTGAACTTTGCATTCTACAGTTGAGGTAATGGAATTTTATTATTGTACACACAATCATGTCTATTATCAACGAACGTTACAGATTAAACAAATCGCGAAGGATATTGATTCTAAAAGACCAGTATGCGATCAAGTATTTAAAAATGCACTGCCAAGCAATATGTGGTTCTTAAGATTTGCCAATCGTCATGGTCTGACTAAGGTAAGTTATGGTTTGTATTTAAAAATGCACTGCCAAGCAATATGTGGTTCTTAAGATTTGCCAATCGTCATGGTCTGACTAAGGTAAGTTATGGTTTGTTCATAATTTGTTTGTTCTTGAATCCTGACTATCGTTAACAGTTACGAATATAATTTTATGAACAGGGTGTACATCCACCGGTCAGAAGAAAAGGTTGCAAACATACGGTTCCTTCTGCCGACTCAAATAACATAAACGAAGATCTTGATCCTGATACAATTTACTCCCCTGAAGATGAAGATGTGGAAGTAAGAAATCCGAGTACATCTCTTATCGGAGATGTTACTGTGATATGGTTTGTTTTGCAATCGGTGCTGTACTTTAATTTCTAGAGGTCGGTAGGCACATATTGAATTTTCTGGTGGAGTTATTTTGAGGACAGTAGTGGCCCGGTGAACTGAATTATAAAAAACTTCCATTGTAGCCTTAGGGCATTGAGTACTGCGGTATGAAAAATAAGGAACTGGAAAGATATTACATTTGGAGTTATTAAAAACTGCGCATGCTCTATGGGAAAAGTAAATGACAGAGTGCGCTACGGGTCACTGGCGTTTATCATACTTTGTCGTGTGATTTTAATAGCACCTTACTACTACATGAAATCGCGTCAAGTGAACTTGACTGATTGAATCCACAGGCTATTTTCTTTTAATTGTACTCGGGTTGAATATTACTTTGAATACAGAGTCTTGGATCAAGAGAATTAATACGCTTGAGACATAGTGCAAGAAAGGGTCATGTTCATTGTCTTAGTGAGACTATTGTAATCAATATCCAACATAATTGCCGTTAGCATGGTCTGTTATTGCGAAAATTGAACTCAACCACCTTGCCTTGAGTCTTCCAATTATGCATTTAATATTGTGATATGTATGTGACAAGAATGTTAGTAAATTATAACATTTATCTTTTATTCAAATATACCCTTATGTTCAGTAATCCATCGTACTTCATAGTTCTTCGTTCTAAAATGAATTATAACATTATGAATAGTAGGTATTCGCATGTTTTCGTACGTTCTCCTATAAGCATTGCATTTTATACCAGAAAAACGTAATAAGGTTACAATAATATCTGCATTATAATTATTTTATAATGTAACAGTATATTGTGTGGGACTACATGCAAGTGCAGTAAATAATTTTTATAAGATTTAAGGAATTAAGAATTGAAAGGATTGGAGATTTGATGGGTCGATCATTTATCTTTTAATGTACAAATAATTGTTTCATGCAGGTGAAGACCAATACTGATCCTGTTGAAGTTATAGACAAGGCCAGTCTGGGAAAACGTATTATTATTATCGACAAAGAGGGAAATGCGAGTAAGCGAGGCAGATCTCAATTCCCTCTCGACGAAGTACGTATATTTTTGTTTTATTAAGTTCAGGCCATAGGCGGTGTGGGTACAGCACAGGGGGAAGATTTGTTCCTGAGGTTCCCCAGAAGGGGCCTTGTTTCTTTTCGAAATCCGGGGATACGAAACACGTCTGTGAGTCCGTTTGAAAAAGTTATACTTCTGACTGGGGCGGTCATAGACAGCTTCTACGGTCTAGGCTCCTACACTGGAACTATTTTTGACCTGTGCTGAGGAAACAGGGCTTAGCTTCGACCAGTTTTTTCTCAGGAGAGCGATTTAAAGATAATTGGTTCGATTTCGAGCGGTCTTTACGTCACTTCTGAGCATTGTAGCGTCGAAATGGTTAATCGTAGGCGATTTCTGAGTTGATCACGCGAAAGAGCATTAGAAATAGAACAAGAATCAATATCAAAACGAAAATTCATATTTTCGAAGCTGAGCCGTGTTTCTTCAGCACAGGTCACATTTACTGTGCGTAGGATATTCGGAAAAACAGAGGATCGCGCCTGCTATGAAGAAAACGCAACCCACCAAACAACCAACTAGTGGAGGTTGTAGAACAACTAACACTGAATTATTATACCAAATTTGAAGGCGCTAGCATTAATCTTCCGATGCAAGAACCACACGATAAAAAGAGTACATAAATTTAGCCTCTTGACTAGAGAGAAAGATTATAAAAATTTTAAGTCTTTTTATTCTTTAATCAGTGCAGTTTTTTGTATTTTTTTTTAAATAACGTCCTTCCGAAGATGAACATTTATCTCACATTTAATCCATTTTTCGAACGTTTTATGGAATTTACTTTTTGGTATCTTCGCTAAGAAAACATTGACGGCTCAAAGAACTGCGGAATCAAACGGAAAAAACTTCCCTCGGAGTGTTTCTTTCAATCTCAGGAAGTACCAGAAGTCAGTCACAAGGTGCTTCGTCAGAAGGTCGTTAGCACTCTTCTCCAATCGAAAACAATAAATTGAAAGAAGCTACACTCTGCGGGAAGCATTTTCTGTCTTCTAATTTCGTAACTTTTCGCGCCGTCAATATTTTCTTTGTTTTGAAGAAGGAAAAAGAAATCTGATTTAAAAATAAAAAGAATGAATTTTTATAATCTTTCTCTCTAGTTGACGGGCTACATTCATTTACTCTTTTTTCTGTGTGGTTCTTGCACCGAAAGATTGTTACTGCTACCGCCTTGAAATTTGATGTAGTAATTCAATGATAGTTGCTCTACAGTCTCCACTAGTTGGTTGTTTGATGAGTTGCATTCTCTTCCTAATAGGCGCTCAGTCCCTTTTTTCTGAATATCTTATGTACTTACAGATCTAATTGTAAATCCACATCTTAAATTTCCACATCGTACTTCGGATGTTCATAAATATCCAGAAAAGGATATCATTCGACATTTCATACCATAAATCAATTAGTATTATTCAGAACATTCCATTATTTTTACGTGCACATGATGTACTCAACAAAATCATCAGAGGCTTGAAATTTTACGGTAAGAAAAAAATCACCGCCTTTTGTTGATAAATTTAAGACTTTCTTGTCTGTTCTTATAACTCAAATCATTGATAATTCATAAATATTTTCTAGATCACTGCCCCAGTTGTTAAAAACTTCTCAGTGAAAAATCTGGACCCCCCCTCCTCAATGTCTTTCGGTACAGCCTTAATTTCATTACAGAAACCAGAAAACATTAGAAATTTTTGATAGAAATATTTTCCTCCAAGAGTATTAATCATTACATCAGTAGGTTCCTGAATAAATTATTTTTCCCCTCAAGTGATGAGTGCACAATTATTTTCCTACTGTATGAAGTTACTTCTTATTGTCGAATTTGTTTCTTCTTATCCTGATACTTCGAAGATTATATCAGTCTGGAGGCGTAAATGTGTTGTTACTCATACTCTGTGCGTTGTCATTATAGGAAAAAAGATTAGTCCGAAAGCTAGAGCAATTGATGGATGACACCGGTATCATCATGCAACCCATGGAAATTCGTCGTTTCGCATTCTACTATGCCTGGTTGTACGATCTGCCGCACGATTTCGACGTGAAGACTCAAACAGCAAGTCAATCTTGGTACACGAAATTCATCAAACGTAACCCGTCGTTAACTCCGGAAAACATGGTGTTCAGACATTTGAATCAAGGTACGTTCAATCAAAATATTACAACCAGCTGGGGTTCTGGTCATTTTCTTGACTTGAACCGATTCAAATACTTGTACTCGACAAATGAAGAATTTGGTATACTGAACCCGCTTCATTGCTTATTCAACCAATACTTATGTGAGTAAAGGAGCTCAGATCTGCCCACTGAGTTGTTCAGTCCTGATAAATCTTTTTCAAATAATGAGTATTGTGAAGCGTATTTAAGCGATCAGCTGTGAATGTTACTTGCACGAGGAATGCTTTTCGTATTTGGAGAACGGTTCTATGTTCGTTGCTTTCATTTCGAATTTGGAATGCAGTAAATCTAGTTAGAATTCTTCTGACTAGAGCAATTTTAGAATGAACAGCGTGATTTTAAGCGTGAGCAAAATTGAAAATCATAAAAATTATTAAATTCCAGGGATTTTAAATAATTTTATTTTCATTTTAAACTCACAATTTTGAAAACAATTGTTTTTTCATTTCGAATAATTTTGGTTTTGCGATTCAAATCATTTTCCCAGGATTTTTTGCAATTTTAGAATCACAAATATCATTAAAAAAATTATTTTCATGATGATTTTCAATCATTTGCTTCTTGATTTTGCTCGTCTCTGACTGAAACTGTTATGACAATGGATCCACAAGAAATATGATGTTTTATTTCGTTGGGACCCTGTTCTAACAAATTTAGGTAAGAAATAATGATTTTTTCGCGTTTTTAATGTACAAACTGCCCATGATGTTGGACGTACGTACCGCAACCAGCTCATTGTGCAAAAATGAACTGAAAACTTGAAAGAATTAGCTGGTCAGTGAATCCATTGCACATAAAATTAAGGTTCCTGGTAATTCTCAAATCTTGAACATTGTTTAAAAATTTCTTTACTTGATCTGTTCATTATGGATGATGAGTTGTTTTATTTGAGTAATGTGAAGGAAACACGTCTATAGTGTTATCAGTGCTCATTGGGATGTTAACAATTGCGTAGATAGCGTTAATAACATACTAACATTTAAACTAATATAAGAAAACTCAACACATTGGATTGGGATGTAAACTTTAGGTTTCAAGTGTTAGCAGCCCTGTATTATATTTGAGTTTGAGTGATCAGTGATCACGTATGATTTAATGGTTAAACGGTTAAACTATCATTCGACGCTAGCGCTTCTACAATAAATTTGAACAATGTGTCAACATGCTATCCATGTATTTTCAAGTCGATGGCGTAACTGAGTTGAATTATCGTGGTTGTTTATCTGCTGTGGTTTATTTTTGGTTGAATGTTCTTACTTTTTTTTTTTTGAATGAAAAGTGCTACAAAATGGTGATGAATTGATAAAATTTGATCCGTTTTGCGCAGATGGTAAGTAAAAATGTTATTTTACCTATTCTGGATGTTGAAATATGTCTCACTTGTTAAGATTATTTTTGAAACCGGGCGGCATCTTTAACTATCATTTAAGATGGTGCTCATGAAGTTTGACATGATGCCGCAACCCGTTATAATGCTGAAGTGCACGGCAATACAATTATTTAAGTTTGTATTATTATAAAAAATTCTAAATTTTATTATATTTATTACAGTAGTGAGAATGCCTTATGTTCGGAAAAGTAACCGAGGGTCGTGGAGTCAAAGTGATTTAGAAAAGTCAGTCAAGTTTGTAGAAGAAGGTGGCAGTTATCGTCAAGCCCAGAAGTTATATGGTGTCCCCGAAAGGACCTTGAGAAGACGTGTTAAATTGCAGAATTATAAGAAAGGTTCGTTAGGTCAGCCAACGTTATTAGGAGAAGCAGGAGAAAAAATACTGGCTTCTCGCATAATTGAATTGCAGCGTGCTGGATTTGAACCTACAAAAAACACTGTCACAACTTTAGCTTATGAATTAGCAACTTCACTGCGTTCATCAACTGGTAAATCTTGAATTAAATGTTATAAATAAGTTGATTTAATATCAAGTTTTTAGTAATTTCACATAGTTTTGTAATTTGTAACAATTTTGTTTAGTGAAGAATGGAAACTGGTTAAATCATGAGACGAAAAAGACTGGATATTTTTGGTTAGCAGGCTTCCTGAAACGCAATCGGAATATAATTTTAACAAAACAACGAAGAATCCATGCTCGCCCTATGGGTATGTGTCTAAGCGATGATAACTTCTTACGAATTTATTTTTCGTATACTTTGATAGCAGAAACGACGTAAAACCGATAATTCGGTCAACATTTCATTCAGGATGAGACTAGTTTGCAGTTAAATATAGTAGACCAGATCGTGTATTTTCGAAAATGGGTTCTCGAGACGTCCATTATTATTTGTTCAAAGATGTGAAACTGTGACTTGTAACATGAAACGGTGAACAGAATTTATCACTACCATCCTGCATATTCAAATGTATGAGGAAAGCGAATGGTATGAGGTATGAAACGATGGTAAAATTAATTTCGTGATTGGTCCTGCTTCAATATCATTTTCACCTCAAAAACCTGTTGGAACAGTTGTATCTCTCGATACTGAATACTTGATGAAGATAATTTGTGCGTGTTATGATTATGAATCACAGCCGAAGAAAATTTACAAAAATTTTGTGAGGAATCATGAGTTACTGTAAAATGAAATTGTTGTGGAAATGTGAGTTTGTTGAGGAAATAGCGAGACAGTTTGTAATTCCAGATGATGACACATTGCATAATGCTCATATCAGTTCTATAACCGGCCAGTAAAGAAGCAATATTACCTATAGCTTTAGTCTTGATGTGTATCTGAGCAAGGTGTTCCGCTGATGTTTCTTTTGAAACACTGCCGTTAAAAATGATTAGAATAGCACAACACGTTCTAAAGATGGTTTCGAGATAAAGTTTATGAATAATTTCAACTTGGGACTCTTTTCCACATTACTGATAATGGTGAATGTTTCTTTTCTTTTTGGGTGTTGAATTTGCGTCTGTCAGCTATATGAGTTCTCAAATTCTTATACCTTTATTTATCCTTAAATGCTTATGAGAAATTGCGAATGTTTGTTAGTCATATGCCCTGACAGAGGTGTCGTCATACTCGAATTTCGTACTTCTTGGTATGCTCTACTTATTTTGACTTGATGCTTGAAATATTGAACGATTCTGTGGGTATTGATGTGGAAGTTGATAAGTTCTGAACTGCATCAATAGTTGCAATACCCTCTGATTATTTAATCCAATAACGTTGAAATTCCAATGGGGCCTTATATACTTCTGACGCAGACCCAACCGGAGTAGTTCCGAGATAGTGGGTGCCATGTCCCGGGGCCAATTTGGCGTGCGTGCACCGCCATACGCCCCTCTATCATCGATTATCGGTCTACCCAAAAGATACAGTCAACATATTGGTGGACCAAGGACATAGCCGAGCTGCGGAAGAGTCTAATATATAATTTTATTGAAAAATAATAATCGTGTCCAAATATATAAAGACAAAAAATATTTTCCAATCGCATTAACAAAAAAAAACAATTCCTGCAACGAATGCTGGCACATTGGTTGGGCTTAAATCCAGGATAAATTTCACTATGAAGAAAATATATTTACTTCCAGATTTTTATTTCAAAGACTCATAACTCATGTAAAGTTTATCAGTTTTTCCATTAACTATCTATCAATTAGATGTACATTCTCCTGCTGGAAATCATGTCATGAAATATGTTTGTTTCTGGAAGGTCACCATGAACGCGAGGTAAACATTCATCAAGTTACATTTATCGTTCAGCGAACTCGATTCTTATATAGCCCTCTCATTCCTTCGATTAGGATTTAGTAGAACTCTAAATGTATACCTGTGATGTTACAGAGGTGTTCGAATACTGAAACACTTGTGAAGATCCCTATAGTATTTGGTAGCATGATCAGAGGATCCCTATAGTATTTATAGTAGCATGATCAGCTGATCATTAAGGATGAGTAACGAAGTTCTTGAATATTGATCCACGTTTTGGAAGTTGATGAGGACAGTATAGTAGTATCGATCAATTATTCGATCAAATGATGAACAATGATCGATCATTGTCCGCACATTTCATTTTTTGGTCTAATCTGATCATATAATTGATCAGATTTGACTTAGGTACGCAAAAGATTTTTTACACGTGCGTTGAAGATCTATTTTTATTACCAAGCTGATCTGCTAATCTTTCATAATTCACAGTTTGGTCATGTTCATAATCAGAACTTCATGTTTATGTTTTGGTGCATTGCTGCATATCGGGGAAAAGATGAACTGAGGTCATCAAAGTCTGTTATCATAATTTGAAACGTGGCTTTTTCGTTTCTTAATATTGACTGACCTGTATCAAAGAAGGAGATAAATGGCAGACTTTATGATAAGCGACTTCCGCACTCGTTCGTTCTCGTTCATCTTTCTGTGCTGATCGGTCATAGTGTTCTAATGGTGAAGTAGTATCATGTACATTATTCAGTACTGGATCGTTGCAACGTTTATTGTGATAAGGAAAAATTCGCACGGAACGGCTGCCACCGAGTTGCGTAAAATGAAGCCGAAGGAGGGGACAGTACTTAGTGAATTCCGTACGCTACTGACAACCGAGATCAGTACCACAAAATTGGTCGAGTTCCGTACCGTCTGACACATTTCGAAAGGATTCGCTCACCTTCAATGTACCAGATATGCACCCACATTAACTTATGGATTATCAGTATTCAGCTTCCGATGAACATGCACGTACATGAGTAATCGCAAGGAGTTAAGTGTAAATGATTAATTTGTATGGCAGGAACTAGTGCAGTATAATCTGTTTTGATATTGAGTATAATTATGTGAAGATGTCGTGCATTGTCGCATTTTCGATGTTCAGTGAGAAAAATAAAGAATTAAAAATCGTAAACGGTTTCAAGTTTCGCTTCCAAAAATGTTTAGTGAATGGTGTTCAGCGCTGGATATGTTCAAGTAAAACGTGTAAGGCCTGCTTCAAAATCGGTCTGACTGGAGACATACTGGAGTCAAAACTGCAGCATAATCATGAGCCTGAAGATATGACTGCGATTCAGAAGCAGCGCGTGAATAATGCTTTGAAACGAAAAGCTGTATCGAATATTTGTGAACGCCCCAGTAAGATCGTCAATCGTGAATTACTTGAAGGGAATGTAGCTTGTGACTTGAGTTACTCGGACCAACAGCGTATTCGGAAAAATATTTACCGCGCACGTAGTAAAAAGATGCCGAAGATACCGACTTCTCAACACGATCTACATTTATCTTTGGAGACGTACACCCGCGCAGTGACGAGTAAGCAAGAGAATTTTTTATTGGTTAACGACCCTGATGCGCACATCGTCATACAGGCTTCATTATTCGTTTTCCCCATACTGAATTCAGACACCGTACCGTACGGAATTCGGTCATTAATGAAGTTCGTTCGGTACAGAACTCGATACTTTTCGTGGAACGGAACTCGGTTATAAAAAGGTTCATTTTGCAGAACTCGGAACCGCCCCATGGAACAGCCCTGACATTTCCCTGGCTTCAATTTCATTCGGATTTCCGAAAAAGAAAAGCATGAAACACGTTTTGATTTCGACTAACAACGAAAAGAAAAATCTTGGAAAAGTAATGTTTGAGCATTGAAATGTACGGAAAGTAAGTTTTTGCACCCTGGAGAGCGAATAGAAAATGGATCAGAATTGTAGAGAGAGGTATAACGGGAAACATGCAGTGGTGCAAATAGGAGGTTATGGGGATCCTCTCCCTAGAGCAAGAAAAAGATATAATAATTTTAAAGGTTTTTAGGGTCGGCTAGACCCTATTGCGATCGCTTTTTATTATTATTATTAGTATTTTATTCTTCAAGTTGTTCAGTACTCAGACGTTATCAAGTGGTAATATGAATGGCGATTCTGTCGTAGTTTCTAGTTCTGTAGGATGTTTATTATTGATGAATATAGAGTGTGTTAATGTTTTGCAGAATTCAGACGATAGGAATTGCAGCATTTGCCGACCCTAGTCGTGCAGCATTGCTGCTTGTTTTTTCCTCTGCTTGTCGAATTTGAATTTCGGCAAAATCAGTGGGTCCTTGTGTATTTTACCTAACCCCCTCCCTCCTTGTTCTCCATGTACGCTACTGGAAATACATTTTACAATCAAAGCTATTTAAATAGAAAAAGAGAGAGAGAAAGCGTGAGAGAGAGGCTTATTCAACGTATATCTAAAGATCTATAACAGTACGAGTGCAGAAAAACCTGCATTTTGTATCCAACCGCGCCCGTCGATGCCGAATTGACTACGCGGTACGCTCCGCATAGTCGGATTCGGCATCCACGGGCACGGTTGAACACAAAATGGCAGGTTTCCGCACTTGTATAACCGTTGTATTTTCAGCATATCTATAGTCCATTCTATTGTTTGAAAATTGAAACATCTTCAGGGTGTCTACAGGTACTGAAAAGTCCATCAAGTCCTGAATTTTAAATGTAAATCCTGAAAGTACTGAAGTTGGGAGGGGGGGGGGGATTGAAAAGTCCTTCATTTTTGTTAATTTGATTGAAGGTTTCATTTCAAAGTTTTCTTTTTCTTCTATTTAAAATTTTTTTTTCTTCAAGTATTATTATCTTATTCCTCCTTATTTCGATGATTAATAATTTACATTAGTGTAATTCTTGTGATCATTTGTTAGGTTTCTTATTTTCTAGCCAAATTTTCTGTTCAAAATTCTAAGTTAGGTGCGTCAGTTTCTTAGTTTTATTTTCTCTGAAATTTTCGAAAATTCTAAAAGTCACTTGTTATACTGTTAGTATAATATCCAGTTTCATTTCCCAGTTTCCTTCAAAGTTCTAAGTCATTGTTGTTTTCTAAAACTTTAATTGAAAAATTCTATTCTAAAAGTTACTTGTTTCGTAGTTTTCTTTCGAAAATTCCAAGTCACTTGTCAATTTATTTTACATTTGTTTCCAATACTCAAAAATAAATTTTTTGTGATTCTTATGATGGGTTGTTGAAAAGTGTAACGCAGGATCTATATTCACTAGGAGGGGGAAGGGGGAGCAAAAAGGAGGGAGGTGTGAAGGGGATAAAACAATTGGATATAAAAAAAAAAGATTTACACACTCGGGGACAAGATGGAAAATATGCCGACTACAGTCGTGCAAAGGATCTTGAAAAAGTACTTCATTTTCACTTTTCAATATTTGTTTCAAGTTTATTATTATGTTTTCTTTTAACAATGGAATTATGGTGATAAATGTCTGCATTGTACCATGACTTCAGGCTTAAACAAATCCTTTGTTAATTAACTGATTAGTTGTGAGTGTTAAAAGATCTGTACAATTACCGCATGTTTATACCTCTGTGACATAAGATACTATGCTTAGAGAAGGAAATGAGGATTTTCATCGGTCAAAAAAGATAAACTTAAACATATTTTTAATTGCAAGAAGACTAAACACGAATACAGTAAAACCCATGAATAATGTTTGTGACTGTTGTTCTTAATCGAAGTAAGATTTTTTTTTTTCGGAATTGGGTACAGAACTCTCAACTCATTAATATCTCTGTTGAGTTGCAAGAATATAATTTTTTTCTCCTGTCTTTTATGTTATCACAATATTTGCAAATAGAAAAAGCTCAGTAGGTTTTTTTTTTTTTTTTTTTTTTTAATTTGTTGATGGAACAATTTATATATCTTTGTCGAATTGTAAAAAAAAAGAATTCTTCATGTTGTCATGATGGTTACTGGTGGAAAAGCTCATTTTCGGAATGCAGAAGTCCACTCGCTATGTATCTTTATTCCAAAACGTAGCGAGTCTCCAGTTTTTTGGAATTTCCTTCGGCTTATATTTTCGCTAATATTGTAGTTCTTAAAATGAAATTTCTATCTTGGTATCTAGTAAGATTGAGGCAATTGATGAGAAAAATAAGTCTAAATTGCTTATATTTTTGCTAGTATTGTAGTTCTTAAAATGAAATTTCTATCTTGTATCTAGTAAGATTGAGGCTAGCTTTCGATTGAAAAAAAAAAAATCACATTGAGATCTATAGACTGAAAATGAAATTTTCATCTTGTAAGATCGAGGCTAACTTTCGATGGGGAAAAAATCGAAATTGAGGTCTGTAGACAGTTTTGTGCTTCTTGAATATTTCATAAATATGGGCTTACTACCTTTCAAAAAATCACTCTTCATTTCTGGTATGAGTATCAGGATAGAACGGAAAGGGAATTTTGTTTCAAATATTGATGATACAACTTAGTAAAAGTTGAATTCTGGTATAGAATAACTCTTGCTAAGTTTTATTAGAAAATATCGAAATTCTGGTATCGGCCAAGGAGCTAACTTTGAATACTACTTAAAGTCATTTCGTTACCTCTCGGTCTGAAAATCTTGAACGAATTTCAAGAACAAAAATGGTCTTGGTGAGGTTCAAAGAATGTTTAAGTAAGTTTAGAAAAGTATTGGTGGTGGTACATTTTGTTTGTAAGGCGAGTAGAATTTAAAATATTTGATCGATTTTTTTTTTTTCAGCATTCATGTATGACATTTTTGAACTTTTTCAAAGTAAGGCTTTCACGTGTTTTTCTCGCGTTTTTAAGAGGATCAATTGCTCTCTTACCTTCCACATCTCTCTCCCTTCACAATGGGCGCGTTTCCCAGTGACGTCACAAATTGAGTTACTGCACGGTTACTGATTACTGTTAGCAAAAATACCCGTCGTCGGGCCAACTAAGGTATCGACTCCCATAAGAAAAACACACGGAGCAAAGATCATTGTGTTACTACCTGAGAATAAGAAATTTGTTGGAAACTAAAAGTTTATTAGCAAATGCTAAGAACCTTCTGGATTAAAAATATATACCTTTGGTTTCTTACAAATTCCTTATTCTCAGCTCTCAGGTAGCAACTAGTAACATAATGATCTTCGCTCCATGGCTCCATGTGCTTTTCTGATGAGAGTCAAAAGTCAATACGTTCGTTGGCCAAAAAACGGTTATTTTACTAACAATAACTCACTCTGTGAACGTCACGGCAAGCGTGATAAGCGCGTTTGTGAGTTGTGACCGTTGTGACGTTGAAGAAAAAGCGCCCAGTTCGCCATCTATGTATATACATGTTGGAAAGTTTCAGTCTTTCAATCCTTTCTAGAAAAATCTTGGTTGAGTTTGGAAGTGTTGGAATCTGAAACATCGGCGTCTCCATTAGTGCGGTTGAAGATCTTACAGGTCTGGAAGAGTCGTGAAGATTTTTAATGGAACCTTGGAAGAATCATTAACAGAATTGATTTAAGTCTCCCTAAACATTCAGCATATTGGACGAATCCTAAATAATAATAGTGTGCAATGAAATTCTGCACTATTATTTTATATCAAAATAACATTTTTATTTATCATAATACTCGTAATTCAAAAATTTCTTACCTTGATGAGTACCTAGATCACAATTTACAACCACCTACACACTCCTTTAAAACTACTAATTTCTATTTTGGAATATTACTCAACAACAGAACGGTCTAACTGTCGATCTGCACCCACCTTTTATGTCTTGTAACTTTTATCAACAGTTGAATTACAGTAGTGGGTATAAAACTCTAGATAGGAGAGTACAATTGTCCGCCATTTTGAATTCAACCTCGCCAGTCGATGCCGAATTGACTACGCGGTAGGCTCTGCATAGTCGGCTTCGGCATCCACGGGCACGGTTGAAGTCAAAATGGCGGATGATTGTACTTACACACGATGTATACAGAGCTCTAGTAGGTACTACTATTGAATAATCAGATTGAATTAGAAAGCTTGGGTTAGTTGTGGAGTAACTTTGCTACAACATACTTCATGTAAATTTTGGGTAAATGCTGTCGACTTATCAGCAGTTCTCAATAAACATTATGAGAGAAAAAAAAATACTTGTTTCACGTAGCTTTTCCTCCCTAGGAACATTGCTAGTTATCGACAATCGCATATATGGCTCTAGAAACAATAGTACTGAAACTGCCAAGTTGGATGCAGTACAACTGCAAAGACCAAGTTGATCTTGTATTACCAAATGAGGGGGCTCGTTTTGCAATCAGCGACTGGGGAAAATAGAATAACAGTCATTATAAGGCATTAAATTGAAGGTTTTATTTTGAAGAAAAAAAGTTTACCTCTGAGGTTTTGTTTTGATCTTGTATTGAAAGGTTCCGTTTCAAAGCTGCCACTTGCTCTGTTCGGTGACCGTAGGAATCCTTTGTTAATGCGCCGTGGTAACTTCAGCTTTCGACGTTTAATGCTGGTAGATTGATAACAGCTTTTACGTTCGATGTAAGTGGATCACCGTGAAGTAATGACATTATAGACATGGTCAGTTTTTGAGAGACTTTCGTTTTCGTACCATCAAGTATTCCTTGTATACGTATCCGATTTTTGTGTTCTGTAGTATCTATTGATTTTCCTCTTGTAAAGGTATGTGAAGATGTGCCGGTATGTTTCCCACCTATGGTATTCTCAAATTCTATTTCACCGGTACAGTTTATATTTTGTCAGTGGGTGTTGTATTTCCTCGAGCCTCGAAGTGTTTCTTGCTGCGTGGGTCGTGCGAAACCTACTACTAAATTATTTGCGCCAATGTAACCGCGGTAGTTTGCAACAATTTCGTATACCGTATCATTTTACAGATATCTCGACACATACCTATACCGCCTAGCTGGTAAAAATTTTTCTGAAAGTTCGTTGTACTGCCTTCTTGAGAGTGAATAATAAAAATTATTTACTTGGTTTGACAATATCCAAGTCGGAGAGATGGTTATCTGAAATAATGTGAACGACCCTTTCGCCAAAGTCGGGTCGTCGTTTCTTTTACCGTGTAATGTGTAATATTTTGATGGGTGTTGGTCACGAGAATTGATGTATTTTACACACTAGTGAACTTCGCCGACCGAATTTATGTTAATTGGCGAAATGGATCCAACTGGGCTTTCGAAATCTCCTCTCTTTCGTTATGAAACGGTACAACTAAGTATAGGTTTCCGTGTGCGGGCCCCTTCACCGTAGTATGTTCTTATAATCGTGATGCATCTGCAATACACTTTTTATTTTTATTATTATTCTTTGGTTATTTGTACATTTTAAGTTGTCTTTATCGATACGTATTCGGTGAAATCTTCGATGTGTACCGGATAGCATCTTTGAGAGGAAATGATGGGTACAGCGTTCGTGTTATTGTTGAGTGTATTCATCGGTTACATAGCTTTTATTTGGCATTCAACAAGAAATAACTGCACATTGTTCGTAATAATTATGATGCATTTTAGGAAGTCATTCGGATAGCAAAGCTGTAACTGCACTATGAAAATAAAATGGTGCTTATGGAGTGCTCTCCACCAAGTTGAATAATTGAATTGAGTGTAGTGGGGTCAGAATCAGAAGTGTTGAAGGAGAGTTTTCAAAATCTGGGAGTGCGTTATTAAAATCGTATGGACTGAATAGGTGCTAAAAGTTTTTTTGGAAGAAATGAGCCCCTTGTTAGAATTGAGTAGATTATATTTCTGCAGGCTGGCTCGAAAAAGATGATACCGTTCTAGATTATGCATTCATACGTACATTGTTGGAAATAGGAACATCTCCGATTTCTAACGGCATATGTAAGTTGTTGGAGAGTGAAAGAATAATGCGTACAATCACCGAGTGATGATGCTTACATAATGGTCGAACTTTGTGGGTGGTACGCGGTGGATTGTCTCATATTCGGCACGGGTTGTCTGTCCCACTCTTCTGAAATGTCGCAAATAAATTAATGCAATGTTATAACCACCAATTTTTAATCTAACTAAGGACAAATGCAGGGTTACAATTTGCATCATAATACAAGATACTCCTTGTTAGTCCTTCCTGGATGGATGCTGGTTTCTAACTTTTCTTCTTTCGTTCTACATCGCTTTCTGTGGCCGTCATTAAGTGGGAGACCTGTTCTACGATTAGATGATAAAGTATGAGGAGTACAGTGTTGACTATTGAACAATAAAATTATATGCTCCTTTTGCTGGCATTGTTGGCATTCTTTGATCTTTTACCACCGGATGTCCAACAGTGTCAAAAAGTAGGTGTCATGAGTTCGAAATCAGCAACAGACTTGAGCTTATTTTGATATCTGCGCATGATGCAATACAAGCTATTTTTTTAGTAGAGCTGTCATAACCGAAAGAATATGGTTTACGGTTATTGTTAGGGTTACCTTATTTGATTTATGCAGTTGATGGTTATGGTTATATTATTTCATCTATACAGTTGACAGTTAGGTACAGTTATTGTCTCGTTATTTTACACTTATAGTTAAGCGTTATTTAAATGTAGATATAGAGTTACTTTTGACATATCAAATTTTTCTGATTGTCTCCCATTTTCATTGTGTAAAGGGTATATATGTAAGATGGAGGCATCAGTTTTGATCTCTGAAATAACAATGATAACTAAAACGAAGGCCCTGACTTCTAACTTTGAGTTTTGATTCTTATTCTTAAGACTTACATTATCATTTTTAAAACTCTGTATTTTGTTTAGATTTATGTTTTTGTATCACCTCCAAAGTGTCCAGTCTTATTTAATAATTAGAGAACAATACTTATTAGTACGAATGCACATTAATTTTAGTAACTTCCAGAACATAGTTGATGTTCAAAATCAAAACTCACTTAATAACTGAAAAAAAAAAATAATAATAATAATAATAATAATAATAATAACATTCCAGTTTTTAGTCCAAGCTTAAAGCATCAAAACTCACTTAATTTGAAAAAGAAAAAGTAATTTCCTGGTTTTAGTCAAAGGTGAGGTTGAGTAGTCAAAATTGAGGTTGAGTATAGTCAAAATTGAAAAGCAAAGAAAAGTTATGAACAAACAAAATTACATACATAGAAGTAAAGTTTCATTTCTCATTTTTTGATTCGATTTTGTATCTATGTCGCCTCTTCTCATGTGTTATGTTTGGGGGGGGGGGGGGGTTCAATGAAAATAAAGTTTAAGGTTCCTTTTTCCATCGCATTTCTTGTCTCCCAGTGATGTTCAATACTTAATAATAATTCAAGAATGACTGATGAACCGATTGACTTTTTCACATTATTTAATTTTTATTGCTATGGTTACGTTGTTTGATTCGTGCAGTTGATAGTTACAGTTATGTTATGGTTCAGCAAGATATCATTCAGTTATAGTTGCAATTATGGTTACATATTTTCCTTTGGTCAACAGTTATTTGACGGTTGTTGTGAGTACAAGTATTTTAATGTATATGCATATTTTTCGCTATATCATATGTTCAGGGATATAGCGAAGAGTTTTTTCTGGAGGGGCAAAAATTGTTAATTAAATTCCCAGCTGATTCAACTTGAAATAACCAAGTATCAAAATTTGTTTGCATTGGCTTAAAAAAGAAAAAAAAAACCTTTTGGCTTGTTTGATTTTTCCACATTTTGATCCATCTAATAAAATTTCCCGATTTCCCATTTCCGGTGGAGGCTTGGGGGCAAGCTCCCCCGTACCCCCTTATTTTCGTCCCTGCATATGTTATGGTTTTGACTAGATAGTTTCTATTTCAGACCATTTCCAGTAGTGTGAGCAAACGTTCATTAAGCATATTTTAAACGTACTCGAATTTTGTATATACTTCTAAAAAATTCCAAAAACTGACTTATTTCACTGAAATTTTCAGGGGTTTTTTCACGAAAAATTATTTTTTTGACAGCATTACTTGTGTGTGATGTGATGAAAACAATTTTTTTTAGTTTTGATAATGGCAAGTAGCAGCATTTCAACTAAGGCTTTGTAAACTGTGTACAGGTACATTGAGCCACTATTTTTTGCTACCGCTCAGTGAAAACCTAATGTGTCTCCATCAGATGTTTTTAAGGAATGCAAAAATTAAGGTCTTGGAAAGGAAGTAGAGAAGCTGTGAGTGCCATCTGGTAGCAGAATTAGGAAATTGAAAATTGTACAGGGCATGAGAGTTCGTTATCAAATCTGTTCAACTTGTCTACTGCCCTCCCTAAACCTTAATGTTTGCGATCCTTAAAAACATCTGTTGTGGATATACTAGGTTTTCGCTGAATGGTGCCCAAGATTATTAGATTTCACAGGTTTGCTCGATTGCTCAGTGGTTAATCGGAATGTGACGTCACCGACTTTTATTCCATAACTCTAAGTTATACCTAATGGTAAAATAAATTTTCCGAAAATTTTGAAAATACCTTTATTCGATAGAAAATTACAAGAGAAATAAGTTTTGTTCTCTTGAGTTATTCTTGAAAATCAATATTTATCAAGATACTTTTGTTTTTCTAAATTTTTCTTTATAATAGTGTTTAAAACACGTTTTAAACATGTTTAAAGCGTGTTTAAAACAGAATAAAAAAAAACTACAAATTGGCTGCGTAGTAAACACTGGGTCAACCGGGTGATTAGTTCTCGATTCACGAATAAAGGCTACAAGAAAATGGTGGTGCATTAGGTATACTCGTGAACAAAGTCATGATTTTCTATATGACTTTGGTTGCCACTTACTAACGTACTGAGTGGAAGTGCCAATATTATGAATTCACGACCAGAGTTGGAAAGCTAGCTGAAAGCTGAAAGTTTTAAACTTAAAGCTGAAAGTTTTAAGCCGAAAGCTGAAGGTTTTTGACGGTAACAAGCCAAAAGTCAAAAGTTGAGAAATATTTTTTGATGAGAATTGAAAAGCTAAAAGTTTTATTTACTCAGTTTTTCCTTTCATTTTTTCGCCTTTTATCTAAACCTGAAGTGACATCAAGTTCTATTCTCAACAAACTGTAAACAATGCCTCATAATTTTTTTTTTCTGAAAAGTCAAAAGTTGAAAGTTTTAGAAGGTTTTAAGTCAAAAGTTGAAATATTTTGATACTGGAAAGCTGAAAATGATTTTAGTAAAAAGCAAAAAGCAAAAAGTTTTCTGTGTTAAAATTGAAGGTTGATATCAAAAGGAAAGCTTTATCTTACGGCTTTCCACTTCTGTTCACGTTCACAACCCCTTCCTTCGTTTTTATTAATAAATATTATTTATTCTTTTTTTTTCTTCCATTTTTGCTAAAATGAAGTTGAAAAATGCAAGAGGCAATGATTGTTTAAAACAAGAAAGAAGTGAGAGAAACAAAAGTTTGTTCCTTTTCGTGGTTAGAAAAAGTTCATAACACTGTTTGAAACATTGCAACCCTGATTAACAACATACACTTTCCCGAATCAGTGACGTCGGTTTGATTACGGGCTGTATCGCTATCGAGCAAACCTCCATTGTAGAGTAGGCTTTAGTGGTAGCATATTATCCTTTCATTCCCATGCAACCTCATTTGTCGGCTATGACGCGTTCTGTATTGCGTTCTCTTGTTATCGGAAAAAGTGAGGATCAAAATGGCGGGGAATATGACTGTACCAAGTTTACACAAACTGAAAACCTTACTTCAATTTGGACTTGGAGGGTCGGTGGCGCGCTAGCGTCGCCACTGTTCGATGATCTCCGCAGGCTGTGTGTTAGTAGTAGTGCGTGTAACAGCGCTCCATTTTACCTACATGCAAGTTGCAAAAAAAAATTCCACCAGATATCAGCCACTATTCTTTCAAGTCCGAATAGGTAGTTATAGAGCACCTTGAAACACTCGAGTATTGATATCCAGAGGGGCTTGGCTAATCATATTGGCTAAAAACATAGCTAAAAACTAGGTCCATGGAATTAAATAGCTACAACTAAAACTAATAGCTAATCCAATTTTATTGGCTAACTAAAGGCTAAAGCTAACTTGAGTACCTTATTCATAAGAAAAGCCCACAAATAGCAGATGCTTAGGCCCCTTTCCTGAGAGGATGTACAATAAGTAGACTACAATAAAAGGGGAAATTGTAATTCAGGTTGCTAATTTACTGTGTAAAGGTAACGCTAACAGCCTTAGCTTAAATCTCAAAAATATGTTATGTCGCTTTTTAATTCGGCTAGCAAAAAGCTAAGCTAATTTGCTAAGCTTAGCACCTTGTCTGATTCCAGTCAATATGGTGGCCAACGGTTCAAACTAAATTGGTAAGCGAACAGTGATTGCAGGGGCCCAGCCCGGAAGCGAAAGGCCAAAAGCTGAAATCAGCCAAATTTTTACTGATAAGAGAAAAGCTGAAAGCTAGCTTTATTTGTACCTTCACAAGCCAAAAGCCGAAAGAAGCCAACATTTTCCAGCTTTCTTTTGGCTTCTCAAAAACCTATAAATTCGTGAGCTCTTATCAATTTTTCTTGTGTGTGATATTTTTGAGAACTGTATTTTCCCTCCTTAAACCTTAGACCTCAGCTCAGGTATCAGTTGACGGCAAATTTTAGCTCAAAATATCAGCAACGACTGCAATTTGTTTGTACGTTTTGTCTTTTGAGTATTGGGCAACGGAAATTAAGTATTTTTATCAGTAAAGACTAGAGAAGCCAAAAAGCCGAAAGCCAGCCGAATTTTTCTTAAAAGCCGAAAGCAGAAAGCCAAATCCGTATTTTTCAAGAGCAAAAGTTTAATCCAAAAGCCGAAGCTAAAATTTTTAGCTTCAATGCACTGATGCGGAACATGCGCGTAATAAATTGTGAGTCACTGGGCACTAAGCGATGCAAAATGGCGGATGTCAGTACTTGGATGTTTCAAGGTGCTCTAGTGCCAGCTGATACTAAGTGACAATCAAAGAAGTCTTATTTTTGAAAATTTAAAACATCACTTAATTTAATTGTACATTGCAATAATTTTTAAAAGATGTGTTTATTAGTGATGAATGATGATAAATGAATTTTTTAAATTATTACTATTATTATTATTATTAATAATCGAAGCTAGGAAATGAAATTATAGAAAGTGTGATTTGAAAAAAATCTATCTGATGGAAAATTAATTTGCAAGGTCAATAGCCTCTGTTTTATTTTGGGTAAAAGTAGACTTTTTATGCTTATTTCCCATTGAATCGTACGGGAAGCTTAATACATATAAAAGCATGCAAACGACTGTATATTTGGTTTTAAGACGCACAAATGTATCTCTGAACTCATTTTGATCCTCACCCTCGTCTCACAGGCTCCATCGAGGGGGAGAATTTGAATAATTATGTTCATGTTACTGATAATCAAATTTACATTATTATTATTATTATTATTATTATTATTATTATTATTATTATTATTATTATTTTTATTGATAAAATGATTGGTTTTGCCTTTAATTATTACTTATTTATTCTCCACAGGAATTTAAGCCACAATACCATAATTTTATAATAGTTGAAATCTGCTTTAGAGATGCTTTAAAGTGATACTCATAATATTGCTTTTTGTACATATTTGACGCACATTTTATGATAGCATATATTTTATTCATATTTTAGTTAATTTTGCGCATTATGAGTACTTGCCGTAGTTATTATTCGGTTAAAGTGTACGGTACAGTTTGACAGCTCTGGCTACATAAGTACATATATCGCCAATTTACAATGATGACAAAAATTCTGTTGGGATATGGAATGACATGTAGAGAGCGCTTGTGACGCTACACATACGCTCCCACACAAACGTATATAAAATGGTAGAGTGTTCAAAATCAGTATATCCTATTGTTTTTTGAGGATTCCGCGTGTTGATTTGTTTTGATTACTGTTTCAATATGTAGTCAGTGTAGAAAAATGATTACAGTAAGCATTTACTCTGAAATAATAACGAATTTTTCAAAATCAAAATATCGAATCACCTGTACATTTCTTATGGGAGAGATTAATTTGATCACTCAAATTGGACAGGTTCTCAGCTCTGCGGCTACGTGTCGGCCCTTTTGATTCCGAGTTTCAATGTATTACGCTTATGGAATGAGGTACTGAACATCCAGAAATGATCGAAGTGCTGCATATTGGTGCTGTGGTCTTCATGGCTGTGTACTGCTTTACCAGCATTTAACGTTAAATGATTTGTAACATTTTCTTGTCAAAGTTTGGTCAAAACCTTGCTAATAGTCTGAATCAAAAACTTCTTTTCTTTTGTGGGGGAGGGGGCAAAATTTGTGCGAAATTTGATTAACAGTTTAGACTATATTTTTTTTGAGCTTGTTACAAAATTGGTGCAAAATGTCATTAACATTTTCTTTAAGATCCAAGACGTCACTGTTTTCTGGTTTTTGATTGTTAAAATTTGGATGCCATACTGTGACATTTTAAATTTTTTTTTCTTTTTTTTTATCTGAGTGACATGTTTTATAGATTTACCGCATTATTTTACCTATGAAAGACATAGTTAATTTTGTAAGGTGATTGAGCGATTCTCACTCCCTGCGTGGTTTGAGGATTTCCAGTATTTCTCGTGATTTCTCAATCTGCGCTTGCGTTCATCACTATGGTTTGTTGAAGTCGCACGAGCGCAGGACTAACCCAGAAATGCCTCTGATACATAAATCTGAAAAATAAAAATAGAAAATTGAATGGAAACGCGATTTGTTTAATCAAAATCAGAGATTGAAACATTGCTGGCGGTAAATCATTTTCACATACACCTAAACTTATAATGAGTGCTGTGCGATGGTACAGCATTACTGACGCCCTTTCTCTCTTGCCGATGAGGTATTTTCATCGATTTCACTATATACATCGACTCGGTGAACGTTGTTTCGTTAATTTTAACCGAATGTGTAGTATTTTATGGTCGTGTAGTAGTAGAGTAGTATAATATTTTAGCGAGTAGGAGTACGAAGACAATTTTACGTGACCTTGATTTTCGCGTTGGTGTGTTCAGGGTTTATTTACTCAACTACGTCATCCGAGTCCTCCCTGTGCTGTATACGTAGTATCGTGGTATGATTCGAACTAGCTCAACGTTTTTGTAATTTTTTTTTTTGAAAACTCCGAGCGCCGTTTCCATGACAGCGCCGAAATGACTTGGGATTTTCTGTGTTTAGGCTGCGGAATTTCCAGACGAGATTTGGATAATTCCGAAATTTCTAATTACATTTTCATCAGCCATATCATTCCTGAGTTTTCCAACAGGGTGCACGGATGAGGCGCATTTGAGAGACTCGTCTGCGAGATTGAGGGGTGATGTGAGTGAATTCAAGGACTACATGTTTGCTGTAACTAAAATGTTGGTTCAGAGAGGTACCAAAGCGCCTTTCTTTCTTCAGTTTTCTTCTTGGGGGTCCAATTTTTTAAATTAGGAACTAAATGCTTAAATCGTCGCTTATAAAAATATTACACGAATAAAAAGAAAAGGAAGGAAAGGTCATCAGTTTTTCAATTTTATTAACTGATGATCCGATTCTGCCAACTGATCGTAGACACCACTAGACTTTTCCAGGGGAGATAGCAAGCTTTTTCAGATTAATAACCTTGATTTTTCTGGTAAAATAATGCATTTTTTGAATCCCACGGATGAAGTAATTATTATTTTCCCCTGTGCCCTAGCGGTGGCAGTGACGTCCTCGCAGCTGATGGAATTTTTTAAGATTTACCTGCCGAAAAAAGAGGGGACAAAAATGCAAACTTCACTGTCCACTCTCTCAGTTTTGAAATTCACTATTTTGCTCGCTAGTGTCCTGATTTTCCCTGTCCCATTGAGGATAATTTCGCCATTTTACAAAAATGTTTAAGAACCTCTCCTGAGGTTTCGTAATTAAGGTAAACATAATATGTTTTTTTTACCCTCTACAAAAACCCTAAAAATTATTTCTTGGCTTTTATGTTTTAAGAGCTGGAAACTCATGCATTTTTATGGACTTTAATTTGTTCATTGGTACTGTCATTCAACTTTCTACACTGATATTCAGTCTCCCCGCAGTTTTTCAGTTCCTACGCATAATTACACTGGACTTGAAAAGTTTTTCGCTTATCAAAGTGCTACTTCTGTAGGCTCCAATTTGTAAAGAGTGAAGTTCAGTACCATTTTCGTATTTTCACAAATTTACAGTTCGGCAGTCAAGAGATCGAGATCAGTCGAATCTGTTTCCTTTTGTCATAGAAGTACAGGATGTTTCGACTTATTATGCCAAGCCAGTAGGAGGTCATAGTTTAAGGTGGAGGTATTAAACTATGTACAAGAATAGCCTGTACTTAATATTGAAGGGACTGCGTATCTTCAAAGTTGAAAAAATAGAGAACTTTCATTGCGAGTTTAACTTCGACTGTCTCATGCACAATATTGACCTGAGTGACAAAATTTTTTTTTTTTTCAGGAGAGCGATTTGAAAATTATAAATAACGTTGTGTTATATACGTGGCCCAAATGGCTTACGCCGTCTAACGGGCTAAAAAAGGAAGTAATTCGTCATTTGCGAGTGTTGCCCGATACAGGGCATCGAGGTCTATAAGAATATTATGTATTAAACTCATTTTCCATCAAAAAGTCACTTAGGTCAAGTGTGCATGAGACACTCGCTATATTTATTTTCATTCTGAATTTTTTCGAAGATAATCAATGGGTAGTGCATTGGAAAAGCAACAGAAATTTACAGAATTGAACTGCGTGCTTTCAATGTTGAAGCAACTCTACCAATTTTAAAATTCTGATCGTAAAATTAGAATAAAATTGTTGAAGTGCACAACTTTCAATTCTTGTAACTTCTTCAACGTTAGACGGTGAAAGTAATTTTTACGCCTCTTTCAGAGTAGCAGTGATTCATAGCCATGTTTTACAATAAAAAAAATTTTCCTCGGTAAACTCCTTCAAAAATTTTCTAATTTTTCAAAATTTTATGACATTTTTCAAATTTTGGAATTGAATTTTGTCCGTAACAACTGAAGTGGCACTGTATGCACCGAATGCTCAGACCTTGTAGTCTATTGCACTTTTCCTCAGGTTGCTTTATAACGTTCTGCCTACCACCCGCCTCAATTGTGAGCATTGGCGGATCTAAGGGGGTCATGGGGTACATGCTCCCCTTTCTTTGTTGAATATTTTTAAAGCAATAATAGGAAAAAAGGAATAAAAATAATGAATTGTACGCTCGTACACGCCACAAAGGTCATTGCCGCTACCGTACCCCCCCCCCCCGTCACCTTTTTCTAAATCCGTGCCTGATTGTGAGGGTGATGAATCTTTTTTAGAAGAACTTAAGCCATTTCTTTTTCTTCGGTTTGAAGGGAAAGAGTGTTCAGCTTATTTGCCCGATCGTACAGATATCTCGTTTTGTGTAAGTGAGCACTCCTTACAAGTTTTTCTGTTGAAACTCGGGGGGGGGGAGACTTGTTGTCCCTTCGTTCCCCGAAGCCGGCCTCGCTGCTATGTAGTGAATAACCAGAACAGTTTCGAACTCAGAAGAACTAACTTTCGTGTTGGAAACCCGAAATTGAGTTTCAAAACGTAGTTATGGAACTAATGAAAATGAACACAACGTTGGTCGCCATCTACAACTCAGATTCGTTGAGTAGAGAAGGGGGTGAGTGTTTAGGACTATCAGCCTCGGGGAGAGCAGAAATGAGCGGGAGGATTTAACGATGGGAATATTTTCCTTACTCCCTCTCAAGTTTGAAAAGGGGAAACTAACTCAGATTTCTGAAATTCCTCAGTGAGATTTGAGTAGGTATATCTAAATTTTGGATTTGAGGAAGAACCTAAAGAGCGAAATTTGGATCTGAGGTCGGAAAGTGATCTTGGGAGTTAGTGAGCTATCAAAAGTGGGGAACTAGCTCAGATTAGAGTTTTACTTGAATGAGAAACAGGTAAGTGTTTGTGGACTATCAGTCTAGGATTAGCTGCAAACAATGGAGGAGGGAGATACTGATAGGGTGGATTCTATATGTAGGGTGTGCCAGTTCACAATTTCTTTCTTCTGTAGTCCAGAGCGCTTTCGGCTGCTATGCCATCTTCAGTGGAGTACCCTAACACTTTTGTCTTTGTCGTCCTGTATTTACAGTGGTGGGGTGGAATTTGAATATTAGGCCGGTAAGTGATTGTGAGAGTCGAGGACTTATCAAAAGGGTGAAACCAACTCAGATTCGATTTTTACTTCTGTGCGGAAAAGGGTTGAGTGTTTGAGGACAAAGCAGAAAATAGTGGGGAGAATTTGATGATGCGAACATTTTCCTTATTCCCTTCCAAGTTCTAAAAGGTGAAACTAATTTAAATCCGAGAAATGCTTGAGTGAGATTTGAGTAGGACTATTTAAATTTTAAGGAAAAACGTAAGGAGTGGAAGTTGGATCTCAAGCCGGAAACTGATCTTGAGAATCAATGACCTATGAAAAGTGTAAAACTAACTCAGATTCGAGTATTACTCGAATAAGAAAAGGATGAGTGTTTGAGGACTAGCAGTCTCGGATTAGCAGAAAACCGAAAAGGATGAGGGAATGAAAAACTGAAGTGGAATTGAATCTTAGGCTGGAGAGTGATTGTGAGAATCGAGGACTTATCAAACGGGTGAAACCTATTCAGATTCGAGTTTTATTTCTGTGCGGAAAAGGGTGAGTGAGGTCTATCAATCTCGAGAAAAGCAGAAAATAGTGGGGAGGGTCTAATGATGTGAACATTTTCCTTACCCTTTCCAAATTCTAAATGGTGAAACTAATTTAAATCCGAGGAGTACTTGAGTGAAACTTGAGAAGGGGTATCTAAATATTGGACTTGAGGAAATCCTTAAGGAATGGAATTTGTATTTGAAGCTGGAAAGTGATTGTAAGACTCAATAACCTATTGACAGTGTGAAACTAACTCAGATTCGAGTTTTACTTTAGTGCGGAAAAGAATGAGTGTTTGAGGACTATCAGTCTCGAGAAAATCAGAAAATAAGGGAGAAATTGGTGATGCGTACATTTTTCTGATTCCCTTCCAAATTCTAAAAAGTGAAACTAATTTAAATCCGAGAAATGCTTGAATGAGATTTGAGTAGGGCTATCTAAATCTTAAGAAAAAACGTGAGGAGTGGAATTTGGATCTCAAGCAGGAAAGTGATCTTGAGAATTAATGACCTATCAAAAGTGTAAAACTATCTGAGATTCGAGTTTTACTCGAATGAGAAAAAGATAAGTGTTTGAGGGCAGAAAACCCAAAAGAATGACGGAGTGAAAAACTGAAGTGGAATTGAATGTGATTGTAAGACTCAATGACCTATTGAAAGTGTGAAACTAACTCAGATTCGAGTTTTAATTCAGTGCGGAAAAGGGTGAGTGTTTGAGGTCTATCAATCTCGGGAAACACAGAAAATAGTGGGGAGGGCTTGATGATATGAACATTTTCCTCTCCATATTCTAAATGGTGAAACTAATTTGAATCCGAGGAGTACTTGAGTGAGACTTGAGCAGGGGTATCTGAGTATTGGACTTCTCTTTTTTTAATTTTTTTGCTCTCAACCTGAGCCCTGGAATCCGCCCTTTCAAGCATTATCTCAAAGACGTTGGGGAGGCTGTTAGGGTTGTCTTAGCCCGCTCTTCTACTTACCGAGAAACTGGCCTAGGTCGAAATGTAGCGAGTCGCTGCTTGGGCTCGAACCCGGGACCTTCGGATTCCGAGACCAGCGCGCTATCCACTCAGCCAACCATACCCTGATATATGCTCGTACCCATGGAAAGAAAAAATATTACAACTTAGGAGGTCCTCCAGAAATTCCCCTTCAAATACAGATCAGAGAGTCATCTCTTGTACCCTACAGTCGGCTGCTCTGAGAATGTATTATGATATACGTAAAGAACAAACTCTTTCAGGTCGCCCCCATGAACGAAAGCTCTGATCTCTCTTCACTACGAATAAATTTTTCGCCTTTTACTAAATATTGGACTTGAGGCGAATCCTTAAGGAGTGAAATTTGTATTTGAAGCCGGAACGTGATCTTGAGAGTCAATAACAAAGTATGAAATTAACTCAGATTCGAGTTTTACAAAGGATGAGTGTTTGAGGACTATCAGTCTAGAGGAAAGCAGAAAATAGTTATGGATGGTTTGATAAAGCGAACATTTTCCGTACTCCCTTCCACGTTCTAAAAAGTAAAACGAATTTAGATCCGAGAGATGTCTGAGTGAAATTTGAATAAGGATATCTACATTTTGGACTTAGTCAGTGACCTATCAATGGTATGAAACTAACTCAGATTCGAGTTTTCCTTGAATGAAAAACAGATAAGTGTTTGAGAACTATCAGCCTTGGGAAGAACGGAAAACAATTGGCGAGAGAAAAACCTGAAATGTGGAATCTGGATCCGAGTTCAGAAAGTGATCTTAAGAACAATCACTCATCAAAAGGGTGAAACCAACTCAGATTCGATTTTTACTTGAATGAGGAAAAGGGTAAGTGTTTGAGGACTATCAATTTTGGGAAGAGCAGAAAATAGTGGGAAGGGTTTGATGATGCGAATATTCTCCCTACCGTTCCAATTTCAAAAAGGTGGAACTAATTGAAATCCGAGAAATGTTCAAGTGAGATTTGAGGAGGGCTTTTTAAATTTTAGAGCTGGGGAAAAACTAAAAGTGGAAGCTGAATCTGTGGTCAGGAAGTGATTTTGAGAGACAGTGATATATCGACAGGATGGAACTAACTCAAATTCTAGTTCTAATTCAGTGAGAAAAGGAGTAATTGAGTCTAAAACTCATCAGTCTCGAGAAGAGCAGAAAATAGTGGGGGCGGATTTGACGGCGCGAACATTTTCCTGACCCCCTCCCAAGTTCAGGAAGTGGAACTATTTTATTTTATCTTTGTGTGAGATGGCGCTGTATGCGCCGAATGCTCTGACCTTGTAGTCTATTGCTCTTTTCTTCAGGTTGCTGTTGAGGATCAGCTCAGCAGCCTCACTTTTACAACCAATGTGAGAATCTTGCCTGTCCTGTTGACTTCACTGGGTGCTGAATACTCCAGGTCCAGTGCTTCGCGTCTTGTCCCGGCTATTGCTGAGCACTGGCATATGATGCGAATCGAGGTTTCTTCCTCCTCTCTACAGTGCCTACAGGAGCTGCTTTTCGCTACTCCTATTTTATACCACATGTGTTTTATGGCCCCGTGACCAGTTGTTAGTAGTCCAACCATGAACCTTGCATGTTTTCTGTAGAGCCCTGGTAGGAACTCGGCGTACTTAACAGGGGCGTCCCCTATCTGTTTTGTTGACTTTCATACCATTGGCCACCCGCCAGTGCGTTTCCATCTGCTTCCTTATCCAAGCTTTCACCCTGGATTTTATGACGCTTTTGCTACGGGAAGACATGGCCTGGGCATTGCCAGCTCCATCTTTATCCGTGATCGTCTTGCCTTTTATGCTGCAGTGCTCCGATGTCCATAGTATGGTAACGTGGTTCTCCTGAGCAAGGGTGTATCATTGTTAATGCTGTCCACCATCACCAAGGATGTAGTTTGGTGTGCCGATGTGATCCAGTTCCTCTCTGGCTTTGGCCAGGTGGCCCCGGCCTCACCACATAACTGCCGCATATGTGATTCTGGGACATATTACGCCGGTAGATATTCAGTTCATCATATTGGGAAATACTCCATAGGTTCTGTCGACAAAGGTACGGCAATGCCAAAGACGTTGCGAACTGTTGTGAAGAGTCGCTGTAGATAATACCCTGAAAATGAAGCAATATTTTTACCGCGTGTTGCCTATGTCAAAGATTGAAGGGATTTCAAAAATTGAAAGTTGTGCACTCTAACAGAGATACTCATGACTATAATTTATTTTAAAACTAGTATAATTTCAGCAATATTAAAGTAGATAATTCAGTTTGGTAAATTTTGGTTTCCTTTTTCAGTATTCTACCCATAGATTATATTATTTAGTAATCAGACTCGTAATGAAAATTCGCTATTTTCAAACTTAAAACACTTGTAGCACCTTCAATCTTGAGAATAGGCTGTACATATACAAACGTGTTTTTTTCATCTTGCTGAGTACTATCACCTCCTACCGATTCGCCGTTCTCACCGGGAACATTCTGTACAGAAGGTACTATGTAGGTCAGACAAGGCAGCACTAAGGCTAGACATTGAAGGACGGGCAGGAAAAGAGACTCAAAACTGGTGTTTATTTGGGTCACTTTTAGGAACATCGAAATCGCGTGCTACGAAGTACAATGTTCACTGAGAACTGAAACTAAAAGTTATCAGAACTTATACGAAGATTCTCGTCGAATGTACAAGAACGATAAAAGTTGACCCAAGCAAACAGTACAAGTTATTTTAAACGTAGGCGTGGATCCTTAAAGGGAAAAATGAATTTCGTCACCGTGCAGGAAAATCCACTAGATGAGGAATGATTTGCTAGTACACGCCGCCTACGACTCATTGAAAACGAGCGAAATTAATGCACCCTTCGCCATGATGACATCATAGCTGGCAGCTGCTTTGGGTAGGTTGGGAAGTATATTTCGTTAAACTGCCCACGTGTTCACGGTTTTTCCTCCAGAAGGGTTTTCGATAACGTGTTGCTTTTCGTCTTGCTCGTTCTCCTCCGTTATATTTTCCTTCATTTTGGGGCGGAAAAATCGATACCGGAGAGAAAATGGGTGGCTATTAACAGCATCTCTTTCGCGGTATATTGCACTGTATTGCGCGCTGTGGCGTTATACCCGCCAAAATCACATGATGTACTCGGCGAAGAACCCGTGCTCCGAACATGTGCGTTGCAAACGATGAATCTGAAAACGACATTCGGGTTTTCACATTTTCCACCTCAATGGCCACGCGGCGTTGTCGAAGTGTTTACTGACGGATTGCAGAGTGCGTTCTGATCGCGGCTTGGCGGCGAGAAAAATACTCTTGACTAGAATCGCTGGAATTTCGTAACCCTGTTGGTGGTGCTGGCGCAAGGTGCAGAATAATGTTCTGACGTTCTTACACCCCCATATTTTTTCAAGTTAGCAATTTCGAGAAATATTGTGGAGATTTTATTCCGCATTTTTGCTGTGTATGCCCCCTAAATAGTTTGTTCTCTCAGATTCTGCCTGCTGTAAGAAAGATAGGTAACATTTCTCACAGTAATTGAATCGGTTTGCGTAGAAATCAGATTAGTCCCCTTTGCTGATAAAGGAAGTATAGCCCTGCATTGGTCGCAAAACTTATTTATTTATGGATTAATCCATTTGTTTTATTTTTTACTGACTTGACCTGTGTCCGACAATCGAGAGTTGTAACTGCGTTAGGAAGCTAAAATTTTGATTTGTTAACTGAGGTAACAAAATGAAGGTGTGCATATGTGGGCTTAATCGGACTATTGGGGGGGGGGGGTGGCCCATACTCTGGAAGGAATGACGTTGTCTAATGCTGGTCTGTAATTGACCTACTTAGTTAGCTGAAATTTCTATAATGAATTCTTGTATCCCTAATGTAGTTCGAGTTTGAAATTTGAGTCCAGTTGGCCTGTTGGGACGGAAGACAGTGGTACTCATAATGCGTGAAGGTTATTTTCTTTACAAAATTCTATCTGGCGAACCGAAGTCCTGTCGAACATCTGAAGACAAAGAGTAATATTATTTTTCTCAGATCTACAAATTTAGTAGTAAACATTTTTTTTGTTTGTAGGATCAGCGGTTGATGAGATTTTTAACGTTCATGAGGTCGCGAAGTCCACCCAATATTTGAACCACAATGTTGTAAAACTGCATGAGTTTTTTTTTTCCTTTTTGAGAGAGAAATATTTTATGTAGTAGTTGCATCGGCTGACAATAACAAAATTTCGTTTAAACGAGAAGTAGGTCAAAACAGGCGGAAAATATACATACATACATATGCGGAGTAATGACCTTTGTCCAATTTTCAAAATTTCATAGGAGAATGAAATAACGTGATACTCTTGTGTATACCATATACATGCCACCAGTGACAATCAGGGATGGATTATTTACGTTAAAAAATTTGTGTATGGTAATACAAGGTGTCTACAGGTTTGGAAAATTTGGAAAGTTTGGAAAAAGTCAGGAATTTGAAAAGTAGGTCAGGAAGTTTGTAAATAGTCAGGAAATTCAACAATATTTTTAAGATGTTTGGGGGAAAAAACAAAGAATGAACTCACGGAAAATTTTTTTCGTCGTTTAATTTTACTTCAGCACTCTGTGTGTATATCTGTGAACACCTTCCTAATGCTTTCACCCAAAAATCAACTTCAAATTTCAGTTCATTTTAACCATAGCGTCTAGTAGTATAAACATAAAAATATATACTGTCTATACTGTAAAGGTTTACAGAAGAGAAAAAAAAATTTTGGAAAAAGTCAGGAGTTTATATTTTTCCATTCTTGTAGACACCTTGGTAAATAATGTAAAGAAATGTAAATAACGTAAATAAGGTTAAATACACTAATAAATTCGGGATACCCTGAAATTAGCAGTCTTGCTTTAAAAATGCATTATTTGAGGTTTGAGTGTAAAAATCGAAATTTCCTACTATCTATGTATCTATCTGCTTGGCTAGTACCGATGATTTCCTTGTATCAGGTTAGAAGTTAGGAACCACAATTCGGACCAGACGAACGTCTGGCGCGCTAGTATCACTCTAGGTGATAAGGATTTGAAAGGATGATCATGGCAATCAAAATGATGTGTAAATAGAGCCATTTTCATGATTTTTCGCATTTAAAAAATATTTAACCTAATGTTGGTGGAGGTTTCATACATTTTTGATACGGCTCTTAAAATTATAGTTTCTTCGACTAGCAGAGGTAAAGTAATCATGATGATTAAAATGTTTTTTAATGACAAATAACAAAGAGAAAAATTTGTGTCACGTTGAATACACATTACTACCCTTCCAAATTCCTTCACATTATTAGTAATTTTAGAAAAATCGAAAAAATATCGAAAAAAAAGTAGTTGTGGTCTTCCTTTTACCATTATCACCTCTACTGAATAGTCCTAGATGATCATTCTTTCAAAGCTTCTATTTTTGGCCGCCAGGAGACGACTCTTTCGATACACGGTCCCAATCTACAAAAAAAAAAAATGGATTGAAACAACTGTTGATATTTTTTGATACTTCCGTTTTACATTATCAGTATATCGATAGTACCGAAGCTTACGAAAAAATATTGATATTTTAACTGTCAGATCACGAGTGTAAAAAAAGATTAACGACGTCTTTCCGTACTGACTTAGACTGGTAATGTTTCCAAAGCCCAAAACTTTTTGGCAAAAATTTAGTCTTTTTATATCTGTATAGAGTCCCCCCCCCCTAATACCTACGAAAAATTAGCCTACGTCGGTACAGAAAAACGTTAATTTCTCCTCACATAATACTCACTTGAATATTTTTTTGCTACATCGCTCTCAGCACAATTTATTGTAAATATGTAGTAGGTTGCCAACCAGAATTGTAAAATTGTTTTAAAAAATAAATAAATAAAAAAATTTAAAAAAAACTTAAAATTGATTGCAAATATTCTTCTTCTTTTTTTTTTAATTTTAATTTTAAAACCATAATTTTGAAAATCAATTGATTTTTGATTTTAATGATTTGATTTCGTAATTTAAATGGCTTAAACGATTTTTTTTTAGGATTTTTTTTTTATTCTTTTGATTATATATAGGTATCAAATATTCATTAAAATGATGTAAAAAATGATTTTCATCATGATTTTTAATCATAATTGGAAAAATTAGTTTTTGATTTTCGAGGAATGATTTTCAAATTATTTTCAATCATTTGTTTTTTGATTTTGCCCGTCTTGGGTGGTTAGATTAAGAACGGGTAGCTTAAAACTTGTTTTTTTAAATTTCCTTTAAGAATTTTTTTCTGTGACTTATGCTGTTTTACTATATTGTGGTTAATTTGTTCAATAAAATGTGACCGTATGGATGGCAACATTCTGAGCAAAAAGTATGTTCCCTCAATCGCCAAAATGATTCAGAATTTCTTTATAACTCTTCCAGACTTGAGTACAGTTCTTCAAGGAGATCTCTTAAAATTGTTACGACTCGTGTAAAACTCTCACGACTTCTTACAACTGAGACACCTCAGTTCTCATTTAGGACTAGATTTCCTTAAGACCTTCCAAGGTATTTATTTAAGACTCTCTGACTCTTCAAGAATCGTTTGAAGTTTCATTATGATTCTTCAAGACCTAATCAGGACTTGTTTTTCTGTGTTTAATAGACACTCTCTAGGGCCCTCTTTTTATTAAAATTCACCAAAACTGTTCAAAACGTGCTCAAAATACGTTATGACATGTAGAATGCTGATGTATTTGACGCCATGTATTCTACGGCACAACGCTGGAAAAGGGTCAGTTAAAGACAATTACAGACAATTATTTTGGATAATTTCAAACAATGATCAATTAGAATAGGAGAAAAAATCCTGTCAAAACCTGATCATCCATAGATTGATGTCTCTAAAGAATGTGACTTAATTTTAACTAATGTGAGCATCTTCTTTCAGTTTTCAAAGAATTTTGGTCGTGAATAAGAGGACAGTGTCATCTAAAAGGTGCTGTCTATAAAAGGGCTGCAACTGCAACCTTCTAGACTGCGAGCAGCGAGCAGAGCGAGTTGCGAGTTTCTAATAAATGGATTGAAATGGTCAACTAAAGTCAACTATACATATTTTCACATTTAAATCTTGTTAGACGTTCCCTTCGAACCAATTTATGTCACTCAAGATAAAACAAACCTGAGTTGATGGATGTCCCAAACATTATATTCAAAAAGGAATTCTCTTGCGAATTTTACAAAGATGATGGCACAGTACTAGAAATACACCCCCTCCCCACCACATCCGAGCTTGACTAGCAGGAAGGCAGGTATACAGACAAGTCAGTCAGCTAGAAAGCCTAACAGACAGGCTAGTAAAAGCGAGGGGAAGCTAACTTGCGCGAAACGACTGTTGGTGAGGGGTTGAGTTTCAGAGGGACGTGGATAGGTAGACTGAGTGTGAGGGCCCAGAGGAAAACGAATGACGGCGAGAAAATTAGGCCGGGGAGCAGTCAAGGAACAGCGCCCTGAAGTAATTTTAGAATCATCCTATGATCGTATGATCTCCTTTTTAATCTCATGGGGAAAGGGACCTAAAGGTGGTTCAGTTTGTCAGCTATTTTCATTTCATCACGGTAGACATTTTTTCCGTCAAACTGACGTCGCCTTGAACTTATTCCAAGTACCTTTGGGTTTATCTCTCCGTATTTCGAGATGTTCTCAGCAGACAAATTCAGGTGGTCATTCGCCACAATGATGCCGGTGAGGAGCTGAAGATTTCTTCACTTTTCAGTACTCGTCAAATTTCCATTCGCCAGATCCAGGCGTTATTTCCCTCTCCCTTTCCCTTGCACTTCTTGCCGAAAAGGTTTTGCCAAAGAGAACTCGCAATATTGGGTCTCACTTTTCAGTTCTTCATGTAATTCTTTACGTTTTGCACACCCGTGAAGAGGAAGTCGACGAAGCTATAAAAACCATCATACAGATGCAGGTGCATTCGACATCGACAGCCAGCATGTGCATATGTTGCCCGTGGTGGAAGGAATTATAACCAATTAATGAAGCCCGAATATCTAGGATACTTTTTTTTTTTCTTGTCAATTTAGTTTTCTCTTTCTCTCTTCCTTAATCCATATGTCTGAAACGTAAACCATCTCTGAGTAACACCATTTACTACAGACCGAGCAAGACTAGATATCATTCGAGCCGAATTTCACGAGCAATTTTTAGGCATCCGCGTTTTCTTAAATTTAGAAATACCGTCGAGCATCTGTTCGTTTTTTTTTTTTTTTGGCGAAGTTGGGACGCTGCCTGGAAACGAGATCATATTGAATTCTTATTTTGTCGGATCACTTTTTTTTTTTTTTTTTAATTTAACGGCATTTCTTGTGCACTCGAGGAGTTGATTAATAGGTACGGAGGCGCGTAATAGGAAAAAATGTCGTTCTTCTCGTCGTCTTGAGTATTTATAAACGAATGAGTAAACCGGGTTGAAAATACACATCAACTATCCGCAGTGCCATATAGGAAGAGGGGAAAAAAGTGCAATCAACATTGTTTATCACGGTCGAGCAGAATGTATACAACAGGGAAAGACTGATCATGTTCCCAATTATCCATAGATCCGTAACTGTTATTAAACTTTGATGACAGCTAAGGGAGAAAGCGGCAGTGGTGACACTCACTCAGAGAGTTGAACCCAGAACAGACTTTCTCGGCTCTCGGTCAGTAAGAAAATAGCAGTGGCGAAAGTTATTAAGGAAGCCGCAGAAAACAAAGACTTTCAGTAAGAAAGTGGTAGAGGTGACAGTTATTCGGGGAGCTGAAGAAAGTACAGACGAAAATTCTCATTTCCAAAACAAATTGGCAGCAGAGGTATTTTCACCTTGCAAATATTCAGTGATGTTGGCATAAGTTGAATTAAGAACATGTTTGCTTCGTGATTCCCAATTTTTCGTGTTGGCAAAATCACAACCCCATCCTCTCCCTGTGGAAAGAAAGAGTTCCTTCAGTACGACCCGAGGCACCCTTGCTACTTAGCCCCTGTAAACAATAGTAGATGAATCACTGATAGGCCACAGGCAGAAGTGGTGCCGCAAGAAGGTAATTCGCCCCGTTTAGTGTCCACTTAAAATTTGAAGGGAAAACACTTTACCGATTTCCATTTTCAGTACCAGTAGAGGTTAATATATTTGGATCACACAGCTCGAGGAACCTAAAACATGAACTCATTGATTCGTATAACTCACTTTTTGGCAGAGGTGTGCTTCGCTAATCGTATTGGCTAAAAATTAGGTCCGTGGAATTGAATAGCTACAACTAAAACTAATAGCTAATCCAGTTTTATTGGCTGGCTAACGGCTAAAGCTAACGCTAAAAATCAATGTTCTTGAGTACCTTATTCATGAGAAAAGCCCACAAATAACAGATGTTCAGGCCCCTTTTCTAGGAGGTATACAATGAAAAGGGAAATTCAAAATTGTAATTCAGGCAGTCACTTCATTGTTGATAATAAATGTAAACACTAAAAAGGCCTGTAAGTTCACTTGTGATAAGGTCTCTTTTAATTGAATTTCATTTTTTCTTTCTTTTTCTTTTTTAGTTTTAGCTGATTTTGATTGACTAACAAATAAGCTAATCCTTATTTACTGCTGAAAGGCTAGCTAATAACTAGCAAATATCAAGCAAATAAAGGTCGGCTAACGGCTAAAAGGTAAAGCTAATGGCTAAGCTAAGCACCTCTGCTTTTTGGTGTAATTTGTTCAAGGATAGAACTCATACAAGCTCTATTCGGATTCGTTCCGGCTCATTTTAAGATACTTTTAGCACCTACTCAGGTTTCTACGATTCATTCTGTCTGTTCTAACCTTCACTGAGTTTTACAACTCTTCAGTACATTTGATTCTCACGATTCAATCGGACAACTGAAAGACTTATTCGGGTTCTGTTATAATTTATTAAAACTCATTCGAACTCTACTACGACTCACCGATACTAATTCAGACTTCTCTAGACCCTTATAAGACTGATTCAGACTTCTTCAAGACTTATTAAAAGTATTTATAACTCTGTTAGTGTACATGCAGGCTAGGTTACAAATCATCAAACTCCTAGACTCATTCAGACACTTCAGTCTCATTGTGATTCTGTCAAGACTCGCTGAGATTTAGTCTTGAGTTGAAACTCATCAGAATTACTCGAACGTATTGAGCGTGCGATGAGACATTTTGACTCCGAGACTCATTTAGACGCAGTTTGGAGCTATCAAAATTTCATCAGAAATGATGCTGCGATTTATTTCAGATCACGTGACGACTCAGACTTTTTAGGGCTCAATAAGACTCATTCGAACTGAGTCATAACTCACTCGGTCTGTGCTGAAACATGCTCAGACTCACTAAGACTGTGCTGAGACTCATTCAGACTTCGTTAATTTCAAAGTAGACTCAATTTGAATTCGTTCGGATATATATATATAGACTATATTAGGTCAAGATTCCGATAGAAACTTTGTTAACATTTAAGACTGTCGTCTGATTATAATCATTCACATTCTGTTCCGAATCAGGGTGGCCACTCTTCTGGAAAGCCTGGAAGTCAGGGAAAACCCAGAAAATTCTGTGAGACGTGGAAAAGTTAATGAAAAGTCAGAGAATTTTGAAAAAAAGTCAAAAAAGTCAGGAAATGTTGAAGAGAATTTTATGATGTGAAAGTATTGTACAATTTTCTCTGTCAGACTCATTCGAACATTTTTATTTATTTATTTATTTATTTTTTTTAACTAATTTGTTTGTTACAAAAAAATTGGAAAACGGACCAGAAAAATTTGAAAAAATCTCGAAAAGTCAGGGAATTTTATCCTTGGGAACAAATGGTCACCCTGTGAATGATTAAGATTAATTTAGACTTTTTCAAGCTTTTTCGCTTTCAGAAATGTAATTATAATTGAAGGGGTGGTTTCTTCAGCTGGCCTCCTCTTTAGCTGGCCACTGGATTCCTCGGCTGGAAGATAATTTCAAAAAAATTTTCCAAATTCACTAAGTCCATTTTTTTTTTGTTAAGTTGTGAGTGAGCAGGTACGAGTGTTAATAAAAAGAACCTTTTTCCTTATAGTTGTAAGTGTTTATTGTGTAAAAAGTTTTTGGATATCCATACTATTGTACAGTTCTCCTACAACACAGGTTCTGATGGCTAAGTTGCCCATAATATACAAGGTTTCTCAGTATATGACACCATCCCCTTCTATTGGATGAGTAGGCAACTTATCTCGACAACGTGTATATATGCTTGCGTGACCTTAGGTTTGAAAAGGCCATGATGCGGACACTGAAAAATTATGATGTATAGCTTTAATGGAAACATTTCTTGTCAGCATTGCAAGGGCACAGATAAGGGGGTCTGGACACCGGACATTTTGACTCCGAGATTCATCCAGACACAGTTTTGAACTATCAAAATTTCATCAGAAATGAGGCTACGATTTATTCAGATCAAGTGACGACTCAGACTTTTTTAGGGCTTGATAAGACTCATTCGAACTGAGTCGTAACTCACTCGGTCTGTGTTGAAACGTACTCAGGCTCACTAAGACTATGCTGAGACTCATTTAGACTTTGTTAATACAGGTGCAGACTTATTCAAATTCTTCGACTTTCAAAACAGACTCCATTTGAATTCGTTCAGATATATACAGACTATGTTAGGTCAAGACTCTGATAGAAGCTTTGTTAGAACTTTCAACTGTCGTCTGATAAAAATTGTTCCAATTCTGTTCTGAATGATTAAGATTAATTTAGACTTTTTTAAGCTTTTTCGCTTTCAGAGATGTAATTATACTTGTAGGGGTGGTTTCTTCAGCTGTCCTCCTCTTTAGCGGGCTTCTAAATTCCTCGGCTGGAAGATGATTTCTAGAAAATTCTTCAAATTCAGTAAGTCCATTTTTTCTTTAAAGTGTGAGCAGATATTAACTTAATAAAAAGAACCTTTTTTTCTCTTACAGTTGTAATTTTTCATTGCGTAAAAAGTTTTCGGATATTTACTTCATCACTAGTGTACAGGTCTCTTACAACAAAGGTTCTGACGACTAAATTGCACATAAAATGCAAGGTGTTTCAGTATATGACCCCTTCAACCTGATGGGTAGGCAACTCATCATGACAACGTGTATACATGTTTGCCTGCTCTTGTATTTGAAAGGGTACGGATATAAACTCTGAAAAATGATGCACAGCTTTACTGAAAAAGTTTCTTGTTGGCATTGCAAGGACATATGTAGATAAGGTAGGGTTTTGAAGGTTTGGACCTCCTAGGGGAGGGAATAAAGGGTCAGACAGGATAGAGAAAATTTACACCAACCACCCCTGTTGCTGTTAGATAGAGTGGTGGAACTTTTTGGAAATAACAGAGGACAACTACGGCAACATCGGAAAGAAAAACTAAATTGTGTCAACAGGGTGTACCCAAAAATGAGTTTGGTTAAAAACTACAAAAATTTTCATATTTCTTCAACTTTCCATTCGAATTATCCGCTGGATCTTTGCCGTGAACGAATTGCTCCTTCACGCCCTTCAGAAATACTCACTGGACTTACTGCTACCGATTTTAGTTTCTGTTTGAAAATTTAGATAATGCAACGCTGTATGTAAGAAATTACAATATGATTTTCAAATTTTTATTAGCAAATACGAGGTCTACAAATGAAAGGGACCTGTACCCAGGCCCGTAGCCAGAGGGGTGCTAGGAGGTGCTGACTTTTCTTTCCACTACATTTTAATGTTCATAAACTTGGCAGCACTGATTTTGCTTTGAAAGATAGACGAATTGCGGTGTTTGTCCTTCTTCATATGAGACATGTAACAAGAGAAGGGCCCGAGTGTCCATCCAGCCGTTTCAGACACACGGGCCTTTTTCTTGTGTCACATTACAATTACAATTCACAAACACGGTGGTAGGCTCGCGATCCAGTTCTCATTGAATATCGATGGCTAAATGCCTGAATGGCTGTTTGAGAACTGATAACTTGGTAAGTCCACGGAAATAAAAAATTTTTACTTCCAAATGTTCGAAAAATTGATCATTGTAAAAGTGTTAATTTATTTCCACGCGATATATTCAAATTTTCTTTTCAATGGGTTTTCAGGAAGTTGAATCACCAGTTTTGATTATGAATTTTGAGACCAAATAATTCAGGGTTCCTATTGTAACACTGTGAGTCTGCTATTCCTCCCCCCCCCCAGAATGTTTGGTTTATATCAGTGGTATAGCAGGATTTTCCCGGGGGGGGGGGGGGGGGGTAAAGTATGATTTTCAAGGCAGAAATAGTCGAAAATTGAGGTATTTTTTTTAAATCGTCGATATTAGAAGACCATTTTATAAAAATGAAGGTAAAATTACCGCTCGAGCGAAAATTTTTCGAAGAAACGTGTTTTAAAGGCGAAAAATTGCTCATTTTTGCAAATCCCACATTCAATTTCACGTACCTTGGGGGCGTTCGCCCACTTTGCCTCCCCAGCTACACTACTGCCTCATAGAAATCTTCACATTATATGCTTTGTGTATCCTTAAGCCTCGCTGGTAAACAGTCAGCACCCCCTACCGCTGATGGCTGGCTACAGGCCTGCCTGTACCTGGTGTTTTCTGGCTACTCTGTTTACTCTCCCTTTTTATTTTATTTTATTTTTTAAGTAGGATTGTTTTATCGTAAATTTCAACCGCATTTATCAACATTTTCAAACTTGAAAACGAAAATAGATATAAGCGAGATCAAGGAGTACTTTTGAAGGTTATGATGGAGGGAATCGTTTACCGCAAGAAAATCGCTGGGCTTAGAGGACAATTTTTGCGGAAAATTGAAAAAACATACAAGTTTTTAAACGTATTTTTAACCAAAATTAATTTTATGAACGTTCTGTTCACCCATTTTTGTTAATTTGGTTTCCAGTAATTGCCATAAGGCTAACTGTCTTCTATTATTACCATAAAGTTCCACCAATCTATCTGGCAGCAGTGCTGAGAAAAAACATTCCGTTAATGCTGTACATAATTTCTTCAGTCGTCTGTATCTTTGTCCCTGTAAATGTAAGTAAAGGCAAGTATACGTACATGATGTCAAAATGAGTTGCCTACGTACTCAGTTGAAGGGGTGTTGCGTACTGAGACACCCTGTATTTAAGGCAGTATTGAATAGTAAGCATGTAATGTTTTGTCTTCCTATTGGCTGTTGTGGTCTGGTCTGTGGAATTGTTCTTAGTATGGATAGTGAGTTGTGCCATGTTTTCCTATTAGCTCTTGTAGTCCGGTATTCAGTGTCTCTTTACTTGTTATCAGTGCGGAGAATGAGTTCTGCCCTGTCTTCTTATTGGATCTTGTGGTCCAGTGTTCAGTGTGTCTTAACTTGTTATTAGTGTGGACAGTCGGTTGTGCCTGCTCCTATTGGTTATTATGGTTTGATGTCCAATGTCTGTTTACTTGTAAGTAGTGTGAAGTGTGGTCCTTCAAATTATTGTGTACTGTTTTTATTTCGATTATTTTCGTTGGTTTTCATAATTTTCTTTTTTGTATTGTCAGTAGGTAATTTGCCTATGAGGTCTGCTCACTCAGAGCGTACAATTCAACGTTTACCCTTGGGATGGAAAGAGGGAGGAATGAAAAAATATTCGGCGTTTTCAACTTTTTCAACTATTTTCTTAGTTCAGTTTTTACGAAATCATTAGGCTTCAATCGGTCGGTTCCGGTTTATTGAATAACCTCTCGGCATTGAACTATTTTTAAAGCATTTTTTGAATTCTAATTTATATTTCTGGAAGGGACTGTTAGCTCTGCGGCTCTTCTGC